>JAZHRO010000014.1:67240000-68490000 GCA_037157565.1 Thalassia testudinum
CCTAAAAATGAGCAAAGCAATGTTGGCCTAGAAAATAGGTAACCTAGGATGTTGGCGAGCTGATGATGAATCCCGATAGCAAATGCTCGCCCAACTAAGATGGGAATGAAATCTTCCCAGATCACCAAAGGAGGTTCTAAAGGATAAATAGGCATAACAACCTCCAAAGGGGTTTGGGGAGGATGACAAGGATCCTCCAAAAGGTATGGGGAAGGAATGGTGCAAAGATAAACCCCCAAGGTAATGGATTGACTAAAGAAATCATCAATCCATACCCTATACTCCATTACGGGAAATATTGGTTTGTTAAGCCCCCCGGTCAGAACAAAAGTGAGCACTTCTCTAAGGCAAGGATAGTCTAGGGTGTCCAAGTTACGAGGTTGCGGGATGGCCATAAGATCTAGGTTGGGTTTAATCAGCTCGGTGACCATCCCTAACACTCTTTCTAAATCCTCAATTTCATCCCTAGCATTCCTTGCAGCATCACATGTATCTTCCTGCTCTTCATCAGGAGTCACAATTTCGCTTTCAGATATAAGCGAATCAGAGGGTGACTTCGAAGTGAATGAAGGCAGGTTGGAAGCAACAGATCTAGGGATTATCCTATCAATGTCATCCCCGGGTTTTTGTTCTTTACTCAAATCTTCCCCGGAGTCTATATGTGAATCCACGTAAATCTTAGAAATTGCTTCCAAATTTTCCATCATTTTATCATGAGGAGAAATATCATCAATGGGTGTGCTAAGGAAACCTAATTTGATCAAATTTGTGACATCCTCAGCGGCTAACTCTTCAAATAAGACATAATCACCCTTAGCGTCACTCCAAATCTTGAATGTAGGTTCCTCATATAATTCGTCTTCCACCTCATCACACAATTCATAATGTACCTGAGGTCTAGAATCATTTAATATCTCAGCAGATCCCCTAAGGTGCTCCATCTGAGGTAAATGGTTTACACTGGTAACATCAGACTCCTCAGATAGGTCAATTTCTTTAGGGTTAGGTTTCCTATGGGTGGGCTTGAGTTCCATATTGTGATCAGAAGGGAGGGTAGGATTAATAACATGACTTTGACCCACTTCATCAAATGTCACAAAAATACTATCATCTGGGTCGAGGTCTTCTATTGGTACCATCATTCCCTTCTTTTGAGTCCAATATAATTCAGGTGGATACTCAACCTTATCATCATCTTCCTCGGGTTGCCACCTTTCTTCATCCAATGCATAGCTACTTTCATGTGTATTTTCCTCCCACCTAAGGTGTGGATCTCTCAAGTGTCATCTAATGGGGAGGTTTCAAAATTGATCCTCGAAAAGTAGCTATTCTCCCTAGAATTTCCCTCCAACTTAAAGTGTAGCTCTCCCATGGGAGATGCATCTATTGTAGAGGGGTGTACGTCATCCTCAATGGGGTAGATTGGTTGGCTAATTTCATCTCTTTCTTGTTGGCCTGCTCTCGAAGATTCTCCTAACAATTCAATCATTTCGTTTTGCATTTTCTGTATTTCCGTCTTCGAAGAGGAGAGGTCATTTCTATCATGAGAGAAGTCAGGCTCAGGCTTATAGTACCCAGGAGTGTTTGTCCAACCATTATAATTTTTCAGGGAGGGTGGGTTGGCTATTTCTATGATATGTGGGATATTGGGCAAAGTAAATCCCGCTCCAAGGTTCTGCTCACTGATTTGGGGCTTAACTAGGCCAATATTCCTGTAATAGGAGTAAAACGGATCCCAATGATTGTCATTATGTCCATCAAGGGATGGACCATCTCGGCGTCTAGGAAAGAATGATGCAGAGTGGGGGTGAGGGTGTGGGCAAGATGTGAAAGGATGAAAATCAATGTGGTCCATTCTAACTCACACCTCAATCAGAATTCCCCAAGCAAAACACAATTCAAAAAGGACCTTTTAGGTCTTTCCCAATTTTGGCTTTTGTTTTTAAGTCAAATTGCAGGTCACAATACAATTTGTTCAATCAATTTACGTGCCTATTGTCGACCTACGGCTCGCCTAAGAAGACCTAGTTGGAGCTTAGGTGTTCTTCCCTAAATCTCAAATGGTCAAGTAAATCCAAAGATGGAAGATCGAGGGATGCAAGTAGGCCTAAGCCTTCATTTGAAGCTGTGCTTTCGCGGTGCTTCTCAACTACCCCCAAAAATCCGTGACAGGGTATCCCTCTCTTTGGATTTACAAAGCCTTTGATCTCAAGTTTCGAACACTTCAGAATCCAATAGTAGGAGGGCTCTTATCCTAGTCGTTTCACGACTTAGGAGTGTCTAAATGAGTGCTATGGTGCAACACATATAAGTGTGCATTCACCGTAAAAGGATTTTGAATTTTGAATCGCACACCACGTTCTACAATCAAGTCCTTGATTTTTAGATGTCCTTCCTTTAATTAGTCCATTTTTTTTTTTAGAAAATATGTGACCACTTGTTAGATTTATTTAGTACAGATTAGGTGGTCTTCACATTAAGTCCTAATGCAATGCGTGATCGAGAATAAGATGCAAAGTAAGAAAATGCATACCTTGCTTCTAGCAATCAACAATGCAAGAATGCACGCAATGCAAAGAAATAAATCTAGAGGCTGCTCATACAGACCTAAATGGTTCGTCCTAGGGCAGGCAGCTTCTAGTAGGCAGCTCATTTTTTAATTTTTAGACTACTTATGCACAAGCAAATAGAAGTAATCAATAAACTAAAAACCTAAATCTAAAGAAAAGGGAACAGGCTCCCAAAAGTTACCCAACACGGGCCCAAAACAAAATTCTGGAACAAACCCCTCAAAATATACCCCAGAACAAGGGCTTCAAACAAAATACAATAAAAAATTAAATCTAAAGTCTTAATTCTATCAAACTAGCGACTAAATATACAATGCTGTCCTCCACGTCCTCATCCTTCTCCTTTCCAAAATAGCTCGTCCAATTCTCCTCTGGCGACGTCAAGGGTCGCCTCTCACACTGGCTGATTCTTACACAAATTTCTCGCACAGAAGAGAAAAAAATTAATGGTCAAATCACTGTGCAATTGACAAATAATCAAAATAAAATCTGGTGAAATTATTGCGTCAGTTGCCTCCCCGACAATGGCGCCATTTGACTAGTCGATTGTTTGCTTTAAAGTCGTTTGTAGTTTGATGTGGTGGAAAAATCGACTAATCAACAATTAAAATAACCACTTGTAGAAGAGCGGGTCGTATCCACAGGGAGGCAATGATGTATTTAAATTCGCACCAGTTAAAAATGCTTGTTCGTATTTAGTTTGGACAAGAATCGAGCCAAATCTGCCTTCAGATTAAGGTAATATCAAGAAAACATGCTGAAATGGAAATTTTTAACAACTAATGGATATTTTTTGCAACGTAGATTCAATAAAATATCAATAAAAGTTGGCAATGGCAGAAAATGTAAATATTAATGACCCTTTTACTGTAGCAAAATAGGGGATTTCTTCCCCTTTGGCGTGCATGACGAGGAGTGGACAGCCGGACGCGGGAAGCTCGGAGGAAGTCCCTTGGACCGAGGGATTCGAAATGCTGTAGCTGCTGTTGTTGGGCTTAGCGCATGCCGCTGGAGGCGTGGGCGGACTGCTGCGCACTCTGTTGGCCGTGAGGCGCGGCCGGGACTGCTGGCGGGAGGGTGTAGGCGGGTGGTTCTACAGGTGCGGCTGCAGCTGGCGTGGGCACGCACTGCAGTCGGTGCGGGGAAGGTGCTACGGGCGCGGGAGCATGCACGTGAGGTTCTGCAGGCATGGGAGGAGGGCATGCGCGAACTGTTGGCATTAGTGGAATGGTGGGGGTGGCTTCAGACGTGTGCGTAGGCTGATGCGTGTGTGTGAGCGGTGAGGTGCAGGCTGAAGGTGTGCAGGTGGACTTCAAACGGGTGCGCCGGCGGTTGCACGTGGAGATGGCGAAGGCTATAGGCGTTAGGAAGGTGGAGTGAGTGGGTGTGAGGGTTAGAGGCTGTGCACGCCTTGCGTGCAGCTGGAGATCAGCGGGTGGCTACTGCGGCGTGGGTGGTGGAAGTGAAGTGAGAGGACGGAGATTGCTGCTGGAGTGGTGCGGGTGGCTTCAGACGTCCGGGAAATTTCCTGGACATCTTAAGTGGTTGAGGAGGGTGATTTCACAGTGGCTGCGGCGGTGGTTGTTGGTGACGACGGCGA
Source organism: Thalassia testudinum (assembly GCA_037157565.1). Lineage (NCBI taxonomy): Eukaryota > Viridiplantae > Streptophyta > Magnoliopsida > Alismatales > Hydrocharitaceae > Thalassia > Thalassia testudinum. The sequence continues at coordinate 67,244,171 of JAZHRO010000014.1, forward strand.
GGGAGATGCACGCTAAGGTGCTCACGGTAAAGCGGACGAGCTCCGGATGGTGGTGTGGCCTGTCACACCACATGCCCACAGTGGTGGAGACTCGCCACCACGGTTGAGGCCGGCGGTGTGGAATGGAAGAGAGGAGATCTCTCTGCACAGTGGTGGGTCAGCGGTGGAGGCCTCCCGAGCTCGGCTGCCTCTCTCCTCCTTTTGTAGTGGCCTGCACAAATTTGAAATCAACTGCCCGACTAGATCCAACATATCCGCTCCTCCTTGAATGGGTTCTTCACTGCAGCAGCTGGTGGCGTTGGAGCGGTAGCCAGCCGTTCCTGCAAGAAGAAGAATAAATAAAATAATGTTAAAATATTTTGGTCATTTATATACAGACCCTCAACTTTTATGTTAATGAAAATAAGGTACCTAATTGGTTTACTAATTAGATGAATGTCATTCTAAGCAAATTCTAAATGCACTTAAAATATGAATGCAATGGATGGATTATGTAATTAAATGAAAAATATGAATTAATCTATTTACATCTTAATTTATGCTAAATAAATGTTAGAATTAACCTAATGTCTAGGCACTTAAATACTTAAGTAGCTCACAACTATGGGCTAATCATCCCTCATGGACAAGGCTACTCATTGGTATCAAACTCAGACTCGTCCGATCAACACATGGGATGAACTTCAGTACGAAATCTTGAAGAAGTTCTTTCCCGTTGGCCAAACAAATGCCTTGTGCCACAAGATCACTCATATCACCTTGCAAACAGGAGAACCTCTTCATGAAGCATGGGACCAATTCTTAGATCTCAAGCGAAAGTGCCCCCACCACGAAGTTTCTAAATGGGAACAAGCCCAGTCATTTTACCAGAGTCTCTATGAAGACATTCAATTATTCGTCACTGCATCTTGCAGAGGAAACATCATGGGTTAACATGAGGACACGGTGTGGGAGATTCTTGAAAACATGTGCGAGAACTCCATCAATAATGAATCCATGGGTTTATTCGAGCAGATGAATGCCCGTGCATCGACGAATCTTAGGGGAGCACATGAGATGCAAGACCCGTCCACACCCGTCGACTTGGAACTGATGGGTAGTTGGTTGGACAAGGTTTCTATCATAGAGAAGAAGGTGGACGAGCTGACTTGGCATCTGTAGCGAGCCACCTCTGCGCAGAACTCTTTTGCACGGCCACCTCTTGCGAGGGAAACTGTGCAGAACAACTATCACCAATCTTCTCAGAGGATGGACCCATATCCACCCCCGTCTAACTCTTGGATCAGTGGGACCTCCGATCCACTCTATTCTACATGGGGGAACTCTGAACCCTTATATTCTGACTTTCCTGAGGCTCCTCAGACCTGTGAGGACCTCAATGCCATCCAAAATGACCCATTCTCCAATACCTACAACCCTGGATGGCGAAATCATCCCAACATCCAGTTGATGGGAAATTCTTAGACTCAAAGACCACCTTATCAAACCCGTCCACAAGCTCCTCATCCATATCAACCACCTCAGCCTCGGCCCAATCCTACCTATCAATCTGGGCCAAACCAAGATCAAATGACTCTTATCCCTCAACCACTAGCTGGCATTCAAAACACGAATGTAGCAATGCAAAAATAGCATAAGGATGAGATCACAGAGGTTTGCAATCAACTATCCCAGATGGCAAATTCCCGCCAACCTGGCACCCTTCCTTCACAACCTCTACTAAACCCAAATAACGTGCCGACCCAGAGGCACGTTGCGAACCCAAATTCAGGCCACGCACATATGATTTATCAGGCTTCTACTGTTCCATCACCAAACGCGATGGAAGCCTCAACATCTTATGTGGGATTTTAGCAGAAGCCACCCCTCTTACCAAAACCAAACCAAAACTAGGCAGGATTAAACTCCATAACAACTCGTAGTGGTAAAACAACCCAGGACCCATGTTACCCAAAGTACTCAAAGCTTGGCAGTAGCCAAAACCCTAGGATAGTTGTCTAGGGTACCCCTATCCCAGATCAATAACCTGGACCTATTCTAGAGGAACCAACTAGGGTTCCATTTCCTGAGGCCTTAACCAAAGGAAAAAGGATAACCAAACCCGTGGCTCTTGAGGAGGATCTAGTTAAGCTCTTTGAATAGGTCCAGATAAACAACCCCTTGTTGGATGCAATCCGCCACATACCGACTTACGCAAGATTCTTGAAAGACGTATGTACACCTAGGCGTAAGCCGCGAACCAAAAGTAGGAATCCGATCATAGAGTCAGAGCAAGCCAGCTCTATAATCTTGAGTAAACTCGTACCCAAGGCTAAAGACCTAGGAACTCCCATGATTTCGTGTAAAATTGGTGAAACCCAATTTAACAGAGCCTTGCTAGTCCTAGGTGCCTCCAAAAATCTAATACCTACATCCCTCCTTGACCACCTTGAGGAGTTCGAACTTAAACTGACTGAGGTGACATTACAGTTAGCCAATCTATCCATCAAGTCACCTAAAGGAATACTCGAGGATGTCACTGTTAGGGTGCGGGATTTATACTTCCTGGTGGATTTCATAGTTCTGGATATGGATGCACCTGAATACCCAAGGGATACACCAATTATATTTGGGAGACTTTTTTTGGAAGCTACTAGGTCCAACATAAACTGTGAGGAGGGTGAAATAGAATTAAAATTTGGGAATCAAACTCTGAAGAATGACATCTTTAAGGCCTAACAAAGGATTAATGGCAGGGTTATAGAGCAAATATGTGATATCAAAGCAGTGGTTCACGAATCGCATGTTGAGGACAACCTGATTATCCCCGATCAACCGCAAGAAGATCAAAACCCACCATTAGAGGAGTATGAACCTGATCTAGACACACCCATAACTCCAACCCTTCTTCCTGATACAGACACCGAACCGCTTGCTGCTGGAAATCCTGTTATGGAACTCAAGCCGCCTCCTGAGCATCTGAAGTACGTCTTTTTGGGTTCCAATCAGACATTTCCTATGATTATCACCTCTCGACTCACACCTGACTAGGAATCCCATCTGATTACTATTCTCCAGTAACATCGTAGAGCCATTGGATGGACTCTTGATGACTTGACTGGCATAAGCCCCTCGTATTGCACACATCAAATCTACACAGAAGAGGGCGCACGACCTTCACGAGAGATGCAGAGACGTTTAAACCCTAACCTACAGGAGGTCGTGAAAAAGGATATCATCAAGTTGTTAGATGCAGGTATCATCTACTCAATCTCCTACAGTCGCTGGTTGATTCCAATCCGGGTTGTGCCTAAGAAGGCTGGACTCACCATCATCACGACTGAAATCGGAGAGGTCATACCTACCTGAATAGCTAACTCGTGGAGTCTGCATTGATTACACAAGACTCAATTCCACCATGAAGAAGGACCATTTCCCACTACCATTTATTGATCAGATCCTTGAGAAACTAGCGAGAAAAAGGTTCTTCTACTTTCTTGACGGGTACTCCGGTTACAACCAGGTGGCAATCCATCTAGAGGACCAAGAAAAGACCACGTTCACCTACCCCTTCGGGATGTATGTGTTTCGAAGGATGCCTTTCGATCTCCGCAATGCACCCGTAACCTTTCAGCGATACATGCTTGCCATATTCTCAGATATGGTAGGTGATTATCTGGAAGTCTTCATGGATGACATTTCAGTTTTTGGAGAATCATTTGACGATTACCTCCAGCACTTGGTCCAAATACTCAGGCGATGCATCGATGTGAATTTGGTTCTTTCCTGGGAAAAGAGCCATTTCATGGCGCTTGAGAGAATCGTCCTGGGACATTTAATTTCAGAGAAAGGCATCCAAGTTGATCGAGCCAAGGTTAACTTGATTTCCAAACTCCCTATGGCTAGCTCGATCAAGGACATCCGATCTTTTCTGCGGCATGTTGGCTTTTACCGTCGACTTATCGCTGATTTTTCAAAAATCGCACACCCCCTGACTACTCCTCTCCAAGGATGTGCCTTTCGAAATCTCCAAGGATTGCACTCAAGCAATTGAGATCCTTCATGATCGAGTTACCCAAGCCCAAATCCTACAATCCCCTGATCAGTCTCAACCCTTTAAGATCATTTGCGATGCATCTGACTTTGCTTTAGGAGCAATTTTGGGGCAGAAAATTGATGGGAAACCTATGGTCATTTACTACGCCAGCAAAGCACTAGACGAAGCTCAGCATAACAACACGGTTACTGAGAAAGAGCTACTAGCTGTAGTATTTTCCCTAAAAAAGTTTAGATCATACCTCCTGGGTACCCGTGTTACCATCTACTCGGATGACACAGCTGTGAGGCATCTCCTTGTAAATAAGGTGAGAAACATCAATTAATCTGATGGATCTTGCTGTTGTAGGAATTTAACCTCGAGATTCATGACAAAGTGGGGAAACAAAATGTGGTAGCTGGTCACTTGTCCTACCTTCCTTTCGAGATCATTGACCCTTTCGCACCCATCACAGAACACTTTCCTGATGAGCACCTCTTGACTATCAATACAGGGCTTCCATGGTTCGTAGACATAGTGAACTACATGGCATCACATCAAATCCTATCCGATTGGTCGAAGGCCAAGAAGGACAAGTTGAGTTCCGATGCCAAATATTACCTTTGGGAAGATCCGTATCTATTCCGCATTGGTGCTAATCAAATAATTCGACGATGTGTCACGGAAGCAAAAATCAAAGACATACTCTCCTTCTACCATGACTAGGCATGCGATGGACATTTTTCAGGACACAAAACCACATCAAAAGTCCTCCAGTGTGGCTTTTTCTGGCCCACAATTTTCAAGCATGCATACGATCACTGTAAAGCATGTACCTGTTGCCAGACTTTGGGCAATAGGAGCCATCGAAACATGATGCCTTTACAATCGATCCTGGTATGTGAGATTTTTGATATTTGGGCGATTGATTTTATGGGACCCTTCCCTATCTCGGATGGTTTCGAATACATTTTACTTGCCGTTGACTACGTCTCCAAGTGGATAGAAGCCATTCCGACCCGAACCAATGATCATAAGGTTGTTATCTGATTCATTCATCAAAACAACTTCTTAAGGTTTGGGATTCCATGAGAAATAATTTCTGACGGAGGGACCCATTTCACAAATGCATAGTTTAGGTCACTGATGACTAAATATGGGGTGTCGCATTGAATCTCTACTCCTTACAACCCCCAAACTAATGGTCTAGCTGAGCTATCAAACTAGGAGATCAAGAAAATCCTCTAGGTTACTGTTCGACCTGATAGGAAGGATTGGTCTGTTGGTGCTAAAGCACCACGATCATTTGTTTTGATGATAACAAAACACGTGTTATTTAACATTTGCAATTTGAGTCCTAGATTTCAGGTCAATTGCAAATGTGGACGTGTTTAGAACGGAGTTCGAGCTCGCATCCAGGACGGATTGGAAGAGCTTGACGGAAAACAGAGGAGGTTCGCGTGGAGCGAAAGATTGAAGATGGAAGGAAATGAAGAATAGGATAGATTTCCTTCTTTTGTACTTGTTGTATTTTTTGTTTCTTTTGTTGCTCTTTTTTTCCTTAGATATTTCATGTTAAAGAGCCTCAAAGAACCCTAGCAGTAGTCCTAAGAACACCGGCACAACCCTAGGATACTTAGGTTTTCTGTAGAATACTTAGAAAACCAATATAGGGTTCAAACGGACTTTCCAGACGTCTAATTCCCAAATCGGACGTCTGATAATGTATTTTAAGACGTCTGACTGTTGTTTCAGACGTCTGATAACTGTTAGGCTGGAGATAGTAGTTCTGTCTGATGAAATCAGACGTCCAGACCTTAGACCAGACGTCTTAGAAGACGTCTGATGGATTTCCAGACATCCTGTTAGTGGACCGTTGGCTGGCTTAGCAGGCACTCAACGATATGACCGTTAGAGCCTTATCAGACGTCCATAGGACTTTCCAGACGTCTGATAAATGACTGTTTTGCCTCGGCTGACCCAAATCTCTTCTCAGAGATTTTCTAGCTGTTGCAACGTTTGGAAATCAATTCCCACAGTAAAAGTAGGTTTCCAGACGTCCAGACATAGTGCTAGACGTCCTGTATGTCGTCTGATGGACTTGCGTAAAAACCCTGTTTAGATCTGATTCAAGTCAGGGAGAAACCCACATAGAATCAGACGTCTAACCTTGAAATCAGACGTCTTAAAGTGGCCCTCCAGACATCTGATGAAAGAGTTAGACGTCTGATAACCCTGTCAAGTGTAATCATTGCCCTGATTTCGGCCTGATTCTCTTGGGCTTTGTTCCCAACGGCTATAGAACCTTTCTTAAGCCTTCCAAAGCCTTCCTAAGGCCTCTATAAAAAGAGGGGAGCCTTTACACACCTACATACACTAAGAGATACACAAGATATACACCTAGAGAGAACAAGAGAAACACAAGAAACACTTTGCGATACACTAAGATCAAGTATTTCCACTCTCTTGTGTCCAAGAAGCTCTTGCTCTCTAAGCTCAAGTTCTACATCTTGAGAGCATTATTCCCTTCGCGCACCCGCTCTCCCACCGTAGTTCACGAGAGCGAAGTTGCGCCGTCGCATGGCTCACGCACCACGTCATCGTCGACACACTCCTTGCAAAGGGGAGTTTCCTAAATCCTATAGAAGCTTAGGTTTATTACTTTGTTGGCTCTATAGGTTGTTGTTTATTTTACCTTTGTCTTTTGGTTGGGTATTCGCTTTGCGAATTCCCGTCTCCTTCGTGGGACAAAATCCTTCTCGTGGAGAGAAGGGGTTGAGGAACGCTACCCTCGTACTTGTAGCGTGGTTGTACTGAGGTTGAATCACCCTCGTTTTAAAGTGATTTGTTTAGTGGATTTGATCAACTAGGTTGATCGGAAAATTCTAACTCGAGAGGGTTAGGTGGTGGTTTTCACCCGGTTTGGGTTTCCACCTAAAATTTCCTGTGTACATTTTGTGATTGCTTATTTTTGTGAGATTGTTTATATTTTCAATTTCGCATTTTTTTGTCACGCTGATCTCACCCCTCCAAGTAGGGAAATCACATTTGGTATCAGAGCAGGTTTTCCGCCGACTGGAGTAACATACGCGGAAAGATCACTTGGAGGGAAGCTGTTCCACAAGCAGGATTTCCGAGGGGCAGTCCACAACCTGTCCGCCGTTCTTCGACGGGAGCAACTACCCCTACTGGAAGTTGCGGATGAAGACTTGGCTTCAAGCCACTGACTTCACGGTCTGGCCCAGATGCGAGACGCCTTTCGACATCCCAGAAAAACCCGCGGGAGGATACTCGCAGCAGCATATTCGAGAGCTTTCACTCAACGCAAAGGCAATGAATGCCATGTATTGCGCGTTGAGTCCGGAAGAGTTCGAGAAAATCCAAGAGTGCACCACCGCCCACGAGATATGGAGGAGGTTGGAAGGCACTCATGAGGAGACAAGCTCGGAGGAAGAAGAAGAAGAAGAAACCGCTTGCTTTGGTTTCATGGCCAGAGGAACCAACAGCGACAGCGAAAGTGGAAGCGACGACAGCGACAACGAGGTAAATCTCGATCTTCAAGAAGCATTTAATGAACTTGTTGAGATTAGTAAATCACTTAAAATAGAAAACAAAAGTATTAAAAAGAACCTTAGTTTTCTTAAATCTGAAAATGATAGGTCAGAAAAATAACTTAAGGACATAGAAACTAGTGCTAAGGATAATAACCGGTTATTAGAAAATCATAACCTCATCAATGAAAATAATAAGTTGATTGAGGAAAATGATAGTCTTAAGTTAGAAATTTCTGATTTAAAGACTAAGATGAATACTATAGAAAAAGAAATTGCATGTCTTAGGGAAAACTCTAACAAACTAATCAATAAAGTAGATGATTTTTATAGCCCTAAGTTTCAGAAAGGATCTCCATCAAGGAGACCTTCTAACAAATCCGGATCCAATCCCACTTGGATACCGAAAAAAGAATTAGAATCTTGTTTTGTAGGGTTCAGGGATAATTACAACATAAGGGACTGGACCTACAAGCTCAAGTCTGGTCAACTCAAGTTGGGAGAACCAAGGAGTAGACCAAGGAGGAGAACAAGAAGACCGACGAGACGGCGAACAAACGACGGACCCGCCGCATGTCGACCACCAGATTGGAGACCGGTGCCAATGCCTGGGCCTCCAAGCTACGGATGGGAGCCCCATCCGATGTGGCATCCACCAGCACCATTCGGGCCATTTTATTGGCCATGGTAGGTGAGGTAAAATTTTTAACCCTACCTTTTTATAAGCATTTAGATAGGGGGAGTTAAAAATTAATGAGCTGATTGTCAATTTTTAAGGGGGAGATATAAGGTAGCTAAATTTCCTTTAGAAAGGGGGAGAAAAATAATAGCTATCTCATTGTTACAAAAAGGGGGAGGACATTGCCTTTGTCAAAAGAAACTCATAGAAGAGCATGTTTTAAGGGGGAGTTATAGGAATTTTAAACCAATCAAACCTTTTTGATAATGTCAAAAAGGGGGAGGATTTTTATGCATTATTATTTACGGTTTTGTCATCATCAAAAAGGGGGAGATTGTTGGTGCTAGAGCACCACGATCATTTGTTTTGATGATAACAAAACACGTGTTATTTAACATTTGCAGTTTGAGTCCTAGATTTCAGGTCAATTGCAAATGTGGACGTGTTTAGAACGGAGTTCGAGCTCGCATCCAGGACGGATTGGAAGAGCTTGACGGAAAACAGAGGAGGTTCGCGTGGAGCGAAAGATTGAAGATGGAAGGAAATGAAGAATAGGATAGATTTCTTCTTTTGTACTTGTTGTATTTTTTGTTTCTTTTGTTGCTCTTTTTTTCCTTAGATATTTCATGTTAAAGACCCTCAAAGAACCCTAACAGTAGTCCTAGGAACACCGGCACAACCCTAGGATACTTAGGTTTTCTGTAGAATACTTAGAAAACCAATATAGGGTTCAAACGGACTTTCCAGACGTCTAATTCCCAAATCAGACATCTGATAATGTATTTTAAGACGTCTGACTGTTGTTTCAGACGTCTGATAACTGTTAGGCTGGAGATAGTAGTTCTGTCTGATGAAATCAGACGTCCAGACCTTAGACCAGACGTCTTAGAAGACGATTGATGGATTTGCCAGACGTCCAGTTAGTGGACCGTTGGCTGGCTTAGCAGGCACTCAAAGATATGACCATTAGAGCCTTATCAGACGTCCATAGGACTTTCCAGACGTCTGATAAATGACCGTTTTGCCTTGGCTGACCCAAAATCTCTTCTCAGAGATTTTCTAGCCGTTGCAACGTTTGGAAATCAATTCCCACAGTAAAAGTAGGTTTCCAGACGTCCAGACATAGTGCCAGACGTCCTGTATGTCGTCTGATGGACTTGCGTAAAAACCCTATTTAGATCTGATTCAAGTCAGGGGAAACCCGCATAGAATCAGACGTCTGACCTTGAAATCAGACGTCTTAAAGTGGCCCTCCAGACGTCTGATGAAAGAGTTAGACGTCTGATAACCCTGTCAAGTGTAATCATTGCCCTGATTTCGGCCTGATTCTCTTGGGCTTTGTTCCCAACGGCTATAGAACCTTTCTTAAGCCTTCCAAAGCCTTCCTAAGGCCTCTATAAATAGAGGGGAGCCTTTACACACCTACATACACTAAGAGATACACAAGATATACACCTAGAGAGAACAAGAGAAACACAAGAAACACTTTGCGATACACTAAGATCAAGTATTTCCACTCTCTTGTGTCCAAGAAGCTCTTGCTCTCTAAGCTCAAGTTCTACATCTTGAGAGCATCATTCCCTTCGCGCACCCGCTCTCCCGCCGTAGTTCACGAGAGCGAAGTTGCACCGTCGCGTGGCTCACGCACCGCGTCATCGTCGACGCACTCCTTGCAAAGGGGAGTTTCCTAAATCCTATAGAAGCTTAGGTTTATTACTTTGTTGGCTCTATAGGTTGTTGTTTATTTTACCTTTGTCTTTTGGTTGGGTAATCGCTTTGCGAATTCCCGACTCCTTCGTCGGACAAAATCCTTCTCGTGGAGAGAAGGGGTTGAGGAACGCTACCCTCGTACTTGTAGCGTGGTTGTACTGAGGTTGAATCACCCTCGTTTTAAAGTGATTCGTTTAGTGGATTTGATCAACTAGGTTGATCGGAAAATCCTAACGCGAGAGGGTTAGGTGGTGGTTTTCACCCGATTTGGGTTTCCACCTAAAAATTCCTGTGTACATTTTGTGATTGCTTATTTTTGTGAGATTGTTTATATTTTCAATTTCGCATTTTTTTGTCACGCTGATCTCACCCCTCCAAGTAGGGAAATCACATGGTCATCCTGACTTTCGAAAGCATTGTGGGCCTATAGGACCGCCCACAAGACCCAATGAGGTATGTCTCCTTTCAGACTGGTGTACGAGAAGGCATGTCACCTCCCCATCGAATTGGAGCATAAAGCCTATTGGGCAGTACGAAATTGCAACTTAGATCTTTCTAAGGCTGGAACCCATAGAAGGCTTCTAATGAGCGAGATCGATGAGTTACACCACAATGCGTATGAGAACACGTGAATTTACAAAGAATGGGTTAAAGATTTTCATGACAAACACATTTCTAGAAAGATCTTTCATCCTTGTCAAAAGGTTCTACTCTTTGATGCCTGACTCAAGTTATTCCCAAGAAAGCTACGATTTAAGTGGATCAGACCCTACCTAGTCCGACAAATCTTTGGTAATGGAGCCATTGAGATTAGTCCACCTAGCCATGATTCGGAACCCTTTGTCATGAACGGTCAGAGACTCAAACCGTTCATTGACATGACCAATACAAATTTGGCTGAGTCATCCATTATCCTCCATTCTGCTTGAGCTCATTACACCCAGCCGATGGTGTAAAACTCAGCACTTAGCAAGAGGCAACCCATCATTCCTTGAAAAACCCAAAACCTTTTCTAACATTTCTATGCTGAATTCATATTGCAATTTAGGGTTCGTCCATTAGAACATCCGACTCCACCTCAGGAACCCCTACCCGAGAATAGAAACCGTTCGCAACAGTCACTTCAGCCCGTTCGCCCACACAACACCTGTCCAAATGAATGAACTAAGCTGAGTTTGAACCCATCTAATTTACAATGGCGACATTGCAAATCATAGGAATGGAGGGGTTATAAAAGTGCAAAATGTCAGGAAAACTCATATCAAGAAAAGGTTTCAACAAAAAAATCACATATCAAAAAAAACACAAAAAAAATTGAAAATTCTTGAAAAAGAACAAAAAAACTGAGGAGGGGGGAGAGGAAATTTTTGGGCTATGCAAAATATGAGGAGGAAAAGAGTAAAATGCCAAAAAGGAGCACAAAATGAAAAAGAAAGAAAGATAGTAATTAGTAAAGGATTAAGGGATTAATTGAAGTTCTAGACCACATCAAGAAAAGAGAAAAATGAGAAAAAGTGCTAAGGAGACACAAAAGAGATTGGTAGGAATGCTGACTTTAGGTCATTTGCGCTAGACTTGTAGGCTTAAGAAATTCAAGTAAATGCTAAAATCTGGGTACTCCTCAAGACGTCGGGGAAAATGCAAAGCTTAAGTATTTGGTATAAGGCCTAGGGAGTATTTGGCCTTGTTAATTGACCTTCGATTTACGTGATTCGGTAACCTAAGCACCCTAATTCGCACACAGTCTGGTTCAGTGCTCATAAATATCAAAATCACGCAAAAAGCATTTTAATGTTCTGAAAAAGTTGCCTAGACTAGGAGCAGCTGATCAACACAAGTTGATTTGGATGAGTTCCTGGCACAGAGAGGCAAGAAATTCCCCTCAAAGATGCATAACAACATATCGTCTCCTCGGTGCTTGTCACTTAAATATCTTACCAGGGGCATGTAAGCACTCTACTGGTTCAAATACAATGGGTGGCATTATCCCAAAATGTCGATTGCCAGGGTCTAGATTCGGCCAAGGAATGCCATGGGAGGGATTATCTCGAAATCTCGAAAGCCAGGGTTCTGGGGGTTGCCATGGCCGGTGCAATCATGAAGCATCGATTGCCAGGGACCCTTTAGGATTGATGATGGGGGCGAGGAATCTGATACAGACCAGGTTGTGAAGCCAATGACAAGCTAGAAATAAAAAAAAAGAGAGAAATCTCTCCAAACAAACAAATCCTCTATTTCTCTCCCGTACAAAAAACACACAGCAAACTGAACCTAGGCTAAAAATGTCTCAAGCACAGGTGCTTTAACCGTAGAATACAACGAACCCTAGGATAGTTTTTGCGGGCCTTAAAAACCTTTGTGGAGGACTGAGGCTAAATTAGGTCAGGTCTGGATTTTGGTTGGTACTTGAGTACCTTTGGGCCTATTGTCGACATTTTGAACTAATCACAAAAGAAAAAGAAAAGGCACTTGCCACAACTAGTAGAAAAAACTCATGGTCTAGAATAGAGGTTAAAACCTTAAAATTTTGCTAAGGGGCTAGAAAAACCTAGGCATTAGGGCATGATGAGAGCCTCATCATGAGCCCCAACTAGCTCAATTTGACCTAAGAAAGCAAACAAAAGCTCCAGCATAACCTAAAGGAAGACCTAAGTTAAGGGTTTACTATTCTAAGAAGGAAACATGAACTAAAGGGTAAAACTACAATTTTACCATTGCAATTCATCAAAGGGATTTCTCGAGGGTTAAACATAGGTTAATTGGACTTAATAAGAGGAAAAGTGGGATGATTCAGTCAAAAAAGTGTTATTGTGAGATTTAAGAATTAAATGGCATTCTATAACCCTAAAACAATCTCGCTTAATACAACAAGGTTCTGGTTGGGATAAAAATTAAATAAATCCTCTAAAATTCATGAAAAAATATCCTTTAGGGTCTGGAATCTTAAATTTGCCCTTTGGAACCTATTTTGACCAACATTGGGGTCCTATCTCAATATTTAGCCTAATTTAGGTTTTTATGCAAAATGTCTAGTCAAACATGCTCAAACCTAAAATCCAACTTCTCCATTAGATTCCTTAGGTTCAAATTAGCTTTATACCAAAATTTATGCCTAAGGGTAGGTCATCTCGACCCACTTTACAAAATGATCCACCCAATTACATTCTAGTCACCAACTTTTCAAAAAACCCTTGCGCAGAGCACCTAGCTTCCTAACCACCCCTGCATTCCGGTCCCCTTGCCATTACTGTGGAGGAATCCCACTTTGGTAAGGATTCAAGGCTGATATCTCCTCGAATCCTCAGAGATCTCCCAGATTTGGAAGGCAGATTCTCTGAGGATTTATCCATCGTCTAGACGTGATCTTCAGATTAAATCTATGCCCAATCTCTCGTGCGAACGCTCGAGAGATTTGGGTATCCTAAACTCCTTCCTTCCTCAGCGAGGAGTTTGCACTGGAAGGCTTGCCCTCCAAGTGTAAGAAGGTCGGCCAACGATTATAAAAGGACCCATGGTCCTCTACGAATCCCCGAAGCTTGATTTGGCCTAAGAATCCCCCAGAATTCCTCTTTCCCCTCTCCGACCAAGTAGCCCACAGGCTCTTGCGACTCTCCTTCCCTCTTGTCGTCGCCCTACCACTGTACAGTGGCAGGGTTCACTTTGCTTCATTCCTGCTTGTTGCGCCACACCAGCGCATGCCTCTTTGACCTCCTCCTTGTCACCGTTATCTCCACCATAGGGTTGTCTTCTTCGACAACAACACATACGTGCCGTTCGTATCCTCTACCTCCCCTTCACTCCAATCACCACAGGTATGTTCCTCCTCTCCTACTCTTTCTTTTCCCTCCTTTTATTCCATCAATCGCCCCTTGACTGCCACTGTCCACCCTCATCTTCCTCATCTCTGGTTGACCTCCGACGAGACACATCCATCGGTCGGCACCTCAACACATCTCGCCACCAACCTCTTCACCTCTGCCATCACCCACTGTCCATCTTCCCCTGCTCCATTCACCGCCACACATGCTCCATACTTCCACCGAACAAACCCACACACACGGTAACAGTCTGACTTAGGCACGCATGCCTAAGCCATTTCGAGAGAAGCCAACCCCTGCCTCACCTTCGTCGTGATACGGCGAAGGTTTTCCTATTATTTGACAGGGCTGCAAGGCTGTTCTTGTGTTGTGCAAGGTTAAGCCTCCATCAGCCATTTACAAGGAAACAAGCTTGCTTGCTTCCGAGCTCCAGGCCGCGTGCTCCAGGTTTCAGGACCCCAGGCTACGTGAGCTGAGTGTGCGAGTGAATCCATCCTGAGAGCAGCTGCTGTGAGGCCTTCAACTACTCAAATTGTGTGAAGATATCCTCCTGCAGGTGCCAGTAGAAGTGGGTGGAACATTTAATCCCACTTCGGAAAAGTAGGATTGAGGTACGTAGCTTATATTGATTTTTTGTTTTGTGCTGTTTGCCTCAAGTAACACAGGGGTAATGTCCCTCGCCCTCACTCGCCCTGATGCCTCATCCTCGACCTGCCCCTGCAGACGTAGCACCCAACCTGTTTAGCTAAGCCTAGCACTCCTCGTGCATCACACCCACACCGGTGTGCCTGGTTCCTGGAGTGCACCATACCCAATTACCTGGCTCTGGGAGTGCGTATCGAAGAGAGAAATAGAGAGACAGAGATGTGGGGAGGGTAGGGGATAGGTTTTGCTGCGTGGTGTGCTGTGCAGGAAATAAGGAGAGGAGCTAAGGAGGGAAGAGGCAAAGTAAAGAGAAGAAAAGGAAGAAGGTAGCGGCTGAAGGACTTAACAAGGCAGAAGGTTGCCACAGTAAGGAAGGAAAAAGGAGTGGATGAGAGAAAGAAGCAAAGAGAGGTGCTATAGTAGAGGAGCGGCCAAGCAGAAGAATTAGAAGGTAGATGGTGAAGGAGAGAAGTAGCACTTAGCTACAGGAAAGACAAAAAAGAGAAGAAGAAAGAAGGCAAGGGCAGAAGAAGAAGAGAAGTAGGAGCGGCCAAGCAAAAGAAGAATGGAGACAAGGAAGGACAAAGAAGAAAAGAAGAAGAAGCCAAAAGAAGCATAGTCGCGAAGCAAAGAGAAAGAAGAGAGAGAGAGAAGACATAGAAGGCCAAAAGCACAGTAGCAAGATTTTTAAGACGTCTGAGAAAATATGAGATGTGTAATTCTTTTGAGCATTATTTCTCCATAACATTACTTGTCAATTTTGTTTGAATTAGTTATTGCTTTTTATTGAGAGTTGTGTTCTTAAGTTTTGAAATACCCAATTGCTCCCTGTGTTCAACCTCAGATACTTTGATTTTCGAGTTAAAAGTTCTTATTTGTTTTCATGGTGATTTCATCTATATTACAATGTGATAACTTTTAAAACACAATTTCGCCTCGTCAATAGTTTTCAAGCAAGATTATTTGTGATGTGTGGATTTTATTGTTCAAATCTTGCTTTAGTAACTTTTAAGGTTTAAAATTAGGTTGATTGCAATCAAGTTTCGAGGCAAACCAGGTTGTCAAACACGGGTGAAGATTGCTTTCCTTTAAAACCAGAAATAAATTGGAGTGCTCGGAATAGACCTAGATTGAAAACCCTAAGGAGGGGCTACTTGATGAGTTGATTTTACGTAGAATGATGCGGCCCAAACAACTCAAACAACTAGCCACAAATGCACCACTAAGCTTGCCACACAAAGATGGTTAACCTAGAATGATTTCTACTCTTTTATGTGTTGCTTTGTGCGTACCGGTTCCATAGATCAGAACTGGTTGAGTAGAAACAAATCAATTAGGTTAAGTGCCTTGAATGTGGGTGTACGTTGTGTGTTTGTTGAAAATTGCCCCACAAGATTATCTTTTTACTTTTATTTTTTATAAACGTGGGTGGAATGAATGTGAGTGAGAATCCAAACAACCAAACTATTCCTACGATTTATCCAAACACCTAGGTTAATTGGAATTTGGATTTAATTGGACAAATGAAATCTATGGAGGGGGGAAGAATGGGGAGCACTTACAGTTATCTCCAACTGTACCTTATTCTAGTCTACCGCTTCATGATTCCCTGATGAAGGTCTCTACAAAACAATAGACACAAGGGAAAGTAAGTTAGAAGACAACAAAGTGTGTGAAATGGGAAAAGAAGATTGGAAATTATTGCCTCCTCGGCAACGGTGCCAAAATGTTGAAGCTACAAGTTACTATGCTAATGTATATGGTTTTGAAAAACCTGTTATCGTAGTGTGAAAGTGAAGAACTTGTGTTCAACAAATAAAATTTGTACCGAAATAGAAATCCCAGGTCGAACTCACGGAGGATACGTCGATCTATTTTCACAATTATTTTTTTTAGAGTTTTTGTTGAAATGCAAAGCAACGTAATTACAATGAAGCAATATTAACAATCAGAATAAATTAGAGAGAGAGAGAAAACATGCACTCAATATTTCAAAATGTTTATACAATGAAACCAAAGAAGAATTACACTAGAAAGTAGGAAATCAACTACACTAGAAAGCAGGAAAATTCTACTCTAAAAAGCTGTAAAGACGAATGGGAGAGACAAGTTATCCTCTTCAACGATTGCTTGGAGGATGAGCTGGACGAGATGCCATCTGGATGAAGGAGAATGGAGCTGGAAGAAGGAGGTCGAAGCAGGAGGAACAAGAACGGGGCAGCATGTCATCGTTGTCATAGGATCCGCTTCCAAATTGAGGGAAAAAGTTTGACTTTATCTCTCGAGGAGCATCCCGGGTGTGGAACAAGCTTCACTTGAGCTTTGGAGAGGTAGAGGAGAGAAGGAAGGGATGAAAATTTCATATGGAGGGGGTCTCCTTTTATAGTTGCAAGGAGTGAGGACAATTTGGTCTTTACAATTGCAAAACATTAAATAAGGGGTCATTACTGACGGATAAAACTGTCGCTAAAGTTCCAGTCGTGTACGACGTGTGCCACCTGCCCATCTTCCACGCCGCCCACGTCCTTCAATTCTCGGTCATTCGATCGTGAGATCAAACGGCTGCGATGTGCCCACGCCGTGCCTCTTCAAGCTGCAACGCTTGCATCTAATGGTGCGTCACGTGCGGGCGTGCCATAGCGCGTGGGTGCCATTGAGTGCTCGCAGCTGCTCGATCGCAATCTGACAATTGCTATGCCTGCTCGCCCGTGCCTACCTCCTGCGATTCGAATGCACGCCTACGCTTCGCTTAAGTGCTCTCACCCACTGCGCTACATGTGTGGATGGGTGGGTGCTCAACTTAAGCACAGGTGTGTCCCAGATGGAGAGGAAGTAGCGTAGGAGCTAAATAGGCTAGCTAGTGGCTTAGCTAGGTAATGGAGGAGCTGGAAGAAGCTTCTATGAGCTGACATGTGCTGTCCTGGAGCTTAGTGGAGCTGATTAAGAGTTGCTAGTGAGCATCACAATTGTCTTACCTAGCTGAGCTCC
The DNA here is from genome assembly GCA_037157565.1 of Thalassia testudinum. Classification (NCBI taxonomy): domain Eukaryota; kingdom Viridiplantae; phylum Streptophyta; class Magnoliopsida; order Alismatales; family Hydrocharitaceae; genus Thalassia; species Thalassia testudinum. The sequence goes on from JAZHRO010000014.1 coordinate 67,261,577, forward strand.
TAAGTACAGTTATTTAGAGCTGACTTTGAGATAGCCACATCGCTTCTGGAGCTGAGATGAGCTGGCTGATATTGAATGATGACTCAGCTATATTAGCTTAGTTAATCCATGAGTACTAGCTAAACAAAGTGGTATTGAGTTGCCAAGACCTGGGATGGGCTAGATTTGAGATGGATCAAGCTGATTTGAGCTAGAAACCAACAAGTGGAGCTTCTGTCTTCACAATTGTTCCAAGTGCCTTCCATATTGCAAGGGTTTTTCTAATTTACAATGCATTCATCCCTAACAATCAAATGGAAACTATGTAAGATAACATGAAATGAATGCTAATGTATGATCTAGATCCTAAATGCACATGCATACTAATTGCAATGATATGATGTAATGTAGTTAGCAAAACCCTAGGAACTGGATGTGAACAGATGCTAAGGATGATGAGAAACTGCCATTTATCGGGTTGCAACTTCAAGCCTTGGTACAAACACTAATGGTAGTACACTGGAGTAGCAAGTCAGTGATGACCTAGTAGGTAACTCCAATGATCTGGAAGGTGTGACCATAGTGAGGCTACTTTTCCAGTTTCAAAAGATTGTAGCATACAAGGATACAAGGATGTCACTCTTAGAATGGATACCGGTAAAGAAGTTATTAGTAAGGAAGATGGTGCAATTGAAGATGCCAACGACAATGGTGTCACTCATTCTATGTAAGAAGTCATTGATAGTCGAGGAAAAGATTCAAGATTTTATGTTGTTCGACTATGGAGAAATCAGGATGACATCTCCACATTAGGAAGTTGAAAAATTGAACTTGCTCACTTGGAAGTTGAAGAGAAAACACAAAGAAAGGACACCATTAGGAAAATGATTCAAAAGAAAAAGGTATTATGCCTTTGAACTATTTTGTTATGGTCATGTTTTTATGTACTTAATGCTGTATTATATTGTCTATATGCCTATCTTTCTATTGTGACTGACATATCATCTCGTCAGGCCAATTGTAATGAACTCTGGAAGAATGTTGAAGATGTGAGGAAAGATGAAAGGGCATCCCGTCAAGTTGTGGTTGCGAAATTCCCAGAGATAAGGTCCATATGAGAGAAAGCCGAAAAGATTGAGCTTGTGAATTTTATAGGTGACACTGATCACAAAGTAAATACCCCATTTCTAGATGCTTTGGCATTTTTTAATTTATTCTAATCTATTTATTCAAGTGTATTATATGGCCATTGTAGATTAATTCTTTAAACACTAAATGCAACATGAAACCATCGCTCAAAAAGAAGAGAAACAATTGCTACAAAAAATGGAGTTGAGGCAAAAGCATAAAGATCATTCCTCTAAACTGGCATCACAGTCTGAAATGGAAAAGTATTTGAGCAAAAAGGTCAGATTCAGGACCAACTGAGGGTACTTTGTTTCTTATGATTGGTATTTTAAGAACAGCTAACCAAAGTCAGGTGTCAGTAATCTAGGAATTATGTTGTCTTAATAGCATTTGATGCCAGAGGTTGACTCTCTTAGAAAGCTTTATCAGAAATGGAATGAATGCAAAAGTTGCAAAGAAGAAATATGATGATCAATGTGTAATTCTCAGAAACCTGCAAAAGCAACATAGGGCTACTGATGATCATCACCAAGCAGCATATAGACAAAGAGGTATTTGTGAGGTACTTTAGACATTTGTGCCTTCACTTTCTTTGCCAAGTATCCCAAAATTATTTTTTTTTTAAATTCACTATGATCGTGGTTTAGAAAAGGAGTGAGCTTCCTGTCCAATAAGTTCAATTGTTTAGATATTTCTAACTTGATGGACTCTTGAGGGGAAAAATGCAAATGTGCAAACAAGGAGAATGGGCAAGCAGATACCATATTGTTAGATGAGACTGGCACCTTGACTTGCAATCAAATGGACTTTTTGAAGTGTTTTATTGCTGGAATACCATATGGTGATTACTGTAGTGATCTATTGCCAAAAGAGCATGTCAGCTATATATTTTGTAGGATGAGGTCGGGAAAATTCTTCTCTCTTGCAAAGTTGTTAAGTCTGAGTTTAACATTGCATACTACCCATAAGTATTGTTTGTTTGGAGATTACTTTCAATTTATATGCTTATTAAGACCTCTTTTCAAAGGACTTATTATAATATTTTTGGATCTATAGTTGTTCATTGACCTTGCTTAGCATAACTTTTGAGAGACTTGCCAAAAATGCATAAGTATTCTTAGAGGATACAATAAGACACTTGAATGACTATGGGGAAGCAGGTTTACAAACATTAGCACTTGCATATAGGAAGCTCGAGGAATCTGAGTATCATAAATGGAATGCTGAGCTTATTAAACCAAAGATTTCTATGGGAATAGGTAGAGAAAACCAACTTCAACATGTCTCTGAATTGATGGAAAGAGAGCAGATTTTGGTAGAAGCAACTATTCTGGGGGAATTTATATGTATTTACTTGTATTTTCACTTTTCTTTTGTACAAAAATAAATATTGTGACCCTAAGGAGGGAATACTTGCACTTGATTTTGAGTTTAATAAATTAGGATAACTCAAACCCCTAAGTTTGTGTAACATGCAATTTATATTTAAAATTCAATAAAGGTAATGTCTTATGTCAAAGGTCAATTTTGTCAAATTATTGTGATTGGTTGCTATTGAAAAAAAGTAAAAACAATATTTCGATGGATTTTTTATCTTAATAACGTTATATTCACAAATCAAGTCATCTCTAAAAGACAATTAGTGAGAATTATTTTTCTCTCCAAAAGTTATAGGGATAGAATCATCCATCCCTGAAAGCTTTTATGCCAAGTCAAAAATGTATTATTGTGTCCAATCTATTACAGCCAATTTTCATTTGCTTGAGTTGTGAGGGTGGAATATCCGTCCCCAAAAGTTTTGGAGGCCTTCATTTGGGTGACGGATTTTTGGGGACGGTTTATCCATCATGCAACCTTATTTTTGTCCCCAAACCTTTTAAATCGGTCCGATAAATCATCACTAAAACCCAATTTTGTTGTAGCGAGTCCATCCGTACGGTTGGAGTTTTTGTTTGAGGCCTGGATTTGTGTCATCCTGCCCACTCTCTGTCGATCTTCTATGGCTTGAAAGAATGCTACAGATGTTCGATCGGGGTGATTATGGAGCCGTTCGACTCTGATCATAAGCCTAACCACATTCGCATAGTCAGATTCTTCATCTGAAGCCTAGAAATGTATCGCCCTACTCCCTGGCCATTAAAATAAGCTAACTAATATATAATTTGCAAAATATACTATAAATACATGATGGTGCATGCTATGCCTTATTTACAGTGTTAGATGCAAATAAGTAGCTTAGGGACCTACATAATAGGCATTTTACACTAAATAAATGTGTATTATTACACCCCATGCCTACCTTTTGCTTTCTCAAACAAAATTAAACTAAATGCCATTTATAAACAGAATTAAGAATTGATTACTAAAGCAAAAGTTGTTTATCAACAATAGGAAATTTCAAGTAAGGACCTAAACTACAAAAAGTCAATAGCACTAGGTGTTTGCCAAATGTAGACCGTCCAAGTCCTCACTTTATTTTGTACAAAAGAGAATACATTTTTCTTCTTTTCTATTTTTTTTTAAACCTTTTGAGTTTAGAGTTTTGGGGTAGCTTTCAATGGCTACCCAACCCACCCAAGACTTGAGAGAACACTAACTAGTAAACATCTTATTGTGTAATGGAGATTGACTCACTAAATAGTGAAATAGAATGGAATTTAGGTATCTATAAGCCCTAGGTGACCTTAGAGAAAAATTCTACCTAAAAGTATACCCTTTTCTCCCTACTTTTATTTTTATGGAGTCAATTCAAGGGCAAACCTATTGCATATATCCCCAGCTTTATTCTACTACCCCGCTTCTCCTTAAGTTTTGGGATTATTTGTATATTTCTGTGGACTGGGCTCCAGAGAAATGACAATGAAGGGTTACCCATGACAACATGCCAACCATACCTACGTAGTGAAGTGTGGCTTATTTACTTTTTTCTCATATATCTATTTTTAATTTTTTTCGTCTTGGGCATTTTCTTTTATTTTTCTAAACAGGTGGCTACTATGATTTAAGATTTACCTAATGGCAATAGCAAAACGAGTGGGTCTCATGGCTAGGCTATGGACAACTGGCTATGAGTTGTTGCTCACAGCAACATACTAGTCATACCACACTAGTATGTTTATTAGCTACCTAATTTTCATTAAGATTGCCAGTGAAGTGAGTTCGAGTGAAAAAGTGTGCATATGCTTAGACTATAAGTCTCCTCAAATCGGAGGGTAGTTTGAAAAGTTCTCGAGTCATGGCAGGAACTCGAGAAATAGGTGCACATTTTAGTGGACACCAGAGCCAATTAACCTGTAGACCTGAAGAGTCTAAGTGTTCAGGCTCTACTGTATTATTTCCTAAAGTTGAAAAACTCGTAATGCCTAGGTTCCCTTTTCCTAATTCTCAAGTCTTTTGTACTTTTGTATTTTTTTCTTTCTCTTTTATGAAGAGAAAAAAAAGAATATGTGGAGCGTACAAAATAATTCAGATATGAATATATCCACCCCCCTGTGCATAGCAAATGCAATGCCCTCATTGTAAAATAAAGGCATGAAAAGGAACAGAGTAGACAAGAAGGCACCTAAATTCCATGATAAACCTATTAGCTTCGAATCAGAGTAGACTACACAAGTGCTGAGTTTAGTGCCTTCAACTGGGCATAATATACAACCAAAGGCAAGGAATAAATGAATCAGAATAGCAAGTCAAGATTTATAGAAAAAGGTTGATCTTCAAAACCACCAGAAGAGTGTGTCCACAAATGTGGACCAGATTATGATGCAAACCCATGCCCCAAGGTCAAGTGAATCTAAGGTTCTGAATGAAAATTGCCTAGGACCCAAGGTCATTTTGCTTATGGGGCTAGGCATGTGGTTTAGAAGCATGTAACCCAAGTATATAATGCTAGACAATAGGTAGGTCTAAATCAATAGGCGTGGTTGTCCATTTATCATTTAGCTCAAAATGATAATCCATAATTCTGTACTTGGGTTTACTGTCCTCAAAATCGAAAATATCTTAAGGGTCCTAGTAAAAGGTTGGTGGTTTTAGGCACATAGGAACCCTCAGGTCCAAACTTCTTTCTCCCCTAGAATTATCTTCCTCGATTATAATTTCCAGGCTCTTATCATCCAAAATTAGAGTTTCCAGAACCACCAGATTGTTACTGACCCCATCTGAGCTGTCAAAGTCCAAAAATTGTTGCTGACTTAGAGTTGACATGGATTCTGTAATCTCAATAATAAAATTTTTAGTATGCTCTTCGAGGTCCATCCCACTAAGATTTTCCTCAAAATCGACTAATTCTAGTGAGACTACACTTAGAGATCCTCCACTCTCAACATCAAAGAAATCTTGATCCTCATTAATATCTGTCTCAAGATTATATACTGCTCCCTGGTCCACGGAGACATTTTTCTTTGTAGCCTAGCTCGGGATCTCAGGTGAAGAGATAGATTCATCATCAATTGGTTGCTCTAGATCAGCCTTGTCCTTCCAAGTCTCATAAAATATGTCCCCCTTTACAAGTGTTTGAGAAGGTTCTAGCTCTCCTGAAGGGGATTAATCCTGAGAATCATCCCAATATTGAACTAGTCCAACCACATATTTCATCCTTAATCTTGACAACCACCTAAGTAAAACCTCACCTGAGTTCCTAGCTTCTACCTCTTGGATCCAATTTAATATGGACTTGTTTAGATCATCAATCATTTTAATCAGGGGATCCAATGCTTGAATACAGGGTGTTGGATAAGCTTCTAAAGACCATATGGTGTTCCTCAAGTTAGCCAGTGCCCTATCTTCGACCTGATCCACTTGAGCCGAATGATTCGATTCAGGGCTGGGTGGGTTTGGGTGAATTCTATGAGGGTAAGGGATCGAGGTTCTTAGGGTTCCCCTAGATAATAGGACATTTTAGGTGGTTCATTCAGGGGTGCTGACCTATATGTAGTGTAGTCTTGGGGAGGGTAGGGGTTGTAATCCTCATATCCTTCTTGATTGTAGATCATATTAGGTTGTTCATAAGAATGTAGAGATCTATATATAGTGTAGTTGTGATAAGGATAGTAATCGAAGTCTGGACGTCCAGGGTTAGGCCCTGAAGACTAAGGTCAAAAATCCTATCCACACTCAGAGTTATTCCAACTACTGCATGGGTGGCTAAAGGTCGGGTCGGGACACTAATCATCATGGGGATAAGTCATGTTAGGAGGGAAAAAGTAGAAGTGTGTGTGTAATGTGGAAGAATACATGGAGAGGTGAGAGGGAAAAGCAAAGAAGAGAAATGTGTCCTGTAGTATAAGCAATTCAAACCTGTCCTTAAGTGGGTAGCCTAAAGACCTACGGACTCCCAGAACCCATCTTAAGATTATAAACATTTTGTTCTACTTTTGTTTGGTCAAACCAACCAGTTAGAGGGAGGAATTGGGGAGAAGGTTCTTCCTTTAGCTTATGCCTTAAGTTCCTTTCATAACCCCCAACTGCTGTCGTTTGATAGTACTCCCCTAGCTAAACATCAGAAGGACCAGTAGAAGTAGATTAATGGAAAATAATCTCAATTTGAGCCTCGAAGAGTGAGTCAATCCTTAAGGCCATGACTACTCAATTCTAATTAGGCTTAGGCTTGAATGTGCTCTGGAATGTGATGGGCCCATTAGATGGGTTGTACCGATAAAAGGTAGTTAATGTGTGTGCGTGCACAACCAGGGTTATCAAACAAGGTCATTTATGATGTGCCTTTTAGGGTTTAACATTGTTTAGTAGCTATCAGGATTTGATTGTTAGGTTTGTTCATTTAGGTTCAGTAAAGCACACCAGGTTTTGAAATCACAGGTGAAGATATATTCCTTAACAAATCAAAAATAATGTGGTCTGCCTGATTTAATCCTTAAAATTTGAATCCTATGGGGTAGCTACTTGATAATCAATTTTATCAGAAGTAGTGCGACCCAAACAATTCATCAATTGGCATGTCGCACCACTTATTAAGGCACTCAAGTTGTTTCGACCTTTTCAAATATCTATTCACTTATTTGTATGTTAAATTTGAGTGTACCGAGTCCATAGATCAGAATACCTATTAAGTGATTAAATCAAAAAAGGTGCTCCTTAAGTCGAGAAATTTGTGGGTGTGTGAAGTGTTTATATTTCAATTTAATCCCACAATCAGATAACAAGAAATTTTTTTTCTTCGGTATTTTTTTTATATGCGGTTGGGTAAGATGAGTGGAGTAACAAACAAATAGAACCTAACCTAGGGTTCATGCGAACACGTAAGTCGATTCAGATTTGAGTTATTTATGTGATGGAATGAAACCTGTGGGTAGGGAAGTGGGGGTTTACACTTATAGATCCCCCAACTGCACTTTGCTCCAATCTTACTACTTTGGCTTGCCTAGGGAGAGTACCTGCAATCATAATAAAAATGGACAGAAGTGAGATAAAAGATAAGTAAGGAGAAAAATGCGGTAAAAAATCAATGACCGTTGCAACCCCATCAACAATGCCAAAATGACAAGTCGAAAATTCATGCAAAGAAAAATTATTTAGGGCTTCAAGAACCCGAGGTGTCACAATTGTAGGAAAATCTCACTATCAATTAGAAATTTATTACCGTGAGTTGGTGAGTCCTGGGTCAAACATGTGGAAGTGAACATTTAATTACAAGAAATCTGCATTTTTTTTTATTTCTTTTTTATTTTTTATGACTTTTATATTTTTTGGTATGTTTATCTAGTAGGAAATCAGGTCAAAGTGTATCTAAGCTAATAGTTCCCTACTTGTAGAATAAGAGAGAGAGAGAATAATTCTAGATAAATGATTAAATAGGTGTCTAATTACATAATATAATGTAAGAAATTAAAGCTACACTAGAAAGCAATAAAAGATGATAGATAATCCCCCTCGACGACTGCTTAGGGGATGAGTCACGTTGACGTGGCACCAGAAAGAAGGTACTGTGGAGCTAGAGGAGGAAGGACGAAGCCTGAAGAAGGGAGGATTGTAAAAGCCAATTTATCATCATTCTTATGCCATAAAACAGACCTAGCTCGTAGGCCTTTAACTCTGCAAACAGATTCTGGGTTGCATTTTAGGCATTCACTTAGGCTTGTCATCATTGCATTTATTGTCTTTTTAATGCATTTACTTGAGTGTCAGGGACATGGAAAAAGCCAGATCCTGCAAAACCCTAACATTCTAGAAGGTAGAAGAGGAAGAAGAAGCTCACTTCAGCTGGATCTTAGCTGAATCCAGGTCATCATAGCTGGATTCCAGCTCCACTAACTCAGTTGCAACTCAATTTTGTTGAGGCTATATCATTCCAATTCCAATCAATTCACTGGAAGCTCAAGCTAGCTCAAGTTGACATCAGTTCATTCCTGCTTCAGTCCAACTCTCCCCAGCTCCACTCAGCTCACGGAAGCTAAGCTCCATCTAGTTTAGCTACTACTTGTAAACTTAGTAGCTAAGCTAGCTAAGGAGTCTTCGAGAGAAGCAGGTCCAGATCAACCAACTTTAGATTAGTTGAGACTAGCTCAACTTAGCTCAATCTACTTAGGTTAGCGGCTAGCAGAAGAATTAGCTAGCTAAGTTGAGTAGCTAAGCTCCTCAGAAGATCGCTTTAGTCAAAATCAACTTTGGGGAAATTTCCTCAACTCTAAACTACCTCCAGTCAATTCCAGACATCTTCACCTATGCTCCTCCACTACGAAACTTGCTAAGCTAGTTTAGTTTTCTTAGCTCAATTCCTACTTACCTATCATGGCCAACCCCAGCCTTAACCTCCACCTAACTACCTCCACCAAATAACCCTACATAAAGTCCACTTAGCACCACCTATGCTACCCCCACTCCCACCTATTTTTGGCACCTAACATAAACTCCTCTTCACAACTCCTCCACCACACCAAAAGACACCAAAATCCATGCCAAAACTACCCTTCAACAACCCTCCTTTGCTGCCAACTTTTTCCCTCCAAAACCCTTCCATCTCAACCCTACATCTACCCCTTTAAGCCATCCCTACCATCCATGTGTTGGCACCAACTAAGCCCTTCCACAAGCCGTAAAAGTGGCGCCAACTCTTGGTGTCTCTCCACCACCAAGAGTCACCAACACCACCAATAAGCACCACCTATTACACACCATTGGTGGTGCCATTCATCTCCCCCGTTGGATCCTTAACCACCCCCCATCATGCCATCCTAGCCATCCATCCAAAAGCCATGCCAACCCCCCTTCCTACTCCTATAAAAACAACACTAACTACCCAATTCCAATAACCCTTGGCAGCATTATTCAAGCATACTTCCACCTACATCCCACCATATCCAACGACTAAGTAGAAGTAGAAGAAGATTAGAGCGGCAACCACCCGCCCCCTTGGTGCCTTCATCTCCCTCTCTTCTTCTACCTTGTGTTCATGCTAGCAAGGAGGTCATTTCAACTAAGAAGATGCCAAGCAGGAGGAGGATTGGAGGGTGGTATTAGTCCAGCCTAAGCAGGAGCATGGGCATGCCCATCAAAGGCTTGCCAAGAGGAGGATTTTCATCAACTTGGAGGAAGAGATGGAGCCTTTCTAATTCTAAGAGCCATTGAGATTGGAGCAAGACCTTCCGTATCATCATCATCAAGAGAATTTCTTATTTTTGCATTTTACATTTTGTAGAGAAGCATTCAGCTACAAGCTTCTGAAAAATAGTTTTCTCCCATAATACAAGTTGCCTTTGTAATTTTTTTGGTTGCAAATTATGTACTTCTTTCTCCTTTAGTTTAGTGCACTCACACACTCTCCAATTATCGTTGGCCTTCACGTACCTAGGGTGAGATCAAAGAGTTCTTCTTGTCACTTAAGCTATAGTGTTTATGTGTAGTTTCATTTCACACATTCGCATCCTATTCCCTGTTATTTTAAAAACCCTAAAAATTTCATATTCAAAAACCAAAAAGAAAGTTGATTTCCGTTTCTCGAGCAAGAGAATGTCAAATTGCATATTTGCCTCCCTTAGGATGACCTGAATACTCTCTGAGTACTCGGTAATTACAAATATTAAAAACGATAATATTTGTGAGTTACAACAGCTTAAAACTCATATTTAATAAATCATGCAAATTCATTATCACTTTTTGGCCCCATTGTTGGGGAGGCATGGCATTACATTACATTATTTCACTTACTTGATACACGAATCTCATCTCCTTCCCTTTTTCTTGTAATTTCGTCCGTGCAAGTACCTACAGGAAGAAGGTGGGATTTTAGAGCAGAAGAAGAAAGTGCCTTGTCTTCTCGTTGAGTTGAGGTTAGTGCCCCTTTTTCTTGTCACATAATTGCTAACAACTATCAAATAAATATTAAAATCTACTTTCAGAATCAAAAGTAGAAAAATTTGGTAGAGTGGTGAATTTTAAAAGCTATTGGTTGCCTGTTTGATTTGATTACTACCACTTTACTCAAAGTGTTGGTGTTCTGATTTTCGGGTCCAGTATTTGACCTTGTAGAAAAGTTTTAAAAATTCTTGAACCACAAAAGGGTCAGCCCTTCCAATCTCATAATTTTGCTAATGTCCACGAATTTTAGGAATTTTTATGCCCAACCAATTTTTGTGAGATTTAGCTTTCTGGAAACCTTGAGAAATTCTGCAAACATATAAAATCATAAAAAATTTTGGTAGCTGATGGTGTTACTGAAAAGTCCAAAATACTCATGGGTATCATTTATGGACTTTGACATCGATACAAAGAAAAATTACGAGGAAATATCAAACAAACTGCTAAAATCACAAAGAAATATTTTTTCGAATCTGTGTTTGATTTACTTTCCAGCAGTGGTGTTGCTTGTTTTGTTTGGGCCACTACTTAACATGAAAAGCCTAAAAGGATTCATCAATAAATAATTTTTTTGCCTAGGGTCAAATCAATTAGGGTTTCTTTTCAATTTTTGTAGTCCCACATTCTATAGGAAATCTACCATCATTGATACAACTATTTTTCCTCGTGATTGTGGCATTCAAGCTTCTTTGAAATCACAAAAGGAAAACACTCAAAGACACTAAACAAATATCAAACACTAAAAAGCAGAAAAACAACAAAAATTATGTGACAATCTCTTATTTTGGCATTGGACTCACTCTGTCCAATTTCCTCACACTTCAAAAAAAAAGAAATAAACTGGGTATTTACCCCAATCAACACCCATCAAATTCCCGTGCACATTCAGGTATCCCAAGCCTAACTAAAATAAGTAGTCATTTGACCACTTAAGGACTTCATCAAAACTAGGCTTGATATCCAGAATTTAAGGATCCTTAATCGCTCCTAATTCCTTTAGAAAATGCAGTGATAGACTTAGAGGGAAGTCAAATGACGGGTAAGAGTTTACACAAGCCCATGGTGATTTTCCCAAGACATGCTTGGGTCCAAGCCACCTCTTTAGTCTAGCAGGGTTATCATTGGGAAGTGAGTTCACTTATTGATCCCTTACTTTTTGGGTTGCCAAGTCTTAGGTTTCTAAGGAGTTAACCTTAGGACTTCAAATTCCCACGCACACACACACAAAAGAAAATTCAAATAACAGGGCAGTACCCACATGAACACCCTCCACATTCCGTGTGCACAATAGTATTCGAGGCCTAACTAAAAATTGTAGCAATTTGACCCCTAAGGATTCATCAACTTGGGCTTACTATCTATGTCGTAAGTTTTCTCTAGTTAGTACCAATTCTGTCATCTATATCTGGTGTCAGGCTGAGGGGCTGTGTTAAACGACCAGACGCGATTTTGCACAAGCCTCTGCGGATTTTCTTGGGAAATGCTTGGGCCCAAACCTCCCCTTATGCAACTTGGTTAGATTTGTCGATAGAACAAGTACTCACTATTGATTTTTTATTTACTAGGTAGATCAAGTGTCAAGTTAATTTTTAGGGAGTCATATTTATGTTTGATCTAGAATTTTTATTGCTTGTGTGCACACTTTCTCTCATCTCCAGCTCTTTGCCTGCCCTCCCATTGTTCCATTTTATGCACAGGCGACGATCTCAAAATCCACTCATGGAGGGACCGCTTTTTCCATCTTCTTCTAAAATGGAAAAACAACAAAATAGGTGCACTAACCCTTCCACTTCCACCTTTAATCCCACCTCTAACCCTACTACTAACCCTAATTCTGACCCTTCCACCCAAAACCCCCAACCTTTGACTTCGCGCACTTGTAGCTCCCTAATGCTGATTTGCCTCAATCACAACACCAAGCCCCCTCGCCTGATCTTTACAGCTTGATGGTAGAGCAAATTGCTCAACTTAATGCCAACCATCAAGTGTTGACAAGGAATATCCGAAACCTAGCCAACCAAAGGCCAAACCCACCACCTCATTAGCAGCTTGTTGTTCCTCTAAAAGATTTTTATGATCCTTCTTATTATGAGGAGTGACTAGGGGTGGTCATACAAGAGGCGGACTTTGAGATCAAGCTAGTAGTTCTAAACTTGATTAAACATTTCCATGGCCTTCCAAGGGTAGACCCATTTAGCAACCTTGAAGAACTCACTCTTCTTGCGGAAACAACTCGTTCTCAAAATGTGCAAGAGGTCATTTGGCTAATGCAGCAATTTCCATTATCTTTTAAAGATAAGGCCGCTTACTGGTTTAGAACCATTGGTCGACCCATCACCACATAGCCTTAGCTCAAGAGTGCCTTCCTCAAGAAATTCTTTCCAATAGGTCATACTAATTCCCCGCAAAGATCTATTATGACCTTTCAACAAAAATCTTGTGAGACTTTCCATGATTCTTGGGAAAGATTTCATGATCTCCTAAGAATTTGCCTGCACTTCGAGATTCCTTTATGACAGCTCATGTAGATCTCTTATCAATGTTTCGAAGATCAAATTCAACATTTTGTCGACAACTTCTTGAATAAAGATGCTAAAAGTGCCTACAACCTTTTTGAATAAATGAGTGAAAATCATTTAATCAAGATTCCATGAACACACTTTGCTGAATGTCAAATCTGCAGTTCGGTGTTCATGAAGTAGGTACTTCATCTATTCCTGTAACCCAAGACGATCTTCAAATGATTGCACAAAAACTTGACCAGATGCACATTAATCACAAGACAATTGAGGAAAGACTCACCACATCAACCCCGGCTCCACACATGCCACATCTAACCCACCCTAACATTCAACAAAGAGAAAATTTGCATAATCTCAACACTATTCTTGCTGATTATTACCAGTATTCTGAGGTTGCCCATGATTCATTAGAGAATTACAACTATCCCGATCTTAACCTCACTCAAAATATTTCTGCCATCTTGGAGCCATTTAGAAATTCCCCTAATTGGAAGAATTACCCGAACAACTTCTGGAATAACTAGGTTCCTGCCCAACCAAACCAATTTAATGGGTATGGGTTTAATCCAGCCTGTCATCCTAGGCCATGCCAATAAGGCATCAATTCCCAGATGATGAGAACTCTACAAGAAATGCAAACAAAGATGATGGAAGTAGCATGCATCGTCTCAAATCTGAATAATCGAATTGGGGTTACGCCCACTCAAAGACCTGCAGGGCATTTACCCTCCCAACCCATGCCCAAACCTAATCACCAGAGGAACCAGTATCCAGGAAGAAATCCAAACTACTCGAATTAGCCTCCTACTAATCCACTACCTAAGCAGCCTCCCAGGTTTGCACAACAACACGCCCACCACCACCAAATAATAATCCAACTGCACATTCACTTACATTGTGGAGTGGGAAAACCACCATTGATCCCGAGCCTTAACAAAAACTGGTGAAATCCCCATCCCTGTGCAATTTGACTCTCCACTCCCATATCAGGAAGAAAAAGAAACACAAAAATCTCATGACACAACTCCTATCCCTTTCCGACAAGCTCTTCACCCCACCACCAATCGAAAAAAGAAATCTAAGCCCACCACAAATGAACTCATGGACTTATTCAGGCAAGTTCAAATCAATATCCCTCTCCTAGATGCCATCAAATATATAACTGCCTACACCAAATTTTTGAAGGGGATATGTACTCCTAAAAGGCAGGCCAAAAATCTTGGACAGGTGCATCTTTCCGAGACAGTAAGCTCTGTCATACAGAGCAAGCTGCCTCCTAAGATGAAAGATCTGAGGATGCAATTAATTTCAGTGATTATTGATGATACTAATTTTGATTGTACCCTCCTTGATCTTGGTGCCTCAGTCAATATCATTCCCACAATTTTAATTGAAGAGTTTTGGACCAGTGAACTTAAACCTACTGAGGTTAACCTTCAATTAGCCAATCAATCTACAATCATACCACATGGGATTGTTGAGGATGTTTTGGTCAAGGTCCAGAATTGTGTCTTCCATACAGACTTTCTGGTCCTTGACATTGAGGTACTTGAATCTTTGATGAATGCCTCGATAATCCTTGGATGAACCTTTTTGGCCACTACAAAGGCAAACATTAATTGCCAGACAGGAAAAATGGATATCACTTGCGTAGGCCAAACTGTCACTCCTGATATTTTTAAATCCTCTAAGAGATTCCGTGATGATGATTTTTTCAAGGACTCAGATATTGAAATTTCAAATTTGGTGGAGGAGACAATGTTGGCAGATACCCTTCCTGACCATAAATTTTTAAAGAAATCTGATTCAGAATTAATGGTCGGCAAAATCTTCGATTGGAGACTTATCTTGACCTAAAATCCATTCCTGATGAACCCATGATCACCCTAACCCACCCACTCTTCCCTCACCGCACCTTTCCACGAAAACTTCACCCAATCCTCAGCATCCCTTCCCCAACCCCTTTCCTTTAGACCTGCCACCAGACCTAGTCGAGTTTGTCATTCAACCCAATTTCAAACCATTACTAGACTTGGGCCACACTTATCACTTTCCATTAAACTTTGACCCATAACTTTCCACTAATCAATTTTCCAGGGATCTGGAAGAAGATGCAATTTTTGTTAGCATCCAGGTGTTAAATTATTTACACGATTATCCCTCTTCTGCGCATACCTTCATGTTCGACTGAATAGGTGTAAATGATAGCACTGAATGGGTGGTAACCCATCATTTTTCCCACATTCTTTTTCCTTCCTTTTTCCAGGTTTTGACCATCCTAACCCTGACCGCCTTTCAGTAAGGTGCTCCCTTCTCCCTCCTAATGCATGGGGACATTGCATATCTTAAGCATGCGGGGTGTTTCTAAAATTTTGATGATCGATTTAAGATTTTCAAAACCTAAAAACATGCATTCTTCTTTAGTAATTTTATTTTTCTGCTTGCATACCCGAAAAGAATAAAATAAAATAAAAATGTGGAAAACTTTTTGAGGAAAACTTTGAAATAGGGACTAAGCTTAAAAGCTCACTTTGGAACATTGGGATTTAACCTTTAACAAACTTGGGATATGGATATGAATCTGATCATTAGAATTTCAAGGTCTATTTTCAGACTAGATTAGATATCCTTCAAAATTCGACCTGAACTCATGATAGTTCAGGTGACTTGATACTTTTTTGGGGACTCGGATTGATGATCCGACCATATCGATTTGGTTAGGATGACAATCGGAGTCTAACACCTCTGAAATCATCTTGATCGGAGTCCCACAACACAATATGCAGTCCGAGGAAGATCAATGGTCAAGGGTCTAGGATACATAATTTGAAGCTTGAAACGACAAATCCAACTGCACAGATGGATCTGGATTGATGATCACAGCACAACGATGTAAAAATCGATCCATTTCGACATCTGTGGCATTATCTACAAAGGAAAGAAGATGGACAGCCAGAATGGCATCATGTGGCATCATCCTAGCCGCCCCTCCTCAAAGACATTTCTGTCACATGATCTAGATCGTTGAATGTCCGTCCACTGGCCCTTGTGATGCCACGTCACCCGATTCATCTACGAAGCATGTAAAGCTTGATTCTAGACCATTGGATCTCCATCCAAAAGTTTAGATCTCACGCCACCTCCATCTCCTACTCAGCAATCCATCCACGTGCTGCATTGGTCATGAGGATCACTCGCAAACCCGCAGTACAAGTTCGACTCCTTTTTCGCTCGTAATTGACCGCACAAGTGCTAGTGGCCAAATAGAGCCGTGAGATCTCCATCAAGCGGCACGAGATGTGCCACACAATGGAATCAATGAGCATGAATGCATTGGGTGAAATGAACAATTATATGCTTGGATGAATGTGCGATCAGACGTGCCCTTTAGCATTGTGCTATTATTGCGTAATCCCATCCATCCATTCTTGATTGAATGCTTCGCCATCGGCTGCACATGCGATACTGTGACCACTGTGAGAGTGAACGAGTGCGTGAGCTGGAGGCTATAGCGACATTTACGGTGGAGCTTCAGCGACTTCTTTAATTTCAATAAATGTCCCATGCTCGAAATGCCTCCTCTCCACTATAAAAGGAGCCCCGATGAACTGGTTTTGGCGAAGTAAAATCAGGGTTAGAAGAAACCCATCGTCGTAATTTGCAAAACACATTGTCAAATACAATTTCTAATCGAAAATCCAAGGGAGTCCTAGGTCGAACATAAGGAGGCTACGTTTACTTTTGTTGAAATCCATACTTCGTGTTTCTTTTTGGTGTTTTAGGGTTTTGTGATTTTTTTTTGGTGTTTTTGTAATAAAAAGACAAGCAAGATAACTTCACAAAGTGGAGAAACAAAAATGGTATATCACAATGTCATTTAAATGTCTATTACAATATACTAAAATATAAAAGTGATATGTATGAGAAGAAATCTCCCAAATCGGTTGTTTGGTGAGATGACAGTGTTTGGTGGTAGCTTGGATGAAGAGGGTGAGGTGTTGGATGATGGAGGTGATATAAAGGAGGATACCGAGTAGAGGAATGCTTCACCAAAACTTCGGAATGGGGAAGAGCAGCTGGAGGTGGTCTACTGGAATGGAGCCAGGAGGACGACTCTAAGGCTTCTTGTGAAAGTAGTGAGATGGAGGATGAATATTTGGTAGGGTATAGGAGCATACACTAAAAGGAGGCCTTTGGAGCTTAGGAAAAAGCTCTAAGGGAGCTTTGGTAGGTTACTAGAGCTTAGGAGGAGGTGGGAGTAGAGTAGGTACAGATGGTTTGGAAGGGAAGGGGTCATGGTGTTTATATAGTGGTGGAATGGAGGTGTTTTGCATAGTCTTCAATGACATTTAAAACATCACTAAAGACCTATCGAGTTGTCGCTATACATTCAGGTGCCTCTACTAGCATGAGGAGGCGTGGCTGCAGCTGGCACAGTGCACTGAGATCTCCAGCCATTGGATCAGGCGTGGATGGCTGAGATCGAGAGGAGGAAGTGTGTGCTTGCTTGCATTCAAATTGCACACCCGCTGGTCGAGGAAGCATCTCCACCATTCAATCTTAATTGTGTGGCTGAGGAGCACGTGTGGATCGTGCCTCTCGAGAGATTTGAATCGTGCTCATCGCGAGAGAGCAAAGATTGGACGACAAATAATGCACCCTAATGTGTACTTACCAGAGGGTGGGTTGACAATTTGAGTACTTTTCACCCCAATTTATTAGCCAAATTAAAATAAACTTGTGTGTAGATGCTTAGACTTGAAGTTCCCTCAAATCAGAGGGCAGGTTGATAAATTGTGCACTTATCACCCCAATTTATTAGCCAAATTAAATTAAAATTACTTGGCGAAGTCTCAAGTCTAAGTCCACATTTGTGTGGACACCAGAGCAAATTAAGCTTGAAGACCTGAAGAGTCTAAGTATTCAAGTCCCAAAGTATCAATTCCTAAAGTCTGCATCTCCTAATGCCTAAATTCTCTTCTCCTAATTCTTTTTTTTCTTGAATAAAATAATAGGAAATTACTGTTATGGCTGACAAAATGATTATTTCATAAGATATCCACACCTCAATGCCTAGCTAATGCAATATGCTCATTTTTAAAATGAAAGCATGGAGAAGAGTAGAATTGGAAGAATAACACCTGCTTTCTGTGAGATTCTGGTCAGCTTGAAACAACCTTTGCACATGCTGAGTTTAGTGCCTTTAGCTAGGTGATGTTTGGCTAGTGGTTGTTAAGGCAAGGTCAGAGCAACCTTGTCCGAGACGGGCTTAGGGAGCACATGGTCAACAAAGAGTTTGAGACATTATCCATTGACCTTGAAGGAATTACCCATCTTTGGGTTAGAGATTTTGACGGCCCCATTAGAAAATAATCCACTCAATAATTGGCAAGCCATTCCATTTAGACCTAAGCTTACCAGGGAAAAGCTTTAGTCGAGAATTGAAAAGCCAGACCTTTTGCCTCAGCTCAAAGCTCTTATGTAAAATTATTTCGTCATGAAGAGCTTTAGTCCTTGCCTTATAGATTCTGACATTTTCATAGGCAACATTTCTAAGCTCGTCCAACTCAGACAGTTGGAGTTTCCTAGTCTTCCCGACCAACTCTAGGTTGAAATTACATTTCTTGATGGCCCAAAATGCCCGGTGTTCTAACTCTATGGGTATGTGACATGCCTTACAAAACACTAGATGGAATGGAGACATACTGATAGGCATCTTGTATGCCGTATGGTAGGCCCAAAGGCCATCATCAACCTTTTGGGTCCAATCCTTCCTATCAGGCCTTATGATTTTCCGCAAAATGTTTTTGATCTCCTGATTGGCAACCTCGACTTGTCCATTTGTCTGTGGATGGTAGGGTTTGGAAATTCGATTATTCACCCTGTATTTCCATAGTAAATTTCAAAACTGGTCATGAGTGAAATGCGTGCCACCATCACTAATAATTGCCTGAGGAATCCCAAACTGACTGAGGATATTTTTCTTCACAAAATCAATGACCACCTTGTGGTCATTGGTCTAGGTGGGGATTGACTCAATCCATTTGGACACGTAATCAACAGTGACCAAAATATATTGATGTCCAAATGAAGGAGGGAAGGGTCCCATGAAGTTAATGCCCCAAATGTCAAAAATTTCGATAGAAAGTACTGGGTTTAGGGGCATCATGTCTCTCTTGGACATATTCTCGAGTGTCTGGCATCAGGCACACGACTTTGAGAATTCCTGGGCACCCTTAAATAATGACGGCCAATAGAATCCGGATTGCAAAAATTTTGCCGCCATGTTTCTCCAGGAAAAATGTCCACCACACGTAGATGTATGGCAGAACTCAAGTATACTATGGAACTCATTTTCCAAGATGCATCGGCGAATAATCTGGTCGGTGTTGATACGGTATAGCTCAGGATCATCCCAAAAATAATATTTTCTCTCGGACATAAGTCTATCCCATTGTTGTTTGGTCCAATCTTGGGGGATTCGACCAACAACCAAAAAATTGACCATATCCGCAACTAGTGGGTTCGGATACCCGAGACTGTAAGGATAGCCTCCTCCAGAAATGTTTCAGAGATAGGGATATTCAGATGAGAAGAATCACTTTGGATTCTTGACAGGCAATCCGCCACTTCATTTTGTGCCCCGACTTTGTCCCTGATTTCAAGTTTAAATTCTTAAAGTAACAGAATCTAGTGAATAAGTTGGCATCCTTTTTGGCCGAGAGATGTTTCAAAGCAGAGTGGTCGGTGTAAATGATAACCTAAGGACCTCAAAGATAAGCCCTAAATTTTTGTAAAGCAAAAACAGCGAGCAAAAACTGCGACTAGCAACTCTTTTTAGTAACAGTGTAATTCCTCTATTCCTCATTAGAGTGTTGCTAGCGTAGTAGATTACAGAGGGGCTTTTCTCATTTTTCTGACCCAAGATAGCCCCGACTACATAATTAGATGCATCAGCCATGATCTCAAATGGGGCTATCCAGATCGGTGATTGCAAAATTGGGGCACAGGTGACTACCATTTTTTATTAATTAAATGCTGATAGCGAAATACGCGTGATTTGTAAAAGCAGTTTTTTTAACGTCATTGTAACACGCGAATCCGCTTTCGCTTTTAAAATTTATATCCTAGATAGGGGAGTATCTAGGGTCGTCCAAGGAGGCAAAGATTGCAATAATGATTCTCTTGCTTGGGATACAATCTCAACTTTCTTTTTAATATTTTTCAATATGTAATTTTTTTGTATTTTGAAAAGACGAGGGCAAACGGCAGATTGTAGCGAAAAGAACTAACACCTACAAATGATTAAAAATATAAAAGATAGAAATATCTTCTTCCTAAGCTCATTCTAGGCAAGTGTAGGCCTAGGGTAATTAGGAAGAAGAGGTGAAATAAGTGCTAGAACCAAAACAAACAACTGCAATAAAAAGCTTAAAAGAAGGCAATTTTTGATTGAGTAGAATGAGTGTTCTTTTCAAGGACAAGTAGAGGAAAGCTTCTACTAGAATTGAACAATTTAAAAGCAAGAAAAGAAACACAAATCCTCTTGTAACAATGGTGAAGAAGGTTGTCTTCTTGCTCCAAGCCTAGCTGCTCCTTGGCTTGAAAAGAGGGCCTCCTTCTTCTACTTCCTTGAGAGCTCCTCCAAGGTGGAATCTACCACCTTTAATGCTCTCTCCAAAGGGGTGGGCGTGCACCACCCTTAAAACTCCTCCAAGGTGGCGTGACCACCTTCAAGATCTCCTCCAAGATCTTCCTTGCCGGGCTTCTCCTTTGGCTGGCGTGACCCAAGAGAGAAGGGAAGAGGGGAAGGCACCAAGGGGACAGAATATCCCCTTAATCTTCTTCTTCTTCTTCTCTCTTGGACGTGGGATTCTTGGTGGAATATGAGAGTGAAATGGCTAGCCAAGGATGTCTTGAATGGTGGTGGGTAGTGGTCTTTTTATAGGGTAGGATGGGGGGTTAAGGTGCCCCTTGAAATGGAGGGCTAGGATGGAAGAATGGAGGTGGTTGGTGATCCTATGGCTAAGGAGAGTTGGCGCCAACCCAAGAGGTGTTAAAGGGGGTAGTTATGGTGGTGTTGGTGTCTTTTGGTGGTGGAGAGACACCACCATGTTGGCGCCAACATGGGGTCTTCTAGAAGGGGGGTTAGGTGGATGGTGGAGATGGGTTCAAGGGAGATTGTGTGGTGGAGATGAGGGGAGATTTTGGAGGGAAAAGTGGCGCCATTAAGGGGTGGTTATGGGTAGTTTTTGGCGCCACTTTTAGGTCTCTTTTGGAGGTGGTGGGTAGGTTAGGTTGGTGCCAAGTAGGTTAGCTTATGTGGGGCTTAGGTGGAGCTAGTTGGGTGGAGTTGGTAGGTGGGTTTTTGGGGTGGTATAAGCCAAGGAAGTTGGAGCATAGCTAAGCTAAGCTAAGCTAAGCTAAGCTAGCTTAGCTAATGGAGGAGTAGAGGAGAAGGTAATGGAGCTAGGGTTTAGAGGAAGGAGCTGAGGAGAAGAAGTCTGGAGTTGGAGCTGGAGCTGGCTGCTGCTGAAGAGGCTGGCATGGGGCTACTCTAGCTGGCTTAGCTTGCTAGTTCTTTGCTAGTTGCTAAGCCAAGCTAAAGTGAGCTAGCTTCTACCAAAATGAGCTGAGGTGAGCTAGGTCTGGTGCTATCGGGGAGAATCAAGCTGGTTGAGGCAGCTAAGGTAGCTTAGCTCAACTGAGATGAGCTAAGCTGAATCCCCGGGAGCTGGACTTGAGCTTCCTGAGCTGAGATGAATTCTTCTTCAGCTGGCTGGAGTTGAGTGGAGCTGGATGTAGCTGGATCTGAGCTGGGGTGAACTCTTGTCAACTCAGCTGAGCTAGCTAGAGCTCCCTGTGAACTAGTGGGAGCTGAGGTGAGCTAGACTCAGCTAAGTTGAGCTGGATCTGAGCTGACTTGAGCTAGGGTGAGCTAAGGTGAACTCTCTTGAGCTGCCATCCACCTGAGATTAGCTGAATGGAGCTGGGATGAGCTAACCCTAGTTCAAGTAAGCTAGGTTCCAGCTGCGGTGAGCTGGATCAAGCTGAGGTGAGATGGATTAGGCTGAGTTCCAGCTAGTCTGGGCTTCTCCTTCACCATTTGCCTTCTTGAGTGCTAGGGTTTTAGGGATCTGTGCATCTGTACATCCCTAACACTCACAAAAACTCGTTAAAACGACAATAAAAAATGCAATGCATGCCTATCCTAATTTATGCCTAAATGCAGCCCAAAAACCCGTTTGCAGAGTAAAATCCTAAGAGCTAGGTTTATTTTAATGCATAAGAATGATGATAAACTGGCGTTTATCAAATGCCTTACGGCAAGAGTCATCAAACATGAACGGTGTGACTTTGGCCAGAAGGTTACTCAATGGTCGAGCAACCTTCAAAAGGTCCTTGATGAATCTTCTATGAAAACCCACATGCCCAGGAAAGAGCGGATCTGTTTTATGGATGTGGGTGGAGGGAGTCTAGTGATAGCATCCATCTTAGCCTTATCAACCTCAATACCCCGATTATAAACCAAATGACCCAAGATAATGACTTCTTGATGGGGACACCATCATGAGCCATAACTAGCTCATTTTGATCCAATTAAGTTAGTAAATGCTCCTACATAACTACCAGAGAGCCATAAGTCACTACATAATCATTATAACGGAAAAATAAGAAACTAGGGTTAAAGCTGCAATATTACCATCATATCATGAATGTAGTAAAACCAGAGGTTTTCCTAGGGGTTAATTAAGGGTCAAATGGTCCTAAAAGTCTAACAAGTCGGTTAGAATAATTAGAAAACGGTTTGCACGTCTTCTGAGAATTAAATGACTTTTAAGCCCTAAAAATAGATCTTCCTACTTAATTGAGGTTCTAGTGAAGATAAAATTCACCTAAACCATCTAAAATTCATATAAAAATATTCTTTATGGTTTGGAACCTTCAATTTGACCATTAGTACCCATTTTGACCTAGAGTAGAGTCTTAAACAGACGTTTGCCCTAATTTGGGTTTTTGTATAAATTACCTAGTCAAACGTGGTCAAAACCAAATTCTATCTTTACCATTGCATTCCTTAGGCCTACATTAGGTTTGTACCAAAATTTGAACCTAAGATGAGTTTGTCTTGACCTAGTTTGCAACTTGGTCCTGTTTGACAACATTTATGCCCTTAACTTTCAAAATCTATTCAAACTGACCACTGACATTGTCGTCGTTCCAACAAAAAGGTCCCTACCGCCATTAAACCTATTCCTAATTGCTCTACCAACCTTGATTTGGAATGAACTCCTTGACTTCTTGACAAATCCCTTCAAAATTTGAAAGGGAAGTTCGTCAGGAAATTCCCTTCCCTTTTGGCCAAATCCCACGTCCCAAAACCTTCCCAATCTATCATGTGAACGCATGACAGATTTGGATATCAAAGAATTTCCCAACTATGGCAAGCTTTCCAAGCTTGGTAAGCTTGCATCGCAAGCTCAAAACTTCTTCCTTTGGTCAATAAAAGAACCTGCCGATCAGGCCATTCTCCCTACTGTCAAAATCGGCCAGGATCCCCCCTAATTCCTCTCTCCCTCTTGGCCGAAAGCTCCTCGACGTCCAGCGAGCCCCTCCACCCCTCTTCATCATCTGTTCACAATATCGTTAGTGGAGCTATCTTCTTTGTTTTTTCCCATGTCGAGCCATACCAGCCAGTGCCCTAATCTCCTTCCTCGTCATTTCCCTCTCTCCAGAGTTGTTCTCTTCTCTGGTGCTAGCAACACCACAACTGGTGCCTTCTCCTTCCCACTTTGTCCATTGCTACATTCAACTACTCCATAAACTCTTCCTCATCACACCACTTTCAGCATGTCGTTTCGACCTCGACCACGCCTCCACCACTCCATTGTCTACAACTCTGGCCACATCTCCGGTGAGGCACATCTTGCTCCACACACCACCAAAACCCTCGCCGACTAGCTCATAACCTCTGCCACACCTCTCCTCACATTTTTCCTCTCTCATTTCAATCCATCATCCACCCGAACACCACCCCAAATAGACCCATCATCTCCGACCTAACCCGTGACCGTCCAACCACCATCCACACCCATCCGCCACATCGACCTCCTCTATGAACTTGCCATGCTACGACGAACCTTCTGAGATGTCTTGATGAAGTCGAAAGGCCTTATTCTCTATTTCAGGTTCTAGGTCAGAGCTCTACGGCCGAATTGTGTTCTCCGACAGTTTTCCTGGTGTTCTAACCACGAAGTCCCCAGGTGACACCCTTAGGCAGTGCGAACTACCTCCAGGACATCCCCAGGTGGTCAATTGGGAGCTTTGACCACTCCAAGGATGCCAATTGAAGGCCACCTGCTATTGTTGTTCGCGCGAAGAACAAGCATGGCATTAGTGCCACATCGTGAACAGATGCCTGTGCAACCACGCATAAGTTGAATTTGTCAAGTGGGCTTATTGCCTCCAAACATGGGGTGAGGTCCCTCTCACCCGAACACCTGCGCCTCATTCGTGACCTCTGCTCGTGGACTTGGCTTGACCCGTTAACCTGCCTAAGCCTCACTCCTCGCTCACCACCCACTGGCGGTAAGCCTAGACCCTGGTATGCTAGGTCCGATAACCCAATTACCCCTATGGCTCTGGGAGAGCGTATCCGAAAGTGAAAAAGAGAGAAGGAGAGCCTGCGCGAGTAGTGGGAGGATTTTTCTCTTGGTGTGAACTGGCTAACACTTATTCGAATTCAGAAGCTTCCCCGACTATGTGAAGAAAGCCAGAGAAAGAAGAAGGGTTGAAGCAAGAAGAAGACTTGCAGAGATAGAGAAGGAAAGTAAGAGAAGAACACAAAGAAGTGGAAGGGTTTTGATGAGTCCATTTTAATGGACTATTTTGCGCCTAAGTAATTCTATTTTTTTTTTTGAAACAGAAAGGAGAGCTATCATCCTGCGATAGCAGTCCGGAGCAGTATATTATGTGTAAAGGAAGGGAGATTACAAAAAGGATAGCCAAGAATGTATGAGGGACCATCACTCTCTTACAATATTCTCACAACAGACCGGTCTCTTGATGTCGTGGGATCACTCAACACAGTAATTAAGTTAATTTCACTTAATTAAGAGTGAAGAAATCACTTAGGTTAACTTGAAGTTGTGTCGGTTGTGTAGTATAAGCTCGAATTAACCTAATAGTTTAGAAATTTTTACTGGTTGAGTCTAGGTCGCTCACTGGGAGGCAAAATAATTTTCGCCAAATTCACCAATTTTCTTCTATCTCTCTAAGTTTGTGAGGTAAAACTAGTTTAATTTTCGAAACATGAATTTTGTCAAAATATTTAAACTATAACATACAAAATTCCATGTGGAAACATATTTACTCAAAATGTTGTATTTTATTAACAAGTAAACATGCTAGTTTTTCAATTTTATTTCATTCTAAGAAATTAAGGCAATTAAAAAGTTATCCAATTAAGACATGCCTTTTTACATTTAAGAAGAAAAAGATACTGATGCAAAAGAAATTTATTTCTTTTCATCTCTCTACAGCCTCTAATCTTCTTTCTTTCTTTTCTTCTTTCTCTCTTTTATTTTCTTCTCTTGAGCTCTCTTTCTTCTTTCCTTTCTTGTGTTGTTCCTACCTTCTTATCCTCCTTCTCTTCTTCTTTTTCCCTTTAATCTCCCCTGCCTTCTCTTCTTCCCTTAGTTTTTTCTCCTTTGTTCCTTAGTCTTTTTCCTTAACACTTCTTAGCGCCTGTGCCTTCTCCTGTAGCACTTACCATCCTTCAGCGACTTCTCCTTCCCTTAAGCTTTCAGCTGAATCGATTTTTTTTTACTTTTCAAACCAAAAGTTTTTTTATTTGCGGCAAGGTCCTTTCGAGGATATACATCACCCTGAGACCAGGGTGGGACTAGACCCTACTCGGTCCTCGCCTATTCTCAATTAGGTTTGTTTTGGTTCATTTGTTAATTGGTTCACAGTCTCGAGCCGTATCAGCTCATCCTGGCCTCCCAGGCCACACTCGCCCTCACAGGGCACAATCACTTCCGCATGCCCCAAGGGCGCACACCCGCAGGCATAAGCCCGCACACTCAGAACAATGCTCAGATCAGATCAGAAGGAATCAGAACTGGTGCGCCAAGCGCTGATGACTGCATAGCCAATGGAACAAATCACTTTTATCCCCAGGGGCGCGCTCGTGAAGATCCGAGGTGGGACAAAGCTACCCCTTTCAGACCCAAATTCAAACAATCAGAACTTTCTACCCAGAGCCCCAAATTGGATGATTTAAAGTTTGTTGGAAAGCTCTAAGGGTAATCTACACAATTTTAGGGTCAATTTAATGTTTTAATGATGTTTTGCTCTTCAATTCAAAAGATGAAATCAGGGGTTCTACGGGTTTTAAATAGCCTGGAAAGTAATTTTAAATCAGGAGAGTCCTTAGATGGACTTCTCTCATGTATTAAAAAGGTCTGTATATGTTATATAAATAATTCCGCTTTTGTAAAGATAGGTTTTAAACTCTTCAGACCTTCAGAACAACTAGAGAAGCTTTTCTCTTCTCTGAAAGCTTTAGAGGTTGATTTTCAGATTTCAATAAGTGCAACAGACACTTTAAAGTGTTCCTAATCTACTTAGATTAATTCTAAGGGTTATAACAAATCAATCTGTGAAGGTTTTGAGTTTCAATTTCATCTAAATACTTCTCTTGTTGGTTTGGGTTCGAGAGTAACCCAAATTGACAGAAACATAATCTTTACTAAGTCCATCATCTAAGCTTACTTTAATTAATTTCAGATCATCAAATAAGATCCCAGAAACTGTTTCCACAACTCAATTCCTCAATTCAATCTCAGAACACCATTACCAGAATCAGGTTTGACCATGGAAGCTCGAAAATTGACTTTCTATTCTATGCTTCCTCCAAAGAAATTAATGCCTCAATCATAGTCTCCTCATCCTCAGAAACTTATTCAGTTTTTTAGATTTATGTTCTGTCCTTAATTTCTAGGGTCTCAGGTTCGCCGCCTGAACTAAAATAGGTGTTTGTTCGACAGAGTATAGGAAAGATTGCTACAATGTTTTGAGGGTTAAAATAGCTTCAGTGCATCGCACTGAAGCTTCTGAGCTCCTTAAATGTTTCTCAAATCCTTCAAAATAGATTTCACTAACTCACAGGAGTTGGGGAAGTAGAAGTTCAAATCTAAAGCTCCATTGGTTAAAACCTCAAACAACTATCTTTAAAATAGTCATTAATCCTTGTTATACTATTCTGGAGCTACTTAGCAAGTATAAGAGGCTGTAACACAAAAAGGCTCGCCGGAGCTCGTCGGAGCTCTGGTGAATCCAAAAAGTGTAAATTGTATGTACAGATTGAAAAAATTAACTATTTTTATTCAGAAATGATCCTGAGGTTACAAGGAACCTCTTTATCACATTAAATTCATCATTTGTTCATTAAAATGTGAGACTTAACAGTAAGTTTATTTCTTAAAAGATTTGAATGGTTTAAGCTCAGGACTTGATTTAACTACTCGATTGAGGAGTTAAATCAAGTCAACAGATGTTATTATTCATAAATATATATTTAATGTATAGTTTGAACTATTCCTGAGCTGCCATGGATAGTGAGCTCAGGAGCTTAATTAAGATTTAGGAGTTTAATTATAGATGATAATAATAGGTAATATAATGTCAATTATGGTTCATTAGTTGTGATAGGTAATGAAAAAAAACCAGTGAAGGTGGAATTAGACCGATTACTGTCACCATAGACAGTGAAGTAGTTGATGAAGGTGAGATTTGAATTAGGCGTTTAGGTGATTTTATTAATGATTAAGTGAATTAGAAGTGAACATGGAAGATATAGGAAGGTGTACAGTGTATTAAAAGACAAAATTAAATTCTCTGGCAAGATCAAGGAACTCATCGAAGTCAGAGGAGATGAAGCTAAAATCTGAAATTACTCCAACCTAACGAACTAAACTAACTAACTAAGCTACCCTACTCCTACTCCAAGTCTACTGTTACCTGGACGAAGGGGTCAATAGGGTTCCACCGAAGGTTCATAGTGGATGACGAAATCAGAGGGTGGAAGAAAGATCTCCGATGGGTGGATTTGAGGTGGAGCAGAGGAATCCTCAGGTCGGCGCCTTTGTCAGAGGTGTGGAACACCACGGCGGATCTCCTCGGCTACTTAAGATGGACGGAGGAAGTTGGAAGATGGAATGGGGAATCGTCGGAGGTTTAGAAGAATAGCCTATTAGGTCGGCTGCAGTCTTAGAAGAGGGAAGGGAGCCAACTTGCCTAAAATCGGAGGTGTGAGGGGGTATTTATAGCAGTTTGCGGCGAAGAGAGAGAAGGGGTCTGGCCGAAGAAGGAGCTCGAGGAGCTTAACCTCCGTCATCGTCTCCGACGATGGTGAGGTTATCTCCCACTGTAAAATAGGATTCTTGGTTAATCAAGACCGATGGATGAAGTGTAGGTGGTGAGCGCAAGCTACAAGAGCTTGGGCAAAGAGGAATGATGTCGGTAGGGTAGTGATCGCGTGGTGGGATGACTCTCTGCCGCCAACCGTTCATTCGGTTGGAGAAGAGGAAGAAGAAGAATACAAAGAGGGACTTAGAAGTAATAAAACTTAAGGACCTATGTGAGAAATAAGGACCCGACTGTAATGAATATTAAGGACTAAAATGTAATCCCAGGTTTTGAAGGTTTATTTTAACTTAATTCTTTTTCAACTTTTTATATATGTTAGTATATAAGGTAAATATTATGTTTACACCTTGAATTTACAATTTTGACCTTTTTAGGTTAATTTATTAGATTAAGTAAAATCACTTAAGTTATTACATACTTAGTTATACATTATATTTAAGTTACTTATCTTATTAATTAAGGAAATGATTAGTAGGATTTTGAGTCCAATTATTATCTAAATTATTAATACTGTTAATTGAATGATAAAATGTCATTTTTAACTTATTTTAAGGGCCTTAACTAAATATCCCTTATTCTATAATTAACCCTTATATATTCATAACCTTAGCTAATTAGCTAGGAAGACTAGTTAATTAGGGGTAATTAGAGATCATGATGACTGTCTCATCATACCCCCAAGCCAAGGTTTTGTGAGTCCCTAGAAAAATTAACTAAAACTATCATGATTTGAAGCACTTGGGTTTAAATTATTATAAATAGTAACTATGTAGGGGAAGGCTTAGGTCATAAATTTTTAAGGTTAATATAAATAATTAATGTATAGAGCTTGTGTGAAAATTTTCTTACTTAGACTTATACTTATAACATTTTCAAAACACACTTAAAAATAATTTGCAAACAAGAATTCCATTCAAAATTAGAATTCATCAAAAATCTCTTAATCTTTGTAACTATTCTTAACTAAATTAGAATACAAAGTGTTTTAAGAAAAACAAAACTTAAGGATTGAGAATTAAATTTTAACTCAAAAACTAAAATAGATTTAAGTTAAACCCCTGTTTTTGATATTTGACTTTTATCAGTATAAGTTTAAGCAAATTAACCAGATACTCATTATTAATCAAACTTAGAGTAGTAAAACTCTAATTTACTAGCCTACAACAATAAAGATTAACTTCTAGACCTAGGAGTCTGTCAATTCTTCTCCTTTAAGTCTCAACTTAAAATCTTCAAAACCCAATTTCTTAGGCTTCACTTGCCCAATACCAAGGTTCAGTAGCTATGATTTTAAAGCATCTGTGCTTAGTGAAGTGAATTGCCCTAAAGACATCCAAAGTTGCAAAAATCCGGATCTTAAGACATCACTTTCCAATCACAATTATTCTAATTCAAGCATTTGGCTTGGCCTTAGTCAGGTTTGGTTGCTTTCTCCTCACCAGTTTTCTATCTCGAGGTCAACACTTTTTCTGTATATCTCCCCGGTGGACCACTGGGTCTCTTATTCCTAATATTCTTTTCTCCATATTCTTTCTTTCTCTTTTTCTTTAGGTTAGAACACCCATTTGTAGCGAGGTGTTCTTTTTATTTTTGATAGAAGGAAGCGTAGCATCCATTTGTAACGTGATGCTTTTATTTATTTCTGGAAAACTGCACAAGTACCCATTTTTAGCGAGGCACTTAACTACAGGGTGTTTTATTTACTTTTTCTTTTTCTTTTCTTTTCTTTTCTTTTCCCCCCTTCTCATTTTTCTTACTTACATTATTCTCCAAATCCTTTTTCTAGATGAGTGGCACATCCTTCACCCTTTCAAGAACCGCCTTGCGGAAATCCTTAGACTAAAGAGGATTCATAATTGATCTCTTAACCTCTATGTTTTCGCGGTCTCAGATGTTAGCAAGATAATTCTATGTGAGTGAATTTTAGATGTTTAGGTTACTTAGCTCTCAAACCAGAGCTTGGAGAACAATACCATTTACTCTTAGGTTCTTCAAATTCTTAGTTTCCCCTTATAGGATCCGTTAAGACAAAATTTACCAGGTCTAGTTATTTATCTCTATCTTATAAGTTTTGTAAACTAAAATTCTACCAACTCTCTATCTAATTAACTTTGAGTATCTGGCTTTTTTACTTAACTTTATGATAAAATCAACTTTTCAAAAATCAAAAGGGTTACATAATCTAATTGATTAAAAAGTTATAATTCAATTCCAAAACTTAAGTTTAAAATCTTAACACACTTAGTTTCTTAATTCAAGTAAGAATAGAAAAACAAATATTCAAAAGATTTAAAAGATTCCTAAATTCAAGTAAAATCTTGTTTTAAAAATTTCAAACACAAAAGTGTGTTTCTACAAAATGTTTAAGTAAAATCTAATTAAGAATTGAATGCTCTTAAATACTCATATATATACTATATACATTTTAAACTTCTGGCTTAAAAGAAAAATAAATCTCTTAATTATAATATATATATACATTCTTCTTCTCTTCTTTATTAAAAATGGATAAACGCCTCCTATTATTTTTATGAATTTTCTTTTTAAATTTTTGTATTTATATATTTTTATGTTTATATATATAAGATTTTTTCAATTTTTTATGATTTTTTTCAAAAATTTTTCAAATTTTTATGAAACTTTAAAATTTTAAAATTTTTTTTCACTTTTAGAATTTTTATTTTTTAAATATCATGGATATTTAATTTTTATGCATTTTTATTTTTTTAAACCAACACTTAAAGTGAAAATTTCACTTCAACACCCCCTTTTTACAATGTCCAAATTGTAAGAAGGGTGAAAAATATGAAGTGAAATTTTAAAAGTATGTGTATAAGAAAATAAAAATGGATGAAAATAGGAAACAGCTATGTACAAGTGCTAAGTTTTACGCCTTTAGCTAGGTGTAAACCCTAGTAAAGAACTCCTAAAAAGAATCAGTATATGGTAAAAACAGAGGAGTTATGAAAGAGTAAGAACAAAAAAATTAGAAAACAGATTAAATCACCCAATCAAAACTCATCCTGAAATTTCCTAGAATAGATCTCGCAGATCCTAAAATCAAATTCTCATGAAAATTTCAAAAAGATTAGAGTGAAATTCATGCGAAGATTAGATCTGATTTAGGTTGACATGTAGAACTTTTAAGATTAAGGCAATTCAAAAATGTTTCCATCAAGTTCATAAGATCAGTAAAATTAGTTTTGGTTCCCAATAATAGGTGGGTCATTTTGATACAAAATAGGTTGCTGATGCGGGTTTGATGGGTTATTTTCAGGTAATACAGAGGATGGATTATGATTAGAATCAAAGGCCGGATTAATGAAGTGGACTTGGCCTTGCTTTTACCTAGGATTTGGCAGATTCGTAGGATTAGGAATTGGCTGAGATGGAAGAGTACCTGGCTGACGAGACTCCGCCAAAAGCGTGATCTGATTTCGTAAATCAGCCAATTCGCCGGATTAATGAAGTGGACTTGGCCTTGCTTTTGCCTAGGATTTGGCAGATTCGTAGGATTAGGAATTGGCTGAGATGGAAGAGTACCTGGCTGACGAGACTTCGCCAAAAGCGTGATCTGATTTCGTAAATCAGCCAATTCAACCTTACATTGCCTATGGATCTCAGCGAGAGCTTTAGCATTTTGTCACTGACTCTCTGACACAGCTCCTAAAATCTGGTCTAGCCATGTATCTCTATTAGGCCTAGAGTAATTCTGCATACTCATCGGGCTAGGCCTTAAATTTGATTGCTAAGGAGGCAAAGGAGGTGGATTAAAATGGGTCTGATTTGGATAATTTGGTCTTTGATTTTGATTTGGATTAGCCCAAGAAAATTTTGGGTGGCTTCTCCATCCAGGATTTTAGGTATTTGAATAAAGGTTTGGTCTTGGAATATTTTCCTGAATGGGGTGTAAACCTAAAAGATATGGCGTGTTTTCTGCAGCAGTAAATGGTGGGGAAAAGGGTGGGTAAGATTGTGGGACAAAGGTCCCTCCTTGGGTTGGTGAAGGAGTAGATAGAAAACCCAAGGAAGTTGGATCTCTAGAATCTAGATTATTCACAAATTCCCTCCCCGTGGGAATTTGCGAAATAGGTAAATACGCGGGATTCGTAGCAAGTAGAGGCGTAAGATTCTTCATTGTGTTTCTAGCCTCATTGAGATGCTTTGCTACGATATCGACTTTGTCTAGTTTTTCTACAATAATCTCTAAATCCTTTGAATTGGAAGGATTACTGATCTCGAGAATGGCCTTATGCGGATTTTGGTGATTCATATTTGCACCCCGCAAAAATTGCGACATAGATGCATTGTTGATCGAGTTTCCTGACATCCCTTCAAATAATTCTGAAGCGGATTCTGCGTCGCGATTTCAAAAATTCCCTCCACAAGAGGCATCAACTAGATTGTGTATGCTCTCTTGTAAACCATAATAAAAGATATGCATGAGTTGCCAACGAGGGAGGTCATGATGTGGGCATTTCCTTTGCAATTTATGAAAACGTTGCTACGCCTCATGAATTGGTTCTCCTTGATTTTGATTGAAAGTAGTAATAGCTCACCTTAAAGCATTGGTTCGACCAATTGGATAGAATTTCTTCAAAAATGTGGATTCGAGTTCAGCCGAACTTGAGATTGGTCTTGCTATAGTTCTATACCAATAAGCTGCCTTATCTTTAAGGCTAAAAGAGAACATTTTCATTAGTAGGATTTCCCTATTTTGATTTTGAGGACCAAGAGTTTGGGATAAATTTTTAAGATCTTCAATGTGTTGAAATGGACCCTCGGATGCAAATCCGTGAAAGTGGGGGAATTAAACCTATAATGTTTGGCTTTAATTCTGGATCATTTTTCCCAATTGGAATCCTAACATTAGGCTCTACTTGTGCATTAGATGGGTTATAATAATCTCTAAGTAGAGGCCTTGGATGATTGATCGGTAAATCATGATTTTCAAAACCCACCTCAGGTCGAGGTGAAGAACGGGTTTGCAAAGTTTATAGATTATTTAAGGCTGCTATTAATAAATTGATTTGTCTTGTTTGCTCTAGCATCCTAAGGTTCTGGTTCAAGAGCGCCTCATGAACATTGAAAGGCAGCATCTCCCCTTGACCGAAAGAAGAAGGGATCTCGGGATTAAGATTCTGCATTGGATCCATAGAAGCAGATGGATCAGACGAGAAAACCATTGGTTGCTTATCTGCAACCGGCCTAGGATCACCTATCAACAGTGGTGCAAGAGACAGATGCAAGGATCGCCTCCTGTCCATAAACGGAAAATAATGTGCAAAGGCACACGCACACCACCGATACAAAAAACAGCGGCACAAAAAACCACAAAACAACGCAAAAGACGCGTGTTCTGCTCTTCTTTCAAAGGAAAGAAGAAATTCCTAAAGTACGCAAAGTAATTTGACATAAACAAATAGAGTAACAGTATCAAAATACGCATCCTAATTCGTGACTACGTAAGTGCGTACCTTAAAGCTCAAAGGTCTAAGGTCTAGGTTCGAGACCGCTCACTACTGGCTCCCCGGGGCTCTAGTAGTGAGACAGACTTGTTGATATCCGGCCAAAGCCCTAAGAGGTGCAAAGTGGAGAGATAGAAAAATAGACTCCTGTGACTCTAGTGATCGTGCTGTGTGCATGATAGCATGCAACAGACAATATCGATATAAAAACCCACATGCATTCCGCAAACATATTTAGGTCACCAATTTTACTTCCTCTTTTTAGTTAGTCTTTTTCAAATATATATCAATTAAACTACACTGACCGCTTTTTATATCTTTTCAAACAAAAATGTGTGGTGTTTTTTTTAATTCTCAAAGACAGGGATCTACGCAGGTTTTCTCGTGTTTTCTTGCTGATGTGAGAAAAATAGTCTAAAAATTTTCCTGAGTCAGATCACACTTAATACTAGCGGGAACTGCACTCCTAAGAGTGTATGCCTATGTTATGCTGCTGCTAGTCAGAAAAGAGGTATTTTTGTAATTTTTTTTATTTTTATATGCAACAAAAGATTAAGAAATACTTACAAAAATGAAAACTGTAAAATGGATTCCCGCCTTCTCTTGAGATTACCCGCAAAGGTAAACCTGAAAAGAAGACAGAAAATAAAACAAAAACAAAAACAAAAACAAAACACAATACACGAATTAGAACTAGAGTTAGAAAAACAAAAATACCTCCTAATTAAATAATTAATCATTTTTTTAAATTTTAGTGAATCAAAATATTGTCTCCCCGGCAATGGCACCATTAAAATGATGTCGTGGGTTCACTCAACACAGTAATTAAGTTAATTTGACTTAATTAAGAGTAGAAGAAATCACTTAGGTTAACTCGAAGTTGTGTCGGTTGTGTACTATAGGGT
Source organism: Thalassia testudinum (assembly GCA_037157565.1). Classification (NCBI taxonomy): domain Eukaryota; kingdom Viridiplantae; phylum Streptophyta; class Magnoliopsida; order Alismatales; family Hydrocharitaceae; genus Thalassia; species Thalassia testudinum. The sequence continues at coordinate 67,296,320 of JAZHRO010000014.1, forward strand.
CAAATTAACCTAACATTTTAGAAATTTTTACTGATTGAGTCCAGGTCGTTCACTGGGAGGCATAATAATTTTCTCGAAATTCACCAATATTCTTTTATCTCTTTAAGTTCAAGAGGTAAAACTAGTTTAATTTTCAAAACATGATTTTTGTCAAAATATTTAAACTATAAGAACATACAAAATTCCATATGCAAACATATTTACTCAAATTGTTGTATTTTTTTAACAAGTAAACATCCTAGTTTTTCAATTTTATTTCATTCTAAGAAATTAAGGCAATTAAAAAGTTATCCAATTAAGACATGCCTTTTTACATTTAAGAACAAAAAGATATTGATGCAAGAGAAATTTATTTATTTTCATCTCTCTACAGCCTCTAATCTTCTTTCTTTCTTTTCTTCTTTCTCTCTCTTATTTTCTCCTCTTGAGCTCTCTTTCTTCTTTCCTTTCTTGTGTTGTTCCTGCCTTCTTATCGTCCTTCTCTTCTTCTTTTTCCCTTTAATCTCTCCTGCCTTCTCTTCTTCCCTTAGTTTTTTCTCCTTTGTTCCTTTGTCTTTTTCCTTAACACTTCTTAGCGCCTGTCCCTTCTCTTGTAGCACATAGCATCCTTCAGCAGCTTCTATTTTCCTTAAGCTTTCAGCTGAACCGGGTTTTTTTTTACTTTTTAAACCAAAAGTTTTTTTATTTGCGGCAGGGTCCTTTCGAGGATACATAGCACCCTGAGACCACGGTGGGACCAGACCCTACTCAGTCCTCGCCTAATCTCAATTAGGTTTGTTTTTGGTTCATTTGTTTATCGATTCATAGTCTCGAGCCGTATCGGCTCATCCCGGCCTCCCAGGCCACACTCGCTCTCCCAAGGCACAATCACTTCTGCACGCCCCAAGGGTGCACACCGGCAGGCATAAGCCCGCACACTCAGAACAATGCTAAAATCAGATCGGAAGGAATTAGAACCAGTGCGCCGAGCACTAACGACTACGTAGCCAATGGAACAAATCACTTTCATCCCCAGGCGCGCGCTCGTGAATATCCGAGGTGGGACAAAGCTACCCCTTTCAGACCTGAGTTCAAATATTCATAACTTTCTACCCAGAGCTCCAACTTGGATCATTTAAAGTTTGTTGGAAAGCTCTAAGGGTAATCTACACAATTTTATTGTCAATTTAATTTTTAATGATGTTTTGATCTTCAACTCAAAAGGTCAAATCAGGGGTTCTATGGGTTTTAAAAAGCCTGGAAATTAATTTTAAATCAGGCGAGTCCTCAGATGGACTTCTCTCATGTATTAAAAGGTCTGTATATGTTATATAAATAATTTTTCTTCTGTTAAGATAGGTTTTAAACTCTTCAGACCTTCAGAACAACCAGAGAAGCTTTTCTCTTCTCTGGAAGCTTCAGAGGTTGATTTTCAGATTTCATTAAGTGCAACAGACACTTTAAAGTGTTCCTAATCTATTTAGATTAATTTTAACGGTTATAACAAATCAATCTAGGTAGCTTTTGAGTCTCAATTTCATCAGAATACTTCTCTTGTTGGTTTGGGTTCGAGAGTAACCCAAATTGGCAGAAACATAATCTTTACTAAGTACATCATCTGAGCTTACTTTAATTAATTTCAGATCATCAAATAAGATCCCAAAAATAGTTTCCACAACTCAATTCCTCAATTCAAGCTCAGAACACCATTACCAGAATCAGGTTTGACCATGGAAGCTTGAAAATTGACTTTCTATTCTATGCTTCCTCCTAAGAAATTAATGCCTCAATCAGAGTCTCCTCATCATTACAAACTTATTCAGATCTTTAGATTTATGTTCTATCCTTAATTTCTAGGGTCTCAGGCTCGCTGCCTGAACTAAAACAGGTGTTTGTTTGACAGAGTATAGGAAAGATTGCTACAATGTTTTTAGGGTTAAAATAGCTTCAGTGCATCGCATTGAAGCTTCTGAGCTCCTTAACTGTTTCTTAAATCCTTCAAAATAGACTTCACCAACTCACCGGAGTTGTGGAAGTAGAAGTTCAAATCTAATGCTCCATTGGTTAAAACCTCAAACAAATATCTTTAAAATAGTCATTAATCCTTGTTATACTATTCTAGGGCTACTTAGCAAGTTTAAGAGGCTGTAACACAAAAATGTCACCATAGACTCCAGAAACTGTAAATTGTATGTACAGATTGACAAAATTAACTATTTTTGATTCAGAAATGATCCTGAGATTACAAGGAACCTCTTTATCACATTAAATTCTTCATTTGTTCATTAAAATGTAGGATTTAACAGTAAGTTTATTTCTTAAAAGATTTGAATGGTTTAAGCTCAGGACTTGATTTAACTACTTGATTGAGAAGTTAAATCAAGTCAACAGATGTTATTATTCATAAATATATATTTAATGTATAGTTTGAACTGTTCCTGAGCTGCCATGGACAGTGAGCTCAGGGGCTTAATTAAGATTTAGGAGTTTAATTATCGATGATAATAATGGGTAATATATTGTCGATTAGGGTTCATTAGTGCTGATAGGTAATGAAGAAAAACCAGTGACGGTGGAATTAGGCCGATTATTGTCACCATAGACAGTGAAGTAGTTGATGAAGGTGAGATTTGAATTAGGCGTTTTGGTGATTTTATTAATGATTAAGTGAATTACAAGTGAACATGGAAGATATAGGAAGGTGTATAGTGTATTAAAAGACAAAATTAAATTCTCTAGAGAGCTCAAGGAACTCGCCAGAGTCGGTGGAGATGAAGCTAAAATCTGAAATTACTCTAACCTAACTAACTAAACTAACTAACTAAGCTACCCTACTCCTACTCCTACTCCTAGTCTACTGTTACCTGGATGAAGGGGTCAATAGGGTTCCACCGCAGGTTCATAGTGGATGATGAAATCAGAGGGTGGAAGAAAGATTTCCGATGGGCGGATTTGAGGTGGAGTAGAGGAATCCTCAGGTCGGCGCCTTTGTCAGAGGTGCGGAAGACCACGATGGATCTGCACAGCTACTTAAGATGGACGGAGGAAGTCGGAAGATGGAATGGGGAATCATCGGAGGTTTGGAAGAAAAGCCTATTAGGTCGGCTGCAGTGTTAGAAGAGGGAAGGGAGCCAACTTGCCTAAAATCGGAGGTGTGAGGGGCTATTTATAGCAATTTCCAGCAAAGAGGGAGAAGGGGTCTGGCCGAAAAAGGAGCTCGAGGAGCTTAACCTCCGTCGTCATCTCCGATGATGGTGAGGTTATCTCCCACTAAAAAATAGGATTCTCGATTAATCAAGACCGATGGATGAAGTGTAGGTGGTGACGTAAGCTGCAAGAGCTTGGGCAAAGAGGAATGATGTCGGCACGGCGGTGATCGCGCGGTGGGATGACTCTCTGCCGTTAGCTGTTCATTCGGCTGGAGAAGAGGAAGAAGAAGAAGACGAAGAGGGATTTAGAAGTAATAAAAGTTAAGGACCTATGTGAGAAATAAGGACCCGACTGTAATGAATATTAAGGACTAAAAGGTAATCCCAGGTTTTGAAGGTTTATTTTAACTTAATTCTTTTTCAACTTTTTGTATATGTTAGTATATAAGGTAAATATTATGTTTACACCTTGAATTTACAATTTTGACCTTTTTATGTTAATTTATTAGATTAAGTAAAATCACTTAAGTTATTACATACTTAGTTATACATTATATTTAAGTTACTTATCTTATTAATTAAGGAAATGATTAGTAGGATTTTGAGTCCAGTTATTATCTAAATTATTAATAATGTTAATTGAATGATAAAATGTCATTTTAAACTTATTTTAAGGTACTTAACCAAATATCCCTTATTCTATAATTAACCCTTATATATTCATAACCTTAGCTAATTAACTAGGAAGACTAGTTAATTAGGGGTAATTAGAGATCATGATGAGTGTCTCATCACCTCTCCTAAAAAAGTCGCTCCTTCCTTGCCTTCCATACACAACAAAAAGTAGCAGCCATGTGGACATGTGGTTTCCCTCTCACCTGAAAATAATGCGAACTAGATTCCCACTCTGGTAACGGTTCCTGACAGATTTTTCTCCAAATGACATCAGTGACAAGGCAAGAAGAGAAAAGGTGATTTACATTATCAGTGCTCATCTCACATAAAAAACACACATGATGATCACTACCCAATCTTCTGTGGCATAGATCACTTGTGATTAACCCATCTCTCCTCCATAGCCAAAGGAAAATTTGTACCTTGAGAGGAATTTTTAGCAACCATATCTTCTTGTCAATGGAATCATGTCTCCATCCCTCTTCAGAATTTAAAATTCTGTTTTATCCAGATTGGACACTATAGATCCCCTCCCACAAATATCTATCCTCCAATCCAGGCCTAGGTCAGAAACTTTCAAGGTCTGATAAAAGCCTTGTCTTTTCTTCCAATAACCAGGTAGCTCTTCTATTGCTGCTGGACTCCACATCATCCAGGTTCAAACTGCTGCTGCTGTAGGACCAGATCTTACTGACGGTAGCATCCTTATCAACTGCTGTAGCAAAAGCTCTCGGATATAGCTCCTTCAAGACCCCCATTTCAGACCATTCCTCCTTCCAGAATTTGAAAGACCTACCATCCCCAAGTGATGGCTACAGTAGATCGAAATGATCAGCCAAAGCCTTAGTTTCAAATTTCCAGAAAGGTGATGGACAGTTGGGTTGAAGTTTGGATAACCTGCTGTTGGAAGATCCATATCTATCTCTAATCAGAACATACCATGGTTTCAGATCACCTTGCAGCAGCTTAACAACCCATTTGAGCAGCAAGGCATCATTAAAGTGCTGCAAGGACTTGATCCCAAGAGCACCCATCTAGTTAGGATAGCAGATTTGATCCCATTTGAGAGGCTAAAGGAAGTTTCCCTTATGTCTAGCTCCCTTCCAAAAGAATCACTTCCTCATCACATCCAATCTTTTCCAAATGGATCTTGGTGCTTTGAAAATGGAGAAGTAGAAGACAGGGATGGAGGTGATCACCGAATTGAGCAAGATAAGCCTTCCACCTTTGGATAAGAACCTGCTATGCCAACCATCAAGCTTCATAGAGATCTTGTCAAAAAGGCAATTCCAATCACCTCTCTTCAACCTGGAAAACCTCAAAGGCAGCCCAAGATATCTGATAGGAAGACTGATGCAGGGAGTCATCATGATGGCTGCTAAGGTTTCTTGCTCCTCCTTAGATAAACCAAAGCACACCAAACTAGACTTGTCCCTATTTAACCTCAGTCCAGAAAGCTCACCAATGATATCAACCAAATGATGCAGAGCCAATGCTCCATCCATGGATCCTTCAACAAAGGAGACAGTATCATCCGCATACTGAAGAATGGTAGCCAGACTGTTCCTACAAGATAGTGAATATCCTCTGACAAGACCCGCTTCAGAAAGCTTACAAGCAAACCAATCTAAGCTATCAACTGCCAAATTAAAGATCAAAGGGGCCAGGGGACATCCTTGCCTAATGCCGCATTGAGGCTGGATCCATGCACCACAGGGTTTCCCATTTATTAGAGGGGGAAAGGAGGCAGTGGTAATGCATCTCTTAACCCAAGCTATCCATGTAGAGGGAAAGCCCCTTCTTTTCAGCACATCCCATAGATAAGGCCAACTGATTGAATCATAAGCCTTACGAACGTCAACCTTCCATAGGAAGGCCTTACATCTTCTCTTATGCCAGCCACAAACCATCTCTTGGGCCAAGATAAAAGATTCTTGTAGGGATCTATCCAGGAGGAAAGCAGACTGAGCAGGATGGATCAAATCTTGTAATACAGGTCTCAACCTATTTGCCAGGACCTTGCCAATCACCAAATACAAGGAGTTAGAAAGGGCAGTGGGTCTAAATTCCTGGAAGGATTCATCACCAGGGGTTTTTGTCAAAAGAAACAGATAAGATCTATTAATTCTTTCAAAGCCAAAATTGCCACTCTGGAATTCTCTAATCACTCCCATAACCTCTGAGCCCACAATGTCCCACAGTTCTTTCTAGAAGAACACCTGGATTCCATCAGGACCAGGCGATCCTTCACAGTTGAGGTCTTTAATGACCTTCAAAACTTCAGCTTCAGATATAGTTCAATCAGGTTAGACCTCTGAGATTCATTAATCATGGGCAGATCATTTGTTGTCATTCTACAGTTACCTCTACCGGCAGCTCTTGAAAATTCCTTGAAGTATCTGACGGACTCAGCTCTAGTATTAGATAAGGAGGTAATTCTTTGCTCCTCTATAACCATTCACGAGATCAGATTTGTTCTCCTCCTTGAGCTAGCAGCCAAATGAAGGAATTTGGTGTTTGCATCCCCCTTACTTAGCCATAGCTACCTATATATCTCCCTCCAATCCATCTCCTATTTCAGGTCCTCTTCAATTACCTCCCCCTGCCATCTTCTTCTATCAGCAAGATCCAGTTCGGATAGATGATCCATAGCTTCCTTGGGATCCAATTCTTGAATTTTCAACAAGGCCTCCAGATGCTTCTAATGTCTGAGAATTGAGACAATATCTCCATACTCCTTCAGCGTGCCTTTCAAAGGCATAAGCTTAAAAGCCAGTCTGGAGGTGGTCGTGCCTTCACCCTGCTGTGACCTCCACCAGCTGGCAAGCATGTCTCCGAGCCCTATTTCCCTCAGCCAAGATCTCCTAGATTTAAAGTAGGATCCAGCCACCACCTGCTCACCATTGTCCCACACCAAGGGTGTATGGTCAGAAAATGGATGTTCAAGACCACATACAAATGACATCTGGATGATATCCAATAGCTCAGCATGCCCAAAAAATTTGTCAATCTTAGACATGACCCCATTACCATTCCTCCAAGTGAATTCAGCCCCTTATGAGGGAAATTCGCACATCCCCAAGGCCTAGACAACCAACTGAAATCCTGTGGAGGTGCTGTCGACCACCCCATTTGGTCTGTCACTCCCCACTAAAGTATAATTAAAGTCACCTCCAATAAGCCAAGCCTCCCCAAGTAGAAATTCTGCAGCCAAATTCCAACCTCCCACAGTTCCTACCTCCTGTTAGGATCGTTTGGCCCATACACACCTGTCACATAGAAGACACTGTCCCCTGGCCTCTTGTAAATCGACAGGTCAGAAGGTGACTACCTGTAGAAACCTCCTGTAAGCATAGCATCTGCTTCTTCCACTAAATGGCAATTCCCCTAGATCTGCCATTGGAATTGACCACCAGAAGGTCATTTGCAGATCCTACCCTCATATCTTCCCATGCCTTATCAGACGCACAATAAATGTGTGTCACCTAAAGGATGGCACAGTCAATTTCACTTTAACGCAGATATCTAAGTAGAGACGCCCTCCTGCTTCTATCGCGCAGCCCACGCACTTTCCAACTCAAGACCTTCATTTGGGGAACAGGTCTGCCCCCTTCCTAGCTGCAGAAATCCTGTTAACCTTCATCACTACTGCAATGACTGATTCATCAACCTATTTTGTGGGAGTGTGCCTTCTAAGCCTCAGCTTATAGGGAGGTTTCCCACTCCTTGTAGTAGGAGTCTTTGACTTCGAGTGCACGACTTCAGCCACAGGAGAATAGATCTGCAAGTTCAAGGAGCTCACAGAGGGTCCACCATATCAGAAACAGCTGGCACATTAATCACATTCATAGTCATCCCTTCATCAGGCTCACCTATATGAGTTTCCAGATCCCCAACCAAAACTTCTCTAGATATAATTGTCTCCTTCCCATTAGCATCCACCAATGCAACTGCCTCTTGGATCAGGGGCACATCAGCTACATTATCCCGAGCTTCAGGCCATTTTATTTTAACATTCTATTTTAACATTGTATGTTTGTTAAAAGCTACATTAACTTATAGAATGATTGCATGCTTCATTATTTAAGTTTACATCTATTTTATTGCATTCTATAACGTAGTATGTAATTATTTTATGTTTCATGCAGGTCCCGCAACAGCGCACTTGTTACATCTTCTCCACTTAATCTATCCATTAGGAATAATCGAGAAGAAGAGGGAGGAGAATCAATGGTGGAAAAGAATAGGGGGTGAAAAGATATTTTCCCACACAAATTACTCAACCTACTACCAACCTCAACAACCTCACCAGCAGCACCGGCCATGTTTAGTAAAGGATTTGGAAAACCCCTTGACTTGTACCGAGGGAGGAAAAAAAAAGGGAGGATCGTCGGCTCTTCTAGGGAGGCCTTCCCCCTGGCGGGGAACCATCATCCAGGAACTGTGCAACCATCGTGTGCACTGTGCACCAAGCTTCCCCCTCAGCATTGACACCACTTCAGCCTACCCTCGCGCACCTGCACAGCGCCTACCACCAGCACCCGCCTCCAGGCGCACCACCCCACCCGCGCCCTTGCCAGTCCCGTGCCTCTCCATTGTAGGCTCCCCCGCAGGCGCTGCACGCCAAGCACCGTAGGCACTCGCCTTCACCACCGCTTGTACGTGCCCCCCCTTGCCCTGCCAGGCCGCGCCACCATCGCTCGCCTTCAGGCGCATTGCTCCACCTGCGCCAGCAGGTGCGCGCCCCTCTCCAACGCCTGCAACCCTATCCCCTTCAGGTGTGCCCCCTCCAGCATTCTACCACGCCTAGCAGTCACACGCAACCACCATCGCCGGTCCCTCTCTCTGCAGCATTGCCACACCTCCACACAGCAGCGGCGCTTCATCTATTCTCCACGCACGGTCCATCTCCTCTTGAAGAAACCAAACACGGAGGCCTGTACTTCTCCATGCAGCCATCATCACAGGTTGTGATTCTCCTCGCCAACCACACCATCGGCCTCCCCTCGATGCTGTGAACACGACCAAGTCCCCAACCGTGCCAATCGCGGTCCACAATCACGTCGTGACAGGCCGTCACCGACGAGCTCCTCCTCCATCGGTCGGCCACGTCCGACCATCTCCGTCGACACCGCAGCCTCCATCGGATCGGCCTCATCTTCGCCAACCTCCCTCGCGTGTTAACAGCCTCGCCGATGCTCCTTCCCGTATGCAAGCAAGAGAGAGAGCAAATGCTCTATTTTTTATTCAATTAATAATTACGGAAAATGCCATTGCAGAAGTTCCTATTCATTTATTTTCGACATTACATTATTGCGGTGAAATTGCATAGTCCTCCTTCTACTTCATCTAAATTATTTGCAGATGCATATATCACATGAATGATTCAATGCATAGATATTATGGTAAATAAGTTATAGTCTAGAAATCAGTATTTACAGTATTTACCGGTATCAAGATCACTTGTTAACAAAATATTATTGGTGGCAATTTTCCATCTAAACACCTACATTCTTGATTAATTGTTTAAAACAAGCAGTTATGTGAGAAAAAGAATCGCACGAATTAGCATGCACACCCACTGAGATTCCCTAATAAACAAGACACTATTTACTTGTTTAAATAGGCTAATTCTCCCTGTGGAGATGACCTAACTATTCGTGGTTAGATTATGAAAATTAAAATATTTTGAAAAGCGATTTTCTATCACGCGATTAAATACAACGACACATCATTTTATGTTAAAGTTTTCAATGAAAATAAAGATCGCTCTTTCAAATGGGGACGTTGCCGGGGAGGAGAAATGCCTATTAATTTTTTCAGGAATTTTATGTCATTTTTATGCTATTTTTAAAGCTTTTTTGGATTACTATGGATTTTCTTCTATGCAAAAACACGCGACGAACGCGACGGGTGCGCATGGCGGAGATGATCTTTTCGGTGGACCTTGACGCCACCTGGAGGCCAGTAACAGGAACATGTGGGCCTTGATCCCATGTCATAGGCTTACGGAGGAGCCTGTTTCTAATTTAGTCAGTAGATCTTAGTTAGATTTAGTTTAGATAGACATTAGAATTTAATTTGTATCTGTTGGACCCTTGTCGTGTATTTTTGGGAACGTGTTCCCAGTTCCTCATTATTTCTTATCGCTCTTGTATGCAGGAGTGTATTTTTGAGAGCGTGTTACCATTTATTTAGATTATAGGATTATTTGCATTGTTTGAACTGCATTTCGGTTACTTAGTTAGATTAGGTCTGTTTCTTTATTATTAAAAAAAAAAATTCGAACTACCTGCTAGAAGCTGCATATCTATAGGACGACCATCTCAGACTGAATGAGCTGCATCTAGTTTGTTTTACTGCATGGCATACATTGCACGAAGAAAGCTAGAGTAAGGTATGTCTCCTCTTGAGCATCAATTACTTGTCATGCATATGCATTGAACTTAAATATAAGACCACTAAGTGCTTGAATCAAATTAATTCAGTGGTCACATTGAAAATTGGGACTGTTAAGAGGTTGGACTTTAAAATCTGTGACTGAAAATTGTGTGCAAAAGGATCCTGTTTGCGAAATTTCAAAAATCAAAACACAATCGTATGTTTGCACACTTGAGACACTGTGCACCTCAAACATAAGGTCACTAGATAAATTTCTACCTCTCCTCTTTTGCACAAGGGAAGTTAGTCGAAAATCAACAAGCCTATCCACCAAGTTACTTCTGTTCCTCATATGTGGGCTCGATTCAAGACTTCCATCCCCTGCGAGTAGGTTATAGGCACCAGCGAAGGTTGGCTAGGAAGCATAATTTTTTGCAAAACTTGTTGGCCACCAATTGAACATTTAATTCTAAGACCTACAATCTACTAAGAACAAGATCCCACTGAATTTGCGTTTGCTTTGATAGTAGAACTCTCTAGGAAGTTTCTGCTTGTATTCTGAATTCTGCTAGATCCTAAGAGAGTTAAAACTGTTTTGCTTAACGAAATGGATTACCCATACTCCTATCATTTAGATTATCAGAGTCAATACTTCCCATCTTTTAATCAGGATCTCATGCCCCGAGCGTATCCATCCTTTGATGGGCACATTGACAATTCATGGGATCATTCTTATTCTTATCCTAGGAGTACTGGCTTGATAACTCCCATTTTTGAGCAGAGCCTAGGTGCGGGATTTCCCAACCCTAAAATGCCCACTTCCATGTAAACACCTAACCCTCCCACCCTTCATGATTTTCCATATCGAGGTTGGACCGATACCTCTAGGCAACCAGAGCTTGAAATTGACTATCCTCCCCTACCAGATAATAGTAGCCTCTCCTCTTTTTTGATAGAAATGCAAAAATAGAAAAAGGAAATGATGGAATCAATGGGAGTGATGTTGAGGAGTAGTCAACAGTTAAATGAAGAAATAAGACAGCTTAACTACATGCTTCCCAATAATTCTGATCCCTACCTATACGACCATGATCATGAAAATAATTCTAAGGAAACCATTGACAATAGGGATCCAGTTTTATGTAGCTATCACTTAGACTCTCCTAATGAGACACGGCCACTAGAGGACAACGATCATAGTGATTATCCACCCGAGCTTTATTGGAGTCAAAGGCAAGGGAAGATGGTACCTCTTGAGGACCTTGACCCCAATGACAGTATTCTCCTTACCCCTACCAACCCGAGTCAAGGTCGTATTCTTCCTATCACTTCCCCTATTGATTATTTGGTGGAATCCCATTTTACCTTTAGTGAGCCTACTCCTGACCATCCACTTAGGGAATCAACACCTACCATTCAGCATCCTGATTTAAATGCACCCAATGAAGGTGACTCCAAGGGAATGGAGGATGAATTAGATTAATTTTTGTCTCAGGGATATGAAGAGTCTATTTCAGAAGATGGGGATGCCCCAATAGAGGAATCTGGACTGAAAATCTAGTGTGAATCACAGGGGAATTATTTATCATTTGAGAATTTACCTCCAAAGGATATAAACCATATGGTGAAATCCAGATTCCTCCTTTCTTTGAGAGTCATCCTCCATCAAGACAAGGGTTGATATTAAAGTAGGACAAACAAAATAATGAGAAGTCTATGGGAGACTCTCGGGAACAAAACACGTCAATTGAGGATTTATACCCCGAGAAGTATGACGAATTCAGTGATATATTCTTGCTCCAAAATATTAAAATTGATCTTCCTTTAGGAATAATTAAGGATATTCATCCAACTCCTTTCTTCATTAATGAATCACATATACACCCTGATAAAAATTTGAGTGAACCAAATGAATCTGGGATGAGCTGAATAATAATGATTCTGACATCTTGACCCTGCCATCAAAGAGTCGTAATTGGGAGTCTACCCTTGATTCAAATATGACTCCGATCATTAATGTTAGGCAGGGTAACCTGTTGTGTACAACTATTAGGGAGTATACACAATCTGAATCATTGTTGGAATTAGACCTAACACCGACTAAGCCCTCATTGGACTTAACCATTACCTTCCAACACTACAAACAACTCTTATACTCCCTAACTGATCCTTGCCTCAGATCTCTGCTCATGTACATTGTTTCTAGTGAACATATCAGGCCAGTACATCCTCAGGTAGAATGGCGAGTGTGGATTGATGCTTGTACTTTTAGTCTCGCCATTCAAGTGTTTGAACTAATAATGTGTATATCTTTTAAAACCTGCCCTGCTCTGGAGGATCCTTGTTATCCTCCACTTATTCCATTTCGGGAGGTCCCTTTTCATATTCCGTTTATTATTCCTAAACCTCCCAAGGTAGCCAACGAGGTTCTTCGCTTTCATATCTTCTGGTGAGCATTTGGTATTACGTTGCATCATCAGCTTGCCAACATCTGTGGCTACCTATTTTCTAGGCCTGCATTGTTATGCATATTTTTAGGGCCTAACCTTGTCTGTTTGGAACCAGACTTATAGGTTCCTTCTAAGTCTGGCTGCTGACAGAAAATGCAGCACTTATTGGAAGGCAAGCCAGCAGTCGGAATAACACCGTTGTCAGGTGATGTTTTTCCTTTCTCATCCTTTTTTAATTTTACAATGGGGACATTATAGGATTTAGGCATGGGGGGGTGCATTTGCATTTTAGGAAGTATTCATGCATTTAGGTTAGCATATAAAAAAAAAAATCCTCTTTTCTTGAGCTAATTGGGTTAGTCCCTAGCAAAATACCTTTGTCATTGGAGGTTTTTCTTCCTGAATTATTTCTTAAGTTTAGAATCCAGTACATTTATTTCATGTACACGTAGACTTGGTAATGGATCCTTGAGGAAAACCAATAAGTATTTGTAGTCTACTGAACCCTTGGACAGTTCATGGGGAGTCAGGCATACTGTCTTCTAGTAGATCCACCGCATATTTGTGAGAAGAAAGTAGAGAGACTACTGGTGCACTAAGTCTAGTGCAAGGACTCTTATGTTTTGGATAATTAGATGATGATACTTCAGAGTTAGGCATAGTTTTCACTCTCTCTTCTTGTGTGCATACTTTGTGTGAATTCCTGAGATTCACCAAAAAAGGCAGATACAAAGAGATGGAGTCTTAATAAAACTATGACTATGGTGGATGGTTACGACCGTCCTTCATAGAGTCCTCGGCTGAAGGAGGGTAATAGTGTCAAAGGTCAGAAATACGCTTGTCCTATCCATTCCTTCCCGGTGTCGAGAATTGGCACTTCCACCAATTAAGCCACACAATATCCTCTTGACCATCATCATCCCTAATAATGCCTCATAAATAAAAGTCTGTGTCGATTTATAAAAAATAGAATAAAAAAAAGGAGAAAAGAAAAGAAAAAGAAAAAAAAATGAAGAAACAGTTATATTACAAAAAAAAAAGTCCAAGTTTATAATGTAACATTGTTTTTGAGGCAACAGAACACCTATCGCATTCCACCAAATATGACCCATACCTACCATTTAGTATTTCTGATCGCTTGAATACAGTTTGAGGACTCTAACTTAGTTGTAGAGTTATTGGGACTTTGATTGAAGTGTGGATGCCATGTGAGGCCACCAAACAGTGAGTACAATTACTAAATCTGGCGAGATTTGTGATCTTAGAAAGAAAAGAAAGAAAAAAGTGAGTGCCCAGGAACATCAAGAGAGCACAATTTAGCCTCTCTTTGAGTTGACTTGTCAAATTGCTTAGAGATCTTGAGTCTGTAGTACTAGACTACACGTAGCACCAGATGAGTGTGCGCCACCAAATACAAATCCATTCAACTCGATATCTCCTACCTAAGCCAAATGCCGGGGTCAAATTACAGATTATCTTTTGCTTTTTCCTTGAGGGAAGTAGTTGCCTATCCCAACAGCAATATTTACCAAGGGTGAACTACGAACTCCCAATGCGAATTGGCTTTTTCACTTGGATCTATTACATAGGCTATTATCAAGTCACATTTGTCTGGATCTCTAAAGTTTTGAAAAAAGAAAAGAAGAAATCTTCTGATTACTTCTATTATTTTTCACCTTTTGTAGGGACTAGCAAATATTAGGCATAGGGTATTTGATGAGTCCATTTTAATGGACTATTGTTGCGCCTAAGTAATTCTGTTTTAGCATTGTATGTTTGTTAATAACTACATTAAGTTATAGAATGATTGCATGCATCATTATTTAAGTTTACATCTATTTTATTGAATTCTATAACATTGTATGTAATTATTTTATGTTTCATGCAGGTCCCGCAACAGTGCACTTGTTACATCTTCTCTACATAATCTATACATCAGGAATATTTGAGAAGAAGTGGTAGGAGAATCAATGGGGGAAAAGAATAGGGGGTGAAAAGATATTTTCCCCCCAAATTTCTCAACCTACGGCCGACCTCAACAACCTCACCAATAGCACCGGCCATGTTTAGTAAAGGATTTGCAAAACCCCTTGAATTGCACCTGGGGACGAGATAAAAAGGAAGGATCGTCAGTTCTTCACGAGAGGCCTTCCCCCTGGAGGGGAACCATCATCAAGGAAACATGCAACCACCGTGTGCACTGTGCACCAAGCTTCCCCCTCTAACGCTCACACCACCCCAACCTGCCCTCGCGCAACCGCACAGTGCCTGCCACCAGCGCCCGCCTTTAGGCGCACCACCACACCCGCGCCCCTGCCAGCCCCGCGCCTCTCCATTGCAGGCTCCCCCACAGGTGTTGCATGCCAACCACCGCAGGCGGTTGCCTTCACCACCGCCTGTTTGCACCCCTCCTTGCCCTGCCAGGCCCGCGCCACCAGTGCCCGCCTTCAGGCGCACCGCCCCACCCGCTCTCGCAGGCACGCGCCCCTCTCCAACGCCCGCAGGAGTATCCCCCTTTGGCGCACCACCTCCAGCCTTCTACCGTGGCCAGCAGTCGCGTGCAACCACCACCGCTAGTCCCTCTCTGTGCCGCATTGCCACACCTCCACGTAGTAGCGGCGCTTCATCTCTTCTCCATACTCGGTTCATCTCCTAACGAAGAAACCCAACACGCAGGCCTCTACGCCATGCAGCCATCATCACAGGCCGCGATTCTCCTTGCCAACCACACCACCGACCTCCCCTCGACGCTGCGAACATGACCAAGTCCCCAACCATGCCAACCGTGGTCCACAATCACATCGCAACAGGCCGTCACCATTGAGCTCCTCCTCGATCGACTGGCCACCTCCGGCCATCTCTGTTGATGCCGCGGCCTCCATCGGATCGGCCTTGTCTTCGCCAACTTCCCTTGCGTGTTAACAGCCCCGCCGACGCTCCTTCCCGTATCAAGTAAGAGAGCGAGCAAATGCTCTATCTTTCATTCAATTAATAATTATGGAAAATGCCATTGCGGAAGTTCCTATTCATTTATTTTAGGGATACATTATTGTGGTGAAATTGCGTAGTCCTCCTTCTACTTCATGTAAATTATTTGCATATGCATATATCACATGAATGATTCAGTGCATAGATATTACGGTAAATAAGTTATAGTCTAGAAATCATTATTTACAGTATTTACCGGTATTAGGATCACTTGTTAACAAAATATTATATGGTGGTGATTTTGCATCTAAACACCTACATTCTTGATTAATTAGTTAAAACAGGCAGTTATGTGAGAAAAATAATCGCACGAATTAGCATGCACACCCACTGAGATTCCCTAATAAACAAGACACTTTTTACTAGTTTAAATAGGCTAATTCCTCCCTGTGGAGATGACCTAACTATTCATGGTTAGATTCTGAAAATTAAAATATTTTGAAAAGTGATTTTCTACCACGCGATTAAATACAACGACACATCATTTTATGTTAAAGTTTTCAGCGAAAATGAAGATCGCTCTTTTAGGTTGTAGCTGAGATAAGAAGAAAGGCAGAGAAGAGAAAGAGAAAAGAAGAAGAAGAATAAAGCAAGGCTTGAACAGTTTATGCTGTCTGATTAGTAAATCAAAAGATTGGTTTGATTGCATTTAGTACTTATATATACATTGAGTTCATTAGCTTTCATTGTAAGGTGTATTTGGTGATATAAATCACTATCTTACTCTATTATTTTTGCTTTCTAACACTTAATCCTAGTGCTACTTTATTTTGAAATTATTTTTGTTTAAAATTTCGTAGCTTTCTTGTCTTAAATTGTAATTTTGAGAACTGAAATCCATATTGCTCCCTTTGTTCAACCTCAGAGCTTTTTCGAGAAATAAATTTATTTGTTTGAGTGCTATTTTGGCTATACTGCAACGAGACAATTTTAAAACACCGATTTAGCGGGCAGACATTTTGGCACCATTGCAGGGGAGCAATAGGCAATTTAGAACTCTTGATTGCAATTTCTGATTTGGATTCTAACTTGCTATATCTATTTTGCTATGGTTTGTTTCAGGGGGGATACATTCCAGGAAGATCAGCCACACAGTAAACATGCCAGGGGCAGGTAAGTTCTAACTACTTTCTCTCTTAAGCCCCTAATTCTGAAAGGTTAAAAGGAAAATAAATCAATCAGGGCTACTTGCATTATATTCTTAGATTAATCACCAAGTTGCCTGATTTGATACATTTTACAAACACTCAAACCCTGATCTGTGCACCCACTTGAAGCGTACAATATCTAGGGCTTTCACATTCTTGCTTGAGCCTTAGGTACCACATTTTTGACAAATTAAATTGCACCAAATTAGTGCCAAATTTAGGATTCTATTTTAGGGCTATTGGAGACACACTTGCTTAATCGAGAAATTATCTCTCCAACACAATGCATGCCTAGACCTTGATTGAAGAGATTGATTCAAGAAAAATCCTAAAAATCAAGCTCTTAAATTCAGTTGAACACTAAAAGATGGACCTAAAATTCTCAAGAGGACAATACAGGTGAAGTTGACCCACCTTATTGGGTTAACCAATCTTCAAATTAGGTCACTTTTTCATAAAAACATCTTAAAAGTTCAAGTGAAATCATGAGCACCCTTGCTTTTAATTAAAATTGGTAGAATTAAGAGGTTAAATCCCCATTTTGGTCTACCTGGAACATCAGTGACAAGAGAGGTCAGGTGGGGGAAACCCTGTAACCCGTTGGGGCACTCTACCATGTAGGAGTCTTTGCGGGACTCTCCCTCTCTGGCTACCCTGGTAATTCTCTGGTGGATGGCTTTTTGACTAAGGGGTATCATCTGCCCCGAACCTCTATAGTCATCCAAATTTTTGGATGTCCTGATTGGGTCCAGCACATTCTACCTCTCATCTACTCGATCAGTGCATGTTCGGGAGGAGGTCTCTAAGACCATCCTTGAGGACTCCTTTAGCTACTCATTCACGTCGACGCTAAGCCTTGACCTCCTTGTTTGTGCAACAAGACAATCCTATTGATATCTCTTCTGATTCATCTAAACCTAATTCTCTTTCATCCATCATCACGGCACAACCCGCAGAAGAAAATAATCTTGAAAATCAACTTCAACGCCTCAATGATCAATTCCAAGCCTTTGTGAAACCACCGTAGCATCCAATGATGCGAGATCACTACAATCCCGCTGCGGTGGCAATTGAACCTCTAGTACAAATCCCCGCTGGAGGTCCTGACACTGATCTCAAGCCCAACATGACTCTTGCCATTCCCAAATACCATGGGAGTATTTCCGAAGATCCTTTCCAGCATATCAAGCAACTCAAGCATCTGGCACAGACCCTCGGGTCAGAAGCTCAAAATGGGGATATTCTAGTCATGAAAATGTTCTCCTCTCTCATGAATAAAGCTGCTCACTGGTACCAAACCAAAACATGTCCAATCAACACCTTGGCGGAACTTCAATTCGAGTTTTTGAGAAAGTTCTTCCTAGTTGGTCGGACAAATGCTTTACGGCACCAGATCACACATTTCACACAACAAGCAGGAGAACCACATCACTAGGCATGGGATCATTTTCTAGATCTCATGCAAAAGTGCCCCCACTACAGAGTTCCAAAATGGGATCAAGTCCAGTCTTTTTACTAGGGACTTCCTGAGGATATTTGATTATTCATCAATGTGACCTACGGAGGAAACATCATGGGTCAACACAAAGACACCGTGTGGGAGATTCTAGAGAATATGTGCAAGAACTCCATCAATAATGAATCCTTGGACATGTTTGACTGGACGAATGCCCATGCATTGACGAATCGAAAGGGAGCACATGAGATGCAAGGCCTGTCCTCTTTTGTTACTTGGAGCTAATGGCCAGTCATCTGGACAAGGTCTCTATTATTGTGAAGGTGGATAAGCTAACTCGACATTTGCAGGGAGCCACCTCTGTGCAAAACTCGTTCACGCAACCACCCTCTGGCAAAGAGGTCATGCACAACATCTATCACTGGCCCTCTCAAGGGATAGATCTGTGTCCACCCCTATCTGATTCTGGTTTTGGGGGAAACTCTGGGCCCACCAACTCTAGTTGGGGGAACTCTGAACCCTCGTATTCTAGCTTTCCCGAGGTTCCTCAAACCTGCGAGGACCTCAATGCCATTCAGAATGATCCATTCTCAAACACTTACAACCCTAGATGGTGTAATCATCCCAATTTTACGTGGTCAAGCAATAATCAAAATAAGAGACCTCAATATTAGCCCCGACAACAAACTCCTTGTCCATATTAGCCGCCTCAGGCTTGGCATAACCCAACTTATCAATGTCAGCAGACTCATACAGATCAAATGACTCTTATCCTTCAGACTCTAGCTGACATTCAGAAGATGAATGTGGCTAAGCAAATACAGCACAGAGACGAGATCACAGAGGTTCGCAATCAGCTTACCCAGATTGAAAATCCTTTCCAACCTGGTGCACTTCCTTCACAACCTTTGCCTAATCCGCATAATGTGCCAAACCAGAGGTGCGTTATGAACGCAAATTTAGGCCAGGCTCACTTTGTTTATCAGGCCCCTTATACTCCATCACCTAACATGATGGAAGCTTCGACATCATATATAGGTTACGAGCAGCAAGCACCTCTTTTACCCACAGCAAACCAGAATCATGTGGGATTGAATTCTGTTACACCCGCACTAGCAAAACAACACAGGACCTACCTTATCCAAGCCACTCCCAGCCAGGTAATACAAACCCTAACCCTAGGATAGTCATCCAAGACACCTCTATCCCAGATCAAGAACCTTGACCTAGCCTAGAGGAACCATCTAAGGTTCCATTTCCTGAGGCCTTGACCAAGGGAAAAAGGCAAACTAAAATTGTGGCACTTGAGGAAGACCTAGTTAAGCTCTTTGAACAGGTCCATATAAAAATTCCCTTCATGGATGCGATACGCCACGTACTGGCATACGTGCGATTTCTAAAACACTTATGTACACCTGAGCATATGCCGCAAACGAAAGATGGGAATCCGATCATACTGTCAGAGCAAGCCAGTTATGTCATTTTGAGCAAATTCCCGCCTAAGGCAAAAGACCTAGGCAACCCGCTGATCTCTTGTGAAATCGATGATGTACGATTTGATCGAGATTTATTAGACTTAGGAGCCTCCATAAATTTGATACCTACATCCCTACTAGACTATTTCGAGGAATCTAAGCTTAATCGACTGAAATGACTTTACAGCTAGCCAACTGATCAATTAAGTCACCAAAAGGAATTCTTGAGGATGTCATAGTTAGGGTACATGCTTTCTATTTTCCAGTGGATTTTATTGTCTTAGACATGATGCTCTTGAGAATGTGAAGAATACACCGATCATACTAGGGAGAAACTTTCTGGCCACTGCAAGGGCCAATATCAATTGTGAGGAGGGCCAAATTGAATTAAAATATGGGAGCAAGACACTAAAGATCGACATCTTTAAGGCCCAACAAGGAATTAATTGTGGAGTCATAGAACTGATTTGCAATATCGTAGCTACGTTTGATGACTTTATTGAGGAAAAACCAACTTTTTCTGATCTACCACAGCAGGATCAAAACCTGCAATTAGAAGAGCCCAAACTCAACCTAGACACACCCATAGCTCCATCCTTTGCTCTCGACACCCATCCTGAACCACCCTCTACTGCTGACAACTCAATTTTGGAATTAAATCCTCTTCCTAATCATCTCAAGTACATCTTTTTGGGTTCCAATCAGATGTTTCTTGTGATTATCAACTTCTGACTCACACTTGGTCAGGAAACACTCCTGATTTCTGTTCTCCGAAGAGCCATTAGATGGACTCTCGATGATCTCACTACTATCAACCCCTCTTACTGCACACATCACATCTACACTGAAGAGGGCCCATGACCATCCCGTGGAATGCAAAGACGCCTGAATCCAAATCTGTAGGATGTCGTGAAAAAGGTGATCATCAAGTGGTAAGATGCAGGGATCATCTACCTGATCTCCTACAGTCGGTGGGTGAGCCCAATCCAAGTTGTGCCTAAAAAGGTAGGGCTCATTGTCATCACAACTGAAACCGAAGAAACCTTACCGACCCGTATAGAAAACTCATGGAGAGTCAGCATTGATTACAAAAGAGTCAATCACTCCACGAAGAAGGATCATTTCCCACTAACATTTGTTGATCATATTCTCGAGAAACTGGCAGGTAATCGATTCTTCTGCTTTTTGGATGGGTCCTCCGGTTACAATCAAGTCGCAATCCATCCAGAGGACCAAGAGAAGACCACCTTCACCTACCCCTTCGGAACCTACGCATGCAAAGGATGCTGTTTGATCTCTGCAATGCACCTGCTACTTTTCAGCAGTGCATGCTTACCATATTCTAAGATATGGTAGGTGAATACCTTGAAGTCTTCATGGATGACTTGTCGGTATTTGGTGAATCATTTGACGATTACCTCCTGCACTTGGTCCAAATCCTCAGGCGATGCATCAACGTGAACTTGGTTCTTTCTTGAAAAGAGAGCCACTTCATGCTACCAGAGGGAATTATCCTGGGACATCTTATCTCTGAGAAGGGCATCCAAGTTGATCAAGCCAAGGTGAATCTGATTTCCAAACTCCCTATGCTTAGCTCAGTAAAAGACATCCAATCCTTCCTGGGGCACTTCAATTTTTACCATCGATTCATTCCCGATTTCTCAAAAATTGCGTGCCCCCTGACCAATCTTGTATCTAAGGGTGCCGCTTTTGAAATCTCCAAGGATTGCATTCATGCATTTGATGTCCTATGTGATCGAGTTATCGAAGCACCTATCTTACAGCCCTTTAATTAGTCTCAATCCTTTGAGATCATGTGCGATGCATCTAATTACACTGTAGGTGCAGTACTTGGGCAGAAAATAGATGGGAAACCCATGGTCATTTACTACACTAGTAAGACACTTAATGAGGCTCAGAGTAACTACAAAGTTACTAAGAAAGAGCTGCTAGTTGTAGTATTTGCCCGAGAAAAGTTCAGATCATATCTTTGAGTTCCCATGTTATCATTTACTCAGATCACACTACCGTGAGGCACCTCCTTGCGAAGAGGGATGCAAAACCTTGAGTAATCCACTGGATCTTGCTATTACAAGAGTTTGACCACGAGATTCATGACAAGGCAGGAAAATAGAAAGTGGTAACTGATCACTTATCCCGCCTTCCTTCTGACATTATTGACCCTTTCAGACCCATTACTAAACATTTTCCCAATGGGCACCTCCTGACTATCATTTCGGGACTTCCATGGTTTACTGATCTAGTAAACTACTTGGCATCACATCAGATCCCGTTCGAATGGCTGAAAGCCAAGAAGGACAAATTACTTTCCGATGCCAAGTAGTACTTTTGGGAAGAGTAGCATTTCTTCCACATTGTTGCAGATCAGATCACCAGATGATTTATTCCGAAAGCGGAAATTCAGGACATTTTGTCCTTCCACCATGAACAGGCTTGCAATGGACACTTCTCTGGTCATAAGACCACTGCAAAAGTCCTCCAGTGTGGCTTCCATTGGCCTACAATTTTCAAAGACACATACAATCTCTGTTTGGCATGCACTCGTTGCTAGACCTTAAGCAACATGAGCCTCTGTGATATGATGCCTTTACAGCTGATTCTCGTATGTGAAATCTTTGATATCTAGGGGATTGATTTTATGGGACCCTTCCCTATTTTGGATGGCTTCCAATACATTCTTCCCACTGTTGACTATGTGTCCAAATGGATCGAAGCCATTCCGACCTGAACCAATGATCATAAGGTGGTTATCAAATTCATTCATCAGAATATCTTTTCTCAGTTCAGGATTCCACATGCCATAATCTCCGATGGAGGGAGCCATTTCACAAATGCTCAGTTCAGATCACTGATGATCATGTACAGGGTGTCTCATAGAATCTCGACTCCTTATCACCCCCAAACTAATGGTCTAGCTGAGTTATCAAGATGGGAGATCAGGAAAATCCTCCTGGTCACTATTCGACCTGATAGGAAAGATTGGTCATCCTAACTTCCAAAAGCTTTGTGGGCTTATAGGACTACCCACAAAACCTGATTAGCCATGTCTCCCTTCAGATTGGTGTACACGAAGGCATGTCACCTCCCCGTCGAAGTGGAGCACAAAGCCTATTTGGCAGTATGGAATTGCACTCTCTATCTTTCTAAGGCAAAAAGCCTCAAATGAGCAAGATCGATGAACTATGTCATGACGCATATGAGAACTCATGAATTTACAAAGAATGAATTAGGGCCTTTCACGATAATCACATATCCATAAAGAACTTTTCCCTTGGTTAGAAAGTCGTACTCTTTGACGCCAAACTCAAATTGTTCCCAGGAAAACTCAGATCAAAATGGATTGAACCATATCTTGTCTGACGAATCTTTGGAAATGGAGCTATCAAAATCAGTCAAGTCAGCCATGATTCTGAATCTTTTGTCATGAATGGTCATAGACTAAAACCGTTCAGTGAACTCACTGATACAAACTTAGTTAAGGTATCTTTTACCCTCCATTCTCCCTGATCTTATTGAGCTTGGCTGATGGCATTAAACTCAGCACTTAACGGGAAGTAACCCGTCATTTTAAAAAACCCAAAACCCTTCCTGATACATCTTATGCTGAATTCATATCGCACTTTAGGGTTTGTCCATTGGAACAGCCAACTGCACCTCTGGTACTCATACCCGAGCTTGAAATCTTCTACAATAGTTATCTTGACCCATCCACTCACCGAACACCAGTTCTAATGAATGATCTAAGCTGTAATCGAACCCACCTAATTTACAATGAGGGCATTGCAAATCATAGGCATGAGGGGGTATTAAAGTGTAAAACATCGTGAAAATCACTTCATAAGAAAGTGTTTCATCAAAAGAATCACTATTTGAAAGAAAAAAAAATGGAAAAGAACAAAAATAGGAAAAGGGAGGAAATTTTGAATTGATGGCATATCATCTTTGAGGAGAGAAGGGGAGGAGATTAAAATGTCAAAAAGGAGAACAATTTCAAAAGAAAAGGAGATAGTCATTAGTAAAAGATTAAGGAATTGACTTAGTTCAAGACCAAAGCAAAAAGAGAATGAAAGACAAAAGGTCCTCTGAAATAAAAAGAGATTAGTAGGAACGCCGATCTTAGTCCACTTGGGTTGCAATCCTAGGCATAAAAATTCAAGTATCTGCTAAGATTTGGATAGTCCTCAAGAGGTTGGGGAAAATGCTAAGCATAAGTATTAGGTCTAAGGCGTAGGGTTTATTTGGCCTTGTTAACTAACCTTTGGTTTGAAAGACTCGGTAACCTAAACACCCTAATCCAGACACAGTCAGGTTCAGTGCACTTATGTATCAAAATCAAACAAATGCATTAAATTTATTCTGAAAAAGTTACCATGAATAGGAGTAGCTGATCAACACAAGTTGATTTGGACAAGTTCCTGATGCGGAAAGGTTGGAAATTTCCCTCAAAGATGTGCAATAACATATCGTCTCTTCGGTGCCTGTCTTCTAGAATATCTAAATATCCTACCGGGGGCACGTAGGCACCTTGTGCCATTTCAGATGTGATGGGCGACATTATCACGTAATGTAGATTGCCAGGGTATGGATTTAGCAACAAAATGCCATTGGCAGGATTATCTCGAAGTCTTGAAAGCCAGGATTCTAGGGATTGCCATGGCCGGTGCTATCTCGAAGCATCGATTGCCAGGGACCCCATGAGGATTGATGGTTGGAACTATGAATCTGATACAGACCATGTTGTAAAGGTAATCGGAGGCTAGAAATAAAAAGAAAAGAGAGAAACTCTCCAAAAATAAGGAAAAGTTCTTCTGTCTCTCTCTTACAAAAATGCACTGCAAACTGAACCTTAGCTAAAACTTGTTACAAGCATGGGTGCTTTAATCGCGGAGTTCAATGAACCTTAGGCTAGTTCCTGTGGGCCTTAGAAACTTTCACGGCAGACTAAGGCTAGAGCTAGTCAGGTTTCGATCATAGTTGGTTCTTGAGTAGCTCTGAGCCTACAATTGGCATTCTAACCTAATCTACAAAAAAGCACACATTAGAGTTTTAACCATCAAAAGGCATATGGTCTAGAATCAAAGTTAATACCTCAAAATTTTGCTAAGGGACTAGCAAAAGCTAAGCATGGGGGTATGATGGGAACACCACCATGAGCCATAAGTAGCTCATTTTGATCCAATTAAGTCAGTAAATGCTCCTACATAACTGGTAGAGAGCCATAAGTCACTGCATAATCATTTTAAGGGAAAAGTAACAAACTAGGGTTAAAACTATAATTTTACCATCATATCATGAATGCAGTAGAACCATGGGTTTTCCTAGGGGCTAATTAAGGGTCAAATGATCCTAAATGGCTAACAAGTGGGTTAGAACAATCAGAAAAGGGTTTGCACATGTTCTGAGAATTAAGTGACTTTTGAGCTAAAAAATAGACCTGCTTAATTAACTGAGGTTATGATAAATATAAAATTCACCTAAACCTATTAAAATTCATAAAAAAATATTCTTTAGTGTTTGGAACCTTTAATTTGACCATCAGAACCTGTTTAGACCCAGAATAGAGTCTCAGATAGATAATTGGCCTAATTTGGGTTTTTGCATAAATTACCTTATCAAACATTATCAAAACCAAAATCCAACTTCACTATTGGATTCCTTAGGTTTAAATTATGTTTTTACAAAAGTTTGGACTCAAGATGATTTTGTCTTGACCTAGTTTGCAACTTGGTACTTTCTGAATACATTTATGCCCTAAGCTTTCAAAATCTTTTCAAATAGACCACCAACTTTGTCGTTGTTCTAACAAAAAGGCCCTACTTCCATTAAACTTATTCCTACTTGCTCTGGCAACCTTTACTTGGGAAGAACTCCTTGATTTCTTGAAGAATCCCTTTCAAATTTGAAAGGGAAGTTCGTCAAGAAATTTCCTTCCTTTTTAGCCAATTCCCATGCCTCAAAACCTTCCCAATCTCTCATGCGAACGCATGAGAGATTTGGGTATCAAGGAATTTCCCATCTTTGGTAGGATTTCCAAGCTTGAGAAGCTTGCTTCCCAAGCTCAAAACTTCTTCCTGAGGTCTATAAAAGAACCTCCGGATCAGACCATTCTCCCTACGCTGAAAATCGACCAAGATCCCCCCCAATTCCTCTCTCTCTCTTGGCCAAAAGATCCTTGACGTCCGGCTAGCCCCTCCATCCTTCTTTGTCCTCCATTCGCAATACCAGCAGTGGAGTTATCTTCCTCATTTCTTCCAGCGTCGAGCCATACCAACTGATGCCCTATTCTCCTTCCATGTTGTTTCCCTCTCTCTAGAGCTGTTCTCTTCTCCCTTGCCGGCAACACCTCAACCAGTGCCTTCTCCTTCCCACTTCGTCCATTACTACATTCAACTACTCCCTAAACTCTTCCTTATCACACAAACACTTTCGACATGCCATTTTGACCTTAACCACGCCTTCGCGACTCCATCATCTACTACTCTAGCCACACCTCTAGTGAGGTACATCTCG
This sequence comes from Thalassia testudinum, assembly GCA_037157565.1. NCBI lineage: Eukaryota > Viridiplantae > Streptophyta > Magnoliopsida > Alismatales > Hydrocharitaceae > Thalassia > Thalassia testudinum. The sequence goes on from JAZHRO010000014.1 coordinate 67,322,552, forward strand.
CTCCGCACACCACCAAACCCCTTGCTGACTACCCCAAAACCTCCACCACACCTCTCCGCGCATTTCCCTTCTCTCATTTTGATCCATCATCCACCCAAACACCACCCCAAACAGACCCATCATCTCCGACCTAACCCGTGACCATCCAGCCACCATCCACACCCATGCATATATATACATTGAGTTCATTAGCTAATGTTAAACTCATGCTTTGCATTAATCATCATTTTTTAGTAATTATTATTCATTTCTTGGTATTATTTTGCTTGAATCTTGTGCTCATCTACATTATTCATTGAGATTAGCGATTGAATTCCTATTTGCTCCGTGTGTTCGACGTCGAACTTCTATTCGAGTTATAAATTTTACCTGTTGTTTGAGCTATTTTCGAGGATTTATTACTACAATGAATGCATCTTTCTAAAACCTCGATTTAGCCTTGTCAACATTTTGGCGCTGTTGCCAGGGTGCAATGAGCAATTCACCATTATTCTCTTTCTTTATTTTTATATTTTTTGAGCACTAACTTGCCTTGTTTGCTTTATTGTGATTTTGCGAGGTACTTCACAAGGAGATCTTCCGTGCAAAACAGGCACACCAACACTGGTAACTTCTCTATTCTTCTCTAGTCAACCTCCTAATCTTGGGAAGATAAGAAAATGAAACAATCAATTAGAAATCACATGCCTTATTTTTATAGTAGACATCATTTAAAAGGCAATTTTTCTGATTTGTGAAAGTTTTTTCAAATCTGATTGAAGACTGAGATGATTCTATTTAGAATTTCCTACCCTAGATTTCCTTAGCCTATTAGGGACTATGCTTAATTTCTAATCATCTTGCACTACTCACCTTCTTGTTTGAATCCAAGGTGTAACATGACTGAGATCAAATTGGTTGTAGAATAGAGCCAATTAGGGTTTCAATTTTAGGGTTTTGGAGTGCTAGTTCACACTTGTCTGCATAAAAGGAAACAAACCCACCCGCATTTGTGTGCTGCCGAAGCCCTTGGTTGAAAAGATCTAATCAACAAAACCTAAAATCAGGCTCTAAATTAACTTGAACCCTAAAATCCTTGGACCTAATAATCTAAGAGTCAACCAGGGTCATTTCTAGGTCTTGACCTAGATCTCATTCTGCCATCTTTACGGCAAGTCAGGTGAAATTTGTCTACCTTATAAGACAACCAAAATTGAAATTAGGTCACAAGTTAAATTAACTTCTAATCAAGTGAAACTTAAGGCACAAATTAGGACATTAAATTGGTAGACTTAAGACTTAAGTTCGTACATTCCAATCTACCTGGACCCTCAGTGACAAGGTTTGGTGGGGAAAACCCTATAACCTGTGGGGACACTCTACTATGTAGGGGTCTTTGTGGGGCTCTCCATTCCTAACTGCGCAGGTAATTCTCAGGTGTGTGAATTTCTGATTCAGTGGCATCATCCGCCTCAAAACTGCCTTAGTCATCCAAAAAAAAAGAAAAATCTTTGGGTGCCTTAATTGGGTCAAAGCTTACAACCAGTCCGTCATCCTTTTCATTAGAGCACATACACAGGAAGGCTATTAGGCTTTTAACCTAAGAAGCCTCACTAGATCTTCTTGGGAATCTCTTTCAGATATGATCAATTTCAATCTAACCTGAGTTTTGATTCTACATCTTGATTCCACCATTTGATTAAAAAATGCAACCTAACATGTTAGCAGACATGTTTGAGGATATACAGGTTAATGTGTCAAACACAGCAACACTCATCTCAGAAAAAGCATAGCTGATTTTGTCACAACTAGAAAATGAGGCAACTTGGGTTGTTCTTATGCCAAAATTGAGAAATTGAGAGATGGCATAATGATGAGTACATCTTGTCTAGATTTGAGCCATCACTATGGAAAATACACCGAACCTTGAAAAAATAGACAAGATAATGCAGATGTTGAAATGTGTTATCGGTCATAGGCATCAATACACCCTTGCAACATCTTGGATTAACTAGCACAATCTCCCAAATCCCAAGTTTGATAATCAAGCTTATTACGGACCCCAAACACAAAGGAATTCCAATTTAAATTTCATAACAATTGACATACTTGACCTTGAAATGGCTGGGGAAGATTCGATTACAGGTGATCACAATTACGAGCCAACCCTACCTTGCCATAATGTTCCAGACACCTGTGATACCAAGATTGAATTAGAACCACTCGAGGGACTAAATTTCATCCCTCATTCAGATAAGGTGACTATTGAGAGCAATTTTGACATCCCTGTCGAGCCCAATCTAGATCCTAGTAATCCAACCCACACCCTTAACCTAGAATCTGCATTTGATCCTTATTGGGAAGATCATGAGGCCCCATGTGAAGTAAATCAGATTTTGAATCCGGATTATGATTCAAGACCCGTATTTGATAAGTACACCACTCCAACCTCCTTAGAGACAGGTTGATTTTTTGGAAGTCATGCCAATCTACGATACAGAAATCGAGGTGATAGAAGAGTTGGGTTTTGACTGGGTCTTCCCTACAAGTCAAGAACCCAAGCCCATGCCTAATAGGGACACCTTTTTGAGCTCGGAATCTAAGAATAGGATAGACCTAAGTCAAGTTGCCGAGTCTACAACTTTTGATTTATTCTCTGGTGGAACCTCTGATCCCAAATAAGATTCTAAACATGATTTTTGCAAGTTCTCCGTTGACTTCAAATCTTACCTTGATTTTGGAGAACTGTTGTTTCCTAGCAACTCTGAGCCAATTTACAACCTCAGGAACTACAACCCAATTTTGATTCTAATGTTGAGGTCAATGATTTGAAAGAAAACACCTCTTCTACACATGCAGAACCTTCCCAAACCTATTTTCAACCTCGACTTGCAACCGGACTCAATTTCTACTCTGATTCTCCTCTCAATGAGCTGACTGCACATAATTCTCCTCCAGATTTTTATCAGGTTTCGTACATCGATCAAACTACAAATCATGCCCCATCCTTCTCTGATCACTCTCGTAGAGTTCCTACATACTCCACTAATTCATTCTCTCTTGAGGATCCCTACTCTAACTAGGCTAATTCGATTCAGCCAAACCCTAATTTCTCACTTCCTCATCATTCCAAGCTTCAGAGCATATGACGGGTTCTGCATCTAATGATTCACATCTATCAACCTACCAGATTAATTACGTTTGGGCTACATCATCAGCCAGTTGACTTGAACAAGCACCTAGTTGGATGAACTAAGCCTTTGATCAAGGTGCATCTTCTACAAAATTCATCAAATTTGACCACTCCTCCATACCATATTCTGCTTGGCTAAAGGCATTGAATTTAGCACTTAATGGGAGGCAACCTATCATTCCAAAAACCTGAGATCCTTTTGATTATCCTTTTGTTCTTCATGTCTATTACACTCTGAGTTCAATTTTCCAATAGTCGATTCCACCTCTGGTACTCATATAAGAGCTTGAAATCATCCACAATAGCTATCTCGACCCATTCACCCACCCGATAACCCTGTTCTAATCCCTAAACCCTAACTACTTCATACCCTCTATATACAATGAGGACATTGCAAAAGTCAGGCATGGGGGGTGTTGAAGTGCAAACATGGAAAAATTCAATGTTCTAAAGGGTTCTCACAAAAAAAAATGCATATTCCAAAAAAAACTTAAAAAAGAAATGGAAAAGAACAAAAAAATGGAGAAGGGAGGGAATTTTGAAAGATCAAATTGCATATCAATTTTTAGGAGAAAAAGGGGAGGTGATTTTATTGTGAAAGGGGAGCAACAATTTCAAATAAAAAGAGATAGTCATTAGTAAAAGATTAGGGAATCTACTTAGTTCTAGACAAAATCGAAAGAAAGAAATAAAAGATAAAAAGTGCTAAGAAACACAGTGATTGGTATGAATGCTAATCTTAGGACTCTTTGGCTTCTATTTAGGCTTAAAAGTTCAAGTATTCATTAAAATCTGGGCAGTTCTCAAGAGGTTGAGGAAAATTCGAAGCTTAAGTATTAAGTCTAAGGCTTAGGGATTATTTGTCCTCGTTAACTGACCTATGGTTTGCAAGACTTGGTAACCTAAGCACTCTAATCTGCACACAATCTAATTCAGTGCACTTAATTATTCTAATCACGCAAATGCATTAATTCTGTTCTAAAAGGCTACCTAGATTAGGAGTGGCTTATCAACAGATGTTGATTTAGAAGAGTTCCCAGTGCGGAGAGGGGGGAAATTCCCCTCGAAGATGCACAATAACATACCATCTCCTCGGTGCTTGTAACCTAGGATATCTGAATATCCTACTTGGGGCATGTAAGCACCTTGTGCTGATTCAGCTGCCATGGGCGGGATTATCCTGAAATGTTGATTACCAGGGGCTGAATTTATCTTTAGAATGACATGGGTGGCACTATCTCGAAGTGTTGAAAACCAGGGTTCTGGGGGTTACCATGGGTTGTGCTATCTTGAAGCATCGAAAGCCAGGGATGCTGCGAGGATTGACGGTGGGAGCAAGGAATCCGATACATGCCGTGTTGTAAAGCCAATCCGAAGGTAGAAATAAAAGAAGAAAGAAAAGGGAGAGAAAAACCTCCAAAAATACAAAAATCTTCTGTGTCTCTCTTACAAGAACATGAACTGCAAACTAAACGGGGACTAAACATGTTTTAAGTACGGGTGCTTTAGCTGTGAAGTTCAATGAACCTTAGGTGAGTTCTTGTGGGACTTAGAACCCTTTGCAGCAGACTGAGGCTAAAGCTGGTCAAGTCTGGATCTTGGTTAGTACTTGAGTACCTCTAAGCCTACTATTGGCATTCTAACCTAATCTACAACAAGAAGCACACATCAGATATCTGAACACATGGTCTAGGATTTGAGTTAACTCCATGAGATTTTGCCAAGGTACTAGCAAAAGCTAGGCATGGGGTTATGATAATAACATCATCATCATCCATATATAGCTTTATTTAGTCAATTTCCATTAATAAATGCTCCTACATAATTGTCAGAGAGTCGTAACTCACTGCAAATCCATTTTAAGGGAAATGCATTAAATCAGGGTAAAACTACAGTTTTGACAGTGTATCTCAATTACAGTACAATCATGTGTTTTCTTAGGGGTTAATTAAAGGTCAAATGGTCTTAAGTGTCTAACAAGTGGTTTAGTATAGAAAGAAAAGGGTTTTCACGTGTTTTGAGAATTAAATGACATCTGAAACCCTAAAAAAAGACTTACTTAATTAACTGAGGTTCTGGTTGAGATAAAATTCACGTAAACCCTCTAAAATTTCTAGAAAAATATTCTTTAGGGTTTGGTATGCTTGATTTGACCATCGGAACCAAGTTTGACCCAAAATAGAGTCTCAGATAGATATTTGCCTTGTAATTACCCCACTAAACTAGGTTAAAACCAAAATCCAACTTCACCATTGGATTCCTTAGGTCCAAATTAGGTTTGTACCAAAATTTGGGCCCAATCTAAGATCACCTTGACCTAGTTTGCAATTTGGTCCTGTCTAATTCTTTTATCATAGACACATGCTCGTAACTTTTGAATTTCCTACAAATAGCCCCCCAGTTTTGTCATCTTCTTCACAAAAAGGTTCCTGCCTCTTTGAAATCATATTCCAACAACTCTAGGAACCTTTGATTGAAGATAACTCCTTCTCTGATCAATCAATCCCTTCCAAAATTGGAAGAGAGATTCCTTAAGGAGTCCTCACTCCAATGAATCTGGTCTTGAGCCCCAAAACCTTCCTAATCTCTCATGCGAACACATGAGAGATTCAAGTATCTTTAGGTTTCTAACTCCAACGAGCTTTCCTAGCTTGGGAAGCTTGCTTCCCAAGCTCTAAACTCCATCTACAGCCCTATAAAAGGACCTCCATAGCATTGCACACTTTCTCAGCTAGGTTTTTGTCCAAAAACCCTCTTCCAAAACCTACCTTCGGCCAACTCTGAACTAGCATTAGTGAGCATCCTCCCCCATCATCCAAAGGCCTACCAATGGTCAAATTGGGAGCATCTCCTTCACCTCCAACTTCCTCCACCTCTTGACGGCCACATTAGAGGTGCCTCAGACCCCTTTCATCGCCGCCATCTCCCTTAGGAGATTTCATTTTCCATGGCACCGATAATCACACCGGCATCGTATTCCTTACCCTTTCATCCCAAATTTTAGGTTCCAATGCTCCCTTGTCTCCTCTACTTTTTTTCCCTCTATTTATCCTTTCACTTTGATCCCTCGACACGCTATTCACCTCCATCATCCTTACCTCCAGCCACTCCTTCGGTGAGTCCATCTCACCTCCACAAACCACTAATCAACTCACCGACAAGCCCACAACCTTCACCTCTCCACCCTTTACACAACCCCTCTCCCTATTTACCACTTCGCTCACCCAAATCTCCCGCCGAACAAACCCATTGCCATCCACCTTCGTTGACCTCCGCCGACCACCACACACCCCAATTCGCCACAAAGCCGCCACCACTACACTCGTCGTGGCCTGGCGATACTTACAAGCTATTCTAATGTGGCTATGAGGCCGTATTTTTTATTCTCAGGTTTCATCATCCTTCTCCATTGCAGCCTCCATCTCCGGCATCATTCAAGCTCCTCTGATCGTGTTCTTTGCCAACTCCATGCCCAGGCAGCGCGACTTACTCCCAGGTTGCATTTCAGGTTGCCAATAGAAGGTCACCTCGTCTTGTTCTTTCGCAATCGGATGAAGGACCTCATTGCCATGGGCAAGGAAGAGATATGGGAACATAGTCCCACATCATAGAAAGAGGAGCGGTCAGCCACACATAAATTGCAAAAGTGTTGTAGGCTTCTCGCCTCCTAACATAGAGGGTGAGGTCCTCCACACCCTTCACATGCGCCTCGCCCGTGACCCATCCCCTGCGGGCCTAGCACTCACCCGAACTGCCTACACCTTACTCCTCACTCATCACCACACCCGGTGAGCCTGGACCCAGGTAAGCGGATCCCTATTCACCTGACTACCTGGCACTATTTGAGGCCCTGGGAGGGCGGAACCCAGAGGGGAGAAAGAAAGAGAGAGAGTGCAGCATAGGCGGGCTTTGCTTTTTGTGACACTTAGCCAAATTTGAAGGGTACATAGCCCTTGTGCGTGAAGAGGAAAGAAGGCTTGTGTGTACTATGAAAGTAGAAGAAAGGAAGGAAGGAGGACTTAATAAGAAAGAAAAGGAAGGTAGAAGCCAAAGAAGAAGAAAGAGAGGACTAGAGAAGGAAGGCTTTGTACAGAAGAAGAGAGAAGAAAAGAACTTGAGAGAAGAAGCTAAGGCTGAAGAAGCAAACCTGAAAGAAGGCAAAAAAAAGAGAAGATAAGAGAGAAGCCAAGGAAGAAGAAGAGAAGAATAAAAGGGGAAAGTACTATAGCGAACGCTGATATATTTAAGTACCTAGGTTTGAATTGTTGATGGCACTATTGCATTATCTGAACTCAATGCATATATGCTTAAATTGAATAATTGGTGATCTAAATCACCATTGCTTTTGCTTTGAGATTCTTTTTGCCATACATAACTATTGTTAAACTCATGCTTTACATTGATCATAATTTCTGAGTAATTATTATTCATTTCTTCATATTCTTTGGCTTGAATCTTGTGCTCATTTACATTGTTCATTAAGATTAGCAATTGAATTCCTATTTGTTCCCGTGCTCGACCTAGCACTTCCATTCGAGTTATAAATTTTTTCTGTTGTTCGAGCTATTTTTGAGGATTTATTACTTCAATGAATGCGTCTTTCTGAAACCTCGATCTAGCCCTGTCAACAGTCCTAAGAACTCGTATTTCAAATTTTTAGGCAATGGTTTCAATTCTAGCTGAGGTCGGTTTAGTATAAAGGGACGAGAGGATGTTGATGAAGATTCATCAAGATGATCTAGTGGAAGAGGCTGGGAATGAACAAAATCAACAGCCTCTTCAGGGTGTGGCAAGTCTGCCATGGAGGGTTGTGGGTTAGTTTTTCTTAGTCTAGTGGAGTCCTCGAGTACGTTGATGGACATACATTTCTCCAAATCGAAATCATGATCTTCGAGCTCCTCATTGAATACACAATCCTCAAATCCTTTTATCACCTTGAAAAAATCAAGAGTTAGCTTCCTATCCTCAAAGGCGATTTCCATACTACTGCTCTCACAATTTATGTTGGCCTTGGCAGTAGCTAGGATTGGGCACCCCAGAATGATGGGCGTGTTCCTCAAATCGCCATGTCAAGGACTAGGAAATCTATGGGAAAATAGAAGTCCTTGACCTTGATGATTAGATCCTCAATAACGCCCTTCGATGTGGTGACCGAATGGTTTGCTAATTGTAGCATTACTGAGGTTGGCCTAAGATCGCCTAACCCAAACCTCTCATAAAACGAGGTAGGGATTAGGTTGATGGATGCAACTAGATCCAACAGTGCCCTATAGAAGGTGTATTCCTCAATGATGCATGAAATCAAGGGGGCACCTGGATCTTTTTTCTTTTGAGGAAGGTGATGCAGCATAACAGAACTTGTTTACTTAGAGAGAATCACCTTCCTCGATGTGGGTTCTCACAGCCTAATTTTTGGGAACATGGATCTTTCAAAAATTTAGTGTAAGCCGGGATGTGCTTAATAGCATCAAGGAGCAGAATATTGATTTTTACATTCTTGAATAAATTCAGGAGCTCCTCGTTGCTCTCTAAGGGCTTCTTCCTAGTTTTCAATAAGCCTTCAGGGAACAGGATGTGGGTGGTGTCTTCAATTTTCGGTCCCTGGGCCTTATTGTCTTTCTCAATCTCCTCCTTTTCTCTTTCGAGCATCCCAAGGGTTTGGCTTCTAGAGGGTAATTTAGGTTCCTAGGTTTTCTTTCCACTTCTTAAGGTGATGGAATTTGCAATGGTATATGGGTTTGGGTCATGAGGCTGGTTAGTGAAGATTGGAAGGCCTTGATTGGTTATGTATCCAGAAGAAGAAGACGAGGCACCCTGCTCAACCACCTAAGCATAACGACAAAAAGATAGGGTAAAGAATTTTTACCTCACCTACCAAGGCCAATAAAATGGCCCAAATGGTGGTGGTGGATGCCACATCGGATGGGGCTCTGTTTGCACCTCAAAACACGCCTGTAATAACGCCTTCTTGTGCTATTTTCTAGCATTAACATTGCATAATAGGATCCTGTAATCGCATTTGTAAAAACACTTGCATGCATGCATTTAATCAAGAGAGGAAGAGGAGTGAAACAATCGCCTACATAGTTACATTTTTCTTCAAGTGCCTCCTTGCAAAATCACCCTCTTTTTATTTTTCCTCTTGATTTCTTCTTTTCTCTCCTTCCCGTGGCTGCATCCTTCCCGCGGCTGCACTCTTCCCGCAGCTGCATGCAGCAGCCACGCTGCACTTCTTCCCGTCACGTCTCCCTGCCAACGCCGCTCCCTATAGCTGCAACTCGCACACCCTCTCCCTGCTGCAGCCGGCACGCCACTCTCCCCTCCTCTATAAGTAGCTGCAGCTTCATCCTTGCAAGGGCGGCTGCTGCAGCTGCTGAAAAAACCCGCAGCCATCTTCTCCATCGCTTTCCCCTCCCATACGTCGGCCCTCCGTCGAGGAGGCACCCGGCGAGCAGGAGAACCCACTGTGGTGCACACCACCACAGTGGGAGCACCACCGCCCAGCTCTTCAACGAGCCGGTGGGCGTGGTGTTTTCTTTTCTCTTCGTATTCGTCTCCACGCCATTGCTGCCGCTTCAAGCTCCGAAGCTTGAAGCGGCAGCAGCAGCAGCTAAACCGCGGCGACAGCAGCAGCAGCAGCACCCCCCGCCTCCTCCGCAACCTTCCCCGCAGGCGCGCAACCCTCCGCGCGCGCCTGCAGGCCCGTTCCCCGCCTCCGTCTCCGTTCTGTCCGCCTCGCAGTTGCACCTGTAGCCATCCGCCGCGCGCACTGCAGCGGCCGGCTACGACCTCGCGCCGCCCCCTGTCCTCCTCCGCGACCCTCCGCGACCACTTGCAGACCTCCTCCACGCTCGCTCCTCCATGCCTTCGCCCGCCCGTCGCCTTCGCGCAGGCCTGCAGAACCCTACGCGAAGGCGCGCCCGCACCCGCCGTCTTCAGATGTCCGCCGCCGCGAGCAGACATCTTAACTCGCTGCCATCGTCCGCGCTCGCGATCTCTCCCGCCCGCTCTTTCTCTCTCTGGCGCTCTCTATCTCTCTCTCTCTCTCTCTCCCGCTCTCTCTCTCTCTCTCTCTCTCTTTTTCACTCACTCACAGACACACACTACACCAACACACACACATCTTCACCGACACACACACACACCCACACACACACTTACACTATACGTATAGTTATATATAGTAACATATATATACATACATATATATATATATACATACATATATCTATTATATATATATACTTATATACATAGTATATCTATATAGTTATGTATACATACATATATATATAATATATCTCTATATATATATATATACACGTATATATATATCTATATACTTATACATATACTTATATATATATACATATATACTTATATACATATATATATATACATATCTATATACTTATATATATACACACATATATATATATATCTAGATACATATATACTTATATACATATATATATATATACATATATATAGTAATATATATATATATCTATACATATATAACTATACATTTATATATATATATAGATATATTTACTTATATACATACATATGTACATATACTTTCATGTTATTTATTATACGCTGTATCGCGGGGATATCTGCACCAGTTGCTGATATTCCCTGATACACGCGTACAAAAAAAGCGTGGTCCCATACATCATCCATCCTCCATCCGCACTCCACGCAGCACATAGTCGTGTTGGTTGCGTCTCTCTAGACGTCAACTGACTCGACATAGTGCTACACTCCATCGTCACCTCCACCCCCACCCCTTTATATATATACTACATATAAATATATATCTATAGCTAGTATATTTACTTTCTATCTGTTATCTTCCTTCTTAGTAAAAAGATAAAAAAGGTATAAAAGTGAAAAGATAATCTTTGATTTGCAGGTACCCCGTCTTGCGAGTAGCAAGGCGTGTTTTGGAACTCTGTTTTGGCTAAAAGCCAAGGACACAATTTTGAGGGTGTGCCTCAAGAACAAGGATTACCAGAAAAAAACCTAAATAAGAAAAATACCAAAAACACAATAAACGAACGGAAGAGACGCGTTTTAAGGACAACGTAGGAACTCGACTTGAACCCCACTTCCCTGAGTTCAACCCTGGGGCTAAAAGCGACAAGATAAAATCAAGTAGGCCAGGTTAAAAATTTCTGTAAAGAGATGGTTAGGTTCAAATTAGGCTAACCACTATATATATTTCAACGATAAAATCATCATATTAACAACCTATCTGGGCCGACCATCATGACTTTTCTGGTGCCGTTGCCGGGGACGTGCGCATTCGAGTAAGTTTCTATCTAATTCCTTTAATTTGTCTCTTCTCTCTTCACGGGTATTGTTGCTTTTTGGTGTGCAGGTGAACTTGGTGGAAGGAGAAGGAAAGCAGACGAAGTCGGGAACAAGGGCAAATCTAAGGCGGGAACGAGAGCGTGAAGACGACGACACCGCATTGGAGCTTCGCACACGTTACCGAACAAGTAGGTTTTCTTTCATCAACAAATTAGGATTAACTTGCCACCACACAAACAAAAAAAAAAAAAAAAAAAATTTAAAAACTAAAAACTAGAAAAACTTCTTGGGATTTCTTGAGGGCAAGTGGATTAAAATTCACTTGATTGATTGGTTGTCTTCACTCCCACTGTCCTGGGATTTCCCGCCTTACTTCGCATAGCGAAAATCCGAGAATCTTGATTCTTAGATTTTTCGCCGTGGGAAGTATTCTTTGAGGCAAAGAAAAAGATTGCTTGTATCCCTCTTTTGCCTCACTTATCTTTAATTCAGGATCACATTTTTGGTGGGGAGACTTGGAATTGAGTTGATTCCAACCCCACCACGACTTTTCAAACTTGCCTGTGATTCGATCCTGAATACTTCAACCCCAACAATTTTATTTTCTTTATCGTTTGGTTGAAGCCTTGTGTGTGGAAATCATTTCTAGTGATTGGGAGCACTTGAATTGAAGTGCTTTGGCTCCCTGTCACATTGATATAAAACTGATTCCTGCATCCACACTTAGAAATCTCCATTTAGGGTAGCCCATTGCATTTTAAGCATGCATTAACTAACTAATAATTGAAGAAGGGTTTCTTGGGTTTTAGAAGGAAAACCTGTATTTTTGCAAAAACCCGGAGATTGGTTGAATTGGTAATTCAGCAAAACCCTAAAATTCATACTACTTAAGGCTGAACTCTAAAAACCATTCGCCAATAAAAACTTCAATTCGGGGAGATTTCCCCGTTGCATGCTTGTTTTTACACACTCTTAAAATCAATCACTTGGGCATTACCCGTAAACAACTCCCTTCACATTCCAAAAGCACTTGACCCTAAGCCTCTAATTAAAACTGGTAGTAACTTGACCCTTACTAAGGATTTGAGGTCTAACTACCTGTGTGTAGCGACTACGTGCTGGTAAGAGTTCCCGCGTGCTATCGGGTGTCTAAGACTGGGGCAAACGGCCTTTCAATCTGGCCCGGTGGTTCCGCGGTGCTCTCACTCGGTTCCGTAGTTCGTGATAGTAGGTAACTTAGATCTTTAGGTCTAAGGGCACACTGTAGAGGTTAGGAACTTGACTGTATTGATTTGTAATCAAGTGTACCTTTGCGGCGTCATTTCTCTCATCCCTTTTCCCTTCTCATCTCCCCAATTCTTCCTGCGGTAGTGCATGTTTGGGAGGAGGTCACAAAACCCTGAACTATTTGAATTGACTGATAAATCTAGAAAACAAGTCGAATCGTCCTCCTCCTCCACAAACATGGCTGCACGCCCACCCCCAAATCCCGAGGGAGGAAACCGCCCTCAGAACCCACCAGGTGGTGGAGCCTTAGATCCCATAACCCGCCTCCAAGCCCAAATGGAAATGTATAATTAGCAAATCGAAGCCATTCGGGAAACATTGGAGGAAATGCAGAACCCTCCCGAACGGGAGGAGCCTAGGTCTCTTAGCTCTTATCAGAATCCCGCTGCTACAGAGACCATAGGACAAATTCGGGTCCCCATGGGCGGGGACGACTTTGAATTAAAACCAAACATAATTGGCCTAATCAATTTTCACTTTCATGGTCTTGCAAGTGAAGACCCATTTCTCCACTTGGAAGACCTAACCCGACTTGCTGAAACCGTTAAACCAAGAAATGTCGGGTTATCTATAGTCCTCATGAAGATGTTCCCGTTTTCATTACGGGATAAAGCGTCGCAATGGTTACGCACCCTTGGGAGAACCATCCACTCTTGGGAAGAAATGCGAACAGCGTTTCTCAAGAAGTTCTTCCCAATCGGGCGGACCAATGCGCTTCGCCGTGCTATCACTTCATTTACGCAACAAAACGGCGAACAATTTCATGAGGCATGGGAGAGGTATAACGACCTCCTCAGGAAGTGTCCGCACCACGGTCTGCCTAAGTGGCATACAGCCCAGATTTTCTACTATGGGCTAAATGAGACTTTGAAGCAGATTGGAACTTTATGAATAAAGACGAGAATGGAGCATTCGAGCTGTTTGAAAATATGAGTGAAAACTCGATGAACAATGCTTCCATTGTCGCCTTTAATCGTACCAGCCAGCCCCGAAATGTCCACGAAGTTGACACGGGACCCTCCCATTCATCCACTGATCTAAGCCTTATTGCACAAAAACTGGATGAAGTCTCCGTCGTGCACAAGAAGCTGGACGAGCTTCTGGCCAACCCCGCCCGATCTATGGCAAACACCACCTCTTCACCACTTCGTCACAATGCAAGTTCTTCTAATACCAGGCTTATCCCGAGAAACCCCGTTAGACCTTCCTTACCGAGTGTCGCGCCAAGCGACTCGGTAAGTCATGTGGAACTGGTTTCTGCGAGCCAGTATTTCGACACGGAGGACCAAGCCTCCGTATGCTCAGACGCATATCTACATGCGGACGCGTCTTCTGGCATAGAAGATGCTTGCGCCCTGGGGAACAACCAGTTCTCTGCCACTTATAACCCAGGGTGGCGTAATCATCCGAACTTCGCATGGTCCAACAACCCGCAGCGCCAAAACCCCGCAGGTGGACCAATGCGACCGTCCGCACCCGTCATCCCAAGGGTCCAGTTTAATCCTATGGCAAATCCGCCATCAGGCCCTTGCGTACCACAAACTGAACACGCATCAAGCCCTCTTGACAAATTGATGCGAATGATGACGGAAATGTCAAAGCGCCATCAAGAGAACATGACCTCTCTTCAGCACCAATTGGCGCAGCAGAACGCCGAGATCAGTCAACTACGCATGGCGACTCGATCTCAGGGCACTCTTCCCGCCCAACCTGTTCCAAACCCGCGAAGTTTCGTGCCCCGTGGTTCTCAACCACAGGTACGACCTTCTCAGGGACAGGTTAATCAAGTTCTGCAAGCTCCGAGCATTCCACCAGGATTTCAGGCTAATCCTGCTGCAGCACCACACTCTTATATCCCCATTGCAAACCCTCCTCCACCGTATGATCCCACTGGACCCGCACCGTCCAATGCTATCACTACGAGGAGCGGTAAGCAGACCGTCGATCCGCCTCGACTTGATCCTGGCCCATCTTCTTCTTCGCCCTCTCATTCGGGAGGCATACCGCATTCACGAGAGGATGATGCACCAAAACTTGTGCCAGAATCAGTCCCATTCCCTGAGGCTCTACTAAGGGAGCCAAAAGGCAAAAAGAAAAATACGCAGGCCTTTGACAACCTACGTAATTTGTTCAGGGATGTAGAAATCAAGGTACCCCTGCTCGAGGCAATCGACCACATACCTACTGTCGCTCGATTTTTCAAAGACTACACAACACCCAGGCGACAGTCAAAGAAGACTAAGAATCCGGTGGTTCTCTCGCCTCATGCGAGTTGTGCTATACTGTTAAACTTACCACCGAAGCAGAAAGATCCGGGCACACCACTGATTTCCTGTAGCATCCAAGGCTGCAGTTTTAACCGTGCCTTGCTTGATCTAGGATCTTCCATCAATCTCATACCGACCATCATGCTCAAAAAATTTTCCTTGGGAAATCTGAAACCCACCCCTGTCACGTTACAGTTGGCAGATCGTTCTGTCAAAATCCCGAAGGGTGTGGTGGAAGACGTGGTGGTTAGGGTCAACAGTCTCTGTTTTCCTGTTGACTTTCTTGTTTTAGATATGGAAGTTCCTAGTTCACTTTCTGATTGTCCGATCATCCTCGGTCGACCTTTCTTGGCCACAGCCCGCGCCCACATCGACTGCGAGTCGGGCTGTATTGAGATTGCCGTTGGATCTGAGAAGCTCAAGCTTAACATATTCAAGGCAGCCAAGAACTTTGATTGCGATTGCATTGAGGATGACACGTCTGACGAGGACATGGCCGTCAGCGCGTGTATCGGACTAATTGGGACCTATTCGGACTGCTGCGGATTACCTATAAACACTGATAACTGCCTGACCAACGCATACTGTGACGTTCCCCAATCCCTCCCTTGTCCAGTACCTTCTCCTGGCCAGACTTCTGACGAGGTTTTCTCCGCTTCCCATACCTCGTGGTCTGAGTCATATCCGGGCTACTCACTGTCGGTCCATACTCATGAAGACCGAATTGCCCTTTCTTCCCCGCCAAATCAGGCGGATTTACAAATCCACACTGGGACCTTGAGCCCATATACTTCTCACTGGGGCTATTCATTTTTGGATCCATCTATCCAAGAAGCCCCTCTTCTTGGCCAATCTGAAGGCCAGTTTCTTCCTCCTAACTTGTTCTCCTACCCGTCTGGGACACTCTCGTCCCAAGAAATGCCAGATCCTTCCCCATCCACTCCCGAGCTAAAAGTGCTGCCTAATACACTCAAGTATGTTTTCCTGGGACCAAATGAAACGCTCCCTGTAATCGTCAGTTCAAAATTAACCATGGAGCAGGAGTGCAAACTAACTAAGGTCCTCCTAGAACACAAGGCAGCTATTGGATGGTCTTTATCAGACTTATCTGGTATTAGTCCCTCCTACTGCACTCATCGTATATATACGGAGGAGGAGGCTCGACCTTCTCGCGAGATGCAGCGACGTCTCAACCCTAACATGCGGGAGGTCGTTAAGAATGAAATCATTAAGTGGCTGGATGCGGGTATAATCTACCCGATCAGCGATAGCCCCTGGGTGAGTCCGATTCACGTTGTGCCCAAAAAGGCAGGACTCACCATCCGTGTCAATGACAGGGGCGAATCCATCCCTACACGCACTCCTACATCTTGGAGAGTGTGTGTAGATTATAGGTAACTCAATGCTGCAACCAAGAAAGATCACTTCCCGCTACCATTTATTGACCAAATCCTGGAGCGGTTAGCGGGAAATAAATTTTTCTGCTTCCTGGATGGATTCTCAGGATATAACCAGGTGGCAATAGACCCCCGAGACCAAGAGAAAACCACTTTTACCTGCCCTTTCGGCACCTTCACCTTTAGAAGGATGCCGTTCGGACTTTGTAACGCGCCAGCAACTTTCCAGAGATGCATGCTGGCGATATTTCATGACATGGTGGGTGACTTTCTCGAGGTCTTCATGGATGACTTTTCAGTCTTTGGACCATCTTTCGACGAATGTCTTGCCAACCTGACTCGCATCCTTAGGAGATGTATTGATGTAAACCTCGTGCTTTCCTGGGAAAAAAGTCATTTTATGGTGCACGAGGGAATTGTTCTTGGGCATATCATCTCCGATAGGGGTATCGAGGTTGACAGAGCTAAGCTCGATATCATTGCTGATTTACCTGTGCCTGGTTCTGTCAAACAAATCCGCTCCTTCTTGGGACACGTCGGTTTCTATAGGAGATTCATCAAAGACTTCTCCAAAATTTCTCGATCCTTAACTCATCTCCTATCAACCGACGTGCCCTTCGACATGGGCCCTGACTGTATACAAGCATTCACGCAGCTGCGTAATGCTGTCACCAAGGCCCCTGTTCTCCAGCCACCTGATTGGTCCCTCGACTTTGAACTTATGTGTGACGCTTCAGACCTTGCAGTCGGAGCCATCCTGGGACAAAGACGCGATAGACACCCCTTCGTGGTATACTACGCCAGTAAGACGTTGGACGAGGCCCAGCGTAATTATACTACCACTGAAAAGGAACTACTGGCAGTCTTCTTTGGGCTGGAGAAATTCCGTTCTTACCTTCTAGGCTCTGACGTTATTGTTTTCACTGATCACGCGGCCATTCGCCATCTCATGCACAAGAAGGATGCCAAGCCTAGACTGATTCGTTGGATCCTTCTGCTCCAGGAATTTGACATTGAGATTCGTGATAAGGTCGGAGCCCAGAATGTTGTGGCTGATCACCTTTCCAGACTGGACCCTGACCATATTGGACTTACTCTGCCAATTAATGAAGTTTTTCCTGATGAGCACCTATTGGCAATAAATATGGCAAGTGGACCGTGGTATGCCGACATTGCCAATTACCTTGCTTCTGGATCTCTTCCACGTGGCTGGCCTAAAAACCAGCGCGAGCGTCTCATGGCAGAAGCAAAGTATTATTTCTGGGATAATCCACTTCTTTTTCGGATAGGTGCTGATCAAATCATCCGTCGCTGTATTCCTGACAGTGAGTTCCCCAGTGTGCTATCCTTCTGCCACGATCAGGCCTGTGGAGGCCATTTCTCTGGGAGGAAAACTGCAGCCAAGGTGTTGCAGTGCGGTTTCTTTTGGCCCTCCCTTCACCAGGACGCGCACACTTATGCCAAACATTGCACTAGGTGCCAGTCATTAGGGTCAATGGCACGTCGTGACATGATGCCCTTGCAACACATCCTAGCTGCGGAAATCTTCGACATCTGGGGAATTGACTTAATGGGTCCCTTTCCTCCATCCAACGGCTTCGAATTCATCCTCGTGGCCGTCGACTATGTTTCAAAATGGATCGAGGCTATTCCCGCGCGCCGTGCTGACCATGTTATCTCCACCCGATTCGTCGAAGACCATATCTTTGCGCGTTTTGGGATCCCTCGGGCCATTATCTCGGATGGAGGAAGCCACTTTACCCATGCTTCTTTTCGGGCACTTCTGAGGAGGTACGGAGTCCACCATCGTATCGCATCCCCGTATCATCCTCAGACGAATGGCCAGGCGGAAGTGTCGAACCGGCAAATCAAGCAGATTCTCCAGAAAATGGTTCGGCCTGACCGTAAGGATTGGTCCGACAAGCTGACTGACGCACTTTGGGCGTATCGGACCGCCTTCAGGGCTCCCCTTGGTATGTCTCCATATAGAATCATTTACGGGAAGCCTTGTCATTTGCCTGTGGAGTTGGAGCACCGCGCTTATTGGGCGGTTCGCCAATGTAACCTCGACCCAGACTTGTGTGAACGAGAAAGGAAACTCCAACTCCAAGAGCTGGAAGAGCTCCGTCGTGAAGCCTATGATTCTGCTCTAACCTTTAAACAGCGCACTAAGGCTTTTCATGACAGCCATGTTCGGCGGAAGGAATTTGAGCCATCTCAGCAAGTTTGGCTCTATAATGCCCAACTCAAATTCCTTCCTGGGAAATTAAAGTCCAAATGGATTGGTCCTTTTCTGGTCTCAAGACCATTCCCCAATGGGGTCGTCGAAATCGAAGATCCCAAATCTGGGCGTAAATTTACGGTCAACGGGCAGCGTTTGAAACCCTATCTGACTCATGAACCTGCCCCCGTTGGAGAAACCGTTGCCCTGCTGGAGGGTAACTAATTCTTTGCCTCATTCTGAGTCCAGCTGGGGACATTAAATTCAGCACTTGTTGGGAGGCACCCTAACAGCACTCACCATCCACCATCACTTTTCACACCTCTATCGCAATCACTTCACTTTTCTCTTCACCACCCACCATCCACCCACCCTTCCACCCTGATCTATACCCTGAACCTCAGCTCTTGTTACCCGATCTTCCATCCTTCCTCTGCCTTTCCCTGCATGCATATGAGGACATAGCATTGTTTGGCATGGGGGGGTGGATAGGCATCCATAGGATCCGGGTATGTTATGGTATTATACAGTTCCCACCTATTTATAAATATGCAAAAAAAAAAAAAAAAAAGAAGAAAAGAAAAGAAAAAAAAATATATATATATTATAATAAATGGTGTTTAATAATGATCTTGAAGCTGAAATAAAAAGGCAATAAGTGTTTATGGATATTCAACCTCAGTTTTGAAGACTTTCCAGGCCACAAAAGCTTGATTCGCTCATGCTCGGCTTAATTCACTTAAAGCATTGACAAAATAGATCAAGATCTCTCCTAACTAAGGATGTATTCTTGTACCTGAGACACCAGTACAGGATCCGTTGGTTTGCTTTTTCTTGAGAGCTTAAGTAAACTTGGTTCACACTACACATATCAGGAAAGACCAGGTGAACATAAGATCCAACCCTAGTGTTCATTAGGGAAGGTGGAGTCCTTACCTGTGTGCGCAGGTAGACTTTTTATCCCAGGCTTTAGTCTTGTGTTTAGGAGCGACTCTTTCCACCAAAAAGAAACTCTCCCACCAAAAAAAAAAAAAAAAGTGTGCTTCAAAATGTGTTGTAAGAGATATACTGACACGTGTTTCAAAAAAAAAAAAAAAATCAGAAAAGAGATGTTTTAAAAGAGTCAGTATATCTCATAAATGTCTATATACTTTGTTTTTCGGTGAGTCACAAAAAAAAAAATAAAAAAAAATAAAATCAGAAAATGGCAGTTGAGTTTTCCATCATCATCTTAAGGGTCAATTCGAAGACATGAGCTGAAACTGGGACCAACCTGTACTTAAAAATTCGTGAAACCCTGGGATTGAGTCTTAATGTTCATCTGGTCAGTCTTGATCCTTCACTATGCACAAACCATAACCTCTTGAGCTCTCGAGTACGGCAAAAACCTCCTGGGTCCTGGAAATCGTACTTAAGGTTTAAATATCAAGAGTCCTGGTTAGTTGAGAGATGATCTATGTCATGTGAGACTTAAAGTACTGGTAGTCTTCTTTACAATTGGTTCTCACAATATTCCATAGTAAACACACCTGTATCACCTCAGAAGAAAATCTTCAGCTTAAGATCATTTCTAAATACTATTTTGCTAGGGACTAGCAAAAGATAGGCATGGGGGTATATGTTTGCACCTCAAAACACGCCTGTAATAACGCTTTCTTGTGCTATTTTCTAACATTAACATTGCATAATAGGATCCTGTAATCGCATTTGTAAAAACACTTGCATGCATGCATTTAATCAAGAGAGGAAGAGGAGTGAAACAATCGCCTACATAGTTACATTTTTCTTCAAGTGCCTCCTTGCAAAATCACCCTCTTTTTATTTTTCCTCTTGATTTCTTCTTTTCTCTCCTTCCCGCGGCTGCATCCTTCCCGCGGCTGCACTCTTCCCGCAGCTGCATGCAGCAGCCACGCTGCACTTCTTCCCGTCACGTCTCCCTGCCAACGCCGCTCCCTATAGCTGAAACTCGCACACCCTCTCCCTGCTGCAGCCGGCACGCCACTCTCCCCTCCTCTATAAGTAGCTGCAGCTTCATCCTTGCAAGGGCGGCTGCTGCAGCTGCTGAAAAAACCCGCAGCCATCTTCTCCACCGCTTTCCCCTCCCATACGTCGGCCCTCCGTCGAGGAGGCACCCGGCGAGCAGGAGAACCCACTGTGGTGCACACCACCACAGTGGGAGCACCACCGCCCGGCTCTTCAACGAGCCGGTGGGCGTGGTGTTTTCTTTTCTCTTCGTATTCGTCCCCACGCCATTGCTGCCGCTTCAAGCTCCGAAGCTTGAAGCAACAGCAGCAGCAGCTAAACCGCGGCGACAGCAGCAGCAGCAGCACCCCCCGCCTCCTCCGCGACCTTCCCCGCAGGCGCGCAACCATCCGCGCGCGCCTGCAGGCCCGTTCCCCGCCTCCGTCTCCGTTCTGTCCGCCTCGCAGTTGCACCTGTAGCCGTCCGCCGCGCACACTGCAGCGGCCGGCTACGGCCTCGCGCCGCCCCCTGTCCTCCTCCGCGACCCTCCGCGACCACCTGTAGACCTCCTCCACGCTCGCTCCTCCACGCCTTCGCCCGCCCGTCGCCTTCACGCAGGCCTGCAGAACCCTACGCGAAGGCGCGCCCGCACCCGCCGTCTTCAGACGTCCGCCGCCGCGAGCAGACGTCTTAACTCGCTGCCATCGTCCACGCTCGCGATCTCTCCCGCCCGCTCTTTCTCTCTCTGGCGCTCTCTATCTCTCTCTCTCTCTCTCTCCCGCTCTCTCTCTCTCTCTCTCTCTCTCTTTTTCACTCACTCACAGACACACACTACACCAACACACACACATCTTCACCGACACACACACACCCACACACACACTTACACTATACGTATAGTTATATATAGTAACATATATATACATACATATATATATATATATACATACATATATCTATTATATATATATACTTATATACAAAGTATATCTATATAGTTATTTATACATACATATATATATAATATATCTCTATATATATATATATACACGTATATATATATCTATATACTTATACATATACTTACATATATATACATATATACTTATATACATATATATATATACATATCTATATACTTATATATATACACACATATATATATATATCTAGATACATATATACTTATATACATATATATATACATATACATATATATAGTAATATATATATATACTTATATACATATATATACACATATATATCTATATATATATATATCTATACATATATAACTATACATTTATATATATATATAGATATATTTACTTATATACATACATATGTACATATACTTTCATGTTATTTATTATACGCAGTATCGCGGGGATAACTGCACCAGTGTTTGCACCTCAAAACACGCCTGTAATAACGCCTTCTTATGCTATTTTCTAGCATTAACATTGCATAATAGGATCCTGCAATCGCATTTGTAAAAACACTTGCATGCATGCATTTAATCAAGAGAGAAGAGGAGTGAAACAATCGCCTACATAGTTACATTTTTCTTCAAGTGCCTCCTTGCAAAATCACCCTCTTTTTATTTTTCCTGTTGATTTCTTCTTTTCTCTCCTTCCCGCGGCTGCACTCTTCCCGCAGCTGCATGCAGTAGCCCGCAGCACTTCTTCCCGTCACTTCTCCCTGCCAACGCCGCTCCCTATAGCTGCAACTCGCACACCCTCTCCCTGCTGCAGCCGACACACCACTCTCCCCTCCTCTATAAGTAGCTGCAGCTTCATCCTCGCGACGCAGCTGCTGCAGCAGCTGAAAAAACCCGCAGCCATCTTCTCCACCGCTTTCCCCTCCCATACGTCGGCCCTCCGTCGAGGAGGCACCCGACGAGCAGGAGAACCCACTGTGGTGCACACCACCACAGTGGGAGCACCACCGCCCAGCTCTTCGACGAGCCGGTGGGCGTGGTGCATTCCCTCGCTTCATTTTTTCTCTTTAACGCCATTGCCGCCGCTCCAAGCTTCGAAGCTTGAAGCCACGGCAGCAGCAGCCCAGCAGCAGCAGCAGCAAGTCCTCCCGCCCCTCCGCGACCGTCCCCGCAGTCGCTCACCGCCTCCGCGCGCGTCTGCAGGGCGTTCCCCGCCTCCGTCTCCGTTCTGTCCGCCTCGCAGTTGCACCCGTAGCCCGCCGCCGCGCGCACTGCAGCGGCCGGCTACGGCCTCACGCCGACCCCTGCCCCCCCTCCGCGACCCTCCGCGACCACCTGCAGACCTCCTCCACGCTCGCTCCTCCGCGCCATCGCCCGCTCGTCGACTTCGCGCAGGCCTGCAGAACCCTGCGCGAAGGCGCGCCCGCACCCGCCGTCTTCAGACGTCCGCCTCCGCCTTCAGACGACGCGGCGTCAGACGTCCGCCGCCGCGAGCAGACGACTTAACTCGCTGCCATTGTCCGCGCTGTCGATCTCTCCAGCCCGCTCTCTCTCTCTCTGCTGATCTCTCTCTCCCGCTCTCTCTCTCTCACGTATTCTCTCTCTCTCCCGCTCTCTCTCTCTCACGTATTCTCTCTCTTTTTCACTCACTCACAGACACACACTACACCAACACACACACATCTTCACCGACACACACACACACCCACACACACTTACACTATACGTATAGTTATATATAGTAACATATATATACTTACATACATCTATATATAATATATACATACATATATATATATATATATATATACACTTATATACATGGTAATATCTATAGTTATGTATACATACATATATATATAATATATATACATATAAATATAATATATATATATATATCTACTTATATATATCTATATACTTATACATATACTTATATATATATATATATATATACTTATATACATAGTATATCTATATATTTATGTATACACACACATATATATAATATATCTATATATATATATATATACACGTATATATATATCTATATACTTATACATATACTTATATATATATACATATATACTTATATACATATATATATATACATATCTATATACTTATATATATACACACATATATATATATATCTAGATACATATATACTTATATACATATATATATATATACATCTATATAGTATTATATATATATACTTATATACATATATACATAGCTATATACATATATACATACATATATATATATACATATACACCTATATATATATATATATATAATATATATATATCTATATATATCTATACATATATACTTATACATTTATATACATATAGATATATTTACTCATATACATACATATGTACATATATTTTCACGTTATTTACTATACGCTGCATCACGGGGATATCTGCACCAGTTGCTGATATTCCCTGATACACGCGTACAAAAAAAGCATGGTCCCATACATCATCCATCCTCCATCCACACTCCACGCGGCACATAGTCGTGTTGGTTGCGTCTCTCTAGACGTCAACTGACTCGACATAGTGCTACACTCCATCGTCACCTCCACCCCCACCCCTTTATATATATACTACATATAAATATATAGCTATAGCTACTATATTTACTTTCTATCTGTTAGCTTCCTTCTTAGTAAAAAGATAAAAAAAAGGTATAAAAGTGAAAAGATAATCTTTGATTTGCAGGTACCCCCCGTCTTGCGAGTAGCAAGACTTGTTTTGGGACTCTGTTTGGCTAAAAGCCAAGGACACAATTTTGAGGGTGTGCCTCAAGAACAAGGATTACCATAAAAAACCTAAATAAGAAAAACACCAAAAACACAATAAACGAACGGAAGAGACGCGTTTTAAGGAAAACGTAGAAACTCGACTTTAACCCCACTTCCCTGAGTTCGACCCTGGGCCTAAAAGTGACAAGATAAAATCAATTAGGCCAGGTTAAAAATTTTGTAAAGAGATGGTTAGGTCTGAATTAGGTTAACCACTATACATATTTCAACGATAAAAACATCATATTAACAACCCATCCGGGCCGACCATCATGACTTTTCTGGCGCCGTTGCCGGGGAGGACCGCTTTCGAGTAAGTTTCTATCCAATTCCTTTAAATTTGTCTCTTCTCTCTTCACGGGTATTGTTGTTTTTTGGTGTGCAGGTGAACCTGGTGGAAGGAGAAGAAGGCTGACGAAGTCGAGGACGTGAGCAGATCCAAGGCGGGAACGAGAGCGTGAAGACGTCGACATCGCATTGGAGCTTCGCACACGTTGCCGAACAAGTAGGATTTCTTTTCTCATCAAATTAGGGTTAACTTGCCACCACAATAAAAAAAAAAAAAAAAATTTAAAAACTAAAAACTAGAAAAACTTCTTGGGATTTCTTGAGGGCAAGTGGATTAAAATTCACTTGATTGATTGGTTGTCTTCACTCCCACTGTCCTGGGATTTCCCGCCTTACTTCGCATAGCGAAAATCCGAGAATCTTGATTCTTAGATTTTTCGCCGTGGGAAGTATTCTTTGAGGCAAAGAAAAAGATTGCTTGTATCCCTCTTTTGCCTCACTTATCTTTAATTCAGGATCACATTTTTGGTGGGGAGACTTGGAATTGAGTTGATTCCAACCCCACCACGAATTTTCAAACTTGCCTGTGATTCGATCCTGAATACTTCAACCCCAACAATTTTGTTTTCTTTATCTTTTGGTTGAAGCCTTGTGTGTGGAAATCATTTCTAGTGATTGGGAGCACTTGAATTGAAGTGCTTTGGCTCCCTGTCACATTGATATAAAACTGATTCCTGCATCCACACTTAGAAATCTCCATTTAGGGTAGCCCATTGCATTTTAAGCATGCATTAACTAACTGATAATTGAAGAAGGGTTTCTTGGGTTTTAGAAGGAAAACCTGTATTTTTGCAAAAACCCGGAGATTGGTTGAATCGGTAATTCAGCAAAACCCTAAAATTCATACTACTTAAGGCTGAACTCTAAAAACCATTCGCCAATAAAAACTTCAATTCGGGGAGATTTCCCCGTTGCATGCTTGTTCTTACACACTCTTAAAAGCAATCACTTGGGCATTACCCGTAAACAACGCCCTTCACATTCCAAAAGCACTTGACCCTAAGCCTCTAATTAAAACTGGTAGTAACTTGACCCTTACTAAGGATTGGAGGTCTAACTACCTGTGTATAGCGACTACGTGCTGGTAAGAGTTCCCGCGTGCTATCGGGTGTCTAAGACTGGGGCAAACGGCCTTTCAATCTGGCCCGGTGGTTCCGCGGTGCTCTCATTCGGTTCCGTAGTTCGTGATAGTAGGTAACTTAGATCTTTAGGTCTAAGGGCACACTGTAGAGGTTAGGAACTTGACTGTATTGATTTGTAATCAAGTGTACCTTTGCGGCGTCATTTCTCTCATCCCTTTTCCCTTCTCATCTCCCCAATTCTTCCTGCGGTAGTGCATGTTTGGGAGGAGGTCACAAAACCCTGAACTATTTGAATTGACTGATAAATCTAGAAAACAAGTCGAATCGTCCTCCTCCACAAACATGGCTGCACGCCCACCCCCAAATCCCGAGGGAGGAAACCGCCCTCAGAACCCACCAGGTGGTGGAGCCTTAGATCCCATAACCCGCCTCCAAGCCCAAATGGAAATGTATAATGAGCAAATCGAAGCCATTCGGGAAACATTGGAGGAAATGCAGAACCCTCCCGAACGGGAGGAGCCTAGGTCTCTTAGCTCTTATTAGAATCCCGCTGCTACAGAGACCATAGGACAAATTCGTGTCCCCATGGGCGGGGACGACTTTGAATTAAAACCAAACATAATTGGCCTAATCAATTTTCACTTTCATGGTCTTGCAAGTGAAGACCCATTTCTCCACTTGGAAGACCTAACCCGACTTGCTGAAACCGTTAAACCAAGAAATGTCCGGTTATCTATAGTCCTCATGAAGATGTTCCCATTTTCATTACGGGATAAAGCGTGGCAATGGTTACGCACCCTTGGGAGAACCATCCACTCTTGGGAAGAAATGCGAACATCGTTTCTCAAGAAGTTCTTCCCAATCGGGCGGACCAATGCGCTTCGCCGTGCTATCACCTCATTTACGCAACAAAACGGCGAACAATTTCATGAGGCATGGGAGAGGTATAACGACCTCCTCAGGAAGTGTCCACACCACGGTCTGCCTAAGTGGCATATAGCCCAGATTTTCTACTATGGGCTAAATGAGACTTTGAAGCAGATTGCAGACGCTTCCTGCGGAGGGAACTTTATGAATAAAGACGAGAATGGAGCATTCGAGCTGTTTGAAAATATGAGTGAAAACTCGATGAACAATGCTTCCATTGTCGCCTTTAATCGTACCAGCCAGCCCCGAAATGTCCACGAAGTTGACACGGGACCCTCCCATTCATCCACTGATCTAAGCCTTATTGCACAAAAACTGGATGAAGTCTCCGTCGTGCACAAGAAGCTGGACGAGCTTCTGGCCAACCTCGCCCGATCTATGGCAAACACCACCTCTTCACCACTTCGTCACAATCCAAGTTCTTCTAATACCAGGCTTATCCCGAGAAACCCCGTTAGACCTTCCTTACCGAGTGTCGCGCCAAGCGACTCGGTAAGTCATGTGGAACTGGTTTCTGCGAGCCAGTATTTCGACACGGAGGACCAAGCCTCCGTATGCTCAGACGCATATCTACATGCGGACGCGTCTTCTGGCATAGAAGATGCTTGCGCCCTGGGGAACAACCCGTTCTCTGCCACTTATAACCCAGGGTGGCGTAATCATCTGAACTTCGCATGGTCCAACAACCCGCAGCGCCAAAACCCCGCGGGTGGACCAATGCGACCGTCCGCACCCGTCATCCCAAGGGTCCAGTTTAATCCTATGGCAAATCCGCCATCAGGCCCTTGCGTACCACAAACTGAACAAGCATCAAGCCCTCTTGACAAATTGATGCGAATGATGACGGAAATGTCAAAGCGCCATGAAGAGAACATGACCTTTCTTCAGCACCAATTGGCGCAGCAGAACGCCGAGATCAGTCAACTACACATGGCGACTCGATCTCAGGGAACTCTTCCCGCCCAACCTGTTCCAAACCCGCGAAGTTTCGTGCCCCGTGGTTCTCAACCACAGGTACGACCTTCTCAGGGACAGGTTAATCAAGTTCTGCAAGCTCCGAGCATTCCACCGGGATTTCAGGCTAATCCTGCTGCAGCACCACACTCTTATATCCCCATTGCAAACCCTCCTCCACCGTATGATCCCACTGGACCCGCATCGTCCAATGCTATCACTACGAGGAGCGGTAAGCAGACCGTCGATCCGCCTCGACCTGATCTTGGCCCATCTTCTTCTTCGCCCTCTCATTCGGGATGCATACCGCATTCGCGAGAGGATGATGCACCAAAACTTGTGCCAGAATCAGTCCCATTCCTTGAGGCTCTACTAAGGGAGCCAAAAGGCAAAAAGAAAAATACGCAGGCCTTTGACAACCGACGTAATTTGTTCAGGGATGTACAAATCAAGGTACCCCTGCTCGAGGCAACCGACCACATACCTACTGTCGCTCGATTTTTCAAAGACTACACAACACCCAGGCGACAGTCAAAGAAGACTAAGAATCCGGTGGTTCTCTCGCCTCATGTGAGTTGTGCTATACTGTCAAACTTACCACCGAAGCAGAAAGATCCGGGCACACCACTGATTTCCTGTAGCATCCAAGGCTGCAGTTTTAACTGTGCCTTGCTTGATCTAGGATCTTCCATCAATCTCATACCGACCATCATGCTCAAAAAATTTTCCTTGGGAAATCTGAAACCCACCCCTGTCACGTTACAGTTGGCAGATCGTTCTGTCAAAATCCCGAAGGGTGTGGTGGAAGACGTGGTGGTTAGGGTCAACAGTGTCTGTTTTCCTGTTGACTTTCTTGTTTTAGATATGGAAGTTCCTAGTTCACTTTCTGATTGTCCGATCATCCTCGGTCGACCTTTCTTGGCCACAGCCCGCGCCCACATCGACTGCGAGTCGGGCTGTATTGAGATTGCCGTTGGATCTGAGAAGCTCAAGCTTAACATATTCAAGGCAGCCAAGAACTTTGATTGTGATTGCATTGAGGATGACACGTCTGACGAGGACATGGCCGTCAGCGCGTGTATCGGACTAATTGGGACCTATTCGGACTGCTGCGGATTACCTATAAACACTGATAACTGCCTGACCAACGCATACTGTGACGTTCCCCAATCCCTCCCTTGTCCAGTACCTTCTCCTGGCCAGACTTCTGACGAGGTTTTCTCCGCTTCCCATACCTCGTGGTCTGAGTCATATCCGGGCTACTCACTGTCGGTCCATACTCATGAAGACCGAATTGCCCTTTCTTCCCCGCCAAATCAGGCGGATTTACAAATCCACACTGGGACCTTGAGCCCATATACTTCTCATTGGGGCTATTCATTTTTGGATCCATCTATCCAAGAAGCCCCTCTTCTTGGCCAATCTGAAGGCCAGTTTCTTCCTCCTAACTTGTTCTCCTACCCGTCTGGGACACTCTCGTCCCATGAAATGCCAGATCCTTCCCCATCCACTCCCGAGCTAAAAGTGCTGCCTAATACACTCAAGTATGTTTTCCTGGGACCAAATGAAACGCTCCCTGTAATCATCAGTTCAAAATTAACCATGGAGCAGGAGTGCAAACTAACTAAGGTCCTCCTAGAACACAAGGTAGCTATTGGATGGTCTTTATCAGACTTATCTGATATTAGTCCCTCCTACTGCACTCATCGTATATATACGGAGGAGGAGGCTCGACCTTCTCACGAGATGCAACGACGTCTCAACCCTAACATGCGGGAGGTCGTTAAGAATGAAATCATTAAGTGGCTGGATGCGGGTATAATCTACCCGATCAGCGATAGCCCCTGGGTGAGTCCGATTCACGTTGTGCCCAAAAAGGCAGGACTCACCATCCGTGTCAATGACAGGGGCGAATACATCCCTACACGCACTCCTACATCTTGGAGAGTGTGTGTAGATTATAGGAAACTCAATGCTGCAACCAAGAAAGATCACTTCCCGCTACCATTTATTGACCAAATCCTAGAGCGGTTAGCGGGAAATAAATTTTTCTGCTTCCTGGATGGATTCTCAGGATATAACCAGGTGGCAATAGACCCCCGAGACCAAGAGAAAACCACTTTTACCTGCCCTTTCGGCACCTTCACCTTTAGAAGGATGCCGTTCGGACTTTGTAACGCGCCAGCAACTTTCCAGAGATGCATGCTAGCGATATTTCATGACATGGTGGGTGACTTTCTCGAGGTCTTCATGGATGACTTTTCAGTCTTTGGACCATCTTTCGACGAATGTCTTGCCAACCTGACTCGCATCCTTAGGAGATGTATTGATGTAAACCTCGTACTTTCCTGGGAAAAAAGTCATTTTATGGTGTACGAGGGAATTGTTCTTGGACATATCATCTCCGATAGGGGTATCGAGGTTGATAGAGCTAAGCTCGATATCATTGCTGATTTACCTGTGCCTGGTTCTGTCAAACAAATCCGCTCCTTCTTGGGACACGTCGGTTTCTATAGGAGATTCATCAAAGACTTCTCCAAAATTTCTCGACCCTTAACTCATCTCCTATCAACCGACGTGCCCTTCGACATGGGCCCTGATTGTATGCAAGCTTTCACGCAGCTGCGTAATGCTGTCACCAAGGCTCCTGTTCTCCAGCCGCCTGATTGGTCCCTCGACTTTGAACTTATGTGTGACGCTTCAGACCTTGCAGTCGGAGCCATCCTGGGACAAAGACGCGATAGACACCCCTTCGTGGTATACTACGCCAGTAAGACGTTGGACGAGGCCTAGCGTAATTATACAACCACTGAAAAGGAACTACTGGCAGTCGTCTTTGGGCTGGAGAAATTCCGTTCTTACCTTCTAGGCTCTCACGTTATTGTTTTCACTGATCACGCGGCCATTCGCCATCTCATGCACAAGAAGGATGCCAAGCCTAGACTGATTCGTTGGATCCTTCTACTCCAGGAATTTGACATTGAGATTCGTGATAAGGTCGGAGCCCAGAATGTTGTGGCTGATCACCTTTCCAGACTGGACCCTGACCATATTGGACTTACTCTGCCAATTAATGAAGTTTTTCCTGATGAGCACCTATTGGCAATAAATGTGGCAAGTGGACCGTGGTATGCCGACATTGCCAATTACCTTGCTTCTGGATCTCTTCCACGTGGCTGGCCTAAAAGCCAGCGCGAGCGTCTCATGGCAGAAGCAAAGTATTATTTCTGGGATAATCCACTTCTTTTTCGGATAGGTGCTGATCAAATCATCCGTCGCTGTATTCCTGACAGTGAGTTCCCCAGTGTGCTATCCTTCTGCCACGATCAGGCCTGTGGAGGCCATTTCTCTGGGAGGAAAACTGCAGCCAAGGTGTTGCAGTGCGGTTTCTTTTGGCCCTCCCTTCACCAGGACGCGCACACTTATGCCAAACATTGCACTAGGTGCCAGTCATTAGGGTCAATGGCACGTCGTGACATGATGCCCTTGCAACACATCCTAGCTGCGAAAATCTTCGACATCTGGGGAATTGACTTCATGGGTCCCTTTCCCCCATCCAACGGCTTCGAATTCATCCTCGTGGCCGTCGACTATGTTTCAAAATGGATCGAGGCTATTCCCGCGCGCCGTGCTGACCATGTTATCTCCACCCGATTCGTCAAAGACCATATCTTTGCACGTTTTGGGATCCCTCGGGCCATTATCTCGGATGGAGGAAGCCACTTTACCCATGCTTCTTTTCGGGCACTTCTGAGGAGGTACGGAGTCCACCATCGTATCGCACTCCCGTATCATCCTCAGATGAACGGCCAGGCGGAAGTGTCGAACCGGCAAATCAAGCAGATTCTCCAGAAAACGGTTCGGCCTGACCGTAAGGATTGGTCCGACAAGCTGACTGACGCACTTTGGGCGTATTGGACCGCCTTCAAGGCTCCCCTTGGTATGTCTCCATATAGAATCGTTTACAGGAAGCCTTGTCATTTGCCTGTGGAGTTGGAGCACCGCGCTTATTGGGCGGTTCGCCAATGTAACCTCGACCCAGACTTGTGTGAACGAGAAAGGAAACTCCAACTCCAAGAGCTGGAAGAGCTCTGTCGTGAAGCCTATGATTCTGCTCTAACCTTTAAACAGCGCACTAAGGCTTTTCATGACAGCCATGTTCGGCGGAAGGAATTTGAGCCATCTCAGCAAGTTTGGCTCTATAATGCCCGACTCAAATTCTTTCCTGGGAAATTAAAGTCCAAATGGACTGGTCCTTTTCTGGTCTCAAGACCATTCCCCAATGGGGCCGTCGAAATCGAAGATCCCAAATCTGGGCGTAAATTTATGGTCAACGGGCAGCGTTTCAAACCCTATCTGACTCATGAACCTGCCCCCGTTGGAGAAACCGTTGCCCTGCTGGAGGGTAACTAATTCTTTGCCTCATTCTGAGTCCAGCTGGGGACATTAAATTCAGCGCTTGTTGGGAGGCACCCTAACAGCACTCACCATCCACCATCACTTTTCACACCTCTATCGCAATCACTTCACTTTTCTCTTCACCACCCACCATCCACCCACCCTTCCACCCTGATCTATACCATGAACCTCAGCTCTTGTTACCCGATCTTCCATCCTTCCTCTGCCTTTCCCTGCATGCATATGAGGACATAGCATTGTTTGGCATGGGGGGGTGGATAGGCATCCATAGGATCCGGGTATGTTATGGTATTATACAGTTCCCACCTATTTATAAATATGCAAAAAAAAAAAAAAAAAAAAAAAGAAGAAAAGAAAAGAAAAAAAAATATATATATATATATTATAATAAATGGTGTTTAATAGTGATCTTGAAGCTGAAACAAAAAGGCAATAAGTGTTTATGGATATTCAACCTCTGTTTTGAAGACTTTCCAGGCCACAAAAGCTTGATTCGCTCAGGCTCGGCTTAATTCACTTAAAGCATTGACAAAATAGATCAAGATCTCTCCTAACTAAGGATGTACTCTTGTACCTGAGACACCAGTACAGGATCCGTTGGTTTGCTTTTTCTTGAGAGCTTAAGTAAACTTGGTTCACACTACACATATCAGGAAAGACCAGGTGAACATAAGATCCAACCCTAGTGTTCATTAGGGAAGGTGGAGTCCTTACCTATGTGCGCAGGTAGACTTTTTATCCCAGGCTTTAGTCTTGTGTTTAGGAGCGACTCTTTCCACCAAAAAGAAACTCTCCCACCAAAAAAAAAAAAAAATGTGTGTTTCAAAATGTGTTGTAAGAGATATACTGACACGTGTTTCAAAAAAAAAAAAAAAAAAAATCAATCAGAAAAGAGATGTTTTAAAAGAGTCAGTATATCTCATAAATGTCTATATACTTTGTTTTTCGGTGAGTCACAAAAAAAAAAAAAAAAAAAAAAAAAAAAAATCAGAAATTGGGAGTTGAGTTTTCCGTCATCATCTTAAGGGTCAATTCGAAGACATGAGCTGAAACTGGGACCAACCTGTACTTAAAAATTCGTGAAACCCTGGGATTGAGTCTTAATGTTCATCTGGTCAGTCTTGATCCTTCACTATGCACAAACCATAACCTCTTGAGCTCTCGAGTACGGCAAAAACCTCCTGGGTCCTGGAAATCGTACTTAAGGTTTAAATATCAAGAGTCCTGGTTAGTTGAGAGATGATCTATGTTATGTGAGACTTAAAGTACTGGTAGTCTTCTTTACAATTGGTTCTCACAATATTCCATAGTAAACACACCTGTATCACCTCAGAAGAAAATCTTCAGCTTAAGATCATTTCTAAATACTATTTTGCTAGGGACTAGCAAAAGATAGGCATGGGGGTATATGTTTGCACCTCAAAACACGCCTGTAATAACGCCTTCTTGTGCTATTTTCTAGCATTAACATTGCATAATAGGATCCTGTAATCGCATTTGTAAAAACACTTGCATGCATGCATTTAATCAAGAGAGGAAGAGGAGTGAAACAATCGCCTACATAGTTACATTTTTCTTCAAGTGCCTCCTTGCAAAATCACCCACTTTTTATTTTTCCTCTTGATTTCCTCTTTTCTCTCCTTCCCGCGGCTGCACTCTTCCCGCAGCTGCATGCAGCAGCCCGCAGCACTTCTTCCCGTCACTTCTCCCTGCCAACGCCGCTCCCTATAGCTGCAACTCGCACACCCTCTCCCTGCTGCAGCCGACACACCACTCTCCCCTCCTCTATAAGTAGCTGCAGCTTCATCCTCGCGACGCAGCTGCTGCAGCTGCTGAAAAAACCCGCAGCCATCTTCTCCACCGCTTTCCCCTCCCATACGTCGGCCCTCCGTCGAGGAGGCACCCGGCGAGCAGGAGAACCCACTGTGGTGCACACCACCACAGTGGGAGCACCACCGCCCAGCTCTTCGACGAGCCGGTGGGCGTGGTGCATTCCCTCGCTTCGTTTTTTCTCTTTAACGCCATTGCCGCCGCTCCAAGCTTCGAAGCTTGAAGCCACGGCAGCAGCAGCCCAGCAGCAGCAGCAGCAAGTCCTCTCGCCACTCCGCGACCGTCCCCGCAGTCGCTCACCGCCTCCGCGCGCGTCTGCAGGGCGTTCCCCGCCTCCGTCTCCGTTCTGTCCGCCTCGCAGTTGCACCCGTAGCCCACCGCCGCGCGCACTGCAGCGGCCGGCTACGGCCTCACGCCGACCCCTGCCCCCCCTCCGCGACCCTCCGCGACCACCTGCAGACCTCCTCCACGCTCGCTCCTCCGCGCCATCGCCCGCTCGTCGACTTCGCGCAGGCCTGCAGAACCCTGCGCGAAGGCGCGCTCGCACCCGCCGTCTTCAGACGTCCGCCTCCGCCTTCAGACGACGCGGCGTCAGACGTCCGCCGCCGCGAGCAGACGACGCGGCGTCAGACGTCCGCCGCCGCGAGCAGATGACTTAACTCGCTGCCATTGTCCGCGCTCTCGATCTCTCCAGCCCGCTCTCTCTCTCTCTGCTGATCTCTCTCTCCCACTCTCTCTCTCTCACGTATTCTCTCTCTCTCCCGCTCTCTCTCTCTCACGTATTCTCTCTCTTTTTTCACTCACTCACAGACACACACTACACCAACACACACACATCTTCACCGACACACACACACACCCACACACACTTACACTATACGTATAGTTATATATAGTAACATATATATACTTATATACATCTATATATAATATATACATACATATATATATATATATATACACTTATATACATAGTAATATCTATAGTTATGTATACATACATATATATATAATATATATACATATATATATAATATATATATATATATATATCTACTTATATATATCTATATACTTATACATATACTTATATATATATATATATATATATACTTATATACATAGTATATCTATATATTTATGTATACACACACATATATATAATATATCTATATATATATATATATACACGTATATATATATCTATATACTTATACATATACTTATATATATATACATATATACTTATATACATATATATATATACATATCTATATACTTATATATATACACACATATATATATATATATCTAGATACATATATACTTATATACATATATATATATATACATCTATATAGTATTATATATATATACTTATATACATATATACATAGCTATATACATATATACATACATATATATATATACATATACACCTATATATATATATATATATAATACATATATATCTATATATATCTATACATATATACTTATACATTTATATACATATAGATATATTTACTCATATACATACATATGTACATATATTTTCACGTTATTTACTATACGCTGTATCACGGGGATATCTGCACCAGTTGCTGATATTCCCTGATACACGCGTACAAAAAAAGCGTGGTCCCATACATCATCCATCCTCCATCCACACTCCACGCGGCACATAGTCGTGTTGGTTGCATCTCTCTAGACGTCAACTGACTCGACATAGTGCTACACTCCATCGTCACCTCCACCCCCACCCCTTTATATATATACTACATATAAATATATAGCTATAGCTACTATATTTACTTTCTATCTGTTAGCTTCCTTCTTAGTAAAAAGATAAAAAAAAGGTATAAAAGTGAAAAGATAATCTTTGATTTGCAGGTACCCCGTCTTGCGAGTAGCAAGACTTGTTTTGGGACTCTGTTTGGCTAAAAGCCAAGGACACAATTTTGAGGGTGTGCCTCAAGAACAAGGATTACCATAAAAAACCTAAATAAGAAAAACACCAAAAACACAATAAACGAACGGAAGAGACGCGTTTTAAGGAAAACGTAGAAACTCGACTTTAACCCCACTTCCCTGAGTTCGACCCTGGGCCAAAAAGTGACAAGGTAAAATCAATTAGGCCAGGTTAAAAATTTTGTAAAGAGATGGTTAGGTCTGAATTAGGTTAACCACTATACATATTTCAACGATAAAAACATCATATTAACAACCCATCCGGGCCGACCATCAACAAGTTGCTGATATTCCCTGATACACGCGTACAAAAAAAGCGTCGTCCCATACATCATCCATCCTCCATCCACACTCCACGCGGCACATAGTCGTGTTGGTTGCGTCTCTCTAGACGTCAACTGACTCGACATAGTGCTACACTCCATCGTCACCTCCACCCCCACCCCTTTATATATATACTACATATAAATATATATCTATAGCTACTATATTTACTTTCTATCTGTTATCTTCCTTCTTAGTAAAAAGATAAAAAAAGGTATAAAAGTGAAAAGATAATCTTTGATTTGCAGGTACCCCATCTTGCGAGTAGCAAGGCGTGTTTTGGAACTCTGTTTTGGCTAAAAGCCAAGGACACAATTTTGAGGGTGTGCCTCAAGAACAAGGATTACCAGAAAAAAACCTAAATAAGAAAAATACCAAAAACACAATAAACGAACGGAAGAGACGCGTTTTAAGGACAACGTAGGAACTCGACTTGAACCCCACTTCCCTGAGTTCGACCCTGGGCCTAAAAGCGACAAGGTAAAATCAAGTAGGCCAGGTTAAAAATTTCTGTAAAGAGATGGTTAGGTTCAAATTAGGTTAACCACTATATATATTTCAACGATAAAATCATCATATTAACAACCTATCCGGGCCGACCATCAGGCTCCCATCCGTAGCTTGCAGGCCTGGGCATTGGCACCAGTCTCCAGTCTAGTGGTCGACGTGTGGTGGGTCCATCATTTGTTCGTCGTCTTGTTGGTCTTCATGTTCTCCTCCTTGGTCTATGCCTTGGTTCTCCCAACACAAGTTGACTAGCCTTGAGCTTGTAGGTCCAGTCCTTTGTGTTATAGTTATCCTTGAAACCTACAAAATAGGATTCCAAATCTTTCTTCGGTATCCAAGTGAGCTTGGATCCGGATTTGTTAGCGGGTCACCTTGACGGAGATCCTTTCTCAACCTTAGGGCTATAAAAATTATCTACTTTATTGATTAATTTGTTGGAGTTTTCCCAAAGACATGCAATTTCTTTTTATATAATATGCATCTTAGTCTTTAAATCAGAAATTTCTAACTTTAAACTATCATTTTCATCAATCAATTTAGTATTTTCATTGATTAAATTTTTATTTTCTAAAAACAAGTTATTATGCTTAGGACTAGTTTCTATGTCCTTGAGTTGTTTTTCTAACCTATCATTTTCATTTTTAAGAAAATTAAGGTTCTTTTTAATGCTTTCATTTTCTATCTTAAGAGCCTTACTAACTTCAAAAAGCTCATTAAATGCATCTTGTAAATCGAAATTTACCTCATTGTCGGAGTCGCATCCACTTTCGCTATCGCTATCACTTCCTCTAGCCATGAAACCAAAGCAAGCAGTTTCATCTCCAATAGACTTTTCTTCATCTTCCTCCGAGCTCGAATTGTCCCAAGTGGCTTGGAACGCCTTCTTCTTGGATTTCCTCGCCTTTTCCTTCTTCTTCTCTTTTTTGAGAAGAGGGCACTCTGGTCGTTGGTGCCTTTTCTCGTTGCAGTGATAGCAACATCTCTGGCTTACCTTCCTCTCCTTTTTCTCTTTCTTTGATTCCCTACAAAACTTGGAAATTTTCTTAAGTAAAATTTTAAACTCTTCATCATCGGAACTTACCTCGCTGTCCGACGTGGCTTTGGAGGTGAGAGTCTTCTTTGCTTTAGGCTCCGGTGTATCCTTCTTCTTCTACTTCAACTTTGTCTCGTAGACCATTAGATTGCCTAGGGGATCTTCTATGTTAAGCACCTCCACTTCGTTTGCCTCCTCGATGGCGGTGAGTTTCTGTTCCCACTCTAGTCCGAGGGAACGAAGAAGCTTCCCTTGAAGCTCCCCCTTGATGAAAGTCTCCCCTAAAGCTTTCAAATTATTTACAATGTGAGTGAACCTAGTGTTCATCTCACTTAAAGATTCATTAGGTTTCATAGAAAAAGTTTCAAATTCTTGAGAAAGTAAATTTATTTTAGAAGTTTTTACCTTAGAAGTACCTTCGTGAGTTACCTCAAGTGTATGCCAAATCTCATATGCGGTGGCACATTGTGAGATTCTGTTGAACTCCTCTGGGTTGAGTGCGCAATACAACGCGTTCATTGCTTTTGCGTTGAGTGAGAGTTCCTGGATCTGCTGCTGCGAGTATCCTGCGGCAGGTTTTTTTAGGATCGCGAAGGGGGTCTCTCACTTCAACCAAATCGTGAAGTCAGCGGCCTGAAGCCACGTCTTCATCCGCAGCTTCCAGTAGGGTAGTTGCTCCTGTCGAAGAACGGCGGACGAGTCATAGACTGGCCCTTGGAAATCCTACTCACAGAACTGCTCCCCTCCTTGATCTTCTGGCCCGGTGTTACTCCGATTAGCAAGAACCTGCTCTGATACCAATTGTAAATACTTAATTGGAGGGGGTGAGATCAGTGTGACGTAAAAAATGTGGAATTGAAAATATACCAATCTCACAAAATAAACAATCACATAAAGTACACAAAGATTTTTAGGTGAAAACCACCACCTAACCCTCTCGAGTTAGGATTTTCCGATAAACCAAGCTGATCAAATCCACTAAGAGAATCACTTTAACGAGGGTGATTCAACCTCAATTACAACAATGCTACTTTATACGAGGGTAGCATACCTCAAACCCCTTCTCTTCACGAGAAGGATTTTGTCCCACGAAGGAGACGGGAATTCGCAAAGCGAATACCCAACCAAATAACAAATATAGTCCTATAGAGCCAAGAAAGATTTAAACCTAGCTTCTATAGGAATTAGGAAACTCCCCTTTGATGGAAGTGCGTCGAATCGATGATGCGGGTGCGTGAGCTACACAACGGCGCGACGTCACTCTCGTGAACTACGGTGGGGGTGTGGGTGCGCAAATGCTTGTTGCTTTCTAGATGAAGAACTGGAGCTTGGAGAGCAAGAGCTAGCTTCTTAGGATCAAGAGACACAAAATTGTGTGAAAATGTATAACTTGGTGTATGTTGTGTGCAAGAGGTTCTCCTCTATTTATAGAGTCCTTAGAAAGGCTTTGGAAGGCTTTGGAAAGTTTCCATATCCATTAGGTACAAAGCCCAAGATAATCAGTCTGAAATCAGGAACAATCATTGCATTGATAGGGTTATCATACATCTGATCCTGGCATCAGACGTCTAGAAAAGTAGTTTAAGATGTCTGGGAACAAAGTCAGACGTCTGATTTTAGACGGGTTTCTTCCTGACTTGAATCAGATCTAAATAGGGTTCTAGTGCAAGTCCATCAGATGACATACAAGACGTCTGGTACTATGTCTGGACGTCTGGAAACCTACTTTTTATACAGGAATGGATTTCCAATATATTGCAACGGCTTGAAAATCTCTGAGAAGAGATTTTCGGGTCAGTCGAGGCAAAACGGTCATGTATCAGACATCTGGAAAGGCTTACGGATGTCTGATAGGGCTCTAACGGTCATATCCTTCAGTGTTTGTTAAGCCAGCTAATGGTCCACTAATTGGACGTTTGGAAAAAACATCAGACGTCTTCTAAGACGTCTAGACTAAGGTCTGGACGTCTAATTTCAATAGACAGAACTAACTAAGTCCAGCCTAAATGTTATCGGACGTCTGAGTCAACAGTCAGACTTCTTAAAACTCATTATCAGACGTCTGATTTTTAGATAAGATGTCTGAAAAGGTTGTTTGCACCTTTTATTGGTTTTCTATGTTCTCTACAGAAAACCTAAGTATCCTAGGGTTGTGCAAGTGTTCCTATGACCAATGTTAGGATACTTCGAGGCTCTTTAACATGATGTTCTAAGGAACAAAAAGTTCATGGAAATAAAGACAAAAGTACATGAAAGAAATAAACATCATTCTATCCTATTCTTCATGTCCGTCCAACTTCAATCTATCACTCCTCACGAATCTCCTCTGTTCTTCATCAAGCTCCTCCATTCCATCCTGGATGCGAGCTCGAACTCCGTCTAAACATGTCTAAATTTGCAATTGACCAGAAATCTAAGACTCCAAGTGCAAATGTTAAATGACATGTGTTTTGTTATCATCGAAACAAATGATCATGGTGCTCTAGCATCAACAATCTCCCCCTTTCTGTTGATGACAAAACCATAAATATTGCAAAAAAAATCCACCCCTTTTTTTACGTTATCAAAAAGGTTTGAATGATTTTAAATTTCCTATAACTCCCCCTTAAAACATACTCTTCTATGAATTTCTTTTAACAAAAGTAATGTCGTCCCCCTTTTTGTAACAACAAGATAGCTATTTTTCTTCTCCCCCTACAAAAGGAAATTTAGCTAATTTACATCACCCCCTTAAAAATTGACAATTAGGTCATAATTTTATAACTCCCCCTATCTAAATGCTAATGATAAAAAGATAGGGTAAAGGATTTTTACCTCACTTACCAAGGCCAATAAAATGGCCCAAATGGTGGTGGTGGATGCCACATCGGATGGGGCTCCCATCCGTAGCTTGCAAGCCCGGGCATTGGCACCGGTCTCCAGTCTGGTGGTCGACTTGTGGCGGGTCCATCATTTGTTCATCGTCTTGTTGGTCTTCATGTTCTCCTCCATGGTCTACGCCTTGGTTCTCCCAACACAAGTTGACTAGACTTGAGCTTGTAGGTCCAGTCCTTTGTGTTGTAGTTATCCCTGAAACCTACAAAATAGGATTCCAAATCTTTCTTCGGTACCCAAGTGAGCTTGGATCCGGATTTTTTAGTGGGTCTCCTTGACGGACATCCTTTCTCAACCTTAGGGCTATAAAAATTATCTACTTTGTTGATTAATTTGTTGGAGTTTTCCCTAAGACGTGAAATTTCTTTTTCTATAATATGTATCTTAGTCTTGAAATCACAAATTTCTAACTTTAAACTATCATTTTCTTCAATCAATTTAGTATTTTCATTGATTAAATTTTTATTTTCTAATAACAGGTTATTATCCTTAGGACTAGTTTTTATGTCGTTGAGTTATTTTTCCAACCTATCATTTTCATTTTTAAGAAAACAAAGGTTCTTTTTAATGCTTTCATTTTCTATCTTAAGTGCTTTACTAACTTGAAAAAGCTCATTAAATGCATCTTATAAACTGAAATTTAGCTCGTTGTCGGTGTCGCTTCCTCTTTCGCTGTCGCTATCACTTCCTCTAGCCATGAAACCAAAGCAAGCAGTTTCTTCTTCAATATACTTTTCTTCTTCTTCATCCTCCGAGCTCGAATTGTCCCAAGTTGCTTGGAACGCCTTCTTCTTAGATTTCTTCTCCTTTTCCTTCTTCTTCTCCTTTTTGAGAAGAGGGCACTCTGGTTGTAGGTGCTCTTTCTCGTTGCAGTGATAGCAATGTCTCGGGCTTACCTTCTCCTTTTTCTCTTTCTTTAATTCCCTACAGAACTTGGAAAAATTCTTAAGTAAAATTTTAAAGTATTCATCATCAGAACTTACCTCGCTATCCGATGCGGCTCTAAAGGCGAGAGTGTTCTTTAGTTTAGGCTTCGGTGTATCCTTCTTCTTCCGCTTCAACTTTGTCTCGTAGGCCATTAGATTGCCTAGGAGATCTTCCATGTTGAGCTCCTCCACTTCGTTTCCCTCCTCGATGGCCGTGACTTTGTATTCCCACTTCGGTCCGAGGGAACGAAGAAAATTCCCTTTAAGCTCCCCCTTGAGGAAAGTCTTCCCGAAAGCTTTCAAATTATTTACATTGACAGTGAACCTAGTGTTCATCTCACTTAAATATTCGTTAGGTTTCATAGAAAAAGATTCAAATTCTTGAGAAAGTAAATTTATTTTAGAAGTTTTTACGTTAGAACTACCTTCATGAGTTACCTCAAGTGTATGCCAAATCTCGTATGCGGTGGTACATTTCGAGATTCTGTTGAACTCCTCTGGGCTGAGTGCGCAATACAACATGTTCCTTGTTTTCGCGTTGAGTGAGAGTTCCCAGATCTGCAACTGCGAGTATCCTGCGGTGGGTTTTTTTGGGATGTCGAAGGGGGTCTCGCACTTGGCCGAAATCGTGAAGTCGGTGGCTTGAAGCCACGTCTTCATCCGTAGCTTCTAGTAGGGGTAGTTGCTCCTGTCGAAGAACGGCGGACGAGTTGTAGACTGGCCCTCAGAAATCATACTCGCGGAACTGCTCCCCTCCATGATCTTCTTGCCGGGTGTTACTTCGATTAGCAAGAACCTGCTCTGATACCAATTGTAAATACGTAGTTGGAGGGGGTGAGATCAGCGTGACGTAAAAAATGCGGAATTGAAAATATACCAATCTCACAAAATAAACAATCACACAAAGTACACAAAGATTTTTAGGTGGAAACCCAAACCGGGTGAAAACCACCACCTAACCCTCTCGAGTTAGGATTTTACGATCAACCAAGCTGATCAAATCCACTAAACGAATCACTTTAACGAGGGTGATTCAACCTCAATTACAACCATGCTACTTTATACGAGGGTAGCGTACCTCAAACCCCTTCTCTTCACGAGAAGGATTTTGTCCCACGAAGGAGACGGGAATTCGCAAAGCGAATACCCAACCAAGTAACAAAGTAAAATAACAAATATAGTCCTATAGAGCCAACAAAGATTTAAACCTAGCATCTATAGGAATTAGGAAACTCCCCTTTGATGGAAGTGCATTGAATCGATGACGCGGGTGCGTAAGCTACACGATGGTGCAACGTCACTCTCGTGAACTACGGTGTGAGAGTGGGTGCGTAAATGCTTGATGCTCTCTAGATGAAGAACTAGAGCTTGGGGAGCAAGAGCTTGCTTCTTAAAATCAAGAGACACCAAATGATGTGAAAATGTATTACTTGGTGTATGTTGTGTGCAAGAGGTTCTCCTCTATTTATAGTGGCCTTAGGAAGGCTTTGGAAGGCTTCCATAGCCATTGGGTGCAAAGCCCAAAAGAATCAGGGCGAAATCAGAAACAATCATTGCATTGATAGGGTTATCAAACGTCTAATCCTGGCATCAGACGTCCGGAAAACTAGTTTAAGATGTCTGGGAACAAAGTCAGATGTCTAATTTTAGTCGGGTTTCTTCCTGACTTAAATCAGATCTAAATAGGGTTCTAGTGCAAGTCCATCGGACAACATACAAGACGTCTAGCACTATGTCTGGACGTTTGGAAACCTACTTTTTCTACGGTAATGGATTTCCAATAGATTGCAATGGCTAGAAAATCTCTAACAAGAGATTTTTGGGTCAGTCGAGGCAAAACGGTCATGTGTCAGACATCTGGAAAGGCTTATGGATTTCTGATAAGGCTCTAACGGTCATATCCTTCAGTGTTTGTTAAGCTAGCCAATGGTCTACTAATTGGACGTCTAGCAGAAACATCAGACATCTTCTATGACGTCTGGACTAAGGTCTGGACGTTTGATTTCATCAGACAGAACTAAGTCTAGCCTAAATGTTATCGGACGTCTGAGTCAACAGTCTGACATCTTAAAACTCATTATCGGACGTCTGATTTTCAGATTAGACGTCTGAAAAGGATGTTTGAACCCTCTATTGGTTTTCTACGTTCTCTACAGAGAACCTAAGTATCCTAGGGTTGTGCTGGTGTTCCTAGGACTACTATTAGGGTACTTTGAGGCTCTTTAACATGATGTTCTAAGGAACAAAATGAGCAAGGAAATAAAGACAAAAGTACATGAAAGAAATAAACATAATTATATCATATTCTTCTTGTCCTTCAATCTTCAATATATCGCTACTCACAAATCTCCTCTGTTCTCCATCAAGCTCCTCAAATCCATCCTAGATGCGAGCTCAAACTCCATCTAATCACGTCTCCATTTGCAATTGACCTGAAATCTAAGACTCCAAGTGCAAATGTTAAATGACATGTGTTTTGTTATCATCAAAACAAATGATCATGGTGCTCTAGCATCAACAGATCTTTCCTCTTTTCTGGAAGGTGATGCAGGATAACAGAACTTTCTTGCTTGGAGACAATCACCTTCCTCGGAGTGGGTTTTCTCAGCTTAGGCTTTTGGGTGCATAGTTTTTTTAAAAATTTAGCATAAGCTAGGATATGCTTAATAGTGTCAAGGAGCAGAATATTTATCTCTACGCTCTTGAATAAATTCAGAAGCTCCTCATTGTTGTCTATGGTTTTCTTCTTCCTAGTTTTCATTAGGGCCTCAGGGAAAGGGATATGGGTGGTATTTTCAATTTCTGATCCTTGGGCCTTACTATCCTCTTCAATTTCCTCCACTTCTCTCTCAAGCTTCCTAGTGTTTTGACATCTAGA
Organism: Thalassia testudinum; assembly: GCA_037157565.1. Taxonomy (NCBI): domain Eukaryota; kingdom Viridiplantae; phylum Streptophyta; class Magnoliopsida; order Alismatales; family Hydrocharitaceae; genus Thalassia; species Thalassia testudinum. The sequence continues at coordinate 67,367,008 of JAZHRO010000014.1, forward strand.
AGGTAAGTTATGGTCCTTGGTTTGCTTTCCACTTCTCAAGGTGACAAAGTTTGTAGAGGCATAAGGGTTTGGGTCTTGAGGTGGGTTAGTGAAGATTGGAGGGCCTTGGTTGGTCATGTAACTTGAAGAAGAAGAAGATGAGGGACCCTGCTCAACCACCTGAGCATGTGCATGTGGGTCCCTTTGATTCCCGTACCCTTGGGCTCTATTGCCCTAATTTTGCACATTGCACTAGTTGGGTATGTGTTGGGATAGTAGAGATCCGAGTTGTCGAGTGTTAGCAATTAACTCAGATTGCAAGTTATCCAATGATGTCTTCATTTACTGCATAAGCTGAAGAATGGACCCTTGCATCTCTACCATCTGCTGGTTTTACTCAGCTTGCCCTGCAGATTGTTGGGCATTCCAAGATGGCTGAGTAACTGGTCTCGAGGGCAACTAGGTGTATACTTGACCCTGACCCATAGGTCCTTGAGATGCATAGTTTCTAGGTCGAGTTTGGGTCTGTTGCCTCTAACTTTTCTAGGACAAGTTAGGTGGTTCCTCGAACCCTAGTTGTAAGTGTTGTAATACAAGTTGGACCTAACATTCTTCTACATTGCATATGCATCCTCATAGGACGAGGATGGAGAGAAGGAAGGATCAGAAAAAACTGGGATCAAAGGTCCTAGTTTGGAACACATAAGGTTCCGAGAAATCTTGGCTCACAGGTTGAGCCGAATCAAGTTGGTTCACGAATTCCCACCCTGTGGGAGATCGTGAGGAGTGGAATCCCAAATTCTGGGATTGAGTAGATATAGAAGTGTTTCTTGAGTTCCTAGACATCCATTCTTCCATTCTCTTAGCAAGCAAGTCCATTTTATGCAATTTATTACAAATCAATTCCATGTCAAATGAATGAGAATCCTAGATCTCATTAGCACCTGACCTGGGTTGTTGGGACAAGTTGAATGCATCCATCGAGACATGATTAATTGAGTCCTCACTCATTTCCTCAAATAGGTCGTATGCGCTATCTGCATCCCTACTGTGGAAATTGCCCCCGCAAGAAGTGTCCATGTGCTTACGGAGTTACCATTTCGACACATTGTGGTGTGGACACTTCCTCAAAAGTTCCTGGAATCGCTCCTAGGCACCATGAAATGGTTCCCGTGGCCACTGGGTGAAAGTGGCAATCGCCCGTCACAAAGCATTGGTTCTTTCGATAGGGAAGAATTTCTTCAAGAAAGCCAACTTAAGAGTAGCCCAAGTTTCTATTGGCCTTCCTATGGTCCGGTACCAATGTGTGGCTTTATCCCTGAGAGAGTGGGGGAAGAACCTCGTGATCATTTGCTCTTTGTTCACATTTTTGGTGGTTTGAACCAAAGTGGTCAGATCCTCCAAGTGCTAGAATGGGTCCTCTGAGCCAAGCCCACGAAAATGCTTAACCAAGCTTAAGAGTTGGGGCCTGAATTCTCTATCCGATGGGAATCATGATGCCAGGACGCTCCCCATAGTTAGAAGGATCATAAAAATCCTTCAAGGGCCGAGTGCCCTGACCATCCATACATTGGAACCATTGCTGCATCTACTGCATTTCTTCCAACTGCCTCTTAATCAACTCCTACTGGTTCAAGGGCTGGGGAGGTGGTTGTTGATCAGCCGTGGGATCTACTTGGCTCAAGCTCAACCTCCTCCTCCGAGAATGGTCAAAAGGTCCTTCCAATCATGGATTCAATGACCTCTTTCCTAGCTTACACTTGATGGAAGTTGGAAGTACCGGGAAGAGAGGGAACCCCGCAGCACAAGAATACAAGCTTTTCCTTAGGTTGGGTTGCCCAAAGGTCTACAAACTCTCAGAATCTGTCCTAGGATTTTTGACGATTTACTCTACTTATGTCCAGGCAATCCAACCAGTTAGAAGGAGGAACTGGGAGAAGGTACTTAGATTGTGCCTCTAGTTCCTAGTGTACCCTCCAGTCGTGATCATTTGATGCTACTCCCCTAGCTAGACATCAATATGACAAGTATAAGTAGGTTAATCATGAATAATCTCAATCTGGATCCCGTAGAGTGAACCAGTCCTTAAGGCCAACATCTGCTCAATTTTAGTTACGCTTGGGACAATGGTTCTTCTGGAATGTGATGGGCCCTCATTTGGTTGTGCCCTTAATGATTTGGTTGAGAATGTGTGAGTGTGCACAACCAAGAGGTTTTCAAGCAAGATTATTAATGACGAGGTGAGTTTTAGAGTTCGAATCTTTCTTAATAGCATTTTTGGATTCAAATATTAGGTGTTTTCAACCAAGTTTTGTGATGCAAACTAAGTTTGTTTTTAAGAGCACGTGTTCAAGTATTTTCCTTTAGAAATCAAGAAAAATATGGAGTGCCTAGCTTGACCTAGTTATTGAATCCTATGGGGTAGCTACAAAATAACCTCTTTTAGATTAGGTTGTGCAACCCAAACAATTCAATCAATCGGCTAAAATGCACCACCGATTAAGGCACAAAAAGGTGATTAACCTAATATGATTTCTACTCTTTTATGTGTTGAATTCGTGTACTGGGTCCACAGGTCAACATCCTGGTTGAGTAGGTGAAAATCAAGTTAGGTTACGTGCCTCTGATGTGGGTGTATAAAGTGTGTAAATTGATTCATCCGACAGAAAGTATCTTTTTGTTTTCTTTTTTTTTTTAAATGAGGCGGTGATGTGGATGAATGTGGGAAACAAGACAAACAATTCTATCCTAGGGTTTATGCAAACACCTAACTAGATTAAATCTTGGTTATGGGTGTGGTGAAATCAAACTAGTGGAGGGGGAATGTGGTGGACACTTGCAAAACACTCTACCCGGACTTTACTCCGGTCTACTGCACATGGATCTCCATGCTAGGGTACCTGCAAGATAGTAGATCAAAGGCAAGCTAGGTTCGAGCAAAGAAGTGAGGAAAGCAATAAAGTAAATTCCATTGCCTCCCCAACAATGGCACGAAAATGATCAGACAGGTTTCGCGTGTTTGAATCAGGGTTACAAGTAACCCATCATTGTAGTTGCAAAACTCGCGATAAAATAAAATTTATACCAAATCGCCAAGCGAGTCCTAGGTCAAACACAGGATGGCGATGTTTACTTTGTATGAAAACTGCACTTCAATTTATTTCCTTTTGGTGTTTTAGGGTTTTGTTATTTTTTATTATTTTTGAAATAAAATGACAAGCAATCACAAGAGAGAGATGGAATCAAATATGATATATTGCATGAATGTCTTCTACAATAATCTACGAAAGCATAAAAGAGAGGGAGGTGAGAAGAAATCTCTTGAAGCGACTATTCGGCGAGACAATGGTGCCTACGGAAAGCTTGGATGGAGTTGGGAAGCAAGATGATGGTGGCGAAAAGCGGGAAGACGTCGGGTAGATGAAAGCTTCGGCTCAGCTCTGGAATGGAGGTACAAAGGCAGAGGTGATCTGCTATCGGAATGGAGGTGGGAGGACAGCTCCAAGGTGACCTATGAATGGGGATGGGAAGTTTGAATAGTATTTGGTGGGGCAGAGTTTCGCTACACTAATAAGAGCCTTGGGAGCTTGAGAGTAAACTTAAATAGAGCATTGGTAGGCACTCTAGAGCTTGAAAGTAGGTGGGAGTAGAGTAGGTTGAGATGGCTTGGAAGGGAAGGGGTGTTGGTCCTTTTATAGTGGATGAAATGAGGAAAGAATAAGCATGGGACCATTAGTGACCTCCAAGTCATCGCTGGAAGTGTCGCTATAGGTAGCTCACACCCACAGCTGGCCTTGCTGGCGTATGGATAATTAGCGGTAGCTGTAAGAGGCACTGTAGGTCCAGCTCAGGCGCCGATGTTGGCTGGTGCCAACGGAGCACGTGCCTACCCCATGCACGCTATGTTGTACCACTACATGCGCACGGATTGCAGGTGGTCCTGCCTTACGTGCGTGCTGGCATGCACTAGCATGCGCACGCACTGCTGGTGTGTGCTAGCACTGCGCATGCTCTGGCTAGATTGAGAGTAGGGGGTTGCAGGGATTTAAACCTATGCCCCTCCCATGCAAACCGACACTCCCACCGTTGTGCCACGTCTGCCAGTGTGTCGCGAGGAGGAGTTGCAGCCACGTGGTGCGGACGGGCTCTCAGTTGTTGGATCTTCATCCAACATCTGAGATCACTTGATGGGCATCCTTTGGAAATGTGGCGGGTGGCTTTAGGCACTCCAGATGGTGCCACGTGGCACCATCTTAACCATCCAGCCTTCATTGCTTGCAAAGGATGCCACGGTGCGTGGATTGAGGTGATTTCTATGTTGTTGGACTGCGATCGTCGCTTCGGATCCATCCGTACGGTCGGATTTTTATCTGAAGTCTGTAAGGATGTCACATTGCCTCTTGGCCATATAAAATGAAGGAATTAATATACAAAACATACAATTATCCTAAATGCCATGCAATGGATGTTATGCAGTATTTATACCATGGTATGTAATACTAAGCCTAGGAACTAATATAAATAAGCATTTCTTCACGAATTCATGTGTGTTTATCAGAAGGTGATTTAAAATGTCAAAAAGGAGCAACAATTTAAAATAAAAGAGTTAGTCATTAGTAAATGATTATGGAATCTACTTCTATACCAAATCGAAAGAAAAAAATCAAAATCAAAAGTGCTATAGGAACACGAAGATTAGTAACAGTGTTGATCTTAGGCCTCTTGGGCTTGTTTTAGGCTTAAAATTTCAACTATCCGTTATGATTTGGATAGTCCTCAAGAGGTTAAGGAAAATGCGAAGCTTAAGTATTAGGTCCAAGGCTTAGGGATTATTTGACCTCGTTAACTGACCTTCGATTTGCGGGTCTCGGTAACCTAAGCACCCTAATCCACACACAGTCTAGTTCAGTGCACTTAATAATAAAAATCACACAAATGCATTAATTATATTCTAGAAAAGCCACCTAGATTTCGAGTGGTTTATCAAGACAAGTTGATTTAGACGAGTTCCCTGCTCGAAGAGGTGGGAAATTCCCCTCGAAGATGCGCAATAACATACCATCTCCTCAGTGCTTGTCTCCTAGGATATTTAAGTATCTTATTGGGCGCACAAAAGGCACCTTATGCTGATTCAGGTGCCATAGGCAGGACTATCTTGAAATGTCAATCGCCAGGGCTTGAATTTAGCTACAGAATGCCAAGGGTGGCACTATCTCGAAGTGTCGAAAGCTAGGGATCTGGGGGTTGCCATGGGCAGTGCTATCTCGAAGCATCGAATGCTAGGAACCCTGTGTGGATTGATGGTGGGAGAGGGGAATGCGATATAGAACGTGTTTGTAGGCCAATTCGAAGCTAGAACTAAAGAAAAGAAAAAGAGAGAGAAAACTCCTAAAATACAAAAATTCTTTTGTCTCTCTCTTACAAAAATGCACTGCAAACTAAACCTGAACTAAGTATGTTTTAAGCATGAGTTTTTTAATCGCGGAGTTCAACGAAACTTAGGTTAGTTCCTGTGGGCCTTAGAAACTGATGAGAGCCTCATCATAAGCCCTAAGTAGCTCATTTTGACCTAAGAAAGAGAATAAGAGCTCCAACATAACTTAAAGAAAGGCTTAATTCAAGGAATAAGTGTTCTTAGAAGAAAACATGAAATAAGGTTAAAACTATAATTTTACCATTGCAGTACATAAATGGGATTTCTCAGAGGCAAAACACAGATCAAATGGCCTAAATAAGATAAAAAGTGGGTTGGCTCAATCAGAAATGGATTATTATGCAATCCAAGAATTAAATGACATTCTATAACCCTAAAACAAACCTGCTTAATTCGACAAGGTTCTGGTCATGATAAAAATCAGCTAAACCCTCTAAAATTCATGGAAAAATATCCCCTATGATTTATAACCTTCAATTTGCCCTTTGGAACCTATTTTGACCTAGATTGGGGTCCTAGCACATCATTTAACCTAATTTGGATTTTTGTGTAAAATGTCTAGTCAATCGTGGTCAAATCTAAAATCCAACTTTACCATTGGATTGCTTAGGTCCAAATTAGGTTTGTACCAAAATTTGGACATAAGGAGAGGTCATCTCAACCTACTTTGCAAAATAGTACACCTAATTACATTCTGGTCGCTATCTTTTGAAAACCATTGCACTGACCCCCCTAACTTACTCACCACTCTTACAAACAGGTCCCTCCGCCATTTAATGGGGAGAAGTCCTACTATGGCGAGGAATGGAGGGGGAGTACTTCCTGATTCCTCAAAGATTTCCTCCCAGATTTGGAAGGGAGATTCTCTGAGGAATTCCCTTCCATCTGAGATCGATCCAAATCTCTGATTTGCACCCAATTGATTGCACTGCAAAAATACACCTGCAATAGTTCCTTCTTGTGCTATTTCCTAGCATTACTTATGCATATTAGGGTTCCATAATCGCATTTGTAAAAATACATGCATGTATGCATCTAATTGAGAGGAGAGGAGAATGAAATAAATGGCCTTGCATTTTACTTTGTTCCTCAAGTGCATCTTTGCAAAATCCACCATCTTTTTATTTTTTCCACTTGATTTTGAAATGCTTCCCGCGGCTGCAACTTCTTCTCCTCACGCCCTCTCCCTGCCAGCCCTTCCCTGCAGTTGCCATTCCCTCATGTGGCCATGCATGAGCCATGCACAGCCTGGGCATGGTCGTGCATGGCATTCTTCCCGTATAAAAAGCCATGGTTCCTTCTTGAAAAAACAAGCCTGGTCCTCTTAGCCAAAGAACCGGCAGCACCTCCTTCTCCTTCCAGGCCATCCTCTCCTCGCTCTCCCTCCACATGCCGGCTCCCCTCCTCTGAGACACTCGACAGATAGGAGCCCTCACTGTGGTGCACACCACCACAGTGAGACCACCACCGCCCAGCTCTACAAAGAGCCGGTGGGCGTGGCGGCTCTTCTCTCTTTTTTTTTCTGTTGTCGCACCTTCAGCCATGGCCGCACGCTTTAAGGTCTGAAGCTTGCAACTTGGCAGCGGCAACAGCCCCAGCCATTCCGCGCAAGCCTGCAGGTGCCCCAGCCCCTCCACGCGCGCCTGCAGTCCCCTCTCCGTCTCCCGCTTTCTCTGCCCTATCGCACACCCTTCCGCCTGCAATCGGCCATTGCACTCCTCTGCAGCGGCTGGCCAAGCACTTCCCCCTCACCCCTGCCAGCACCTGCAAGCTTTCGCGCAAGCTGCAGGCGCCCTCGCCTCCCTCTCCGTGCGCTCTGTCGCGAGCTCTCCACGCTCGCAACCAGTCGGCGCAGGCCTTCTCCCTCGTGCGCCAGCCCATGAGTGCCAGTCGCGAGCCGGCCACACTCACACCACCTATAGCTCCTAGTTGCGCGGCGTGGACGGCCACTGTAGCCACTGTTCACACGAGTCTGTGCGATACTGTGGCTACAGTGGGGTGACCGGAAAGCTTCTCACTTTATTGGTCACCCGGCGCGCCGCTACCACCATTCGCAAGAGTGCGCGCCCGCCTACACGTCTCCGCCCGCGTCGCCCACACCTACCTGCATGTCTGCTTCGCCCACTTCCTTCGCCTGCACCTGTCTAAGTCGCGCACTCCCTTCGCTCGTGCATACGAGTGCCTGCTCCTGCCTTCGCACAACACGGTGCGCTGCATCTTCTCTTCGTGCCCTCACCCTCCAGCGTGCGCTTATCTGCATGCGTGCGTGCCTGCGTGCGAACCTGAACCATCAGACGATGGCCTTGTAGCTCAAACGCCCTAACCGCTCCAGCCTTTCAATGCAGCAGCGCGGCTGCTCTCTCCCGCTCTCTCTCTCTCTCTCACTCTCTCTTTACACCAATGCTCACACACACCTACACTAACACTTCCACACACCCACACATACCTATTGATGAGAACCTCATCATGAGCCATAACTAGCTCATTTTGATCCAATACAAAGGATAAAAGCTCCTACATATCTCAAGGAAAAGCTTAACTCAGAGAATTCTGAGTTTGAGAAGAAAACCAGTCATAAGGGGTAAAAGTGCAATTTTACCAGTATAAACTGCATACAGGTAATTCAGGGACCAAACACAGGTCAAAACAGCTTAATAAGAATAAAAGTGGGATGAGATGATCTAGCAAGGGCTACAGCACTTCCAAGGAACCAAATGATAATCTGTAACCCTAAAACAACCCACTTCAATTCACAAGGTTCGAGGCAAAGTAAAAATAGAATAAACCCTCTAAAATTCATAGAAAAATAATATCTAGGGTTTAGAACCTTCAATTTGGCCTTTAGAACCCATTTTGACCTACATTGAGAACCATGCCCAATTAATAACTTAATTTGGGTTTTTGCGCAAATTGACCGGTCAAACAAGGTTTAATATGAAAATAAAATTCACCATCAGATTCCTTAGGTCCTAATTAGTCATGTATAAAAACTTGAGCCTAAGAAGAAACCTCCTTGACCGACTTTACACTTTGGTCCTCATATATTTACTCTTTGGCCCTCAACTTTTGAACCCTCGCATTTTGGCCCCTAACTCTCCTTCGTTCTTTGCAATCAGGTCCCTCCTGCAAAACCCTGCCAGCACCATGCTCCGGCGACCTTGCGCGGAGCATGGCGCCGCGCAGGGTGAGGTGGGGGACCTGGCAAGTATACCGGGGGTGCCCTGCGTCGTCAGCCGTCGCAGGAGCACCCCCATGGTCATTGTAGCCCCCCATACCGGCCGTGCGAACGCACGGACGGTATGGGTTCGTGTTCCGACCATTCTCCGGCGAGGGAGACACGTCGTCTCCCTCCGCCTTCCTCCCTGTTTCATCCCTATAAATACCCCCCCGCTGCTCCACCGACCAGGGCAGCCTGGATCTGACGGAGAAAACCCCCAGCTTTCTTCTCTTCTTCCTCCGGCAGACGCTCACCAGCTCCGGCGACTTCCTCCCCCTCCACCTCTTCGCTCTGCCGCAATACCAGCAGCAGAGACTTCCTCCCCTGTTCTTCCCGCGCCACGCCGCACCCAGCTGGCGCCTCTCCAGCCCTCTGCTCGCCGCCTCCCCTCTCCCTGAGCATCGTCTTCTCCGGCGACAGTCGATACGACTGTCGCCCTGTTCCTCCCCCCTTCGTCCCTGCAAGTAAGTTAGACCTACTCCCCTTCTTCTCCTCTTTCTTTCCCCGCTTTCAATTTAGTCAATTAAACCCTCGACCGCTCCTGTTCACCCTCATCCTCTCCGCCTCCGACCACCCTCCGGCGAGCCGCTCCCATCACCTCAGCGACCCACACGGCTCGCCGACCACCGCAGAACCTCCGCCTCCTCACCCTGATCCTCTTCCGCCCCTCCACTTCCCACCAAACACCCGCTGCAGATCCACCGAACACACCCACTTCCTCGCTCACAGTTTGACCTAGGACGACCTGTTAGCTCCACCTCGCCCCCTGCAGACCCCCTGACCACCTTCGCCGTGCCACGGCGAAGGTCTCCCGCCTGTCTGATTTGGCCGAGAGGCCGTTCTTCTGTGACCGGGTGACTCGCCCGCCGTCGCCATTACTGCGCAGGCAGAGCTGCTTCACCTGCAGGTGCAGGCACGCATTCGCCCAGGGTTGACTCCCAGGTTGCGCAGGGACTCTCCGCGAAACGTCCCTGGTTCACAGACGGGGCGAAGGCCGCGCGGGAAGCCACGATCGCCCACAGCTCCATCCGCGACGCACGCTCAATTGGGGTGGGACATTTAGTCCCACCTCGGAACCTCTCGGAGGCGCGCGGACGCATAAAGGCAAAAAGTGCCTTATGCTGTTTGCCTCCTGACCACGGGGTGAGGTCCCTCTCACCCGACCCGACCCGACCCGGCCTCGTCCGTGACCACGCTCCGCGGACCTGGCCCGACCCGATTAGACTGACCTGCACTCCTCGCCCACCACGCACGCCGGTGGGCCTGGACCCGGGCCTGACCCGAACCCGATTACCCGGTAGCGCTCTGGGAGAGCTTCCGAAGAGTGATTTCAGAGAGAGAGATACGCGGGGGAGGGGGGTAGAGTAGGTTTTTGCCTCTTGACGAAAAAAACTCTGAAGTGTGCAGGCCAAAGAAGAAGAAGCAGACCCGCTGAAGAAGAAGGAGCTGCGGCACTGTAGCATAGGCATCGTTAAGTCGTCTCAGCACCGGGGCAGATGACGGAAGGTCAGCAGCCAGAGCAGGAAAGAAGACAGGCTGAAGAAGAAGGAAGAGCAACGGCCAACGCGAAAGAAGAAGAAGAGAGGTCAAGGCAGAAAACCAAGGAAGAAGAAGATCTGAAGAAAAAGAAAGAAAGAAAACAAGGAAGAACAGAAGACAGAAGAAGAAGAGCACGAGGGGAAGATCTGAAGAAAGCAGAAGAAGAAGAAGAAGAACAGGAAGAACAAAAGCCAAAGAGGAGATAAGCCAAAGAGGAAGAAAGAAGAGAAGAAGAAGAAGCCAAATTTTCATCTCTCTCTCTCTCTCTCTCTCTCTCTTTATTTTTGTAATAGAACTTGTATATCTCTAGAATACAACTTGCTCCCTGAGTTCGACCTCGGGAACTCTTTTATTTTTCCGAGTAAAAAAATTTTTATATGAAACGTTGGTAACAACCGGCTTTACTACAACGTTATAACAGACCCGGTTGCCGCTCCACGCGTTTCCATTTTGGCGCCGCTGCCGGGGAGCAACGGCTATTCTAGAGGTAAACATTCCTGTTTCTTTTAAGTTCTGATAATCTCCTCTCTTTTGTGCAGCTACAGGAACTCAAGAAGACAAGCAACCACACAACCACTCCGAAGACAGGTAAAATCTTTTCTCTCACTATTAACCCCTACACTCTAAAGAGGAAGAAAAGAAAAGAACAAGCAATATAGGGCTAACCTGTCTTCCATACTTAGTAACCATAAAAAGTTGCATGTTTTCAACTCATCACTCCTGCACACTATTAAGGGTATTTAAGGGCTAACACATTCTTGCTTGAGCCCTAATTGCCCAACAAGGAGTTAAATGGACCAAGTAGAGCCAACATAAGGTCAAACATTAGGATTTCAGTAGAGACACACCCCTTAATCAAGAATTGAGGAAATCCAAAAGAGGTGTGCCTAAGCCATTGATTGAAAATAATTAACAAGAAAAATCCTAAACAATTGGCTCTCTCTAAACACTTGAACCCTAAAAGACAGGACCTAAAAGCTCTTAAAGAAAACAATAGGTAAAGTTGACCCCTTGGGTTAACCAACCTTAAATTAGGTCACTCTTTGCACTTAAAAAGACTAAAGTTCAAGTGAAACCTTAAGCACCCTGATCTTAAAATTGGTAGACTTAAGAGGTCAAGATCCCCATTCTGGTCTACCTGGAACCGCAGTGACAAGAGAGGTCGGGTGGGGGAAACCCTGTAACCCGTGGGGACGCTCTACCGTGTAGGGGTCTTCGCGGGACTCTCCCTCTCTGGCTGCCCAGGTAATTCTCAGGTGGACGATCTTTCTGATCAAGGGGTCCATCTGCCCCGCACCTCTATAGTCACCCAACACATTGTTGGGTGTCTTGATTGGGTCCAGCACCCTCTAAACTTACCTCTCCCAACTGTGCATGTACGGAAGGAGGTCTCTAAGACCACCCTTAAGACCTCCATTAGAAATTCGCTCTCGTCAAGGCCAAGCCTCGACGCCCGTATTTGTGCAGCAACACCCTCACATTATTCTCTCTTCTGATTCAGAACCAAGTTCTTCTTCTTCCCCCATCATGGCTCAGCCAGTTGAGGAAGAAAATAATCTGGAACACCAGCTCCAGCGACTCAATGACCTCTTCCAAAACTTCGTGCACCCACCACAGCGTCCTATGATGCGGGACCACTACAATCCTGCTGCGGTGGCCATTGAGCCTCGAGTTAGAATCCCGATTGGAGGACCTGATTCCGAACTAAAGCCCAACATGATTCACGCTATACCTAAATTCCATGGGCTTAATTCTGAAGATCCCTTCCAGCACATCAAACAGCTAAAGCATCTGGCCCACACTTTTGGATCAGATGCGCAAAATCGGGATATTCTTCTCATGAAGATGTTCTCCTTTTCTCTTATGGACAAGGCCGCCCATTGGTATGAAACTCAGACCCGGCCGATCAACACTTGGGAAGAACTTCAATCCAAGTTTTTGAAAAAGTTCTTTCCCGTTGGTCGGACCAACGCCTTGCGCCATCAGATTACACACTTCACCCAACAATCAGGAGAACCTCTCCATGAGGCATGGGATCGTTTTCAGGATCTCATGAGGAAGTGCCCCCATCACGAAGTTCCTAAATGGGAACAAGTCCAATCTTTTTACCAGGGACTCCGTGAGGACATCCGCCTTTTCGTCAATGCAACCTGCGGAGGAAACATCATGGGTCAACATGAAGACACCGTATGGGAGATTCTCGAAAACATGTGCGAGAACTCCATCAACAATGACTCCATGGGATTATTCGACAGGACGAATACCTGCGCAGCGACGAGTCTTAAGGGAGCACATGAGACGCAGGGCCTGTCCGCATCAGTCGACCTGGAATTAATGGCCAGTCGATTGGACAAGGTCTCAATCATTGAAAAGAAGGTGGATGAGCTGACTCAGCACTTGCAGCGAGCCACCTCTGTGCGTAACTCCTTTGCACAACCTCCTTCCACACAGGAGACTGTGCAAAATATCCTCCACCGATCCTCCCCTGGGATGGATCCATATCCATCCCCATCTGATTCTTGGACTGGAAGATCATCCGATCCTTTCTACACCAGCCGGGGGAACTCCATTCCTCCTTTCCCTGATTCTCAAGAGGTTCCTCAGACCTGCGAGGACCTCAACGCCATCCAGAACGACCCATTCTCCAACACTTACATCCCTGGATGGCGAAACCATCCAAATTTTCAGTGGGCGGGAAATTCCCAAACCCAAAGACCACCTTTTCAGTCCCGCCCACAGCCCTCTCATCACTACCAGCCGCCACAGCCTCGGCCCAACCCTACTTATCCATCAGGGCCAAATCAAGATCAAATGTCCTTAATCCTTCAGACTCTGGCTGACATTCAAAAATCGAATGCGGCCATTCAAAAACAGCACAAGGACGAGCTTACTGAAGTTAAAACTCAGCTGGCCCAGTTGGCAAATTCTCGCCAGCCAGGCACACTCCCTTCCCAACCTCTTCCTAACCCAAATAACGTGCCAACCCAGAAGCGCGTTATGAATCCAAATTTAGGCCACGCTCAATGGATTTATCAGGCCCCCACTGCTCCATCTCCAGACGAGATGGAAGCCTCTACTTCTCGTACGGGATTTCAGCAGCAGCCACCCCTCCTACCAAATCCAAACCAAAATCAGGCCGGATTAAATTCTGTAACAACACGAAGTGGTAAGACAACTCAGGACCCGCATTATCCAAACCACTCCCAGCCTGATAACCATGACCCTAGGATAGTTATCCAAGGTACCGCTGTTCCAGACCCACAACCTGGACCTATCCTAGAAGAACCAACCAAGATCCCGTTTCCCGAGGCCCTGACCAAGGGAAAGAAGACCACCAAACCCGTGGCCCCTGAGGAGGACCTGGTCAAGCTCTTTGAGCAGGTCCACATAAACATCCCCTTGATGGATGCAATCCGCCACGTACCAGCTTACGCACGATTTCTAAAGAATATATGTACACCCCAGCGTAAGCCGCGAACCAAGGGAGGGAGCCCAATTGTTCTGTCAGAGCAAGCCAGCTCTGTAATCCTTAGTAGACTCCCACCCAAGGCAAAAGATCCTGGAACTCCCCTGATCTCCTGTAAGATAGGTGGTACCCAATTTGATAGAGCATTGTTAGACTTAGGTGCATCTATAAATCTGATACCCACATCCTTACTTGACCATCTGGAAGAATCTGAGCTGAAACCAACCGAGGTGACATTACAATTAGCAGATCGATCTATAAAGTCACCAAAAGGGATTCTCGAGGATGTTATCGTGAGAGTGCGGGATTTCTATTTTCCAGTGGACTTTATAGTCTTAGACAGGGATGCACCTGAGAACCCTAGGGATACACCAATCATTCTAGGGAGACCTTTCTTGGCTACTGCTAGAGCCAACATCAGCTGTGAGGAGGGCCAAATAGAGCTTAAGTTTGGAGATCAAACACTGAAAATTGATATATTTAAGGCCCAACAAGGAATTAATTGCGGCGTCATCGAGCAAATTTGTGACATCAAGACTTTGGTTGATGAATCACACCTCCAAAATGACTTGAGTATGGCTCATCAACCACAGAAGGATCTTGACCCGCAAATAGAGGAGGCAAATCCAGATGTAAACAACCCAGTAACTCCCACCCTTGAACCTCACATCTATACTGAACCACCCGCTGCTGCTGAAAACCCCATCCTTGAACTGAAACCCCTTCCTGCTCATTTGAAATACATCTTTTTGGGTTCTAATCAGACCCTTCCTGTGATCATCAATTCCAACCTCAGTCCTGAACAGGAATCCCGTCTGATTGTTGTCCTCCAGCAACATCGCAGAGCCATCGGATGGACCCTCGATGATTTGACTGGAATAAGTCCCTCTTATTGTACTCATCATATCTATTCAGAAGAGGGCACACGACCTTCTCGTGAAATGCAGAGACGCTTAAACCCCAATCTGCAGGAGGTCGTGAAAAAGGAGATCATCAAGTGGTTAGATGCCGGGATCATCTACCCGATCTCCGATAGTCGTTGGGTGAGCCCAATTCAGGTCGTGCCTAAGAAGGCAGGACTCACCACTATAACGACTGAGATCGGAGAAATCATTCCTACCCGATTAGCCAACTCATGGAGAGTCTGTATAGATTACCGTCGACTCAATTCCTCCACGAAGAAGGATCATTTCCCACTACCCTTCATTGATCAAATTCTCGAAAAATTAGCGGGAAACAGGTTCTTCTGCTTCCTTGACGGGTACTCCGGTTACAACCAGGTGGCAATCCATCCTGAGGACCAAGAAAAGACCACGTTCACCTGCCCCTTCGGAACGTACGCTTTCCGAAGGATGCCTTTCGGTCTTTGCAATGCACCCGCTACTTTTCAGCGATGCATGCTTGCCATATTCTCAGATATGGTAGGTGATTATCTGGAAGTCTTCATGGATGACTTTTCAGTTTTCGGAGCATCATTCGACGATTGCCTCCAACACTTGGTCCAGATACTCAGGCGGTGCATCGACGT
This sequence comes from Thalassia testudinum, assembly GCA_037157565.1. NCBI lineage: Eukaryota > Viridiplantae > Streptophyta > Magnoliopsida > Alismatales > Hydrocharitaceae > Thalassia > Thalassia testudinum. The sequence continues at coordinate 67,382,171 of JAZHRO010000014.1, forward strand.
GAATTTGGTTCTTTCTTGGGAGAAGAGCCATTTCATGGTGCCTGAGGGAATTGTCCTGGGACACTCAATTTCGGAGAAAGGTATCCAAGTGGATCGAGCTAAGGTTAATCTGATTTCTCACCTTCCTATGCCTAGCTCGATCAGGGACATCCGATCCTTTTTAGGGCATGTCGGTTTTTATCGACGATTTATCCCTGATTTTTCAAAAATCGCACGCCCCCTGACCACTCTTCTCTCCAAGGATGTTCCCTTCGAAATCTCCAAGGAATGCACTCAAGCATTTGAAATCCTGCGTGACCGAGTCACCCAAGCCCCGATCCTACAGTCCCCTGATTGGTCTCAACCCTTTGAGATCATGTGTGATGCATCCGACTTCGCTGTAGGAGCGGTTTTGGGGCAGAAAAATGACAAGAAACCTGTGGTCATTTACTACGCCAGCAAAACACTCGATGAGGCTCAGCGTAACTATACAGTTACTGAGAAAGAGCTGCTAGCTGTGGTATTTGCCCTAGAGAAGTTCAGATCATACCTTCTGGGTTCCCATGTCATCATATACTCGGATCACACGGCTGTGAGGCATCTCCTTGCAAAGAAGGACGCGAAACCTCGATTGATCCGATGGATCTTGCTGTTGCAAGAATTTGACCTCGAGATTCGCGATAAAGCGGGAAAACAAAACGTGGTAGCTGATCACTTGTCCCGTCTTCCTTCTGAAATGATAGACCCTTCCGGACCCATCACTGAGCATTTTCCCGATGAGCACCTGCTGACTATTGGTACTAGCCTTCCATGGTTTGCTAATATTGTAAATTACTTGGCATCTCATCAGACCCCGTCCGATTGGCCGAAGGCCAAGAAAGACAAATTACGCTCCGATGCCAAGTATTACATTTGGGAAGACCCGTACCTCTTCCGCATAGGTGCCGATCAGATCATCCGGAGATGTGTCCCGGAAGGGGAAGTCAACAATATCCTCTCTTTCTGCCATGACCAGGCATGCGGTGGCCATTTTGCCGGGCATAAAACCGCATCAAAAGTCCTCCAGTGCGGCTTTTACTGGCCCACACTGTTCAAAGACGCACACAGTCATTGCAAGGCATGCAGTCGTTGCCAGACTTTGGGCAACATGAGCCGTCGTGACATGATGCCTATGCAACCGATTCTAGTATGCGAAATCTTTGATGTTTGGGGGATTGATTTTATGGGCCCCTTTCCTATTTCGGATGGTTTCGAATACATTCTGTTGGCTGTGGACTACGTGTCCAAATGGATCGAAGCCATACCGACCCGAACCTGTGATCACAAAATCGTTCTCAAATTCATTCATCAACACATTTTCTCAAGGTTCGGGATTCCTCGTGCAATAATCTCTGATGGGGGGACCCATTTCACAAATGCTCAGTTTAGGTCACTGATGACCAAATACGGGGTGTCTCACCGAATCTCTACTTCTTACCACCCCCAAACTAATGGTCTAGCTGAGCTGTCTAATCGGGAGATCAAGAAAATCCTGCAAGTCACTGTTCGACCTGACAGGAAGGACTGGTCGTCCCGACTTCCGGAAGCATTGTGGGCCTATAGGACCGCCCACAAGACCCAATTGGGCATGTCTCCCTTTAGATTGGTGTACGGAAAGGCATGCCACCTTCCCGTCGAACTGGAGCATAAAGCCTATTGGGCAGTACGGAACTGTAATCTAGATCTTTCCAAGGCTGGGACCCACAGAAAACTCCAAATCAGCGAGATCGATGAATTACGCATAGACGCGTACGAGAACTCGAAAATCTACAAGGAGCGGGTTAAAGCCTTCCACGACAAACACATCTCGAGAAAGATCTTTCATCCTGGTCGAAAGGTCCTACTCTTTGATGCCCGACTCAAACTCTTCCCAGGAAAACTGAGATCTAAGTGGGTCGGACCATATTTGGTCCGACAGGTTTTTGGAAATGGAGCAATCGAAATCAGTCCACTCAGCCACGATTCTGAACCTTTCATCGTGAATGGTCAAAGACTCAAGCCGTTCATTGATGTAACTTCTACTGATTTGGCTGAGGCATCTTATATCCTCCGTTCCCCTTGAGCTTATTGCGCCCAGCCGATGGCGTAAAACTCAGCGCTTAACGGGAGGCAGCCCGTCATTCTCTTTGAAAACCTGAAACTTGTTCTGACACCTTTCAGCACTCGAAGTTCACCCTTATAGACAGCCGACCCCAACTCAGATGTTCGCATCTGAGATTTGAAATTCAACCCGACCCATCCACTCACCCAAATTTCTGTCTTAAGGAATGAACTAAGACCCCCTAGGTTACAATGAGGACATTGCAAATCTTAGGCATGGGGGGGTAGGAAAGTGCAAAAACTTGTAAGAAAAGGTTTCAAACAAAAAAAATTCACATATGCCAAAAATACCATAAAAATTAAAAAATTTTTCGGAAAAGAATAAGAGGAAAAGAGGAGAAGGAAAATTTTGTGAAGGAGAAAAGAAACAAAATGAAAAAGGAGCACAAAATTATGAGAAAAAGTGATAGTCATTAGTAAGGAACTAAGGAATTAACCTAAGTTCTAGACCTCATTCGAGAAAATAACTGAAAAGTGCACAATAAGATTAGTAAGAATGCAAACCTTAGGCATTCTTGGATAGACTCTTAGTACTCATTAAGATCTGGACACTCCTCAAGAGGTTGAGGAAAATGAAAAGCTGAAGTATTAGGTCTAAGGCTTAGGGAGTATTCGGCCTCGTTAACTAATTTTTGGTTTACGGGACTCAGTAACCTAAGCACCCTAATCTCACACACAGCCTGGTTCAGTAAGCGTAAAAATCAGAATCACGCAGAAGCGTCGCTAAAATCTGAAAAGAACATCTAGAATAGGAGCGGCCGATCAACACAAGTTGATTTGGACGAGTTCCCAGCGCGGAGAGGCGGGAAATCCCCTCGAAGATGCGTAACAAAATATCATCTCCTCGGTGCTTGTCTCTTAGGATATTTACATATCCTACGGGGGGCATGTAAGCACTCTGCTGGTTCAGATTCCATGGATGGCATTATCTCGAAATGTCAATTGCCAGGGTCTGGATTCGGCCACGGAATACCATGGATGGGATTATCTCGAAATCTCAATAGCCAGGGTTCCGGGGGTTGCCATGGGCGGTGCTATCTCGAAACATCGATCGCCAGGAACCCTTGAGGATTGATGATGGGAACAAGGAATCTGATACAGACCGTGTTGAAAAGCCAATCCTAGGCTAGAACTAAAAAGAAAAAGAGAGAGAAAACTCTCCAAACAGAAAAACTTTCTATCTCTCTCTTACAAAACGCACTGCGAACTGAGCCAGGGCTAAAATCATTTCAAGCACGGGTGCTTTAACCACGAAGTCCAATAAACCTTAGGTTAGTTCTTGTGGGCCTTAAAAACCTTTGCTAAAAGACTGAGGCTAAGGCTAGACAGATTTGGATCTTGACTGGTACTGGAGTACCTTTTAGGCCTATGATCAGCATTCTAACCTAATCTATGAAGGCACTTATCTAAAACTATTGAAAACTTCATGGTCTAGAACAAGGGTTGAAACCTTAAGTTTTTGCTAAGGGACTAGCAAAAGCTAGGCATGGGGGTATGATGAGAACCTCATCATGAGCCATAACTAGCTCATTTTGACCCAATACAAAGGATAAAAGCTCCTACATATCTCAAGGAAAAGCTTAACTCAGAGAATTCTGAGTTTGAGAAGAAAACCAGTCATAAGGGGTAAAAGTGCAATTTTACCAGTATAAACTGCATACAGGGTAATTCAGGGACCAAACACAGGTCAAAACAGCTTAATAAGAATAAAAGTGGGATGAGATGATCTAGCAAGGGCTACAGCACTTCCAAGGAACCAAATGATAATCTGTAACCCTAAAACAACCCACTTCAATTCACAAGGTTCGAGGCAAAGTAAAAATAGAATAAACCCTCTAAAATTCATAGAAAAATAATATCTAGGGTTTAGAACCTTCAATTTGGCCTTTAGAACCCATTTTGACCTACATTGAGAACCATGCCCAATTAATAACTTAATTTGGGTTTTTGCGCAAATTGACCGGTCAAACAAGGTTTAATATGAAAATAAAATTCACCATCAGATTCCTTAGGTCCTAATTAGTCATGTATAAAAACTTGAGCCTAAGAAGAAACCTCCTTGACCGACTTTACACTTTGGTCCTCATATATTTACTCTTTGGCCCTCAACTTTTGAACCCTCGCATTTTGGCCCCTAACTCTCCTTCGTTCTTTGCAATCAGGTCCCTCCTGCAAAACCCTGCCAGCACCATGCTCCGGCGACCTTGCGCGGAGCATGGCGCCGCGCAGGGTGAGGTGGGGGACCTGGCAAGTATACCGGGGGTGCCCTGCGTCGTCAGCCGTCGCAGGAGCACCCCCATGGTCATTGTAGCCCCCCATACCGGCCGTGCGAACGCACGGACGGTATGGGTTCGTGTTCCGACCATTCTCCGGCGAGGGAGACACGTCGTCTCCCTCCGCCTTCCTCCCTGTTTCATCCCTATAAATACCCCCCCGCTGCTCCACCGACCAGGGCAGCCTGGATCTGACGGAGAAAACCCCCAGCTTTCTTCTCTTCTTCCTCCGGCAGACGCTCACCAGCTCCGGCGACTTCCTCCCCCTCCACCTCTTCGCTCTGCCGCAATACCAGCAGCAGAGACTTCCTCCCCTGTTCTTCCCGCGCCACGCCGCACCCAGCTGGCGCCTCTCCAGCCCTCTGCTCGCCGCCGCCCCTCTCCCTGAGCATCATCTTCTCCGGCGACAGTCGATACGACTGTCGCCCTGTTCCTCCCCCCTTCGTCCCTGCAAGTAAGTTAGACCTACTCCCCTTCTTCTCCTCTTTCTTTCCCCGCTTTCAATTTAGTCAATTAAACCCTCGACCGCTCCTGTTCACCCTCATCCTCTCCGCCTCCGACCACCCTCCGGCGAGCCGCTCCCATCACCTCAGCGACCCACACGGCTCGCCGACCACCGCAGAACCTCCGCCTCCTCACCCTGATCCTCTTCCGCCCCTCCACTTCCCACCAAACACCCGCTGCAGATCCACCGAACACACCCACTTCCTCGCTCACAGTTTGACCTAGGACGACCTGTTAGCTCCACCTCGCCCCCTGCAGACCCCCTGACCACCTTCGCCGTGCCACGGCGAAGGTCTCCCGCCTGTCTGATTTGGCCGAGAGGCCATTCTTCTGTGACCAGGTGACTCGCCCGCCGTCGCCATTACTGCGCAGGCAGAGCTGCTTCACCTGCAGGTGCAGGCACGCATTCGCCCAGGGTTGACTCCCAGGTTGCGCAGGGACTCTCCGCGAAACGTCCCTGGTTCACAGACGGGGCGAAGGTCGCGCGGGAAGCCACGATCGCCCACAGCTCCATCCGCGACGCACGCTCAATTGGGGTGGGACATTTAGTCCCACCTCGGAACCTCTCGGAGGCGCGCGGACGCATAAAGGCAAAAAGTGCCTTATGCTGTCTGCCTCCTGACCACGGGGTGTGGTCCCTCTCACCCGACCCGACCCGACCCGGCCTCGTCCGTGACCACGCTCCGCGGACCTGGCCCGACCCGATTAGACTGACCTGCACTCCTCGCCCACCACGCACGCCGGTGGGCCTGGACCCGGGCCTGACCCGAACCCGATTACCCGGTAGCGCTCTGGGAGAGCTTCCGAAGAGTGATTTCAGAGAGAGAGATACGCGGGGGAGGGGGGTAGAGTAGGTTTTTGCCTCTTGACGAAAAAAACTCTGAAGTGTGCAGGCCAAAGAAGAAGAAGCAGACCCGCTGAAGAAGAAGGAGCTGCGGCACTGTAGCATAGGCATCGTTAAGTCGTCTCAGCACCGGGGCAGACGACGGAAGGTCAGCAGCCAGAGCAGGAAAGAAGACAGGCTGAAGAAGAAGGAAGAGCAACGGCCAACGCGAAAGAAGAAGAAGAGAGGTCAAGGCAGAAAACCAAGGAAGAAGAAGATCTGAAGAAAAAGAAAGAAAGAAAACAAGGAAGAACAGAAGACAGAAGAAGAAGAGCACGAGGGGAAGATCTGAAGAAAGCAGAAGAAGAAGAAGAAGAACAGGAAGAACAAAAGCCAAAGAGGAGATAAGACAAAGAGGAAGAAAGAAGAGAAGAAGAAGAAGCCAAATTTTCATCTCTCTCTCTCTCTCTCTCTCTCTTTATTTTTGTAATAGAACTTGTATATCTCTAGAATACAACTTGCTCCCTGAGTTCGACCTCGGGAACTCTTTTATTTTTCCGAGTAAAAAAATTTTTATATGAAACGTTGGTAACAACCGGCTTTACTACAACGTTATAACAGACCCGGTTGCCGCTCCACGCGTTTCCACCTATACACTATTATATATATATATATACGTATACATATATATATTGATACATATATACATATATTTATATACATATATATATAGATACATATATATATATACTTATATTTATACATACAGTAGTACTTATATACTTATGTATTAGTATACATACTTATGTATATATATCTATATACTTATATATATACATATACATATACATATATATACATATATCTATATACTTATATATATATATTTATACATATATCTATACATATATTAGTACCTATATAACTATGTATTAGTTTATATACATACAAATACATATATATATATATATCTATAAACATATATATATATTTATATATACACATCTACGTACATACATATATACATATTTTTATATACATATATATATATAAATATACTTATGTCTATATATATACTATTACCTATATAACTAAGTATAGATACATATATATATATACATATATACATATATATATATATCTATATAACTATACATATATGCATATACATACATATCTAGCTACATATCCTATATATACATATATTATTATATATATATTTACATATATATATATGGACATCTATGTAGTATTATATACATACATACATACACACATATATATATATATACATCTATACATATATCTATCTATACATATAGCTACATATATAGATATACTTATATATATACATATATACATATATATATACACATATATATATATACATATATATACCTATTTATAACCATATATACATATAGATATATTTACATATATAAATATATATATATTTTCACATTATTTACCATACGTGGTATCGTCGGAATATATGCACCAGTTGCTGATATTCCCCGATACACGCGTACAAAAAAAAAGCGTGTTCGCATTCATCTTCCACCATCCATCCTACACCTTACACGCGGCACTTCGTCTTGTCGGTTGCATCTTTCTAGACGACGACCGACTCGACACCATGCTACACTCCACCTCCACCCCCACCCCTTTATATACATATTATATACCTATATATACTATATTTACTTTATCTCTCTTTTGCTTTCCTAGTAGTAAAAAGATAAAAAAATATATATAAAAGAGAAAAGATAATCCTTGACTTGTAGGTACTCAGCCTTGCTAATAGCAAGACCCATTTTGGAACCTTATTTTGGCTCAAAGCCAAGAACCCAATTTTGAGGGTGTGCCTCAAGGACAAAGATTACCAGAAAAAATTCTAAATAAGAAAAACACCAAAAATAGAATAAATGAAAGGAAGAGACTTGTTGTAGGAAAGGCGTAGAAACTCGACTTGTAACCCCACTTCCCTGAGTTCGACCCTGGGTCTAAAAGTGACCAAGATAAAATCAAGTAGGCCAGGTTAAAAATTTTGCAAAGAGATGGATAGGTCCAATTTAGGTTAACCACTACACACACTTCAACGATAAAATCATCATATTAACAACCTATCCGGGCTCGGCACCACACCTTTGGGCAAACGGCGGTAGCGGCGCATCAGGTAACCAGTAAAGTGAGAAGCTTTCTAGTCACCCCACTGTAGCCACAGTGTCGCGCAGACTTGCATGAACAGTGGCTACAGTGGTCGTCCGCACTGCGCAACCGGGAGCTACAGGTGGTGTGAGTGTGGCTGACTCACGGCTGGCTCGCGCGGGCTACCGCGCGAGGGAGAAGGCCCACACCAGCTGGTTGCGAGCGTGGAGAGCTCACGAGAGAGCGTGCGGAGAGGGAGACGAGGGCACCTGTAGCTTGCGCGGAAGCCGACAGGTGCTTGCATGGGTGCGGGGGAAGCGCTTGGTCGGTCGCTGCAGAGGAGCGCAAAGGCCGGTTGTGGGCAGAAGGGTGCGCGACAGGGCGGAGAAAGCGGGAGGCGGAGAGGGGACTGCAGGTGTGCGCGGAGAGACTGGGCACCTGTAGGCTTGCGCGAAATGGCTGGGGCTGCTGCTGCTGCTGCCAAGCTGTGAGCTTCAAACCAAGAAGCGTGAGGCCATGGCTGAAGGTGCGAGAACGAAAAAAAAAAAAGAGAAGAGCCACCATGCCCACCGGCTCTTTGAAGAACTGGGCGGTGGTGGTCTCACTGTGGTGGTGTGCACCACAGTGAGGGCTCCTGTCCATCGGGTGTCTCCGAGGAGGAGGACCGGCGTGTGGAGGGAGAGCAAGGAGAGGATCGCCTGGAAGGAGAAGGTGGTGCTGTCGGTTCTTTGGCTGAGTGGACTAGGCTTGTTTTTTTGAAAAGGAACCATGGCTTTTTAAATGAGAAGAAAGCCATGCACGGCCATGCCCTGGCTGTGCATGGCTCATGCATGGCCACTGCAGGGAATGGCAGCTGCAGGGAAGGGCTGGCAGGGAGAGGGCACGAGGAGAAGTTGCAGTAGCGGGAAGCATTTCAAAATCAAGTGGAAAAAATGAAAAGATGGTGGATTTTGCAAAGATGCACTTGAGGAAAAATGTAAAATGCAAGGCCACTTATTTCATTCTCCTCTCCTCTCAAGTAGATGCATGCATGCATGTATTTTTACAAATGCGATTATGGAACCCTAATATGCATAGGTAAATGCTAGGAAATAGCACAAGAAGGCACTATTGCAGGTGTATTTTTGCGGTGCAATCATACCCCCATGCCTATCTTTCGCTAGTCCCTAGCAAAACATTTTTTGTTTTATTTAAAAATGATCTTTAAACTGAAGATTTTCTTCTGAGGCGACATAGGTGTGTTTATTGTTGGATATTGTGAGACCCAATTGTACAGAAGATAACCAGTACTTTAAGTCTCACATGTCATAGGTCATCTCTCAACTAATCAGGAGTCTTGGTATTTAAACCTTAGTACGATTTCCAGGACCCAGGAGGTTTTTACCGTACTCAAGAGCTCAAGAGATTATGGCATGTGCGTAGTGAAGGACGAAGATGGACCAGATGAACATTAAGACTCAAGCCCATGGTTTCACGAATTTTTAAGTAAAGGTTGGTCCCAGTTTCAGCTCGTGTTTTAGGATTGACCCTTAAAGAGATGATGGAAACTCAACTTCCATTTTCTGATATTTGTAGCTCAAAGAGAATAGGATAGAACCTTTTCTAGGGTAGTGACTTTGCGAGATATACTGACTTATTTGCATCTTCTTTTTTTTTTTTTTTTTTTTGAAACACATGTTAGTATATCTCTTAAAACCTTATTTGGAGGAGCACACTTTTCTTTTTGGTGGGAGAGCTTCTTTTTTTTGGTGGAAAGAGTCGCTCCTAAAGACAAGACTAAAACCTGGGATAAAAAGTCTACCTGTGTGCACTGGTAAGGACTCCACCTTCCCTAATGAACACTAGGGTTGGATCTTATGTTCACCTAGCCTTTCTTGATATGTGTAGTGTGAACCAAGTTTACTAAAGCTCTCAAGTAGAAGCAAACCAACGGATCCTGTATTGGTGTCTCAGGTACAAGAATACGTCCTTAGTAAGGAGAGATTCCAATCTATTTTGTCAATGCTCAAGTGAATTAAGCCGAGCCAGAGCGAATCAAGCTTCTGTGCCCTGGAAAGTCTTCAAAACAGAGGTTGAATATCCATAAACACTTATTGTATTTTTGTTTCAGCCTTTAGATCGTTACTAAATACCATTTTCATTTTCTCTCTCCTTTTTTTTTTTTATATAGAAACTGCATGATACCCTAAAATACCCAGATCCTAAGGATGCCTAACCACCAATCTCTCGTGCGAACGGACGAGAGATTTGGGTCTCTAACAGATTCCTTCTCCAGCATGGATTCATGCTCTTGGAAGCTTGTCTTCCAAGCACAGGAACCCCTGCCAGCATCTATAAAAGGATCCTCAACCCTGGCCGCACCTCTTGAGCTTGACTTGGCCAGGGATCCACCCCAATTTCATCCTCTTCTCCTTCGGTCAAGTGGTCTAGCGAGCTTCGACGAGCCTCCCTTATCTTTCTCATCACTTTACTACCATACCAGTGGCAGAGCCACCCTCACCGTCTTCCTCCGCATCATGCAACACCCGCGCGAGCATCTCCAGCCCCGTCGTCGCTGCCATCTTCCTCCACTTGACACCATCTTCTTCGGCGACGGTAGGTACTACCAGTCACCACCTCTCTCCTTTCGTCCACGTAACTAGGTTAGACTTACTCCTCTCTATCCCTTCTTCAATTCCCCTCATTCTATTTCACAAATTACCCCTTGACTGCCACTGTCCACCACCATCTTCCCCATCTCTGGCCAACCTCCGGCTAGACGCATCCGTCACTCCACACCTCCACACGTCTCGCGACCAACCTCAACACCTCCGCCATCAACCACTAAACACTTTCCACCCACTCACAGACCGCCGCACGCACTCCACGCTTCCACCGAACACACCCACTCACACGGTCAGAGTCCGACCTAAGCATGCACGCCTAGGCCAATTTGAGCCACGCCAACACCCACCTCACCTTCGTCGTGACATGGCGAAGGTTCTCCTATTGTTTGATAGAGCTGCAAGGCTCCTTTTGTGTCGTGCAGGGTAGCGATCCCGTCGACCATTAACAAGTACACGAGCTTGCTTGTTCTCCAGCTTCAGGCCGCAAGCATTAGAATTCAATACCCCAGGCTACGCGGATTGAGGGTGAGAGTGAGTCTAGTCTAATAGCGGGTGCCACGAGACCTGCGACTGCATCAATTGTGAAGTCACTCTCCTGTAGTTGCCAGCAGAAGCATGTGGGATTTTTAGTCCCACCTCGGTAAGTCTTGAGCTTCTTTAGTAGTTTAAGTTGATTTTGTGTTTTACGCTGTCTACCTCGAGATCATTGGGGTGTGGTCCCTCACCTCACTTATCACATCTCATCCGTGACACTTTCCCCATGGACCTAGCACCCGAATCTGACTAACCTACCCATGCACTTCTCGCGCACTACATCCACATCGGTGCGCCTGGACCCGGGCACACGACCTACCCGATTACCCGACTCTGGGAGAGCATACCGAAGAGAGATACACAGAGAGAGAGTCACGTGGGGAGGGTAGGGGAATAGGTTTTGCTGTGTGGTGATTGTGTAGGAAGAAGAAGATAAGGGAGGAGGAGGCGCAGCAAGAGAAGGAAAGGAAGCAGGACTCAGCCGCAGCAAGGGAAGGAGAAGAAGAAGAGGGACGCACTGTACCATAGGAGCGGCGGACCAATGGAGGTAAAAGAAGAAGGAAGCTAAGGATGATAAGAAGAAAAGGCTAGGACTTAGCTATTGGAAGAGAATCAGGAAGAGAGACAACAAAGGACAGAAGAAGAAGAGAAGTAGGAGCGGCTAAGAAAAGGAAAAAGAGAACAAGAAGCCATAGCCGCAGAGCAAAGAAAAAAAAGAAGAGAAGAGACTGAAGGCCAATTGTAGTCTGAATTTTTAAGACATCTGATACAATATCAGACGTCCAATTCTTTTTGAGCACTTTCTCCATAACATTATTCTGCTACCTTTGTTTAACTAGTTATTGCTTCTTTATAAAAGTTGTGTTCTCAGGTTTTGGAATACCCAAATTGCTCCCTGTGTTCGACCTCAGATACTTTGATTTTCAAGTTATAAATTTTTATTTGTTTTCACGGAGAGTTCATCTATATTATAATGAGATATCTATTAAAACATGATCTAGCCGCATAAACATTTTGGCACCGTTGCTAGGGAGCAACGGGCACTTCTGAAGCTTTTGACCACAACTTCTGATTCAATACTGACTTAATTTTTCTCCTTTGTTGTGCTTGTCTCAGGGAAGGCAGAGAAAAGAAGAGCAGCTGCACAATAGCCACACCAAGGAATAGGTAACTTCATTAGCCCTCTCTCTTAATCCCCTTAAAGTCTGAAAAAGAAAAAAACAAAGAAAAATCAACCTAGGGCTACCTGTTTCCATACTTAGTAATTCATCAAAGTTGCCTGATTTTCATTTCAACACATCTTGAATTGCACATCCGACTAAGGTAACTAGGGTTAAAACTTTCTTGATTGAGCCCTAGATACCAATTTTTGAGGCAACTAAATTGGACCAACTAGAGCCAACCTAAGGATTGCAAAGCTAGGGCTTTTAGAGACACATCTCCTCTTAAATAAAGAAACAAAAAGTTTCAAAAAGAGGTGTGCCTAAGCCTTGGTTGAAAATATCTATACAAGAGAAACCCTAAGCAAATCAGGCTCTTAATCCATTTGAACCTTAAAAGAAAGGACCTAAAAGCTCTTAAAGGAACAAGAGGTGAAGTTGATCCTTTGGGTTAACCAACCTTAAAATTAGGTCACCTTTTACACTCAAGAGGACTAAAAGTTCAAGTGGAACCCTAAGCACCTTGATCTTAGTGAGAAAAAGGTAGACTTAAGAGGTCAAGGTCCACATTCTGGCCTACCTGGAATCTCAGTGACAAGAGAGGTCGGGTGGGGGAAACCTTGTAACTCATGGGGACACTCTACCGTGTAGGGGTCTTTGCGGGACTCTCCCTCTCTGGCTACCCAGGTACTTCTCAAGTGGATGACCTTTCTGACTAAGGGGTATCATCCGCCCCGAACCTTTATAGTCACCCAACAATTTTTGGGTGTGTCGATTGGGGTCAGCACCTTCTGATCTCATCACATCCTTCGGTGCATGTTCTGTAGGTGGTCCTTAAGACCATCCTTAAGACCTTCATTAGAAATTCACTCTCACTGAGGCCAAGGCTCAACACCCTTGTTTGTGCAGCAACCTCACCACATAAACCTTTCCTCTGATTCAGAACCAAGTTCTCCTTCCATCATGGCACAACCCATTGAAGAAGAGAACAACCTTGAGCACCAGCTTCAGTACCTGACTGATCTCTTCCAAAACTTTGTCAACCTACCACAGCGACCAATGATGCGAGATCACTATAATCTCGCTGCGGTGGCAATCGAGCCTCAAGTCTGAATCCTAGTCGGAGGTCTCGATTCTGAACTCAAGCCCAATATGATTCACGCCAAACTAAAGTTTCATGGGCTTAACTCTGAGGATCCATTCCATCACATTAAACAACTCATGCATCTGGCCCAGACCTTCGGGTCAGATCCACAAAATCGGGACATTCTGCTCATGAAAATGCTTTCTTTCTCCCTCCTGGACAAGGCTGCTCATTGGTATCAAACTCAGACTCGTCCAATCAACACATGGGATGAACTTCAGCCTAAATTATTGAAAAAGTTCTTTCCCGTTGGCCGAACGAATGCCTTGTGCCATCATATCACCCATTTCACTCAACAAACGGGAGAACCTCTTCACGAAGCATGGGACCAATTCTTAGATCTCATGCGAAATGCTCCCATCACGGAGTTCCTAAATGGGAACAAGTCTAGTCCTTTTACCAGGAACTTCGTGAAGACATTCAATTATTCGTCAATGCAACATGCGGAGGAAACATCATGGATCAACGTGAGGACACGGTGTGGGAGATTCTCGAAAACATGTGCGACAACTCCATCAATAATGACTCCATGGGCTTATTCGACAGGATGAATGCCTGCGCATCGACGAATCTTAGTGGAGCACATGGGACACAGGATCTATCCACATCCGTCGACTTGGAACTGATGGCCAGTCGGTTGGACAAGGTTTCTATCATAGAGAAGAAGGTGGACGAGCTAACTCGACATCTGCAGCGAGCCACCTCTGCATAGAACTCTTTTGCATGACAACTTCTAGCGAGGGAAATTGTGCAAAACATCTATCACCAATCTTCTCAGGGGTTGCACCTGTATCCACCCCCATCTGACTCTCAGCCCGGAGTGACTTCCGATCCACTCTATTTGAGTTGGGGGAACTCTGAACCCTCGTATTCTGACTTTCCTAAGGTTCCTTAGACCTGCGAGGACCTCAATGCCATCCAGAATGACCCATTCTCCAATACCTACAACCCTGGATGGCAAAATCATCCCAACTTTTAGTGGACGGGAAATTCTCAGACTCAAAGACCACCTTATCAGCCCCATCCACAAGCTCCTCATCCGTATCAGCTGCCTCAACCTCGGCCCAATCCCACCTATCAATCCGGGCCAAACCAGGATCAAATGACTCTTATCCTTCAAGCACTGGCTGACATTCAAAAGATGAATGCCACAGTGCAAAAACAGCACATGGACAAGATCACAGAGGTTCGTAATCAACTAGCCTAGATGGCAAATTCCCACCAACTTGGCACCCTTCCTTCGCAACCTCTGCTAAACCCAAATAACGTGCCAACCCAGAGGTGCGTTATGAACCCAAATTCAGGCCACACACATTTGATTTATCAGGCCTCTATTGCTCCATCACCAGACGGGATGGAAGCTTCGACATCTTATGCGGGATTTCAGTAGCATCCACACCTCTTAGCAAGCCCAACCCAAAACCAGGCAAGATTAAACTCCGTAACAACTCGTAGTGGTAAAGCAACCCAAGACGCACATTATCCGAACTACGCCATGCCTGGTAGTAGCCAAAACCATAGTATAGTTATCCAAGATACCACTGTCCCAGATCAAGAGCCTGGACCTATTCTAGAGGAACCAACTAGGATTCCATTTCCTGAGGCCTTGACCAAAGAAAAAAAGATAACCAAACCCATGGCTCCCGAGGAGGATCTGGTCAAGCTCCTTGAACAGGTCCAGATAAACATCCCCTTGATGGATGCAATCAGCCATGTACCGGCTTACGCAAGATTTCTGAAAGACGTATGTACACCTAAACGTAAGATGTGAACCAAAAGTGGGAATCCGATCGTACTGTCAAAGCAAGCCAGCTCTGTCATCTCGAGTAAACTCCCACCCAAGGATAAAGACCTAGGAACTCCCCTGATTTCTTGTAAAATTGGTGAGACCCAATTTGATAGAGCCTTAATAAATCTTTGTGCCTCCATAAATCTAATACCTACATCCCTCCTTGACCACCTTGAAGAGTCCGAACTTAAACCGACGGAAGTGACATTGCAGTTAGTCGATCGATCCATCAAGTCACCTAAGGAAATACTCTAGGATCTCATTGTTAGGGTACGGGATTTCTATTTCCTGGTGGATTTCATAGTTCTAGATATGGACACACCTGAAAATCGAAGGGACACACCAATCATATTAGGGAGACCTTTTTTGCCCACTGCTAGGCCAACAAAAACTATGAAGAGGGCCAGATAAAATAAAAATTTGGGAATCAAACTCTGAAGATTGACATCTTTAAGGCCCAACAAGGGATTAATTGCGGGGTTATAGAGCAAATATGTGATATCAAAGACATGGTTGATGAATCGCATACAGAGGACAACCTGATTATCCTTGATCAACCACTAGAAGACCAAAACCTGCAAACAGAGGAGTATGAACCTGATCTAAACACACCCATGACTTCGACCCTTATTCCTGATACAAACCCCGAAACACCCACGGCTACTGATAATCCCGCCATGGAACTCAAGCCCCTTCCCGAGCATCTGAAGTACGTCTTTTTGGGTTCCAATTAGATGTTTCCTGTGATTATCAACTCCTGACTCACACCTAACCAGGAATCCTGTCTGATTACTATTCTCCAACAACATCATAGAGCCATTGGATGGACTCTCGATGACTTGATTGGCATAAGCCCCTCGTACTGCACACATCGAATCTACACAGAAGAGGGCGCACGACCTTCATGGGAGATGCAGAGATGTTTAAACCCTAATCTGCAGGAGGTTGTGAAGGAGGAGATCATCAAGTGGTTAGATGTAGGGATCTCCTACCCTTTCTTCAACAGTCGCTGGGTGAGTCCAATCTAGGTTGTGCCTAAGAAGGCCGGACTCACCATCATCAGGACTGAAGTCGGATAAGTCATTCCTACCCAAATAGCTAACTCGTGGAGAGCCTGCATTGATTACAAAAGACTCAATTCCTCCACGAAGAAGGACCATGTCCCACTACTGTTTATTAAACAGATCCTCAAGAAACTAACGGGAAATAGGTTCTTCCGCTTTCTTGATGGGTACTTCGGTTACAACCCGGTGGCAATCCATCCAGAAGACTTAGAAAAGACCACGTTCACCTGCCCCTTCGGGACATACGCATTTCAAAGGTTGCCTTTCGATCTCTGCAATGCACCTACGACCTTTCAGCAGTGCATGCTTGCCATATTCTCAGATATGGTAGGTGATTATCTCGAGGTCTTCATGGATGACTTTTCAATTTTTGGAGCATCATTTGACGATTGCCTCCAACACCTGGTCCAAATACTCAGTGGTGCATCAATGTGAATTTGGTTCTTTCCTGGGAAAAGAGCCATTTCATGGTGCCTGACGGAATCCTCCTGGGACATCTAATCTCGGAGAAAGGCATCCAAGTCGAACGAGCCAAGGTTAACCAGATCTCCAAGCTCCCTATGCCTAGCTTGATTAAGGACATCCGATCTTTTTTGGGTCACGTCAGCTCTTACCGTCGATTTATCCCTGATTTTTCAAAAATCATGCGCCCCCTGACTACTCTTCTCTTCGAGGATGTGCCTTTTGAAATTTCCACGGAATGCACTCAAGCATTTGAGATCCTTCGTGATCGAGTCACCCAAGCCCCAATCCTACAGCTCCCTGATTGGTCCCAACCCTTTGAGATCATGTGCGATGCATCTGACTTCACTGTAGGTGCAGTTTTAGGGTAGAAAATTGACGAGAAAACTATGGTCATTTACTATGCTAGAAAAACACTAGATGAGGCTCAACGTAGCTACACAGTTACTGAGAAAGAGCTGCTAGCTGTAGTATTTGCCCTAGAAAAATTTAGATCATACCTCCTTGGTTCCTATGTTATCATATACTCGGATCACACAGCTGTAAGGCATCTCCTTGCAAAGAAGGATGCGAAACCTCGATTAATCCAATGGATCTTGCTATTGCAAAAATTTGAGCACGAGATTCGTGACAAAGTGGGAAAGCAAAATGTGTTAGCTGATCAATTATCCTACCTTCCTTCTGAAATACTTGACCCTTCCAGACCGATCACAAAACACTTTCCTGATGAGCACCTCCTGACTATCAATGCAGGGCTTCCATGGTTCACAGATATAGTGAATTAACTAGCATCACAGCAGATCTCGTCCGATTGGCCAAAGGCCAGAAAGGACAAATTGCATTCTGATGCCAAGTATTACCTGTCGGAAGACTCGTATCTATTTTGCATTGGTGCTGATCAAATAATTCGACAATGTGTCACAGAAGTAGAAATCAAAGACATACTCTCCTTTTGCCATGACTAGGCATGCGGTGCACATTTCTCATGACACAAAATCGCATCAAAAGTCCTCCAATGTGGTTTTCACTGGCCCACAATTTTCAAGGACGCATACGATCAGTGTAAGGCATGTACCCATTGCCAGACCTTGGGGAACATGAGCCATCGAGACGTGATGCCTCTACAGCCGATCCTAGTATGCAAAATTTTTGACATTTGTGGGAACAATTTTATGGGACCCTTCCCTATGTTGGATGGCTTCAAATACAACTTACTCGCCGTTGACTACGTGTCCAAGTGGATAGAAGCCATTCCGACTCGAACCAATAACATAAGGTTGTTATCAGATTCATTCATCAAAACATCTTCTCAAGGTTCGGGATCCCACGAGCAATAATTTCAGATGGAGGGACCCATTTTACAAACGCTCAGTCCAGGTCAATGATGACCAAATACTGGGTGTCACATCGAATCTCTACTCCTTACCACCCCCAAACCAATGGTCTAGCTGAGCTATCAAACTGAGAGATCAAGAAAATCCTCTAGGTTACTGTTCGACCTGACAGGAAGGATTGGTCTTCTCGACTTCTGGAAGCATTGTGGTCCTTTAGGATCGCCCACAAGACCCAATTAGGTATGTCTCCCTTCAGATTGGTGTACGGGAAGGCATGTCACCTCCCTATCGAATTGGAGCATAAAGCCTATTGGCTAGTACGGAATTGCAACTTTGATCTTTCTGAGGCTAGAACCCATAGAAAGCTTCAAATAAGCGAGATCAATGAATTACACCACAACGCATATGAGAACTCACGAATTTACAAAGAACAGGTTAAAGCTTTTCATGACAAACACATTTCTAGAAAGATCTTTCATCGTGGTCAAAAGGTTCTACTTTTTGATACCCGACTCAAATTATTCCAAGGAAATCTATGATCTAAGTTGGTCAGACCCTACCTAGTCAAGAAATCTTTGGAAATGGAGCCATTGAAATCAGCCCACTCAGCCATGAATCCGAACCCTTTGTTGTGAATGGTCAGAGAGTCAAATTGTTCATTGACATGACCAATACAAATTTGGATGAGTCATCCTTTACCCTCCATTCTCCTTGAGCTCATTGCGCCCAACCGATGGTGTAAAACTCAGTGCTTAACGGGAGGCAACCTGTCATTCTTTGAAAACCCGAAACCTTTTCTAACATTTCTACGCTGAATTCATATTGCATTTGAGGGTTCATCCATTAGAACAGCTGACTCCACCTCAGGTACCCCTACTCAAGGTTAGAAATTGTTCGCAACAGTCACTTCGCCCATTCACCCACCCAACACCTGTCCTAATGCATGAACTAAGCTGAAATCGAACCCACCTAATTTATAATGGGGAAATTGCAAATCATAGCCATGGGGGGGTATGAAAGTGGAAAATGTCAGGAAAACTCATATCAAGAAAAGGTTTCAACCCAAAAAAAAAAATCTTGAAAAAGAAAAAAAAAACTGAGGGGGGAGAGGCAATTTTTTGGCTATAAAAAATGAGGAGGAAAAGAGCAAAATGCCAAAAAAGGAGCACCAAATAAAAAAAAAGTGGTCATTAGTAAAAGATTAAGGGATTAACTGAAGTTCTGGACTAGATCATGAAAGGAGAAAAATAAAAGAAAAGTGCTAAGGAGACATAAAAAGAGATTAGTAGGAATGCTAATCTTAGGTCTTTTGGGCTAGATTCTTATGCTTAAAAATTCACGTATCTGCTAAAATCTAGATAATCCTCAAGAGGTTGGGGAAAATGCGAAGCTTAAGTATTAGGTCTAAGGCTTAGGAAGTATTCGGCCTCGTTAACTGACCTTCGATTTGCGGGATTCGGCAACCTAAGCACCCCAATCCACACACAGTCTAGTTCAATGTGCATAACTATCAAAATCACGCAAAAAGCGTTTCAATGTTCTGAAAAAAGTCACTAGATTTGGAGCGGCAGATCAACACAAGTTGATTTGGACAAGTTCCTGACACGGAGAGGCGGGAAATTCCCCTCGAAGGTGCGTAACAACAGATCATCTTCTCGGTGCTTGTCTCTTAGGATATTTAAATATCCTACCAGGGGCATGTAAGCACTCTGCTATTTCAGATACCATGGGCGACATTATCACGAAATGTCAATTGCCAGGGTCTGGATTCGGCCACGAAATGCCATGGGCAAGATTATCTCAAAATCTTGAAAGCCAGGGTTCTGGGGGTTGCCATGGGCTCTGCTATCACGAAGCATCGATTGGTAGGGACCCTTGAGGATTGATGATGATGACGAGGAATCCGACGCAGACCGTGTTGAGAAGCCAATTCAAAGCTAGAAATAGAAAGAAAAGAGAGAGAAAACTCTCCAAACAAATAAATCTTCTGTCTCTCTCTTACAAAAGCGCACTGCAAACTGAACCTAGGCTAAAATTGTCTCAAGCACGGGTGCTTTAACAACGGAATCCAATAAACCCTAGGTTAGTTTCTGCGGGCCTTAAAAACCTTTGTGGAAGACTAAGGAAAAAGTGGGTCAGGTCTGGATCTTGGTTGATACTTGAGTACGCCTAGGCCTATTGTCGGCATTCTACTCAAATCACAAAAGAAAAAGAAAAGCACTTATCATAACTGGTGACAGACACTCAGGGTCTAGTACAGAAGTTAAAACCATAAAATTTTGCTAAGGGACTAGCAAAAGCTAGGCATGGGGTAATGATGAGAGCCTCATCATAAGCCCTAACTAGCTCATTTTGACCTAAGAAAGAGAATAAGAGCTCCTACATAACCCAGCGAAGGGCTTAATTCAAGGAATAAGTGTTCTGAGAAGAAAACATGAAATAATGGTTAAAACTATAATTTTACAATTGCAATACATAAACGGGATTTCTCATAGGCAAAACATAGATCAAATGATCTGAACAAGATAAAAAGTGGGTTGATTCAATCAAAAATGGGTTATTATGCAATCCAAGAATTAAATGACATTCTGTAATCCTAAAATAGACTCGCTTAATTAAATAAGATTTTGGTCAGGATAAAAATCAACTAAGCCCTCTAAAAATCATGAAAAAATATCCCCTAGGGTTTAGAACCTTCAATTTTGCCTTTGGAACCTATTTTGACCTAGATTGGGATCCTAGCTCATCAATTGACCTAATTTGAGTTTTTGTGCAAAATGTCTAGTCAAACGTGATCAAACTGAAAATCCAACTTCACCATTAGATTTCTTAGGTCAAAATTAGGATTGTACCAAAAGTTCGACCAAAGGGGAGGTCATCTTGACCAACTTTGCAAAATAGTACACCCAATTACGTTTTGGTCCCTACCTTTTGAAAATAATTACACAGACCCCCTAACTTCCTCACCACTCTTACAAACAGGTCCCTCCACCATTAATGGGGAGAAATCCTACTCCGAAGAGGAATGGAGGGGGAGTACTCCCTGATTTCTCAGATATTTCCTCCAAGATTTTGAAGGGAGATTCTTTGAGAAATTCTGTTCCATCTGAGATCGATCCTAATCTCCGATTTGCACCTAATCTCTCGTGCGAACGCACGAGAGATTTGGGTCTCTAACTGATTCCTTCTCTGGCGAGGATTCAATTGCTTGGAAGCTTGTCTTCCAAGCACAGGAACCCCTGCCAGCATCTATGAAAGGATCCTGAACCATGGCCGCACCTCTTGAGCTCGAATTGGCCTGAGATCCACCCCAATTTCATCTTCTCCTCCGGTCAGGTGGTCCAGTGAGCTTTGGTGAGCCTCCCTACTCTTTCTTGTCGCTTTGCCACCATACCAGTGGCAGAGATGCCCTCACCATCTTCCTCCGCATGGCGCAACACCCGCGCGAGCATCTCTAGCCCCATCGTCGCCACCATCTTCCTCCACTGGACACCATCTTCCCCGGTGACAGCAAGTACTGCAAGTCACCACCTCTCCCCAATCATCCACGTAATTAGGTTAGACTTACTCCACTCTATCCCCCCTTCAATGTCCCTCAATCTATTTCACAAATTACCCTCGACTGCCACTGTCCACCGCCATCTTCCCCATCTTCGGCCAACCTCTAGTGAGACACATCCGTCACTCCACACCTCCACATGTCTCGCCACCAACCTCAACACCTTTGCCATTGACCACTGAACACTTTCCACCCACACACAGACCGCCACACATTCTTCACTCTTCCACCGAACAGACCCACTCACATGGTCACAGTCCAACCTAGGCACGCATGCCTAGGCTGGTCAGAGCCACGCCAATAACCGCCTCACCTTTGCCGTAACACGGTGAAGGTTCCCCTATTGTCTGATAGAGCTGCAAGGCTCCTTTTGTGTCATGCGGGGTAGAGCTCCCGTCCGCCATTAACAGGCACATGAGCTTGCGTGTTCTCCAGCTTCAGGCCACAAGCATCAGAATTCAGGTGCCTAGGCTGCACGGATTGAGGGTGAGAGTGAGTCCAGTCTGATAGCGGGTGTCACGAGACCTGTAGCTGCATTAATTGTGAAGTCACTCTCCGGTAGTTGCCAGCAGAAGTCGGTGGGACTTTTAGTCCCACCTAGGTATGTCTTGATCTTCCTGAGTAGTTTAAGTTGATTTTGTGTTTTACGCTGTCTGCCTCGAGATCACTGGGGTAAGGTCCCTCGCCTCACTTATCACGCCTCATCCGTGACACTTTCCCCATGGACCTAGCACCCAGATTCGATTAACCTACCCATGCACTCCTCACGCATTACACCCACATCGGTGCACCTGGACTTGGGCGAGCGACCAACCTGATTACCTGGCTCTGGGAGGGAGCACCGAAGAGAGATACACAGAGAGAAACAGATGCATGGGGAGGGTAGGGGAATAGGTTTTGCTATGTGGTGAATATGCAGGAAGAAGAAGCTAAGGGAGGAGGAGGCGCAGCAAGAGAAGGAAAGGAAGTAGGACTTAGTCACAGCAATTCAAGGAGAAGAAGAAGAGAGACGCACCGTAGTAGAGGAGTGGCAGACCAAGGGAAGAAATAGAAGAAGGAAACTAAGGAAGACAAGAAGAAAAGGCCAGGACTTTGCTGCAAGAAGAGAATCAGGAAGAGAGATAGCAAAGGATAGGAGAAGAAGAGCAGCATGAGCGGCTAAGAAAAAGAAAAAGAGAACAAGAAGCCATAGCTACAGAGCAAAGCAAAAAAGAAGAAGAGAAGGGACTGAAGGCCAATTATAGTCTAAATTTTTATGACGTCTGAAACAATATCAGACCTCCAATTCTTTTTGAGCACTTTCTCCATAACATTATTCTGCTACTTTTGTTGAACTAGTTATTGCTTCTTATTAAAAGTTATGTTCTCATGTTTTGGAATACCCAAATTGCTCCCTCTGTTCGACTTCGGATACTTTGATTTTTGAGTTATATATTTTTATTTGTTTTCGTAGAGAGTTCATCTATATTACAATGAGATATCTATTAAAACACGATCTAGCCACGTAAACATTTTGCAAAATGTTGGCAGTGCTTGATCGTGTTTCTAAAGTCAGTTGCGTTGTAGTATAGGTGACCAACCGTTGACTACAAATAAAAATTTATTACTCGAAAACCTAAGTATCCGAGGTCGAACACAGGGAGGAAATGGAATTTATTTTCTAATCTCAATGATGTAATTGAACACTTAGAATTACTCAAAACTTAATTCAATATAAATGCAAGAGTTTATGAATTAAATTTATAGCAAAAATAAAAGAGTTGTACGTCTGATCATAGGATCAGACGTCTTAAATGATGGCCTCTTATTCTTCTCTGTGTAGCTCTCTTCTTCTTCTTCTTCTTCCTTCTTCTGATTTTCCTCTGTCTCTACTTTAGTTGCTTCTCTTCTGCCTTCTTAGCTTTTGCTTCTCTTCTGCAGTGTCTTTCTCCTTCGTCTTCCTCTATGGGTCTTCTTTCTTTCTTGCCTCTTTCTTCTTCAGCCTTAGATCTCCTCTGGCATTTCCTCTTCCTTCCTTCTTTTTCTTCGCTTGGCCTGTCGCTCCTTTGCTACAGTGTGTCCCCCTTCTTCCTCTCCTCTTGATGCGGCTAAGTCCTACTTCCTTTCCTTTTCTTGATGCACCTCCTCCTCCCTTAGCTTCCTCTTCCTACATAATCACCACACAGCAAAACCTATTCCCCTACCCTCCCTACGCGTCTCTCTCTCTCTGTGTATCTCTCTTCGGTATGCTCTCCTAGAGCCGGGTAATCAGGACGGTCGCATGCCCGGGTCTAGGCTCATCGTCGTGGGTGTAGTGCGAGAGGAGTGCACGGGTAGCTTAGTTGGATTCGGGCGCCAGGTCCACGGGGAAAGTGTCGCGGACGAGACGTTGATGTAAACACGTTTACACTACTTAAGATGTCTATTTATGCATGTTCTTAAGCATAGGATTGCATTACATGTTATAAATATTGCATAACATGCATCATCTTGCATTTAGAGTAGTTTGAATAAATGGAGGTTAATTGTCTCCTTTTATGTTCGTGGACAGGGCAAACTTTTTATCGGGGCCTTGGATTGAAGATCCAACCATAAAGATGTGATCAGGGGGTAAATTGGAGTTCAACGACTCCAAGATCGCCCTAATCAGAAATCTGCAGCATCAGATAGTGACTGGGGAGCCCTAGAAGATCAAGGGCCAAGATGGTGTGAATCCGCATTTCAAATGACAAATCCGACCACATAGATGGATTCGAATCGACGATCATAGCCTAACGGCATGAAAATCGACTAAATCCGACAACCGTGGCACCATCTACATCATCCAGAAGATGGACGGCAAAGATGGCACCACGTGGCGCCATCTCAGCCATCCAATCGACACTCAAGACCATCGCTGTCTCTCTAAAGGCATTCCAGCGCATGATCTGGGCCATTGGATCTTCATCGAATGGCTGTGGATCAGTGCACCTTAAATCGTCCTCGCGACCAACTACCCTCCACAGCATAGCAAAGACGACGCTGCGGCTGAAGTAGAGGTCGCAGGGTGGAGCCCCTGCGAGCCTCAAATTAGGCGCGGGCAAGCAGGCGCGAGGAGCGTCGGATAGCGATCGAACGGTCCCGCACACCAGATAGCACCCACGCACTATTGCACACATGGTGAAGACGCGGCATCATACGTCGGCGGGCGCGCACTGAGGAGGCGGGCGTAGCGTGATCTAAGCCATCCGGTCTTGCAATTAGCTGAACGTGTACATGCGTTGAGCGCGTGTGCAAGCGAGCGGGTGTGTGCGTGCCACCCACTATGCCCATGTTCAGACCTTTAGCGATGGTTTTATCTGTCACTAATGGTCCTGAATTATGTTCTAAGAGTTGTAATGACCAAATTGCCCCCACTCCTTGCAATTGTAAAAGGAGACCCCATCCACATGAAATTCTCATCCATTCCTTCTCTTCTCTCCCTCTCCAAAGCTCAAGAGAAGCTTGTCCCACACCCGGGATGCTTCTCGCGAGATAAAGTCAATTTTTTCATCCCCCTTTCGGAAGCAGATCCTACGATGACGATGACGTGCTGCCTCATTCCCGTTCTTCCAACTTCACCCTCCTTCATCCTGCTTCATCCTCCTTCATGCAAGCGTCATCCTGTCCGGCACATCCTCCAAGCAACCGTCGAGGATGATATCTCTCTCCCCACTCTTTTTACTGCTTTCGAGAATAAATTTAATGCTTTCTAGAGTAGATTTACCACTTTCTAGTGTAATCATTTTCCCGCTTTCTCACCGTGATATTTGGTGTAATGAACAATCCTTTTGATAATGAATTCCATGTGCTTTCTATATCACTTTTGATTTTTGTTTGTATTATTCTCTCTCTCTTCTATTTATTGTAAATAGTTGGATAGTTCTAATCAATTAATTTACTTCATGACAAAATAAAATTAAATGCGAATCTTTTCAATCAAACGTCCGCCTCCCTGTGTTCGACCTGGAATTTCCATTTTGGTATAAATTTTATTTGCTGAACACGAGTTCTTCGCTTTCAAACTACAACAACAAGGCTTTCAAAACCAAACACGTTAGCGTAGCAACCCGACGTTCAACATTTTGGAGCCATTGCTGGGGAGGCGACGCTCTTTGATTTTTTTTCTTCGTGTTTTCCAACTTACAAATCACTTACCTCACTTCTCTCCTTTCTTATTATGATTGCAGGTAGTCTTCTGAGACGAGCAAAAGTGGTAGATTGGAGTAAAGTGCTGTGGAAGGTTTTGTAAGTTATCCCCCACCTCCAGCCCATTAGATTTCATTTCACCACATAATTACACAAACATCAATCAACCTAGGTGTTCTTATAAACTCTAAGGTTAGATTGTTTGTTGTTTAACACCTACACCTACCCAACCCCCACATTAAAAAAAAGAAAAATAAAAAAAAAAATCTCACAGAGGTACACAACCTCATCTGATTTTCAAACTCAACTGATAAACCGATCTTTGGAGCCGATACACACATCCAAACAAATAATTGAGTAGAAATCAGATTAGGTAATCACTTGTGTGCCTAATTAAGTGGTGCAACAAGCCAATTGTTTGAGTTGATTGGGCCGCACCACTTCAATTAAAATCAACTCATCAAGTAGCTACCACCTAGGTTCAACTATTAGGAATTTACCAGGCACTCCACATTCTTTTTAAGTTTTAAAGGAAAACATCTTCACCAGCACTTTCAAAACCTGGTGTGCCAACAAAACTTGTTTGAAAACACCTAAAGTTGAATCCTAAAAGCTACTAAGCAAGATTTGAACTCTAAAATTCACCGCATCAAAAAAATAATCTTGCTTGAAAACCACTGGCTATGCACAGACAAACAAATCAATCAATTATTAAGGGCACAACGCATATAAAGGGCCCATCACATTCCAAAGCACATTCATACCTAGTCCTAAATAAAATAGAGTAGATGTTGGCCTTAAGGATTCGACTCGCTCTTCAAAGCATAGAATGAGATTATTTTCAATTAGTCTATTTCTACTGTTCAATCTGATGTCTAGCTGGGGGAGCAGAATCAAACGATCACTGCTGGGGGGTACACTAGGAACCGGAGGCGCAAGCCGAAGGAAGAACCGTCTCCCCAGTCCCTCCTATCTGGTTGGATTGAACAGACAGAAGTAGATCAAATCGTTCTTTTATCTCATGACGGGTTTTGGGAGTCTGTAGGTCTATAGGCTAACCCACTTAAGGACACGTTTGATTATTTGCATTGCAGGATGCCTTTCTTCCTCCCGCTTATCATGAATCCTTCCACATATTACATGCATTCCCACTCTTTCCCTCTTGTTTTGAATTATCCTCGACATGACGATTATCCCGACTCGTACTATAATCACCCTTCAGTTAGTTGGGATAACTCAGATTGGGATAATAGGTCAGCCTCGTAACACGTTCCGATCCTCTGTGTTGAAGGTCTAATCCTGAGCACTATGATTGTGATTTCTATCCTTCTCAGAGCCACATTGATTTTAGATCGTCACCCTTTCATGAACAACCTAATACAATCTACAATCAAGAAGGATACACTGATCCTTACCCATCCTCTGTACCTTTAGGTCATTACCACCTTTTGAACAATCTTAAATGACCTATTATCAGGAAGGGTATAACGAATCTCAATTCGTTAATTCCCCTGCATTGACCCCAAACCCGCCCAACCCTGACCAACTCATTTGGTTCAGCGTAACCAGGTTCAAGAAAAGGTTCTGGCTAACTTGACAAATATCATACAATCTTTAGAAGTTTAGCCAATACCTTACATTGAGAGATTGGAGCCCCTGATTTAGATGATTGATGATTTGAATAAGTATTTGTTGGATTGGCTCCAGGATGTTAAGGATAAGAACTCGGGTGAGTTTCTACTTGGGAAGTTAGCGAAATTGAGGATGAGATTTGTGGTTGCTTTGATTCAATCATGGGATGATTCCCTAGATGAACCCTCTTCAAGAGAGCCAATTTCAGAACTCATTCAGGCACCTGTTGGGGGGGACACATGTTACGAGGCTAACCAGATTGAATTGGAGTAACCAATTAAGGAAGATCTGAATTCTTTGCCTGAGATCCCTGAGCCAGGGTATGAGGAAATGTATGTCTCCTTGGAACAGAAAGTGACAGATGAAGTTGGGACATATATTAATATGAATCTTGATTTCTTTGATTCTGATGGTGAAGATTCGATTTGCAAAGTCTCACGTGAGAGTACAGAACATAATTTTTGTGAGACGATTGTGCCTGAGGAATCTGAAAGATCATTTCATAGCCCAATAATTAAGGAAACTGATTTTATTAGGGCTCACATTATGGATCTAGAATCGCATTTTCTAGAGGATTCAATGAAATGCCCTGATTATCAGTTACAACCCATTGAGCTTATCGATGATTCTATTTCAGAGATAATCAGACCCAAGTCAATTCTGATTCAGCCACATCATATAGACTTGGAGATTATAGATGGGGTGATTGATATGCAAGAGGTCTCAGAAATTGACATGCTGAATGAGGAGGATAGGAGCCGGGAAGTTCTGATTTGGGAAGCTAGTTCTGGTGGAAGTACAAGACTGAGTCAAAGGGTGTCTATTAAGCTGAAACCATCAAACCAAGACCCTTACGACATTTGTTTTGAGGATGTCAAACCCAAGCACACATTCAATGATTATCCTTTTGAGCTTCAATTCTCTATAACCAGAATTTTTTGTCTTGGGTTGCATACTCATAAATCGCAGGCCTGACCCCGCTTGCATGTTGATTTTAGGTTTTGGGTAATTTTTATCCAGAACCTAAGATATTCTCGATTATGGGGTATGTGTCTGCACCAGAATTTGGTCCGCATCTGTGGACCTCGGCTGACATGTTAGACGATTCTTATGTTTATTTTGATTCTGACCTGCACTTGTGAATTCTTCATTTCTCTTCTTTGTATAGTGTGCCTAGCTGAAGGCACTAAATTCAGCACATATACAGCTTTTTTTAGTTTCTATCTCAGAGCGGACCTGACATGCATGCAATTCATGTGCTTTCTACTCAATTCCACTATGTTTCTTGTCTTTTTAATACAATGAAGACATTGCATTAGATAGGCATGGGGGGGTGGATATTCTTCTCTAAATTTATTCGCCAGCTCCGTAGATTTATTTTATTTTATTAAAAAAAAAATTGTGGAATTAGGAAAGAGAACTTGGGTTTAAGAAAATTTTCAATCTTAGGAAATACTACATTATGATTTGAACACAAAGACCCTTCAAGTCTTCGGACGTAATCAGCCCGTGTATCCACTAAAATGTGAACTTTTTTTTCGAGTCCTCGCCAACCTAAATTCTATTTTAGTTGGAGTAAATTAGTTTTGGTGATAAGTACACGACTTATCAAGCCACCCTCTGGTTTGAGGGAATTATGAGTTTTAAGCATCTACACACTTTCTTTGCGCTAACTCGTTGTTCGGTGATTTTAATGGAAATTGGGTAGCAAATGAACCTTCTAAGGTGATTTGACTAGCAAATTATCGTGGGTAATAGCCAATAGGTAGGTTGTCCAGAGCCCAATCACCGGACCTTTCTCCTTTTGCTACCTTTAGGTAAATCTTAGACCAGGGAAGCCACCTACTTAAAAAAAAAAAAAATCAAAAAGAAAAGGAGTAAAGAAAGAAAAGAAAGAAATAAACCACACTTCGCCACACAAGTATGGCAGGCAAGTTGTTGGTGGTAACAGCTTATCGATCGATTGTCCAGAACCCAGCTCAATAAATGCACTGAAAATTTCGAAAACACTTAGGAAGAAGCGGAGAAGTAGAATAAATTGGGGAGATATACACTGGATTTACCCTTGTGTTGACCCCGTAAAAAAATAAAACTAGGGAGAAAGCTACCGGTTGTAATGATACACCTTTAGGCAGAAATCTTTTATAGGTCACCTAGAGGCGTAGAAATCCGAAGTCCGTTTTAACTGCCAGTCAGAAGTCTATCACATTCACAATAAGATGCTTAGAACTTAGGGTTCTCATCAAATCTTGGGTGAGTTGAATGGCCGTAGAAAGCCACTCTTAGACCTAAAACTTGAAAATCCAAAAAAACTAGAAAAGAGGAAAAAGAGAAAAGGAAAATTTTCTTTGAATAAGGCAAGGGCTTGAGGCAACCTGCACTTTGGCAGATACCCAGGCACTGTTGTGTGTTTGAAAGTTCAGATCCTAAGTAGACATTTTCTTAATGAATGAAAATAACTCAAGATCAAATAATCCAACCTGATTATTTTATAAATAGCATATAGTTTTTTCTAGGGACTAGCAAAAGATAAGAGGGGGTATGATGTAAACACGTTTACACCACTTAAGATGTCCATTTGTGCATGTTCTTAATCATAGGATTGCATTACATGCTATAAATATTGTATAACATGCATCATCTTGCATTTAGAGTAGTTTGAATAAAATGGAGGTTAATTGTCTCCTTTTATGTTCATGGACAAAGCAAACTTTTTATTAGGACATTAGATCGAAGATCCAACCATACAGATGTGATCAGGGCATCAATTGGAGTTCAACAACTCCAAGATCGCCCTAATCAGACATCTGTAGCATCAAATAGTGACCGGGGAACCCTAGAAGATCAAGGGCCAAAATGATGTGAATCCACATTTCGAACGACAAATCAGATCGCATGGAAGGATTCAGATCGATAATCGCAGCCTAACGGCATGAAAATCAACTCAATCTGACAACCATGGCACCGTCTACATCATCCAGAAGATGAACGGCCAAGATGGTGCCACGTGATGCCATCTCAGCCATCCAACTAGCCCTCAAGACCACCGCTGCCTCACCAAAGGAATTCTAACGCATGATCTGGGCCGTTGGATCTTCATCCAACGGCTGTGGATGCGTGCGCCTTAAATCATCTCCACGACCAACTCACCTCCACAATGCAGCGGAGACGACGCTGCGGGCGAAGCAGAGGTCGCGAGGTCGAGCCCCCACGAGCCTTAAATCAATCCTGGGCAAGAGAGCGCGAGGAGCGTCAGATCGCGATCGAATGGTCGTCCGCGCCCAATAGCGCCCATGCACTATTGCACGCGCGGCGAAGGCGTAGCATCGTACGCGGGCGGGCGTGCACTGAGGAGGTAGGCGTAGCGCGATCTAAGCCATCCGATCACGCGGTCGGACGGTTGAGATTGGCTGAACATGCGCATGCATTGATCGCACGGGCAGGCTAGCAGGCGCATGCGTGCTGCACACTACGCCCACGTTCAGACCTTTAGTGACGGTTTTATCCATCACTAAAGGTCCTGAATTAATGTTTTAGGAGTTGTAATGACCAAATTGCCCTCACTTGTTGCAACTATAAAAGGAGACCCCCTCCAGACGAAATTCTCATCCCTTCCTTCTCTTCTCTCCCTCTGCAAAGCTTAAGAGAAGCTTATCCCACACCCGGGATGCTTCTCGCGAGATAAAGTCAATTTTTTCGTCCCCCATTGGAAAGCAGATCCTGCGACGATGATTTCGTGCTGCCTCGTTCCCGTTCTTCCTACTTCGCCCTCCTTCGTCCTGCTTTGTCCTCCATCCAGGCATCGTCCCGTCCGACTCATCCTCCAAGTGACCGTCGAGGAGGATATCTCTCTTCCCATTATTTTTACTGCTTTCTAGAATAGATTTACTGCTTTCTAGAGTAGATTTACCGCTTTCAAGTGTAATCATTTTCCTGCTTTCTCATCGTGATATTTAGTGTAATGAACAATCCATTTGATAATGAAGTCCATGTCCATTCTATATCTCTTTTGATTTTTGTTTGTATTATTCTCTTTCTCATTCTCTCTTTCACTCTCTTTTATTTATTGTAAATAGTTAGATAGTTCTAATCAATTAATTTACTTCATGACAAAATAAAATGAAACGCTTATTTTTTTAAATCAAACATCCGCCTCCCAATGTTCGACCCAGAATTTCCATTTCGGTGTAAATTTTATTTGTTGAACATGAGTTGTTCACTTTCAAACTACATTGACAAGGTTTTCAAAACCAAACACGTTAGCATACCAACTCGACGTTCAACAGGAGTGATAAGTGAGGCGAGGGACCTAACCCTATTGATCTCGAGGCAGACACGTAAAACACAAAATCAACTTAAATTACTAAGGAAGCTCAAGACGTACCGAGGTGGGACTAAAAGTCCCACTCACTTCTACTGGCAACTGCTGGAGAATGACTTCAGAACTGATGTAGCTGCAGGTCTCATGGCATCCGCTATCAAACTGGACTCACTCTCGCTCTCAATCGGCGTAGTCTGGGGTCTTGAAATATGATGCTTGTGGCCTGAAGCCGGAGAACAAGCAAGCTCATGTGCTTGTTAATGGCAGACGGGAGCTCTACCCTGCACAACACAAAAGGAGCCTTGTGGCTTTATCAGACAACAGGAGAGCCTTTGCCGTGTCACGACGAAGGTGAGGCGGGTGTTGCAGTGGCTCAGATCAACCAAGGCATGCGTGCCTAGGTCAGACTGTGACCGTGTGAGTGGGTGTGTTTGGTGGAAGTGTGGAGGTCTGTGAGTAGGTGGAAAGTGTTCAATGGTCGTTGGTGGAGGTGTTGAGGTTTGTGGCGAGATGTGTGGAGGTGTGGAGCAACGGATGCGTCTTGCCGGAGGTTGGCTGGAGATGGGGAAGATGTCGGTGGATAGTGGCAGTCGAGGGGTAATTTGTGAAATAGATTGAGGGGACTTGAAGAGGGGATAGAGTGGAGTAAGTCTAACCTAATTACATGGATGAAGGGAGAGAGGTGGCGACTGGCAGTACCTGCTGTCACCGGAGAAGATAGTGTCTAGCGGAGGAAGACGGCGGCAATGACGGGGCTAGAGATGCTCACGCGGGTGTTGCGCGATGCAGAGGAAGATGGTGAGCGTGGCTCTGCCACTGGTATGCTGACAGACCGACGAGAAAGAGGAGGGAGGCTCACCGGAGCTCATTGGACCACTTGACCGGAGGTGAAGAGGATGAAATTGGGGTAGATCTCTGGCCATGTTGAGCTCAAGAGGTGCGGCCAGGGTTGTGGATCCTTTTATAGATGCTGGCAGGGGTTCCTATGCTTGGAAGACAAGCTTCCAAAAACGTGAATCCTCAATGGAGACGGAATCAGTTAAAGACCCAACTCTCGTCCATTCGCACGAGAGATTGGGCGCAAATCAGAGATTGGGATCAATCTCAGATGGAAGGGAATTCCTCAGAGAATCTCCCTTCTAAATCTGGGAGGAAATATTTTAGGAATCTGGGAGTACTCCCCTCCATTACTTGTTGGAATAGGATTTCTCCCCATTAATGCAGAGGGACCTGTTTGTAAGAGTGGTGAGGAAGTTAGGGGGGTCTATGCAATGGTTTTCAAAAGATAGGGACCAAAATGTAATTAGGTGTACTATTTTGCAAAGTAGGTCAAGATGACCTCCCCTTAGGTCCAAATTTTGGTACAAACCTAATTTGGACCTAAGGAATCCAAGGGTGATGTTGGATTTTAGGTTTTACCATGTTTGACTAGACATTTTGCATAAAAACCTAAATTAGGTCAAATGATGAGCTAGGACCCCAATTTAGGCCAAAATAGGTTCCAAAGGCCAAATTGAAGGTTGTAAACCCTACGGGATATTTTTCCATGAATTTCAAAGGGTTTAGTTGATTTGTATCTTGACCAGAACCTTGTTGAATTAAGCGGGTCTGTTTTAGTGTTACAGAATGTCATTTAATTCTTGGATTGCATAATAACCCATTTCTGATTGAACCAACCAAATTTTTATCTTATTTAGACCATTTGATCTATGTTTTGCCTCTGAGAAATCCCGTTTGTGTATTTCAATGGTAAAATTGTTGTTTTTACCCTTATTTCATGTTTTCTTCTCAGAACACTTATTCCTTGAATTAAGCCCTTCTGTAGGTTATGTAGGAGATCTTATTCTTTTTCTTAGGTCAAAATGAGCTAGTTAGGGCTTATGATGAGAAACATTCACGGCAGACTGAGGCTAAAGCTTGTCAGTCCGGATCTTGGTTGGTACTTGAGTACCTCTAACCCTATTGTTGCCATTCTGACCTAATCTACAATAGAAAGCACACATCAGAAATCTGAGCTTAAAAAGGCATGGTTTGGAATTTGAGTTAATTCCATGAGAGTTTGCTAAGGCATTAGTAAAAGTTAGGCATGGGGGTATGATGATAATGTCATCATCAGCCATATCTAGCTTTAATTAGTCATAATCAAGGAATAATTGCTCCTACTTAACTGCCAGAAGAACCCTAATTCACTGCAAATCCATTCTAACAGAATAACAAGAAAATAGGGATAAGAATGCAATTTTAACACACATCTGAATTATAGAACAATCACGTGTTTCTGAATTGCAGAACAATCATGTGTTTCTCAATGGTTAATAAAAGGTCAAATGGTCATAATTTTCTAATAAGTGCCTCTATGTAGACAGAAATGGGTTTTCATGCGTTTCGAGAATTAAATAACATCTGAAACCCCGAAAATTGACCCGCTTAATTTATTGAGGTTCTGGTCAAAAAAAAATTCACATAAACCCTCTAAAAATCATAGAAAAATATTCTCTAGGATTTGGTACCTTCAATTTTACAATCAGAACCTTTCTTAACCCAAAACAGAGCCACAGACACACTATTACCCTAATTTAGGCTTTTGCATAAACAACCTAGTCAAACTACGGCAAAACAAAAATCCACCTTCACCATTGGATTCCTTAGGTAAAAATTAGGTTTGTATCAAAACTTGGGCCCAATCTGAGATTATTTTGACCTAGTTTGCATTTTGGTTGATCTCTGATTTTCTTTATCTCAAATGGCCACTCAGCTTTCGAATGTCTTACAGAAAACCCCACAACTTTATCACCT
Source organism: Thalassia testudinum (assembly GCA_037157565.1). Lineage (NCBI taxonomy): Eukaryota > Viridiplantae > Streptophyta > Magnoliopsida > Alismatales > Hydrocharitaceae > Thalassia > Thalassia testudinum. The sequence goes on from JAZHRO010000014.1 coordinate 67,416,584, forward strand.
TCTTCTTCAAAAGGGTCCTTGCCGCACAGAACTCCTAATCCTAAAGCTTTGGCAACATTCAATCAATGATTTCTCCTTGATTGATTGATGAAACTTCCTCAAATTTGAATCGGAGATCCCTCTTGAAATCTTCTTCTAATTAGATCGATTATTGGGCTCTAACACTTTCTCAATCTCCCATACGAACACATGGGAGATGTGGGTTTCCTATTTTGTGAAGCTTTCAAGGATTCAAGCTTGGTTTCCAAGCTTGAAATAATCACCTAAGCCATAGAAAAGGACCCAAGTCGCATGGCTGAGTTCCTTAGCGAAGTTTTGACCAAAATATCCTCTTTAAACTCCTTCCCTAGCCATGTCCAACCTAGCTTCGGCGAGCTCTTCCCTCTGTCGTCCTACGGCCCCCCAGCTGCCAAATAGGGAGTGCTACCTTCCTCCCCTCCTTCGTCTGCTCCCCGACAAACAACTCAAGGGCTCCTAGATCCCTCACTTTCACGTCGTCTCTCCCTTCGGAGGTTCGTTTTCCCCACGTCTGGACATCACATAGCCATGGGAATCTCTCCCCCTTTAATCCCTAAACTAGGATCATTAGCTTCCTCTCTTCCCCTATTTCTACCCTCATTTCAATCCCTCAACATCGTGAATCACCTTCGTCTCCTCCATCTCTAACCGCTCCACCGGTGAGACGTCCCCACCGCTACACCCCTCCATTTACCTCACCGAAACCCTCTACACCATCACCAATCCACCTGCATCAAAGCCCCATCTTTATTTCCTACTCCACCCACTCCCGTGACCCTCCAAATAAACCTACTGTTGCACTCCTCCTCTGACCTCCGCAGACCACCACGCACCTCCACAAGTCATGAAATCACAAGCAATGCACTCCATGCCCTACGACTAACCTTTTGTACTGGTTTAACATGGTCAAAAGACCACCTTCTTGATTTGAGGCATAGGACTTGTTTGCACCATTCTTGGAGCTTCTTCACGAAGCTCCAGACCCTGTTCTCGAGGTCTCCACTCATGATGTTGGCTTCAGACATTGTGAAATCATTCCAGGAATGTCCTTGGACCATCAATTGGGGGCGTTGATCGCTCCCCCAAGCCAATTGAATGGGTGCTGCTGAGTGCTACTGTACGAAAAGAAAGTAAGACCTTTAGTCCCACATTGGTGGGAGAAGAGCACACGACCACGCATAAATGTTTTTTGTGCATGTGCCTTGTTTCCTTAGCACACAGGGGTGAGGTCCCCTTACCCTTCGCACTTGCACATGATCCGACCCACCGAAGCTATACTCACGCTTCGACTACCATTCACAGTCGGCAACCCTGCTCTACGTATGCACTCACCTAATTACCCAATTGAGCCTGGTTTGGAAGCGATAAGGAGGGAAAGGAAAAGAGAGAGTGTGGGAAAATGGATGTGTTTTGCTCTGTGCATTGGCTAACACTTAACCATTTGAGAAGTTGTTCGACCTGTGTGTGAGAAGAAGAGGAGGATGAAGAAGAAACCAGATTTTGGAGAGAAGAAGGGAGAAGAAGAAGAATAGCAAAGGAAAAAGAAAGGAGCACTATGGCAATGCACTTCAATTCGTCTTATTGTAAAATCAGACGTCTGATTATCTATTCCTTCATTTGATTATATTCAATGAATGCTATATCTTTGTTAGGCTAATAATTGGTGATCCAAATCACCATTATTTTGTCAAGAGTTCTTTTTATTTCTTCATACACTCATGTTATACATTGCATATTAGTTTTTTAGTAATCAGTTATGGTCATTTATATTATTTGTTGAGATTAGCACTTGAATGCAATACTTGCCCCCTGTGTTTGACCTCGGACTTCAATTTAAGTTATAAATTATATTTGTTGACAAGCGCCTTTAGTCTGTACTACAACATATCATTTTTTAACATCGATTTCGCTTGTTCAACAGTGCTATCTACTTCCCTGTTGAGGAAATTACCTCGATAAGAGGCATCCACATGATTACAGAGTTGTTCGACCTACCCATGATAGAATATCTGCACAAGCTACCATTTCGGCACCTCATGGTGTGGACACTTCCACAAAAGTTCCTAGAATCTCTCCAAGGCACCATGAAACTTGAAAGTCGATTTTCGCTTAACAAGATGATAATTAAAATGATTTGTCATTTGTATTTCTAAGTGGTGGAAAATTGACTAATCAAAGTATTAAATTAAGATAAATCACTTGAGAGAGCGGTCGTGTCCATAGCGAGGAAATGGCTTATTAAAACTACACTAGTAAAAAATCGATGTTCTTAACAAATTTTACAAAGAAACTGAATCAAAATCGCCTTTCAATTATGATAATAAGACATGAAGCAGCTGATACTGTCTTTTCGTGAAAGATGAGAGAGTTCTCACAAAATCACCAGATTATAATATTATTAACTCAAAAATCCCACATCTCACAATGGTATGCATATGTAAATAAAAATCAAATCAAAAATAGAGCTTTCCTTCCCTTCATGCATGTGTGGAGGAGAGGCGATGGAGGATTGCGGGAAGCTCAGAGAAGGTTGGCCACGACAAGGGCTATGCGTGGGCGATAATGACGCATCGAATGGTAGCCGACGGCGGTCATTGAAGAGAAGGATGCCGCTGGCAGTGGGAGTGGCTCCATGCCTACGCAGGGTTGCAGATGGCACGATTGAGGGTATGGATGGTCTAATGGAGCCGAGGCAAGATCAATGGAGGCAACGACTGAGAGAATTGAAATCCATGGCTGTGACTACGTGTAAAGGAACGACGATGGTTGTTGGGTTCCTCGACCCTTTTGACGGAGAAGAAGAGGATGTGGAGGCCGGCTACTGTTGTTGCTGTCTGTGGCACACGTGTATGGGCATGCGACGAGGGTGCATGCAAGGGTTCACTGGGCGCACAAGGAGGAGGGGTGCTTGATGGTGGCACCAGTGATGGCTGGGCACTGTGCATGCTATTGCTATGGGTGCGGAGAGTCGCTGCCAGCACGTGGAATGCAGGAAGGTGCACTACTGGAGATGGCACGCTCTGCTCGAGGTGACGCATGAGGGAGAGGGTGGAGCATGCTGTTGTTGCACACACATAGGCGAGGTGGTAGTAGCAGAGGGGCGTTCATGAAGGTGATGCCTGTTGGTAATGGTGGTGGTGGGTTTCATTCAGTTGGAGGAAAAAAAAGCATAGGAAGAGGAAAATAGGGAAGGAGAAGAAGATGAAGCTGATAAAGAGGCTTCAGACAATCGGGAAACTTCCCGGATGACTTAACCTTGCGTGAATGGTTGCTAGCATGTGGTTGCAGTGGTGGTTGCTGGTGATGGTGGTGAGGGTGGTTCACACTAAGGTGCTCACGGTAATGCAAGTGAGCTCCAGACGGTGGTGTGGCTTGTCACACCACACGCCCACGGTGGTGGAGGCTCACTACCAAAGTTGAGGTTGGTGGTGGTGGAGCGGTTGAGAGGTCAACTCTCTGTGCAGTGGTGAATGGGGCGGAGGCCTACTCAGCATGGGCACCTCCTCCTCTCCCTTGTAGCAGTAGGATACTCATTTGAAATGAAGACCGGAGGGAAAGGGCCTTCAATGGCTTTCAATACCCTTCAATGGTAGATAGCTGGTCATGAACGTCAGCCATGAATGCCCCGGTGAATGCATGAAGCTATCTCCAGGTGTGCTGCATACAAGTTAAATAAAATAATCAAAACAATGTTTGGCTGTTTACAAATGCTACCCATGACGAATGTGTTAATCAATTTCTTATCAAAATAATGCATGCAATGCTAATTAAGATGCAGATATGAAAGTAATATCCTAATCAATGTTATTCTAAATGTCAATTACATATGGATGAAACAAATTATCTAATTTTCATTCTAATGTATGCTATATTCGTGAATGTGTTCCCTTAGTGTCTAAGCATTTACACCTTTAATTAGCCCACAAATATTGGCTAATCAAATGCCCCCATGCGTAGTTTTTGCTAGTCCCTAGAAAATTTAAGCAACAACCAAACACTCAAAGTGATCCAAGCTGACTAAGTTGACCTTTTAATAGAAATTATGTTGCACTATCTAACCCAAGGTCATAAGGTACCTAAGTAGTTGCTAAGTTATAGACTAGGTTGGTTAAGGACAAGTTGCAGGCATAGGTTCCCTTGATTTCTAACTCTCTACCAAAGGATTTATTGGTCCCAGAGATTAAAGCATCCATGCATGTGCATTGGTCTAATTTATTTGAGGTTGGTATGATTGTCAACCTAGAAAGAGAGTAAGGGGATTTTTTTTTGTAATATATATATTTTTGTTTGATTCCTTTAAATCTACCCTTGGATTACCTATCAACACGGCCTGTGCTAGATTCATTGTCCCCATCACCAATCCTTGAAGGGTGCCTGGCTTTCGATGCTTTGAGATAGCACCGCCCATAGGGACCTCAAGAACTCCTGGCAATTGACACTTTGAGATAGTATCGCCCATGGATTTGTTAAGCAAATTCAGGCCTGAGGCAATTGGAACTTCGAGATAGTGCCACCCATGGTACCTGAGAAGAATTTGAAACGACATGGGATCTCAAATTCATACAAATATCAGAGGTGGAGTCGGCTATTCTAATTGATGAACCTTAAAGTACGATATGATTTTAGCAAAGAGATGTGCTAAATGGGTTTCGGGCTTTTCAAAAGATGACGGGTTGCCACCCACTAAGTGCTGAGCTTAACACCACCAGCCAGGCGCAATAAGCTCAGGAAGAATGGAGATCAAAAGATACCTCAGCCAAGTTCGTATCAGTGAGTTCAATGAACGGCTTGAGTCACTAGCCATTCACAATGAAAGGTTCGGAATGAAGGCTGGGTTGACTGATTTCGATGGCTCCATTTCCAAAGATTCATCTTTGCAAGAATGGTCCAATTCATTTAGATCTGAGTTTGCTTGGGAAAAGTTTAGCTTGGCATCAAAGAGTAGGACCGTCTGACCAGGGTGGAAAGTTTTTCTACATATGTGTTTGTCATGAAAAGCCTTCACCAGCTCTTTGAAAATTTGTGAGTTCTCATACGCGTCATTGAGTAGTTCCTCAATCTCAGTTATTTGAACCTGACGGTGGGTTCCGTCCTTAAGCAGATCTTGATTACACTTCCATGCTACCCAATAGATTTTGTGCTCCAACTCGACGAAGAGGTGACATGCCTTCCCTTACACCAATCTGAATGAAGACATACCTAATTAGGTCTTGTGGGCGGTCCTATAAGCCCATAAAGCTTTTAGAAGTCAGGTCGACTAGTCCTTCTTATGAAGCTGAACAATGACCTGGAGGATTTTCTTGATCTCTCGATTAGGCAGTTCAGCAAATCCATTGGTTTGGGGGTGATAAGTAGTTGAGATTTGTCATTGCGTAGTTCCTCGATCTCGCTCATTTGAACCTGACGGTGGGTTCTGGCCTTAAGCAGATTTAGATTACACTTCTGTACTACCGAATAGGCTTTGTGCTCCATCCCGATGGGGACGGGACATGCCTTCCCATACACCAATCTGAACGAAGACATAGCTAATTGTGTCCTGTGGGTGGTCCCATAAGCCCAAAAAGCTTCCAGATGTTGGGTCGACCAGTCGTTCCTATTAAGCTGAAAAGTGACCTAAGGGATTTTCTTGATCTCCTGATTTGACAGTTTAGCCAATCCATTGGTTTGGGGGTGATAAGGAGTCAAGATTTGGTGTGACGCCTCGTACTTTGTCATCAGGGATCTAAACTGTGCATTTGCAAAATGGGTCCCTTCATCAGAGATAGTGCCATATGGGACACCGAACTAAGAAAAGATGTGCTGATGAATAAACTTGATTACCACCTTATGATCATTGGTTTGGGTCAGGATAGCTTCGATCCATTTACACACAATCTACAACCAAGAGAATGTATTCGAAGCGGTCCAATTTAGCGAAGGATCCCATAAAATCAATCCCCCATAGATTGAAGATTATGCATATGAGAATCGGCTGTAAAGGAATCATATCGCGATGGCTCATGTTGCCCACGGTTTGGCAACGAGTGCATGCCTTACAATAGTTGTATGCATCTTTGAAGATCGTGGGCCAATAAAAGCTGCACTAGGGGTCTTTAGCTGTGGTTTTATGTCTAGAGAAGTGTCCGCTGTAGGCCTAGTCATGGCAGAAGGACAGAATGTTCCGAATTTCCACTTCCAAGATGCATTGTCAGATGATCTGGTCAGCACCATTGTGGAAGAGGTACGGGTCATCCCAGATGTAGTACTTGCCATTACAAAGCAACTTGTCCTTCTTAGCCATTGGCCAATTAGATGAGATTTGATGTGATGCCAAATAGTTAACCAAATCAGCATACCAGGGAAGTCTTGCACCGATAGTCAGGAGGTGCTCGTTAGGAAAGTGTTCTGTCATTGGTCCAGAAGGGTCGATGATATCAGATGGAAGAGGAGACAAGTGATTAGCTACCACATTCTCTTTTCCTGCCTTATTGCGAATCTCGAGGTCAAATTTTTGCAACAGCAAGATCCAGCAGATTAGTCAAAGTTTCATATATTTCTTCACTAGGAGGTGCCTCACTGTAATGTGATTCGAGTATATGATAGCACGGGAACCCAAAAGATAGGATCAAAATTTTTTAGGGCCAAATACTACAGCTTGCAGCTCTTTCTCAGTAACTATGTTGTTACGCTGAGCCTTATCAAGTGTCTTCCTAGCGTAGTAGATGGCCACAAGTTTCTCATTTATTTTCTGCCAAAGTACCGCACCCACTACGTAGTTAATGCATCGCACATGATCTCAAAGGGTAGAGACTAGTCAGAGGATTACAGGATTGGTGCTTGAGTAACTTGATCACGAAGGCCCTCAAATGCATGAGTGCACTCCTTGATAATTTTTAAAGGGACATCCTTTAGGAGAAGAATAGTTAAGGGGTGCATGATTTTCGAGAAATCAGCAATGAAACGACTATAAAAATCAACGTGCCCCAGAAAAGAGTGGATGTCCTTTACCGAGCTAGGAATGGGTATTTTAGAAATCAAATTAACCTTAGCCAGATCAACCTAGATGCATTTTTCGGAGACAAGGTGACCTAGTACAATTTCCTCAGGTACCATGAAGTGGCTATTTTCCCAGGAAAGAACCAGATTCATGCTGGTACAATGCCTGGGGATTTGGACCAAGTGTAAGGGGCAATTATCAAAAGATACCCCAAACACCGAGAAGTCATTCATGAAGACTTCAGGTACTCACCTACCATATATGAGAATATGGCAAGCATACACCACTGAAAAGTGGCGGGTGCATTACAGAGATCGAATGGCATCCTACGGAATGCATATGCCCTGAATGGCAGGTGAAGGTAGTCGTCTCTTGGTCCTCAGGATGGATTGCGACTTGGTTATAACTGGATTACCCATCCAAGAATCAAAAGAATCGATTCCCTGCTAATTTCTCAAGTATCTGATCAATAAATGGCAGTGGGAAATGATTCTTTTGTGTCGAGGTATTCAATCTACGGTAACCAATATAGACTCTCAACGAGTTTGCTATCAGGTTGGTATGGTCTCCCTGATTTTAGTCGTAATGACGGTGAGTCCTATCTTTTTGGGCATATCTTGGATTGGGCTCACCGAATGACTGTTGGAGATTGGGTAGATGATACTAGCATCTAACAACTTGATGATCTCCTTTTTCACGACATCCTACAGATTTAGATTCAGGAGTCTCTGCATTTCACGGGATGGTCGTGAGCCCTCCTCGTTGTAGATGTGATGCCTACATTGTGAGGGCTGATGCTAGTTAGGTCATCGAGAGTCCAACCAATGGCTCTCCGATGTTGCTGGAGGATAGAAATAAGATGCATTTCCTTGTCAGAGGTAAGGCGGGAATTGATAATCACAGGAAATGTCTGGTTAGAACCGAAAAAGATGCATTTTAGGTGATCGAGAAGAGGCTTCAGTTCCATAACAGGATTATTAGCAACAACCGGTGGGTCAGGATGGGCCTCAGAAGAAAAGGTGCGACCTGTATGTGGGTCTAGATTGGTGCTAGGCTCCTCTATCTGTGAGGTATGATCTACTTGGAGCTGAGGACAAGAAATAATCGGTTTGCCCTCGAGAAATGTATCCTCAACCATGGAATTGATGTCTTATATTTATTCCACTGCCCCCTAAATAATTCCTTCGTAGGCCTTAAATATATCAATTTTAGTGTGTTGTTCCCGAATTTCAATTTAATCTGGTCCTCCTCACAACTAATGTTCACCCTAACTGTCGCTATGAATGGTCTACCTAATATAATTGGTGTATTCTTCAGATTCTCAGAAGTCTCCATATCCAACATAAAGAAATCCATAGGAAAGTTGAAATTGTGGATCCGAACCGGAACATCCTTGAGAACTCCTCTAGGTGACTTGATTGATCGGTTAGCTAACTGTAAAGTCACCTCAATCGATTTTAGCTCAGTTTCCTCGAAATGATCTAATAGGGACGTAGGGATCAAATTGATGCAAGCTCCTAAGTCTAAAAGGGCTCTTCGAATTCTAGATCACCAATTTTGCATGAAACCAGAGGGGTACCAGGGTATTTTACCTTAGGCAGGAGTTTGCTCAGAATGATGGAGCTGGATTACTCTGACAGTACAATTGGATTCCCACATTTGGTTCGTGGCTTACGCTTAGGTGTACATATGTCCATTAGAAATTTCGCATAAACTCGTATGTAGCGAATTGCATCAATCAATGGGATGTTTATTTGGACTTGCTCAAAGTGCTTGACTAGTTCTTCGTCAAGAGCCATGGGTTTGGGTTTCCACTTTTTTTTGGACAAGGCCTCCGGAAATGGAACCTTTTAAGGTTCCTCTAGAATTGGTCTTGGTTATTGATTTGGGACAGGGGTATCCTGGATGGCCAACCTATTGTTTGGGCTTGAACTACCAGGCCTAGAGAGGCTCGGGTAAAGTGGTTCCTGAGATGTTTTGCCACTATGGGTGTTAACAGAATTTAATCCTGCCAGGCTCTGGGTTGGGGTAGTAAAAAGAGGTGGTTGCTGCTGATAACCCATGTATGATGTCGAAGGCTCCATCCTATCGGGTGATGGAGTAGAAGGGGCCTGACGGACATAGGGAGCATGGCCCTAAGTCGGGTTCAAAATGCACCTCTAGTTTGACATGTTATTTCGATCGGGCAGAGGTCGTGCAGGGAGTGCACCAGGTTGGTGGGGATTTGCCATCTGGGCAAGTTGATTACGAACCACTATGATATCTTCTGATGGGTCGATTTTCACATTTGAAGATGATAATTAAGATGATTTGTTGTTGTATTTCTAAGTGCTGCAAAATCAACTAATGAAAATATTGAATTAAAATTAAACCACTTGCAGAAGAGCAGGTCCTATCCATAGGGAGGCAATGACGAATTAAAACTCGCACAGGTCAAAAGCAAATGTTCACGATAAATTTTGTCAAGAAAACGAATCAAAATCGCTTCTCAACTGGAATAATAAGAAATGATCATGCTTATATTACACTTACATTGAAATTTGAGGGTGTTCTCTTAAATGTGCCAAAATATTTAATTAATAAAATAAAAAATCGAAAGCTTGCAATGGCAAATGAATGTAATAACTAATGGGAGGATTACTATGCTAAAATAAGGGACTTACTTTAAATGGCTTCCACACATGGAGGAGAGGATGGCCGATGGGGAGGAGCTCGCCGGAGGTGGTGAGGCCGATGTGCATCCAACAGTGGTAGTAGCGTGGCCAACGATGGTCGGAGGCAGCGGAGGTGGCCGTTGCTACTACTTCTGTGCATGGAGTCACGGCACTATTGAAGGGCGCATGCGCACACATGAAGGCACGGACATGCACAAGGAAGTTGTTGGAGGACGTGCTCTGTAGCACGTGGCTAGAGGTGCTGGAGGACGCACTCTGTAGTGCACGGGCGGAGCTACTGGAGGACGCGCTGCTGGCTGTGGCCGCTGCACCCAAGGGTGCACGGTGGCCTCCTGCTACTGCTTGTGTGACAGCGTGCGATGGAGAGGGCGGATTGCGCAAGGTGCTAGTGACACACGGGTGAGGTGGTTGCTGCTGTGCAATGGAGGGAGAGGTGCTGGTCGTGCATGGTTGGCAATGGTTGCACACTGCTGGTGAAGGTGATGGGACGAGGAAGTGATGGGTTCTTTTTGGTGGGGGAAAAATAAAGGGAAAAGAAGAAGCGAAGGGGAAGTGAAGATAGAGGTGGTGCTATAGGGGCTTCAGACGTCTGGAAACATTCCCAGACATCTTAAACGCACACGGATGGCTGCTGGTGCATGGCTGCAGTGGTGTTGACAGTGGACAGGGGTGGATGCATAGTGGTGAAGCGTGGTGATGGTTGCATGGCCATTGGAGACACACGTGCACGATATTGGCACAAGTCCACCGGCTTAGACTGATGAGTTGTCACCTCGCCAGCCCATGGTGTGGTGGAGCTCGGCCTTGAAGACGCATGGTGGTGGTGATGGAGGTGAGCTCAAAGCACTTCACAGTGGTGGAGTTGTGGCGGAGTCTCCTTGAGCACAATAGCAGCTCCCCCACTCTTGTAGTCATCTGCATGGATTTCAAATGGAGATGCAGGACCAGATCCACATTCTCGATTCGTCTTCACTGCGGCCATCATTTCATGCATTGCACGCAACTGCAGCAGCCGTTGAAGAAGAAAAATAAATTAATAAAATAAGAAATGAAATGATGACTTATTTATCTTCAAACCCTCACATAAAATGTTAATTCTATGACATGAATATAATGCAGCCTGAAGACTAATGCATAATGCATGTCAAATAATTTATATATGAATGTAATTCATACAAGCAACTATATATAAACTAAATTGTTTATTTCTTAATGCATGCTATGTATATGATAATATTAATCTATTGCCTATTCACTTAAGTAACTAATTAGTCCACAATTATGGGCTCATCAAATGCCCTCATGCCTAGTTTTTGCTAGTCCCTAGCAAATTCAGGCAATGACCCAGCTCTTCAAGTGGACTAGCCAACCAAATTTGTCTTCCTTTAGAAACATGCTAAGTTCAAACTTTAGACCTAAGGTTCCCAACTAGTTGCTAAGTTACAAACTAGGTTATCTAAGGACAAGTTGCAGGCACAGGTTTCCTCGATTTCTTGCTCTACCCTAGGGTTTGTTGGTCTCAGAGATTAAAGCATCCGTGCATGTGCATTGGTTTGAGTTATTTGTGGATGGTATGATTGCCAACCTACATAGAGAGTAATAATGTTTTTTCTTGTAATAAATAAAAATTTTTTTTTTGTTTGAGTCCCCTAAGTCTAACCTTGGAATAGCAATCAACACGGCCTGTGTCAGATTCGTTGTCCCCATCACTGAACTGCCTGGCTTTTGATGCTTCGAGATAGCACCGCCCATAGCGACCCAAGAACTCCTGGCAATTGATACTTTTAGATAGTATCACCTGTGGATTTCTTAAGCAAATTTAGGCCTATCGCAATCGGCACCACGAGATAAGGCTGCCCATGGTACCTGAATCGCACGATGCGCTTACATCATCCCAGTAGGATGGTCATCCTTAGAGACAAGAGCCGAGGAGGTGACATGTTATCATCACATCCTCATGGTGAGTATACACTCCACGTCTCCTATGGTGGGAACTTTTCCAATAAAATTGTGTTTTCCAGCTTCCCCTAAGTCAAAACTAATAGAAGCAAATTTTCTTTAAGAAATTAAGGTGATCATTACTTATACAAGACCAAGTGTGTGTGAAATGTAGATGCTTAGGTTACAAGTACATGTAAACCAAAAGATAGAAAAATGCACTAGGTACTACCCAGCCTTTAACTCAATCCCTAGCGTTCCTTCCTCAACCTCTTAATGAATGGTCCACAACTTAACTCCTACTTAAGTTTTTAAGTCCACAAAGGACCTTAAGGGTCTAAAGTTAATAGCTCAACTTATCTTCTAAAGTCAGACACCTAGAGTCAACTTTATTTAACCTAAAGTTCTGGTCTTATCCCTAACAATGTAGGGCCCCGCCAATTAAGCTTGATAGTAAAATTTTTTTTTTATTTTTCATCTCTCTTTTTTTTTTAAATCAATGCTTTAACTAAATGCATGAATGCACTATGTATAAATACCATGTATATCCCCAAGTACATCCTGCCATGCCTAAATCTACAATGTCCCCATTGCATAGAAGGATATTACCTAGGTCAAAGATGGGCTGCCGTTATTTCGTTAGCAGCTGGGTAGCTAAAGAACTTGCAAGTTAGGTTCCAAAACCAAAGAAATTGGTCGTAGAAATGACAGAAGAAATGTTGGCCAAGAAAATAGGTAACCTAAGATGTTGGCGAGCTGATGATGAATCCCGATAGCAAATGCACACACAACCAGGATTGGAATGAAATTGTCCGAGGTCATCAGAGGATGTTCTAAAGGATAGGCAGGAATAACAACCTCCATATGGGTATGGGGAGGATGACAAGGATCCTCTGGAAGGAATGGGGAAGGAATGGTGCAAAAATAAACCCCTAAGGTGATGGACTGACTGATGACTCCATTTTAATGGACTATTGTTACACCTAAGTTAACTTTATTCTTAACTTTTAGGTTTGTTAATAAATACATTAACTTATAGAATGTTTGCATGCATCATTATTTAAGTTTACATCTATTTTATCGCATTCTATAACTTAATATGTAATTACTTTATGTTTTATTATTGTAGGAATAATGTTGGAAAAGAACATGGGGGTCAAATAAATTTCCCCCAACAACAGCCTCAACTTCACCTCACGCAACCTCCGGCCGGCCTCAACACCCCCCAACAGCCGCCGGCCAAAACTAGTAAGGGATTTGAAAATCCCTTAACTCGCACAGGGAGAGGAGATAAAAAAAGAGGCTTGGCAAAGGGTTGGCATCTTCTTCTTTTCCGCCGGAGGGGATATCCCTTCTTCTCCACCTTCCCCACCGTGGAGAGAGCATGCACTATGGAGAAGGTGTGCACAGTGAATCCAACCACGCCCTTGCATTGCCCATTGCCAAGGCCATACTAGCCTGCCCTCATCGCACCTGCAACTTCCACCACCTATCCACCGCATGGACGTGCGCTTGCAACCACGCCAGCCTGCACCAACCCTCACCAGCACCCACAGACATCGCACCAAGCGCATCCAGGTGCCACACCCATCAGCCGTGCACTGCCACAACGGAGGCGCCGCACCCATCACCTGTGCTACGACCACAACTGTGCACTACCACAGTGCAAGCATGCCACCACGCCCACCTACGCAGCGTGCAACCGCACAGCGCGCACAACGCAACCACACAACCACTCCTGACTGCACTTCAGCCACCACGTGCAGCGCGCCTCACACCCTTACCCGACATCGCACTGTTCATCTTCTTCCCAGAAGGAACCCATCCCCAAGTGCAGCCACTGCCATAGACCGCCGTTCTTCATGTCGTCACCTCTGTTAAGCTCGCCTGAACCACACGAACATGACCGCACCCTCTGATGGGCACGCCAAGACCCGCGTGCACGCATGGAGTAACCCACCATCGGTGCGTTCCTCCTCAGTGGCCGGCGACCTCAAGCCACCATAGTCGATGCCACCACCGCCATCGTGATCCCCTTATCATCGCCAATCTCTCGTGGGCTTCTCCCCTTCAGTCGTGGGCCCTCCTCCTCGTGCGTGCCAAGAAGAGCAATTGCTCTATTTTGCAACAGTAAACCGCCTATTACAAATTACAAGCATTGCCATTGTCAAAGATACTATTTACTTATTTACCTTATTATTATATTACGGTAGAATTGCATGAATGACCTTCAATTCTAATAGAATTACATGTAGCCACATTACATTCATCTCATGACTAAGCTAACATGTATCGTTGTTATGGGAAACAAATTTTGATTTAGATAAATTTGATGACGCTTGTCAGAATTAAGATAGCCATTCTAGTATTTCCATAGTGGTGATTTTGCTTGTGCACCCTCAGATTCTTTCTTAATTATATAAATTAAGAATTTATGCTAGAAATGAGAACACTAATTAGCATGCACATCCGTTGAAATTCCCGATTACTTGATGCATCATTACTCATTTTTGATAGGTTAATTCCTCCCTGTGGAAACGACCTAGCTATTCGTGGTTAGATTCCGAAAATTAAAATGTTTTGAAAAGCGATTTTCTGCCATGCGATTGAATACAACGACACATCATTTTATGTTAAAGTTTTCAACAAAAATGAAGTTCGCACTTTTAAATGGCGCCGTTGCCGGGGTGGAAACATGGTTATTAATTTTTTCGAGAATTTTATATTATTTTGATGCTATTTTAAAAGCTTTTCTAAATAATTGACATTGGTTCTCTTTGTGTGCACGAATCGAACAACGAACGCGACGAGTGCACACGGTGAAGATGATATTTTTGGTGGACCTTGACACCACCTGGAGGCCAGCAACAAGAACATACGAGCCTTGATCTCACGTGTGTAGGCTTATGGAGAAGCCTGTTTTGATTTAGTCAGTAGATCTTAGTTATATTTAGTTTAGATAGATAATAGAATTTAATTTCTATCTTTTGGACCCTTGTCAGGTATTTTTGGGAACATGTTCCCAGTGCTTCTTTATTTCTTATCGCTCTTTTATGCAGGAGTGTATTTTCGGGAGCGTGTTCCCAATTATTTAGATTATAGGATTATTTGAATTGTTTGAACTGCATTTCGATTACTTAGTTAAATTAGGTCTGTTTGTTTATTATTATTATTGAAAAAAAGAAAAAAAAATTGAACTGCCTGCTAGAAGCTGCACATCTATAGGTCGACCATCTAAGACTGAATGAGCAGCATCTAGTTTATTTTTACTGTATTGCATACATTCTTGCACGAAGAAGGTTGGAGTAAGGTACATCTTCTCTTAATCATCAATTACTTGTCATGCAACTGCATTGAACCTAAATCTAAGACCACTAAAGTGCTTGAATCATATTAATTCAATGGTTACGTTAAAAATTGGGACTGCTGAGAGGTTGGACCTTAAAATCTATGACTTAAAATTGTGTGCAAAAGGATCTTGTTTGCAAAATTTCAAAAGTCAAAACACGATCGTATGTTTGCACACCTGAGACACTGTGCACCTCACACAAGGTCAGTAGATAAATTTCTACCTCTCCTCTTTTGCACCAAAAGGGAAGTTAGTCGGAAATCAACAAGCCTATCCACCAAGTTACTTCGGTTCCTCGTGTGTGGGCTTGATTCGAGACTTCCATCCCTTGCGAGTAGGTTATAGGCACCAACGAAGGTTGGCCTAGGAAGCGTAATTTGTGCAAAACTCGTTTGGCCACCAACTGATCATTTAATTCTAAGACCTACAATCTACTAAAAATAAATCCCACTGAATTTGTGTTTTCTTTGATAGTAGAACTCTCTAGGAAGTTTCTGCTTGTGTTCTGAATTCTTATAAATCCTAAGAGATTTAAAGTCGTTTTGCTTAAAGAAATGGATCACCCTTACTCCTATCATCTAAATTATCAGAGTCAATACTTCCCATCTTTTAATTAGGATCCCATGCCCTGAGCGTATCCATGCTTTGATGGGTACATTGACAATTCATGGGATCATTCTTATTCTGGGAGTACTGGCTTGATAACTCCCACTTTTGAGCAGAGCCTAGGAGCAGGATTTTCCAACCCTAGAATCCCTACTTCTATGCAAACACCCAACCCTCCCACCCTTCGTGATTTTTCGTATCGAGGCTGGACCAATACCCCTAGGCAACCAGAGCCTGAAATTGACTATCCTCCCCAACTTGATAATAGTAGCCTCTCCTCTTTTATGATAGAAATGCAAAAATAGAAAAAGGAAATGATGGAATCCATGGGAGAGATGTTGAGGAATAGTCAACAGTTAAATGAAGAAATAAGATAGCTTAGCTACATGCTTCCCAGTAATTATGATCCCTACCCATACCACCATGATCACGAAAATAATTCTGAGGAAACCAATGACAATAGGGATCCAGTTTTATGCATCTATCACTTAGACTCTCCCAATGAGACATGGCCACTAGAGTGGAATGATTATATTTATTATCCACCCGAGTTATATTGGAGTCAAACGCAAGGGAAGATGGTACCTCTTAATGACCTTGACTCCAATGACAGTATTCTCCTTACCCCTACCAACCCAGGTCAAGCTTGTGTTGTTCCTATCACTTCCCATATTGATCATTTGATGGAATCCCATTATACCCTTAGTGTGCCTACTCATTACCCTCTACTTATGTAATCAACACCTACCATTCAGCATCCTAAGGATTTAAATGCACCCAATGAAGGTGACCCTAAGGGAATGGAGGATGAATTAGATCAATTTTCATCTCAAGGATGTGAAGAGTCTATTTCAGAGAATGAGGATGCCTCAATAGAGGAACCTAGACTGAAAATCTAGAGTGAATCACAGGGGAATTATTTATTATTTGAGGATTTACCTCGAAAGGATATAAATAATATGGGGAAATCCAGATTCCTCCCTTCTTTTGAGAGTCATCCTCCATCAAAACAAGAGTTGATATTAAAGGAGGACAAACAAAATAGTTAGAAGCCTATGGGAGACTCTCGGGGACAAAACACGTCAATTGAGGATTTATACCCGAGAAGAATAACGAATTCAGAGATATAGCCTTGCTCCAAAATATTAAGACCAATCCTCCTTTAGGAATAATTAAGGATACTGATCCAACTCCTATCTCCACTAATGAATCACATATACACCTCGACAAAAATTTGAGTGAACCAAACGAATTCGGGGATGAGCTTAATGATAATGATTCTGATATTTTGACCCTGCCATCAAAGAGTTGTAATTTGGAGTCGACCCTTGATTCAAATATGACTCTGATCATTAATGCTAGGCAGGGTAATGTGAAATTGTCTATAATTGTTAAGGAGTATACACAATCTGAATCATTGTTGGAATTGGACCTAACACTGATGAAGCCCTTATTGGAGTTAACCATTACCTTCCAACACTACAAACAACCCTTATACTCCCGAACCAATCCTTGGCTCAGATCTCTACTCATGTATATTCTTTCTGGAGAACATATCAAGCCAGTACATCCTCGGGTAGAATGGCGAGTGTGGATTGATGCTTGTACTTTTAGTTTTGCCACTCAAGGGTTTCAAACATTAATGTTTATATCTTTTAAAACTTGTCCTATTTTGGAGGATCCGTGTTATCCGCCACTTATTCCATTTTAGGAGGCCTCTTTTCATTTTCCCTTTCTTATTCCTAGACCTCCCCATGTAGCCAACAAGGTTTTATACTTTTGTACTTTCTGGCGAGAATTTGGGATTACGTTGCATCATCAGCTCGCCAACATCCATGGCTACCTATTTTCTAGGCCCGTGCTGCTATGCAAATATTTACGGCCTAACTTTTTCTGTCTCGAACCAAACTTACAGGTTCCTCATAAGTCTGGCTGCTGACAAAAAAATGCAGCTCTTGCTTGGAGGTAACCCAGCAGTCTAAATAACACCGTTGTCAGGTGATCTCTTTCCTTTCTCCCCCTATTTTAATTTTACAATGAGGACATTGTAGGATTTAGGCATGGGGGGTGCATTTTGCATTTTAGGAAGTATTCATGCATTTAGGTTAGCATATAAAAAAAATTTCTTGAGTTGAATGGGTTAGTCCCTAGAAAGATATCTTTTTCATTGGAGGTTTTTCTTCTTGAATTATTTGTTAAATTTAGAATCTAGTACATTTATTTCACATGCACATAAACTGGGTTATGGATCTTTGTAGAGAACCAATAAGCATTTGTAGTCTACTGAACCTTTGGATAGTTAATAGGGAGTCAGGCATACTATCTTCTAGTAGATCCACCCCATATTTGTGAGATGAAAGTAGAGAGATTACTGGTGCGCTAAGTCTAGTGCAGGGACTCTTAAGTTTTTGATAATTAGATGATGATACTTTAGAGTTAGGCATAGTTTTCACTCTCTATTCCTGTATGCGTACTTTGTGTGAATTCCTGAGAGTCACCAAATAAGGTAGATACATAGAGATAGAGTCTTAATAAAGCTATGACTATGGTGGATGGTTATGACCGTCCTTCATAGAGTCCTCGGCTGAAGGAGGGTAATAGTGTGAAAGGTCAGAAATATGGTTGTCCCATCCATTCCTTCCCGGTGTCGAGAATAGACACTTCCACCAAATAAGTCACACAATATCTTCTTGACCATCATCATCCCTAATAATGCCTCATAAATAAAACTCTATATCATGTTGTGTTGATTGATAAAAAAAAAGAAGAAAAAGAAAAAGACAAAAAAAATTAATTATAAAAAAAAGAGAGAGAGAGAAAAGGAAAGAGAGAAAGAAAAGAAAAAGAAAAGAGTCCAAGGTTATCGTTGTAACATTGTTTCTGCGGTAACAAAACGCCTATCACGTTCCACTAAATATGACCCATAACTACCTTTTAGTATTTCTGATCGCCCGAATACTTGTTGAGGACTCTAAGTTAGTTGTAGAGTTATTGGGACTTTAATTGATGTGTGGATGCCATGTGAGGCCACCAAACAGTGAGTACAATTACTAAATCTGGCGAGATTTGTGGTCTCAGAAAGAAAAAAAAAAAAGAGTGAGCGCCAAGGAACATCAAGAGAGCATAGTTGTTTAGCCTCTCTCCGAGTTGACTTGTCTAATAGTCTAGAGATCTAGAGACTATAGTACTAGATTACATGTAGCACCAGATGAGTGTGTGCTACCAAATACAAATCCATTCAACTCGATATCTCCTACCAACGCCTAAAGCTAGGGTCAATTTACAGATTATTTTTTGCTTTATCCCCGAGGGAAGCAGTTGCCTATCCTGAAAAAAATATTTACTAAGGGATAAGTATGAACTGCAAATGCGAATTGGCTTTTCACTTAGATCTGTTACCTAGGCTATCATTACTTCACATTTGTCTGGATCTCTAAAGTTTTGAAATAAGAAAAGAAGAAATCTTCTGATTACTTCTATTACTTTTTCTTTTTGCTAGGGACTAGCAAATCTTAGGCAAGGGGGTATTTGATGAGTCCATTTTAATGGACTATTATTATGCCTAAGTTAACTTTATTCTTAGCTTTTAGGTTTGTTAATAACTACATTAAGTTATAGAATGTTTGCATGCATCATTATTTAAGTTTACATCTATTTTATCGCATTTTATAACTTAACATATAATTATTTTATGTTTTGTTGTTGTAGGAATAATGTTGGAAATGAACAAGGGGGTGAAATAAATTTCCCCCAACGACCGCCTCAACTTCACCTCACGCAACCTCCGGCCAACCTCAACACCCCCCAATAGTCACCGGCCAAAATTAGTAAGGGATTTGAAAATCCCTTAACTCGCCCGGGGAGAGGAGATAAAAAAAGAGGTTTGGCAAAGGGTTGGCATCTTCTTCTTTTCCCCAGAGGGGATATCCCTTCTTCTCTAGCCTCCCCACCGTGGAGAGAGCATGCACTGTAGAGGAGGTGTGCACGGTGAATCCAGCCACGCCTTTGCATAGCCCACTGTCGAGCCCATGCCAACCTGCCCTCTCCATGCCTGTAACTTCCACCACCAGTCCACCGCATGCATGCACCCTTGCAACCACGCCAGCCTACACTAGCCCTCGCCAGCGCCCATAGACACTGCACCAAGCACCCGCAGGTGTCGCACCCATCAACCATGCACTGCCACAGCACAAGTGCCACACCCATCACCCGTACTACTGCCACAGTCGTGCATTGCCATAGCGCAAGTACACCACCATGCCCGCCTGCGCAGTGTGCAACCTTGCAGCTTGCACAGTGCAAGCACTCAACCACGCTTGCTGTGCTTCAGCCGCCATGCGCAGTGCACCTCACACCCTTACCCGACATCTCACTATTCATCTTCTTCCCTGAAGGAACCCATTGCCGGCCGTCCACCTACAAGTACAGCCACCGCCACAGATTGCCCTTCTCCTTGTCGTCACCTCTGTTAAGCTCACCTCAAACTCATGAACACGACCACACGCTTAGACAAGCCCGCCAAGACCCGCGTGCACGCATGGAGTAACCCACCATCGATGCCTTCCTCCTCGGCAGCTGGTGACCTAAGGCTACCGTAGTCGACACCACCACCACCATCGTGATCCCCTCGTCGTGGCCTATCTCTCGTCGGCTTCTCTCCTTCAGTCGTGGGCCCTCCTCCTCGTGTGTGCCAAGATGAGTAATTCCTCTGTTTTACAACAGTAAACCACCTATTAAAAATTACAAGCATTGCCATTATAAAAGATACAATTTACTTATTTACCTTATTATTATATTACAATAGAATTGCATGAACGACCTTCAATTCTAATAGAATTACATGTAGTCACACTACATTCATCTCATGACTAGGCTAACAAGTATGTTTGTTATGGGAAACAAATTCTGATTTAGATAAATTTGATGATGCTTGTCGATATTAAGATAGCCATTTTGGTATTTCCATAGTGCTGATTTTGCATGTGCACCCTCAGATTCTTGATTAATTATCTAAATTGAGAATTTTTGCTAGAAATGAGAACACTAATTAGCATGTGCATCCATTGAAATTCCCGATTACTTGATGCATCATTACTCATTTTTTATAGGTTAATTCCTCTCTATTGAGATGACCTAACTATTCATGGTTAGATTCTAAAAATTAAAATGTTCTGAAAAGTGATTTTCTACCACGTGATTAAATACAATGACACATCATTTATGTTAAAGATTTCAACGAAAATGAAGATTGCTCTTTCAGTGACCTTAGAAAGCATCAATCAATACTTGGTACCCCATTACAAGAGATATTAGTGTATTAAGCCGCCCAGTCAGAACAAAAGTGAGTAATTTCCTAATCCAAGGATTGTCTAGGGTGTCCAAGTTTTGAGGCTGCAGGATGGCTATAAGATCTAAGGTGGGCCAATAGGCTCATTGTCCATGCCTAACATCCATTCTAGTTCTTCAATAGTGCCCTAGCATCTCTGGTAATATCACAAGTATCTACCTGCTCTTCATTAGTGATCATTTTTGCACATGGAGTCAAATTTTCGCCTTTAGACATAGGCAAATCAGAAGGTAACTCCCAATTGTATGATGGCAGGTTGGAAGCAACAGATCTAGGGATTATCCTATCAATGTCATCCCCAGGTTCTTATTCTTTACTCAAATCCTCCCTGGAGTCTACTTGTGAATCCACATTAATCTCAGAAGTTGCTTCCAAATTTTCCATTATTTCATGAGGAGAGATATTATCATTGGGTGTGCTAAGGAAACCTAATTTGGTCAAATTTGTGACATCCTCAGGGGCTAATTCTTCAAATAAGACATAATCACCCTTAGTGTCACTCCAAATCTTGAATGTAGGTTCCTCATCGAATTGATCCTTCTCCTCATCATTTGATTTATCATATACCTGAGGTCTAGAATCATCTAAAATCTTAGCAGAGCTCCTAGGGTACTCTATCTGGGGTACATGGTTTACACTGGTAACATTGTACTCCTCAAATAGGTAAATTTCTTAAGGGTTAGGTTTCCTAAAGGTGGGCTTGAGTTCCATCTAGTAATTAGAAGGGAGGGCAGGATTAACAACTTGATTTCAACCTAGTTCATCAAATGTCACAAAAATACTATCATCTGGGTTGAGGTCATCCAATGGTACCATCATTCCCTTCTTTTGATTCCAATATAATTCAATTCGATACTCAACATGATCATCATCTTCCTTGGGTTGCCACCTTTCTTCATCCAATGTATAGCAACTTTCATACATATTCTCCTCCCACTTAAGGCGTGGACCACTGAAGGAAGTGTCATCTAGCTGGGAGGTTTCAAAATCAATCCTCGAAAGGTAGCTAATCTCCCTTACATAGTCCCCAAAATTCCCCAACTTTGGGTGTGGCTCTCCCATGGGAGATGCATCTAGAGTAGAGGGGTGCATTTCATCCTCAATGGGGTAGATTGGGTGGCTAATTTCTTCCTTTTCTTGTTGGCCTACTTTCGAAGATTCTCCTAACAATTTTATCATTTCATCTTGCATTTTCTGTATTTTCATCTTCAAAGAGGAGAGGTGATCATTACCATCTAGAGAGAAGTCAGGCTCAGGCTTATAGCACCTAGAAGTTTCTGCCCAACCATTATAATCATTCAAGGAGGGTGGGTTGGGTATTTGTATGGTGTGTAGGATATGGGGTAAGGCAAATCCCACTCCTAGGTTCTGGTCACTGATTTAGGGCTTAACCATGCCAATACTCCTATAATATGAGTAAAAAGG
Organism: Thalassia testudinum; assembly: GCA_037157565.1. Classification (NCBI taxonomy): domain Eukaryota; kingdom Viridiplantae; phylum Streptophyta; class Magnoliopsida; order Alismatales; family Hydrocharitaceae; genus Thalassia; species Thalassia testudinum. The sequence continues at coordinate 67,438,918 of JAZHRO010000014.1, forward strand.
ATCCCACTGGTTGTCATTTTGTCCATCAAAAGATGGACCATCTCGACTTATGGGATCAAAGATTGCAGAGTGGGGGTAAGGGTGTGGGCAAGATGTGAAAGGATGAAAGTCAACGTTGTCCATTCTAACTCACACCATAATAAAATTCCTTCCAATACAAACACAAATCAAAGGACTTTTCAGCCTTTTAATCGGTTGGGCTTTTGTGATTTTAGTTTAGATTGTAGGTGACAAGCAAGTTACCCAATCTATTACGCATCTATTGTCGACCTACGAAATGCCTAAAAGGACCTAGTTGGAGCTTACGTGCTCTTCCCTAAAGCTCAAATGGTAGAGCAACTCCAAAGATGGAAGATTGAGGGATGCAAGTAGGCTTAAGCCATCCTTTGAAGCTTTTCTTTCGCGGTGCTTCTTAACTACCCTCAAAAATCCATGATAGAGTTTCCCCCCATTTGGAGTTACAAAACCTTTGATCTCAGGTTCTGAACACTTCATAATCCAACGGTAGGAGGGTCTTTTACCTAGCAACTCAAAGACCTAGGAGTTTCTATATGTGTGTTTTGGTGCAAAGATCAAACAAGTGTGCATGCATCGTAAAAGTTTTGATATTGAATTTTGAACCGTAGCACAATGTCTCAAATCAACTCCTTAAGTTTTAATTTTCCTACTGTAGTTAGTCCTTTTCAGAAGATTTATGATGACCACTTGTTAAATCTGCTCAATACAGATTAGGTGGTCTTGAAATTAATCCAAATGCATTTGCATAAAAGGTAGAAATGCAAAGTTAGAAACACATAGCTGATTCTAGCATTCTTCATGCAATATGTAAGATGGGAAATTATATCAAGATGCTGCTCATTCAATCCTAAATAAATCAACCTATGGGTAGGAAACTTCTAGTAGGTAGCTCGTGTTTTTTTCTTATTTTTTATTTTTATATATATCTACTTATGCACAAACAAAGAAAAGATAAACAACCAACAAAAGAAAACCTAGACCTAAAGAAAAGGGAACATGCTCCTGAAAAATTGCCCAACATGGGCTTAAAAAAGGAAGTTAAGGAACAAACCACTAAAATGTACCCCAGAACGAGGGTCTTCCAAATGAATGTACTGAAATAAAGTGAAGAAAGAAAAATAAAAATCTATCTACGGCTGAAAGAATGAAATGAGGTTGTGGTCCTCCAAATATTTCCTCTAATGGAGGAAACAAGGTCCACCAAGGCATTGCAGAGGCTGATGTGATGCTACTTCTCCCAATGTTGCGACTCTGCTGGCAATGTCAAGGATCACCAGATCTTTGAGGCTGGTGCAAGAAGATGCCTATAAATATGTGTACCTCGCAGCAAATAGATAATTGAATTGAAATGTGCCTCAACTAAAATGTGTGAATCAATAAATAAATTAATGGGAGTTTAACAGGCTCCTTGCCTCCTGACTACAATGCCATTTGGTGGGTCGATTTTCTCTTTCAAAGATGATAATTAAGATGATTTGTCGCTGTTAATCACAGAAGAGTGGGACGTATCCACAGGGAGGTAATGACCTATTAAAACTTGTATGGGTCGAAAACAAATGTTCATGATAAATTCCGTCAAGAAATCGAATCAAAATCGCTTCTCAATTGGGATAATAAGACATGATCGTGCTAATATTACATTTTCGTTGAAATTTGAGGGTGTTCTCTTAAATGTGCCGTAATATTTAATTAATAAAAGAAAAAGTCAAAAGCTTGCAATGCCATATGAATGCAATAACGAATGGGAGGATTACTATGCTAAAATAGGGGACTTGCTTTGGATGGCTTCAACACAATGAGGAGAGGAGGATGGAGGGGATCTCGCCGGTGGTGGGCGAGGTCAGCACGCATCCGACGGTGGTGGTAGCATGGCCAATGGTGGACGAAGCCGATGGTATGGATGGGAGAAGTAGAGGCGGCGGCTGTCGCTGCTAATTCTATGCTCGGAGTAGTGGCGTTGGTGTAGGGCATGCGCAAGCACGTGAAGGCGTGAGCACACACAGGGAAGTTGTTGGAGGACATGCTCTATAGCACGCAAGCGGAGGTCATGGAGGACATGCTCTGTAGTGTGCAGACGGAGATACTAGACGATGCATTGTTGGCTGTGGTAGCTGCACGCGAGGTGCACGGTGGGCTGCTGCTGCTGCGGGTGTGACAGCATGCGAGGGAGAGGGTTGATTGTGTAAGGTGGTGGCGGAACTTGGTCGAGGTGCTTGCTGCTGTGCTGTGGAGGGAGAGGTGCTAGCCATGCGTGGTTGGCAGTGGCTGTGTGCTGCTGGTGAAGGTGATACGACGAGGAGGTGATGGGTTCTCTTTGGTGGAGGAAAAATAGAGGGAAAAGAAGAAGAAGCAAAGGGGAAGTGAAGATGGAGGTGGTGCTCTAGGGGCTTCAGATGTCTACGAACATTCCCAGACGTCTTAAATGCACATGGGTGGCTACTGGTGTGTGGCTGCGGTGGTGTTGATGATGCATAGGGGTAGTTGCTCAAAGGTGAAGCATGGTGATGGTTGCATGGTCGTCAAAGAAACATGCACACGGTGTTGGCACGAGTCCGCCGGCTTGGCGTGGTGAGCTATCACCACGCCGATCCATGGTGTGGTGGAGGTCAGCCTTGGAGATGCATGTTGGTAGTGATAGAGGTGAGCTCGAAGCTCTTCACAGTGGTGGAGTCGGGGCGGAGTCTCCTCGAGCATGGTAGCAACTCCCCCTCTCTCGTAGCCGTCTGCATGGATTTGAAATGGAGAGGTGGAAGCAGATCCACATTCTCCACTCATCTTCACTGCAGCATCATTTCATGTGTTGCGCATAGCTTAGCAGCCGTTGAAGAAGAAAAATAGATTAATAAAATAAGAAATGAAATTTGACTTATTTACCTTCAAACCCTCACATAAAATGTTATTTCTTAATGCATACTTTATATACGCTAATATTAATCTAATGTGTAGGCACTTAAGTAACTAATTAGCCCACAAATATGGGCTTATCATGTATTTGTGCTATTATTGCATAGCTGCAATCGTCTTCTGAATGTCAGCCAGAGTCTGAAGGATAAGAGTCATTTGATCTTCTTGAGTTGTCCCGGTTTGGTAAGTTGGGTTGGGCCGATTCTGAGGCGGCTAATATGCATGAAAAACTTGTGGTCGGAACTGATATTGAGGTCTCTGATTTTGATTGTTCCCTGACCATGTGAAATTAGGATGATTACACAATCCAGGGTTTTAGCTATTTGAGAAAGGATCATTCTAGATGACGTCGAGGTCCTCGCAGGTCTGAGGAACCTCATAGAAATCAAAAGACAAGGGTTCAGAGTCCCCCAACTAGAGTAGGTGCGTCTGGAGTTTCCTCCAAACCCTAGATCAGATAGGGGTAGGTTTGGATCCATCCCTTGAGAATATCGATGGTAGACGTTGTGCACAGCCTCCCTCCTAGAGGGTGGTTGTGCAAATGGGATTTGCGCAGAGGTGGCTTGCTGCAAATGTCGAGTCAGCTCATCCACCTTCTTCTCAATGATAGAGACCTTGTCAAGGAGACTAGCCATTCACTCCAAGTCGACAGAAGAGGATAGGCCCTGCGTCTAATGTGCTCCCCACAAATTTGTCAATGAATGGGCATTCATCTGGTCGAACATGCCCATGGATTCATTAGTAATGGAGTTCTTACACATGTTCTCGAGAAACTCCCACACACTATCTTCGTGTGGACCCAAGATTCTTCCTCCACAGGTTGCATTAACGAACAATCAAACATCCTCACGATGTCCCTGGTAAAATGACTGGACTTATTCCCATTTAGGAACTCCGTGGTGGGGACACTTTCACATGAGATCCAGAAAGCGATCCCATGCCTCATGAAGTGGTTCTCCTACTTGTTGTGTGAAATGTATGATCTGGTGCCGTAGAGCATTTGTCCAACCAACAGGGAAAAACTTTCTTAAAGACTCAGATTGTACTTCAGCCCATGTGTTGATTGGATGAGTTAGGGTTTGGTACCAGTGAGCAGCCTTGTCCATGAGATAGAAGGAGAACATTTTCATGAGCTAGATATCCTAATTTTAAGCTTCTAAGCTGAAGGTCTAGGCCAGATGCTTGAGTTGCTTGATATGCTAGAAAGGATCTTTGGAATTAAGCCCATGAAATTTAGGAATAGCATGAATCATGTTGGGCTTGAGTTCACTATCAGGACCTTTAGATAGGATTTGGACTCGAGCTTCGATTGCCACCGCAGCAGGATTGTAATGATCTCGCATCATAGGATGCTGTGGTGGATTCATGAAGGCCTAGAATAGATCATTGAGGTGCTGAAGTTGATTTTGGTTATTGTTTTCTTCTTCTGCTAGTTGTTCCATGAGTATGGATGAAGGAGATCTAAGCTTAAATGAATCAAAGATATGTCGATCTGGTCAGGTGGTTGCACAAATAGAGAAGTCGAGGCTTGGCATCGACGGGAGTGAATAGCTAATGGAGGCCTCAAGGGTGGTCTTAGGGAACTCTTTCCAAACGTGCACCAATGGAGAAGATAAGGGATAGAAGGTGTGATGGACACAATCAAGACACCCAAATATCTTTGGATGACTATAGAGGTTCGGGACAGATGATACCCCTAGAATAGAAAGTCGTCCACCTGAGAATTACCTAGGTATCAAAGAAGGGACAATCCCGCAAAGACCCTTACACAGTAGAGCGTCCCCATGGGTTACAGGGTTTCCCCTACCCAACCTTCCTTGTCACTTAGGGCCAGGCAGATCGGAATGGTGACTTGACCTTTTAAGTCTGCCAATTTTAAGCTTAGAGCATGGGTGCTTTGGATTTCACTTGAACTTTAAGATGTTTTCATGAGTGGTAACCAAATTTGAAGATTGGTTGACCCTGCAAGGTGGGTCAACTTCACCTAATTTGTCCTTGATTATTAGGTCCCTACTTTTAGGATTCAAGTGAGGTTTGGAGCTTGATTCCTAAGGTTTGCTTATTTAGGTAAATTCATTCAAGGCTTAGGACACACAAGTTTCGGAGGATTGATTCTTGTTTTAAGCAAGTGTGTCTCTAAAACCCTAGAATGGAAACCCTAATTGGCTCGTAATTGGTCAATCAATTAATTCCAAATCTGGCATTTAGGGCTCAATCAAGAAGGTAGTAGCCCTAGGTGTCTAAAATCCCTAAGTAGGTGCAAGAATCATGTTTGGGATGCTTTCTAAAAAGAATGTATCAAATCAAGCAACTTGCGATAATTAATCTAAGAATAGAATGCAAGTTAGCCCTAATTGATTTTTTCTTCGTTTAGCCCTTTTAGAATCAGGGGCTTAGGAGGACATGGATCGAGTTTACCTGCCCCTAAAGTGTTTGGTGCTTGTCTGATTCTCCTTGATTGGATTCCCCAGCACATGTCACAACAAAATTGATAAAGCAAGCTAGTATCAAATCAGGTATTGCAATATAGGGATCAAATTGCATGTTGCTCCTCGACTATGGTGCCAAAATTTAACATGCTTGATCGAGGCATGTTTCGGAAAATGAAATCAGGGTTCGGAGGACTCATTGTCGTAGCTCGTGAAACATGCCTATCAGAGAAATTTATAACTGAAACTCAAAAATTGAGTCTCGGGTCAAACACGCGGAGGCAAACATTTGGTTTTGGAAATCTGCATTTCTCTTTTATTTCTTTTTCTCATTTTTTATCTATTCTAGTTTTTTAAGTTTTTAGCAAGCAAGAGAGCAGGTCGATGAATTCTAGCTAATCTACTTGCAACAATATAAGAAAGTGAGGGAAAAATAGAAAGAAACAATCACCTATTTCTAGAGGAATGTTTGTTGCACTACGAAAGCGTAAAAATATAGAATAAGGTGAAAGAAATCCCCCTCGACGGTTGCTCGGAGGACAACTCGCTCTGACGTTGCCAGGAGGAAGGTGCTGCGGAGTGGGATGAAGGAGGATGGAGCTGGAGGATGGAGGATGGGGTAGGACGGCAATGCACCGTGGATCTTCTTTACGAAGGGCGATGAGAGGACGGCCACGGGATGCTCCATGAATGGGGATGAGAGGTCAGAAAACTATTTGATTTTCTACTCCAGAGGAGCATCCTATGCTTGGGACAACCTCTCTTGGGAACCTTGGATGTCATGAGAGGAACAAAGGAAGAGATGAAGAAAAATGGGAATGTTGGGGGTCCTTTTATAGTGTAGGAAACAATCAAATTCGTATATAGGAGATTTAGTGGCGGTCATAAACGTTGTTGAAGATCCACCGCAAACATTGCTGAAGACAGCCCACGTGCCTATGCTGCTGCTACACTGGCGCACGCTCTATGCGCCATGTCACATGCCTCCGCATGATACAAGCTTGCATGTGCTACCACTACACATGTGCACATGCCCGTGCTACTATGCACATGTGGTGGCATGTGCATGCGAATGGGTGGCCTAAGTTGCGCCACGTGGTGTGATTTGGGCTACCCATCTTCTTTTTGTTGTAGGGGCTGCTATAGAGGACAGATTGAGTCAGTTTTCGAGTCGTTGGGTTGCGATCGTCGACCCGAATCCATCAGCATGATTGGATTTGTCATTTAAAGCTCTAAATTATGTCACCTAGTCCCTTGGCCATTGATCTTCCTCGGACTGCATATGGTAGATGAGACTCCGACCGTCGCCTTGATCAGATCCGTATGGTTGGATCGTCAATCTGAGGCTCTGAAATAAATATCCATCTCTCCTAACCAAAAAAATGAAGCAATTAACCTAAATTATATACAACTACTCTAAACGCAGAATGATGCATGCTATGCAATATTTACAACATGAAATGCAAATCTAAGCCTAGGAACATGCATGAATAGGCATTTTCCACTCAATAATTGTGTCTACATCAGTGCTAAATCGGTGTTTTAAAAGTAATGTGCTGTAGTATAGCAGATAAATAGCATAGAACACTTAATATTTTTAGATAGAAAGAAATCCGAGGTCGAACATAGGGAGCAATATGGCAATTTATCTCAAGATCAAAATTGTAAGCAAGAATATAATAATGTAATAACAATTTCAAGCACAAATGATATAGACATAAATTCAAGAGTCAATGTGGCAAAAAGATTAGGGTAAAAATGGTGATTTGAATCACCAAATTAACCAATTAAAATTACACTCAAATAATGCTATAGTATCAATCAACCTAATGCCACGACAACTTAAGTGTCTCAACAGTGCAATAGTGACTCAAAACCAGCAACAAAGGAAAAGGACGATCCTTTTCATTTAGGCCTCAGGGAGAGGCACAAGCACAGCATAGCACCAACTAAAGCAAAGGCCTCTTTTTTTCACTAACTGTAGGGAGCAACAGAGGGCAAAACCCCCTTCTCTCTCTTTCCTCTTCCTTTTCCTCTCTCAGAATTGGGTCTATAATCAAGTATACGGGTAGTTGGATCAGGTACGTTGGCCAGGCCTGCATGCGTGGGCCAAGGGTGAGGCGTGCAGGGCATGTGCATGGGGGACCTCACCCCCTCAGTGTCGAGGCAAAGGGGCCCAAGCACTAAAATAATTTATGCACTGTCGTCGCTTTGTTTGCTTATGATGTGGGATTATTCCCACAAGCTCTCCTCTTCGTGCACAGCCATGAGCTGCTGGAGGGTTTATTCATCGAATTAGGGTAGAAGATGTTTTTGACAACCTCAATTGTTTGACTGCATGCAATCTCTACCCAAGTCCTCTTTGCTTGGGCACAAGACTTGGAGTTGGCGACTGAAGATGAAGCTTTGAGCTTGCTCTAAGCTCCTCCGTTAAGAGTGCTGTGGGCTCGAGACCTGAAAAGTACCAGTATGGCCTAAGTGCCCCAGTTTGTACGTTCAGGAGCTTTACGCGATTGTGGCGAAGTTGCTGGTGGTGGTGGTATGTGGTAAGAGTAGTCAGAGATGGCTGGCGAAGGTGAAGGAGGTCGGAAAAGTTGGGTTTATTTGGTGGATGATTTGGGTGAGTGAAGTTGTGAATAGAGAGAGGGGTTTTGATGGGTGAGTCGTGGTGGAGCTTATGATGTCGTTGATAGGGTGTTTGGAGTAGTCGAACATGTGGAAGACCTCGCCAGAGTGGTTGTTGGTGTGGAGGAAGATGACTTCATAGGAGGGGATGCAGTGGTCAAATTGGAGTGGCGAAGACAGAGTTGTGAAGTAGTGGAGTTAGGGAGTTGATCTGAGCAAGTAGCAGATGACGAGGAGGAGGAGCGACTCTTGGTCTGGTATGGCCAGCACTAGAGATGAAGGAAACTCCGGTGGGATAGAATGACGATGACGAAGGTGAAGTGCCTCGGGGGTTTGTCGAGGTGTGGAAGAAGCTGGGGAGTCGAGACTGGCCAGCTACGGTCCGTGATGGCCAGTGAAGAAGCTTGAAGGAAGGGGTCGCTAAAGCAAGGTGGAGCAAGTCGAGGAGGAGAGGAAATAGGGTTAGATTTGGCTCAATTTCTCGCTAATGAAGTAAGGAATGCCATGGGGGGTAATTTATAGGCTAGAGGGTGAGCTTTCAAGCTTGGAAACCAAGCTTGGAAGCTCCCAAACTTCGTGAAGTTGGGGACATAAATCTTTGAAGGATTCGCACTAGCTTTTTAGAGAGATTTGGAGACTTGGACATGGCTCAATAGGAAGGAGATTACTTGACGAATCTCCCTTTCAATTTTGAGAGGGATTCGTCAAGTAATCATAGAGTTCTTGCCAAAAGAATGTCATCAGAGTAGGACTTCTCCACTGAAATGGTGGAAGGACCCTTTTGTAAAGAGTGACGACAAAGATAGGTGTTTATTTGCAAGGAATTTCGAAAGCTGAGGGGTTGTGAGAGAGAGAGAGTCAGATTGTACCAAATTGCAAACTAGGTCAAGATGGTATCTGATTAGGCCTAAATTTTGATACAAACCTCAGTTGGACCTAAGGAATCCAATGGTGAAGTTGGGGTTTGCCTTTGACCTAGCTTGACTGGGTAATTTATGCAAAAATGAAAATTAGGGCAATAGTCTGTCTTTAACTCTATTTAAGGTCAAAATGTGTTCAAATGGTCAAATTAAGGATGCCAAACCCTAGAGAATATTTTTCTATGATTTCTAGAGGGTATAGATAAATTTTTTCATGACTAGAGCCTTAGTTAATTAAGTAGGTCAATTTTTGGGATTTTAGATGTCCATTAATTCTTGAAATTTGTGGAACCCATTTCTATCTGCATGGATCCACTTATTACACATTAATGACAAAATGACCTCTAATAAACCCCTAGCATATCTTGTGGTTATTCTGCATTTGTGATAAGATGGTAAAATTGCAGAAATAACCCTATTTTCATCATTTCCTCTAAAAACAACTCAACCTACCAAAGAGACCTTCTGATTGATATATAGGAGCTTTTATTGATTTTATCAAATTAAAATGAGCTAGTTATGGCTCAAGATGGGGTTCCTATCACCTCCCAACAATAATTAAAATAAATACCAATTTGAGAGCTTGGGATGGATGTGAATCGCTCCGTAGATGTGAGACAAAAGCACCTCATTGAGCTTGCAAGAATGTAGAGAAAGTGAATCGCAAGCTTCTTCTTTCTCTCTTGAAAATAAGATGGAAATTTGGAATTCAAAGATCTAGAATTTTCCTTGTATCTTTCTACATGCAAACTAAGGGTCCAAGGGTTTATTTATAAGGTTAGGACCTTAGTGGGTCGTCTACTAGACGTTGGGGTATAAATCCCAACATTCATTTTGCCAAAATTAATTTCCTAGCCATTCAGTTTTGAGCCAATGGCTAACTAGTATTAGTACTAAAATATGGGTACCGGTATTAGTGACTTACTATTTTATGTTTTAAACTAACTTGTTATAGTCAGTACCCATTACGTACTGATACTAATCATGAGTGGTGGTACTCGTTGCTTTCAGATTTGAGTTTTAAATGCTTAACACAAATCTGTAACCCACTTGTACCAGTACTAATCATGAGTACTGGTACAGGATCATGAGTGCCAGTATTCATGGAGTACAAGTTTGTTTCTTTGAAAAAACCCAAACCTGTAACACACATGTATTGATACTAAACTTTAGTACCTGTACTTGTGGCTTAATAAGTACCTTTTTAAGTAAATTAATCAATTATGTTCTTTGAAAATGATCGTAGTATAAATCCTATTTTATCTCCAATTAATTTTACGATCTAAGTTGATTCTTTGTTAAGAGGCATACATTCTATAAAATAAGAAATAAAATCTACAAAATCTAATGGTCGAAGATGATCTTCTCCTCTTTGACTCCTCGTCTTCTTACCTCGTCCTTGTCATCATGACTGTTTGCCTTGATCTTCACCTAAATCTGAAAAGCACTCAGTTGCATACATTAATCCATAATAATTTTGTTAACACCAAAATAAGATGTGGAGCAACGTTCCAACAGACATGAGATAGGAGCTTTACAGAATCTAGGACGAGCAACAGAAATCTGAAACTTTTGAGTTTGGTTCAGGTGTGCTGGAACAGATTTTGGTTTCTGAGGTTATCTCTAAGAATTCTTCGTATCAGACACTTGAAGTGCAGGATATTAATGTCCTGAAGGCTAATTCTGAATTAAAAGATAACTCTAAGGGAGAGACATCAAATGGGGAAAATGGACCTGATTTTGATACATTCACATTTGATTTATCAGAAAACCCCATCTTGGAAAATGACCAATAAAGAGTTGATATCTCCAAGAGTGATTTATCTTAAGGGCTCTACTCTTGGAAGGTACCATTTATTCATGGATTTAAATTCACTTTGTCAGACAACCTTATTGAAGATGAGGAGGAAGATTCACTCAAGGAAGTAGATCTTGATTTAGGCCCTGAATATCAATCATTTTATTTTGAGGAACCAATCTTATATTGGTTTGAATATGATTTTGTTGTCTTCGAGGATGCCCACTTGGACATTGATGACTTTGTTCACATGATTTTTCACATTAAATAGCAATCTCAAGAAGATCTTCACTTGGAGCTAGAACTATAAGAATTCACTGATTTTGATGATCCCTCGGCCAATTATCTGGCCCACTCTATTTTTATAGAGGACCCGGTGATTGAAAGATTTATTCCCAAGGATGGTCCTGAGCTGGATATTCTCAGAATATCAAGGGAGTTGGAACAAAGGAAGGATGACAAGAATGAGAATCATGGGTAATTAGTTGAAACACTTCACCGTGAAACCTCCAACCAGGTGAAACCTGATTTTACTGATGAGATTCTTTCTACTGACTCACCTTTGCTCATGTGGGATGGTATGGTTGGAATGGACGGTCTTAGTGACTTCGTGAGACACTTAGGTGGGATCTCTGATCTAAGCCTTCCTCTTTTGGTGATGCTAGACACTAAGGTAGATGGTACTCCCATAGATTCTTTGTCACCTACATGTTGGAGAAAGACCAAGCCCTACTTGGGAGACACTTGGGCATAGACCTAGATTCCAGTCCACCCTCCTTGAGCGAGCTAGGTCATAATGGAGCAAGATCTAAAGATTTTTAGCTTGCCATCACAGCCACCGCTAACCTCATAGTGGGAGGAAGTTCAATAGAATGGAATTCACATTTTCATACATTGATTGTTGATAAATGTACCTAGTCAATTCACTCTTCACACTTGGATTTGACTCCAATGATTATTCTGACACATTTCCACAGTAGTTGAATCCACATCTGATTACACTATTTGGGTCTCGCTTGTCATTCATCATCATTTCTAGGATCCATATGATTTGTCCCTTGCACATCACTCAGCTCATAACCCAGCTACCCACATTCTTCACCGTTTTAGGATGCCTGCATCTTCACTTCTTCCAGGCACCGACATTTATCTACTTTTCTTTTGCAGCGCCAAGCTATAATTTATCCCAAGCCCTATTTTAGTATTTTTTTGACTCTTTGGGCTTTGACTCCATAAATAGTTGGTCCACATTCGCATCCCATTGCTGGTGAATGAAATAAAACATATCATTTTACTCCCATTCTCAATACTCTTTTGACATATCCTTTTCAAGTTTTTGCCTAGCTGGAGTCATTAAACTCAGCACTTATACATAGGATGTTTTCTTTAGCATATTTCCCTTCATATTTTCGTACATATCATAGGTGTTGGACTATGTTGATTGCTAAAAAAAATTTGGATGCAATTCCAGGTGATTTCTACCCTTTATAATGCTTTTCACAAATTTTTATTTTGTTTATCTATGTTTATTTTCATGCATGAGACATGAAAGAATTTAGGCCTGAGGGGTAGTACACATTTGCTGAATATTTTTTCCCATCACCTAGGATTTTTATGATCTCTAGGATCTTAGCATAATTTTGACATCTACATCCATGCTTGAATAAGTTTTTCGATATGTTTTTCAAATAAAGGTCATTTAAAAAGATAAAAGAAAAAAAAAACTCTTTTTTGAGAATTTAAGCAAGAAAAGATCAATTATTATTCATTTTGAGGATTTAATGACCTTTGGAAATGCGAAACAAAGTCTTTCCTCCTAGACTCTTCAAGTCTTTATAGACTTAGTTTCTCAAGTATTTACCTAAATCTCGATTTATTTTTCAATGTCTTTGAACGGATCTAAAAAAGTCAAAAGTATTAAGTCAAAAGGGTTATAAGTGAATGACTTATCTTCCCAACCTATGATTTGAATACTCTTTAAATTTCAAGCATCTTCAATTAAACTGCACACTAACTCGTCTCTTGGACAACTTTACTGAGTCCTTAGTGGTCATTAAGATTTATTCTTAAGGCAAAAGATCTAAAGGACTTTGGCCATGCTTCTTGCTCTTAGGACTATTCCTGTTTGTAAGGGATGCATTTGGAACAGATGGGGAGCCACATACCTGGATAAAAGATTTGGAGAAAAAAAAAATTGAGAAAAGGAAAAATGAGAAGGAAAAAATATTGTCTTATCTCATGAACCCCACTAATGGTAGCACCATCATCTTCCATAACTGGCTTAATTTAGTCAATTTCCAAGGGTAAGTGTACCTTACTAATTAGAAAAAGGCATTATTCAAGTCTACCTTAAATTTGAGAAGAAAAAGGAAATTAAGCTAAATCTACTATTTTAATGAATATCTACAAACGCAGATTAACTAAACGGTGAGCTTGTGCCTAATTGAATGTCAATTGAACTTAAATTCCTAGGAAAGAGGCATGAACTAACTGATTCAGGGTTTTCTGAGAATTGAAGATTAGTTTATGAATATAAACCTTCATGACAACCTCACTTTAATTGAAAGGGTTCTGTTGGAAATAAATGTAATGAAAACCTTCTAAAAGTCATTGGAAAATATTTTATGATGTTTGGAACATTCACTTTTACGAAATGAACCCATTCTAATAAAAAATAGAGACCAAGGTGGGAAATTGATCCATTTTGGGTTAAAATCTAAGTTGCCTAGTCAAACATTAGCAAAGCCCAAATTTGAGCTCACCATTAGATTTCTTGATTACAAATTAGGTTACCCCTAATTTTTGTGCCTAATCAGAGTCCATGGTGACCAAGTTTGCATTTTAACCCATTAGTCTTTGATTATGTCATAAACCACATATGTTATGAATATTCTTGCATCTTGGTCCTTGGCTGACATCACGATGACGTTAGCCAACCTTCCTCTTCCCAAATGTGGCAATAAGTAGCAGGAAGAACAACTTAAAACATGCACTTTTTGTGTGATGACTGGGTCATCAAATCTTAATCAAATCTGACCAAACTTGGTGGGATTGATCACAAGATCAAGACCAATCAGGCAAGCAACATCGCGAGCTCCAATTTAGGGTAATTCTCATTCGATCGGTAGAAATTCTTTGTTGATGCCAGATGGGAACACCATCATGAGCCATAACTAGCTCAATTTGATCTGATAAAGCCAATTAAAGCTCCCACAAATCAGTAAGGTCTCTTAAGCAAGAATGAGTTGTTTTGAGAAGAAAAGATGAAAATAGGGTTATTTTTGCAATTTTTCCATCTCATCACAAATACAGAATAACCATGGGGTATGCTAGGGATTTATTAAGGTCATCTACCCATTAATGCCTAATAAGTGGATCCATGCAGATTTAAACGGGTTTTCACGCATTTCAAGAATTAATGGACATCTGAAACCCAAAAAATAGACCAACTTAATTAAGTGAGGTTTTGGTCAGGATAAAATTCATCTAAAACCTCTAAACATCATATAAAAATATTCTCTAGGGTTTGTCATCTTTGATTTGATCATCTGAACCCATTTTGACCTAAAATAGAGTCTCAGACAGACTATTGCCCTAATTTGGGTTTTTGTAAAAATTATTGAGTCAAACTAGGTCAAAACCAAAATACAACTTCACCATTAGATTTCTTAGGTCCAAATTAGGTTTGTATCAAAATTTGGACCCAATCAGAGATTGTCTTGACCTAGTTTGCAATTTGATCCAGTCTAACCCTTTCTCTCTCTCACAACCCCTCTACTTTTGAAATTCATGGCAAATACCGCCTATCTTTGTCGTCACTCTTTGCAAAGATGTCCCTCCACCATTATCATGTAGGAATCCTACTCTGGTGATATTCTTTTGACAAGAACTCAGTGATTACTTGACAAATCCCTCTCAAACCTAAAAGGGAGATTCATTAGGTAATCTCCTTCCCATTGAGCCACGTCCAAATCTCCAATTCTTTCCCAATCTCTCTTGCGAACGCATGAGAGATGTGGGTGTCCTACTCCAGGAAACTTACCAAGCTTGAAAGGTTGATTTCCAAGCTTCAAACCTCCAACTAATGCCGATTTAAAGGCCCTTGTGGACAAGCTGGCCTCTTCACGCTCGCTTTCGGCCGGAATACCTCTCCTTCCACCCTCCTTTCTAGCTAAAAGGCTCAACGATGTCCGGCAACTCTCTCCGACTAGTCTCGTAATTCTATCGCAATACCAGTGGCGAATTCTTCTTCCTCTCCCTCTTCTACGTCGCACCATACCAGCGGGCTTCTCTCCCACTAGACCTCTCTTCATCTCCGACGTTGGCCACACCAAACCCGATGTCACTCCTCCCCCTCGTCGACCACCACTTAGTCTTCGCAACTCCTTATCTTCCGCACACCATCACCATGCCACTGTGCTATTATTTCAACCGCTCCTACGCTGTCTGCAACTTCATCTTCCTCTGCTTCGGCAACTACTCTAGCGAGGCACTCTATCCACTACACCACACCATAAGCCTCACCACCTACCTCATAGGCATCGCCACATCCACCTCTACAAAAGACCTAACCTACTTTTCTCCATCGTTCACCCAAACACATCGACAAACAGACCCACATCCTCCGATCATCCTCACCTTTGTTCAGTCACCACACTCACTCCCACATTCCATGGATGCCACCATCACATTCCACGTATCATTGTGAAGCCTTTGAACCTTCTGACAGGGGCTCTTAGCCCAAGTTACTTTTTTGCAGGTGTTTGCACCACAACACCATTCTTGTACCCACTTCAATCGAGCTCTCACCATGTTCTTCAGGCATCCACTCAAGGCAAGTGACCCAAGTCAAGCGGAGTAGTCCTAGGACCCTTTTTAGGTCCTTGATTGGGGATGCCAGCGTCTGCAACTGCCTCAATTGGAGGCATCTTCGTAGCAGCTGACACGTTAAGGAGAGGACTTTTTAGTCCCACATCGGGTGCGGAAAAGCAGCTAATAGCGCTTAGGTTGATTTTCTGATACCGGTTGTTTGCCTTAAAACACCAGGGTGAGGTCCCTACACCCTACACTCAATCACATGACCCTACTCGACCCGCTTCACTGCTCGGCTGCATCCTCACACCCATAGCCGTACTCTCGGATCTGGTTGCTGTTACTACCCGATTAACCAGTTAACCCTGGGTCTTCGAGAGAAAGAAAAGAAGGAAAGAAAGGGAAAGAGAGGGGGGGGGTTTCCATGCTGCCTATCTCTCGACACTTTACAATAACTGAAGAGGCCTTCGCCACTTTTGGTGTTGGTGCTGTGCTCTGCTGTGCCTCTCCCTAAGGTTTGAGAAAGAGAGGCCTTTGCCTCTATGTGATGGTTCTGACATACTATAACACCTAAGTTGATGTGGCATTTGGTTGATTGATACTATTGCATTATTTAAGTAGAATTGTAATGGGGTAATTTGGTGATTCAATTCACCATTTTTACCGTAATCGTTTGGCCATACTGACTTTTGAATTTATATCTATATCATTTGTGCTTGAAATTGCTACTACATTGTTATATTTTTTAATAAAATTGTGATCTTGAGATAAATTGCTATATTGTTCCCTGCATTCGGCCTAGGACTTTTCTGAGTTATAAATTTTAAGTGTTCTACATGATTTTTCAGCTATACAACAGCACATTACTTTTAGAAAATAGATTCAGAGCATTCAACATTTTGGCATCGTTGCCGGGGAGCAACACGCAATTTGATCTCTTGATCGCAAAATCTGATTTGATACTAACTTGCGTTATCTTTTTTGTTGTAATCTATGCAAGGGAATCCAATCAAGGAGAGTCAGACACGCACCAAACACTCTAGTGGCAGGTAAACCCCATCCACTTTCTCCTAAGCCCATGAATCTAAAGAAGATAAAAGAGGAAAAATATCAATTTGGGCTAACTTGGATTTTATTCTTAGATTAATCATCACAAGTTGCCTGATTTGATACATTCTTTTTAGAAAATATCCCAAACCTGATTCTTGCACCTTCTTAGGGATTTAAGACACCTAAGGCTATCACCTTCTTGATTGAGCCCTAGGTGCTAGATTGGCAATTAATTGATTGACCAATTAGACCCAATTAGGGTTTCCATTCTAGGGTTTTAGAGACACACTTGCTTAAAATAAGAATCAATCTTCCCAAACTGTGTGTGGCCTAAGACTTGATTGGACTTACCTAAGAAGCAAACCCTAAGAATCAAGCTCTAAATCTCACTTGAATCCTAAAAGCAGGGACCTAATAATCATGGACAAATCAGGTGAAGTTGACCCACCTTACGGTGTCAACCAATCTTGAAATTAGAGCACCACTCACAAAAACATCATAAAGTTCAAGTGAAATCCTAAGCACCCACACTCTAAACTTAAAATTGGTAGACTTAAGAGGTCAAGTTACCATTCTGGTCTACCTGGACCCTCAGTGACAAGCAAGGTTGAGTGGGGAAAGCCCTGTAACCCGTGGGGATGCTTTACCATGTAAGGGTCTTTACGGGACTCTCCCTTCCTGGATGCCCAGGTAATTCTCAGGTCGACGACTTTCTAATCTAGTGGTGTCATCTGCCTCGAACCTCTATAGTCATCCAAAGATATTTGGGTATCTTGATTGTGTCCTTTATACCTTCTGTCCCTTGCCTTCTTCATTGGTGCATGCTTGGGTGGAGGTCCCTAAGACCACCCTTGAGGCCTCCATTAGCTATTCACTACCATCGAGGCCAAGCCTCGACTTCTTTGTTTGTGCAACCACCTAACCAGATAGACATATCTTCTGATTCATCTGAGCTTAGATCTCCTTCATCCATACTCATGGAATAACCAGCAGAAGAAGAAAACAATCCCTAGAATCAGCTTCAGCGTCTCAACGATCTATTCCAGGCCTTTATGAATCCACCACAACGTCCTATGATGCGTAGTCATTACAATCCTGCTATGGTGGCGATCGAACCTCAAGTCTAAATCCCAGCTGGAGGTCCTGATAATGAACTCAAGCCTAACATGATTCATGCTATTCCTACATTCCATGGGTTTAATTCCGATGATCCCTTCCAGCATATTAAGCAACTCAAGCATCTGGCCCAAACCTTCGGGTGAAAAGCTCAGAATCGAGATATCTTGCCCTTGAGAATGTTCTCCTCTTTCATGGACAAGGACGCTCACTGGTACCAAACCCTAACTCGTCCAATCAACACATGGGCTGAACTACAATCTGAGTTCTTGATAAATTTCTTCCCTATTGGTCGGATAAATGATCTACGGCACCATATCACACATTTCATGCAGCATGCAGGAGAATCGCTTCATTAGGCATGGGATCGCTTTCTGGATCTCATGTGAAAGTGCCCCAATGGCGGAGTTCCTAAATAGGAACATGTCCAATCCTTTTACCAGGGACTCTGTGAGGATATTCAATTGTTCATCAATGAGACCTGTGGAGGAAACATCATGGGTCAACACGAAGACACCATGTGGGAGATTCTCGAGAACATGTGCTAGAACTCCATCAATAATGAATCCATGGGCATGCTCAACCGGATGAATGCCCAAGCTTTCACGAATCCATGGGGAGCACCAGAGATGCAGGGCCTATCCTCTTCTGTCGACTTGGAGTTAATGGCCAGTCGCCTAGACAAGGTCTCTATCATTAAGAAGAATGTGGATGAGCTAACTCAACATCTGCACCGAGCCACGTCTACGCAAAACCCGTTCGCACAACCACCCTCTAAGAGGGAGGCTGTGCACAACATCTATCACCGATCTTCTGAGGGGATGGATCGATATCAGCCCTCATCTGATTTAGGACTTGAAGGAAACTCTAGATCTGCCTAGTCTAGTTGGGGAACTCTGAACCCTCGCCTTCTGATTTCTCCGAGGTTCCTCAGACCTGCGAGGATCTCAATGCCATCTAGAACGATCCTTTCTCAAACACCTGCAACCTTGGATGGTGAAATCATCCTAATTACATGTTGTTAGGGAACAATCAAAATCGGAGACCTCAATATCAGCACTGACAGCATGTTTCTCGTCCATATCAGCCACCTCAACCTTGACCCAACCTGACTTTCCAAACTGGGCCAACTCGAGAAGATCAAAGGACTCTTATCCTTCAGACTCTGGCTGACATTCAGAAGATGAATGCGGCTATGCAAAAATATCACAAAGACAAGATCATAGAGGTTCGCAATCAACTCACCCAGATGGAAAATCCCTGCCAACTTGGTGCACTCCCTTCGCAACCTCTGCCCAATCCAAATAACGTGCCGAAGCAGAGGCTCATTATTAACCTAACTCAGGTCCAGGCTCACTTTGTCTATCAAGCCCCTTCTGCTCCATCACCTGACAGGATGGAGGCTTTAACATCATACGTAGGTTATCAGCAGCAACCACCTCTTTTGATTACCACAACCCAAAACCAGGTAGGACTGAATTCTATTACCACCTGTCAGGGCAAACTAACTTAGGAACAACTTTACCCATGCCACTCTCAGCCTGGTAGTTTAAACATAAACCCTAGGTTGGCTATCCAGGATACCTCTATCCCAGATCAAGAACCTGGACCAATTCTAGAGCAACCTGCAGAGGTTCCATTTTCCAAGGCCTTAACCAAGGGAAAAAAGAAACCCAAACCCATGGCTCTCGAGGAGGACCTAGTCAAGCTCTTTGAGTAGGTCCAAATAAACATCCCGTTGATGGATGCAATTCACCAGGTACCGGCTTATACGAGATTTCTGAAGGATGTATGTACACCTAAGAGTAAGCCGCGAAGCAAGGGCAGGAGCCCGATCGTATTATCGGAGCAAGCCAGTTCCGTCATTTTGAGTGAACAACCACCTAAGGCAAAAGATCCTGGTACCCTTCAATCTCCTGTACAATATGCTATATTCAATTTGATCATGCATTATTGGATCTAGGAGCCTCCATAAACCTAATGCCTACATCCCTACTTGACCACCTTGTAGAATCTGAGCTTAAACAGACAGAGGTGACATTGCAGTTGGCTAATCGATCTATTAAGACACCGAAAGGAATTCTTGAGGATGTCATAGATAGGGTACGTGATTTCTACTTCCTCGTGTACTTTGTAGTTATAGACATAGATGCTCCTGAGAACTTGAAGAACACACCCATCATCTTGGGGAAGCCTTTTCTGGCCACAGGTAAGGCCAACATCAATTGTGAGGAGGGCAAATTGTGTTAAAATTTGGGAGCAGGACACTAAAGATCGATATCATGAAGGCCCAAGGAGGACTTAGTTATGGGGTTATCGAAGAAATTTGCAACTTCGAATCTGTGGTTGATGACCCATGTGTTGAGGAAAACCTGCTTAACACTGATGATCAACCACAGGAGGATCAAACCCCACACTTAGAAGAGCTTGAACCAGACCTAAAGATACCATTAACTCCTATCGTTGCTCCTGAACCTTACCCTAAACCACCTGCTGCTATTGAAAATCCAGTCATGGAGTTTAAACCCCTCCCTAACCATCTCAAATATGTCCTTTTGGGTTCTCATCATACATTTCCTATGATTATCAATTCCCACCTTACTCCGATCAAGAAACCCACTTGATTTCTTTCCTCCAGCAGCATCGAAGAGCCATTGGTTAAACTCTCTATGACCTGACTGGTATCAGCCCCTCATATTGCATGCATCACATCTACACCATAGAGGGTTCACGACCATCCCATGAAAAGCAGAGATGCTTGAATCCGAGCCTTCATGATGTTATGAAAAAGGAGATCTTCAAGTAGTTAGATGCAGGCATCATCTACCCGATCTCCGACAGTCCTTCGGCGAGTCCAATCTAGGTTGTGCCCAAAAAGGTAGGACTCACTGTCAATACGACTAAAACTAGAGAGAGTATACCGACCCGTAACACAAACTCATGGAGAGTTTGTATTGATTACCAAAGACTAAATGACCCCATGTAAAAGGATCATTTCCCACTGCCATTTATTGATTAGATACTCTAGAAATTGGCAAGGAATCAATTCTTTTGCTTCTTAGATGGGTACTCTGGTTATAACCTGGTGGCAATCCATCTTAAGGACCAAGAGAATACTACCTTCACCTACCCCTTCGAGACAAACATGTTTCGTAGGATGTCGTTCGGTCTCTCTAATGCATATTCTACTTTTCAGCAATGCATGGTTGCCATAGTCTCAAATATGGTCAGTGTTTATCGCACTGAATCAGGTTTTAAGAATTTCGCATTGTAATGTAGCCGAAAAAACATTCAAAACAAATACAATTTTATTACTCAAATTTTAAAGTCCGAGGTTGAACGCAGGGAGCAAATTGGTGCTTTAGAAATCAAGATCACAATTTAAAAGAATAGGCAGTAATATCAATGTCACAAAGCAAAAATATACGAGTAGATGTGTAGCACAAAATATTCAAGAAGTCATTTATGAATAAAAAGTTAGAATTTTTCTCTCTCTGATTCTCTTCTCTTCTTCTTTCTGATTTTCCTTTGCAAGTTCTTTTTCCTTCCTTCTTTTGATTTTGGCTTCTCCTACCTTAGCCCTTCTGAAAGCTTCCTCTGCCTTCTTTTCTTCCTTTGCCTTTTCTCTTCTTTCTCTCTCTCTACCGGTTTCTTTCTTCTTTGGCTTTGCTTTGCTACCTTTTCTTCTTTCAACTTCTTCCTTTGGCTTCTTCCTTTCTCCGCCTTAGCCTCTCTGCGATTCTTCTCTTTCCTTTGGCTTTCATCCTTTTCTGCTTCAGCCCTTAGCCTTCCCTTCCTCTTCTTCAGCTTCACTTCTCCTCTTAGCCTGTAGAGAAAAACCTAACCCCTACCTACGTGAACTCTCTTCTTTATTTTCTCGCTTGGATTCCTCTCTCCCTGAGCCATGCTTCTCGGGTAATCAGGTTGGGTACATGGCCAAGACCAGGCCCACTGACGTGCGTTGGTGGGCGAGGTGTGCCAGCCGGGTCGCACCTACCAGGTTTGTGGGGTGTGGTTGCAGATGAGGCGTTTAGGTCGGGTGAGAGGGACCTCGCCCCGTGAGTTCTAGGCGACGAGCCTATGGCAAGCAAACAATTTATGCAGGCGCGGTGCTCCTTCTAGTTCTGAGGTGGGACTATCTTCCCACCCTCCTTCCGCGCGTTTGTAGCAGAGCTACTCTCTTTGATTGCAGCAGCTGCTACGGCTCTTGGTTTCAGTTGGATGCCTGGAATTGTTCGCTAGAGTGCCCCACACAACCAAAGACATGAGCCTAGAGCTGGCAAAGCCTAGTGCAGCTGCAAGCTTGCTTCGAGCTTCACTTCAATGGTGGATGAACTATGCACCTGAAGGCACCAAGACAGCCTCACGGCCACGTTAAAATGCCCAGGGAGCTTCACCAAGCTGCGATGAGTGTGCAGAGGTGGTCGGCATGGCATAGGAACTCCTGAGTGAGCGTACCTAGGGCACACTGTTGTCGTGTGTGTGGGTGTCTTCGGGGGTGTTTTTGGGTGATATGAGTGAGGGATTAGGATCATTGAGTCGAGAAGATGCTTGTGGACTGGTCGATGAGGAGGGAGGTGTTCTGTGGTGGTGGAGTGGCCTCACCGGAGTTGGTGGCTGGAGGTGAAGGGGATGATGGTGGTAGAGTATGGCAGTGGTGGAATGAGGGAAATAAAGAGGGGGAAAGATTATTGAGGGTGAGGGGAACCTATCTAGGTTGTGAAGAGACAAAAGGGAGATAGAGATGGTGTATGGCTCGTATTGCCAACACTGGAGATGAAGATGCTCAATGAGGACGGTCGACGAGGATGAAGGGGTGGTAGGGGCATTGCGGATGCTGCGTGCGGATGAGCGTGAGGGAGCAGAACCTGCCACTAGTATTATGGCTAGGCAACGAGGGAGAGTAGGAGGGGTCGCCGGAGCTTGATGAGAGAGTTAGTCGGAGGAGAAGGGACGAATTTGAGGGTGTTCTCTGGCTGATTTCAAGCTTACGAGAGTCAGGGCGAACTGGGGCTCCTTAAATAGAGCCTTGGAGGTTGGTTTTGTGCTTGGAAGCCAAGCTTCCATGCAAGGTTGGCTTGCCGATGATGGCAACTCAAAAGAGACTCAAATCTCTCATGCGTTCGCATGAGAGATTGGGTACCATGTAAGGCCTCAAATTAGGTTCACATTTGAGGGGATTTCATAAAGAATCTCCCATGCAATTTTGATGGGGATTCTGTGATAAATCAGGGAGAAATCACCTTCTAAAGCTCACCGAAGTATGATTCCTCTGCTATAATGGTGGAGGGACCTAATTTACATGAATGATGAAGAAGTTAGGGGTTCAAATGTAAGGGTTTTTGAAAGATAAGGGTAGAAATGTAATCAGGCTGGACCTATTTGCAAAGTGGGTCAAGATGAGTTCCCCTTGGGTCCTAATTTTGGTACAAACCTAATTTGGACCTAAGGAATCTAATGGTGAAGTTGAATTTTGTGTTTGATGACATTTGACTAGGCAATTTATGCAGAAACCCAATTTAGGGCAAATGTTTATCTAAGACCCCACTCTAGGTCAAAATAGGTCCCAATGGCGAAATTGAGAGTTCTAAACCCTAGGGAATATTTTCCTATTATTTTTAGAGGGTTTAGGTGAATTTTATTCTGATCATAACCATGTTTAATTAAGTGGATCTATTTTAGGGTTACAAGAAGTCATTTTATTTCCAAAACTCGCACAAACACTTTTCTGTCAAATCCAACCCACTTTTTATCTTATTAAGACCTTTTGAGCTGTGTTTAGCCCTTGACAAAACCCGTTGTTGTACTGCAATGGTAAAATTGCAGCTTTACCCCTTATTTCTTTCTTTTCTCTTAGAAAGGTTATTTAATGAATTTGGACTTGTAGTTGGTTATGTAGGAGCTTTTGTTCTCTTCTATGAGTCAAAATAACCTAATTAAGGCGCATGATTGTGTTCTCATCATACCCCCATGCATAGCTTTTGCTATTCGCTTAGCAAAATTTTAACATTAACTTTGATTCTAGATCATGGGTTCCTTTAATGTTCAAAAGCTATGCTGTGTGCCTTCTTGTCTATAGATTAGGTTAGAATGCCAAAAGTAGGCCTAGAGGTACTCAAGTACCAAGGAAGATCTGAACCTGACCAGCTCTAGCCTCTATTTGCCATGAAGGTTTTTAAGGCCCACAAGATCTATCCTAAGGTTCGTTAGACTCCACAGTTAAAGCACCCATGCTTGTAACATATTTTAGCCTCGGTTCAATTTGCAATGCATTTTTTGTGAGAGAGAGAGAGGAATTTTCTTTGTTTGGAGAGTTTTCTCTCTCTTTTCTTTTAATTTCTAGCTTCAGATTTTCTTCTCAACATGGTCTGTATTGGATTCCTAGTCCCCATCATCAATGCTCGAAGGGTGCCTAGCAATCCATGCTTTAGGATAGCACCGACCATGGCAACCCCCAGAACCTTGGCTTTCAAGATTTCGAGATAATCCTGGCCATGGCATTCTGTAGCTAAGTCCAGACCTTGGCAATCGACATTTTGTGATAATGCCGCCCATGGCATCAAAGCCAGCATAGGGTGCTTACATGCTCCCGGTAGTAAATGTAAATATCCTAGGAGACAAGCTCCGTGGAGAAGATATGTTATTGCGCACCTTTCACGTGAATTTCTCGCCTCTTCACGTCAGAAACTCGTCCAAATCAACTTGTGTTGATCAGCCACTCCTAATCTAGGCGAATTTTTCAGAACAATTTAAATGCATTTGTGTGATTTTGATACTTATGCGCACTAAACCAGACTGTGTGTGGATTGGAGCACTTGTGTTACCGAGTCCCGCAAAATAGAGTTCAGTAAATGAGGCTGAATACTCCCTATGCCTTAGACCTAATAGTTGAGCTTTGCATTTTCCCCAACCTCTTGAGGACTATCCAGATCCTAGTGGATACTTGAATTTTTAAGCCTAGGAGTATAGCCCAAGAGGCCTAAGATCAGCATTCCTATTAATCTCTTCTGTGTCTCATTAGCACCTTTTTCATTCGTTTTCTTTCTCTTGATATGGTCTAAAACTCAGTTAATCCCTTAATTTCTTACTAATGACTATCTTTTTTCTTTTTCTTCTCAACTTGTGCTCCTTTTTGACATTTTTCACTTGTTCCCCTTTTTCTCCTCAAGATTTGTAAGGCCTCAAAATTTTCTCTCCGATTAGAATTTTTTTTGTTCTTTTCAAGAATTTTTCATTTTTTTGTATTTTTGTGATATGTGATTTGTTTGATGAACCCTTTTCATGTGAGATGATTTTCATGGTGTTTTGCACTTTCGTACTCCCCCATTGCTACAATTTGCAATGTCCCCATTGTAAATTAAGTGGGTTCAAGTTCAGCTTAGATCATTCATTAGAACAGGTTTTGGGTGGGCGAATTGGTCGAGGTGACTGTTGCGGATGAATTCAGAACTCGGGTACGGGTACCTAAGGTGGGGTCAACTGTTCTAATGGATGAACCCTAAAGTACAAAATGAATTCAGCATAAGAATGTCAAGAAAGGTTTTTGGGTTTTTCAAAAAATGACGGGTTGCCTGCCATTAAGAGTTGAGTTTTACGCCATTGGCTGGGCACAATGAGCTTAGGGAGAATGGAGGGTAAAAGATATCTCAACCAAATTTGTATCAGTAAGGTCAGTGAATGGTTTGAGTCTCTGACCGTTCACAACGAAAGCTTCTGAATTGTGGCTGAGTGGACTGATCTCGATGGCTCCATTTCCAAAGATTTGTCGGACAAGGTAAGGTCTAATCCATTTCGATCTTTGTTTTCCTAGGAATAGCTTGAGTTTGGCATCAAAGAGTAAGACTTTTTAACCATGATGAAAGATCTTTCTGGATATGCGCCTGTCATGAAAGGCCTTAACCTGCTCTTTGTCAATTCATGAGTTCTCATACACATCGTAGCGTAATTCATCGATCTCACCTATTTGAAGCTTTCTGTGGGTTCCTGCCTTAGAAAATCTAGGTTGCAAGTCTGTACTTCCCAATAGGCTTTGTGCTCCAATTCAACAGGGATGTGACATGCCTTCTCGTACACCAATCTGAAGGGAGACATACCTAATTGGGTTTTGTGGGCATTCCTACAAGCCCACAAACCTTTTGGAAGTCGAGATGACCAGTCTTTCTTGTCTTGTTGAATAGTAACCTAGAGGATTTTCTTGATCTCCCGATTTGATAGCTCAGCTAGACCATTAGTTTGGGGGTGATAAGGAGTAGAGATTCAGTGTGACACCCTATATTTGGTCATCAGTGACCTGAACAGAGCATTAGTGAAATGGGTCCCTCCATCAAAGATTATCGCACGTGGAATCCCAAACCGTGAAAAGATGTTTTGATGAATGAATTTGATAACCACCATAAAATCATTAGTTCGGGTCAGAATGGCTTCTATCCATTTGGACACATAGTCAACAGTGAGTAGAATGTACTTGAAGCTGTCCGAAATAAGAATGGGTCCCATAAAATCAATCCCCCATACGTTGAAGATTTGGCATACAAGAATCGATTGTAAGGGCATCATATCACGGTGGCTCATGTTGCCTAAGGCCTGGCAACGAGTGCATGCCCTACAGTGATTATATGTGTGTTTGAAAATTCTGGGCCAATAGAAGCCGCATTGGAGGACTTTCGCTGCAGTTTTATGACCTGAGAAGTGTCCACTGCATGCCTGGTCATGGCAGAAAGATAATATGTCCGAGATTTCAACCCCAATAACACATCGTCTAATGATTTGATTAGCACCGATGTGGAAAAGATACAGGTCTTCCCAGAAGTAATACTTGGCATCGAAAAGCAATTTGTCCTTCTTAGCCTTCGGCCAATCAGAAGGGATTTGATGTGATGGCAGGTAGTTACTTGATCAGGAAACCATGGAAGTCCTGTACTGATAGTCAGGAGGTGCTCATCAAGAAAATGTTCCATAATGGGTCCAGAAGGGTCGATAATCTCAGAAGGAAGGTGGGACAAGTGATCAGCTACCACATTCTATTTTCCCGCTTTGTTGCGAATCTCGAGGTCAAATTCTTGCAATAGCAAGATCCAGCGGATTAATCGAGGTTTCGCATTCTTCTTTGCAAGGAGATGCCTCACAGCTATGTAATCAGAGTAAATGATAACACGAGACCCTAGGAGTTGTGATCTAAAATTTTCTAGGGCAAATACTATGGCTAGCAGCTCTTTCTCAGTAAATGTGTAGTTACGCTGAGCCTTGTAAGTGTCTTGCTTGCATAGTAGATGACCATAGGTTTCCCGTCAATTTTCTACCCAAGTATCGCTCCTAGAACAAAATTAGATGCATCGCATATGATCTCAAAGGGTTGAGACAAATCGGGGGACTGTAGGATTAGAGCTTGGGTAACTCGATCACGGAGGATTTCAAACGCTTGAGTGCATTCGTTAGAGATTTCGAAAGGTACATCCTTAGATGGTAGATTGGTCAGGGGGTGCACGATTTTTGACAAATTAGGAATGAATCGATGGTAAAAATTGATGTGGCCCAGAAAAGATTGGATGTCCTTGATCGAGCTAGGCATAGGGAGTTTGGAAATCAGATTCACCTTGGCTCGATCGACCTGGATGCCTTTTTCTGATATGAGATGTCGCAGGACAATTCCTTCAGGCACCATGAAATGGCTCTTTTCCCAGGAAAGAACCAGATTCATGTCAATGCACTGCCTGAGGGGACCAAGTCAAGGAGGCAATCGTCAAATGATGCTCCGAATACTGAAAGGTCATCCATAAAGACTTCCAGATAATCACCTACCATATCTGCGAATATGGCAAGCATGCACCGCTGAAAAGTAGCGGGTGCATTGCAGAGATCGAAAGGCATCCTTTGGAATGCATACGTCCCGAAGGGGTAGGTCAAAGTGGTCCTTTCTTGGTCCTCAGGTTAGATTGCAACCTGGTTATAACTGAGTACCAGTCCAGAAAGCAGAACCTATTTCCCGCTAGTTTCTCGAGGTTCTAATCAATAAATGGTAGTAGGAAATGATCCTACTTTGTGGAGGTATTGAGTCTTCTGTAATCAATGCAGACTCTCCACGCATTCACAACATAGGTCGGTATGACTTCTCCAAATTCAATCCTGATTACCGTTAGTCCTGCCTTCTTAGGCACAACATGGATTTGACCCAACCACCGACTGTCGGAGATCAGGTAGGTGATCCCTACATCTAAGCATTTGATGATCTCCTCTTTCACGAGCTCCTGCAGATTAGGATTCAAACGAATCTGCATTTCACGGGATGGTCGTGTGCCCTCTTCAATGTAGATACGGTGTGTGTAGTAGGAGGGGCTAATACTAGTCAAATCATCGAGACTCCATCCAATGGCTCTTTGATGTTGCTGGAGAACAGTAATTAGACGAGATTCCTAATTAGGTGTAAGTTTGGAGTTGATAATCATAGGAAATGTCTGATTGGAACCCAAAAAGATGTACTTAAGATGGTCGGGAAGGGGCATAAGTTCCAAAATAGGGTTTATCAGTAGCAGCAGGTGGTTCATGGTGTGTGTCAGGAACAAGGGAGGGAGTTTTGGGTGTGTCTAGGTCAAGTTCGGACTCCTCTGATTGCGAGTTTTCATCCTCTTGTGGTTGATCAGAAGTACGACGATTTTCCATAATATATGGATCGTCAATCATAGCCTTGATGTCACATATTTATTCTATAACACTGCAATTAATCCTTTGTTGGGCCATAAGGATGTCAATCTTTAATGTTTCGATTTCGAATTTCAATTCAATTTGGACCTCCTCACAATTTATGTTAGCCCTAGTAGTGGCCAAAAAGGGTCTCCCTTGTATAATTGGTGTATCCCTCGAGTTTTCTGGAGCATCCATATCCATGACTACTAAGTCCACCGAGAAATAGAAATCTCGAACCCTAATAATGACATCCTCAAGATCTCCTTTAGGTGAGTTAATAGATCGATGAACCAACTGTAATGTCACCTCTATAGGTTTACGCTCAGATTCTTCAAGGTGGTCAAGTAGCGATGTAGGTATTAGGTTTATCGAGGCCCCTAGGTCCAATAAAGCCCTATCAAATTGGGCATCACCAATGGTACAGGAAATCAGGGGAGTGCTTGGGTCTTTTGCCTTAAGTGGGAGTTTGCTCAAAATTACAGAGCTGGCTTACTCTGATAGTACGACTGGACTCTCACTTTTTGTTCACAACTTACAATTAGTGCACACACATCTTTCAAAAATCATGCGTAAGTTGGTATGTGGCTGGTCAGGCGTGTTTCATGTGTTTAAAAATCAGGGTTACAAGTAACCCATCATCGTAGTTGCAAAACACATCGATTAGATAAAATTAATACCGAAACTCCAAGGGAGTCCCGAGTCGAACACAGGGAGGTGACGTTTATGTGAAAACTGCGCTTCGTTTTGTTTCCTTTTGGCATTTTAGGGTTTTGATTTTTTTTTGTGCTTTTGAAATAAAAGACAAGAAGAATAAATCACAAGATAGAAATGGAACAAATATGATAAATATATCAATTCAATGTCGATTACAATGAATTATGAAAGCATAAAAAGAGAGGGGGGTGAGAGGAAATCTCCCGAATCGGCTATTTGGTAAGACGACAACACCTGGCGATAGCTCAAACGAAGGAGGTGAGGAGCAGGACGACGGTGGTGAGATGCTAGAGGACGTCGGGTTGAGCAAAGCTTCAGTATAGCTCCAGAATGGAGGTGAGAAGATGGAGTTAATCTACTACCAGAATGGAGGTGGGAGGATAGCTCCAAGGTGACCTTTGAAGGGAGATGGGAAGTTGGAGGAGTATTTGGTGGGGTAGAGGTTCGCTACAATAATAGGGACCTTGGGAGCTTGAAAACATGCTCTAATGGAGCGTTGGAAGGCTTACTAGAGCTTGGGAGCAGGTTGGAGTAGAGTAGGTAGAGATGGTTTGGAAGGGAGGGCGTGTAGGGCCTTTTATAGTGGAGAATAACAGGCAAACAAAGGCAGCTCATGCCCGCTAGCGCCCACAGCTGGCGTTGCTATCATGCAGTGAATTATCGACGGCTGTAAGCGTCGCTATAAGTCCAGCTCATGCATCGTTGTAGGTCCAGCTCACGCTGCGCTGGCACCGTGGTCCTGCCTTGCCACGCACGCGCACTCACCCATCCACTAGCGCTGCGCAACGCTATGCTGTGCGCATGCGCGCCTACGGGCCCACGAATGTGCAGTGCTGCATGCGTGTGCTGGTGGCCTGGGTTGTGCCATGTGGCATAGTCTGCGCTATCCATCTTCTTGTTGTTGGGGCTGCCGCAGAGGTCGGATTGAGTCAATTTTCTCGTCATTAGTCTACGATCGTTGACCCGAATCCATCCAAGTAGTTGGATTTATCATTTGAAGCTCCAAATTTTGTCTCCTAGTCCCTTAGCTGTTGATCTTCCTCAGACTGCATATGGTGCTACGGAACTCCGATCAAGGCGATTTTAGAGGCGTTAGACTCTGATCGTCGTCTTGATCAGATCCGTATGGTCGGATCGTCAATCCAAGGATCCAAAATAAATATCCTTCTCCTAATAACAAAAAGGATGCAATTAACCTAAATTATATACAACTACTCTAAATGCAAAATGATGCATGCTATGTAATATTTATAACATCAAATGCAAATCCATGCCTAGGAACATGCATGAATAGGTATTTTACCCTCAATAAATGTGTTTACATCATACCCCCATGCCCATCTTTTGCTATTCCCTAGCAAAATGAAACTATATGCTATGTATAAAAGTAGAATTAGGAATAGATAACTTAAGCCTAAGTTGTTTATTAACAATAGAAAATTTCAACTAAGGTCCTAAACTACGAAAACTCAAAAGTACCTGGGTGTCTGCCAGACTGCAGACCGCCCAAGATCTCGCCTTATTTGAGAAGGGAAGATATATATATTTTATTTTTCTTCTTTTCTGATTTTTTTATACTTTTGGAGTTTGAGAGTTCTGGGATAACTTTTACGGCTACCCAACCCACCCAAGACTCGAAAAGGACTCTAAGTACTAAGCATCCTTGTGGTGATAGACTCACAAAACGGCTGTTAAGACGGACTTCGGGTTTCTACAACCCAAGGTGACCTTGCCTAATGGTTTATCTTTACGATCGGTAGCTTTCTCCCTACTTCTTTCATTTATGGTGTCAACACAAGGGCGAACCCAGTGTATATCTCCCCAATTTATTCTACTTCCCCGCTTCGTCCCTAAGTGTTTTTGGAATTATTGTGATTTTTTTTTTTTGTGAGCAAGGTTCTGGACAATCGGCCGATAGGATGTTACCACCAACAACTTGCCAGCCATACTTATGCGGTGAAGTGTGGTTGTATTTTTTTTTATTTTCTCTTTTTTTTTCTTTTCTTTTTGCGTGTTTTTTTTTCTAAGTAGGTGGCTTCCCTAATCTAAGATTTACCTAAAGGTAGTACAATGAAATTGGTCTTGTGGCTAGGCTTTGGACAACCTGCCGATGAGCTGTTACCACCAACAACTTGCCAGCCAAACAACCCAAGTCGGTCCATTAGCTACCCAATTTCCGTAAAAGCCATCGAAAAGTGAGTAAGTGCAAAAAAAAATATGTGTGTAGAGGCTTAGGCTTAAAGTCCCCCCAAATCAAAGGGCGGGTTGATAAGTCGCATACTTATCTTCCCAAATTATTTACCAAATTAAAATAAATTTTAATTGGTGAGGACTCAAGGCTAAATCCACATTCGAGTGGACACTGAGCTAATTAAGCCCAAAGACTTGAAGAGTCTAAGTGTTTAGGTCCTCTCGTATCATTTCCTAAAGTAAGCAACTTCCAAATGCCTAAGTTCTTATTTCCTAATTTCATTTTTGTTTTCTTTTATAAGAAAGTAAAGGAAATTCTATGGAGTTAACATAATGATTTTAGGAATTGATTGTCCACTCCCCCCTGCCTAAATGATGCAATGTCCTCATTGTAAAAATAAAGACATGAAAAGGACAGAGTAAACAGAACATCACCTGAGTGTCGTGAAAATCCAGTTAGCTCCACAGAGAGAAGAGCATATACACACGTGCTAAGTTTAATGCCTTCAGCTAGGAAAAACATACATACAAAGAAGAAATTGAGAATTCACAAGTATAGGCCAAAGTCAAAATCAAAAGGTTGACCTTGAAACCCGTCCGCAGAAGATGTCCACAAATGTGAATGAGATTATGGTGTAGACCCATGCCCCAGGATCGTGTGGTTCTCAGGTTTTGGATGCAAATCACCTAGAACCGAAGGTTATTGTGTTTGCGGGGCTGGGCCTACGGTTTAGTGGTGTGCAACCCAAGACCAAAGTGTCGGACAACGGGTAAAGATGGTTCAATAGGTGAGGTTGTACACTTCACATCAAGCTCAGAGAAATAATCAGTTATTCCAGGCTTGAGTCGCACGTGAAAGATATCATAAGGGTCCATATAGAAGGTAGGTGGTTTTAGGTCAATAGGTACCCTTATATCCAAACTTGTTTTTCCCTCAAAATTAACCTCCCAAATTTTCATTTCCAACTTCCTATCCTCTGAAATCAAGGTTTCCAGGACATCCAGATCATTGTACACCCCATCTAAAGTACCCAAGTCCAACAATTGTTCCTAAATCAGGATTGACTTTGGCATAATGATCTCAAAAGTATGTTCATTCAAGTCTTCAAGGTGTGGTTGAGGAATGGGGCTACTAATTGAGTCATCGGGTATCGAATCCTCCAAGTTAGCCCCAACCGAATCAGAATCTTCAGTAGTCAGCCTACCAAATTGGTTGTCATACTCCTCGACCCCGTATGTCTCACTAAAATCATTCTCCTCAAGCTTAAGTGAGACTTCACTAAGAGATTCCTCACCCTTAAAATCAAAGAATTCATGAACCCCATTTGTATATGTCTCAACATCACAAGTCATTTCATCATCCATGGAGACATAATTTTCTTCATTTCCTGACTTGGGGATCTCAGGTGAATCAACCGGTTCATCCTCAAAGGGTTGCTCAAGACGAATCTGGTCATCTCCAGCAACAGCACCAAAATGATCGAGCGTGTTTCGCATGTATAGAAATTAGGGTTGCAAGTAACCCATCGTCGTAGTTGGAAAACACGTTGATCAGATAAAATTTATACTGAAACTCCAAGGGAGTCCTAGGTCGAACACAGGGAGGCGATGTTTACGTGAAAACTGTGCTTTATTTTGTTTCTTTTTGCAATTTCGAGGTTTTGATATTTTTTTTGTGTTCTTGAAATAAAAGACAAGCAGAATAAATCACAAGATAGAAATGGAACAAATATGATATATATATCAATTTAATGTCGATTACAATGAACTATGAAAGCATAAAAAGTGAGGGGGTGAGAGGAAATCTCCCGAATTGGCTATTTAGTGAGACGACGGTGCCTGGCGGAAGCTCAGACGATGGAGGTGAGGAGCAGGACGACGGTGGTGAGATGCTGGAGGATGTCGGGTTGAGGAAAGCTTTGGCGTAGCTCCAGAATGGAGGCGAGAAGATGGAGTTAATCTACT
This sequence comes from Thalassia testudinum, assembly GCA_037157565.1. Taxonomy (NCBI): domain Eukaryota; kingdom Viridiplantae; phylum Streptophyta; class Magnoliopsida; order Alismatales; family Hydrocharitaceae; genus Thalassia; species Thalassia testudinum. The sequence goes on from JAZHRO010000014.1 coordinate 67,472,139, forward strand.
ACCCGAATGGAGGTGGGAGGATGGCTCCAAGGTGACCTATGAAGGGAGATGGGAAGTTGGAGGAGTATTTGGTGGGATAGAGATTTGCTACACTAATGGGCACCATGGGAGCATGTGAACAAGCTCTAATGGAGGGTTGGCAGGCTTGCTAGAGCTTGGGAGTAGGTGGGAGTAGAGTAGGAAGAGATGGCTTGGAAGGGAGGGGGTGTAGGTCCTTTTATAGTGGACAAGAGGCAAAAATAGGTATAGGACCATTAGTGACATCCAAGCCAACGCTGGAAACATCACTGTAGGCAGCTCATACCCGTTGGCGCCCACAGCTAGCTTTACTGGCATGCAATGAATTACCGACCGTTGTAAGCATCGCTGTAAGTGCAGCTCATGCGTCGCTATAGGTCCAGCTCACGTTGCGCTGGTGCCGCGCTCCTACTTACCATGCACGCGTGCATGCCCATCCACTGGTGCTGCGCTGTGCGCAAGCACGCCTGCGCTACTATGTGTGCACCCACACTACTGCACGCGTGCGGTGCTGCGGCTTGGGCTGCACCACATGGCGTTGTCTGGGCCGTCCATCTTCTTGTTGTAAGGGCTGCTACCGAGGTCGGATTGAGTCGATTTTCGCATGGTTAGGCTGTGATCGTCGACCTAAGTCCATCCCAATGGTCGGATTTATCATTTGAAGCTCCAAATTATGTCTCCTAGTCCCTTGGCCATTGATCTTCCTTGGACTGCATATGATGCTACGAGACTCCGATTGGGCTGATTTCAGAGGCGTTGGACTCCGATCATCATCTTGATCAGATCCGTATGGTTGGATCGCCAATCAGAAGCTCTAAAGTAAATATCCTTCTCTCCTAACCACAAAAAGGTCACAATTAACCTAAATATATACAACTACTCTAAATGCAAAATGATGCATGCTATGCAATATTCATAACATGAAATGCAAATCTAAGCCTAGGAACATGCTTGAAAAGGAATTTTACCCACAATAAATGTGATTACATCAGTGGCGGATCAGATCCATTAAGGGGATGTTTATATGGCCCTGTTCAAAGAACTTGACCAAGTGCTCCTCAGGTACCACGGGTTTGGTTGTCATCTTTCCCTTGGTCAAGGTCTTGGGAAATGGAACCTTGGATGGTTCCTCCAGAATAGGTCCAGGTTCTTGATCTGGGACAAGGGTGTCCTGGGTAACTATCCTAGGGTTTAGGTTAGCACTACTAGGCTAAAAGTGGCTTCGGTAAGGTGGGTGTTGTGTTGCTTTGCCACTACGGGTTGTTGTTGAATTCAATCATACCTAGTTTTGGTTTGGTGTGGGTAAATAGGTGGCTGTTGCTGAAATACAGAATATGATGTCGAAGCTTCCATCCCGTCATGTGATGGAACAGAAGGGACCTAATAAATCATGTGGGCTTGGCCCCAATTTGGGATCGTAACGTGCCTCTAGTTCCGCACATTATTTGATTCGGTAGAGGTTGCGAAGGGAGTGTGCCAGGTTAGCAGGAGTTCCCCATCTGGGTGAGTTCATTGCGAACCTCTTTGATCTCGTCCTTATGTTGTTTCTGCATAGCCGCATTCATCTTCTTAATGTTAGCCAGAGTTTGAAGGACAAGAGTCATCTAATCTATCTGAGTTGGCCCAGATTGATAGGTGGGGTTGGGGCTAGGCTGAGGTGGCTGATTTTGATGATGAGCTTGTGGACGGGGTTGATATGTTGGTCTTTGATTATTTCCCACCCATAGGAAATTGGGATGATTCCGCCATCCAGGGTTATAGGTGTTAGAGAATGGGTCATTTTGGATGGCGTTGAGGTCCTCGTAGGTCTGAGGAACCTCAGGATAGTCAGAGTATGAGGGTTCAGAGTTCCCCCAAATACAGTAGGCAGGATCAGAGTTTCCTTCAGTCCTCGAGTCAGACGGGGGTGGATACAGGTCCATCCCCTGAGAAGATCGGTGATAGTTGTTATGTACAGCTTCCCTACCAGAGGGTGACTGTGCAAATGGGTTTTGGGCAAAGGTGGCTCACTGCAGATGTTGAGTTAGCTCATCCACCTTCTTCTCAAAGATAGAGACCTTGTCCAACTGACTAGCCATCAATTCCAAGTCGATGGATGCGAACAGGCCCTACGTCTCATGTGCTCCCCTTTGATTCGTCGATGCGCGGGCATTCATCTGGTCGAATAAGCCCATGGACTCATTATTGATGGAGTTCTCGCACATATTCTCGAGAATCTCCCACATAGTGTCGTCGTGTTGACCCATGATATTTCTTCTGCAGGTTCCATTGGCAAATAGGCGGATATCCTCACTGAGTCCATACTAAAAAGTCTAGACTTGTTCCCATTTAGGAACTTCGTGATGGGGGCACTTTGTCATCAGATCCAAGAAATGGTCCCATGCTTCATGAAGGGGTTCTCCAGATTATTGGGTGAAGTGTGTGATCTGGTGCCGTATGGCATTCGTCCGACCATCTGGAAATAAGTTTTTCAGAAACTCAGATTGTAGTTCAACCCATGTGCTGATTGGCCACGTTTGAGTCTGATACCAGTGCGATGCTTTGTCCATGAGAGAGAAGGAAAACATCTTCAAGAGATGAATATCCCAATTTTGGACATCTAACCCGAAGGTCTGGGCCCGATGCTTGAGTTGTTTGATGTGCTGGAAGGGTTCCTCGAAATTAAGCCCTTGAAACTTTGGAATAGCATGAATCATGTTGGGCTTGAGTTCAGAATCAGGACCTCCAACCGAGATTTGGACTCGAGGTTCGATTGCCACCGCAACGAGATTGTAGTGATCTCGCATCATAGGACGCTGTGGTGGGTTTGCAAAGGCTTGGAATAAATCATTAAGGCACTGAAGTTGGTTCTGAAGGTTGTTCTCTTCTTCTGCGGGTTGTGCCATGATGATGGAAGAAGGAGAATTGGGTTCAAATGAATCAGAGCATATGTCTATGTAGCGGGGTTGCTGCACAAACATGGAAGTCGAGGCTTGGCCTTGACGGGAGTGAATCACTAAAGGAGTCCTCAAGGATGGTCATATGGACCTACCGAACATGCACCAATGGTATGGATGACAGGAGAATGTGATGGATCCAATCAAGATAACCAAAAAATCTGGATGACTATAGAGGTTTGAGGCCGATGATACCCCTTAATCAGAAAGCCGTCCACCTGAGAAATACCTGGGTAGGCTGAAAGGGAGAGTCCCACAAAGACCCCTATATGGTAGAGCACCCCACGGGTTATAGGGTTTCCCCGACCCGACCTTTCTTGTCACTGATGTTCCAGGTCGACTAGAATGGGGACTTTGAGCTCTTAATTCTACCAGTTTTAATCAAGGGGACGGGTGCTCAAGATTCCACTTAAACTTTAGATGTATTGAGTGCAAAAAGTGACCTAATTTCAAAGCTGGTTGACCCAACAAGGTGGGTCAACTTCACCTATTTATCCTTTGAGAAGTTTTAGGTCCTTTCCTTTAGGATTCAAGTGAGATTAAGGGCTTGAATTTTAGGGTTTTCTTGAATTGATCTCTTCAACCAAGGCTTAGGCACACCTCTTTCTGGAAAGTTGATTCTTACTTATGAATGTGTCTCTAAAACCCTAGATTGAAATCCTTATTTTGCCTCTAATCTTGATCTAGTTTAGTTTGCCAAAATATGGTATCTAACGCTCAATCAAGAAGGTGGTAGCCCTAGTTACCTTAAATGGGTGCACAAATCAGTGTTGTTGAAATCAAATCAGGCAGCTTGGTGAATTGGCTAGAAAAGGAAAGCAGGTAGCCCTAATTGATTTTATCGTCTTTTCCTTTTTAGAATGAGGGGCTTAAGAGAAAGAGATTAATCAGAAATTACCTACCCCGGGCATGTTTGATGTGCAGCTTTCAATGAATCTTCTTCCATGAAACAATCACAACAAAGAGATATGGCAAGTTAGTATCAAATCAGAAATTATAATCAAGATTTCTATATCGCTCATTGCTCCCCAGCAATAGCGCCAAAATGTTTTTCACGCTGAATCAGGTTTTAAGAATATCGGGTTGTAATATAGCTGAAAGGGCATTCAAAACAAATGCAATTTTATTACTCGAATTTTAATGTCTAAGGTCGAACACAGGGAGAAAATTGGTGCCTTAGAAATCAAGATCACATTTTAAAAGAATAGGCAATAATATTAATGTCACAATGCAAAATTATAGGAGTAGATGTGTAGCACAAAATATTCAAGAACTCAATTATGAATAAAAAATTAGAATTTTCTCTCTCTCTGATTCTCTACTCTTCTTCTTTCTGATTTTTCCTTGCAAGTTCTTCTTCCTTCCTCCTTCTGATTTTGGCTTCTCCTGCCTTAGCCTTTCCTTGAGCTTGCTCTGCCTTCTTTTCTTCCTTTGGCTTTTCTCTTCTTCTTTCTCTCTCACTACCGATTGCTTTCTTCTTTGGCTTTGCCTTGCTACCTTTTCTTCCTTCAGCTTCTTCCTTCTCTCCCTTTCTCTGCCTTAGCCTCTCTGTGATTCTTCTCTTTCCTTTGGTTTTCTTCCTTTTCTGCTTCAGCCCTTAGACTTCCCTTCCTCTTCTTCAGCTTCACTTCTCCTCCTCTTAGCTTGCAGAGCAAAACCTACCCCCTACCCATGTGAACTCTCTTCTCTCTTTTCTCTCTTGTATTCTGCTCTCCTAGAGCCATGCTTCTCAGGTAATCATGTCAGGTATGTGCTCGGGACCAGGCCTACCGACGTGCAGTGGTGGGCGAGGTGTGCTAGCTGAGTCGGGTCTACCAGGTCCATAGGGCATGGTCGCGGACGAGGCTGTCAGGTCGGGTGAGAGGGTCCTCACCCCAAGAGTTGGAGGTGATAAGCCTATGGCAAGAAAATAATTTTTGCAGGCGTGGTGCTCCTTCCAGTTCCAAGGTTGTATTATCTTCCCACCCTCCTCACGCGCATCCGCAGCAGAGATGCCCTTTTTGATTGTAGCAGCTGCTACGGCTCTTGGGTTCAATTGGATGCCTGGAGTTGTTCGCAAGAGTGCCTCACACATCCCAGGACATGAGCCTGGAGTAGCTGCAAGTCTACTTCGAGCTTCGCTTCAATGGCAGATGAACGTCTACACCAGAAAGCACCAAGACAGCCTCACGGCCATGTTAAAACACTCAAGGAGCTTCGCCAAGGTGTAGCAAGTGTGCAGAGGTGGTTGACATGGCTTGGGAATGCTTGAGTGAGCGTACCTAGGGCACACTATGGCCGTGTTTGTGGGTGTGTTCGGGGGTATGGTTGGGTAAGTGTTTGAGGGATTAGGATCAACGAGTCAAGGAGATGCTTGTGGATTGGTAGGCGAGGAGGGAGGTGGTCTGTGGTGGTGGAGATGTCTCGCCGGAGTTGGTGGTCGGAGGTGAAGGGGATCATGGTGGTGGTGTGCGGCAATGGTCGAATAAGGGAAATAAAGCGGAGGAAATATTGCAGAGGGTGAGTGGAAATTATCTAGGTGGTGAAGAGATGAAAGGGAGACGACGATGGCGTCTGGCTCGTATTGCCGACATCCGAGACGATGATGCTTAGTGAGGATGGTAAGCGAGGATGAAGGGGAGGCAAGGGCGTCGACGGGTGCTGCACGATGCGAACGAGCGTGAGGGAGAAGAACCTGCCACCAGTATTGTAGATAGGCAACGAGGGAGAGTTGGAGGGGTCACCGGAGCTTGATGACCGAGTCGACTGGAGGAGAAGATACGAATTTGAGGGGGTTCTCCGACTGATTTCAAGCTTAGGAGAGTCAGGGCGAACTAGGGCTCCTTAGATAGAGCCATGGAGGTCAATTTTGTGCTTGGAAGCCAAGCTTCCAAGCAAGGTAGGCTTGGCAACGATGGCAACTCAAAATAGACCTGAATATCTCATGCGTTCGCATGAGAGATTGGATACCAAGTAGGGCCTTAAATTAGGTTCACATTGGAGGGGATTTCATAGAGAATCTCCCTTCCAATTTTGAAGGGCATTCTTTGAGAAAGTAGGGAGAAATCGCCTTGTAACGCTTGCCGGAGTAGGATTCCTCCGGTATAATGGCAGAGGGACCTAATTTCAAAGAACGATAAGGTTGCTAGGGGGTCAAATGTAAGGGTTTTTAAAAGATCAGGGTAGAAATGTAATCAGGCTGGACCTATTTGCAAAGTGGGTCAAGATGAGTTTTCCTTGGGTCCAAATTTTGGTACAAATCTAATTTGGGCCTAAGGAATCCAATGGTGAAGTTGGATGTTTTGTTTGAAGACGTTTGACTGGGCAATTTACACAAAAATAATTTAGGGCAAATATTTGTCTGAGACCCTATTCTAGGTGAAAATATGTTCCAATGGCCAAATTGAGTGTCCTAAACCTAGAGAACATTTTTCTATACTTTTTAGAGGGTTTAGGTGAGTTTTATCCTAATCAGAACCTTTTTTAATCAAGTGGCTCTTTTTTAGAGTTATTGGACGTCATTTAATTCCCAGAACTCTCACGAACCCTTTTCTGTGAAATCCAACCCACTTTTTATCTTGTTAAGACCTTTTGACCAGCTTTTAGCCCTTGAGAAAACCCGTTGTTATACTGCAATGGTAAAATTGCAGTTTTATTCCTTGTTTCTTACTTTTCTCTTAGAAAGGTTATTCAGTGAATTATGACCTCCAGTTGGTTATGTTGGAGCTTTTGTTCTCTTCTAAGGGTCAAAATGAGCTAGTTAAGGGTCATGATGGTGTTCCATCAGTAGGTGAGTACCTTGAAGTCTTCATGAATGACTTCTCGATATTTGGTGAATCTTTTGATGATTGCCTCTTGCACTTGGTTCAAATTCTCAGGCATTGTATCGACGTGAATCTAGTTCTTTCTTAGGAAAAGGGCCACTTCATGGTACCTAAGGAATTGTCCTAGGTAACCTCATCTCTGAAAAAGGAATTCATGTTGATCAAGCTAAGATTAATTTTATTTTCGAACTACCCTTGCTTGGCTCGGTCAAGGACATCCATTCATTCCTGGGGCATGTCTGTTTTTACCACCGTTTCATTCTTGATTTCTCGAAAATTGTGCACCCCCTGACTAATCTTCTCTCAATGGATGTCCCCTCTAAAATTACTGAGGAGTGCACTCATGCATTTGAGAGCCTACGTGATCGAGTTACTCAAGCACCAATCCTGCAATCCCCTAACTAGCCTCTACCATTCGAGATCATGTGCGATGCATTTGACTACGCAGTGAGTGCTGTACTTGGGCAAAAAATTTACAGGAAACCTGTGGTCATCTACAACGCCAGCAAGACACTTGACGAGGCTCAGCATAACTACACTATTATTGAGAAAGAGATGCTAGCTGTAGTATGTGGCCTCAAAAAATTTTCATCTTATCTTTTGGGTTCCCATGTTATCATATACTCGGATCACACCATAGTGAGGCACCTCCTCGAGAAGGACTCGAAACCTCAACTAATCTACTGGATCATGCTGTTGCAAGAATTCGACCTAGAGATTTGTGATAAGGTAGTAAAATAGAATGTGGTAGCTGATCACTTGTCCTGCCTTCCTTCTGATATCATCGACCCTTCCAGACCAATCATTGAACACTTTCTGATGAGCACCTCCTGACTATCGGTGCAGGACCTCGCTGGTACGTTGATTTGGCTAACTACTTGGCATCACATCAGATCCTGTCTGATTAGCCAAAGGACTAGAAGGACAAGTTGCTTTCTGATGCCAAGTACTACATCTGGGAAGATCCGTACCACTTCCGCAATAGTGCTGATCAGATCATCAAACGATGCATCCCGGAAGTGGAAATTCAGGACATTCTATCCTTCTTCCATGACCAGGCCTGCGATGGACACTTCTCTGGACATAAAACAATGGCTAAAGTCCTCCAGTGCGACTTTTATTAGCCCACGATCTTCAAGGATGCATACAACTACTGTAAGGCATGCACTCAATGCCAGATCTTGGGCAACATGAGCCAACACGATATGATCCCTTTTCAACCAATTCTAGTAAGTGAAATCTTCGATATATGGGGGATTGATTTTATGGGACCCTTCCCTAAATCAGATGGCTTCAAATACATTCTCTTCACTGTAGACTACGTGCCTAAATGGATAGAAGCTATCCTGACCCGAACCATTGATCATAAAGTGCTAATCAAGTTTACTCGTCAACACATCTTTCTCGATTCGGTGTCCCATGTGTCATTATCTCTGATGGAGGAACCCATTTTATAAATGTACAGTTTACATCCCTGATGACCAAGTACAAGGTGTCACACCGAATCTCGACTCCTTACCACCCCCAAGGAAATGGTTTGGTTGAACTTTCTAGTTGGGAGATCATGAAAATCCTCTAGGTCACTCTTTGGCTTAACAGGAAGGACTGGTCAGCCTGACTTCTGGAAGCTCTGTGGGCTTATAGGACCATCCACAAAACCCAATTAGGTATGTCTCCATTCATATTGGTGTACAGGAAGGCATGTCACCTCCCCATTGAGATGGAGCACAAAGCCTATTGGGCAGACGGAAGTGTAATCAAGATCTACTTAAGGCTGGAACCCACCGTCAGCTTCAAATGAGAGAGATCAAGGAACTACGCAATGATGCATACGAGAACTCGTGGATTTACAAAGAGCTAGTGAAGGCTTTTCTTGATAAGCACATTTCTAGAAAAACTTTCCATCTTTGTCAGAAGGTCCTACTCTTTGATGCCAAGCTAAAACATTTCCCAGATAAACTAAGATCTAAATCGATTGGACCATTCCTGGTGAGACGAATCTTTAGAAATGGAGCCATTGAAAATAATCAACCAAGACTTGATTCTGAAACTTTAATTGTGAATGGCTGATAAATACCAGTTTATCATCATTCTTATGCATTAAAACAAACCTAGCTCTTAAAATTTTACTCCACAAACGGGTTTTTGGGCTGCATTTAGGCATTCACTAGGTTAGGCACGCATTGCATTTTCTTTTGTTATTTTAATATGTTTCTGTGAGTGTTAGGGATGAACAGATATATAGATCCCTAAAATCCTACCACTCAAGAAGGCAATTGGTGAAGGAGTTCAGACTAGCTGGAACTCAGCTTAATCCAGCTCACCACAGCTGGAACCTAGCTCACTCGAACTAAGCTTAGCTCATCCCAGCTCCATTCCGCTAATCTCAGCTGAATGGCAGCTCAAGAGAGTTCATCTTAGCTAACCCTAGCAAGTCAGCTCAGATCCAGCTCAACTTAGCTGAGTCTAGCTCATCTCAGCTCCCACTAGTCCACAGGGAGCTCTAGCTATCTCAACAGAGTTGACGGGAGTTCACCCTAGCTCAGATCCAGCTACATCCAGCTCCACTCAACTCTAGCCAGCTGAAGAAGAACTCATCCCAGCTCAGGAAGCTCAACTGCAGCTCCCAGGGACTCAACTTAGCTCAACTCAGTTGAGCTAAGTTACCTTAGCTGCCTCAACCAGCTTGATTCTCCCCGGGAGCACCAGACCTAGCTCACCTCAACTCAATATGGTAGAAGCCAGCTCACTTTAGCTTGGCTTAGCAGCTAGCAAAGAACTAGCAAGCTAGGACAGCTAGAGTAGCTCCATGCCAGCCTCTTCAGCAGCAGCCAACTCCAATTTCAGCTCCATACTTCTCCTCAGCTCCTCCCTCCAATCCCTAGCTCCAACACCTCCTTCTCTACTCCTCCATTAGCTAAGGAAGCTTAGCTATGCTCCAACCTCCTTGGCTTGTACCACCCAAAAACCATACCTAACAACTCCACCTACTAGCTCGACCTAAGCTCCACCTACTTGGCGCCAACCTAGCCTACTCACCACCTCCAAAAGACAACTAAAATTGGTGCCAAAACCACCCTAACTACCCTCTTGATGGAGGCACTTTTCCCTCCAAAAATCCCCTTCATCTCCACCACACTCTCCCCTTAAACCCATCTCCACCCTCCACATAACCCCACCTTCTAGAAGTCTTAAAGTTGGCACCAACCCATGGCACCTTTCCATGGTTGGCACCACTTCTAGGTGCCTCTTGACCAACCCTAACTACCCCCTTAGCACCCCTTAGGTGCCGCCAACCATCCTTAACCCTAGGATCATCTTACCACCTCCATCCAACCATCTTAGCCCTCCATTTCAAGAGACACCTTAACCCGTCACCCTACCCTACAAAAAGACCACTACCCACCACCATTCAATCCATCCTTGGCTAGCAATTTCACTCTCATATTCTACCAAGAAGCCCACGCCCAAGAAAGAAGAAGAAGAAGATTACGGGGACATTCTGTCACGTTGGTGCCTTCCCCTCTTCCCTTCTCTCTTGTGCCCACGCCAGCCAAAGGAGAAGCCAGGCAAGGAAGATATTTGGAGGAGATCTTGAAGGTGGTCCACGCCACCTTGGAGGAACTTTTGAGGGTGGTGCACGCCCACCCCTTGGTGGAGAGCATTGAAGGTGGTAGCTTTCACCTTGGAGGAGCACTCAAGGAAGGAGAAGAAGGAGGCCCTCTTTTCAAGCCAAGGAGTAGGTAGGCTTGGAGCAAGAAGACTCCATTCTTCACCAAATTTTGCAAGTGGATTAGTGTTTTTGTTATTGCTTTTAAATTTGTTTAGTTCTAGTAGAAGCATTCCTCTACTTGTCCTTGAAAAGAACACAAATTCTAGTTAATTGAATTGCCTTCTTTTAGCCTTTTGTTGCAATTGTTACAGTTGTTCTAGCACTTATTCTACTTCCACTCCTTAATTACTCTAGGCCTCCACTTGCCTTGAGTGAGCTTAAGTTGTGGACTTTTTAATTTCTTAGGTTTTAGCTTAGCATTATAGGTGTTAGCACTCTTTTGTCGCAATTCGCACCAAGCCGATATTATTTCAAAACACAAAAAATATATATATATATATTTAAAATACCAAAAAGAAAGTTGAGATGTGTTTTTAGCAGGAGAATTGAATTGCAATGTTTGCCTCCTTGGACGGCCCTAGATACTCCCCTATCTAGGATATAAATTTAAAAAGCGTATGTGATTTCGCGTGTTACAACGACGTTAAAAACCCGCTTTTACAAATCACGCGTATTTCGCATCACTTTTTGGCGCCGTTGCCGGGGAGGCACGACTTTGCATTAGTTAATTTTCTCTTGCTTGAAGTGGATCTCATCCCCTTCTCTTTCTTTCTTTTGTGTTTGCAGGAATTACAGTGGGAAGGCAGGAATTTGGAAGCGAAAGCCTAAAGTTCCTTTTCTTCCCATGGATTTCAGGTTCGTTCCCCATCACTTGTCACACTTAACCTAAAAAACTACCAAAATACGCTAAACTTGGCTTTTACGACCATAAACAACTTAACTAAGTGGAGTGGTGCATTTTAAAATCCACTGTCAGCTTGAATGCTTCTTTGACACCACTCCATTGCAAGTATTGGTGTTCTATTTTTCTGGTCCAAATTTCTATCCGGACTTGAAAAATCGATTCTTAACACCACAGGCCTCCAAAAATCATAAAATTTCATACAGTGATTTCAAATTAAGTTAGCAATATCTATTCCAAATTTCAAGTCAATTGGGTTTGTATTTAATTTTTAAAAATTCATGGACTACAAAGGGGTCACAACCTCTAATCTTCCTATTTTGCTGCTGTCCGTGAATTTGTGGAATTTTTATACTCATCAAATTTTTGTGAAATTTATCTTGCTGGAATCCTTGTGAAATTTTACACATCATATAAAATCACAAAAATTTTCTGAGGTCGGTGATAATGCTGAAAGGTCCACAATACCCACGAGTATCATTTCTAGACTTTGACACCAGTGCAATTAAAAATTCAAAACAATTACCAAACAAATTTATGAAATCATACAAAATTCTGTTATAGAATCCATGTTTGATTTCACTCAAGGTACTGGTGTTGGTTGCATTGTTTGGACCACTATCTATTCAGAAAGCCTAAAAATAACTCATTTGTAGTTAAATTTCTATCTTAGGGACAATTAGATTAGGGTTTCCTTCTTTCTTTTTAGAGACTCAATTTAAGGGAAAATACAATCACCCATACAACTGGTTTTTCCTTTGATTGTGGATTTTCAAACTTGTTTGAAAATTTAACTAGAGAAACCCTAAAACACATTCAATTAAATTGAATCCTAAAAGACATAAATAGAAAAAATTGTGTGACAACTTGATTTTCATTGGAGCCACTCTCTGATTCCTACACACACACAAAAAAAAATCGAAATAACAGGGCAACAACCCAATTAACACCCTCCACATTCCATGTGCACTGTAGTATCCTAGACCTAATTAAAACTTGTAGCAATTTAACCCCTAGGGCTTCATCAACTTAGGCTTGCTATCTAGGTCTTAAGTTTTCTTTGTTTAGTACCAATTCTGTCATCTATATCTACTGTTCAGGTTGAGGGGCCATGTCAAACGACCAGGTGCGAGTTTGTACAAGCACCTGGAGTTTTCCCTGGGAAATGTTTGGGCCCAAACCTCCCCTTAAGCAACTTGGCTAGATTTGTTGATAGAACAGGTATTCACTATTGACTACTTATTTCCTACATAGACCAAGTCTTAGGTTTATTATTAGGGAATCGCATTTAAGTTAGGTATAGTTTTGTTTGTTTGAATTGCACACTTTCTCTCATCTCTTTCTCTTCTCCTCCCCACCAATTCTTCCCAAGTAGTGCATGCACGGGCGACGGTCCCAAAATCCACACCTTTGGGGACCATCTGATTTCGTTCCCTGCAGCAGAAAATCATTATTTTCTTCCCCCTCTTCTTCTAGAAAATGGAGAACCTAGGAAGCCATCAAAAAAATTCTGCTTCCACTTCTAACCCGTCAACCGACCCACATGCTGACTTCACCCTCCCTCACCTCCCTAACTTGGAGCAACCGGAAATACCAGTAGGGCCAGGTGGCCCGGTCGTCCCGCATTTCGCGTGTTAGAAATCGAGGTTACAAGTTCCCTGTCATTGTAGTTGCAAAACACGTCGATCAAATAAAATTTGTACTAAATCTCCAACGGAGTCTCGGGTTGAACACAGGGAGGCGACATTTACTTTACTTGAAAATCACGCTTCATTTTTATGTGTTCTTGATCATTTTTATCTTTTCTAATTTTTTTGGTATTTTTAGGAAGCAAGAGATCAGATCGATAAATAATTATATAGCTAATCTACTTGCAAATATGAAAGAGAGAGAGAGAAAGAGAGAGAAACAATCATCTATTCATCAAGAATTGTTTGTTACACTACGAAAGCAGGAAAAATCTACACTATGAAAGCATAAAAAGATAGAATGAGGTTAGAGAAATCCACCTCGACGGTTGCTCGGAGGACGACTCGCTCTGACGTCAACTGGAGGAAGGTGGTGAGGAGCAAGATGAAGGAGGACGGAGCCGGAGGATAGAGGATGGGGCAGGACGATGTCGCGGCAAGGATCTTCTTCCCAAAGGGCAGTGAGAGGACGGCCACGGGATGCTCCACGAAGGGGGGTGAGAGGATGGAAAACTATTTGGTTTTACTCTAAAGGAGCATCTCGGGCTTGGGACAAGCTCTCTTTAGAGACTTGGAGGAGGTGAGAGGAAGAAAGGAAGAGATGGTTTGGAATGGTGGTGGGTAGGTCCTTTTATAGTGGAGAAGGAAGAACAAATTCGTTTCTGGGTCATTACCGACGTCCATAAACGTCGCTGCAGCTGTCGCTGAAGATCTGCCGTTCAAATCCACTTGCTGGAGTGTGCTGACCATTAGTGACAGCTGCAAGCGTCACTAAAGGTGCGTCACTGAAGATCCGCGCCTGCCTCGCTGGCACCCGCCCCATTGGCGCACTTCGCTTGCGCGCATCACGTGACTTGTGGGCGCACGCGCGGCATACGCTATGCTGCTGCTACGCGTGGCTGTGGCTATGCATGTGTGCTGCACACGGCTGCGGCTGTGTGCGTGCTCTGCTACTACCGGCCGACGTTGGGTGACCTGGATGGCACCACATGGCGCCACCTAGGCCACCCATTCTTCTTTCTTTTGTAGAGGGTGCCACGGTGCTCTGATCGGGATGATTCCTGCGTTGTCGAACTACGATTGTCGCTTCGGATCAATCCATACAGTCGGATTTTCCATTCGAAACCTGTTTGGATGTCGCATTGCCCCCTGGCCATTGATCTTCCTCGAGCTTCTTGTGATGCTACGGGACTCCGATCTGGACGATTTCAGAGGCGTTAGACTCCGATCATCGTATTAATCAGATCGTATGGTCTGATCATCCATCCGAGGCCCTGAAATAAATCCTCTCCTCTCCTGACCATAAGAAGAACCTAATTAACCCAAACTATATACAACTACTCTAAATGCACAATGATGCATATTATGCAGTATTTATAACATGAAATGCAAATCTAAGCCTAGGAGCATGCATGAATATGCATTTTAACCTAGATAGATGTGTCTATATCAGACCCCCATGCCTATCTTTTGCTAGTCCCTAGCAAAATTAAACTACCTGCTATGTATAAAGTCAAAATTAGGATTAGATCGCTTAGGCGTAGGTCGTTTACTAACAATAGAAAATTTCAAGGTTATAAACTGCGAAGACTAAACAGTACCCGGGTGTCAGCTAGAATGCAGACCGCCCAAGTCCTCACCTTATTTGAAAAGGGAAGATACATTTTTTTATTTTTCTTCTTTTCTAATTTTTTTGTACTTTTGGAGTTTGAGAGTTCCGGAATAATTTTTTACGACTACTCGACACACCCAAGACTCGAAAAGGACTCTAAGTACTAAGCATCTTTGTGAAAAAGTGATAGACTCACAAAACGGCCGTTAAGACGAACTTCGGGTTTCTACGATCCTAGGTGACCTTGCCTAAAGGTTTATCTTTCCGATCAGTAGCTTTCTCCCTACTTCTTTTATTTATGGGGACAACACAAGGGTGAACCCAGTGTATATCTCCTTGGTTTATTCTACCTCCCCGCTTCTTCCCTATGTGTTTTGGGAATTATTGTGCACTTTTATGAGTAGGGCTCTGGAAAATCGGCTAATGGGCTGCTACCCACGACCACTTGCCAGCCATACTCGTGTGGTGAAGTGTGGCTTTATTATTTTCTTTTTTTATTTTCTCCTTTTTATATTTATTTCTTTTTGGGTGTTTCTTTTTTTTTTCTTTTTTTCTAAGTAGGTGGTTTCCCTGATCTAGGATTTACCTAAAGGCAGTACAACGAAAATGGTCGTGTGGTTGGGCACTAGACAACCGACCGATGAGCTATTACCATCGACAACTTGCCAGCCACACCACCCAAGTCCATCCATTAGCTACCCAATTTCCATAAAAACTGCCAAAAAGCGAGTCAGTGCGAATAGTGTGTAGATGCTTAGCCTTAAAATCCCCCCAAATAGGAGGGCGGGTTGATAAGTCGTATACTTATCATCCCAATTTATTTACCAACTTAAAATGAATTTTAATTAGTGAGGACTCGAGACTAAGTCCACATTCAAGTGGACACCCGGGTTAATTAAGCCCGAAGACCTGAAGAGTCTAAGTGTTTAGGTCCTATCGTATCATTTGCTAAAGTTAATAACTTCCAAATGCCTAAGTTCTCTTCTCCTAATTTCTTTTTTTTATCTTTTTTCAAATTTTCAGTTTTTTTTTATTTTATAAGAAATTAAAAGAAATTCTTCAGAGTTAACATAATGATTTCAGGAATTAATTATCCACCCCCACATGCCTAGATGATGCAATGTCCTCATTGTAAAAAGAAAGACATGAAAAGGGCAGAGTAAGCAAAACATCACCTGAGTGTCATGAAAATCCGGTCAGCTTCGCAGAGAGAAGAGTGTATACGCACGTGCTATGTTGAATGCCTTCAACTAGGCATAACATACACACAAGAAGAAATTGAGAATTCACAAGTGCGGGCCAGAGTCAAAATCAAAAGGTTGATCTTGAAACCCGTTTGCAAAGGAAGTCCACAGATGTGGACGAGATTATGGTGCAGACCCATGCCCTAGGGTCTAGTGGTTCTCAGGTTCTGGATGAAAATCACCCAGAATCGAATGTTGTTGTGTTTGTAGGGACGGGCTTGCAGTTTAGTGGTGTGCAACCCAAGACCAAAGTGTCGAACAACAGGTAAAGATGGTTCAATAGGTGCGGTTGTCCACTTAACATCTAGCTCAGAAAAATAATCTGTTATTTCTAGCTTGGGTTGCACGTGAAAGAAATTGTAAGGGTCCTGGTAGGAAGTAGGTGGTCTTAGGTCAATACGTACCCTTAGATCCAAAATCAAACTTCCCTCAAAATTATCCTCCCAAATCTTTATTTCAACAATTCTATCATCCAACATCAAGGGCTCAGGCTTCGGGACCTCTAGCATATTATTCACCCCATATGATTCTCCCAAGTCCAGAAATCATGGCTGAATCAAGATTGACTTGGGCACAAAGATCTCAGAAGTCAGCTCTTCGGGGTGCAGATGAGGACTAGGGTAACTGATTGAATCATCAAGATTCGGATCCTCCAAGTTAACCCCAACCGAATCCAAATCTTCAATAATTGGGCTATCAACTGGTTTGTCAGATTCCTCAAGCCCATGTCTCACTAAAATCCTCTTCCTTAAGTTCAAGTGAGACTTCACCAAAAGGTTCTTCACCCTCAAAGTCAAAAAATCCATGATCCTCATTTATATATGTCTCAAAATCATATGTCATTTCATGGTCTGTGGAGACATATTTTTCCTCACTCCCTGGCTCGAGGATCTTGGGTGAATCAATCGGTTCATCCTCAAATGGTTGCTCTAGCTCATCCTGGTCATCCCCAGTCTTAGAAAATGCATCCTCCCCGACAGGCACCTGAGCGGGTTCAGACATTGGCTCTCCTGAAGGGGGTTCATCTTAAGAATCATCCCAATATTTGACTAGTGCAACCACAAATTTCATCCTCAACCTCGACAATTTCCTAAGAAGGAACACACCCAAGTCCCTATCCCTAACACTTTCGAGCAAATCCAATAGAGAACTATTAAGTTCATAAAATGCACCTAAGTTGATTTGGGTTTGAGTTATTTAGTTATGGAATGAAAACTAAGGTGGGGGTGGTGTGGGGGACACATACAAAACACTCTACCCACACTTTACTCTGGTCTACTGCACTTGGATCTCTATGCTAGGGTACCTGCAAGATAGTAGATCAAAGACAAGTAGGGTTAATGCTATGTAAATGCAAAGAAACACAATAAATAATAAAGTAAATTCCGTTGCCTCCCCAGCAACGGTGCCAAAATGGCCGTGCCATGTTTCGCATGCTAGAAATCGAGGTTACAAGTAACCTGTCGTTGCAGTTGCAAAACACGTCGATCAAATAAAATTTATACCGAAACTCCCACAGAGTCTCGGGTTGAACACAGGGAGGTGATGTTTACTTGAAAATCGCGCTTCGTTTTTATTTGTTCTTGATCGTTTTTATCTTTTCTAATTTTTTTGGTATTTTTAGGAAGCAAGAGATCAGATCGACAAATTATTATCTAGGTAATCTACTTACAAATATAAAAGAGAGAGAGAGAAAGAGAGAGAAACAATCATCTATTCATTAAGAATTGTTTGTTACACTACGAAAGCAGGAAAAATCTACACTATGAAAGCATAAAAAGATAGAATGAGTTGACAGAAATCCTCCTCTACAGTTGCTCGGAGGACGACTCGCTCTGACGTTGGCTGGAGGAAGGTGGTGAGAAGCGAGATGAAGGAGGACTGAGCCGGAGCACAGAGGATGGGGTAGGACGACGTTGCGGCGAGGATCTTCTTCTCGAAGGGCGGTGAGAGGATGGCCACAGGATGCTCTACGAAGGTGGGTGAGAGGATGGAAAACTATTTGGTTTTACTGTAGAGGAGCATCCCAAGCTTGGGACAAGCTCTCTCCGGAGCCTTGGAGGTGGTGAGGGGAAGAAAGGAAGAGATGGTTTGGAATGGTGGTGGGTAGGTCCTTTTATAGTAGAGGAAGAACAAATTCGCTTCTGGGTCATTACTGACGTCCATAAACGTCGCTACAGCTGTCGCTGAAGATCCGCCCTTCAAATCCACTTGCTAGTGTGCGTTGACCATTAGTGACAGCTACAAGCGTCACTAAAGGTGCATCGTTGAAGATCCGCACCTGCCCCGCTGGCACCCTACCCGTTGGCGCGCTTCGCTTGCGTGCATCACGCGCCATGTGCGCGCGTGCGCGGCATACGCTATGCTACTGCTGTGTGTGGCTGTGGCTGTGCTCATGCACTGCATGTAGCTACGGCTATGCGCGTGTGCTGCTGCTGCTGGCCGACATTGGGTGACCTAGATGGCACCACGTGGCGCCACCTGGATTTTCCATTCTTCTTTCTTTTGTTGAGGGTGCCACGGTGCTCTGATCGGGATGATTCCCATGTTGTCGCACTACGATCGTCACTTCGGATCCATCCGTATGGTTGGATTTTCCATCTGAAACCTGTATGGATGTCACATTGCCCACTGGCTGTTGATCTTCCTCGGGCTTCATGTGATGCTACGGGACTTCAATCTGGATGATTTCGAAGGCGTTAGACTCCGATCATCGTATTAATCAGATCCGTATGGTCTGATCATCCATCCGAGGCCGTGAAATAAATCCTCTCGTCTCCTGACCGTCAAAAGAACCTAATTAACCCAAAATATATACAACTACTCTAAATGCACAATGATGCATGTTATGCAATATTTATAACATGGAATGCAAATCTAAGCCTAGGAACATGAATGAATAGGAATTTTAACCTAGATAGATGTGTCTATATCATGGCCCTCCAATTATAACCCAAAAAACAAATCCCTTTGCATTAATTGTCGACCATTTGGCTTGACTACAACAAAATCAAGAAGATCTAGCTAGGACTGTCACAAACCTAGCTAATCAAGGAAAAAATCCACCACCTCGCCAACAGCCTGTCGTTCCTCTTAGGGATTTCTATGATCCTTCCCATTATGTGGAAAGACCAGGGGTGGTCATACCACAAGGAGATTTCGAGATCAAACTAGCCATTCCAAACCTTATCAAGCATTTTCATGGTCTTCCAAGAGAGGACCCTTTTTGTCATCTCGAAGAATTAACTATCCTCGCTCAATCAACTCATTCCCACAATGTGCAAGAAGACGTGTGGTTAATGAGACATTTTCCTCTCTCCCTTAAAGGCAAAGCATCTCATTGGTTTAGAACGATTGGGCGCCCTATTACCACCTGGCCCCAATTAAAAAGCGCGTTTCTTAAAAAAAATTTCTCCGATCGGTCGAATGAATGCGTTAAGAAGATCCATAACGACCTTTCAACAAAAAATTGGTGAACCCCTCTACGAAGCTTGGGAAAGATTTCAAGAAATTCTAAGAAGTCCCCACCATGAAATTCCATAATGGCAGTTAGTGCAGATCTTCTATCATGGATTAGAAGATCAATTGAAATGATTTGTGGATGCCTCATGTAGGGGCAATTTTCTTAACAAAGATGCCAGAAGTGCCTATCTTCTCTTTGAAGAAATGAGTGAAAACTCATTTAGCATGACTTCAATGGACACTTTTGGCAGATCACAAAACCCGAAACAAGGAGTCCATGAAATTGACTCCAAATCCACCTCTATTCCAGTCACGCAAGATGATCTGTAAATGTTAGTTCAACGACTGGACCAGATGCAAATTCAACAAAAGAAAATGGAAGAAAAGCTCATAAACAAATAAGCTCCACATGTCCACTCTCCACACACTAAGCCCCCACACATTCACCGAAGAGAAAATCTACACAATATTGATGCCACATCTGCTAGCCAGCAATTTCTGACTGATTTCCGCAAAATTTGACTAGGAATTTTGATCAAAATATTTTTTATCCCACCTCAAAAAATATTTATGCTCTCCAAGAGAAATTTAGAAACCCCTCCAACACTTCCAACCAAAACTGGAGGACTAACCTGAATCACTCCTGGAAAAACCCGAATCCGATTATTTTTCCCAAACAAAACTATTTTGGGAATTATGGGCAACCTATGTATCAACCTGGACCATCCCAGGATGATATTAATAATTAGGTCATGAAAACTATGCAAGGAATGCAAACTCAAATGATAGAAGTAACCCGCATGATTACCAACTTGCAACACCAAGTTAAGGTTACTCCTGATCATCGACCTATTCGGAATTTACCTTCCCAACGCTTGCCCATCCCAAATAATTAAAGGAATCAATTCTAAGGTGGATATCCCAATCAACCCATTCTGCCAGCACCTCAGCATCCACCGGGTTTCAATAACAGCTAGGCCCGCCATCCTCATCTAGAAACAACCAGACTGCAAATGCAGTTACCATGAGGAATGGGAAAACCACTCACAATACCCTGCCTGTTAAAGAAACCCGCTCTAATGACACATAGATTAACTCTTCCCCTCCTATTGTTCAGGAACCAATTCATGCAAAATACGGAAACCCTACCCTATTTCCACAAGCCCTCTACTCTTCAAAAAAGAAAAAGATGAAATCCGAGCCCACTGGAAAGGAATTAATGGATTTATTTGGGCAAGTAGAAATTAATATCCCTCTCCTAGATGCCATTAAATATATTCCTGCCTATGAAAATTCTTAAAAGATTTATGTACACCAAAAAGGCAGCCCAGAAATTTAGGAAAGGTAATTCTTCCAAAGACAGTCAGCTCAGTTGTGCAGAGTCAACTGCCTCTTAAGAGAAAAGATCCTGGCGCCCCCCTAATCCAAGTTATCATTAATGATACCTCATTTGATCGTGCTTTGTTGCATCTTGGTGCCTCAATTAATCTTATCCCTATAGTTGTTTTTGAGGAATTTAAGATCGGCGAATTGAAGCCCGTTGAGGTTACTCTCCAATTAGCCGACCGATTTACGATTAAACCAAGGGGAATTGTTGAGGATGTTCTTGTTTGGGTCAAAATTTGTCTACTCGCAGTAGACTTTTTAGTCCTGGACAAAGAGGTACTTGAAGCACTTAAGCTTGCCCCCATTATTCTTGGAAGACCATTCTTAGCCACTGCCCGCGCCAATATTGATTGTGATTCAAGAAAGATGAAGATCATGTGTTGCGGTGAATTTGTAACCCTAGACATTTTTCAAGCTTCTAGTCGGCTCCAAGAACCAGATTTCTTTGATGATTCGGATTCAGAAATAGACAACATTGTGGAAGAAACTTTGCAGAATTCCCATTTTGGTTCCTATTTTGCTGTCAATACGGTTCCTGAACAATCCACTTTTTCTCACCCTTCCACCCCAACCACACGTCCAGCTAACATTACAGCTGACCCTTTCACTCTCACCTCACCTCTAACCCACAAACCAGAAACTCTTTCGGAGCCGAGCCAACAATTGGAATTAAAACCTTTGCCCGATTCCCTTAAATACGTCTTCCTGGGTCCTAATCAGACCCTTCCCCTGATTATAAATTCTGGACTTACCGGGGCACAAGAGCACAAACTCCTCCAGGTTTTGAGTAAATATCAGAAAGCTATTGGCTGGACCCTTTCTGATCTTAAGGGTATTCATCCGTCCTATTATACGCATCATATATATTTAGAGGACGATTCTCCACCCTCCCGCCAACCACAAAGGCGCTTGAATCCTATTATGCAGGAGGTGGTAAAAAATGAGATTATTAAGTGGCTGGATGCTGATATCATCTACCCCATTTCTGACAACTCCTGGGTTAGTCCAACACAAGTTGTCCCCAAAAAGGCTGGACTAACAATTGTCACTAATGATAATGTGGAAAATGTAGCCACTCGAACCGCTTCCTCTTGGTGCGTGTGTATCGATTACCGAAAATTAAACACCTCCACCAAGAAGGACCATTTCCAGCTCCCTTTTATTGATCAAATCTTAGAGCGATTAGCCGGACGTGATTTCTACTATTTTCTGGATGGTTATTCCGACTATAATTAGGTAGCAGTTCATCCTGAGGACCAAGACAAAACAACTTTCACCTGCCCCTTCAGAACCTTTGCTTTTCGAAGAATGCCCTTCGATCTTTGCAACGCACCTGCGACTTTTCAAAGGTGCATGCTTGCAATTTTTTCAGACCTGGTAGGTGAATGTTTGGAAGTCTTTTTGGATGACTTCTCTATTTTTGGAGATCCTTTTGACCATTGTTTAAAAAACCTCGAAGGAACTCTCCAAAAGTGCATAGAAGTTAATCTGGTCCTCAGCTAGGAAAAAAGTCATTTCATGGTCTACGAAGGTATTGTCTTGGGCCATGTTATTTCAAAACAAGGAATCGCAGTAGATAAAGCAAAATAGATGCTATATCTAAGCTCCCACTGCCCACTACTGTCAAATAGATCAGATCCTTTTTGGGTCATGTGGGTTTCTACCATCGATTCATACAAAATTTTTCCCAAATCTCCAAGCCCTTAAGTCAACTTCTCACTAAAGACTAGCCATTTGATTTTAATGATAAGTGCCTGGAGAGTTTTTTGAGGTTGAAGAAAGAGGTTACTGAGGCACCAATATTGCAAGGACCTGATTGGAATAGTCCCTTTGAATTAATGACAGATGCCTCAAATTTTGCTATAGGGGCCATTCTAGGGCAAAGAATTGGCAAGAAGCCCGTTGTGATCTATTATGCTAGCAAAACCCTTGATGATGCACAACGGAATTACACAGTTACTGAAAAGGAACTTCTTGCCATTGTATTTGCCTTAGAAAAATTTAGATCTTATTGTTGGGGTCACATGTCACTGTTTATACCGACCACTCAGAAATTAAATATTTGCTAACAAAGAAAGATGCGAAACCCTACCGTATCCGTTGGATTCTACTACTCCAGGAATTTGACCTGGAAATCAAGGATAAGGTGGGATTGCACAATGTAGTGGCCGACCATCTCTCTCGTCTTATGACGAATGACATCATGACCCCGCCAGATCAGTTCCCTGATGAAAGCATTTTAACTACTGCAACCCTCCCTTGGTTTGCGCCCATTGCAAACTACTTAGCAACAGAACGAATCCCCGCTGATTGGCCGAAAACAAAATGAGATAAGTTCTTTGCTGATATTGAATATTATTTTTGGGAGGACCCTGACCTTTTCCGCATTTGTGCCGATCAGGTCATTCGACGATGTGTCCCCCATTCTGAAATCCATGATATTTTGACGCATTGTCACTCAATGGCCTATGGCAGGCATTTTTCGGGCAAGAAAAGTGTAGCTAAAATTCTTAATGCGGGATTTCATTGGCCTAGCTTGTACAAAGATGCTCATGACTTTGTTCGGTCCTGTGTGCGTTGCCAGAGCATCGGCAACATGACTTGGAAGGATATGATGCCCCTTAATCCTATTTTAGAGGTTGAAATTTTTCATGTTTGGGGCATCGACTTCATGGGACCATTCATTAACTCTGTTGGATATTTGTATATATTAGTCGCAGTTGACTATGTTTCAAAATGGATAGAAGCAATACCCACCCACACTAGTGATCACCGTGTGGTTGTCGAATTTCTTAAGAAAAATATTTTCTCAAGATTCCGCATACCAAAAGCCATTATCTGTGACAGAGGCTGACATTTCACCCACTCACAATTCTGTCACCTTCTTTTTAAATATGGGGTTAATCATAAAATTTCCTCACCTTATCACCCCCAAACAAATGGCCAAGCTGAAGTTTCTAACCGGGAAATTAAAAATATTTTACAAAAAATGGTTAGGCCCGACCATAAAGATTGGTCCACCAAATTGGACGAAGCTTTATGGGCCTACCATACTGCTTTTAAAACCCCACTTGGCATGTCTCCCTTCCGTCAGATTTTTGGGAAGGCATGCCATCTCCCGGTAGAATTAGAACATAGGACTTTTTGGGCAATAAAACAACTCAATATGGATTTATTTGATGTCGGCAACCATAGAAAATTACAATTAACTGAATTAGAAGAATTACGTAATTTTTCCTATGAAAATTGAGGATTTATAAAGACCGAACAGAGAAATTTCATGATAAATATATTGTTCGGAAACACTTTGATGTTAGTCAACGCGTTTGGCTTTTCGATGCGAGATTACATCTTTTTCCTGGTAAATTAAAATCTAAATGGACCGGCCCCTTTATTGTCCATAAAACATATCCATACGGCGCTGTTGATCTTTTTGATCCAAAAACTAATTCGACCTTTCAAGTTAATGGCCAACATTTAAAGCCCTATTTTGATCATATGCCTAAAATTCCAGCTGAATCTTTTAATTTTACTGAGCCAGCCACCCTTGATCACTAATGCACATTACGCCCGGTTGAATACCGTAAAAGATAGCACTGGATGGGAGGTAACCCATCATTTCTTCCTACTTTCCTTTTTTTCTTCTTTTTCCAGGTTTTGATCATCCTAAACCCGACCATTCTTCAATAAGGTGATTCCTTTTCCCTCCTAATGCATGCGGACATGGCATATCTTAAGCATGGGGGGGGGGGGGTTTCAAATTTTGACGATCAATTTAGGATTTTTCAAAACCTAAAAACATGCATTTTTTTCCTCAAGTTCATTTCCT
This sequence comes from Thalassia testudinum, assembly GCA_037157565.1. Classification (NCBI taxonomy): domain Eukaryota; kingdom Viridiplantae; phylum Streptophyta; class Magnoliopsida; order Alismatales; family Hydrocharitaceae; genus Thalassia; species Thalassia testudinum. The sequence continues at coordinate 67,496,631 of JAZHRO010000014.1, forward strand.
GCTTGCGTACCGAAAAAAATAAAAAAAATGTTGAAAACTTTTTGAGGAAAAATTTTGAAATCAAGACTAAGGTCGAAAAATTCACTATTGGTACAATGGGATTTAATCTTTAACAAACTAAGGATGAGGATATGAATCAGATCATTAGAATTTTAGGGTCTATTTTTAGACTTGATCAGATATCCTTCTCTAAAATTCCACCTGAACTCATGATAGTTCAGGTGACTTGATCCTATTTTGGAATACAGAAAGTATTTGACTTAGTTTCTGATTCAAAAACATGCATGTCTTGAAAAACTTGTGTCAAATTTCACACACAGGCTAACACTTAAAAACAACTAGAAATTTGAAGAAACTCCCTTGTTTAGACTTAGTAAAAGTTCGAAGCAGATCATTGGTTTGAGTTCCCACTGCTGAGGAGGAAAATGCCTCCTTTGAGGATGCGATGTCAACAAGTTACTGCCTCGACGCTGTTCTATATCTATATTTCATATCTTTAGACGGAGCATTAAAGCACATTTTAGTAGCTCAAATGTCTTGGACGGTGCTTTACCTATAGTGTCGGAGCAAGAGCTTGAGTTTGCTTGGAGCGCCCCTTTACACCACATCGTGTTTTGGGGTTGTGAGCTCCTGGGTGGTGTCATGGACGGTACTATCCTGAAGTACTAGCACTAGAGTCCCCTCGAGGAATGGTAACAGAAATGATGATCCCGACACATCTGTTGTAAGACTAAGCTAAAAATAAGCATGGGGGAGAAAAAAAAGTAATAATAAATAAATTAACATGCCCTTATAAATGTTGGCTTTTCACAAGCACAGACATAAGGTTTTAAAGGATTTTGCAAGTTGCGAATCAGATTCATGAGCCAGAAAAATCCTAAAAACAAAAATTTCAAGTCATCTGAATTAACAAGGGGATAATTTGTGAATTTTCTGGAGGATATATTGATCCTGTTCTATCTAATGGTTGGATCCAAAAACAAATCCCGATGTTTAACTTTAACAAATTCCGTACCTCCTATGTTTTGATCTACCAAGGTCCCTTAATCTTTTTTCTCCTCAAAAGTCAAAAAAATTAGATTTCCCAAAAATTCCATTTTCAAAAAAATTTTTGAAGTTTTGCTAAGAGACTAGCAAAAGATGAGCATGGGGGTTGTGATAAACGCCAATTTATCATCATTCTTATGCATTAAAACAAACATAGCTCTTAAGATTTTACTCTACAAATGACTTTTTGGGCTGTATTTAGGCATTCACTAGGTTAGGCATGCATTGGATTTTCTTTTGTTGTTTTAATATGTTTTTGTTAGTGTTAGGGATGAACAGATATACAAATCCCTAAAACCCTAGCACTCAAGAAGGAAATTGGTGAAGAAGGAGTTCAGACTAGCTGGAACTCAGCTTAATCCAGCCCACCATAGATGGAACCAAGCTCACTTGAACTAAGGTTAGCTCATCCCAGCTCCATTTTGCTAATCTCAGCTAAATGGTAGCTCAATAGAGTTCATCTTAGCTTACCCTAGCTCAAGTCAACTCAGATCCAGCTCAACTTAGCTAAGTCTAGCTCATCTCAACTCCTACTAGTCCATAGGGAGCTCTAGCTAGCTCAGTTGAGTTGATGGGAGTTCACCCCAGCTCAGATCCAGTTACATCCAGCTCCACTCAACTCTAGCCAGCTGAAGAAGAACTCATACCAGCTCATGAGGCTCAGGTCCAGCTCCAGGGGACTCAGCTTAGCTCAACTCAGCTGAGCTAAGTTACCTTAGCTGCCTCAACCAGCTTGACCCTCCCAGAGAGCAGCAGGCCTAGCTCACCTCAGCTCATTATGGTAGAAGCCAGCGCACTTTAGCTTGGCTTAGCATCTAGCAAAGAACTAGCAAGCAAGGCCAGCTAGAGTAGCTCTATGCCAGCCTCTTCAGCAGCAACCAGCTCCAGTTTCAGCTCCAGAGTTCTCCTCCTCAGCTCCTCCCTCCAAACCCTAGCTCAAACACCTCCTTCTCTACTCGTCCATTGGCTAAGCTAGCCTAGCTTAGCTATGCTCCAACTTCCCTGGCTTGTACCACCCAAAAACCCTACCTAACAACTCCACCTACTAGCTCCACCTAAGCTCCACCTACTTGGCGCCAACCTAGCCCACTCAAGACCTCCAAAAGACACCTAACAGGTGTGCCAAAACCACCCTAACTACCCACTTGATGACGCCACTTTTCCCTCCAAAAATCCCCTTCATCTCCACCACACATCTCCCCTTAAACCCATCTCCACCCTCCACATAACCCCACCTTCTAGAAGCCATAAAGTTGGCACCAACCCATGGCACCTTTCCATGGTTGGCACCACTTTTAGGTGCCTCTTGACCAACCCTAACTACCCCCCTAGAATCCCTTAGGTGGTTCCAACCATCCTTAACCCTTGGATCATCTAACCACCTCCATCCAACCATCTTAGCCCTCCATTTCAGGAGACACCTTAACCCCTCACCCTACCCTATGAAAAGACCACTACCCACCACCATTCAATCCATCCTTGGCTAGCAATTTCACTCTCATATTGTACCTAGAAGCCCATGCCCAAGAAAGAAGAAGAAGAAGAAGATTAAGGGGATATTCTGTCCCCTTGGTGCCTTCCCCACTTCCCTTCTCTCTTGTGCCCACGCCAGCCAAAGGAGAAGCCAGGAAAGGAAGATCTTTGGAGGAGATCTTGAAGGTGGTCCACGCCACCTTGGAGGAGCTTTTGAGGGTGGTGCATGCCCACCCCTTGAGGAGAGCATTGAAGGTGGTAGCTTCCACCTTGGAGGAGCTCTTAAGGAAGGAGAAGAAGGAGGCCCTCTTTTCAAGCCAAGGAGCAGCTAGGCATGGAGCAAGAAGGCTCCCTTCTTCACCAAATTTTGGAAGAGGATTAGTGTTTCTTTTATTGCTTTTAAATTTGTTTAGTTCTGGTAGTAGCTTTCCTCTACTTGTCTTTGAAAAGAACACAAATTCTAGTTAATTAAATTGCCTTCGTTTAGCTTTTTGTTGCAATTGTTACTGTTGTTCTAGCACTTTTTCTACTTCCACTCCCTAATTACTCTAGGCCTCCACTTGCCTAGAGTGAGCTTAGGTACTGGACTTTTTAATTTCTTAAGTTTTAGCTTAGCATTTTAGGTGTTAGCAATCTTTTCTCACAATTTGCACCTTGCCCGTATGAAAGCGTCGGCGGTTTCAGTTATATCGTTGTAGTAAAGCCGGTTGTTACCAACGTTTCATATAAAATTTTTTTTACTCGGAAAAATAAAAGAGTTCCCGAGGTCGAACTCAGGGAGCAAGTTGTATTCTAGAGATATACAAGTTCTATTACAAAAATAAAGAGAGAGAGAGAGAGAGATGAAAATTTGGCTTCTTCTTCTTTTCTTCTTTCTTCCTCTTTGTCTTTGGTTCTTCCTGTTCTTCTTCTTCGTTCAGATCTTCTGCTTTCTTCAGATCTTCCCCTCGTGCTCTTCTTCTTCTTCTTCTTCTTCGTTCAGATCTTCCCCTCGTGCTCTTCTTCTTCTGTTCTTCCTTGTTTCCTTTCTTTCTTTTTTTTTTTTTTTGTCAGATCGTCTTCTTCTTTTCTTGCTTCTTGCTTCTCTTCATTCCTTCTTCTTCTTTGTCTTCACCTGCCTTGACCTCTCTTTTTCTTCTTTCGCGATGGCCGTTGCTCTTCCTTCTGCTTCAGCCTGTCTTCTTTCCTGCTCTGGCTGCTGACCTTCCGTCGTCTGCCCCGGTGCTGAGACGACTTAACGATGCCTTCGCTACAGTGCAGCAGCTCCTTCTTCTTCAGCGGGTCTGCTTCTTCTTCTTTGGCCTGCACACTTCAGAGTTTTTTCGTCAAGAGGCAAAAACCTACTCTACCCCCCTCCCCCGCGTATCTCTCTCTCTGAAATCACTCTTCGGAAGCTCTCCCAGAGCGCTACCGGGTAATCGGGTTCGGGTCAGGCCCGGGTCCAGGCCCACCGGCGTGCGTGGTGGGCGAGGAGTGGAGGTCAGTCTAATCGGGTCGGGCCAGGTCCGCGGAGCGTGGTCACGGACGAGGCCGAGTCGGGTCGGGTCGGGTGAGAGGGACCTCACCCCGTGGTAACTGAGGCAAACAGATGGTGGCACTTTTGCAATTTATGTGGGTGTGTGGCTTCAGAAACTCCCGAGGTGGGACTATCCGCGCACCCCTTTTCTCTCACGCCTGCAGCAGGGATGGTGCTTCCAATTGCAGCAGCTGTTGAGGCGCGCAACTCCAATTGAGGGCCAGGGTGTGTGCGCAAGACTCTTTCGCGCTGGCCGTGGCTCTTCAACCTGGGATATCTAGGCTTGGAGCAACCTCGAGCAAGCTTCGAGCTTCCTCGCCAATGGCGGTCAAGGCCTGGAACCTGAAATCAATAGAACGGCCTCTCGGCCAAATCAGACAGGCGGGGGACCTTCGCCGTGGCACGGCGAAGGTGGTCAGGGGGTCTGCAGGGGGCGAGATGGAGCTATCAGGTCGTCCTAGGTCAAACTGTGAGCGAGGGAGTGGGTGTGTTCGGTGGATCTGCAGAGGGTGTTTGGTGGGAAGTGGAGGGGCGGAAGAGGATCAGGGTGAGGAGGCGGAGGTTCTGCGGTGGTCGGCGAGCCGTGTGGGTCGCTGAGGTGATGGGAGCGGCTCGCCGGAGGGTGGTCGGAGGCGGAGAGGATGAGGGTGAACAGGGTCGGTAGAGGGCTTAATTGACTAAATCGAAAGCGGGGAAAGAAAGAGGAGGAGAAGGGGAGTAAGTCTAACTTAACTGCAGGGACGAAGGGGGAGGAACAGGGCGACAGTCGTATCGACTGTCGCCGGAGAAGATGATGCTCAGAGAGAGGGGCGGCGGCGAGCAGAGGGCTGGAGAGGCGCCAGCTGGGTGCGGCGTGGCGCGGGAAGAGCAGGGGAGGAGGTCTCTGCTGCTGGTAGTGCGGCAGAGCGAAGAGGTGGAGGGGGAGGAAGTCGCCGGAGCTGGTGAGCGTCTGCCGGAGAAAGAAGAGAAGAAAGCTGGGGGTTTTCTCCGTCAGATCCAGGCTGTTTTGGTCGGTGGAGCGGCGGGGGGTATTTATAGGGTTGAAGCAGGGAGGAAGGCGGAGGGAGACGACGTGTCTCCCTCGCCGGAGAATGGTCGGAATACGAACCCATACCGTCCGTGCGTTCGCACGGCCGGTATGGGGGGCTACAATGACCATGGGGGTGCTCCTGCGACGGTTGACGACGCAGGGCACCCCCGGTACACTTGCCAGGTCCTCCACCTCACCCTGCGCGGCGCCATGCTCCGCGCAAGGTCGCCGGAGCATGGTGCTGGCAGGGTTTTGCAGGAGGGACCTGTTTGCAAAGAACGAAGGAGAGTTAGGGGCCAAAATGCGAGGGTTCAAAAGTTGAGGGCCAAAGAGTAAATATATGAGGACCAAAGTGTGAAGTCGGTCAAGGAGGTTTCTTCTTAGGCTCAAGTTTTTATACATGACTAATTAGAACCTAAGGAATCTGATGGTAAATTTTATTTTCATATTAAACCTTGTTTGACCGGTCAATTTGCGCAAAAACCCAAATTAAGTTATTAATTGGGCATGGTTCTCAATGTAGGTCAAAATGGGTTCTAAAGGCCAAATTGAAGGTTCTAAACCCTAGAGATTATTTTTCTATGAATTTTAGAGGGTTTATTCTATTTTTACTTTGCCTCGAACCTTGTGAATTGAAGTGGGTTGTCTTAGGGTTACAGATTATCATTTGGTTCCTTGGAAGTGCTGTAGCCCCTTGCTAGATCATCTCATCCCACTTTTATTCTTATTAAGCTGTTTTGACCTATGTTTAGGCCCTGAATTACCCTGTATGCAGATTATACTGGTAAAATTGCACTTTTACCCCTTATGACTTGTTTTCTTCTCAAACTCAGAATTCTCTGAGTTAAGCTTTTCCTTGAGATATGTAGGAGCTTTTATCCTTTGTATTGGGTCAAAATGAGCTAGTTATGGCTCATGATGAGGTTCTCATCATACCCCCATGCCTAGCTTTTGCTAGTCCCTTAGCAAAAAAAACTTAAGGTTTCAACCCTTGTTCTAGACCATGAAGTTTTCAATGGTTTTAGATAAGTGCCTTTTTATTTGAGCATAGATTAGGTTAGAATGCTGACCATAGGCCTAAAAGATACTCTAGTACCAATCAAGATCCAAATCTGTCTAGCCTTAGTCTCAGTCTTTTAGCAAAGGTTTTTAAGGCCCGCAAGAACTAACCTAAGGTTTATTGGACTTCGTGGTTAAAGCACCCGTGCTTGAAATGATTTTAGCCCTGGCCCAGTTCGCAGTGCGTTTTGTAAGAGAGAGATAGAAAGTTTTTTCTGTTTGGAGAGTTTTCTCTCTCTTTTTCTTTTTAGTTCTAGCCTAGGATTGGCTTTTCAACACGGTCTGTATCAGATTCCTTGCTCCCATCATCAATCCTCAAGGGTTCCTGGCGATTGATGCTTCGAGATAGCACCGCCCATGGCAACCCCCGGAACCCTGGCTATTGAGATTTCGAGATAATCCCATCCATGGTATTCCGTGGCCGAATCCAGACCTTGGCAATTGACACTTCGAGATAATGCCATCCATGGAATCTGAACCAGCAGAGTGCTTACATGCCCCCCGTAGGATATGTAAATATCCTAAGAGACAAGCACCGAGGAGATGATATTTTGTTACGCATCTTCGAGGGGATTTCCCGCCTCTCTGCGCTGGGAACTCGTCCAAATCAACTTGTGTTGATCGGCCGCTCCTATTCTAGGTGTTCTTTTCAGATTTTTGCGACGCTTCTGCGTGATTCTGATTTTTACGCTTACTGAACCAGGCTGTGTGTGAGATTAGGGTGCTTAGGTTACTGAGTCCCGTAAACCAAAAATTAGTTAACGAGGCCGAATACTCCCTAAGCCTTAGACCTAATACTTCAGCTTTTCATTTTCCTCAACCTCTTGAGGAGTGTCCAGATCTTAATGGGTACTAAGAGTCTATTCAAGAATGCCTAAGGTTTGCATTCTTACTAATCTCATTGTGCACTTTTCAGTTATTTTCTTGAATGAGGTCTAGAACTTAGGTTAATTCCTTAGTTTCTTACTAATGACTATCACTCTTTTTTTTTCATAATTTTGTGCTCCTTTTTCATTTTGTTTGTTCTCTCCTTCACAAAATTTTCCTTCTCCTCTTTTCCTCTTATTCTTTTTCGAAAATTTTTTTTTTTTTTTTTTTTTTTAATTTTTATGGTATTTTTGGCATATGTGAATTTTTTGTTTGAAACCTTTTCTTACAAGTTTTTGCACTTTCCTACCCCCCCATGCCTAAGATTTGCAATGTCCTCATTGTAACCTAGGGGGTCTTAGTTCATTCCTTAAGACAGAAATTTGGGTGAGTGGATGGGTCGGGTTGAATTTTTGCGGACGATTTCAAATTTCAGATGCGAACATCTGAGTTGGGGTCGGCTGTCTATAAGGGTGAACTTCGAGTGCTGAAAGGTGTCAGAACAAGTTTCAGGTTTTCAAAGAGAATGACGGGCTGCCTCCCGTTAAGCGCTGAGTTTTACGCCATCGGCTGGGCGCAATAAGCTCAAGGGGAACGGAGGATATAAGATGCCTCAGCCAAATCAGTAGAAGTTACATCAATGAACGGCTTGAGTCTTTGACCATTCACGATGAAAGGTTCAGAATCGTGGCTGAGTGGACTGATTTCGATTGCTCCATTTCCAAAAACCTGTCGGACCAAATATGGTCCGACCCACTTAGATCTCAGTTTTCCTGGGAAGAGTTTGAGTCGGGCATCAAAGAGTAGGACCTTTTGACCAGGATGGAAGATCTTTCTTGAGATGTGTTTGTCGTGGAAGGCTTTAACCCGCTCCTTGTAGATTTGCGAGTTCTCGTACGCGTCTATGCGCAATTCATCGATCTCGCTGATTTGGAGTTTTCTGTGGGTCCCAGCCTTGGAAAGATCTAGATTACAGTTCCGTACTGCCCAATAGGCTTTATGCTCCAGTTCGACGGGAAGGTGGCATGCCTTTCCGTACACCAATCTAAAGGGAGACATGCCCAATTGGGTCTTGTGGGCGGTCCTATAGGCCCACAATGCTTCCGGAAGTCGGGACGACCAGTCCTTCCTGTCAGGTCGAACAGTGACCTGCAGGATTTTCTTGATCTCCCGATTTGACAGCTCAGCTAGACCATTAGTTTGGGGGTGGTAAGGAGTAGAGATTCGGTGAGACACCCCGTATTTGGTCATCAGTGACCTAAACTGAGCATTTGTGAAATGGGTTCCCCCATCAGAGATTATTGCACGAGGAATCCCGAACCTTGAGAAAATGTGTTGATGAATGAATTTGAGAACGATTTTGTGATCACAGGTTCGGGTCGGTATGGCTTCGATCCATTTGGACACGTAGTCCACAGCCAACAGAATGTATTCGAAACCATCCGAAATAGGAAAGGGGCCCATAAAATCAATCCCCCAAACATCAAAGATTTCGCATACTAGAATCGGTTGCATAGGCATCATGTCGCGATGGCTCATGTTGCCCAAAGTCTGGCAACGACTGCATGCCTTGCAATGACTGTATGCGTCTTTGAACAGTGTGGGCCAGTAAAAGCCGCACTGGAGGACTTTTGATGCGGTTTTATGCCCGGCAAAATGGCCACCGCATGCCTGGTCATGGCAGAAAGAAAGGATATTGTTGACTTCCCCTTCCGGGACACATCTCCGGATGATCTGATCGGCACCTATGCGGAAGAGGTACGGGTCTTCCCAAATGTAATACTTGGCATCGGAGCGTAATTTGTCTTTCTTGGCCTTCGGCCAATCGGACGGGGTCTGATGAGATGCCAAGTAATTTACAATATTAGCAAACCATGGAAGGCTAGTACCAATAGTCAGCAGGTGCTCATCGGGAAAATGCTCAGTGATGGGTCCGGAAGGGTCTATCATTTCAGAAGGAAGACGGGACAAGTGATCAGCTACCACGTTTTGTTTTCCCGCTTTATCGCGAATCTCGAGGTCAAATTCTTGCAACAGCAAGATCCATCGGATCAATCGAGGTTTCGCGTCCTTTTTTGCAAGGAGATGCCTCACAGCCGTGTGATCCGAGTATATGATGACATGGGAACCCAGAAGGTACGATCTGAACTTCTCTAGGGCAAATACTACAGCTAGCAGCTCTTTCTCAGTAACTGTATAGTTACGCTGAGCCTCATCGAGTGTTTTGCTGGCGTAGTAAATGACCACAGGTTTCTTGTCATTTTTCTGCCCCAAAACCGCTCCTACAGCGAAGTCGGATGCATCACACATGATCTCAAAGGGTTGAGACCAATCAGGGGACTGTAGGATCGGGGCTTGGGTGACTCGGTCACGCAGGATTTCAAATGCTTGAGTGCATTCCTTGGAGATTTCGAAGGGAACATCCTTGGAGAGAAGAGTGGTCAGGGGGCGTGCGATTTTTGAAAAATCAGGGATAAATCGCCGATAAAAACCGACATGCCCTAAAAAGGAGCGGATGTCCCTGATCGAGCTAGGCATAGGAAGGCGAGAAATCAGATTAACCTTAGCTCGATCCACTTGGATACCTTTCTCCGAAATTGAGTGTCCCAGGACAATTCCCTCAGGCACCATGAAATGGCTCTTTTCCCAGGAAAGAACCAAATTCACGTCGATGCACCGCCTGAGTATCTGGACCAAGTGTTGGAGGCAATCGTCGAATGATGCTCCGAAAACTGAAAAGTCATCCATGAAGACTTCCAGATAATCACCTACCATATCTGAGAATATGGCAAGCATGCATCGCTGAAAAGTAGCGGGTGCATTGCAAAGACCGAAAGGCATCCTTCGGAAAGCGTATGTTCCGAAGGGGCAGGTGAATGTGGTCTTTTCTTGGTCCTCAGGATGGATTGCCACCTGGTTATAACCGGAGTACCCGTCAAGAAAGCAGAAGAACCTATTTCCCGCTAGTTTTTCGAGAATTTGATCAATGAAGGGTAGTGGGAAATGATCCTTCTTCGTGGAGGAATTGAGTCGACGGTAATCTATACAGACTCTCCACGAGTTGGCTAATCGGGTAGGAATGATTTCTCCGGTCTCAGTCGTTATAGTGGTGAGTCCTGCCTTCTTAGGCACGACCTGAATTGGGCTCACCCAACGACTATCGGAGATCGGGTAGATGATCCCGGCATCTAACCACTTGATGATCTCCTTTTTCACGACCTCCTGCAGATTGGGGTTTAAGCGTCTCTGCATTTCACGAGAAGGTCGTGTGCCCTCTTCTGAATAGATATGATGAGTACAATAAGAGGGACTTATTCCAGTCAAATCATCGAGGGTCCATCCGATGGCTCTGCGATGTTGCTGGAGGACAACAATTAGACGGGATTCCTGTTCAGGATTGAGGTTGGAATTGATGATCACAGGAAGGGTCTGATTAGAACCCAAAAAGATGTATTTCAAATGAGCAGGAAGGGGTTTTAGTTCAAGGATGGGGTTTTCAGCAGCAGCGGGTGGTTCAGTATAGATGTGAGGTTCAAGGGTGGGAGTTACTGGGTTGTTGACATCCGGATTGGACTCCTCTGTTAGCGGGTCAAGATCCTTCTGTGGTTGATGAGGCATACTCAAGTCATTCTGGAGGTGTGATTCATCAACCAAAGTCTTGATGTCACAAATTTGCTCGATGACGCCGCAATTAATTCCTTGTTGGGCCTTAAATATATCAATTTTCAGTGTTTGATCTCCAAACTTAAGCTCTATTTGGCCCTCCTCACAGCTGATGTTGGCTCTAGCAGTAGCCAAGAAAGGTCTCCCTAGAATGATTGGTGTATCCCTAGGGTTCTCAGGTGCATCCATGTCTAAGACTATAAAGTCCACTGGAAAATAGAAATCCCGCACTCTTACGATAACATCCTCGAGAATCCCTTTTGGTGACTTTATAGATCGATCTGCTAATTGTAACGTCACCTCAGTTGGTTTCAGCTCAGATTCTTCCAGATGGTCAAGTAAGGATGTGGGTATCAGATTTATAGATGCTCCCAAGTCTAACAATGCTCTATCAAATTGGGTACCACCTATCTTACAGGAGATCAGGGGAGTTCCAGGATCTTTTGCCTTGGGTGGGAGTCTACTAAGGATTACAGAGCTGGCTTGCTCTGACAGAACAATTGGGCTCCCTCCCTTGGTTCGCGGCTTACGCTGGGGTGTACATATATTCTTTAGAAATCGTGCGTAAGCTGGTACGTGGCGAATTGCATCCATCAAGGGGATGTTTATGTGGACCTGCTCAAAGAGCTTGACCAGGTCCTCCTCAGGGGCCACGGGTTTGGTGGTCTTCTTTCCCTTGGTCAGGGCTTCGGGAAACGGGATCTTGGTTGGTTCCTCTAGGATAGGTCCAGGTTGTGGGTCTGGAACAGCGGTACCTTGGATAACTATCCTAGGGTCATGATTATCAGGCTGGGAGTGGTTTGGATAACGCGGGTCCTGAGTTGTCTTACCACTACGTGTTGTTACAGAATTTAATCCGGCCTGATTTTGGTTTGGATTTGGTAGGAGGGGTGGCTGCTGCTGAAATCCCGTACGAGAAGTAGAGGCTTCCATCTCGTCTGGAGATGGGGCAGTAGGGGCCTGATAAATCCATTGAGCGTGGCCTAAATTTGGATTCATAACGCGCTTCTGGGTTGGCACGTTATTTGGGTTAGGAAGGGGTTGGGAAGGGAGTGTGCCTGGCTGGCGAGAATTTGCCAACTGGGCCAGCTGAGTTTTAACTTCAGTAAGCTCGTCCTTGTGCTGTTTTTGAATGGCCGCATTCGATTTTTGAATGTCAGCCAGAGTCTGAAGGATTAAGGACATTTGATCTTGATTTGGCCCTGATGGATAAGTAGGGTTGGGCCAAGGCTGAGGCGGCTGGTAGTGATGAGAGGGCTGTGGGTGGGACTGAAAAGGTGGTCTTTGGGTTTGGGAATTTCCCGCCCACTGAAAATTGGGATGGTTTCGCCATCCAGGGTTGTAAGTGTTGGAGAATGGGTCGTTCTGGATGGCGTTGAGGTCCTCGCAGGTCTGAGGAACCTCCTGAGAATCAGGGAAAGGAGGAATGGAGTTCCCCCGGCTGGTGAAGAAAGGATCGGATGATCTTCCAGTCCAAGAATCAGATGGGGATGGATATGGATCCATCCCAGGGGAGGATCGGTGTAGGATGTTTTGCACAGTCTCCTGTGTGGAAGGAGGTTGTGCAAAGGAGTTACGCGCAGAGGTGGTTCGCTGCAAGTGCTGAGTCAGCTCATCCACCTTCTTTTCAATGATTGAGACCTTGTCCAATCGACTGGCCATTAATTCCAGGTCGACTGATGCGGACAGGCCCTGCGTCTCATGTGCTCCCTTAAGATTCGTCGCTGCGCGGGTATTCGTCCTGTCGAATAATCCCATGGAGTCATTGTTGATGGAGTTCTCGCACATGTTTTCGAGAATCTCCCATACGGTGTCTTCATGTTGACCCATGATGTTTCCTCCGCAGGTTGCATTGACGAAAAGGCGGATGTCCTCACGGAGTCCCTGGTAAAAAGATTGGACTTGTTCCCATTTAGGAACTCCGTGATGGGGGCACTTCCTCATGAGATCCTGAAAACGATCCCATGCCTCATGGAGAGGTTCTCCTGATTGTTGAGTGAAGTGTGTAATCTGATGGCGCAAGGCGTTGGTCCGACCAACGGGAAAGAACTTTTTCAAAAACTCGGATTGAAGTTCTTCCCAAGTGTTGATCGGCCGGGTCTGAGTTTGATACCAATGGGCGGCCTTGTCCATAAGAGAAAAGGAGAACATCTTCATGAGAAGAATATCCCGATTTTGCGCATCTGATCCAAAAGTGTGGGCCAGATGCTTTAGCTGTTTGATGTGTTGGAAGGGATCTTCAGAATTAAGCCCATGGAATTTAGGTATAGCGTGAATCATGTTGGGCTTTAATTCGGAATCAGGTCCTCCAATCGGGATTCTGACTCGAGGCTCAATGGCCACCGCAGCAGGATTGTAGTGGTCCCGCATCATAGGACGCTGCGGTGGGTGCACGAAGTTTTGGAAGAGGTCATTGAGTCGCTGGAGCTGGTGTTCCAGATTATTTTCTTCCTCAACTGGCTGAGCCATGATGGGGGAAGAAGAAGAACTTGGTTCTGAATCAGAAGAGAGAATAATGTGAGGGTGTTGCTGCACAAACACGGGCGTCGAGGCTTGGCCTTGACGAGAGTGAATTTCTAATGGAGGTCTTAAGGGTGGTCTTAGAGACCTCCTTCCGTACATGCACAGTTGGGAGAGGTAAGTTTAGAAGGTGATGGACCCAATCAAGACACCCAAAAATGTGTTGGGTGACTATAGAGGTGCGGGGCAGATGGACCCCTTGATCAGAAAGATCGTCCACCTGAGAATTACCTGGGCAGCCAGAGAGGGAGAGTCCCGCGAAGACCCCTACACGGTAGAGCGTCCCCACGGGTTACAGGGTTTCCCCCACCCGACCTCTCTTGTCACTGCGGTTCCAGGTAGACCAGAATGGGGATCTTGACCTCTTAAGTCTACCAATTTTAAGATCAGGGTGCTTAAGGTTTTACTTGAACTTTAGTCTTTTTAAGTGCAAAGAGTGACCTAATTTAAGGTTGGTTAACCCAAAGGGGTCAACTTTACCTATTTTTTTCTTTAAGAGCTTTTAGGTCCTGTCTTTTAGGGTTCAAGTGTTTAGAGAGAGCCAATTGTTTAGGATTTTTCTTGTTAATTATTTTCAATCAATGGCTTGGGCACACCTCTTTAGGATTTCCTCAATTCTTGATTAAGGGGTGTGTCTCTACTGAAATCCTAATGTTTGACCTTATGTTGGCTCTACTTGGTCCATTTAACTCTTTGTTGGGCAATTAGGGCTCAAGCAAGAATGTGTTAGCCCTTAAATACCCTTAATAGTGTGCAGGAGTGATGAGTTGAAAACATGCAACTTTTTATGGTTACTAAGTATGGAAGACAGGTTAGCCCTATATTGCTTTGTTCTTTTCTTTTCTTTCTCTTTAGAGTGTAGGGGTTAATAGTGAGAGAAAAGATTTACCTGTCTTCGGAGTGGTTGTCGTGTGGTTGCTTGTCTTCTTGAGTTCCTGTAGCTGCACAAAAGAGAGGAGATTATCAGAAATTAAAAGATACAGGAATGTTTACCTCTAGAATAGCCGTTGCTCCCCGGCAACGGCGCCAAAATGAGAGCGTCGGCGGTTTCAGTTATATCGTTGTAGTAAAGCCGGTTGTTACCAACGTTTCATATAAAATTTTTTTTACTCGGAAAAATAAAAGAGTTCCCGAGGTCGAACTCAGGGAGCAAGTTGTATTCTAGAGATATACAAGTTCTATTACAAAAATAAAGAGAGAGAGAGAGAGAGATGAAAATTTGGCTTCTTCTTCTTTTCTTCTTTCTTCCTCTTTGTCTTTGGTTCTTCCTGTTCTTCTTCTTCGTTCAGATCTTCTGCTTTCTTCAGATCTTCCCCTCGTGCTCTTCTTCTTCTTCTTCTTCTTCGTTCAGATCTTCCCCTCGTGCTCTTCTTCTTCTGTTCTTCCTTGTTTCCTTTCTTTCTTTTTTTTTTTTTTTGTCAGATCGTCTTCTTCTTTTCTTGCTTCTTGCTTCTCTTCATTCCTTCTTCTTCTTTGTCTTCACCTGCCTTGACCTCTCTTTTTCTTCTTTCGCGATGGCCGTTGCTCTTCCTTCTGCTTCAGCCTGTCTTCTTTCCTGCTCTGGCTACTGACCTTCCGTCGTCTGCCCCGGTGCTGAGATGACTTAACGATGCCTTCGCTACAGTGCAGCAGCTCCTTCTTCTTCAGCGGGTCTGCTTCTTCTTCTTTGGCCTGCACACTTCAGAGTTTTTTCGTCAAGAGGCAAAAACCTACTCTACCCCCCTCCCCCGCGTATCTCTCTCTCTGAAATCACTCTTCGGAAGCTCTCCTAGAGCGCTACCGGGTAATCGGGTTCGGGTCAGGCCCGGGTCCAGGCCCACCGGCGTGCGTGGTGGGCGAGGAGTGCAGGTCAGTCTAATCGGGTCGGGCCAGGTCCGCGGAGCGTGGTCACGGACGAGGCCGAGTCGGGTCGGGTCGGGTGAGAGGGACCTCACCCCGTGGTAACTGAGGCAAACAGATGGTGGCACTTTTGCAATTTATGTGGGTGTGTGGCTTCAGAAACTCCCGAGGTGGGACTATCCGCGCACCCCTTTTCTCTCACGCCTGCAGCAGGGATGGTGCTTCCAATTGCAGCAGCTGTTGAGGCGCGCAACTCCAATTGAGGGCCAGGGTGTGTGCGCAAGACTCTTTCGCGCTGGCCGTGGCTCTTCAACCTGGGATATCTAGGCTTGGAGCAACCTCGAGCAAGCTTCGAGCTTCCTCGCCAATGGCGGTCAAGGCCTGGAACCTGAAATCAATAGAACGGCCTCTCGGCCAAATCAGACAGGCGGGGGACCTTCGCCGTGGCACGGCGAAGGTGGTCAGGGGGTCTGCAGGGGGCGAGATGGAGCTATCAGGTCGTCCTAGGTCAAACTGTGAGCGAGGGAGTGGGTGTGTTCGGTGGATCTGCAGAGGGTGTTTGGTGGGAAGTGGAGGGGCGGAAGAGGATCAGGGTGAGGAGGCGGAGGTTCTGCGGTGGTCGGCGAGCCGTGTGGGTCGCTGAGGTGATGGGAGCGGCTCGCCGGAGGGTGGTCGGAGGCGGAGAGGATGAGGGTGAACAGGGTCGGTAGAGGGCTTAATTGACTAAATCGAAAGCGGGGAAAGAAAGAGGAGGAGAAGGGGAGTATGTCTAACTTAACTGCAGGGACGAAGGGGGAGGAACAGGGCGATAGTCGTATCGACTGTCGCCGGAGAAGATGATGCTCAGAGAGAGGGGCGGCGGCGAGCAGAGGGCTGGAGAGGCGCCAGCTGGGTGCGGCGTGGCGCGGGAAGAGCAGGGGAGGAGGTCTCTGCTGCTGGTAGTGCGGCAGAGCGAAGAGGTGGAGGGGGAGGAAGTCGCCGGAGCTGGTGAGCGTCTGCCGGAGAAAGAAGAGAAGAAAGCTGGGGGTTTTCTCCGTCAGATCCAGGCTGTTTTGGTCGGTGGAGCGGCGGGGGGTATTTATAGGGTTGAAGCAGGGAGGAAGGCGGAGGGAGACGACGTGTCTCCCTCGCCGGAGAATGGTCGGAATACGAACCCATACCGTCCGTGCGTTCGCACGGCCGGTATGGGGGGCTACAATGACCATGGGGGTGCTCCTGCGACGGCTGACGACGCAGGGCACCCCCGGTACACTTGCCAGGTCCTCCACCTCACCCTGCGCGGCGCCATGCTCCGCGCAAGGTCGCCGGAGCATGGTGCTGGCAGGGTTTTGCAGGAGGGACCTGTTTGCAAAGAACGAAGGAGAGTTAGGGGCCAAAATGCGAGGGTTCAAAAGTTGAGGGCCAAAGAGTAAATATATGAGGACCAAAGTGTGAAGTCGGTCAAGGAGGTTTCTTCTTAGGCTCAAGTTTTTATACATGACTAATTAGAACCTAAGGAATCTGATGGTAAATTTTATTTTCATATTAAACCTTGTTTGACCGGTCAATTTGCGCAAAAACCCAAATTAAGTTATTAATTGGGCATGGTTCTCAATGTAGGTCAAAATGGGTTCTAAAGGCCAAATTGAAGGTTCTAAACCCTAGAGATTATTTTTCTATGAATTTTAGAGGGTTTATTCTATTTTTACTTTGCCTCAAACCTTGTGAATTGAAGTGGGTTGTTTTAGGGTTACAGATTATCATTTGGTTCCTTGGAAGTGCTGTAGCCCCTTGCTAGATCATCTCATCCCACTTTTATTCTTATTAAGCTGTTTTGACCTATGTTTGGGCCCTGAATTACCCTGTATGCAGATTATACTGGTAAAATTGCACTTTTACCCCTTATGACTTGTTTTCTTCTCAAACTCAGAATTCTCTGAGTTAAGCTTTTCCTTGAGATATGTAGGAGCTTTTATCCTTTGTATTGGGTCAAAATGAGCTAGTTATGGCTCATGATGAGGTTCTCATCATACCCCCATGCCTAGCTTTTGCTAGTCCCTTAGCAAAAAAAACTTAAGGTTTCAACCCTTGTTCTAGACCATGAAGTTTTCAATGGTTTTAGATAAGTGCCTTTTTATTTGAGCATAGATTAGGTTAGAATGCTGACCATAGGCCTAAAAGATACTCTAGTACCAATCAAGATCCAAATCTGTCTAGCCTTAGTCTCAGTCTTTTAGCAAAGGTTTTTAAGGCCCGCAAGAACTAACCTAAGGTTTATTGGACTTCGTGGTTAAAGCACCCGTGCTTGAAATGATTTTAGCCCTGGCCCAGTTCGCAGTGCGTTTTGTAAGAGAGGGATAGAAAGTTTTTTCTGTTTGGAGAGTTTTCTCTCTCTTTTTCTTTTTAGTTCTAGCCTAGGATTGGCTTTTCAACACGGTCTGTATCAGATTCCTTGCTCCCATCATCAATCCTCAAGGGTTCCTGGCGATCGATGCTTCGAGATAGCACCGCCCATGGCAACCCCCGGAACCCTGGCTATTGAGATTTCGAGATAATCCCATCCATGGTATTCCGTGGCCGAATCCAGACCTTGGCAATTGACACTTCGAGATAATGCCATCCATGGAATCTGAACCAGCAGAGTGCTTACATGCCCCCCGTAGGATATGTAAATATCCTAAGAGACAAGCACCGAGGAGATGATATTTTGTTACGCATCTTCGAGGGGATTTCCCGCCTCTCTGCGCTGGGAACTCGTCCAAATCAACTTGTGTTGATCGGCCGCTCCTATTCTAGGTGTTCTTTTCAGATTTTTGCGACGCTTCTGCGTGATTCTGATTTTTACGCTTACTGAACCAGGCTGTGTGTGAGATTAGGGTGCTTAGGTTACTGAGTCCCGTAAACCAAAAATTAGTTAACGAGGCCGAATACTCCCTAAGCCTTAGACCTAATACTTCAGCTTTTCATTTTCCTCAACCTCTTGAGGAGTGTCCAGATCTTAATGGGTACTAAGAGTCTATTCAAGAATGCCTAAGGTTTGCATTCTTACTAATCTCATTGTGCACTTTTCAGTTATTTTCTTGAATGAGGTCTAGAACTTAGGTTAATTCCTTAGTTTCTTACTAATGACTATCACTCTTTTTTTTTCATAATTTTGTGCTCCTTTTTCATTTTGTTTGTTCTCTCCTTCACAAAATTTTCCTTCTCCTCTTTTCCTCTTATTCTTTTTCGAAAATTTTTTTTTTTTTTTTTTTTTTTAATTTTTATGGTATTTTTGGCATATGTGAATTTTTTGTTTGAAACCTTTTCTTACAAGTTTTTGCACTTTCCTACCCCCCCATGCCTAAGATTTGCAATGTCCTCATTGTAACCTAGGGGGTCTTAGTTCATTCCTTAAGACAGAAATTTGGGTGAGTGGATGGGTCGGGTTGAATTTTTGCGGACGATTTCAAATTTCAGATGCGAACATCTGAGTTGGGGTCGGCTGTCTATAAGGGTGAACTTCGAGTGCTGAAAGGTGTCAGAACAAGTTTCAGGTTTTCAAAGAGAATGACGGGCTGCCTCCCGTTAAGCGCTGAGTTTTACGCCATCGGCTGGGCGCAATAAGCTCAAGGGGAACGGAGGATATAAGATGCCTCAGCCAAATCAGTAGAAGTTACATCAATGAACGGCTTGAGTCTTTGACCATTCACGATGAAAGGTTCAGAATCGTGGCTGAGTGGACTGATTTCGATTGCTCCATTTCCAAAAACCTGTCGGACCAAATATGGTCCGACCCACTTAGATCTCAGTTTTCCTGGGAAGAGTTTGAGTCGGGCATCAAAGAGTAGGACCTTTTGACCAGGATGGAAGATCTTTCTTGAGATGTGTTTGTCGTGGAAGGCTTTAACCCGCTCCTTGTAGATTTGCGAGTTCTCGTACGCGTCTATGCGCAATTCATCGATCTCGCTGATTTGGAGTTTTCTGTGGGTCCCAGCCTTGGAAAGATCTAGATTACAGTTCCGTACTGCCCAATAGGCTTTATGCTCCAGTTCGACGGGAAGGTGGCATGCCTTTCCGTACACCAATCTAAAGGGAGACATGCCCAATTGGGTCTTGTGGGCGGTCCTATAGGCCCACAATGCTTCCGGAAGTCGGGACGACCAGTCCTTCCTGTCAGGTCGAACAGTGACCTGCAGGATTTTCTTGATCTCCCGATTTGACAGCTCAGCTAGACCATTAGTTTGGGGGTGGTAAGGAGTAGAGATTCGGTGAGACACCCCGTATTTGGTCATCAGTGACCTAAACTGAGCATTTGTGAAATGGGTTCCCCCATCAGAGATTATTGCACGAGGAATCCCGAACCTTGAGAAAATGTGTTGATGAATGAATTTGAGAACGATTTTGTGATCACAGGTTCGGGTCGGTATGGCTTCGATCCATTTGGACACGTAGTCCACAGCCAACAGAATGTATTCGAAACCATCCAAAATAGGAAAGGGGCCCATAAAATCAATCCCCCAAACATCAAAGATTTCGCATACTAGAATCGGTTGCATAGGCATCATGTCGCGATGGCTCATGTTGCCCAAAGTCTGGCAACGACTGCATGCCTTGCAATGACTGTATGCGTCTTTGAACAGTGTGGGCCAGTAAAAGCCGCACTGGAGGACTTTTGATGCGGTTTTATGCCCGGCAAAATGGCCACCGCATGCCTGGTCATGGCAGAAAGAAAGGATATTGTTGACTTCCCCTTCCGGGACACATCTCCGGATGATCTGATCGGCACCTATGCGGAAGAGGTACGGGTCTTCCCAAATGTAATACTTGGCATCGGAGCGTAATTTGTCTTTCTTGGCCTTCGGCCAATCGGACGGGGTCTGATGAGATGCCAAGTAATTTACAATATTAGCAAACCATGGAAGGCTAGTACCAATAGTCAGCAGGTGCTCATCGGGAAAATGCTCAGTGATGGGTCCGGAAGGGTCTATCATTTCAGAAGGAAGACGGGACAAGTGATCAGCTACCACGTTTTGTTTTCCCGCTTTATCGCGAATCTCGAGGTCAAATTCTTGCAACAGCAAGATCCATCGGATCAATCGAGGTTTCGCATCCTTTTTTGCAAGGAGATGCCTCACAGCCGTGTGATCCGAGTATATGATGACATGGGAACCCAGAAGGTACGATCTGAACTTCTCTAGGGCAAATACTACAGCTAGCAGCTCTTTCTCAGTAACTGTATAGTTACGCTGAGCCTCATCGAGTGTTTTGCTGGCGTAGTAAATGACCACAGGTTTCTTGTCATTTTTCTGCCCCAAAACCGCTCCTACAGCGAAGTCGGATGCATCACACATGATCTCAAAGGGTTGAGACCAATCAGGGGACTGTAGGATCGGGGCTTGGGTGACTCGGTCACGCAGGATTTCAAATGCTTGAGTGCATTCCTTGGAGATTTCGAAGGGAACATCCTTGGAGAGAAGAGTGGTCAGGGGGCGTGCGATTTTTGAAAAATCAGGGATAAATCGCCGATAAAAACCGACATGCCCTAAAAAGGAGCGGATGTCCCTGATCGAGCTAGGCATAGGAAGGCGAGAAATCAGATTAACCTTAGCTCGATCCACTTGGATACCTTTCTCCGAAATTGAGTGTCCCAGGACAATTCCCTCAGGCACCATGAAATGGCTCTTTTCCCAGGAAAGAACCAAATTCACGTCGATGCACCGCCTGAGTATCTGGACCAAGTGTTGGAGGCAATCGTCGAATGATGCTCCGAAAACTGAAAAGTCATCCATGAAGACTTCCAGATAATCACCTACCATATCTGAGAATATGGCAAGCATGCATCGCTGAAAAGTAGCGGGTGCATTGCAAAGACCGAAAGGCATCCTTCGGAAAGCGTATGTTCCGAAGGGGCAGGTGAATGTGGTCTTTTCTTGGTCCTCAGGATGGATTGCCACCTGGTTATAACCGGAGTACCCGTCAAGAAAGCAGAAGAACCTATTTCCCGCTAGTTTTTCGAGAATTTGATCAATGAAGGGTAGTGGGAAATGATCCTTCTTCGTGGAGGAATTGAGTCGACGGTAATCTATACAGACTCTCCACGAGTTGGCTAATCGGGTAGGAATGATTTCTCCGGTCTCAGTCGTTATAGTGGTGAGTCCTGCCTTCTTAGGCACGACCTGAATTGGGCTCACCCAACGACTATCGGAGATCGGGTAGATGATCCCGGCATCTAACCACTTGATGATCTCCTTTTTCACGAGCTCTGCGATGTTGCTGGAGGACAACAATCAGACGGGATTCCTGTTCAGGATTGAGGTTGGAATTGATGATCACAGGAAGGGTCTGATTAGAACCCAAAAAGATGTATTTCAAATGAGCAGGAAGGGGTTTTAGTTCAAGGATGGGGTTTTCAGCAGCAGCGGGTGGTTCAGTATAGATGTGAGGTTCAAGGGTGGGAGTTACTGGGTTGTTGACATCCGGATTGGACTCCTCTGTTAGCGGGTCAAGATCCTTCTGTGGTTGATGAGGCATACTCAAGTCATTCTGGAGGTGTGATTCATCAACCAAAGTCTTGATGTCACAAATTTGCTCGATGACGCCGCAATTAATTCCTTGTTGGGCCTTAAATATATCAATTTTCAGTGTTTGATCTCCAAACTTAAGCTCTATTTGGCCCTCCTCACAGCTGATGTTGGCTCTAGCAGTAGCCAAGAAAGGTCTCCCTAGAATGATTGGTGTATCCCTAGGGTTCTCAGGTGCATCCATGTCTAAGACTATAAAGTCCACTGGAAAATAGAAATCCCGCACTCTTACGATAACATCCTCGAGAATCCCTTTTGGTGACTTTATAGATCGATCTGCTAATTGTAACGTCACCTCAGTTGGTTTCAGCTCAGATTCTTCCAGATGGTCAAGTAAGGATGTGGGTATCAGATTTATAGATGCTCCCAAGTCTAACAATGCTCTATCAAATTGGGTACCACCTATCTTACAGGAGATCAGGGGAGTTCCAGGATCTTTTGCCTTGGGTGGGAGTCTACTAAGGATTACAGAGCTGGCTTGCTCTGACAGAACAATTGGGCTCCCTCCCTTGGTTCGCGGCTTACGCTGGGGTGTACATATATTCTTTAGAAATCGTGCGTAAGCTGGTACGTGGCGAATTGCATCCATCAAGGGGATGTTTATGTGGACCTGCTCAAAGAGCTTGACCAGGTCCTCCTCAGGGGCCACGGGTTTGGTGGTCTTCTTTCCCTTGGTCAGGGCTTCGGGAAACGGGATCTTGGTTGGTTCCTCTAGGATAGGTCCAGGTTGTGGGTCTGGAACAGCGGTACCTTGGATAACTATCCTAGGGTCATGATTATCAGGCTGGGAGTGGTTTGGATAACGCGGGTCCTGAGTTGTCTTACCACTACGTGTTGTTACAGAATTTAATCCGGCCTGATTTTGGTTTGGATTTGGTAGGAGGGGTGGCTGCTGCTGAAATCCCGTACGAGAAGTAGAGGCTTCCATCTCGTCTGGAGATGGGGCAGTAGGGGCCTGATAAATCCATTGAGCGTGGCCTAAATTTGGATTCATAACGCGCTTCTGGGTTGGCACGTTATTTGGGTTAGGAAGGGGTTGGGAAGGGAGTGTGCCTGGCTGGCGAGAATTTGCCAACTGGGCCAGCTGAGTTTTAACTTCAGTAAGCTCGTCCTTGTGCTGTTTTTGAATGGCCGCATTCGATTTTTGAATGTCAGCCAGAGTCTGAAGGATTAAGGACATTTGATCTTGATTTGGCCCTGATGGATAAGTAGGGTTGGGCCGAGGCTGAGGCGGCTGGTAGTGATGAGAGGGCTGTGGGTGGGACTGAAAAGGTGGTCTTTGGGTTTGGGAATTTCCCGCCCACTGAAAATTGGGATGGTTTCGCCATCCAGGGTTGTAAGTGTTGGAGAATGGGTCGTTCTGGATGGCGTTGAGGTCCTCGCAGGTCTGAGGAACCTCCTGAGAATCAGGGAAAGGAGGAATGGAGTTCCCCCGGCTGGTGAAGAAAGGATCGGATGATCTTCCAGTCCAAGAATCAGATGGGGATGGATATGGATCCATCCCAGGGGAGGATCGGTGTAGGATGTTTTGCACAGTCTCCTGTGTGGAAGGAGGTTGTGCAAAGGAGTTACGCGCAGAGGTGGTTCGCTGCAAGTGCTGAGTCAGCTCATCCACCTTCTTTTCAATGATTGAGACCTTGTCCAATCGACTGGCCATTAATTCCAGGTCGACTGATGCGGACAGGCCCTGCGTCTCATGTGCTCCCTTAAGATTCGTCGCTGCGCGGGTATTCGTCCTGTCGAATAATCCCATGGAGTCATTGTTGATGGAGTTCTCGCACATGTTTTCGAGAATCTCCCATACGGTGTCTTCATGTTGACCCATGATGTTTCCTCCGCAGGTTGCATTGACGAAAAGGCGGATGTCCTCACGGAGTCCCTGGTAAAAAGATTGGACTTGTTCCCATTTAGGAACTCCGTGATGGGGGCACTTCCTCATGAGATCCTGAAAACGATCCCATGCCTCATGGAGAGGTTCTCCTGATTGTTGAGTGAAGTGTGTAATCTGATGGCGCAAGGCGTTGGTCCGACCAACGGGAAAGAACTTTTTCAAAAACTCGGATTGAAGTTCTTCCCAAGTGTTGATCGGCCGGGTCTGAGTTTGATACCAATGGGCGGCCTTGTCCATAAGAGAAAAGGAGAACATCTTCATGAGAAGAATATCCCGATTTTGCGCATCTGATCCAAAAGTGTGGGCCAGATGCTTTAGCTGTTTGATGTGTTGGAAGGGATCTTCAGAATTAAGCCCATGGAATTTAGGTATAGCGTGAATCATGTTGGGCTTTAATTCGGAATCAGGTCCTCCAATCGGGATTCTGACTCGAGGCTCAATGGCCACCGCAGCAGGATTGTAGTGGTCCCGCATCATAGGACGCTGCGGTGGGTGCACGAAGTTTTGGAAGAGGTCATTGAGTCGCTGGAGCTGGTGTTCCAGATTATTTTCTTCCTCAACTGGCTGAGCCATGATGGGGGAAGAAGAAGAACTTGGTTCTGAATCAGAAGAGAGAATAATGTGAGGGTGTTGCTGCACAAACACGGGCGTCGAGGCTTGGCCTTGACGAGAGTGAATTTCTAATGGAGGTCTTAAGGGTGGTCTTAGAGACCTCCTTCCGTACATGCACAGTTGGGAGAGGTAAGTTTAGAAGGTGATGGACCCAATCAAGACACCCAAAAATGTGTTGGGTGACTATAGAGGTGCGGGGCAGATGGACCCCTTGATCAGAAAGATCGTCCACCTGAGAATTACCTGGGCAGCCAGAGAGGGAGAGTCCCGCGAAGACCCCTACACGGTAGAGCGTCCCCACGGGTTACAGGGTTTCCCCCACCCGACCTCTCTTGTCACTGCGGTTCCAGGTAGACCAGAATGGGGATCTTGACCTCTTAAGTCTACCAATTTTAAGATCAGGGTGCTTAAGGTTTTACTTGAACTTTAGTCTTTTTAAGTGCAAAGAGTGACCTAATTTAAGGTTGGTTAACCCAAAGGGGTCAACTTTACCTATTTTTTTCTTTAAGAGCTTTTAGGTCCTGTCTTTTAGGGTTCAAGTGTTTAGAGAGAGCCAATTGTTTAGGATTTTTCTTGTTAATTATTTTCAATCAATGGCTTGGGCACACCTCTTTAGGATTTCCTCAATTCTTGATTAAGGGGTGTGTCTCTACTGAAATCCTAATGTTTGACCTTATGTTGGCTCTACTTGGTCCATTTAACTCTTTGTTGGGCAATTAGGGCTCAAGCAAGAATGTGTTAGCCCTTAAATACCCTTAATAGTGTGCAGGAGTGATGAGTTGAAAACATGCAACTTTTTATGGTTACTAAGTATGGAAGACAGGTTAGCCCTATATTGCTTTGTTCTTTTCTTTTCTTTCTCTTTAGAGTGTAGGGGTTAATAGTGAGAGAAAAGATTTACCTGTCTTCGGAGTGGTTGTCGTGTGGTTGCTTGTCTTCTTGAGTTCCTGTAGCTGCACAAAAGAGAGGAGATTATCAGAAATTAAAAGATACAGGAATGTTTACCTCTAGAATAGCCGTTGCTCCCCGGCAACGGCGCCAAAATGAGAGCGTCGGCGGTTTCAGTTATATCGTTGTAGTAAAGCCGGTTGTTACCAACGTTTCATATAAAATTTTTTTTACTCGGAAAAATAAAAGAGTTCCCGAGGTCGAACTCAGGGAGCAAGTTGTATTCTAGAGATATACAAGTTCTATTACAAAAATAAAGAGAGAGAGAGAGAGAGATGAAAATTTGGCTTCTTCTTCTTTTCTTCTTTCTTCCTCTTTGTCTTTGGTTCTTCCTGTTCTTCTTCTTCGTTCAGATCTTCTGCTTTCTTCAGATCTTCCCCTCGTGCTCTTCTTCTTCTTCTTCTTCTTCGTTCAGATCTTCCCCTCGTGCTCTTCTTCTTCTGTTCTTCCTTGTTTCCTTTCTTTCTTTTTTTTTTTTTTTGTCAGATCGTCTTCTTCTTTTCTTGCTTCTTGCTTCTCTTCATTCCTTCTTCTTCTTTGTCTTCACCTGCCTTGACCTCTCTTTTTCTTCTTTCGCGATGGCCGTTGCTCTTCCTTCTGCTTCAGCCTGTCTTCTTTCCTGCTCTGGCTGCTGACCTTCCGTCGTCTGCCCCGGTGCTGAGACGACTTAACGATGCCTTCGCTACAGTGCAGCAGCTCCTTCTTCTTCAGCGGGTCTGCTTCTTCTTCTTTGGCCTGCACACTTCAGAGTTTTTTCGTCAAGAGGCAAAAACCTACTCTACCCCCCTCCCCCGCGTATCTCTCTCTCTGAAATCACTCTTCGGAAGCTCTCCCAGAGCGCTACCGGGTAATCGGGTTCGGGTCAGGCCTGGGTCCAGGCCCACCGGCGTGCGTGGTGGGCGAGGAGTGCAGGTCAGTCTAATCGGGTCGGGCCAGGTCCGCGGAGCGTGGTCACGGACGAGGCCGAGTCGGGTCGGGTCGGGTGAGAGGGACCTCACCCCGTGGTAACTGAGGCAAACAGATGGTGGCACTTTTGCAATTTATGTGGGTGTGTGGCTTCAGAAACTCCCGAGGTGGGACTATCCGCGCACCCCTTTTCTCTCACGCCTGCAGCAGGGATGGTGCTTCCAATTGCAGCAGCTGTTGAGGCGCGCAACTCCAATTGAGGGCCAGGGTGTGTGCGCAAGACTCTTTCGCGCTAGCCGTGGCTCTTCAACCTGGGATATCTAGGCTTGGAGCAACCTCGAGCAAGCTTCGAGCTTCCTCGCCAATGGCGGTCAAGGCCTGGAACCTGAAATCAATAGAACGGCCTCTCGGCCAAATCAGACAGGCGGGGGACCTTCGCCGTGGCACGGCGAAGGTGGTCAGGGGGTCTGCAGGGGGCGAGATGGAGCTATCAGGTCGTCCTAGGTCAAACTGTGAGCGAGGGAGTGGGTGTGTTCGGTGGATCTGCAGAGGGTGTTTGGTGGGAAGTGGAGGGGCGGAAGAGGATCAGGGTGAGGAGGCGGAGGTTCTGCGGTGGTCGGCGAGCCGTGTGGGTCGCTGAGGTGATGGGAGCGGCTCGCCGGAGGGTGGTCGGAGGCGGAGAGGATGAGGGTGAACAGGGTCGGTAGAGGGCTTAATTGACTAAATCGAAAGCGGGGAAAGAAAGAGGAGGAGAAGGGGAGTAAGTCTAACTTAACTGCAGGGACGAAGGGGGAGGAACAGGGCGACAGTCGTATCGACTGTCGCCGGAGAAGATGATGCTCAGAGAGAGGGGCGGCGGCGAGCAGAGGGCTGGAGAGGCGCCAGCTGGGTGCGGCGTGGCGCGGGAAGAGCAGGGGAGGAGGTCTCTGCTGCTGGTAGTGCGGCAGAGCGAAGAGGTGGAGGGGGAGGAAGTCGCCGGAGCTGGTGAGCGTCTGCCGGAGAAAGAAGAGAAGAAAGCTGGGGGTTTTCTCCGTCAGATCCAGGCTGTTTTGGTCGGTGGAGCGGCGGGGGGTATTTATAGGGTTGAAGTAGGGAGGAAGGCGGAGGGAGACGACGTGTCTCCCTCGCCGGAGAATGGTCGGAATACGAACCCATACCGTCCGTGCGTTCGCACGGCCGGTATGGGGGGCTACAATGACCATGGGGGTGCTCCTGCGACGGCTGACGACGCAGGGCACCCCCGGTACACTTGCCAGGTCCTCCACCTCACCCTGCGCGGCGCCATGCTCCGCGCAAGGTCGCCGGAGCATGGTGCTGGCAGGGTTTTGCAGGAGGGACCTGTTTGCAAAGAACGAAGGAGAGTTAGGGGCCAAAATGCGAGGGTTCAAAAGTTGAGGGCCAAAGAGTAAATATATGAGGACCAAAGTGTGAAGTCGGTCAAGGAGGTTTCTTCTTAGGCTCAAGTTTTTATACATGACTAATTAGAACCTAAGGAATCTGATGGTAAATTTTATTTTCATATTAAACCTTGTTTGACCGGTCAATTTGCGCAAAAACCCAAATTAAGTTATTAATTGGGCATGGTTCTCAATGTAGGTCAAAATGGGTTCTAAAGGCCAAATTGAAGGTTCTAAACCCTAGAGATTATTTTTCTATGAATTTTAGAGGGTTTATTCTATTTTTACTTTGCCTCGAACCTTGTGAATTGAAGTGGGTTGTTTTAGGGTTACAGATTATCATTTGGTTCCTTGGAAGTGCTGTAGCCCCTTGCTAGATCATCTCATCCCACTTTTATTCTTATTAAGCTGTTTTGACCCATGTTTGGGCCCTGAATTACCCTGTATGCAGATTATACTGGTAAAATTGCACTTTTACCCCTTATGACTTGTTTTCTTCTCAAACTCAGAATTCTCTGAGTTAAGCTTTTCCTTGAGATATGTAGGAGCTTTTATCCTTTGTATTGGGTCAAAATGAGCTAGTTATGGCTCATGATGAGGTTCTCATCACCGTATTATTTCAAAACACAAAATAAAAAAAAATATATATATTTAAATACCAAAAAGAAAGCTGAGATGTGTTTTTAACAAGAGAATTGAATTGCAATTTTTGCCTCCTTGGATGACCCTAGATACTCCCCTATTTAGGATATAAATTTAAAAAGCGTATGCGAATTCACGTGTTACAACGACGTTAAAAATCCACTTTTACAAATCGCGCATATTTCACATCAGTGGCCAACGACTCAAGCCATTCATTGAACTCACTGATAGGAACTTGGCTATGGTATCCTTTAATCTCCATTCCCCTTAAGCTTATTACATCCGGCTGGTGGCGTTAAACTCAGTGCTCAACAGGAGGCAACTCATCATTTTGTTGAAAAACCTGAAACCCTTTTGACACATCTCTTTGTTGAACTCTTATTACACTTTAGGGCTTGCCCATTAAAATAGCCGACTCCACCTTTAGTACTCATACGAGAGGCTGAAATCCTCAACAACAGTCATCCCAACTCGTCCACCCACCCTTTGAACCTATTCTAATGTATGATCTAAGCTAAACTCGAACCCACCTAATTTACAATGAGGTCATTGAAAATCTTAGGCTTGAGGGGTATTAAAGTGCAAAATGCTGTAAGAATCAATTCACAAAAAGGGTTTCATAAAAAAAAAATTTATATTCTATTAAATAAAAAAAAGGATGTTGAGGAGAAAAGGGAGCTATTTCTGAGAAAAATGAGGAAAGGAGGGAAGAAAATTTAAAAAGAGATGAAAAAAGCAAAAAGACAAAATAAATTGAGTCCCTTCAAAGTAATATAAAACTTATGTAACTTCTAGGTTGTATCGAACAATGAAATCAGTCCTGGAAGGCTAAAACTTAAGGGATTAATGGTGAATACCAACCTTAGGCCTGTTGGAACATATTGGATTTAAACACTCACATACTTGTCACAATCGGGATTAGTCTTCAAGAGGTTGGGGAAAATGCAAAGCTTGTGTATTAGGTCTAAGGGTTAGGGAGTATTCGGCCTCGTTAACTAGCCGCTGGTTTGCGGGACTAGGTAACTTAAGCATCCTAAATCACACACAGTCTGGTTCAGTTCACTTTAAATAATGAAATCATTCCAAAAGGCATTTCTTCTGTTATGAAAATGGTCTTAAGATCTAGATTAGGAGCAGGTCAAAAACACAAGTTGATTTGGATGAGTTCCCAAGGCAGAGAGACGGGAAATTCCCCTCGAAGATATGCAATAACATATCGTCTCCTTGGTGCTTGTCTCCTAGGATATCAAAATATCCTACTTAGGGCATGTAAGCAACTTGTGCAGGTTCAGATGCCATGGGTGGCATTATCACTAAATGTCGATTATGAGGGTCTAGAGTTGGCTACAGAATGCCAAGGGCGTGATTATCGCGAAATCTTAAGGGCCATGGTTCTGGGGTTGCCATGGCCAGTGCTATCGCGAAGCATCAATTGCCAAGGACCCTGCAAGGATAGATGGTGGGGATAAGGAATCCGATACAAACCATATTTATTGCCAATCTGAAGATGGATCTAAGGAAAAATATAATGAAAATAAAAAGAGTGGGAAAGCTTTCCGCAGATAAAATTCTCCTTCTATATATCTCTTACAAAAAAATGCACTTGCAAACTGAACCTAGGCTAACCATGTTTCAAGCACTGGTGCTTTAACCGCTAGGTCCAACGAACCTTAGGTTAGTTCCTGGAGGCCTTATAAACCTTCGTGGCATACTGAAGCAAAAGCTAGTCATGTCTAGATCTAGATTGGTACTTGAGTACCTTTAGGCCTATTATTCGTATTAAGATCTGATTCCTAAAAATGTGTCTTTGTAGGGCATCCTGACAGTTACATCTGACCTACATAACTAGTTTGATTCATAGAATTTTGCTAAGGGACTAGCAAAAGCTAGGCATGGGGGTATGATGGGAATACCATCATGAGCCATAACTAGCTTAATTTGTTCTGATAAAATCAATAAAAGCTCATACGTGTCATTCAAAAGGTCTCTTGAGTAGGATGAGTTGTTTTGATAAGAAAAGATGACAATAGGGTTATTCCTATAATTTTACCATCTTATCACTAATATAGAATAACCACGGGGTATGCTAGTGGTTTATTAAAGGTCATTTAGTCATTAATGGCAAATAAGTGGGTCTATGCAGATAGAAAATAGTTTTCATGCATTTCAAGAATTAATGGACATCCGAAACCCTACAAACAGACCTGCTTAATTAACTGAGGTTATGGTCCGGATAAAATTCATCTAAACCCTCTAACAATCATAGAAAAATATTCTCTTGGATTTGGCATCTTTGATTTGATCATTTGAAGCCATTTTGACCTAAAATAGAGTCTCAGATAGACTGTTGCCCTAATTTGGGCTTTTGCATAAATTACCTAATCAAACTTTGTCGAAACCATAATCCAACTTCACTACTAGATTCCTTATGTCCATATTAGGTTTGTATCAAAATTTAGTCCTAATCAAAGATTGTCTTGACCTAGTTTGCAATTTGGTCAAGTCTGACTCTTTCACTCCCGCACAACCCCTCAGCTTTTGAAATTCCCTACAAATACCCACTATCTTTGTCATCACTCTTCGCAAAGAGATCCCTCCACCATTATCTTCGATGAATCCCACTCTAGCGAGCTTCTTTTGCCAAGAACTCAATGATTACTTGACAAATCCCTGTAAAAATTGAAAGGGAGATTTATTAGGTAATCTCCTTCTTATTGAGCCATGTGCAAGTCTGCAATTCTTTCCCAATCTATCATGCGAATGCATTAGAGATGTGGAAGTCCTACTCCGGTGAACTTACCAAGCTTGAAAGCTTGGTTTCCAAGCTTTAAACCTCCATCTAAGGCCTATTTAAAAACCCCTTAGGACAAACTATCCTGCTCACACTTGTTTTTGCACGGAATACCACTCCTTCCTCCCTCCTCTATGGCCAAAATTCTCCACAATGTCTAGAAACTCTCTCCGACTACTCTCCTCAGTTGCTTGCGATACCAGCAGCAGATTCTTCTTCCTCTCCCTCTTCCGTGTTGCGCCATACCAGTATGCACCCCAATCACCTTCATCGTCGTTGATTCTCTCCCATTGGAGCTCTCTTCATCTCAGACATTGGCCACACCAGACATGGCATCGCTCTTCCCCCTCGTTGACCACCACTTAGTTTTATCAACTCCTTATCTTTTGTACACCATCATCGTCACACTATGATGCTATTTCGACCACTCCTACATCGTCCGCGACTTCATCTTCCTTTGCTCTGGCAACCACTCCGGCGAGGCTCGCCATCCGCTACACCACACCAGAAGCCTCACCACCTACCTCATAAGCATTGCCACATCCACCTATACAAAAGCCCTAACCTACATCGCTCCATCTTTCACCCAAACACCCCGATGAAAAAACCCACTTCCTCCAGTCATCCTCGCCTCTGCCAAGTCACCACACTCACTCCCACACTCCTCGAATGCCATCATCACATTCCACGTATCATTGCAAAACCTTTGAACCTTATGACTGAGGCTCTTAGCCAGTGTTACTTGTTTATAGTTGTTCATGCCACAACGCCATTACTGCAGCTGCTTCAAGCGAGCTTTCATCATGTTCTTCAGGCATCCACTCCAGGCGGTTGCCCCAGGTCACGTGAAGTAGCCCCAGGACCCTTCCTAGGTCCTTGATTTGGGATGCCAGCATCTATAA
This sequence comes from Thalassia testudinum, assembly GCA_037157565.1. NCBI lineage: Eukaryota > Viridiplantae > Streptophyta > Magnoliopsida > Alismatales > Hydrocharitaceae > Thalassia > Thalassia testudinum. Next base: position 67,528,276 of record JAZHRO010000014.1, read on the forward strand.
CTACCTCAATTGGAGGAATCTTTTTACCAGTTGATGCATGAAGAAGGAGGGGACTTTTTAGTCCCACATCGGGCATGGAAAAGCAACTCATAGCATTTAAGTTGATCTTCAGATACCGGCTATTTGGCTTGAAACACCGGGGGTGAAGTCCCCACACCCTGCTCCCAACCACCTAACCTGATTTGACCTGCTTCACTACTCTACTATGACCTCACGCCATCAGCCTTGCTCTGGGTTCTGGTTACTGTTCTTACCCGGTTAACCCCGGGTCATCGAGAGAAAGAAAAGAAGGAAAGGAAGGGAAAGTGGAGAGGGGGGTTTTTGCCTAGCTGCCTATCTCTCGAAACTTAGAGAAATCTAAAGAGGCCTTCGCCTCTGTTGTTGTTGGTGTTGTGCTTTGCTATGCCTCTCCCTAAGGCTTGAGAAAGAGAGGCCTTTGCCTCTATGTGCTGGTTCTGAGATACTATAGCACTTAAGTTGACATGGCATTTGGTTGATTGATACTATTGCATTATTTAAGTAGAATTATAATAGGGTAATTTGGTGATTCAAATCACCATTTTCACCCTAATCTTTTTGCCACATTGACTTTTCAATTTATATCTATATCATTTATGCTTGAAATTGCTACTACATTGATAAATTCTTTCTTAAAATTGTGATCTTGAGATAAATTGCCATATTGTTCCTTGTATACGACCTCGGACTTTTCTGAGTTATAAATTTTAAGTGGTCTATGCCATTTATCAGCTATACTGCAACGCATTACTTTTAAAACACCAATTCAGAGCATTCAACAGTACCTGTGGGTCATACTTGGCCACAAATGTTAGATCAAGTGTGATATCAATTGTAAAACTATGGCACAAATAGACAAATGTAAGATCAAGTATGATATTGATTGTAAAAATATGGCACAAGAAAACAATCCCACAATATACATAAAGACTTATAGTGGAAACCCCTACGGGTAGAAACCACTACCTAAGCCTCCTAACTTAGAATTTTTCCAACTATGCAACGCTAGTCAATCCTCTAATGTACCACTTGAACGAGGGTGGTACTATCTCTTACAAACCACTTCTCTTTTACCAACAAAGAGAAGTCACAAACAACGTTGGGAATTCCAATACGATGGATCTCAACAATTGAAATGAATTAAGTAAAATGAATACAGAAATTAATCCTATGGAACCTCAAGGAATTGAAATATGCAAACCAAGTTTTCTTTTCAGAATCACATAGCAACGTTCTTTTGAAGAGTGTAGTAGAATGAGCACGAAAGCATGAGGAAGAATTAGAGTGGAAGTGCTTTTTCTCTTTGATATGTTTGTCAAGGTGTGTTTTCAAATGTGAGGTGTGTAGCCCTATTTGTAGGTGAAAATGAATAATTTTTGGAATGTTAGAAAAAATCATTCGAACCAAATTGTTCGATCAATTACTTAATTGGTCGATCAATTTCATTTTGATCGATCAATTTACTTAATTGGTCAATCAATTGCTGATCGATCAAATATTTAATTGGTCAATCAATTATGGGAAAATCTGATTTGATCGTTAGGCTAATTTGGTCGATCAATATTCTTATTTTGATCAAAAAATTAATTTGATCGATCAATTCTAATATTTTGGTTCAATCAACACTATCTAAATGTTTATTTTATGATTTAGAATGATTTGTCTTTAATCCTGAGATTTTCTACAGTAAATCTCGACACGAGAAATATAAATGAATTACATTGACTAAAGATAATCTTCACTTTGATCCACATGGAGGATAATTGACTTGATTTGTCTGTGCATGATCCTAAAAGATTAGTTCACAATTAAACATAATTTTGTTTCATCAAAATAGAGGTACTTACATTCTTCCTTTTTTTGATGATAACAAAATTATAGTTATGCTTGCAAGAATAATAAATAATTACTTTAGAATTACTCCTCACATCAACATGCATATTTTACTTCCCCTTTTTGTTATCAACAAACGGATATTTGTCAAGCGACTTTTTGTTAATCATACTTAAACAAGTAAAATTCTAAGAGAAAAATTTACATTTTTCTCCCCCTTTTTCAGCTAATATTCTATTAAGCATGATGTCAAATTTATCACATGAAAATTATCAAATTCATGAAAGGGGATGATGAAATTAATGATAGTCTAACATAATTAATATATTAAAATAAAATGAAGTGTTGAGTAAGAGTTATACAATCCAACATAGATAAAATGCTATCCAAATGCTACTAAGAAAGTGATCCTGATTCTCCCCCTCAAACAATGATCCCTTATTATGGTTTGATTGTCTTTATTCTTCTCCTCTTATCAAGTTGCTATCTGAAATTAATTAATTCAATGCTTAAAAATTTACTTACAACTAAGCAGGTAATAAAGATTTAGTTTTGGGATTCATACCTGCTAATGTATAAGGAATTATACCAAACATTAGTAGCCAGGTGGAGGGGGTCTTTGCCAAAAATCTAGCATCCATTGACATAGTTCTTTCCACCATCTTTCATAGCCAAATTGATGATTATTGGCTTATTGATGGTTGCCTCTTCAATTGTAATTTCCATGTCGATCTTTTCCATAACCTACAACACAATTTACTACAAATATTTTTGGTACCCATATTCTTTTGTGTCCATGGTTGTTAATTCCTTTCAAGTTAGATGGTCCATTAGACTCTCTTCTCTTGGCCTTTTGATATAAAAATGCATGCTGAATCTTCTTTTAATTCTTCTTTTTAATGTCCTCATATTTTTCTACATATGTTCTACTAGAATATTTGAGGTCATTAAATGTGTCTTTAAGGTGAATATATTATTCCTTGAGATCTTCTACTTTCTCATGAAACTGTACATTCACAACTCTTATTTCATCTAATTCTACTTTTTTATTTTCTAAATCTAGAGAGATACCATCTTTTTCACTTTCTAAATTTAAGCACTTATCCTAATTTCCTTATTTTCCTTCTTTAATTTTTTATCCAATTTGAATAAATCATGACACGCATCTAATAGTGCATCTAAAGTAAGGTCAGAGTTTACCTCTTCTTCACTTAATTCTATTAGTGCGATGAGACATAGATGAGTAACTCCATCTTTATGGCTTTGTTCCTCAATATCTAATTCTGAACTTGGGTTGGAATCATCTCATGTTACTTCTTCATTAGTGGTTTCTTCATGCATGATAGATAGCTGGTTCCATATCTCATATGCACTTTTGTGTGAAGCAACTTTGTCAAATTCCTCTCTTATTAACGCACAAAATAGTGCATTCATCGCTTTAGCATTATTTGTCACTTTCTTTTTATCTTCCTTCATTAGCTCTTTTTATTCTTTCTTTGGCATATATTTGGACTCGATGATATGGCAAATCTCAAAGTCCATTACTTCAAGAAAAATTTGCATTCTTGCTTTCAAATAATCATAATCTAATACATCAAATAGTGCTGGTTGGAAAAATGATTGTCCCTCCACAAAACTTCTTATGGCCATGTGAAGGTGAGGTGTGACATCTCCTTCACGGTTAGGCTCTGATACCAAGTGAGGGTGCCTGCAAATCTTACTTGGACACAAACATAAAATCAAACATGATATCGATTGTAAAAATATGGCACAAAAAATTAATCCCACAATATACACAAAGACTTATAGTGGAAATCCCTACAGGTAAAAACCACCACCTAAGCCTCTTAGGTTAGGATTTTCCCAATTATGCAATGCTAGTCAATCCACTAACGTACCACTTTATCTATGGTGGCCCAACCTCTTCAAACCACTTCTCTTTTACCAACAAAGAGAAGTCACAAACAACGTTGGGAATTCCAATAAAAAGAATCCCAATAATTGAAATGAATGAAGTAAAATGAATACAGAAATTAATCCTATGAAACCTCAAGGAATTGAAATATGCAAACCGAGTTTTCTTTTAAGAAGCATAGAGCAACAAGCTTTCGAAGAGCATAGTAGAATGGGCAATAAAGCACGAGGAAGAATTAAAGTGGAAGTGCTTTTTCCCTTTGATATGTTTTTCAAGTTGTGTTTTGAAATGAGGGGCATGGAGCCCTATTTGTACGTGAAAATGGAGCATTTTTGGAATGTTAAAAAAGATCATTCGAACCAAATGGGTTGATTAATTTACTTAATTGGTCGACCAATTTTCATTTTGATCGAACAATTTACTTAATTGGTCGATCAATTGCTAATCGATCAAATATTTAATTGGTCGATTAGTTGTGGGAAAATCAGATTTGACCGTTAGGCTAAATTGGTTGATCAATATTCTTATTTTGATCGATAAATTGATTTGATCGATCAATTCTAATATTTTGGTCAATCAACACTGTCTAAATGTTTATTTTACAATTTAGAAAGGTTTGCCTTTAATCCTCAGGTTCCTTATAGTAATTCTAGACTTAAGAAATATAAAAGAATTACATTGACTAAGGATAATCTTCACTTTGATCCATGTAGAGGATAATGATGAGAGACTCATCATGATCTCAAATTACCCCTAATTAACTAGTCTTCCTAGTTAAATAGGTAAGGTTATGAACATATAAGGGTTAATTATAGAATAAGGGATATTTAGTAAAGGACCTTAAAATAAGTTAAAAATGACATTTTATCAATCAATTAACATTATTAATAATCTAGATAATAATTGGACTCAAAATCCTATTAATCATTCAATTAATTAATAAGATAAGTAACTTAAATATATTGTATACTGATGATGTTGTGTAATGTATATATAACACAATGGTTGTATGACAATGAATGATTATTGTTATGATCATGTCGTTGTAGTATAGGGTGTATAATATAACATTAAGAATGTCGTATAGTGGTGAGTATGGGTGAGTACCAGACATTACAACCATTATTATCATTTGCTTATTTATCTAATTTTTACTGGTTTTGTTCCAGGTCGTTCACTGAGAGGCAATTTATTGAATTTAATTCGGTCACTCTTTGATCACAAAATTATCCTCTAATTCCAAAAAGAAACTTTACATCTTATTAAAGAATGAATGAATGTGTGTTTTATTTACCTAATTACTAAGAAATACTTGCAAAAATACTAACTATGAATAAGCATCAAACAATCTATTATTATACTCTAAACTATGTATTTACAAGTTATCCTATTAGTACTAACATAATAGTATATAATACCTTAGGATGCAATGGTGTAGAGACTTAACTTATCAGTTTGCTATTTATAGTAACATATACAAAAGTTTCAGTGACAGATATAAGCGTCGCTAAATCTTAGAAAACACTATATACAACCTAAAGAAGCAAACTGAGGTCTTTAGCGACGTTTATAGTGTCATTTTATTCTGTTAGTAATTATGTGGGTTTACTTATACGTATGTATATTACTTATTCTACTACTATATGTACAGTAAGTCTTTCTGTTCTTGTTATCTCTCGTGTTCTCTCTTTTTCTTCTCTTTGTGTTAACTTAACTCGTTTGTTCTTTTCTTCTATCTTAAGATACTTCAGAGGTTGCAGTGGTGAGGGGGTTAGGCTAATGTCATTAGTTCAAAACGTGCTTAGTTTGGGGGCGCGCTTTCCGAGGGATACACAACACCCTTTCGGTGGGATCAGACCTCTACTAAGCTCGCCCTACTCTCAGATTAGGTGGCTTAATTACGTTTTCATATTAGCGCAAGGCCTCAGCCCAACACCACAAGCTCGCACGCTCGGGCCCCCGGTCCCCACACACACATCACACATTCATCGCAAATCAGACAGTAAATGGTTAACGAGTAATCGGATCGAATGGAAAAGGATGCTGTTTCGGGCACCCGGCGCCGTGACGACTGGTGAACGTATAGCATAATTAACTTATATGTGGCTGCGCTTGACTTGCAGCACACGATGTGGTGCTATTCCAGCGCCACATCGTGCGTTGGAAATCAGGCGCAGCTTCGTCTGGGCACGTTTTTGGCCCTTGATTTGGGGGCCATAAATTATTAAAAAAAATAAAATAAAATATGGTAAATAAAATATTTACATAATACTACATAATTGATTAATTAATTTTTAATTTTAAATATGTTTACTATACAAATAAATTCGCTAAGCTAGGCTGATTATACAGGTTGATTTAGGTGATTAAATAGTTAATTACTTATGAAATAATTAGTAAATGGTCTAATTGACCTTAAACAGTTTTAATTTACATACTTAAGTATTTAATTCATATTTTTATTATATTTTTACGAATTTATTTATGTTTTATTTAGGTTAAAATAGTAATTCTGTGTAGTTTATAATTAAAACTAGGTTACAGTAAGCTATACTAGATATAAATACACTTTAATTAGCTTAAATTACTTACAATATATATTATCCTAATTTTATAGATTTATTTAATTTAATTTAATTATAGCTCTAAATTATTAATTTAGCTAAGTTACTCTATAATTTAGCTATTAAATATGTAAATAGGGATCTGTTTATATATATATACATTATTAAGTAGATAGATACATAATAGTTTAGTATATATACATATATTTACAGAGATTACATATGCATATGGATTTATGTACAGGTTTTATACATATTTATAGTATAACTATGTATCTTACTTACATAATTAGGCTATATGTTATAGTTATAATACTATGGATAGGTATATTTATAGTTTTAAAATAAGTATGTATAATTAGGTTTTAGTAGGAAGTTAGGAAATGAGGGAAGAAGGGTTAATTAAGTTTTGATTTCAATTTAAACAGCAGCTAAGCTACTGTCAGAGAAGATGGAGAGGGATGAGAAGGTATGCTATTCAGGGTGTTTTGTTTAGCATCAGCAGTGGCTTAAGCCACTGTCAAATGGGCTAATTGCTGCTGCAGTTAGTCCACTTGAAGAGAGGGATGTATTCAACAGATGAGAGGGGAATTATAGAGAAGAGGAGAATTTAGAGATGGAGGGAAATGTAGCTGCAAGTTGCAACATGTTACTGTATAACTGGGAATAGGAGAAAATTCAAAACAAACTAAAAATTTTGAGAGTTGAAATCCAAATCTGATAAGGGTTTAAATCTCACGAAAATCTCATGTAAATTCAGCTCAAATACTCATTAGGAAAAACCTTATCAGAAGCATCCTTTCAGATCAAAACTCAAATGGCATTGAGTTAGTCTTCCTAATGCCATAGACAGCATGAAGGAAGACTTAACTCAATCAATTAAAACCAACAACATACAATGCCAGTTTCTTGCAACCTTAAGGAGTATGGAAAACTCCTTAGGTTAGAGAATCACCATACAGAAATGATCATCAACACAAATAGTGTATGGCAGTTCTGAAATAGCAAAAAGAGACTAAGAATGCATTAAGGAAATTTAATGGAAGCTGGCGAATGCAATCAAGACAAAGTACAAACAGAATCATGAAAGGCTCTTCTGATTGGTTCTCTGTCACCAGAGAACTTCTCAGAGTTCTTGCCCACAATGAAAACCAAAAATCCCTTCAATTTGTCAGATCTGTCAAAACATTTCAGAGAGTAAAAATCCTTTAAAATCCAAATCAAAAGTGCTCTGACAAACTGAGGCAATTCATTTAAAACAGAGGAGCCTTTGTGAAACAAATGGAGTGAGTGAGAAGCCCCAAATGGTGCTTGTGACGCCACTTTCAGATCCGAGGCAGTGCACCATCAGATCTGAAATTGGGTCAGGATGTGTGGGTGATTGATGAAAAATTCGTCGTTAAAAGGAAAAACAAGAATCAGAATTTGGATGATGGAAAAACAAAACATGAAGAGGGATATAAATTGAACAATGAACAGATGATTCTTCCCCTCTAATCTGGACTGATCAGAGGAGGTGAGGGAGGGGATCTAATACTAATTCTACTCCTAAGACTAATCTAACTACAGCTAACATTAAACACTAACAATTAAAACTAAATCTATTCTAAACTACTGCAAACTAAATCTAACACTACTTGTGCAGAATTAAAAACCTAAACTAAAAGGAAGAATGGGAAGAAAGGAGGAGGGTGACTCCAGCGGAGGGAAGAGTCTGCTAGTGAGACTCCAGGGTCGTCCTCAGGTGCTACGAGGTCCTTAGCGACGAGGAGGGTCGAGAGCAGGCGATGATTCCATAGCCGGTGGCTGTGAAATCAGGGTCTAGATGAGGAGGAGAGACTGAAGTGGACGAACTAATCGCTAAGAGATGTAGGAGGGAGCGATCCCTTGTGCACGACACCACTGAGGTGCTTAAGTAGCAGCTCAGTGATTGGAATCACCGCAAGGGTGAGGTTAATCAAAATTAAGCCGGCGGTGAGGATGAGATGGGTAGAGCGCGTGGCGAGTCAAGAGACAGATCTGACCGTCAGATGAGATCTGGGAAGAGAGGTGAACGCACGCACCGAATCGCGCGAAGGTTCCATTTGATTCCAGTCGCAGATCGAGATCAAAAGTGCGATGGACGGTTGAGAATGGCTGTGTTCTTCGCGTGCTATAGTGCGTGTGAAGAACACCGGCTTCTCTCTGAAATGAGGGAAAACTTGCAGGAAGACCCTTGAATGAAGGGGTAGAAGAATAGCGTGCAGGTCCAAAAGTGAAAAGAACTATAACTGGAAGGGCCTTGCAGTCATACAGAAGGGTCCCTACGGCTTGCAAAAAGGTCCAAGAAGGAGTTTTGAAGGGTAGAAATGGAATGCATGAAGGACCTAATTGTAATATCTTTATTTCTACGCCTAAATGATATCCAATTGCTTTCAAATTTTTACATGTGCTTAATTGAACAATTAAGACATTGATTTTACTTCTGATTTGTCTTTTCAAACTTGTTTATGTGTTCAATTGATGCATGGATCATCATTTGTTCTTTAGTTTTCAGAATATCTCATTTTTGTGACCTAATTAGGAGGTTTTAACACACATTAAAAGGTTTAGGTCTTTTCTTTAATTCCCACACTTAACCCTTTTTATATGTTAATTTGATATTGTTTTGCTTAGTGTCTAGCTTAATTTCGGCCTTTTAGCCATGATGAGTAGCCACTCATCATATACCTAAGTATATAATAACTTAAGTAATTTTACTTAAACTAATAAATTAATCTAAAAAGGTCAAAAATGTAAATTCAAGGTGAAAACATAATATTTACCTTATTTACTAACATATATAAAAAGTTGAAAAAGATTTAAGTTAAAATAAACCTTCAAAACCTAGGTTTACATTTTGGTCCTTAATATACATTACAATAGGGTCCTTATTTCTCACATAGGTCCTTAAGTTTTATTACATTTATGTCCCTTTCTTTCTTCTTCTTCTTCTTCTTCTTTAGCTAAATGAATGGCTGGTGATGGAGAGTCACGCCACCGCATGATCACCTCCCTGCTGACATCAATCTTCTTTGTCCAAGCTCTTGCAGCTTGTGCTCACCACCTCCTCTTGATCCACCGGTCTGGATTAACCAGAAATCCTAATTTCCAGTGGGAGATAACCTCACCATCATTGGAGACGACACTGGAGGTTAAGCTTCTCAAGCTCCTTCTTCGGCTAGACCCCGCCATTCTCCTCACCGCCAACTACTATAAATACTGCCTCACCCCTCTGATTTTACTCAAGTTGGCTCCCTTCCCTCTTCTAACACTGCAGCCGACCCAATAGGCTATTCGTCCAAAACTACGGTGACTCTCCATCTCATTTTCCAACTTCCTCCATCCATTCTAATCAGCCGGGCAGATCCACCATGGTCTTTCGCATCTCTGACACAGGTGCCGACCAAAGGAGTCCTCCACTCCACCTCAAATCCACCCGCCGGAGATCTTTCTTCCACCCTCTGATTTTGTCGTCCGCCATGAGACTTCTGCGGAACCCTATTGACCCTTTCGTCCAGGTAACAGTAGATTAGGAGTAGGAGTACGAGTAGGTTAGGTTAGTTAGTTAGGTAGGTAGCTTAAATAGGTAGATTAGGTGTAATTTTAGAAATTCAGTGTTCATCTTCTCCGATTCCGGAGAACTCCTTGAACTTGCCAGAGCCCTAATTTCAACTTTTGAAATCGCTATCCACCTTTCTTTATCTTCCACGACCATTTCTAATCCACTTAATCACTTAATTGATCACCTAATCGCCTAATTCACATTCCACCTCCGCCAACTGTCCATGGTGACAGTAGTAGACCTAATCCACTTCATAGGGTCTTTCATCATCCTTCCACCACTTATGGACCCTAATCGACACTATAATACATAGAATTACCACATATAAATTAAAAGCCCAATCTTAATTAAGCTCCTGAGCTCACTGTCAATGGTGGCTCAAGAGCAGTTCAAACTATTAATTAACTATATAATCATGGATGCTATTATCTGTTGACTTGTTTTAACCGCTCAATTGAGTGGTAAAATAAGTCCTGAGCTTAATTCAAATCAGATTTTTAAAGAAATGAATTCACTGTCAAATCTTACAAATAAAGAGACAAATGAAGAAATAAATGTGATTCTAAGGTTCCTTGCAACCTCAGGATCCTTTTCAGATTAAAATGGTAATTTTAAAAAATCTGTGTACAATTTTCACATTTTCTGTACACACCGGAGCTCCGACGACCTCCGGCGAGCCATTCTTGAGCTTCAGCCTCTAGAATTTGTTGAGAAGCTCCAGAATGATGTAATGTGGATCACTAATTAATTTGAAGTCATTTAATTGAGGATTTAGCCACTACAGGTATATATATGTCTTCATCTTCAACTCTGGCGGAGTTGGAGAAGTCTGATAGAAGAGATCTGAGAAGAATTTAAGGTACCTAGAAGCTTCATTGCAATGCACTGAAGCTATTTAGGTCTTCAATTCACTATCATAACCTCTCAATCTTTCTGAGGAACAAACACATTTTTAAGCTCAGGCACCGAGCATGAAACCCCAGAAATCTTGGTCAGAGTGCCTATCTGAGAATCTAAATGAGTTTCTGAGGTTAAGAAGATCCTATTAGAGGCTTTGATTTCTTGAGAAAAGGCTTTGAACATAAAGTCAAATTTTTGTGCCTTCACAGTCACACTAAGTCTGATTATGGTGTTTTGAGCTCAATCTGAGGAATCGATGAGATTAAGTTGTTCCTAAGAATTTGTTGGATGGTTTTAGAATGATTAAACTGAGATCAGGTGAATAATTTAGTGAAAATTTCAACCCTGTCAATTTGGGTTATTTTTCAACCCAAACTAACAACAGTGCCATTTTGATGAGATTTGAACTTGAATCCTACCCAAATAAGTCTGTTACAACCCTTAGAATTAGTTTAAATCGATTAGTAATGTTTCACTGTGTCTTTTTAACTATTTTGTCTGAAAATTCTATCTCTGAAGCTTTCAGAGAAGTGAAAAGCTTTTCTACCATTCTTGAAGGTCTTGAGAGCTTAGAGACTACTCTAACAGATGCGAAATAACTTGTATAACCTGTACAGACTTTTAAATGAGAGAGAAAAGTCCATCAGAGGACTCTGTGACATTAATTTCTATTTCCATGCAATTAATAACCTGTTGGAACCCCTTTATTTCACTCTTCATATTGAAGAGTGAAACATCCCCTAAACATTAAATTGACCCTACAATTGTGTAGATCTATCTTAGAGCTTTCCAACAAACTTTAAATCACTTGATTTGGAGTTTTGAGTAGAAAGTTATGATCATTTGAAGTTGGGTTTGGAGGGGTTAATATAGTCCCACATCGTCAGCTTCTGAGCGCGCGCCTGGGAACAAAAGCAATTTTTTACATGGGCTTCCCAGTCATCAGCACTCGGTGCATCGGTTACCGATCTCTACATTCTGAACCTATCTGAGCTTGTGTATGTGTGTGTGCGGGCTTGTGTGCCTACAGGTGTGCACCCAAGTGGGTGTGAGTGACTGTGCCCTGGGAGGGCGAGGCCTGGGAGGCGGTTGAGCTGGATTGGCTCTAGAGTATGAACCGAAATGAAAATAAATCGAAATCGAACCTAATTGAGATTAGGCGAGTAGGGTCTTGTCCTACCCTGGTCTCAAGGTGCTATGTATCCTCGAAAGGACCTCGCTGTAAATAAAATAAACTTTTGGTTAAAAAGGAAAATAAACCCGATAAACTAATGCTTCAAAAGAAAACTTGAGGAATAGAAGAGCCGATGATTGTAAAGCTAAGTGCTGAAGGCTAAGGAAAGGAGGAGAACAGGCGCTAAGGAGTGTTAAAGAAGAACAGGAACTAAGGGAGGAGAAGAAGGCAGGAAGAGAACAAAAGAAGAGAGGTAAGAAAGAAAGCTCGAGATAGAGAATAAAAGCAAAAGAAGAGAAAGAAAGAGAGAAGGAGCGAGTGGCTGAAGACTAAAAATGAATTTGTTTTGCATTCATTTCCTTTTGTTCTTAATAATTGTAATAAGGCATGTATTAATAGAACAATTCTTATTGCGTTAATTTCTTTTGAATTAAATTGGAAAACTAACATGTTTACTTGTTAATAAAGTACATCATTTGAGTAAATAGGTTTCTCTTATGGAATTTCGTATATTCTTTATAGTTTAAATATTTTTAGCAAAATTCATGTTTTAAAATCAACCTAGTTATACCTCCTAAACTTATAAAGGAAATAAAAGTTAACTGGTGAATTTAGAAAAAAAATTATACCTCCCAGTGAACGACCTGGATTCAACCAGTAAAAATTTATAAAATGTTAGGTTAATTCAACCCTATACTACACAACCGACACAACTTTGAGTTATCCTAAGTGACTTTTTCTACTCTTAATTAAGTGAAATTTACTTAATTAGCGAGTTGAGTATGCCACACGATCATTTTAATGGTGCCATTGCCGGGGAGGTAATATTTTGCTTCATTTCACTCATCAAAATATTCCCTGGCATTGTTTCGTCTAAAATCATTTTAATGGCACCGTTGCTGAGGAGGTAATCCCTTAATTCACTAAAATTTAGTTGGATTAATTGTCTAATTAGGAGGTATTTTGTAATTATATTTCTATTTTTAATGTTTTTGTTCTAATTAGTGTGTTTTGTATTGTTTTTGTTTTATTTTTTGTTTTCATTTTCTGACTTCTTTTCACGTTTACCTTCACAGGTGATCTCTGGAGAAGGCAGGAATCAGTGTTGCTATTTTTGTTTTTGTGAGTATTTCTTAGTCTTTTATTTTGTTGCATTTAAAAAACTAAAAAATACAAAAATACATCTTTATCTAACTAGCAGCAGCATATCATAGGCATACACTCTTAGGATTGCATTTTCTGTTAGTAATTAGAGCGATCTCACTCAGGAATTTTTAAACTATTTTTCTCGCACCAGCGGGAAAACACGAGAAAACCTACGTAGATCTCTATCCTCTGAGATTTAAAAAGACCACATATATTTATTTGAAAATATTTAAAAAGCTGCCATTGTAGTTTAGATTGATATATTTTTGTAAAAGACTAAATAAAAAGAGGAAGTAAAATTTGTGACTTAAATCTAATTACAGAAATGCATCCAGGTTTTTCAATCGCTATCGTCTGTTGCATGCTATCGCACACACAGCGTGTTCACTAGAGTCACACAAGTCTATTTTTCTATCTCTCCTCTTTGCACCTCTTAGGGTTTTGGTCGAAGATCAACAAGTCTATCTCACAACTAGAGCCCCGGGGAGCCAGTAGTGAGCGGTCTCGATCCTAGACCTTAGACCTTTGAGCTTTAAGGTACGTACCTGCGTAGTCAAGAATTAGGATGAGTATTTTGATACTTTTACTCTATTCCTTTACATCAAATTACTTTGCGTATCTTAGGAATCTCTTCTTTCCTTTGAAAGAAGAGCAAAACCCATGTCTTTTGTGATGTTTTGCGGGTTTTTTTTGTGCCACTGTTTTACCAGTGGTGTGCGTGTGCCTTTGCACATTATTTTCCATTTATGGACAAGAGGCGATCCTTGCATCCGCCTCTTGCACCACCGTTGACAGGTGATCCTTGGTTGGTTGCAGATAAGCAACCAATGGTTTTCCCGTCTGATCCATCTACTTCTATGGAACCAATGCAAAATCTTAGTCCCGAGATCCCTTCTTCTTCTGGTTAGGGGGAGATGTCACCTTTTGATGTTCATGAGGCACTCCTGAACTAGAACCTTAGGATGCTAGAGCAAACTAGGCAAATTAATCTATTAATAGCAGCCTTAAATAATTTACCAACTCTTCAATCCCGTCCTTAACCTTAATCTAAGGTGGGTTTTGAAAACCTTGATTTACTGATCCATCATCCAAGGCCTCTACTTAGAGGTTATTATAACCCACCTAATGCATAAGTAGAGCCTAAAGTTAGGATTCCTTTTGGGGAGAATGATCCTGAATTAAAGTCAAATATCATAGGTTAAATCCCCCACTTTCATGGATTTGCATCCGAGGATCCATTTCAACATATAGATCTTAAAAATTTATCCCAAACCCTTGGTCCTTGAAATCAAAATAGGGAAACCCTACTTATGAAGATGTTCTCTTTTAACCTTAAAGATAAAGTCGCATATTGGTATAGAACTATATCAAGACCAATCTCAACTTGGGCTGAACTTGAATCTGCATTTTTGAAGAAATTTTTTCCAATTGGTCGAACCATTGCTTTAAGGCGAGCTATTACTACATTCAATCAAAACCAAGGAGAACCAATTCATGAAGCATGGGAATGTTTTCATGTATTGCAAAGGAAATGCCCACATCATGATAACCCTCATTGGCAACTCATGCACATCTTTTATTATGGTTTACAAGAGGGCATTCGCAATCTAGTCGATGCCTCTTATGGAGGGAATTTTCTAAATCGCGACGTAGAATCCACTTCAGAATTATTTGAAGGATGGCAGAAAACTCGATCAATAATGCATCAATGTCGCAATTTACACGGGGAGCGAATACGAATCATCAAAATCCACATAAGGGCATTCACGAGATCGGTAATCCATCCAATTCAAAGGATTTAGAGATTATTGCAGAAAAACTGGACAAAGTTGATATCGTAGCAAAGCATCTCGATAAGGTTAGAAATACAATGAAAACTCCTACGCCTCTACCAGCTACGAATTCCGCGTATTCACCTGTTTCAGAAATTCCTGCGGGGAGGGAATTTGTGAACAATCTGGATTCTAGAGATCCATCTCCCTTGGGTTATCTATCTACTCCTTCACTAACCCAAGGTGGGACCTTTGTCCCATAAGTTTACCCACCCTTTTCCCCACCCTTTTCTATTGCAAAAAACACGTCGTATCTTTTAGGTTTACACGCCATCCAGGAAAATATTCCAAGACCAAACCCTTATTCAAATTCCTATAATCCTGGATGGAGAAGCCACCCAAAATTTTCTTCGGCTGATCAAAATCAAAATCAAAGACCAAATTATCCGAATTAGACCCATTTTAATCCACCTCCATTGCCTCCTCAACAATCAAATTTAAGGCCTAGCCCAATGAGTATGCAGAATTACTAGGCCTATTAGAGATATACAGCTAGATCAAATTTTAAGAGCTGTGTCAGAGAGTCAGCGAAAAAATGCTGAGGCTCTCACTGAGATCCATAGGCAATGTAAGGTAGAGTTGGCTGATTTACGAAATCAGATCATGCTTTTGGTTGAGTCTTGTCATCCAGGTACTCTTCCATCTCAGCCAATTTTGAATCCTAGAAGTCTACCAAATCCTAGGCAAAATCAAGGCCAAGTCCATTTCCTTAATCAGGCCTTTTATTCTAATCATAACCCGTCCTCCGTATTACCAGAAAATAACCCACAAAACCCGCATCAGCAACCTATTTTGTGTCAAAATGACCCACCTATTATTGAGAATCAAATTGACTATGCTGATCTTTTGAGCTTGGTGGAATCATTTTCTTTTAAATTGCCTTAATCTTAAACATTGTACATCTCAACCTAAATCAGATCTAATCTTTACAATATTCAGTCTAATCTTTCAGAGATTTTCACAAGAATCTGATTTTGGGTTCTGTGAGATCATCTATTCTAGGCAATTTCTGGATGAGTTTTGATTGGGTGGTTTTATCTATTTTTCTATTTTTGAACTAATTCTTTCATAACTCTCTTTTTATCGTATACCTATTCTTTTTAGGAGATCGTTAGTAGGGTTTATACCAAGCTGAAGGCGTAAAACTTAACACTTGTATATAGCTGTTCATGTTTTCATCTTTTTTATTTTCTTATACACTTACTTTAAAAATTTCACTCCATATCATACTGATTACCTTCATTTAGTCCGACTGACCACTTTGACCGTTGGTTAGACTTGAAATCATCCGCACAGAGATTTTTAATCTCCTCTATTCGACTCCTTCCATCACCCTATACTAAATGAAGTGTAATATATTTTCACCCTTCTTACGATAAGAACATTGTAAAATTTTGGCTTAAGGGGTCTTGAAGTGAAATTTTCACTTTAAGTGTGGGTTAAAAGATAGAAAATGCATAAAAATTAAATATCCACGACATTTAAAAAAATAAAATTCTAAAAATGATAAAAATTTTAAAAAAATAAAAGATTTCATTAAAATTTGAATAATTTTTGAAAAAAATTCATAAAAATTGGAAAATTTTATTTACATAAAAATAAGAATATATAAATACAAAAATTTGAAAAAGAAAATTCATAAAGATAATAAGAGGGTATATTCACTTTTAATGAAGAAAAGAAGAAGAGTATAAATATATTTTTTAAGAGCTTAATTTTCTATTAGGTCAGAAGTTTAAAATGTATATAGAATATATATAGAGTATTTAAGAGCATTCAATTCTTAGTTCAATTTTTACTTAAACATTTTGTAAAAAAATACACTTTTGTGTTTAAATTTTTAAAACAAGGTTTTATTTGAATTAGGAATCTTTTAAATCTTTTAAAGATTTATTTTTCGTACCTTGAATTAAGAAACCAAGTGTGTTAAGATTTAAACATAAGCTTTGGAATTAAATTATAACTTTTTAATCAATTAGATTAAGTAATCCTTTTGCTTTTCTTGAAAATTTGATTTTATCATAAAGTTAAGTAAAAGGCCAGATATTCAGAGTTAGTTAAATAGAGAGTTAGTAGAATTTTAGTTTACAAAACATACAGGCTAGAGATAAATAACTAGAGTTGGTAAATTTTGTCTTGACGGATCCTAAAGGAGGAAACGAAAAATTTGAAGAGCCTGAGAGTAAAGGGCTTTATTGTCCAAGCTCTGGTTTGAGAGCTAAGTAACCTAAACATCTAAATTCACACACACAGAATTGTCTTGTTGGCATCTGAGACCACGAAAACACAGAGGTTAAGAGATCAGTTCTGAATCCTCTTTAGTCTAAGGATTTCCGCAGGGCAGTTCTTGAAAGGGTGAAGGATGTGCCACTCACCTAAAAAAAGGATTTGGAGAATAAAGTTAGTAAGAAAAGAAAAGAAAGGAAAATAAATAAATAAAACTCCATGCAGTTATGTGCCTTGTTAAAAATGGGTACTTATGCAGTTTTTCCACATAATAAATAAAGCATCTCAATACAAATGGATGCTACCTTTCTTCCATTAAATAAAAAGAACACCTCGCTACAAATGGGTGTTCTAACCTATAGAAAAAGAGAAAAAAATATTGAGAAAAAAATATTAGGAATAAGAGACCCAGTGGTCCATCGGGGAGATATACACAAAAAGTGTTAACCTCGGGATAAGAAACTGGTGAGGAGAAAACAACCAAACCTGAGTAAGGCCAAGCCAAAGGCTTGAATTGGAAAATGATGTCTTAAGATCTGGATTTTTGCAACTTTGGATGCCTTTAGGACAAATCTCTTCACTAAGCACAGATGTTTTAAAATCATAGCTACTGAACCTTGGTATTGGCCAATGAAGCCTAAGAAATTGGGTTTTGAAGATTTTAAGTTGAGGCCTAAAGGAGAAGAATTGACGGAATCCTAGGTCTAGAAGTTATTCTTTAGTGTTGTAGGCTAGTAAATTAGAGTTTTACTACTCTAAGTTTGATTAATAATGAGTATCTGATCAATTTGCTAAAACTTATATTGATAAAAGTCAAATATCATAAACAAATGATTGACTTAATTCTATTTGAGTTTTTGATTTAAAATTTAATTCTCAATTCTTAAGTTTTGTTTCCTTAAAACACTTTGTATTCTAATTTGAGTTAAGAATAGTTACAAAGATTAAAGAGATTTTTAAGGAATTCTAATTCAGAGTAAAATTCTTGTTTACAAATTGTTTTAAGTGTGCTTTAAAAATGTTATAAGTATAAGTCTAAGTAAGAAAATTTTCACATGTGCTCTTTACATTAATCATTTATATTAAACTTAAAAAAAATTCTGACCTAAACTTTCCTTTACATAGTTACTATTTATAATAATTTAAACCCAAGTGCTTTCAATCATCATAGTCCTAGTTAATTTTGCTAGGGACTAGCAAAGCTTTGGCTTGGGGGTATGATGATAGACTCATCATGATCTCTAATTACCCCTAATTAACTAGTCTTCTGAGTTAATTAGTTAAGGTTATGAACATATATGGTTTAATTATAGAATAAGGGATATTTAGTAAAGGACCTTAAAATAAGTTTAAAATTATATTTTATCATTCAATTAACATTATTAATAATCTATATAATAATTGGACTCAAAATCCTATTAATCATTCCCTTAATTAATAAGATAACTAACTTAAATATAATGTATACCTAAGTATATAATAACTTAAGTAATTTTACTTAATCTAATAAATTAATCTAAAAAGGTCAAAAATGTAAATTCAAGGTGAAAACATAATATTTTCCTTATTTACTAACATATATAAAAAGTTGAAAAAGATCTAAGTTAAAATAAACCTTCAAAACCTGGGTTTACATTTTGGTCCTTAATATTCATTATAATTAAATCCTTGTTTCTCACGCAGGTCCTTAAGTTTTATTACATTTAAGTCCCTTTCCTTCTTCTTCTTCTTCTTTAGCTGAATGAATGGCTGGTGATGGAGAGTCACGCCACCGCATGATCACCTCCTTGCCAACATCAATCTTCTTTGTCTAAGCTCTTGCAGGTTACACTCACCACCTCCGCTTGATCCACCAATCTGGATTAACTGGAAATCCTAATTTCCAATGAGAGATAATCTCACTGTCATCGGAGACGATGTCGGAGGTTAAGCTCCTCAAGCTCCTTCTTCGTCTAGACCTCGCCATTCTCTTCGCCACCAACTACTATAAATACCCCCTCACCCCTCTGATTTTACTCAAGTTGGCTGCCTTCCCTCTTCTAACACTGTAGTCGACCCAATAGGCTATCCATCCAAAACTCTAGCGACTCTCCATCTCATTTTCTGACTTCCTCCATCCATTCAAATTAGCTGAGGAAATCTGCCATGGTCTTCCGTGTCTCTGACACATGCGCCGACCAAAGGAGTCCTTCGCTCCACCTCAAATCTGCTTGCTAGAGATCTTTCTTCCACCCTCTGATTTCGTCGTCTGCCATGAGACTTTGGTGGAACCCTATTGACCCCTTCATACTGGTAACAGTAAATTAGGAGTAGGAGTAGGAGTACGTTAGCTTAGTTAGTTAGGTAGGTAGTTTAGGTAGGTAGATTAGATGTAATTTTAGAATTTCAGAGCTCATCTTCTCCAACTCCGGCAAACACCTTGAGCTCGCCAGAGCCTTAATTTCATCTTATGAAATCACTGTCCACCTTTCTTTACCTTCCACGACCATTTCTAACCCACTTAATCACTTAATTGATCACCAAATCGCCTAATTCACATACCACCTCCATCGACTACTATCACTGTCCATGGTGACAATAGTCGACCTAATTCCACCTTCATATGGTCTTTCATCATCTTTCCACCACTTATGGACCCCAATTGACACTATAATACAAAGAATTACCGCATATAAATTAAACGCCCAATCTTAATTAAGCTCCTGAGCTCGCTGTCAATGGCAGCTCACAAGCAGTTCAAACTGTTAATTAACTATATAATTATGACTGCAATTACCTGTTGACTTGTTTTAACCGCTCAATTGAGTGGTAAAACAAGTCCTGAGCTTAATTCAAATCAAAATTTTAAAGAAATGAATTCACTATCAAATCTTACAAGTAAAGAGACAAATGAAGAATTAAATGTGATTCTGAGGTTCCTTGCAACCTCAGGATCCTTTTTAGATTAAAAATGGTAAGTTTAAACAATCTGTGTACACTTTTCACATTTTCTAGACTCACCGAAGCTCCGGCGAGCTCCAGCGAGCCATTCTTGAGCTTCAACCTCTAGAATTTGTTGAGAAGCTCCAGAATGACGTAACATGGATCACTAATTAATTTGAAGTCATTTGATCGAGGATTTAGCCACTGGAGTGGCAGATAGGTCTTCTGACTTCTCCAACTCCGGCAAAGTTGGAGAAGTCAGATAGAAGAGATCTAAGAAGAATTTAAGGTACCTAGAAGCTTCAGTGCAATGCACTGAAGCTATTCATGTCTTCAATTCACTATTTTTACCTCCCAATCTTTTTGACGAATAAACACATTTTTAAGCTCAGCCGCCGAGCCTGAAACCCTAGAAATCTTGGTTAGAGTGCCTATTTGAGAATCTGAATGAGTTTCTAAGGTTAAGAAGATCCTATTCGAGCCTTTGATTTCTTGAGAGAAGGCTTTGAACATAAAGTAAAATTTTTGTGCCTTCACAGTCACACTAAGTCTGATTATGGAGTTCTGAGCTCAATCTGAGGAATTGATGAGATTAAGTTGTTTCAGAGAATTTGTTGGATGGTTTTAGAATGATTAAACTATGCTCAGGTGAATAATTTAATGAAAATTTGAACCCTGTCAATTT
The DNA here is from genome assembly GCA_037157565.1 of Thalassia testudinum. Lineage (NCBI taxonomy): Eukaryota > Viridiplantae > Streptophyta > Magnoliopsida > Alismatales > Hydrocharitaceae > Thalassia > Thalassia testudinum. The sequence continues at coordinate 67,549,074 of JAZHRO010000014.1, forward strand.
GGGTTATTTTTCAACCCAAACTAACAGTAGTGACATTTTGATGAGATTTGAACTTGAATGCTGCCCAGATAAGTCTGTTACAACCCTTAGAATCAGTTTAAATCGATTAGTAATGTTTCTCTGTGTCTCTGTATAGCTATTTTAGTCTGAAAATTCGATCTCTGAAGCTTTCGGAGAAGTGAAAAGCTTTTCTATTGTTCCTGAAGGTCTTGAGAGCTTAGAGACTACCCTAGCAGATGCGGAATAACTTGTATAACCTGTACAGACTTTTAAATGAGAGAGAAAAGTCCATCTGAGGACTCAGTGATAGTAATTTCTATTTCCAGGCAATCAATAACTTGTAGGAACCCTTTATTTCACTCTTGAAATTGAACAAGAAAACATCCTCTAAACCTTAAATTGACCCTGCAATTTTGTAGATCTATCTTAGAGCTTCCCAACAAACTTTAAATCACTTGATTTGGAGTACTGAGTAGAAAGTTATGATCATTTGAAGTTGTGTCTGGAGGGGTTAACATAGTCCCACATCGTTAGTTTATGAGCACGCACCTGGGAACAAAAGCAATTTGTTACATGGGATTCCCAGTCGTTAGTGCTCGGTGCACCGGTTACTGATCTGAACATTCTGAACCTATCTGAGCATGTGTATGTGTGTGTGCAAGCTTGTGTGCCTGCGGGTGTGCACCCGAGTGGGTGTGAGCGAGTGTGCCCTGGGAGGGTGAGGCCTGGGAGGCTGGTTAAGCCAAATTGGCTCGAGACTATGAACTGAAATGAAAATAAATCAAAATCAAACCTAATTGAGATTAGGTGAGGACCGAGTAGGGTCTGGTCCCACCCTGGTCTCAGGGTGCTGTGTATCCTCGAAAGGACCTCGTTGCAAATAAAATAAATTTTTGGTTATAAAGAAAAGCAAACCCGATTCAATTGATGGTTCAAAAGAAAGCTTAACGAAAAGAAGAGCCGATGATTATAAAGCTAAGTGCTGAAGGCTAAGGAATGGAGGAGAACAGGTGCTATGGAGTGTTAAAGAAGAGTAGGTACTAAGGGAAGAGAAGAAGGTAGGAACAGAACAGAAGAAGAGAGGTAAGAAAGAAAGCTCAAGATAGAGAATAAAAGGAAAAGAAGTGAAAGAAAGAGAGAAGAAGAGAGAGGCTAAAGACTAAAAAGGAATTTGTTTTACTTGCATTTCTTTTTGTTCTTAATAATTGTAATAAGGCATGTTTTAATAGAAGAATTCTTATTGTCTTAATTTCTTTTGAAATAAAATTGGAAAACTAACATGTTTACTTGTTAATAAAGCTCATCATTTGAGTAAATATGTTTTTCCTATGGAATTTTGTATATTCTATATAGTTTAAATCTTTTGGCAAAATTCATGTTTTAAAATCAACTTAGTCATACCTTCTAAACTTATAATCGAAATAAAAGTTAATTGGTGAATTTAGAAAAAAAATTATACCTCCCAGTGAACAATCTAGACTCAACCAGTAAAAATTTCTAAAATGTTAGGTTAATTTGACCCTATACTACACAACCGACATAGGTTCGAGTTAACCTAAGTGACTTTTTCTACTCTTAATTATGTGAAATTAACTTAATTACTGAGTTGAGTAAGCCACATGATCAGATAACTGACTTGATTTGTGCGAGCCTCTTCTTGAAAGATTAGTTCACAAGTAAACATAGTTTTGTTTTATCAAAACAGAGGTACTTACATCTGCGAGACCCAAATAGACCAAATTCTCAAGAAAATCTCGCAAATTTGGGGTCAATTGATGTGGAACTCTACCCTTTGTAAAGGGTTGGATGTTTCCAAGCACAACTCATGCTCAATTATGAATGGAATCCCCTCTTTCTTCTTCCCCTTATTGGTGAGTTGATGCATCTCGAAGCTCCATCATCCCGCTTCCTTACCCTCTATCACATATAATAGGGAGAGGGTTTTCCTTCTCCTTCCTCCCACCGAGCTTCACGTGAAGCTTCGTGGTCCAATTCTCCTTCCTATGCTCCGACGAACCCCTCTTCTTCCTCCACTCTGGCATACCTCCAACGAGCTTGTTCCTTCTTTCTTTCCTTTAATTAGCTTATGACTTCTACTTCTCTCCCTCCTAATTTGGATTCTATAGCTCTAGAGCTCTATTTATCACCTCTAAGCCCTTCTTTAACTTCCGCCATCGACGACCAACGCCACCTTCATCGTCTCATCTCCTGTGCCTTCTACTAGACCAATTGACTTGGGAAAAAGCTTCCCCTCATCACCGCCAAGAATTTTCCCAAACCAAATAAATCCCATATCGCCTCCACCACCATCCACCATCATCACCAATGAAGCTTCTTCAAAGCTTCACCGCTACAACCATCCACCCACTCCAGTGTCCAATAGGTTTATGGCACACTGGAGCTTTTCATGATTCAACTTGGAACCAAAAGGATCGTATTCCTACATGTAGGCCTCGCCAGACTTGTCCCTTTCTCTAGTAGTAGCAACGGCAATTCGACGATGTGACATGTTCAAAACCTTCTCTAACCGCTGCAGAATCTTCGTGGCTTGCCATCTAGGCTATGGATCTGAGATCCCACTTCCAATTGCTCATCGTTAACACCAGAAGCTTCATTCGACAAAATATGAAGGGAATGGTGGGGCATTTAGCCCAACCTCATGTAGTTGAAGACCTGCAAATGGACACAAAAGGCAAAGCGTGCCTTATTGGTTCAATTGAGTAATAAGGGATCGGGTTCCCATCTTCACACACGTACGAACACATTCGTTAATGGTAACACCATCACTTGTTGTAACTAGCTTAAATTAGTTGAAATCAAGAGATAAATGTTTTAAATAAATGCTTAGAAGACGATAATTTCACTCTAATCCGTTTTGTGATGAAAATAATAAATAGGGTTAATTCTACAGTTTTAATATCACATTACAAGTGTAGAGTAACCACAGGGTTGCCTAGGGGTTAATTAGAGGTTAATTAAGCATTAAAGAACAAAAACAAGTTAAACATTGGAGGAAATGGAGTTTCATGCATTTCAAGGGTGAAAATAACACAAAAAACCTTAATTAACAACCCACTTGAATTGAAGAGGTTATGGTCAAGATAAAATTAATATAAATCTCCTAAAATTCATAGAAAGTTATTCTAAGAGGTTTAGTACCCTTGGTTTCACCATCTGAACCCATTTTGTTAAAATAAAGTTTCGGATAGGATTTTGCCTTGATTTAGGCTTCTATGCAAATTACCTATTCAAACATGCTTAAAATTCAAATCGAAGCTGACGATTAGATTCATTGGGTCTAGCCTAGGCTAACACCAAATTTTGGGCCCAATCAGAGTCCATCTTGACCTAGTTTGCAATTTAGTCCCTCAAATCTCTATTTCTCACAATCAGCCTCTAACTTTCAGATTTATTACATTCAGGTCCCTAAGTTCATCATCATCTTTACATAAATACCCTTTTCGCCATTGTTGAGTATGAACACCCTTATGATGAGATTCAAGAGAGGAGTTTTCTCTCCAATTAGCATCAAACCCTTCAAATTTGTTAGGATTGATGATTAAATCAGGAATCTCTTAGACCTGATCCCAAGCCCTAATTTGCCTCCTAAAACCATAGCTTACCCAAGCTCTCAGTATAAATTCCTTATGAATTTTGTGAGAAAATTGCACCGATTTCGTACAATTCAAGGGCCCAAATACCTCTATCTAAACTTGATATGTCAACATGCTTTTCAGTTAGGTTTAAGGCCAAAAGTCCTCTTCCCCCCTTTCCGAACCGTCTCCAACCTATGCTTCAGTGGTTCCCACGTTCTCTTGCCGTCGTGCCTTCAACAATCAAATTGGAGGCACAACTCTTTTCCTTGCACGCTTTTGACGGTGGCTGGCCAAAGCCCCGTCATCTCTGACCACTTCTTCATTGCCAATCCTCTCACCGGAGAATTCACCTTCCTCGGTGCCGACATGTCAAGCTGGTATGACTCCCCATCCCCTTCTTCCTTGTGTAGGTTCTCTCTCTTACTCTCTTCCCCAGCTTCAAATCCCACCCTTAGCTCTTCTATCCAACCGACGTACACCTCTCTTCCCTTCCATCTTCTGTGCCTCTAATGCAGCTTCAACGAGCTCACTAAGCCACCATAGACCACCAAATTGCTTACCATCACTTCCAGAAGCTCCCCCATCACCCATGAAGTAAAAGCCCCCTACCTATTAGGAGATTTAACCTTTCCTTCATCCTGATGATTAACTCACCAAACCATTTCATACCCCGACCACGTCCAGCCATCCTAGCATGGCAATCACCTTACCACTGACACACCATACTCATCGGGGTCTAGCGAAGGTCTTGAGCTATTCTTGTTGGGCTGAGATGCCATTTTTTCTTGTTTCAAGTGTCCTCATTGGAGCTACTATAAACTCGCGCCTTCCTCCGCCTCCTCCCATTGTGCTTCGGCTGTTATAGACACCAATGCCACTCTCAGCTAGAGTAGAATACCTTTGCGAAGCCCTTCAGGCTTCCAATTTTCAAAGAAGAACTCCAGTAGCAGCTCAATTTGGGATGAAGCACTTTATGCAGTAGCTGAATAAAAAGCAGCACCACATTACTCCCATCTCGTATGCATGGAAATCAGAAACGCATATATAACACAAAATGTGTGCTATCAGTTTGCCTCAAGTCATGGGGTGAGGTCCCCTTTAACATGCCCCTACACACGCGGCTGACTCACCTATGCTATGTGAGCCGGACTGAGCCCATTGCATTGAACCTAACTAGATTGGGTGAATAGTACCTGGGTCTGGATTAAGGAGTTAGAAAGCAGAGGTTACCAATGAAGGTAGGTGGTGGTTTTGCACTGTTCATGCCTCGGGATGTGTGCCAACACTTACTATTCCTAAGGCTTTATGCTTGTGCTAAGACTTTAAGGCATCTGGTATCTATGGCCAACATTTGATCTTAAAGAACTGTGGAAATATTTGAGGCTTGAATCTTACATTTAGTTGATGTGGATATTGGAACAAGGGGTCAAAACCACTATTGCGATATTGAATTAGGTTGATTCATTGGGATATGTGCTTAATTTTAGGATATGATTAGTGATTCAAATCACCATTTTTAGGGTTTTCTATTCTTTTTTCCCATTGACCTTTTGAAATACAATTGCTTATTGTTGAATTATTTGTGAGTATATTATTCATTACATACCTCTGTTGCAATTAATCATTTGCTGGTTGTTTCTAATTTTGATTAGTATGTGAATTCCAAATTTGTTATCTGTGAATGACCTAAGACTCACATTTCTATTTTTGAGTACATATAAATTTAAATGTTGCTGTGATTTTCATCACTATACTACGACATGCTACTTCCCTAAACCAACGACGGAAATTTACTCAACATTTTGGTGCTTTTGACGGGGTGCAAAGCATAATTCACCACTAGTCATATCATTGTTGATTGATTTCTATGATTACTAACTTTCCCTATATGCTTTGGTGTGTTTTGTGAGATACATCATGAGAGATCTTCCAAGCAATCAACCACTAGAGGGGTAGGTAAAATTTCTCTTCTTCCTTAATCACCTCCTAATCTTCGGTGGAGAAAAAAAGGAAACAAAATGAATTAGGATCCACTTGCCTTATTATCCTAGTAATACCATTTAAGGGCAAATAATTTCATGATTTGCAAAATTGATATCTGATTGAAGTTTGGACGATTTGATTAGAGATTTCCCATCCTGATTTCCTATGCCTATTAGGGATTTGTGCTAAATTTCTCAACATCTTGGACTACTCACTTTCTTGTTTGAGTCCTGGGTGTTATATTTGGAATCAAATTGGATGTGGAATAGAGACAATTAGGGTTTCCACATTAGGGTTTTGAAGTGTTAGTACATGTTTGCTTTCAATTAAGGAAATTGACCCTCCTGCATTTGTGTGCCACCCAAGCCCTTGCTTGAAATGATCTATCCAAGAGAACCCTAAAATCAAGGCTCTAAATTCACTTGAACTCTAAAAGTTGGAACCTAATTACTTGAGAATCAATTCAGGGTGATTTGGGCCTTAACCCAAACTTCATCCTCAACTTTAGGTCAAGTCAGGTGAAGTTGGTCCACTGTGTGGGACAACTAACCACCAAATTAGGTAACAATTGAAATAACTTCTAAATCAAGTTAAATCCAAGGCACAAATTAGACCTAAAATTGGTAGACTTAGGTGACAATTCATACATTCCAGTCTACTTTGAATCTCAATGACAAGGAAGGTCATGTGGGGGAAACCCTGTAACTTGTAGGTACCCTATACCATATACAGGTCTTTGCGGGACTCTCCCTTCCTGGCTGCCCAAGTAGTTCTTAGGTGTAGGGATTTTTTATCAGAGAGGTCCATTGGCCTTAGTAGCCTTGGTCATCCAAATTTTTTTCGGCTGCCTTGATCAGGTCCAATACACATCCAGTCCCTTATCTATTCTATAGTGCACATACACAAGAAAGGTCCCTAGGTCTAACCTAGAGGCCTCCATTAGAACTGATCTTCTGTGGGAAATCCAATCTATTCTGATCAAATCAGTCTAGACCAAAATTTGATTCTACATCCCGATCTACCACTTGGTTTGGAAATGCAACCTGAAAAAATAGGAAGAGTGTTCAAGACACCTGAATCTTGTATGGGCATGAAAGAGAAAATGATTGAGGCTGCTCTTACACATCATGATGATAGTTATAAAATCTCAGAACCTTTAGGAACATTCTGGTTAATGTATCAAAGACAACAACCCTCATTGTGAATGATGCCCATCTGATGCTGACACAAATGATACATGGTTCAACTCGAGATGCTCTCAAGTCAGAATACATGCAATTACGGAAAATGTATAGTATTGAGTACTTACAATGTCTGACAAATCCACTACTTTGGGAGATACACCAAGATGACCTTGAGAATATGGGAATATGTTAAATCTATTGCAATAGGCCATTAATTACAAATACCCGTATTGCCACTCAGAAACTGATGAGATATCTTAGAGTACTCTTGAGGGTCAATGTAATTTTCGATAAGCTGGGAATGAAAATAAAGGTTGTTATGGTCCCTAGATCTAAGTGGAACCGTATTTGAATTGTGTGCAGAATGACATACCTAATCATATTATGGGTTGGTTGGAGCCAGATATAGGTGTTCTCTATTACGAACTTGCCATAGAAAGCCATGAAGCAGGTCAGTCATTGCCATAATTTACCAAACACCTAAATTGAAGTAGACTCAGGACTTCCTAAGGATGTAATTCCTGCACCTTCTCTTGTTAAGGTACTCCTTGAGAATGATTCTAACACCCAATAGAACCAAGTCCAGATTCTAGTGACCCAATTCCTACCCCTAACCTAGAATCTAGATCTGAACCTATTTTGTATGATCATGAGGCTGAATGTGATGAGAACTAGATTTTAGATCTGAACTATCATTTTGGGCCTATATTTGATGATTATATCTCTCCAGACTACTCAAAAGAATGAATTGATTTTTCATAAGTCACACTGATTTATGATATAGAATCAGAGGAGTTGGAAGAGTTGATATTTAATTGGATCTACCCAGGTGCCTAGAACCTAAGCCTGCACCTAATAAGGACACCTTTCTGAGCTTTGAATTTGAGGCTAGGTTAGACCAAAGTTAGGTTGTTAACTCCATGCATCGTGATTTATTCTATGCTGAAAATTTTGATTTTGAATTATGTTTACAATCTGATTATCGTAAATTCTCCGATGATTTAGAATCATACTCTGATTTCAGAGAACCATTGTTTCCAGATGACTATGAGTCAGTTTACGACCTCAGCATCCATGATCCATTCTATGATTCTAATTCTGAGGTTGATAATTTGGAACTCGAAGCAGCCACACCTCCTACATAACCTTTCAAAATCTGATCCTGACCCAAACCTGCCTTCAGAATCAATTTATGCTATGACTAACCTCTCTCTGATCTGGTTGCACATGATTCACCACCATGTTTTGACTAGGAATCTGATATTGATCCAACCAACAACCACATCTTATCCTTCTTTGATCCCATTAGTAAGGTTCCTACATTTTCCATAGATCCATTATTATTTGAGGACCCCTATTTTGATCAGGCTGAGCCAATTTAGCCAAACCATAGATTTGTACTTCCACATTTTCTCAAGCAAAAAAGCATCTGGTGGGATCCACACCTATTGATTCATATCCATCAACCAACCAAATTGATTGGGTTTGGTCTGCATCATCAATCTGTTAATCTGAATAAGCACTTTGTTTGACCAACCAAACTACTCATCAAGGTGATTGTTCTACAAAATTCCTCCAATTTGACCACCCCTTCTCCTTGACCACCTTCTGCTCTATTGAAGGCATTGAAATTAGCTCTTAACAAGAGGCAGCCCGTCATTCCAAGAAAAAAAACTGAGACCCTTCTGACCATCTCTTTGAGCAACATTCCTATTGCACTTTAGGGTTCAACTTTAGAACAGCCAACTCCACTTTTGATACTTCTATCAAAGCTTGAAATCGTTCGCAATAGTCGTCCCGACCCATTCACCTAGACTTTGGCCCAGTTCTAATCCTTGAAGCAAGCTAAATTCATGCCCACTTCATTTACAATGAGGACATTACAAAACTTAGTCATGGGGGAATTAAAATGCAAAACAAATGGGAAATTCAACTCTCTGAGGGTTTCTCACAAAAAAATACATGTTGAAAAGAAAAAAAAAGTGGAGAAAGGGGAGAGGAATTTTGAGAAATGAATTGAAAAATCTTTCCTGAAGAAGAAAAGAGGAGGAAATACAAAGAGAAATAGGAGTAAAAATCAAAGAAAAATTCGATAGTCCTAGCAATTAAATATGGGATCTACTTAAGTTCTAGGCCAAATCTAAACAAGGATTAAGTCCTAAAGTGCTAGAGACAAGGAGAGAAGTAAAGAGTACTGACCTTACACCTCTTGGGCCTGTTCTAGGGCTTAAACACTCATGTACTTGTTAAGATTCATATTAGTCCTAGAGAGGTTTGGGAAAGTGTGAGGCTAATGTAGTAAGTCTAAGGATTAGGGATTTTTTAGCACCATTTCCTATCCTTTGGTTTGCGGGAATTGGTAACCTAATCACAAAAAAAAATCACAAACCAGTCTAGTTCAGTGTGCTTAATGAAGAAATAATGCCAAAAGTGTTTTGTCTGGAAAATTTTGTTCTAATGATCTAGCTCAGGAGTAACTTGAAGAGACAAGTTGATTGCATGAGTTCCTGGCGTAGAGATGTGGAAAGAAAAATATTCCCCTCGAAGATGCGTAATAACATTTTGTCTCCTCAGTGCTTGTCTCCTAGGATATCTAAATATCCTACCAAGGGAATGTAAGCACCTTATGCTGGTTCAGGTGCCATGGGCAGGATTATCCCGAAAGGTCGATTGGGCCTGGACTTAGATACAGAATGCCAGGGGTGGCACTGATATAGATTCATCTATTTAGGTTAAAATGCCTCGTCATGCATGTTCCTAAGGTTATTTTTGCATTTCATGTTGTAAATATTACATAGCATGCATCATTCTGCATTTAAAATAGTTGTATATATTTTAAGTTAATTAGGTCCTTTTTATGGTCAAGTGAGAAGGGGATTTATTCCAGGGCCTTGGACGGACGAGCAGACCTTATGGATATGATCAGGATGCCGATCGGAGTCTAAACGCCTCTGAAATTGTCAATATCGGAGTCCCATAATATCATATGAAGTACAAGGAAGATCAACTGCCAAGAGGGCAATGTGAAATACTTACGGGCTTCAGATGAAAAATATGATCATATGGATGGATCCAGAGTGATGATCGCAGTCCGACGAAGTGGGAATCATCTCGATCTTAGCACTGTGGCACCCTCTGCAACAGACAGAAGGTGGACAGCCCAGATGGCACCACGTGGAGCACACTTGCTAGCAGCAATTGGAAGGCACGCTCATCATATTCATCATCAGTTCTCAAACGTTGGATCTTGATCCAACGACTGAGAATGCTCCTCCACTGCAAGCGCTAAGTCGTCCCCTTGACCATTTGGATATCTTGTCGTAATGGATAAGCACCCGACCTTCAAGGGAGGGGCATAGTTTTGAATCCCCACAGCCCCCCCATTTAGCCAACTGAGCACACCCAGTGCAAGCACAGCACAATGCATAGGGCAGCACAGCGCGTGCCAGCACGCAATGCGTGCACCAGTGGGGCATGAGCAGCAGGGGCATGGTCCTCAGCAACTGTTGGGTGGGCCTTTAGTGACACCTGTAGCTATCACTAATGCCTTCCATTATGCGCGCAGTAGCACAGGAATTGAAGGGCACGGATCTTCAGTGACAGTTGGGTGGATCTTCAATGACTATTACAGTTGTCACTAATTGCCCATGGACGATTTTGTCTCTCCACCTCCATTATAAAAGGACCTACCACCTCCATTCTAAACGATCTCTTCCTTTCTTCCTCTCACCACCTCCAAGGATCTAGGGAGAACTTGTCCCACGCCCGCGATGGTCCTCTAGAGTAGAAAAGAAAATAGTTTTCCCACCTCTCATCCCCATTTGTGGAGCATCCTGTGGTCATCTTCTCACCGCCCTTCAGGAAGAAGATCCTCACCACGATGCCGTCCTGCCTCTCACCCCGTCCTCCGGCTTTGTCATCCTTCATCCCACTCCACACCACCTTCTTCTAGGTGACGTCAGAGTGAGACATCCTCCGAGCAACCGTTGAGGGGGATTCTCTCACCTCTTTCTATCTTTATTGCTTTTGTAGTGTAATCTTTCCTGCTTTCCTAGATGTAGAAAATGTTTGATTCAGAAATATATGTGATTCCCTCTCTCTCGCTTATATTTTGCAAGTAGATTAGTTAGATAAGCAATTATCAATCTGATCTCTTGCTTTCTAAAGATTTTCAAAAGAAATTATAAAAGATAAAAGCAACAAGAAAAGAAATAAAGTGAAACATGGATTTCATAAAACCAAACGTTAGCCTCCCCATGTTCGACCCGGGACTCATATTTTGAGTTTCGGTTATAAATTTTATTTGATTGGTGGATTTTTTCGTGAATGAAACTATGACGATGGGTTTTCCAAAATCGGAACCTTTCCGCATGCGAATCCGACTTGATCATTTTGACGTTGTTGCTACGGAGGCAATGCTCTTCGATTTTTCTTGCATTTTTCTACCTTACTTAACTTTCTAGCTCACCTTGCTCCTTTCTTTTTGTGATTACAAGTACCCTTCCAAGTTGAGAAAAAATAGATAGATTGGAGTAAAGTGCTGTTAAAGAGTTTTGTAAGTTTATCCCTACCACCCCTACACTAGATTTCATTTCGCCACACTAATAACTCAAACCCAAATCAACTTAGGTATTTTTTGTAAACCCTAGGATATATATCGTTGTTTGTTTGCCACCTCCACTCATCTCACCTCCGCATATATAAAAAAACAAAAAGAAATTTACTCTTGTCTTGTGGGATTTTCTAAAAGAGACACACATTAACACCCACAACTCTTGACTTATGACGCACCACTCTACTTTGATTCTACTACTTAATCGGGATCTAACCTGTGGACCCAATAAACTTCAACTCGAAATACATTAGTGAGTAGAAATTTGACTACGCTAAGAAACTGTGTGCCTTAATTTGTGGTGCAATAGGCCAATTGATTGAGCTGTTTGGGCCACACCACTCAAATTAAAATTGATTCATCAAGTAGCTTGCTACACAGGGTTGATTTTTAGGGCTGAATTAGGAAGTCCACATTTTATTTTGACTTTTAAAGGAATATATCTACAACAATGCTTTCAAAACATGGAGTGTTCTACTAAACCTAATTGAATGAATCTAAAGATTAAACCCTAAAATCTACTAAACAAGGTTAAACCCTAAAAGGAACATCGTCAAATAACCTTGTTTGCGTACTTTGGTTGTGCATGCACACACATTTGAATTGATCAATAAGGGCACAACCCATCTAAAGGGCCCATCACATTCTAAGTGCACAATCATCCTAATCCTAATTAAAACTTAGTAGACATTGGCCTTATGGATTGGTTCACTCTTCGGTGCCCAGACAAAGATTTTTTTTCGATTAATCTAATTATGCTGGTCCATCTGATGTCTAGCTATGGGAGTAGCGTCAAACGACCGTGGTTGGGGGTACACTAGGAACCGAAGGCACAAGCCAAAGGAAGATCCTTCTCCCTAGCCCTTCCCTTTAACTGGTTGGATTGATTGAATAGGAGTAGACCAAATAATTTATCATCTCAACATGGGTCCTAGAAGTCTGTAGGTCTTTAGGCTAACCCACCTAAGGATAGGGATGATTGCTTGGATTGTAGGGCTTCTTTTTCTCTTCTGATTTCCCTCCTATTCTACCATGTATCCTTCCACATCTTACATGCATTTCCCATTGTGCCCTCCTACCAACACTTATCCCTAAGATGATTACTATCCCGACTTGAATTATGACTACTGTAAAGACCCATTCTCTCCTGAGCCTTTTAAGACGACTGGACTGTGGGTTAGACGTCTGGTCACACGTCTGGACACCTTCCCAGACATCTGGAAGCCAAAATTTTTGGGTATAAGCTCGCATCTGCACGTGGGCTACACGTAGACAGTACCTTCTCTTTTTCCTTCCCTTCTTCTCCTTCTCCCCGCCTCCAGCAAACCTTAACCCACCAACCTTATAAACCCCTTCCCCCTCTCTCATTCTTCCCACTCCAGCCACCTTCCTCTCTTCCTCTCCACCACAGTGAGAGAGCTAATGAGAGAGAGTGAGCACGAGAGCGGCGACGAGGGGGAGTGGCATAAGGAGAAGAGGAGAAGTTGAGCTTGCGAGCTCATGTGGGAGCTCACCGGAGGGTGCACCATTGGAGCAGCGAGTGCGGGAGGAGGAGGAGTGCGTCGAGGGAGTCATCCCCGACACCGCTGCAGCCGGAGGTGCAAGCGATGAGGTGAACCACGGCTGCGTACAGTGAGAGTGAGTGGGAGCAAGTTCTGGTTTTGGGTTTTTCCCAGAATCAGACGTCTAGAGTGACATCCAGACGACGGTGCAGACGTTTGGAGGCGGTTCTAGACGTTTGATGAGAGGTCTTCGCGAAGGTATGTTCCCTTTTCGGATATAGCCATGCAGGCTGCTCTGCAGCTACGCTTCGTGTGGCCATTTTGAGAAGATTTTACTGGTCACATGTAGGATTTGCTTCGGGAAGGTGCGGGCATGCCCTCCCATGCAATTTAGACATCTAGGCAGCTTACCAGATGGCTGGAAGCACCTCCGGACGTCTGGAGAGGAGGTCAGACATCTGGAGCTGGGTCTAGACAGTACAGAAGAGTTCCTGGATGTCTGAGGTAGACGTAGTGCTTGAAGTGCATTTCTGGACACATTTATGATGTCTGAAAGTTGTTCCAGACGTCTGATTTAAGTCAGTAGCCCTGGTTTTGACCCTTTTAGGGTCCGTTTGAGGTTCGTTTTATGCAAATAAGATACGGATGTTTTCCTTGTGAGTTCCTCTACTCGTTAGAAGGCTTTATACAATTCTGAATGTTCCTTTATGATGATTCCTTATTACGGGACTTCGTTCCATTGCGGGTTCGGGGCTTGCTGAGGCACATGAGCTTGCCGTTCGATCCCCCAATACTCCTGGGTTGACTGGTAGAGTCGCTTCCCCTAATTTAAATACAAACTTGAATGCATGTGTGAAATGAATGATTAGAAACTAGGATTTGGCATGAATCCTAGGATGAGAAACTCTTGAAATGTCAATATGCGTGATTGAATTGCTGTCTTGAATGAGTAAATAGAAAATAACTGCTTGTCAATGAACCTGAGCTGCCTGTGAAATATGAATTAACTGTACTAGTGAAACTGTTGCATGTAACCTTACCTGTTGTATACGTTAAATGATGGAAACACGAGCTGCATATGTACAACATGAGATTAGAAATGTGCGTGATAGAAATACGAGCTGCACGTGAATAACCTGAACACGGAAATGGGAATGATGAAACCTGGTATTGGAATGGTATGAGGAATATGAGCATGAACCCTACGGGGAGTTACGAGTAGAGCTCCTGGAAATACTTGGAATTGATCTGGAAATGTGATGGGAACTGTGTTAGCTCTTGAGTACATAGTACCAAGGGGAGTTCATGTTCCCTGTTAGTGTAGAGGGGAGCTTGCCGCCTTCGGGTTGAGACCCAGGGTGGGTTTGGTCACTTTGCACTGACTTTTTGGCCCTCGCGTACATTGTACCAGGGAGAGCTACTAGTGTAGGGAGAGAGCTGGCCTCCCCATGGGCCGTGGGGTTCAGCTAGCCACCATACACCAACTTGTTAGGCCCACTGAGCAAATCAGGGTAGTCAGGCAAGGGTGCACGGACTGTGGAGGGGCGAGACCCCTGTTTGGTTCTTCGGGGTAGACCCCTATTACTGAAAGGGCTAGGCCCTATACTGTTCCGTGCTGTACTTGGGTGCACCTGTTAACAGAAATGACTGACCGCGTGCTAGTGCAGGGTAGCTACCCGTGAGCATATCGTACGTGCCGTAGTCACTGTTATGTCTGTCTATGACCTTGGGGTGGTTGACTAGGTGTAGGACCACCATGGGGGACTCTCTCAGCCAGGGGAGCACCACTTGCGAGTTCTACTCTTCGGATAAGACTACAATCAAGATCGTTCCCATGAGGAACATTCGAGATCAAGAAAGAGATCTGATAAATAAACCAAGGGGTGAAAAGGAACAATTTATGAAATAAATTAATTGGAATAAACAGCTACTTGTTCACTTTTACTATTTTAGTTAGTTGGTCTCCACTTTACTCAGCATTCGCTGACTTTGTGTACTCATAACCCTTTTCATGTCCAGGTGTTGAGTAGCCTGAGTCTACGACTGCAGAGGGTGCTGGGCCCAGTAGAGCCCAGTAGTTGTAGTTCTCTATTGTTGTACCTTTTGTGGTAGTGAGTTCAGAATCTTGTACTTTTACATTCTGTACCTTTACTTTTCTGTACCTTTATCTTCCTGTACCTTGTTACTATTCTACTATTGTGGTGGTGATAGGTACTATAACAGTTTTACTTTCTTTACTGCTGTACTCTTTTACTGTTAGTTGCTTAGCATAGTGAATGTGGTTTACTTTCCTGCCTTTTGGTTATTTCTCATTGGATGACTGGGTCTTGCAATCAGTCGAGTCGGTCGGTCTTGGGTCCTACAGGGATTCGAGAATCGAGTCATAACAACTACCCATCTCCTAGCCGGGACAACATTGATTGGGGAAATGAATCCAGACCTCAGTGTCCAGGGTCTAACCCTGGACAACAAGACTATGATTACTACCCTTCCCAGAGCTGCAAAGATTATAGATCTCCACTCATTGATGATCAGCCTAATCAGATCTACAATCAGGAAGGTATGCTGATTATAACACTTACCCTCCCTAGAATTATGCTGAATATAGGTCACTACCATTCTTTAAACAACCCGAGATGACCTACTATCAGGGAGGAACCCGAGAACCTCGATATCTTGACTCCCCTAGATTTAACCTGAACCAACCCAACCCTGAATCGAACTAGTCAGTTTAGGTGAACTAGATCCAAGATAGGGTGTTGACTAATGTGAGGAACACCAAACAATCTTTAAAAGCCCAGCCAACACCATGCACTGAAGCATTGGAGTCTATGGTCAAAATGATTGATGACCTTAATAATTTTCTATTGGACTTGCTTAAAAATGATAGGGATAGGGACTTGGGCAAGTTTCTACTTGGGAAAATATCGAGGTTGAGGATGAAATTTGTTATTGCCCTAGTCAAATCTTGGGAAGATTCTCAAGATGAATCCCGTTCAGGAGAGCCAATGTCAGAACCTGCTCAGGTGCCTGTCGGAGGGGATACAAATTCTGAGATTGAAGATGTCCAAGTTGGGCTAAAGCAACCCATTGATGATGAACCAATTTATTCACCCGAGATCCCTGAGCCAGGGAGTGAGGAGAAATATGTCTCTTTGAATAAGGAAATGACAATTGATTTTGAGACATATGTAAATGAGGATCATGAATTCTTTGATTCTGAGGGTGAAGAATCTCTTAGTGAAGTCTCACTTGAGCATAAGGAAGATGATTTTAGTGAGGCAAATGGGCATGAGGAATCTAACAAGCCATTTGATAGCCCAATTATTAAAGATTTGGATTCGGTTGGAGTTATAACATGGAGGATTCGAATCCTCATTTACTAGAAGATTCAATAAATAGCCTTGCCCCTCAACCACACCCCAAAGGGATTGATTTTGATTTGGAAATCATTATACCCAAGTCAATTCTGAGTCAGCCATGATTTCTAGACTTGGGTAAATCTTATGGTGTGAATGGTATGCTAAAGGTCCCAGAGCCTGAGCAATTGATGTAGGAGGATAGAAATGTTGAAATGAAAATTTGGGAGGTTAATTATGAGGGAAAAATAAGTTTGGATTTAAGGGTTCCTGTTGAGCTAAAATCACCAGCTTTTTACTAGGACCCTTATGATATATTTGACGTGTGACCCAAGCTTGAAATAACTGATTACCATTCCTAGTTAAACTTTAAGAGGACATTCGAACATATTTAACCATCTTTACCCATTGTCCGTCACTTTGGTCTTCGGTTGCATAACACAAAACCGTAGGCCTGACCTCGTAAACGCAATAATCTTAGGTTCTGGGTGATTTTCATCCAGAACCTTAGAACCACTCAACCCTAGGGCAAGGGCTACACCATAACTTGGTCCACAACTGTGGACATCTTCTGTTGGCGGGTCTAAGGATAAATCTTTTGATTTTGATTCTAACCCGCACTTGTGAATTCTCAATTCCGTCCTTGTATGCATGTTATGCCTAGCAAAAGGCATTAAATTTAGCATGTGTTTATATTCTACGTTCTCAGCAGAGCTCATCGATTTTCACATTATTTAGGTGATATTCTATTTACTCTGCCTTTTCATGTCTTTATTTTTACAATGAGGACTTTGCATCATTTAGGCGTGGGGGGTGGATACTTTATCCTAAAATCATTTTGTTAACTCCGTAGAATTTTTTTAGTTTCTTTGAAAAAAAAAAGGAAAAAAAAGAAAAAAAGAATTAGGAGAAGAGAACTTAGGCATTGGAACTTATTAACTTTAGGAAATGATACGACGGGAGCTGAATACCAAGACTCTTCAAGTTTTCGGGCTTGCTTTGCCCGGGTGTCCACTTGAATGTGGACTTAGTCTCGAGTCTTCACCAAGTAATTCTATTTTAATTGGTCAGTAAATTAGGTGATAAGTATATGACTTATCAACTCGCCCTCTGATTTGAGGGGACTTTAAGCCTAAGCATCTACACACATTTTGCATTGACTCACTTTTTGGTTGTTTCTTCAGAAAATGGGTAGCTAATGAGCCATCTAGGATGGTATGGCTAGCAAGTTGTTGGTGGAAGCAGCTCATTGACCGGTTGTCCAAAGCCCAGCCACATGACCATTTTCTTCGTGCTGCCTTTAGGTAAATCTTAGATCAAGGGAGCCACTTACTTAGAAGGAAGAAAAAAATAAAAGAACAAAAAAAATAGGAAAAGAAGAAAATAAAAAATAAACAAATAAAACCACAGTTCACTGCATGAGTATGTCTAGCAAGTTGCCATGGGTAATAGCCAGTTGGCTGGTTGTCCAGAGCCCAACTTACAAAAATGCATAATAATTCTCAAAACACTTAGGGAAGAAGCGGCGAAGTAGAATAAACCGGGGAGATATATACTAGGTTTGCCCTTATGTTGAACCCATAAATAAAAGTAGGGAGAAAGCTCCTATTTGAAAAGATAAACCTTTAGGCAAGGTCACCTAGGGTCGTAGAAACTCAAAGTCCATTTTAACGGATGCCTAGTGAGTCTTTCACTCTTTTCACTAGATGCTTAGAACTTAGAGTCCTTTTCGAGTCTTGGGAGGGTCGAGTAGCCATAAAAGGTTATCCCAGAACTCTCAAACCCCAAAAGTAAAACAAATTAGAAAAGAAGAAAAGCAAAAAAAAATGTATCCAATAAGGTGAGGACTTGGGAATTCTGCATTCTGGCAGACACTCGGGTACTGTTGAGTCTTTGTAGTTTAGGACCTTAGTTGATAATTTCTGTTATTAATAAATAACATGGGCCTAAGAAATTGAATCCTAATTCTACTTTTATACATAGCATGTAGTTTAATTTTGCTAAGGACTAGCAAAAGATAGGCATGGGGGTACGATATAGACATATCTATTTGGGTTAATACGCCTAATCATGTATGTTCCTAGGAGTAGATTTGCATTTCATTTTATAAATATTGCATAACATGCATCATTCCACATTTAAAATAATTGTATATATTTTAGGTTAATTAGGTCCTTTTTATGTTCAAGAGAGAAGGGTATTTATTGCAAGTCCTGGGATGGACGATCGGACCATATGGATCTAATCAGGACGATGACCAGAGGGTAACGCCTCCAAAATAGTCTAGATCAGAGTCCTGTAGCATCATATGAACTCTGAGGAAGATCAACGGTCAGGAGGGCAATGTGACATCCTTACGGATGTCGGATGAAAAATTAGACCATATGAATGGATCTGGAGCAACTATCGCAATTTTGCAATGTAAGAATCATCTCGATTTGAGCTTTGTGGGACCCTCTGCAATAGACAGAAGATGGACAACCTAGGTGGCGCCATGTGGCACCATCTAGGCCGCCCAACACTGACCAGCAGCAACTAGAAGGTGCCCTGATCATCTTCAACATCAATTCTTGACCATCAGATCTTGATCCAACGGTTGAGAATGCTCCTCCACCGCATGTGCTAAGTCATCCCCTCGACCTTTGGGACATCCTAGAGAAGTGGTTAAGCACTCAACCTTCAAGGGAGTGGCATGGGTTCGAATCCCCGTAGCCCCACAAATTGGCCAATTGAGCACACACAGCGTAGATTCACGCATGCCCAAGTGCAACGCAATGCGTAGGGTAGCTCAGCGTGGGCTAGCACGCGAACATGTGCGTGACATGGAGAGTGCAATGTGTGCGCCAGTGGGGTATGAGCGGTGGGGGCACGGTCCTCAGCAACAGTTGGGCGAGCCTTTAATGATGCTTGTAGCTGTCACTAATGGCTTGTGTTATGCGTGCCCCAGCAAAGGAATTGAATGGTGTGGATCTTGAGTGACAGTGGGGCTAATCTTCAGCAACGATTGCAGCTGTCACTAATTTCCCATGGATGATTGTGTCTCTCCTCCTTCACTATAAAAGGACTTACCCCTCTCCATTCTAAACCATCTCATCCTTTCTTCCTCTCACCACCTCCAAGGCTCTACAAAGAGCTTGTTTGAAGCCTGGGATGCTCCTCTAGAGTAGAAAAGAAAGTAGTTTTTGAAAGAGCGATCTCCATTTTCGTTTGAAACTTTATCATAACATGATGTATCGTTGTATTTAATCGCGTGGTAGAAAATCATTTTCAAAAACATTTTAATTGTCAGAATCTAACCACGAATAGTTAGGTCATCTCCACAGAGAGGAATTAGCCTATTTAATTTAATAAATAGTGTCACGTTTATTTAGGAAACTCAATAGATATGCATGCTACTTCGTGCTTTTCTTTTTCTCACATAAATTTGCAATATAGATAATTAATCAAGAAGATGAGGGTGCATATGCAAAATTACCATAATATAATATTTAAAATAATGACCTTGGTAATAACAAGCAATGTTAATGTTAATCTCCTAACTAATAATATTATAATTAATATCTAAGATTGTATGTCATTCAGAAGGAGAAATCAATTATATGCAATTTTGAATTAAGCAAGGGGTGTCCGCGTAAATTGAGCAGCAAAATATTAATTCAGAAATTAAATGAATAGTAGCTTGAAAATGGCATTTTCTGCAAATTTTAATGGTGGAGGAAATAGAGCATTTGCTCTCTCTCCTCCTTGCGAAAGAGAGAGAGCACCGGTGGGGCAGTTGCAATGCTCAGGAGGACGACGAGGACGGGGGCTCTCCGATGGTGGCAGCGGTGTCGACGGCAACGGTCGGAGGTAGCCAGCTGGCGGAGGAGATGAGGACCAGCGAAGGTTGCTGTAGTGGCCACGGCTGTGGCGCGAGTCTGCTCGTGCGGGCGTAGCGGTGTGCAGTTAGCGCCTGGGGGCGTAGGCGAGCGGTGCCGCACCTGCTGATGGCCGTGTAGGCGCTGTGGCCTGCAGATGGGCGAAGTAGTTGGGAGCGCCTGTGCGTCTACGGGCGCCTGCAGGGAGGTGCGCCTGTAGTTGGATGGAGGTGGGCGCGCGGGCGGGGTGGCGTGAACGCCTGGAGCTGGGGGCGCTGGAGGGCTTGGTGTGCTGGAAAGACTGAAGCGGTGTGGGCGCTGGTGGTCTGCAGAGAGGAGAAACGCTGCGGTGGAGAACCTGCAGATTGGCGTGCACCTACGGGGTGGAGGCTGGCAGTGCCGGGATGCGCTGGAGGGTGGATGGGTTGTTGGTGCGGGAAGGGGGGGTGCGCGTCTACGGAGCGGGCGTTGGTTCCGAACGGTTGCAGGCAGATGTGGCATGAGCGCCTGCAGGAGGGGGCGCTAGAGGATGGATGCTTGGCGCACAGTGCGCGCGGTGGGTCACAGGGTTCACCCTTTCCACGGTGAAGCAGTTCCCTGGGAGGGGGAAAGATCCTTCTCTCTCCTCACCTCCTCTCTTTAACTCCTCCCTTACGCGTGAGTTCAAGGATTTTCCCAAATCCCCGGTCACAGTTGTTGAGAAAGGCAGCGGAAGAGAAGATTACCCAAATGTCTGGCGGGTGAGGGGGGAAAGAGTTGCGGCTGTTTGGGGAAATTATCCCCCCACCCTTGCTCTTTGTGTATTTTATTACCTGCATATAAAAATAATAAAATCATTAAGTTATTGAATGTTATAACTTAAATCATGAGGTGGACAATTATTCTATAACTTAATTTCCATTATTAACATACCTAAACTATATGATTAAATGTGCATAGGCTTAATATTAGTCCATTTTAATGGACTCATCAAATACCCCCATGCCTAAGATTTGCTAGTCCCTAGCAAAAATGAATAATAGAAGTAATCAGAAGACTTCTTTTCTTATTTCAAAACATTAAAAATCCTGACAAATATGAAGTATTGATAGCCTAGGTAATAGATCCAAGTGAAAGAGCCGATTCGCATTGGGAGTTCATACATCACCCTTGGCAAAAATTTCTGTCGAGATAGGCAACTACTTCCCTCGGCGATAGAGTAGACGATAATCTATAACTTGACCCCGGCGTTTCGCTTAGGTAGGAGATATCAAGTTGAATGGATTTGTATTTGGTGGCATACACTCAACTGGTGCTACATATAGTCTAGTACTGCAGACTCTAGCTCTCTAGACTATTAGACAAGTCAACTCTGAGAGAGGCAACATAACTGTGCTCTCCTGAAGTTCCTAGGCACTCTCTTTTTTTCTTTCTTTCTAAGATCACGAATCTCACTAGAATTGGAAATTATACTCACTATTTGGTGGCCTCACATGGCATCTACACTTCAATTAAAGTCCTAGTAACTCTATAACTACGTTAGAGTCCTCAACCAGTATTCAAGCAATCAGAAATACTAGAAGTTAGGTATGGGTCATATTTGGTGGAACGCGATAGGTGTTTGCTGCTTCAAAAATAGTGCTACATCATACACTTGGACCCCTTTTCTTTTTTTCTTTTTTCTTTTTGTAATATAACTATTTTTTTCTTTTTCTTCTTTTTATTTCTTCTTTTTCTTCTTCTTTTCTCTCTCTTCTTTTTTTTATTTTATTTTATTTCTTCTTGTTTTTGTTTCTTTTTCAATCAGCACAACACGGTACAGACTTTATTTATGAGGCATTATTAGGGATGATGACGGTCAAGAGGAAGTTGTGTGGCTTATTTGGTGGAAGTGCCTATTCTCAGCACTGGGAAAGAATGGATAGGACAGGCATATTTCTGACCTTTGACACTATTACCCTCCTTCAGCTAAGGACTCTATGAAGGACGGTCGTATCCATCCACCATAGTTTTAGCTTTATTAAGACTCAATCTCTGTGTATCTGCCTTATTTGGTGACTCTCAGGAATTCACTCAAAGTACGCACCCAGGAACAGAGAGTGAAAACG
The DNA here is from genome assembly GCA_037157565.1 of Thalassia testudinum. Classification (NCBI taxonomy): domain Eukaryota; kingdom Viridiplantae; phylum Streptophyta; class Magnoliopsida; order Alismatales; family Hydrocharitaceae; genus Thalassia; species Thalassia testudinum. Next base: position 67,571,254 of record JAZHRO010000014.1, read on the forward strand.
ACGCCTAACTCTGAAGTATCATCATCTAATTATCCAGAACTTAAGAGTCCCTGCACTAGACTTAGCGCACCAGTAATCTCTATACTTCTTCTCACAAATATGAGGTGGATTTACTAGAAGATAGTATGCCTGACTCCCTATGAACTGTCCAAGGGTTCAGTAGACTACAAATGCTCATTGGTTTTCCTCAGGGATCCATTACCAAGTCTACGTGCACGTGAAATAAGTGTACTGGATTCTAAACTTAAGAAATAATTCAAGAAGAAAAACCTCCAATGACAAAGGTATTCTATTAGGGACTAACCCAATCAGCTCAACAAAAGAAATTTTTTTTTTTTCTTATATGCTAACCTAATGCATGAATGCACCTAAAATGCACTCCCCCATGCCTAAATCCTACAATGTCCCCATTGTAAAATTAAAATAGGAGAAAGGAAAGAGATCACCTGACATAATTTGCTGGGTTGCCTCCCAACAAGCGCTGCATTTTCTGTCAGCAGCCAGACTTATAAGGAACCTGTAAGTCAGGTTCCAAACAGAAAAGGTTAGGCCCTAAGAATATGCGTAACAGTGCAGGCCTAGAAAATAGGTAACCACGGATGTTGGCGAGCTGATGATGCAATGTAATTCCAAATGCTCGCCAGAAGATGTGAAAGCGAAAAACCTCGTTGGCTACCTTGGGAGGTCTAGGGATAATAAACGGAATATGAAAAGGGACCTCCCGAAATGGAATAAGTGGAGGATAACAAGGGTCCTCCAAAGTAGGACGGGTTTTAAAAGATATACACATAATTAGTTCAAACCCTTGAATGGCGAGAGTAAAAGTACAAGCATCAATCCATATTTGCCATTCTACCCTAGGATGTACTGGCCTGATATATTCTCCAGAAAGAACGTACATGAGCAGAGATCTAAGCCAAGGATCGGTTAGGGAGTTTAAGGATTGTTTGCAGTGTTGGAAGGTAATGGTTACGTCGAATGAGGGCTTAGTTGGGTCCAATTCCAACAATGATTTAGATTGTGTATAGTCCCTAACAGTAGTAGACAACTTCAAGTTATCCTGCCTAGCATTAATAATCGGAGTCGTATTTGAATCAAGGGTAGACTCCAAACTACAACTTTTTGATGGCAGGGTCAAAATGTAAGAATCATTATCATTCAGCTCATCCCTAGATTCATTTGGTTCACTGGAATATATCTCTGGGTGTATTTGTGATTCTTTAGGAGTTGGATCAGTATCCTCAATTATTTCTAAGGGAGGATCAGTTTTAATACTTTGGAGGAAGCCTATATCATTGAATTTGTCACTCTTCTCAGGGTATAAATCCTCAAATGACGTGTTTTATCCATGAGATTCTCCCATAGACTTCTCATTATTTTGCTTGTCCTCCTCTAATATCAACTCCTGTTTTGATAGGAGTAAGAATAATCCATTTCTTTAAGCAAAACAATTTTCTTAGGATTCAGCAGAAAACTTTCTAAAGAGTCCTATTGTCACAGCAAACGCAAATTCAACGGGATCTGTTTTTAGTAGATTGCAGGTCTTAGAGTTATATGTTTAGTTGGTGGCCAAACAAGTTTTGCAAAAATTACGCTTCCTAGGTCAACCTTTGCTGGTGCCTATAACATACTCGCATGGGATGGAAGTCTCAAATCGAGCCCACACATGAGGATCCGAAGTAACTTGGTGGATAGGCTTGTTGATTTCCGACTAACTTCCCTTGTGGTGCAAAAGAGGAGAGGTAGAAATTTATCTAGTGACCTTATGTGTGAGGTGCACAGTGTCTCAAGTGTGCAAGCATACGATTGTGTTTTGATTTTCTTTTTTTTTTGAAATTCCGCCAATAGGATCCTTTTGCACACAATTTCTAGTCACAGATTTTAAAGTCCAACCTCTTAATAGTCCCAATTTTTTTTAAAGTGACCACTGAATTAATTTGATTCAAGCAATTTAGTGGTCTTAGATTTAGGTTCAATGCATATGCATGACAAATAATTAATGCTCAAGAGAAGACGTACCTTACTCCAGCTTTCTTCATGCAGTAATGAATGCAGTGCAATAAAAATAAACTAGATGTTGCCCATTCAGTCCTAGATGATAGTCCTATAGATATGTAGCTTCTAGCAGGCAGTTCGATTATTTTTTCTTTATAATAACAAACACACATAATCTAACTAACTAACAATCATGCAGTTCAAACAATCCTAGAATCTAAATAAATGGGAACATGCTCCCAAAAATACGCTCCCGCATACAAGACCAATAAGAAATGAAATGGCACTGGGAACACGTTCCCAAAAAATACCCAACAAGGGTCAAAAAGACAGTAATTAACTTCTAATGTCTATCTGACTAAATCTAACTAAAATGCCAATCTAACTAAATCTAACTAAGATCTACTGACTAAATCAGAAATAGGCTTCTCCGTAAGCCTAAATGCGTGGGATCAAGGCCCACGTGTTCCTGTTGTCGTGCTCCCAGTGGTGTCAAGGTCCACCAAAAAGGTCATCTCCACCGTACGCGCCCGTCGCATTCACCGCATGTTTTTGCACATAAGAAAATCCACAGTTAGTAGTTCAGAAAAGCTTTTAAAATAGCATAAAAATAACATAAAATTCCTGAAAAATTAATAGGCATTTTTCCTCCCCAGCAATGGCGCCATTTGAAAGAGCTATCTTCGTTTTCGTTTAAAACTTTATCATAAAATGATGTATCGTTGTATTTAATCACGTAGTAGAAAATCGCTTTTCAAAAACATTTTAATTGTCAGAATCTAACCACAAATAGTTAGGTCATCTCCATAGGGAGGAATTAGCCTATTTAATTTAATAAATAGTGTCACGTTTATTTAGGAAACTCAATAGATATGCATGCTACTTCATGCTTTTCTTTTTCTCACATAAATTTGCAATATAGATAATTAATCAAGAAGAAGAGGGTGCATATGCGAAATTACCATAATATAATATTCTAAATAATGACCTTGGTAATAACAAACAATGTTAATGTTAATCTCCTAACTAATAATACTATAATTAATATCTCAGATTGTATGTCATTTAGAAGGAGAAATCAATTATATGTAATTTTGAATTAATCATGGGGTGTCCACGTAAATTGTGCAGCAATATATTAATTCAGAAAATAAATGAATAGTAACTTGACAATGGCATTTTCTGTAAATTTTAATGGTGGAGAAATCAGTGCATTTGCTCTCTCTCCTCCTCGCGAAAGAGAGAGCATCGGTGGGGCAGTTGCGATGCTCAAGAGGACGACGAGGACGGGGGCTCTCCGATGGTGACAGCGACGTCGACGGCGATGGCCGGAGGTGGCCGGCTGGCAGAGGAAATGAGGACCGGCGAAGGTTGCTGCAGTGGCCACGGCTGTGGCGCGGGTCTGCTCGTGCGGGCGCGGCGGTCTGCAGTTAGTGACTGTGGGCGTGGGCAAGCGGTGCTGCGCCTGCTGATGGCAGTGTGCGCACTATGGCCTACAGATGGGCGAAGTGGCCGCTGCGGGTGCGGTGCGCGGGCGAGCGATGCCGCGCCTGCTGATGGCCGTGCGGGCGCTGTGGCCTGCAGATGGGCGAAGTGGTTGGGAGTGCCTGTGCGTCTGCGGGGGCCTGCAGGGAGGTGCGCCTGTAGTTGGACGGAGGTGGGCACGCGAGCGGGGTGGTGTGAATGCCTGCAGCAGGGGTCAATGGAGGGCTTGGTGTGCTGGAAGGGCAGAAGCGGTGTGGGCGCTGGTGGTTTGCAGAGAGGAGAAACGCTGTGGTGGAGAACCTGCAGGTGGGCGTGCGCCTGCGGGGTGGAGGCTGGCGGTGCAGGGATGCATTGGAGGGTGGATGGGTTGATGGCGCGGGAAGGGGGGGAGCGCATCTGCGGAGAGGGCGCTGGTTCTGAACGGTTGCAGGCAGATGTGGTGTGAGCGCCTGCAGCAGGGGGCGCTGGAGGATGGATGCTTGGCACACAGTGCACGCGGTTGGTCACAGGGTTCACCCTTTCCACGGTGAAGCAGTTCCCTGCGAGGGGGAAAGATCCTTCTCTCTCGTCGCCTCCTCTCTTTAACTCCTCCCTTACGCGTGAGTTCAGGGATTTTCCCAAATCCCCGGTCACAGTTGTTGGGAAAGGCGGAGGAAGGGAAGATTACCCAAATGTCCAGCGGGGGAGGGGGGAAAGAGTTGCGGCTGTTTGGGGAAATTATCCCCCCACCCTTGCTCTTTGTGTATTTTATTACCTGCATATAAAAATAATAAAATCATTAAGTTATAGAATGTTATAACTTAAATCATGAGGTGTACAATTATTCTATAACTTAATTGCCATTATTAATATACCTAAACTATGCGATTAAATATTCTTAGGCTTAATATTAGTCCATTTTAATGGAGTCATCAGTTTTCCTAATGCTCATCCTTATTCATGGAGCATCCTGTGGCCATCCTCTCACCATCCTTCAGGAAGAAGATCCTCACCGTGACACCATCCTACCCCACCCTCTGTCCTCCGACTTCCTCCTCCTTCATCTTGCCCCTCACCACCTTCCTCTAGGTGACATCAGAGCGAGTCATCCTTCGAGCGACCATCGAGGGAGACTCTCTCACCTCTTCTATCTCTATTGCTTTCATAGTGTAATCTTTCTTGCTTTCCTAGTTTTAGCAAATTTTTGATTCAGAAATATATGTGATTCTCTCTCTCTTATATTTTGCAAGTAGATTAGCTAGATAAGCAATTATCGATCTGATTTGTTCCTTTCTAAAAACATCCAAAAAAAATTATAAAGGATAAAAATAGCAAAAAATGAAATAAAGTGAAACGTAGATTTCATAAAACCAAATGTTCGCATCCCCGTGTTCGACCCAAGGCTCACATTTCAACTTTCGACTATAAATTTTATCTGATCGACTGCTTTTCTCATGAATCGAACTGCGATGACGATTTTTCCAAAATCTGAACCTTTCCACGTGTGAATCAGACGTGATCAGGCACTATCCTAAAATGTCAAAGCCAGTGTTCTGGGGGTTGACATGGGTGGTTCTATCCCAAAGCATTGAAAGCTAGGGACCCTTTGAGGATTTATGACGGGGACAAGGAATCTGATACAAACCACATTTAGGGTCAATTTGATGTTTAATTAGGGGAATATTAAAGAAAGAGAGAGTAAACACTCAGAATAAATAGCCCCTTTCTATCTCTCTTACCAAAATTGCACTAGCAAACTGAACCTGGGATTGATATGTCCACGTGCAGGTGCTTTAACCATTGGGTTCAACAAACCTCTAGGTAATTTTTTGCAGGCCTTAGAAACCTTCATTGCAAACCAAAGGCTGAAGCTGGTTAGGTCTGGAGCTTGGCTGGTACTTGAGTACCTCTTGGCCTATTATCAGCATTCTAATTTGATATCTAGTGAAGAGGCATAAATCAGGCATCTAATATCAAAGCATGGTCTAGAAAGCTAATTCATTCCATAGGATTTTACAAGAGGCTAGCAAAAACTAGGCATGGGGGCGATGATAACGTCATCGTCAGCCATATCTATCTTTAATTAGTCATAATCCATTGATAAATGCTCCTACTTAACTGCCAAAGAGCTGTAATTCATTGCACATCCATTCTGAGAGATAAACATGAAAACAAGGGTAAAACTGTAGTTTCAGCAGAACATCCGAATTGCAAAAATTCATGGGGTTTCTCAGGAGTTAATTAAAGGTCAAATGGTCATAAATATCAAATAAGATGGTTCGTCGAGACAAAAATGAGTTTTTACGTGTTTTGAGAATTAAATGACATTTGGAAACCTAAAAATAGGCCTACTTAATTAGCTGAGATTCTAGTTAGGATAAAATTCATCTAAACCTTCTAAAAATCGCAAAAAAATATTCCCTAAGGTTTGTTAGCTTTGATTTGACCATTGGAACCTAATTTGACTTAAAGGAGAGTCACAAATAAATAATTACCCTAATTTTGGTTTCTATGCAAATTACTGAGTCAAACTTGGTCTAAACCATAATCCAACTTCACCATCAGATTCACTAGAGCCAAATTAGGTTTGTACCAAAATTTGGGCCCAATTTGAGATCATCTTGACCTTATTTACATTTTAATCCTGTTCTGACTCTTTTTCTTACAAAAAGCCCCTCAACTTCTGAAATCTTTTGGAAAACCCCCCTAACTTCATCTTGTTCTTCACAAATAGGTCTCCTCCACCTTCAGACTCCTAAACCCAACTCAGACGACCTTCAATCAAGGAGTTCTCCCTGATTTCTCACCCAATCTCTTCTAAATTTGGAAGGGAGACCGCTGAGATATTTCCCTACCCCCTTCATCTAATTAGGTTAGGTAGTTAAGTTCCTTAGATCCTTAGATTGATTCCCCATACTCAAAACCCAAAAAGAATCCCTTGACATAGATGTTGCCCCTCATCGTTCCCATCTCTGGCCACCCTCTACCGAGGTCTTTCGCACGCTCTGCCACTCCAAACACCTCGCCACCTACGCCAAAACCCTCGCCTTAACCATTCGCATAAAACCCCTATTCCTATTTGCTATTCCACCCTCTCACGACTGCCCTCGAACAACCCATCCTTCCCTTACCTTCTACGCCACCGACCGACCACCTCAAGCCCTAATTCCCCACATAAACACCATAATCACCTTCGCCATCACCTAACGATCCTCCTGAAGTGTTTTAACATAGCCGAGAGGCCATTCCTGTGATTTTAGGTGCCTCACCATTCTCTGCTGCCACCGCCATCAACGCCGACGTGTTCTTCGAGTTCAAGGTCACGCTTGCCCCTAGTCACATGTCCAGGTGGTGTGGAATCAGTCCAGGAACTCACCTAGGTGGTCAATTGAAGACCACATCACCTGTTGTTGCTCCAATTGAGGACACATCTTTAGCTCCAAGTGCTCACTAGAAGAGGCTTGTGGGATAGTCCCACATCGTAAGGACAAGAGCGCATGATAACGCATAAGTTGAATTTTTGCTCATGCCTTTCTACCTCAGTACACTGGGGGTAACATCCCCGCTCACCCACGCATTCGCTGATCTGACTCGCTTAGCTTCACCCCTTGGCTGCGACCCCACACCCGCAGCCCTGGACCTAGTTACGCAACCCATATACTCGATAAACCTGGCTATCTGAGAGAAATAGGAGAGGAGAAAGGAAAGAAAAAGAGAGTAGGGGAAAGGGGGGTTTTGCTCTTCAGAGAATACAACTCCTTGCCACTGAGAAGGGTTTGCTCCCCTTCTGTGTGAGGAAGGTAGAAGAAGTGAGAAGAAGGGACTAAAGGTAGAAGAAGAAGAAAAGAAGAGAAGAAAGGAAGAAGAGGCTGTGCCTAAGAAGAAGAAGAAGAAGAACATTGTAGCAGGTGACAGTTAAGTCATCAGATTTTCAGATCAGACATTTAAGTACTATTCATTTATTTGACATTATTGTATAGTTGATATACATGTGCCTAGACTACTAATTTGGTGATTTAAATCACCATTGTTTTGTTCTACGTATCCTTTTGTCTCTAGATACATTGATCTTCATTGAATATTTAATGTGGCAGATTATTATTTATTGAAAATCTATACTTTGCTCAATTTGTTGTGCATATTTATATATTTATTGAGATTAGTGTGTGAATTTATATTTGCTCCCTGTGTTTGACCTCAGCCTTCAATTTTAGATATTCAAGTTATAAATTTTATTTGTTAAAGAGATATTTAGGAGACTTTACTATAATGAGATGCATTTGAACTCTTGAAAGGCTCGGCAACATTTTCGTGCCGTTGCCGGGGAGCAACACACAATTCACCGCTATTCTCTATGCTATTTTTGATTATATCTCTGCACTAACTTGCCCTGTTTGATTTCTTGTGATTTTCCACGGTACATCATGCAGAGATCTTCCATGAAAAACAACCACTCCAAGGCAAGCAACTTTTCTGTCCTTCCCTAATCAACCTCCTATTATCAGGAAGATAAAAAGCAAATAATCAACTAGGATTCGTTTGAGTTATTTTCATTTAAAGGGAAGTTTCCTGATTTGCGAAAAAATCAATAACTGATTGAAGCCTAAGATGATTTTGATTAGAGATTCCCTACCCAAATTGCCTGTACCTATTAGGGACTATGCTTAATTTCTAAATCACATTGGGCTAACACAATTCTTGCTTGAAGCCCAAGGTAAAAATTTTGAGATTAAATTGTACTTGGTATAGAGCCAATTAGGGTTTGCAACATTAGCGTTTGAAGTGCTAGTTCACATTTACTTGCATAAAGAGAATAAACCCTCAAACAATTATGTGGTACCCATACCCTTGTTTGAAAATATCAATGCAAGAAAAGCCCTAAAACCAAGCACTAATTTCACTTGAACCTTAAAAATCTTGGATCTAATAACCTGAGAGTCAAGTAAGGGTGATTTCTTGGTGTTGACATAGATTTCATTATGCCATCTTTAGGGCAAGTCAAGTGAAGTTGACCTACATTTTAGGTCAATCAATCTCCAAATTAGGTCACAATCAAATCAATTTCTAAAACAAGTAAAACTCAAGGCACAAATTTGGCTTAAATTGGTAGACTTAAGGTCCTAGATCCGTACATTCTTGTCTACTTGGAACCACAGTGACAAGGAAGGATGGGTGGGTAAAGCCCTGTAACCCATGGGGATGCTCTACAGTGTAGGGGTCCATGTCGGGCTCTCCCTTCCTGGTTGCCTAGGTATCTCTCGGGTGTGTAGATTTCTGATTCAGAGGTATCATCCACCTCGAAATAGCCTTAGTCATTCAAAAATCTTTCAGTGCCTTGATTGGGTCCAAATAATATCCAATCCCTCATTTTTTCTATAGAGCATGCAAACAGGAAGGTCCTTAGGTTTTTAATTTAAGGAACCTTGTTAGATCTTCTTGGGCATTTGTTTTAGACCTAATCAAGTTCCAATCTGATCCTGAGTTTGATTCTACATCTTGATTCCCCCATCTGATTCAAAAGTGCAACCTGGCATTCTAGGAAGACTATTTAGAAAACCTAAGTCCCAAATGGGAATGAAAGAAATGATGATTGAGAATGCTTATAAGTACCACAAGGAATATTGTAAAGGGGACATTAAGGATAAATTTAAGAAAACAATGGAACACATCGCGAACTGTGGGGAGATAATATGGATACAAATGAACCATGGTTCAACCCAAGATGATCTCCTAGTAGAACACAGTGAATTGGTGAAATTACACACACAATTGTCTGCACTGTTGGTCAAACCCTTTATTTCCAGAAGACCTCAAAAAATTTTTGGAAATATGGGGAGAATTCCTAAATAGGTTATATTGATCCTTTGATCAAAAATACCTGTCAAAAATTAATAAAACATCTTGGAGTGATTTTAGTGATCAACATAATTTCCTAAATCTCAGGTTCAAGAATCAAGGTTGTTGTGGACCCCAACCCTAGTGAATTCAAATTCAAATTTTTTAATGATCGACATTTCTGATCTTGAGATGGGTTGGGAGGATCCAATTGTAGGTGTTCCCGATTCTAAACCGACCCAAGGAAAAAAGGAAGCTGGTCCATCGTGCTTAGATTTCCCTAAAACCTACGATAATGAGCTTAAAATAGAACTTCTCGAGAATGTAAATCTTGAGCCTTATCCTGTTAAGGTGATTCTCGAGAATGATTCTAACATCCCTATAGAGGCCAGCCTTGGTCCTAGTGACCCAATGGCTACCTTTAACCTAAAATCTAGATTAAGCCTAATCTGGATGACCAAGAGGTCCCATGTGATGAAATACAGATTTCAAATTTGGAATACGATTCAGGGCTTGTATTTCATGAATACACCTCTCCAACCTCCTCAGAGACACTAATTGAATTTTCGGAAGTCACGTTGATTTATGATACAAAAATTGAGTTCGAAGCGTTGGGACTTGATTGGGTCTATTCTAGGAGCCAGGAACTTGAGCCTATATGATGAGGCATGTTTCGTGAATTAAAATTAGGTGTTCAGAGGACCCATCATTGTAGCTCACAAAACGAGTCGATCAGATAAAATTTATAACAGAAACTCAAAAAGTGAGTCCCAGGTCGAACAGGGGAGGAGAATGTTTGGTTTTATAAATATCTGTGCTTTGCTTGTACTTGTTTTTGGTCATTTTTATCTTTTCTAATTTTTTTTATTTTTAGCAAGTAAGTGATCTGGTCGATGATTTCTAGGTAATCTACTTGCAACAATATATGAGAGAGAGAGAAAGAGAGAGAAACAATCATCTATTTATAAAGGAATGTTTGTTGCACTGCGAAAGTAGAAAAACCACACTATGAAAGCGTAAAAGATAAAATGAGTTGAGAGAAATCCCCCTCGACGGTCGCTCGGAAGATGACTCACTCTGACGTCGCCTGGAGGAAGGTGGTGAGGAGGGGACGAACAGGGATGAAGTTGGAGGATGGAGGATGGGGTAGGATGGAGTCATAGTGAAGATCTTCTTCGCGAAGGGAACTGAGCGAATGGCCATGGGATGCTCCACGAATAGGGATGTAGGGAGGGAAAACTATTTGGTTTTCTATTCTAAAGGAGCATCCTGGGCTTGGGACAAGCCCTCTCTAGAGCCTTGGAGGTGGTAAGAGGAAGAAAGGAAGAGATGAGGAAAAATGGGAGGGGTAGGGATCCTTTTATAGTGGAGGAAAGAATCAAATTCGTATGCAATACATTTAGTGACGGTCATAAACATCACTGAAGATCCAGTACAAACATCCTTGAATGTCTCGCTCACGCACCACTGCTGCCATAGCGCTAGCGTGCGCTGTACGTGCACATGCGATATGCATCGCTGCAGTTGCTGTGCTTACGCGTGCGTGCCTCCACACGCACATGCACACCTACACTGTTGCCTCGGTTGCGCCACATGGTGCAATCTGGGCCGTCCATCTTCTTTCCATTGTAAGGGATGCTACAGAGGTCCGATTGAGTTGATTTTCACGCCGATGGGCTGCGATCATCAACCCAAATCCATCCATGTGATTGAGTATGTCGTTTAATGCCCTGGATTGTGTCACCTAGTCCCTCAACCATTGATCTTCCTTGTATTGCATATGGTGCTATGGGACTCCAATCAAGGTGATTTGGGAGGCGTTGAACTCCGATCGTCGCCTTGATTAGATCCGTATGGTCGGATCGTGAATCCTAGGCTCCAAAATAAATATCCTTCTCCCCTGATCATAAAAAGGATGCAATTAACCTAAATTATATACAACTCTAAATGCAGAATGATGCATGCTATGCAATATTTATAACATGAAATGCAAATCCAAGCCTAGGAACATACATGAATAGGCATTTTACCCTCAATAATTGTGTCTACATCATACCCCCATTCCTATCTACTGCTAGTCCCTAACAAATTAAACTACATGCTATGTATAAAATTAGAATTTGGACTTGATTACTTAGGACTAAGTTGTTTATTAACAATAGAAAATTTCAACTAAGGTCCTAAACTATGAAGACTCAACAGTACCCAGGTGTCTGCCAGAATGCAGATCACCTACGTCTTCGCCTTATTATAAAAGGAAAGATAAACGTCCTTTTGTTTTTTTCCTTTCTAATTTTATTTGGTCTTTTGGAGTTTGAGAGTTTCGGGATAGCTTTTTTACAGCTACCCGACTTGCCCGAGACTCAAAAATGACTCTAAGTGCTAAGCATCTTGTGAAAAGAGTGAAAGACTCACTAAGCAGTCGTTAAAATGAACTTCTGGTTTCTAGAACCCTAGGTGACCTTACCTAGAGGTTTATCCTTTTGAACGGTAGATTTCTCCTAGTTTTTTATTTACGGGGTAAACATAAGGGCGAACCCAGTGTATATCTCCCTAGTTTATTCTACTTCCCCACCTCTTCCTAATGTGTTTGGGAATTATTATGCTTTTTTGTGAGCTAGGCTTTGGACAACTGGCTAATGGGCTATTTCCCATGGCAACTTGCCAGGCATACTTGCATAGTAAAGTGTGGCTTTGTTTATTATTACTTCTTTCATTTTTGTCTTTTCTTGTGTCTTTTTTAATTAGGTGGCTTCGTCGGTCTAAGATTTTCCTAAGGGCAATACGACGAAAATGGTCTTGTGGCTAGACTCTGGACAACAGGTTGATGTGATGTTACCACTAACAACTTGCCAGCCATACCTCCCTAGATGGTTCATTAGCTACCCAATTTTTGAAGAAACCACTGAAAAGTGAGTCAATGCAAAAAATGTGTAGATACTTAGGCTTAAAGTACCCTCAACTCAGAGGGTGAGTTGATAAGTCGTATACTTATCACACCAATTTATTGACCAATTTAATGTTGAGTTACTTGGTGAGGACTCGAGAGTAAGTCCACATTTGAGTGCACGCCCGGGCTAATTAAGCCCAAAGACCTAAAGTGTCTAAGTGTTTAGGACTTCTCGTATCATTTCCTAAAGTTAATACTGCCTAAAAGCCTAAGTTCTCTTCTCCTAATTCTATTTTTTTCCTTTTTTTATCTTTTGAATTTTTAATTTATTTTAAGAAGAATAAAATAAATTCTACAAAGCTAACAAAATAATTTTAGGATTAAGTATCCACCCCCCATGCCTAAATGATGCAATGTCCTCATTGTAAAAATAAAGACATGAAAAGGGCAGAGTAAACAGAATATAACTTGAATTTCGTGACAACCCAGTTAGCTCTGCAAAGAGAAGAGAGTATAAACACGTGCTAAATTTAATGCCTTTAGCTAGGCATAAAATACAAACAAGGTTGAAATTGATAACTAACAAGTGCAGGTCAGAATCAAAACAAAAATATCGATCACAAGACCTGCCAGTAGGTGTCCACAAATGTGGACTAGATTATGGTGTAGACCCATGCCCCAAGGTCGAGTGGTTCTAAAGTTTTGGATGAAAATCACCCAGAACCTAAGAATGTTGTGAAACTTGCAAGGCCGGGCCTATGGTTTTGTGGTGTGCAACCCAAGACCAAAGTGTCAGACAACGGGTAAAGATGGTGCAATAGGTGTAGATGTCCACTTAACGTTTAGCTTAGAAAAATAATCAGTTATTTTGAGCTTGGGTTGAAAGTGAAAGATATCATAAGGGTCCTGGTAAAAAGTTTATGGCTTTAGGTCAATAGTAACCCTTAGATCTAAACTTGTTTTTCCCTCAGAATTAACCTCCCAAATTTTTATTTTAACATTTCTATCCTCCAACATCAAGTGCTTAGGCTCTAGGACCTCTAGCATGCCGTTCACCCCTTAAGATTTGCCTAAGTTTAGAAATCACGGCAGGCTCAGAATTCACTTGGGTACAATGTTTCCCAAATCAAAATCAATCCCTTTGGGGTGTGGTTGAGGAATGGGGCTATTGATTGAATCTTCTAATAAATGAGGACTCGAATAATCCAATTTAGCCCTAATTGACTCCAAATCTTCAATGAACCGGCTACCAAATGGTTCATCAAATTCCTCAAGCCTATTTATCTCACTAAAATCATCTTCCTTACAGTCAAGTGAGACTTCAATAAGAGATTCTTCACCCTTATAGTCAAAGCATTCATGATCCTCATTATATATTTCTCAAAATCGATTGTCATTTCCTGGTTTAAAGAGACATATTTCTCCTCGCTCCCTGGCTCGGGGATCTCAGGTGAATCAATCGGTTCATCCTCAATGTGTTGCTCTAGCCTAACTTGATCATCCCCGATCTCAGAAAATGTATCCCCTCGACAGGCACCTAAGCAGTGTCAAACATTGGCTCTCCTGAAGGGGGTTCATCTTGAGAATCATCCCAAGATTTGACTAGGGCAACCATAAATTTCATCCCCAACCTCGACAATTTCCTGAGTAAAAACTCACCCAGGTCCTTATCCTTAACATTTTGGAGCAAACACAATAGAGAACTATTAGGTTCATCATTCATTTTGATCATAGGCTCCAATGATTCAGTGCATGATATTGACTGAGCTTCTAAAGACTGTATAGTGTTCCTCAAATTAGCTAACACCTTATCCTGGATCTGGTTTACCTAAGCCGACTGGTTCATTTCAGGTTTGGGTTGGCTTGGGTTAAATCTAGGGGAGTCAAGATGTCGAGGTTCTTGGGTGCCTCCTTGAAAGTAGGCTGTTCTAGGTTGTTCAAAGGATGGTGGCGACCTATATTCAGTGGAATATTGGGGAGGGTAGGTGTTATAACCATTATATCCTTCCTGATTGTAGATCGGGTTGGTTTGGTCATCAAAGGATGGAGATCTATAATCATTGTAGCTCTGGGAAGGATAGTAATCATAGTCTTGTTGTCTAAGGTTAGACCTTGGACACTGAGGTCCAGATTCGTATCCCCAATTAAAGTTATCCTGGTTAGTGGATGGGTTATTATAGGTCAAGTCGGGATAATAATCATCTTGGGGATAAATGGTGGTAAGAGGATAGGATGTGAAATGAGTGTAGGATGTGGAAAGATACATGGTGAATTAAGGAGGGAAGTCAGAAGAGAAAGAAGGAGCCCTACAATACAAAAATACAGGCCTGTCCTTAGGTTCGGTAGCCTAAAGGTCTACCAACTATTAGAATACATCCTAAGATTATGGATGATTTACTCTACTATGTCCAAGCAATAAAACCAATTAGAAGGACGGACTGGGGAGAAGGTTCTTCCTTCAGCTTGTGCCTCTGGTTCCTAGTGTTCCCCCAGTCACGGTCATTTTACGCTACTTCCCTAGCTAGACATCCGATTGACTAGTATAAGCAGGTTAATCGTGAACAATATCAATCTAGATCTCGATGAGCAAACCAATCCTTAGGGCCAACATCTAATCAATTTGAGTTAGGCTTGGGATATTGGTGATTTAGGAATGTGATGGGCCCTTAATGGGTTGTGCCCTTAATGAATTGTATGAGAATGTGAGAATGTGCACAACCAAGAAGTTTTCAAGCATAATTATTAATGATAAGGTGACTTTTAGGGTTCGAATCTTGCTTAATGGCTTTTAGGATTCAAATATTAGGTGTATTCAACAAAGTTTTGTGAGGCAAACCATGTTTTGAAAGCATGAGTTCAAGTGCTTTTCCTTTAAAAATCAAAAGAATATGGAGTGCCTGGCTTGACCGAAATATTGAATCCTATGGGGCAGCGACAAAATGAATTTATTTCAAGTTTGGTGGTGCGGCCCAAACAATTCAATCAATCGGCCCAAATGCACCACCGATTAAGGCACAAAAAAAGGTGATTAACCTAATATGATTTCCACTTTTTTATGTGTTGAATTGGTGTACTGGTTCCACAGGTCAGAATCCCGATTGAGTAGAGGAAAATCAAGTTAGGTTATGTGCCTTAAATGTAGGTGTATAAAGTGTGTTTATTGATTCGTCCGATAGAAAGTATCTTTTTATTTTTTTTTAAAAAAAATGCGAGGCTGAGATGAGTGGAGGTGGCAAACAAGACAAACAATTCTATCATAGGGTTTATGCAAAACACCTAAGTGGATTAAGACTTGGTTAACGGTGTGGCAAAAAGAAACTAGTGGGTGGGAATGCGGGGGACACTTACAAAGTACTCTACCCACAGTTTACTCCAGACTATCGCACTTGGATCTCCATGCTAGGGTACCTGCAAGACAATAGATTAGAGATAAGTGTGGATAGTGATATGTAAATGTAAAGAAGCATAGAAAATAATGAAGTAAATTATGTTGCCTCCCCGACAACGGTGCCAAAATGATGAGGCGTGTTTTGCTAATTAAAATTAGGTGTTCGGAGGACCCATCATCATAGCTTGGAAAATGTGCCTATCAAATAAAATTTATAACCAAAACTCAAAAAGTATGTCCCGGGTCGAACACAGGGAGGCAAACATTTGGTTTTATGAAAATCTGTGCTTCATTTTTATTTATTTTTGGTTGTTTTTATCTTTTCTATTTTTTTTAATTTTTTGCAAGCAAGAGATCAGGTCGATGAGTTCTAGCTAATCTACTTGCAAGAATATAAGAGAGAGAGAAAGAGAGAGAAACAAACATCTATTTATAAACAAATGTTTGTTACACTACGAAAGTGTAAAAAGATAGAGTGAGGTGAGAGAAATCCCCCTCGACGGTCGCTCGAAGGACAACTTGCTCTGACATCGCCTGGAGGAAGGTGGTGACGAGCGGGACGAACAGGGATGGAGCTGGAGGATGGAGGATGGGGAAGGACGCTGTCGCAGTGAGGATCTTCTTCTTAAAAGGCAGTGAGAGGATGACCACGGGATGCTCCACGAATGGGGATGAGGGGAGGGAAAACTATTTGGTTTTCTACTCTAAATGAGCATTCTGGGCTTAGGACAAGCTGTCTCTAGCTGTCATAAACGTCGATGAAAATCTACCGCAAACTTCCCTTAAGATCCCACTCACGTGCCCCAGCTGCCATACTGCTAGCGCACTCTGTACGTGCCCTTGTCTCACATGCATGCGCGATATGCGTCGCTGCTGGCGCTGCCTCCGCACATGCGCTACGCTGCTGAGCGTGTTGCTACACTTGCGCATGCCTGCCTCGAGGCATGTGCGCATGCCCGTACTATTGTGCACGTGTGGTGGCGAGTGCATGCGCATGGGCAGCCTGGGTTGCTCCACGTGGAGCAATCTGGGCCATCCATCTTCCTTCTTTTGTTGGGGATGCTACAAAGGTCGGACTCAGTCAATTTTCACATCGTTGGGCTACAATTGTTGACCCAAATCCATTTGTGCAGTAGGATTTGTCATTTGACGATCTGCATTGCGTCAGCTAGTCCTTCTATTGTTGATCTTCCTTGGATTACATATGGTGCTACAGGACTCCAATCGAGGAGATTTTGGAGGCATTGGACTATGATTGTCATCCTGATCAGATTCATATGATCGGATCGTCAATTTGAGGCTCCAAAATAAATAACTTTCTCTCCTGACCACAAATAGGATGTAATTAACCTAAATTATATACAACTACTCTAAATGCAGAATGATGCATGCTATGCATTATTTATAACATGAAATGCAAATCTAAGCCTAGGAACATGCCTGAATAGGCATTTTACCCTCAATAACTGTGTCTACATCGCTATCGCTGCTAGGGACACCTTTTTAAGCTCAAAATCTGAAATTAGGTTAGATCTAAATCAGGTTGCTGATTCTACACATCTTGATTCTCTCTTTGGTGGAACTCTCAATCCAGAATTAGATTTGGAAACCTTTCTCGCAAATTCTCCGATGATTTCGAATCTTACTGTGATTTGTAGAGAACCTTTGTTTCCTGACGATTATGAACCAATCTACGACCTCAGCATCGATGACCCATTCTTCGACTCTGACTCTGAGGTCCCTGATCCTGAGATAATTGATTCAAAATCAAGTTCCATTGAGATGGAATCATTCCTTTTTGATCTTCAGGAATCAGAAATAGTAAGTGCCGAGAGTGTCTACAATCCCAAGTTCGAATCCTTTCTTGACTTAGATTTACATGACCCTATAAGCACCCTTTAGGCATTTACCTTTGATTTTGATGGGTATTATGAGGACTCTCTAGATGGATCTACTTTTGAAACCTTTCTAGAGGAGCCTTCAACACACATAGTTTTCATCGAAGGCACCTCTTCTGATCCACATACAGAACCTTCTCAAATCTAAACCCATCCCTGACCTGCAATCGAAATCAACTTCTACACTGATTCTCCCCTTGATGATCTGGTCGCACATGATTCTTCTCAACCTTTTGATTGCGATTCAGACATCGATCAAAATGGAAATCACATCCTACCCTTCTTTGATCACTCTTGTAGGGATCTCACATCCTCCATAGATCGATTTTTTCTTTAGGATCCCTACTCTGACCAGGCTGATTCAAATTAGCCAAACCCTAGATTTTTATTTCCACATCCATTTGAGCTTCAAAGTATCTAGTGGGCACCGCATCTATTGATTCACATCCACCAACCCACCAAATTGATTGGGTTTGGGCTGCATCATCAGCCTATTGATCTGAACAAGCACCGCGTTGGACCAACCAGGCTACTGATTAAGGTGCTTGTTCTACAAAATTCTACTGATTTGACCACTGCTCCATTACCATCTTCTGCTCAGTTGAAGGTAATGAATTTAGTATTTAACGGGAGGCAACTTGTCATTCCAAAAACCTGAGACCCTTCTAATCATCCTTTTCAGATTCACGTCTATTGCACTTCTGAGTTCAAAGTTAGAATAGCCAACTCTACCTTTGGTGTGCGTACCAGGGCTTGAAATCGTCTGCAACAGTCATCCCGACCCTTTCACCCACCCTTTAATCCTATTCTAACCCATGAACCAAGTTGATTCCATACCCTTTGATCTACAATGAGGACATTGCAAAACATAGGCATGGGGGGTGTTAAAGTGCAAACACATAAAAATTCAATTTTATGAAGGGTTCTGACAAAAAAATTACTCATTCAATGAAAAAACCAAAAAAAATAAAAATTGAAAAAGAAATGGGGAAAGGGGAGGAAATTTTGTAAGTTTTAATTGCACATTATTCTTGAGGAGGAAAAGAGGAGGTGATTTAAATGTCAAAAAGGAGCAACAATTTGAAACAAAAAAGGGATAGTCATTAGTAAATGATTATGGAATCTACTTAACATTCTAGACCAAATCAAAAGAAAGAATTAAGTCCTAGAATAATAGAGAGACAAATAGATTCGTATGAGTGCTGATCTTAGGCCTCATGGGCTTGTTTTAGGGCTTAAACATTCAAGAATCCATTAGCATCCAGATAATCCTCAATGGGTGGAGGAAAATGTGAAGCATATGTATTAGGTCTAAGGCTTAGGGATTATTCGACCTCGTTAACTGACCTCTGGTTTATGTGACTCGGTAACCTAAGCACCTGTTTGTGACTCGTACAGTGCATTTTATAGGAAAATGTGTCCTAGTATACTGCGCAATACAATCAAACAAAAGATATTTATAAAAGGATAATGAGATTTCGAGTCCCGGTCGTTCGTCTGTAGGAGGCATTTGTTCAAATTTGCAATCACTCTTTTCTAGCTCTACTTGCTTAAAACAGCATGGCGATTTTTGATTATTATGTATTAAAGTACGACATGCCAAGTTGCAAGAATATCAGGAATTAAAAGCAGGCAACATTAATCGCACAAAAGATATTGCCATAAGCTCACGGTGATTCTCAACACATAGACATATATATATAGAAAATTTTCTTTCATTCATACAGGAAGGTGTTTGCAACATGGGATGTAGAGGAAAGCTTATAAGGAAAGCAAGACAATATAAATCTAGCTAACAGAAAATGATTTCATACAGGAATATATGGGGGAATTTTGCATGCATCATTGGAGGAGAATAAGAGCTACACTACAGAACAGTAAATGAAAGTAGTAAATATGAAGAACTAGCTACTAATCTATCAGAAAGTGAGGGCATTCGAAGGTGGGCTCCGATGGCCTTTGAATGGTTGAGAGGAGAGGTAGGGGCGGACAATGGTGCTTAGGCCAGCCCTTGGAGAGAGGTTGGGAAGATGATCTAGCATCTTGGCGTGGAGATGGTGGTAGCCATGGTGGTGCTCCTCTTGGAGGTGGAATGGATATGAGGGTAGCTAACCTAGATGAATGAATGCCAAGAGATGGATGGGTGTAAATGGCCAGCCCTTAGGTATTTTTATAGACCTAATGGAGACTCTCTAGAGAAGTGTGGAACACTCTAGAAAGAGTCCCCTTAGTGGCTGGCCAAGAGAGAGAAAGGTGGTTCTTAGATCCACCATTTGTGGATCTGAGAATTGAATGGCCCTTTGTTGGAAAATTAGGCAACCAAGAGTGGCACCACTTGAAGAGAGTTCTAGAGAACTCTACAAGAGTGTGTCTGCGTGAATGGGTGTGTGTGTGTGAGTGTGTGGCCATGCCCTATGTGGCTAGGTGGTCTAGGTTAGGTCCTAAGGGGTTTAGGTAGGTGCAGGCCTTGAATTGGGGTTGTAAACCCTAATTCACTAAGGTAAAGTGCAATTAAACTTAATACAAGTTTAATTAAATGGGTGTAGACTTAATTGAGAGTGAAATAACTTAATTAGGTTGGGCTTAGATCAATTGGACTCTCATTGAGTCCAATTGGACTTGTCTGGGTTGAGATCTGAAGTCAATTGGACCCTTTGAGTCCAATTAACAAGGCAATTGTAAATGACTATGATCTAAGTCAATTGGGTTTAGTGGGGACCTAATTAGGTCTTTAGGAAGGTCTAGAGGTGGTGTACTAGGGTTAGGGTACCATAATTTAGGTTCCTATGGGGTTGGAATTTGGTTTAGGGAGCAAGAGATCCAAGATCAGGACTTGAATCTCAAAACAGGAACTGGAGAGTAGTTCCAGACGTCCAAAAATATAGTCAGGCATTTTATACTCAAAAATTAGAAGTCCAGACTTCAATTCTGGACATCCAATATGAGTTAGGGGGAATTCTAGGTTCTGTTTTGTGTATTCTGCAGAAATTGGACATTTGACCATGTGTCGGGACGTCCAATAACACTGCAGAAGTTGGTTTTAGGTGTGCGGGAGTTGGCTGAGGGTTCTGGACATCCTAAAATTCATTTTAACATCCAGATAAGGGTTGGAATTAGAGTTTTAGGGTTTTTTTAGGGTGTGGTGACCTATTCTAAGGGTGGCTAAGGCTTGGGGAAGTCTCTAGGCTTTCCTAGGGCTTGGATGGACCTAAGTTCTTCACATTTTACTGCTTCATTCCTACTTAATAGAGTAGCATCCTTAACACCCTTACATCATTATTCACTATATCTAATCTAAGTCTTCTGCTCCAGCTCTGCTGCAACACCCATTATTCCTGATCCAGCTTCAGATCCAGCTCCAGATCCAGCTTCAGATCCAACTTATTGCCTGTAATTGACATAGTGCAGTTAATCAGCACATTATAACATTATTTTATGCATAGCTAAAAGAAAGCAGTAAAGATGTAAATAATGCTTATGCATGCATGCATTACCCTAATTTATGCTAAGTCCTAGCTTAATTTAGGGTAATTAAGACCCATGCCTAAATCTTGGTAATCCTTAGCAAATGCAAGACTAAATTATTCACAGCAAGGGTCCCTAAGGGATTGATTATTTTACCAAGTGTATGCCTAGAGATTTTTTTCCTTTTTGTTTTAATCCTATGCTCTAGAAATCTAGACAATCGTGAAAGTGCTGCTACATAGCTTTTGCAATGGATTCAAGTGAAAAACTAATTTTCCTCTAAAGCCTGTACTTGACACCTAGTAGAAATTCTAGCAGGATAGGCAGACTTCTTCCCTCGCGGTATTTGAGATATTCTATGAATTCCACCTCAGCTTTAAGCTTGGGTAGAGAATGTCTGAGTGGATACCGGTGTTTATATGGTGGCTCACTCTCACTTGGTGCTACATAGTGATTAGTACTGCAGAATCTAGATTCCCAGACTATCAAGTAACTCAACTCAAAGAAATACGAGAAAAAACTATGCTCTCTTTTGTTCCTTTGTATTCATTCTCTCTTTCTGTCTTCTCTTTTTCTTTTCTTTTCTTTCTTTTTCTTAGAGTTCACAATCTCACCAGATTCACACATATGATCTGTATTTGGAGGTATCACTTGGCATTAACACTTTAATTGAGTTTCCATAACCCTAACACTACGTCAAAATTCCTCAACCAGCATTCGGGCGATCAAAAACACAAGAAAATTGGTTAAGGCCATATTTGGTGGATCTCAAATTTATTTGGTGGTAATGCCTTAATGCAACTGAATTGAACTAAATATTCACTCTTTTTTTCTTTGCCTTTTCTTCTTTTTCTTTCTTTTCATTGTCATTTTTTTTCTTTTTAACATAACACAACTAGCACACATCCATGAACTTTATTAAAGAGCCATTATTAGGGATTGGTGGTACTCAAGAGACATTGGGTGGCTTATTTGGTGGAAGTGCCTACTCAAGGCACCGGGAGAGGCAGATAGGATGGTGTAGTTCTGACCTTGACATCAATACCCTCCTTCAGCCGAGATTCCATAAAGAATGGTCGTAACGATCCACCTTAGCCCTAATTTTATGAAAACTCACTCTCCGCGCATTTGCCTTGTTTGGTGGCTCTCAAAATTTTGCACGAAAATGTATGCGTAGGAGCCGAGAGTGAAAACTATGCCTAATCGCTGAGTATCATCACATAATTATCTAGGATTCCAGATTCGTTGTACTAATTTTAGAGCACCAGTACACTCTACTCTCATCTCACACTATTTGGTGGATTTTTGAAGGAAAATCTGCTTGACTCCCAAAACATTGTCCGGGGGTTAAAGAAAAGAAGCACTGCTTCTTCTCAACAGACTGAAGATGTTTATTAGCCTTCACCATGAATCCATTGCAAATTCTACGTGTGTGTGAAAAATTGAATTGGATTCCATATTACTGGAATCAACTAGAGGATAAATCTCTAATGCATTCTCTTAATAAAATAATCTTATTCATGAATGCAATGTGTATATATGCTATAAACAAGTAACCTCATATAATTTGTACTTCGTAAAATTTCCCTTTCGGGTTACACTAAGCTTGACCCTAAATTTAGAACAAAAGGTGAGCGGGTGAGTCAGAAGTGGCTGTTGCAGACGATTTTTAGCTCCAATGCGAACATCAAAGGTGGAGTCGGTTGTTGTTTTATTTAGGGTCCTAAAGTATGTTTTACATGCAGCACTGAGGTTTTCCTAAATGTTGGCATAAAAGATTTTTCAGTTTTTGTTGTATCTACCCCCCCATGCCTAAGTTCCTACATGTCCTCATGCATGAATATAAAATAAAATAAATACAACAGGGAGAAAAAGGGTAGAAATCACCTGTAATTGCTCCTGAAATTATACATTCACCACCGGCCAACCTGATAGTATGCAATATGCAGAAAGAAAATATGCTAAACGGAAAAAGATACTACGTATAAAAATGGTTATGTATAGATGATGGTGGAATGTGCGATATGCTATCTATACATGCTGAGTTTAACGCCTCCAGCTGGGCGAGAAGTCAATCACACATCCTCAATAAGATGAACAATCTCGTCAGGTGGAGGAGGTTCTTGGGCCAAAAATGGCTTGAGGCGCTGGCCATTTACCGTAGATATATGCCTAGATTATGGGTCCCTGATTTGGACTGCCCCATTAGGATATGGGTGAATCACAACATATGGGCCAGTCCACTTGGACTTGAGCTTCCCTAAAAAGAATTTCAGTCATGAATCAAACAACCAGACTTGCTGGATGGGTGTGAATGTTTTTCTCCATATGTGGTGGTAGTGAAAGGCCTTGGTCTTGTCCTTGTAAATCAATGCGTTCTCATAGGCCTCCTGCCATATCTCTTCCAATTTGCTAAGCTGGAGTTTCCATTCTTGACGTCCTGCATCGAGGTTAAGGTTACATTTCCACACCTCCCAGAAGGCACGGTGTTCCAACCTGACAAGAAGGTGATAGGCCTTTCTATATACCATACGATATGGTGACATTTCGAGTGGGGCCTTGTATGCGGTTCGATATGCTTAGAGTGCATCAACTAATTTATTGGACCAGTCCATCCTATTAGGTCTAACCGTCATCTGGAGAATCAACTTGATCTGACGGTTAGACACTTCAGCCAGCCCAGTGGTCTATGGGTGATACGGGGTAGCTATATGGTGGTGGACCCTGTATTTCTTTAATAATGACCTGAAGTGGTCGTGGATGAAGTGGCTTCCCCTGTCGCTAATCAGAGTGCGGGGTATTCCAAATCTGGTGAAGATGTACTGCCGTACGAAAGAAATGACGGTCTTATGATCAACCCGTCTCATCGGGATGGCCTCGACCCACTTCGAGACATAGTCAATGGCTAGTACTATGTTCTCAAAGCCATGCGAGTTCAGAAAAGGGCCCATAAAATTGATGCCCCAGACATCGAACACTTCTGCAACCATTATGGGCTGGAGTGGCATCAAGTCTCTCCTGGCCATAGAACTGACCAACTGGAATCGTTTGTAGTGTTGGGTGTATTCGTGTGTATCTCTAAAATTATTTGGCCAGAAAAATCTTGACTGCAAATTTTTTGCAGCGGTTCTCTGTCCCGAGAAATGACCACCACAAGCATCATTGTGGCAAAAGGCTAACACACTGGCGATCTTAGAATTTGGGATTCATCTTTGAATAATCTAATCTGCTCCAATGCAAAAGAGCAGTGGGTCATCCCAGAGGTAGAATTTGGCCTCCGCAGAGAAATTGAGTTTCTGGTCCTTGGATAGGTTCGCGGGAATCTTGCCTGTGGTAAGGTAGCTCGTGATATCCGCATACCAGGGGAACAAAACAGAGTGAACTGCCAAAAGTGATTCATCCGGAAATTGCTCGTGGATAGGCAGGGAATAAGGAATGTGGCCTAGGTCCAGTCTGGATAGGTGATCCTCCACAACATTCTGCTTTTCCGCTTTGTCGCAGATTTCAATATCAAATTGCTATAATAGAAGGATCCATCTAATGAGCTGGGGTTTGGCATCCTTCTTTGCCAACAGATGTCGGAGGGCGGAGTGGTCAGTGAAGATGATAACTTTTGACCCTAATAAATAAGATCTGAATTTCTCCAACCTGAATACTACTACTAGCAGTTCTTTTTCGATGATAGCATAATTGCGCTAAGCCTCATTCAGCGTCTTGCAAGCATAGTATATGACAAAAGGTTGTTTTTCCCGATGCTGGCCTAAAACAGCACTGGCGGCGAAATCAGAAGCATCGTACATCATCTCGAAATGAAGCGACCAGTCAGGTGGCTAGAGAATCGCAGAATCAGACATAGCACTTCGTAAAGTCTCGAAGGTGCTGAGACACGAGGTGTTGAATTCAGATAGGGCATTGGCAACAAGGAGATTCGTCAAAGGTCGTGCAATTTTCAAGAAATCGTGTATAAATCTCCAGTAGAAGCTGACGTGACGCAAGTATGATCTGATCTGCTTGACTGAGCTAGGTGGCGGTAAGTGGGAAGTAATCTGAGATTTAGCTCTATCGACCTCGAGTCCATTTTTAGAGATCCTGTGCGCTAGTACTATGCCATCCCTTACCATGAAATGGCTTTTCTCCCAGGATAGGACTAGGTTTACCTCAATACACCATTTCAGGATCTTGGTGAGGTTATCAAGACAAGATGCGAAATCATCTCCAAAAACAGAGAAGTCATCCATGAATACCTCCACATAGTCCCCAATCATGTCAGAGAAGATGGCCATCATACAACGATGAAATGTGGCTGGTGCATTGCAGAGGCCAAAGGGCATCCGCTTGAAAGCGAATGGTCCAAAGGGGCATGTGAATGTGGTCTTGTCTTGATCTTCCAGGCTAATAGCCACTTGATTATACCCGGAGTATCCATCCAAAAAGCACCAGAAACTACATCTAGCTAACCATTCCAAGATCTAATCAACGAAGGGCAAAGGAAAGTTATCCTTCTGGGTTGCCATGTTCAGTTTCCTATAGTAAATGCAGACCCGCCAAGATGTCACAGTGTCGGTCGGGATGGATTCACCTTTTTCATTTTTTACTATAGTGAGTCCTGCTTTCTTTGGCACTATCTGGATCAAACTCACACATTGGCTGTTAGAGATTGGGCATACAATACCTGCATCCAGCCATTTGATGATCTCCTTCTTAATAACCTGTAGCATATTTGGGTTAAGCCATCTTTAAGGTTGTCTCGAAGGTTTCATCCCCTCATCCGTGTAAATGTGGTGAGTGCAATACAAGGGGCGAATACCACGAAGATCAGCAATGCTCCACCCTATAGCAGCCCTATGGTCTTGTAGCATAGAAATCAATTGATGCTCTTGTTCTTGGGTTAAGAGAGCATTAATAATGACTGGGTATGTCTCACTTTCGCCCAAGAACACATACTTAAGTCAGTCAGGTAAGGGCTTCAATTCAATCACAGGTGGGTCAGAGTCAGAAATGGGAGTGGCAGGAGCAAACTCGAGGGTGGGAATCTGCTGGTCCATATGCATGTGAATTCCTGTTGATTCACTTCCTGTGAGATAATCGGTTGTGACTGCATTAACGGGAAACCCGTTAGCAGTGGTCAAGTCTTCCTGCAACAACAGGGGCGATTTAGTAGTGTGCGGATCAAGATAGCTAGATTCAGGGGTGCTATGGTCAGAAGCTCACCCTAATCAAGCAGATCCTCGGGGAGATATGTGTAGTGCAGTGGTCTCAGTCCCGTGTGGATCGAGGTCCAAGAACCCTGATAGTGCAGATGAATGAGACATTGGGTCGTCACAAAGGAGCCCAATGTTACCACAGTACGTCGGATCTTCGTCTTCACCATTGTCCTCTATGAGATCACAGTCAAAATTACTTGATGCCCTGAATATGTCCAGTCGAAGTCACTCATTACCTAGGGCTATCTCCATTCACCTGAATGCACAATCAATGTTCGCTCGGGCTGTCGCTAAAATTGGGTGACCCAAAATAATTGGGGCATCTCGGAGATTAGGAGGAACCTCTATTTCAAGAACGAAAAAATCTATGGGAAAGCAGAATCCGTGGACTTTTACGATTATGTTCTCAGCTACCCCCCTCGATGTTTTTACTAATCTATCAGCCAGCTAAATCGTGATCGAGGTGGGTTTTAACTCTCCAAATCGAAATCGATCAAACACGGCAGTGGGAGTTAGGTTGATGGACGAACCCAG
The DNA here is from genome assembly GCA_037157565.1 of Thalassia testudinum. Classification (NCBI taxonomy): domain Eukaryota; kingdom Viridiplantae; phylum Streptophyta; class Magnoliopsida; order Alismatales; family Hydrocharitaceae; genus Thalassia; species Thalassia testudinum. Next base: position 67,597,927 of record JAZHRO010000014.1, read on the forward strand.
ATCAAGAAGGGCCTGATCAAATGGAGTGTCCTGCAAGAAGAAGGACATGGGTAGGGTATTAGGGTCTTTCTTTCTCGGTGGAAGTCAGCTAGAATCACGGTGCAAGCTTCTTTTGATAGTACCGCCTGTTGTCCAATTCTAGGCTGTTGCTTTAGGGTACAATAATCTTTGAAGAACCTAGCGATAGCAGGGATGTGATCAATTGCCTCAAGGAGGGGGACCTGAATATGTACTTCCTTAAACATTGACTTCAGGTGTTCAAAATTCCATGTGTCCATTTTCCGTACTACATTTCGCATCAGAGCCTTAGGAGAAGGGACGGGAATCTTAGGGTTAAGTGTCCTCTTACCCTTATCTACCATAGGTGGCTCCTGAGATGAAGGAGTCAAACCCGCCTGCGACGAAGGGTGAGAAAAATCAGGACCCTCCTACCTATGTGCTGGGTTGAATGTATCTCTTCTGCTCCTCAAAGAGACAGCATTTGCATCGGCATGCTATCCATGAGGTGGTGGGGGAGCGGAAGGGGCAGAGTATGCGAGATTCTACAAAGGCGGTTGGCCCTGAGTGTAACCAGGTGGTGTAGGAGGCGCCTGTAATATGGCATGTGCCTGTCCCTGTGGTGCCTGAAACCTGGGTGGGGTGCCTTGGTTTCGTACAAACCTAAGGTTCGAGGTAGGTTGGGAGGGCAAGGCTCCCTGAGTCCTATGCTCCTACAACAGCTGGTTCTGAGTGTTCTGTATAGTCTATATCTAGTTAGCCATCACCATCATGATCTGCAAGCTATCCTGTGTAGATTTCCTCATCGATTCTTGCAGCTCCTCTTTCAGTGCCTCCAAAGGGTCAGCCTGCTTTAAAGGGTGACTGGCAGCTTGGTGCAGCGGCTAGTATATAGAATGGGGTTGCTGTTGATGCGGGAATGGCTGCTGCTTAAGGTATGTGTTTTGTGCATTCTCGTATTGCCTAGTCTGGTACTGTAGATCTTGACGTGGTCTCTATGAGTTACCAAACTAGGAGAAGTTCGGATGCTGGCACCAACCAGGGTTATACGTCTCTGAATATGGGCTATTACACCCGTATCCTTGGATAGCATTAACGTCCTCATACGCCAAAGATGCCTGAGACGTATATCCATCAAGGGGATACATATTATAATCTGCGAGTGGAGCATAACCCTGGTCATATGGTTCCAGATTGGAGTTGTTTATGGGATCCTGATATGCGGGATCTCGTAAATATGGAGAAGATGCATCTCAAGTGAGTAGATTAACTCGAGCAAGGCGGGCTCAGGGCACATAGGAGGGTCTTGGAGTGGCAGAGTTCAAGTTAGATTGACCATGACTAATTTGGTCAATCTTTTTCTCAATCAGGTTTATTCTATCTATTTGCTTGATGATGATATCTGTGTCAGCTCGAATAGACTCGGTGAGAGCCTCATGGACACCAACCCACTGCTGACTAGGCTGCTAAAATTGGTTCATGGACGTGGCATTCATCGAATTCATTGCCAAAGATTCGAACAACTCAAATGTGCTATTCTCGTCTTTCGTGAGGAAATTCCTGCCACCAGATGCATCGGCCAGATACTGATGTGTGTCATCCAGCCCGTGTTAAAAGATTTTAGCTAGGTGCCATCTGGGTAAACCATGGTGCGGGCATTTCCGAAGAAGGTCGTGAAATCGGTCCCAGGCTTCATGCAATTTCTCCCTAGCTCCTTGGGAGAAAGTCATGATTGCATGCCTCATCGCCTTTCTTCGACCAATTGGGAAGAACTTCTGTAGAAATTCATGTCGTAATTCTAGCCAGGATCCAATTGGCTTCCCAATGGTCCTGAACCAGTATGAAGCTTTGTCCCTCAGAGAAAATGGAAAAAGCTTCATTAGAACATTCCTAGGATTAATGTACCTGGGTCAATTCAGTTCTGCAAGTCGACTCAGGTCCTCTAGGTGCTGGAATGGATCTTCGCTTGAGTTTCCATAGAAGTGGGTGCTGATCAAACCGATCATGTTAGGCTATACCTCAAATGCATCTCCGCCTACTGGAATCCTGACTAAGGGTGCGGTGATTGGTCCAGTTGGATCATAGAAATTTTGCAGTTGTTCTCCTCGTGGTGGATGTTGCATTCTATCAAGCACCATCAAAATGCGGTCCATGCTCTGCCGATGCTGCTCCTTAGATTCAACCACCCAAGCTTCCATACGAGCCACCAGGTCCATATTACCAACGTCCTGACCTAGTCTAGGTCTAGGTCCAGGATTAGACATTGCGGCTATGGGAGTAGAAGAAGTAGGGGGAGAAGATGGTCCTGACGAGGTGACTCGCCTCCTTGGGAATGGCTCCCAAGGTCCAACCAGTTGAGGTCTAGGTGACCTCCTTCCTTGCATACACCACCCAACCCCTGGGTTGGTGTAGCTAGGCCAGACAAGGCTAAGGCCCTGTCAATCAGATGGTCCTCATGATCAGGTGACCAAATTTTTCATTCTAAGTTTGAATTCCTGAAAAAAAAATTCATCGTACAAATGAGTGAAAGTGATTCCCGCCTCTCAAGGTAACGCAACCAAGAGGTTAAAAGCACCCAGAAGTGCAACAATGAATTCGAGTTTATTTCGTCCTTTAGACTTCATTTTTAGATCATTTTTTCTTCAGTTGGGGTTTTTGGTTAGTGGCCCCCAAGGTGACCCATCTCACCAGCTAAGCACTAGACTTGATTAAGTCTAGCTTAGCCCAAATGTGATCTCTAAGTTATAACCCTAAAGGTGTAACCTCGGGTTCATGCAATTCTAGGGTTTTATTTTTTTGTATTGTTCTTCTTCAGCTGACCAAAAAAATAAAATTCATTCTCTGGCAAAAATTAGAATCCAATTAAGTTGAAATTTGGCGAATACATTTATTTTTCAATTACATTTTTATAGAATATTTTTTTGTAATTTTTCTTTTTTCAACTGAATTTTTAGAGATTTTTGAATATCAGGGGGTCAGAATTGGAATTTTGATCCCAGTTTGATTTTTTGCTTTCAAACAGTATCAAATGACTTTAAAAAATTCAGGAAAAATATGGAAAATAAAGCCAATGAGATCAACTTTCAAACCCCACCATCTTTGGTAAAAAAAAATTCACATATTGCTCTGAATTGCTTTTTGAATTTTGAAAAATCTCAAATCTGGGTCAATCTGACCCTCTTGCACTTCACAAATTTTTAAAAATTTAATACTTGGAATTTTTCCAAAAGAATGATGACGTATGAAAGACGGTTTAAAAATGAATATCCAACCCAAATTTTATATTTTTTTTGTTCACTAGTTTTTCGGTAATTGAATTTTTAAAATAGACATTGAAATATGACTGAAAGTCTGAGAATGGTGGAGAAGCTTTTAAAAAGTGTTTGAGTTTGAAATTCAAACTTTCCACCAAAAAAATTTTGAAAGTTTTTTTTTTCTTTTTTTTTCAAAAAAAAAAATTTTTTTATTGTTTTTAAAGTGTTTTCAAATTTTTTTCTTTTGATTTTTCAAAACTAACCTAAGATTCAAAAGAAACCTAATCTAACTACCAAGATTTTTTCTCTTTTTCATGAAAACAAATAAGTTTTTTTTTTTTATTTCAAAAGAAATTGCTAGAAGCAAATCTAATCATAGGGTTCAAAACAAAACCTAGTCTAAGAGGAGATGATGTGCACCTGGAAATATTTTTTCGCTCTCGTTGTGTGCGCAGATCCTGTTTTTCCTATGTTGTCCTGCACATCCAAAAACCAAGTAGAGGAAGATTTGTCAATGATGGTTTAGGAGATCGAAATAAAAAAAAAATGACGTTGCCTCCTTGGCAACGGTGCCATTTGTTTGTGACTCGTATAGCACATTTTATAGGGAAATGCATCGTAGCATACTGCGTAATGCTATCAAACAAAAAATATTTATAAAAAGATAACGAGATTTTGACTCCTGATCGTTCATCTCTAGAAGGCATTTGTTCAATTTGAAATCGATCTTTTCTAGCTCTACTTGCTTAAACTAGCATGGCGATTTTTGATTATTACGCATTGATGTACGACATGCTTAGTTGCAAGAATATCAAGAATTAAAAGCAGGCAACATTAATCACACAAAAGATATTGCCATAAGCTCATGGTGGTTCTCAACACATAGACATATTTATATAGAAAAATTTCTTTCATTCATAATGGAAGGTGTTTGCAACAAGGAATGTGGAGGAAAGCTTATAAAGGAAAGATTGACAATATAAATCAAGCTAACAGAAAATGATCGCATACAGGAATCTATGAGGGAATTTTGCATGCATAATTGGGGGAGAATAACAGGTACACTACTAAGCAGTAAATGGAAGCAGTAAATATGAAGAACTAGATACTAATCTATCAGAAAATGAGGGCATTCAAAGGTGGGCTCCGATGGCCTTGGAATGGTTGGGAGGACAAGGAGGGGCAGCCAATGGTGCATAGGTCGGCCCTTGGAGAGAGGTTGCGAACATGATCCAGCATCCTGGTGTGGAGATGGTGGCAGCCATGGTGGTGCTCCTCGTGGAGGTGGAATGGATGTGAGGGTAGCTAGCCTAGATGAATGAATGCCAAGAGATGGATTCATGAAAATGGCCACCCCTTAGGTCTTTTTGAACACCTAAGGGAGACTCTCTAGAGAAGTGTGGAACTCTCTAGAGAGAGCCCCATGAGTGGATGGCCAAGAGAGAGAGAGGTGGTTCTTAGATTTGACATTTGTGGATCTAGGAATTGAATGGCTCTTGGTTGCTAAATTTGGCAACCAAGAGTGGCGGCACTTGAAGAGAGTTCTAGAGAACTATAGAGGAGTGTGTGTACTTGAATGGGTGCGTGTGTGTGTGTGTGCCTGTGCCGTATGTGGCTTGGTGGTCGAGGTTAGGTCCGAAGAGGTTTAGGAAGGTGTAGGCCTTGAATTAGGGTTGTAAACCCTAATTCACTAAGGTAAAGTGTAATTAAACTTAATAAAAGTTTAATTGAATTGGGTGTGCACCTAACTGAGAGTGAAATATTTCAATTAGGTTGGGCTTAGGTCAATTGGACTCTCATTGAGTCCAATTGGACTTGTGTGGGTTTAGATCTGAGCTCAATTGGATCCTATGAGTCCAATTGACTAGGCAATGGTAATTGACTATGATCTAAGTCAATTTGGCTTAGTGAGGACCTAATTTGGTCCTTAGGAAGGTCTAGAGGTGGTGTACTAGGGTTAGGGTACCTTAATTTAGGTTCCTATGGGGTTGGAATTGGGTTTACGGAGCTAGAGATCCAAGATCAAGACTTGAATCTCAAAATAGGAACTGGAGAGCAATCCCAGATGTCCAGAAATAGAGTCAGACGTCTTATACTCAAAAATCAGAAGTCCAAACATCAATTCTGGATGTGCAATCTGAGTCAGGGGAAATTCTAGGTTCTGTTTTGGGTATTCTGCAGAAATTGAACGTTTGACCAAGTGTCTGGATGTCCAATAACATTGCAGAAGTGGGTTTCAGGTGTGTAGGAGTTGGCTGAGGGTTCTGGATGTCCTAAAATTCATCTGGACGTCCAGATAAGGGTTGGAATTAGGGTTTTAGGGTTTCCTAGGGTGTGGTTACCTAATCTAAGGGTAGCTAAGGCTTGGGGAAGTCTCTAGGCTATCCTAAGGCTAGGATGGACCAAAGTTCTTCACATTTTACTACTTCATTCCTACTTAATAGAGTGGCATCCTTAAATCCCTTACATCATTATTCACTGTATCTAATCTAAGTCTTCTGCCCCTACTCTACTGCAACACCCATTATTCTTGATCCAGCTCCAGATCCAGCTTCAGATCTAGCTTATTACCTGTAATTGTCATAATGCACTTAATCAACACATTATAACATTATTTTATGCATAGGTAAAAGAAAGCTGTAAAGATGCAACTAATGCTTATGCATGCATGAATTACCCTAATTTATGCTAAGTTCTGGCCTAATTTAGGTCAATTAAGACCTATGATTGCTGCGCATTCAGCACCCTAATCGAAACACAAGTCTTGTTCAATGCGCTTAATAATCAATATCACGCAAAAGCATTTATTCTATTCTGAGAAAGCTACATAGATTAGGTGAGGCTTATCAACACAAGTTGATTTGGACAAGTTCCTGTCATGGAGAGGCAGGAAAGTCCCCTCGAAGATGCGTAACAACATACCGCCTCCTCGGTGCTTGTCTCCTTGGATATCTAAATATCTTACTGGGGGCATATAAGCACCTTGTGCTAGTTTAGGTGCCATGGGCGGGATTATCCTAAAATATCAATTGCTAGGGCTTGAATTTAGCTATAGAATGCCATGGGCTGCACTATCTCGAAGTGTCGAAAGCCAGGATTCTGGGGGTTGCCATGGGCAGTGCTATCTCAATGCATCGACTGCCAGGAACCATGCGAGGACTTATGATGGGAACCAGGAATCCGATACAGATCATGTTTTTGAGCTAGCCCGAAGCTAGAAATAAAGAAAAGAAAAAGAGAGAGAAATCTCTCCAAAAATGTAAAAATTCTTCTATCCCTCTCTCGTACAAAAATGCACTGCAAGCTGAACCTAGACTACCCATGTCACAAGCACAGGTGCTTTAAGTGCTATGTTCAGCGAACTTTAGGATAGTTTCTATGGGCCTTAGAAACCTTCGCAGCAGACTAAGGCTAAAGCTGGTCATGTCTTGATCTTGGTTGATACTTGAGTACCTCTGGCCTGTTACTAGCATTCTAACCTAATTTCTTTTTTTTTGAAACATTAAGGAATTCTATCATGAGTCGATAGCAATCTGGAGGGTAGTATATTCATATAAAAAAAAGCAATTATAGGTATGAGGCCCAATTATATATGAGAGACCAGCACTCCTTTACAATATTCTCACATCTCACCGATCTCTCCTGAAAAAGCTTATCATTACGTGCCCTCCACACACACCACAACACAGCTGCCATAGCCCCCAATGGTCGATCAAGAGTGATGAACCTCTGCCATAATGAATCCCAGGATGGGAGGGGTTCTAAACAAACCAACCTCCAAATCTTATCTGTGATGAAGCAGGAGGAAAAAATGTGTGATGCACTATCAGAATGAAACCCACAAAGAGGGCAGACATTTAGAATCGTCCCCATCCTTCTGTGTCTCAGATCACCAGTGATCAACCCTTCACGTCTGCATAGCCACAGGAATATCTGAACCTTTAGAGGAACTTTCAGAAGCCAAATCTTTCTATCAATAGGGTCCCATTCCACCTCACTATTGGCCCTAATAAATTTCTCATATGGTTGCTTCACTGAAAAACTGCCCTGCCAGCAATAAGTATCAGTCTCACTACTCACAAGCTGCTTCTGTTGTAGACTCACCATCATTTTCTACCTTTCCTCCCACAGGCTAGTTCCCGACCTGCACTGCTGCTGTCCTTCCAGCCACCAGCACCCCTCTTCCTGAGACCATAAGCTGCTAACTGTGGCTTCCTTATCAGCAGCAGCACCATATGCCCTCGAATAGTCCTCTTTCAGTAGGCCCAAGTCAGACCAAGGCTCATTCCATAAGCTGAAGCCTCTACCATCTCCGAGCTTGGGTTGCAGTAGATGCCAATAGCAGGTGACTACAGAAATCACAGACTGCCAAAAGGGAGAAGGTTTCTTCGGCTGAAGCCTTTGCAAACTACTATTAGAACAACCATAGCAGTCCTTGATCAGGTCCTCCATCAGCCCCTCCTTGCCATCCAAAATTCTGATGGCGCACTTCAGCAACAAGTCTTCATTGAATTCTTTCAGAGCTTTAATTCCCAACCCCCCAAATCTGCTTAGGTCTGCAGATACAATTCCAACTGATGGGCTGCATGAATCCGCCCTCATGACCAGCACCCTTCCAGAAAAACCTCTTCCTCATAGTGTCCAATCTCTTCTAAATACATTTAGGGGCCTTAAAAATGCTGAAGTAGAAAATCGGTATGGCTGTGATGACTAAATTGAGTAGGATTAATCTTCCACCTTTGGACAAGAATCTACTGCTCTAGCCCTTCAGTTTTCCAGACACCCTGTTAAAAAGAACATTCCAATTTGATTTTTTCAGTTTTGTGGCCCTCAAAGGTTGAGCAAGGTATCTCAACGGCAATTTAGCACTGGGTGACCCCAAAACACCCTCCAACTCCCTCTGTTCCTATTCATTCATGCCAAAGAAAATCAAAATCGATTTAACCGTGTTCAGACATAAGGTTGAAATGTCACCAAAAATCTTTACCAGTAACCCTAGAGCATGTGCCTCAAACCTAGATCCTTCAACAAAAAACACCATGTTGTCTGCATACTATAAAATGGGGGCCAAGTTTCCCCTGCTAGACAGTGAGTACCCTTTAATAATACCCACCTTAGCCAATTTGCAGGCATACCTTGCAAGCCCGTCCACCAAAAGATTGAAGATCAATGGGGCAAGTGGGCACCCTTGTCTAACCCCCACTGTGGTTGGATCCGTGCTCCACATGGCTTTCCGTTGACTAGAGGCAAAAAAGAAGCCGTAGTAATACATCGTTTCATCCATTGGATCCAAAGTGGGGGAAATCCTCTTCTTCTAAATATCTCCCATAGGTACGACCAAGAGATCGAATCATAAGCCTTCCGGAAATCCACTTTCCACATGAAAGCCTTGCACTTCCTACGATGCTATCCATTAACCATTTCCTGAGGCAATATGAAGAATTCTTGAAGAGATCTATTGGGCAGGAAGGCAGCCTACACTGGATGAATCAGATCCTGTAGAACAACTATCAACCTATTAGCCAAGGTCTTGCTGATGATAAGATAGATGGAGTTTGAGAGGGAAATCAGCTTAAACTCAGAGAAGTGCTCTACTCCCATCAATTTAGGCAAAAGAAACAGGTAAGACTTGTTAATCCTCTCGAAGCCTGCATTCCCCACCTTAAATTCTTTGATAACATCCATCACCTTCTTACCCACCACACCACACATCTCCTTGTAAAAGAAAACCTGTACTCCATTAGGGCCCGGAGAGCCATCCAAATTTAATTCACTGATTGCTTGCAATGTCTCCTGTTCAGTAATAGGTGTTGTCAAGTGCTCAGTGTTTGCACCTCAAAACACGCCTATAAGAACGCCTTCTTATGCTATTTTCTAGCATTAACTATGTATATTATAATCCTGTAGTTGCATTTGTAAAAACGCTTGCATGCATGCATTTAATTGAGAGGAGAAGAGAATGGAATAAATGGCTTGCATTTTTACATTTTTCTTCAAGTGTCTCTTTGCAAAAGTCCCCTCTCCATATTTTATTTTCATCTTTTTTTCTTCTTCCCATGGTTTTTCTTCTTCCCGCGGCTGAATTTCCTCCCGCAGCCGCATGCAGCACCCCCGCCTCTCCCTGCTGTCCTTCCCGCGCCTCTCCCTGCAGCAGCCACTCTCCAACGCCTCTCCCTGCTGCTGCCATGCCTCCCCGCCATGCTCTCCTCCTCTATAAAGCTGCAGCTCTTCCTCGCGACGGGGAGGACGTTGCTGCAATACGCAGCTGCGGCAGCTGCTGAAAAATCGCCACGCTGCAGTCCACCACCTTCCTCGCCCGTTCTCCCCTCCCATACGCCGGCCCTCCGTCGAGGAGGCACCCGACGAGCAGGAGAACCCACTGTGGTGCACACCACCACAGTGGGAGCACCACCGCCCAGCTCTTCAATGAGCCGGTGGGCGTGGTGTGTTCTTTTCTCTTCGTTTGCATCTCCACGCCATTGCTGCCGCTTCAAGGTCCGAAGCTTGAAGCAGCAGCAGTAGCAGCCCAGCGTCGACAGCAGCAGCAGCAGCACCCCCGCCTCCTCCGCGACCTTCCCCGCAGGCGCGCAACCCTCCGCGCGCGCCTGCAGGCCCGTTCCCCGCCTCCGTCTCCATTCTGTCCACGCCGCAGTTGCAGTCGTAGCAGGCCGCTGCGCGCACTGCAGCGGCCGGCTACGGCCTCGCGCCGACCCCCGCAGCCTCCGCGAGCAACTGCAGGCGCCCCAGCCCCTCTGCGCGCGCCTGCAGGCCTTCCCCGCCTCCGTTCGTCTGCTCTGTCGCCCGCCTCTGCGCCCGCAACCGGTCGCTGCGCGCCTCTGCAGCGGCCGGCCAGGCCCCTTCCCGCCTCCCTGCCAGCACCCACAGAGCCCCGCGCGCACTGTCGCGAGCCTCCGCGCTCGCAGCAGGTCGACGCAGACTCCTCATCTCCTCTGCGCGAGTACGCTCCCGTGTGCCCGCGACCTCCAGACGTCGGCCGCCATCTGCAGACGACTTATCGTGTCTCCTGCAGAGCGGCTGCGTTCTCTCTCTCTGCCGATCTCTCTCTCTCTCTCTCTCTCTCTCTCTCTCTTTTTTACTCACTCACAGACACACACTACACCAACACACACACATCTTCACCGACACACACACACACCCACACACACACTTACACTATACGTATAGTTATATATAGTACCATATATATACATACATATATATATATATATATACATACATATATCTATTATATATATACACTTATATACATAGTATATCTATATAGTTATGTATACATACATATATATATAATATATATATATCTATATACTTATACATATACTTATATATATATACATATATACTTATATACATATATATATATATACATATACATATATATAGTAATATATATATATACTTATATACATATATATATACACATATATATCTATATATATATATATATCTATACATATATAACTATACATTTATATATATATATAGATATATTTACTTATATACATACATATGTACATATACTTTCATGTTATCTATTATACGCTGTATCGCGGGGATATCTGCACCAGTTGCTGACATTCCCTGATACACGCGTACAAAAAAAGCGTGGTCCCATACATCATCCATCCTCCATCCACACTCCACGCGGCACATAGTCGTGTTGGTTGCATCTCTCTAGACGTCAACTGACTCGACATAGTGCTACACTCCATCGTCACCTCCACCCCCACCCCTTTATATATATACTACATATAAATATATATCTATAGCTACTATATTTACTTTCTATCTGATAGCTTCCTTAGTAAAAAGATAAAAAAAGGTATAAAAGTGAAAAGATAATCTTTGATTTGCAGGTACCCCCGTCTTGCAAGTAGCAAGACGTGTTTTGAAACTCTGTTTTGGCTAAAAGCTAAGGACACAATTTTGAGGGTGTGCCTCAAGAACAAGGATTACCAGAAAAAAACCTAAATAAGAAAAATACCAAAAACAGAATAAACGAACGGAAGAGACGCGTTTTAAGGAAAACGTAGAAACTCGACTTGAACCCCACTTCCCTGAGTTCGACCCTGGGCTTAAAAGTGACAAGATAAAATCAATTAGGCCAGGTTAAAAATTTTGTAAAGAGATGGTTAGGTCTGAATTAGGTTAACCACTATATACATTTCAACGATAAAAATATCATATTAACAACCTATCCAGGCCGACCATCATAGCTTTTCTGGCGCCGCTGCCGGGGATCGAACCCGGGTCGCCCGCGTGACAGGCGGGAAAAATGCAAGCCATTTATTCCATTCTCTTCTCCTCTCAATTAAATGCATGCATGCAAGCGTTTTTACAAATGCAACTACAGGATTATAATATACATAGTTAATGCTAGAAAATAGCATAAGAAGGCGTTCTTATAGGTGTGTTTTGAGGTGCAAACATATACCCCCATGCCTATCTTTTCCTAGTCCCTAGCAAAATAGTATTTAGAAATAATCTTAAGCTGACGATTTTCTTCTGAGATGATATCGGTGTGTTTATTATCGGATATTGTGAGAACCAATTGTAGAGAAGATTACCAGTACTTTAAGTCTTACATGACAAAGATTATCTCTCAACTAACCAGGACTCTTGATATTTAAACCTTAAGTACGATTTCCAGGACCCAGGAGGTTTTGCCATACTCGAGAGCTCAAGAGGTTATGGTTTGTGCATAGTGAAGGATCAAGACTGACCAGATGAACCTTAAGACTCACTCCCAGGGTTTCACGAATTTTTAAGTACAGGTTGGTCCCAATTTCAGCTCGTGTTTTCGGATTGACCCTTAAGATGATTAATGAAAACTCAACTCCCATTTTCTGATTTTTTTTTTTTTTTTTTTTTGGCTCACCGAAAAACAAAGTATACAGACATTTATGAGATATACCGACTATTTTGCAACATCTTTTTTTTTTTTTTTTTTTTTTTTTTTTTGAAACACCTGTCAGTATATCTCTTACAACACATTTTGACAGAGCAGACTTTTTTTTTTTTTTTTTTTTTTTGGTGGGAGAGTTTCTTTTTAGTGGAAAGAGTCGCTCCTAAACACAAGACTAAAGCCTGGGATAAAAAGTCTACCTGCGCGTACAGGTAAGGACTCCACCTTCCCTAATGAACACTAGGGTTGGATCTTATGTTCACCTGTTCTTTCCTGATATGTGTAGTGTGAACCAAGTTTACTTAAGCTCTCAAGAAAAAGCAAACCAACGAATCCTGTACTGCGTCTCAGGTACAAGAAACGTTCTTAGTTAGGAGAGATTTTGATCTATTTCGTCAATGCTTTAAGTGAATTAAGCCGAGCCTGAGCGAATCCAGCTTCTGTGGCCTGGAAATTCTTCAAAACAGAGGTTGAATATCCATAAACACTTATTGTATTTTTTTGTTTCAGCTTTTAGATCATTACTAAACACCATTTATTACTAATATATATATATATTTATTTATTTTTTTTTTTTCTTTTTTCTTTTTCTTGCATATTTATAAATAGGTGGTAATTGTCTGATACCATAAAATACCCGGATCCTATGGATGCCTATCCACCCCCCCATGCCAAACAATGCTATGTCCTCATATGCATGCAAGGAAAGGCAGAGAACGGACGACAGATCGGGTAACAGGAGCTGAGGTTTAGGGTATAAATCAGGGTGGAAGGGTGGGTGGATGGTGGGTGGTGAAGAGAAAAGCGAAGTAATCGCGATAGAGGCGTGAAAAGTAATGGTGGATGGTGAGAGATTTGGCGTTTTCTGCGACGAGAGTGTCCCAGGCGGATCAGAAAACAGATCAGGAAGAGGAAGTTGGCCCTTAGATTGGCCAAGAAGGGGGGCTTTTTGGATAGATGGATCCAAAAGGGAATAGCCCCGGTGAGTAAGCTGTGGGCTCAAGGTCCCAGTGTGGATTTGCAAATCCGCCTGATTTAGCGGGAAAGAAAGGGCAATCCGGTCTTCCATAGTGTGGACCGGCGGTGAGCAGCCCGGCAATGACTCAGACCACGAGGTATGGGAAGTGGAGAAAACCTCGTCAGAAGTCTGGTCAGGAGAAGGTACAGGAATAGGGAGGGATTGGGGAACGTCACAGTTTGTGTTGGTCAGGCAGTCGTCAGGTAATTCGCAGCAGTCAGAATCGGCTCCAATTAGTTTGATACACGTACTGACAGTCACGTCCTCGTCAGACGTGTCATCCTTGATGTGATCACTATCAGCATAAGAGTGCGGTGCTGCAGCGGGATTAACCTGAAATCCCGAAGGAATACTCGGAGCTTGCAGAATTTGATGAACCTGTTCCTGAGAAGGTTGTACCTGTGGTTGCGGACCACAGGGTACAAAGTTTTGCGGGTTTGGAACAGGTTGGGCGGGAAAAGTGCCCTGAGATCGAGTCGCCATGCTTAGTTGATTGATCTCAGCATTCTGCTGCGCCAAATGCTGAAGAGAGGTCATGTTTTCTTTATGGCGCTTTGACATTTCCGTCATCATTCGCATCAATTTATCAAGAGGTTTTGATGCGTGTTTGGTTTTCTGTACACAAGGGCCTGATGGCAGATTTGCCATAGGATTAGACTGGGCCCTTGGGATGACGGGTGCGGACGATCGCATTGGTCCACCAGCGGGGTTTCGACGCTGCGGGTTGTTGGACCATGCAAAATTGGGATGATTGTGCCACCTTGGGTTATACGTGGCAGAGAATGGGTTATTCCCCAGGGTGCAGGCATCTTCTATGCCAGAAGACGTGTCCGCATATGTGTCCGAGTACACCGAGGCTTGGTCCTCCGTGTTGAAATACTGGCTCACAGAAGCCAGTTCCACATGACTTACCGAGTCGCTTGGCGCGACACTCGACAAGGAAGGTCTTGCAGGGTTTCCAGGGATAAGCCTGGTGTTGAAAGAATTGAAATTGTGACGAAGTGGTGAGGCGGGGGTGTGTGCCATGTTTGTGGAGGAGGAGGATGATTCAGCTCTTTTTCTAGATTTATCAGTCAATACAAGCAATTCAGGGTTTTGTGACCTCCTCCCAAACATGCACTACCGTAGGAAGAATTGGGGAGATGAGAAGGGAAAAGGGATGAGAGAAATGACGCCGCAAAGGTACACTTGATTACAAATCAATACAGTCAAGTTCCTAACCTCTACAGTGTGCCCTTAGACCTAAAGATCTAAGTTACCTACTATCACGAACTACGGAACCGAATGCGAGCACCGCGGAACCACCGGGCCAGATTGAAAGGTCGTTTGCCCCAGTCTTAGACACCCGATAGCACGCGGGAACTCTCACCAGCACGTAGTTGCTACACACAGGTAGTTAGACCTCCAATCCTTAGTAAGGGTCAAGTTACTACCAGTTTTAATTAGAGGCTTAGGGTCAAGTGCTTTTGGAATGTGAAGGGCGTTGTTTACGGGTAATGCCCAAGTGATTGATTTTAAGAGTGTGTAAGAACAAGCATGCAACGGGGAAATCTCCCCGAATTGAAGTTTTTATTGGCGAATGGTTTTTAGAGTTCAGCCTTAAGTAGTATGAATTTTAGGGTTTTGCTGAATTACCAATTCAACCAATCTCCGGGTTTTGCAAGAATACAGGTTTTCTTTCTAAAGCCCAAGAAACCCTTCTTCAATTATCAATTAGTTAATGCATGCTAAAATGCAATGGGCTACCCTAAATGGAGATTTCTATGTGTGGATGCGCGAATCAATTTTATATCAATGTGAAAGGGAGCCAAAACACTTCAATTCAAGTGCTCCCAATCACCAGAAATGATTTCCACACACAAGGCTTCAACCAAAAGATAAAGAAAATAAAATTTTTGGGGTTGAAGTATTCAGGATCGAATCACAGGCAAATTTGAAAAGTCGTGGTGGAGTTGGAATCAACTCAATTCCAAGTCTCCCCACCAAAAATGTGATCCTGAATTAAAGATAAGTGAGGCAAAAGATGGATACAAGCAATCTTTTTCTTTGCCTCAAAGAATACTTCCCACGGCGAAAAATCTAAGAATGAAGATTCTCGGATTTTCGCTATGCGAAGTAAAGCAGGAAATCCCGGGGCAGTGGGAGTGAAGACAACCAATCAATCAAGTGAATTTTAATCCACTTGCCCTCAAGAAATCCCAAGAAGTTTTTCTAATTTTTAGTTTTAAAAATTTTTTTTTTTCGTGTGGTGGCAAGTTAACCCTAATTTGATGAGAAAAGAAAACCTACTTGTTCGGCAACGTGTGCGAAGTTCCAATGCGATGTCGGCGTCTTCACGCTCTCGTTCCCGCCTTGGATCTGCTCACGTCCTCGACTTCGTCAGCCTTCTTCTCCTTCCACCAGGTTCACCTGCACACCAAAAACAATAATACCCGTGAAGAGAGAAGAGACAAATTTAAAGGAATTGGATAGAAACTTACTCGAAAGCGCACCTCCCCGGCAACGGCGCCAGAAAAGCTATGATGGTCGGCCTGGATAGGTTGTTAATATGATATTTTTATCGTTGAAATGTATATAGTGGTTAACCTAATTCAGACCTAACCATCTCTTTACAAAATTTTTAACCTGGCCTAATTGATTTTATCTTGTCACTTTTAAGCCCAGGGTCGAACTCAGGGAAGTGGGGTTCAAGTCGAGTTTCTACGTTTTCCTTAAAACGCGTCTCTTCCGTTCGTTTATTCTGTTTTTGGTATTTTTCTTATTTAGGTTTTTTTCTGGTAATCCTTGTTCTTGAGGCACACCCTCAAAATTGTGTCCTTAGCTTTTAGCCAAAACAGAGTTTCAAAACACGTCTTGCTACTTGCAAGACGGGGGTACCTGCAAATCAAAGATTATCTTTTCACTTTTATACCTTTTTTTATCTTTTTACTAAGGAAGCTATCAGATAGAAAGTAAATATAGTAGCTATAGATATATATTTATATGTAGTATATATATAAAGGGGTGGGGGTGGAGGTGACGATGGAGTGTAGCACTATGTCGAGTCAGTTGACGTCTAGAGAGATGCAACCAACACGACTATGTGCCGCGTGGAGTGTGGATGGAGGATGGATGATGTATGGGACCACGCTTTTTTTGTACGCGTGTATCAGGGAATGTCAGCAACTGGTGCAGATATCCCCGCGATACAGCGTATAATAAATAACATGAAAGTATATGTACATATGTATGTATATAAGTAAATATATCTATATATATATATAAATGTATAGTTATATATGTATAGATATATATATATATATATATAGATATATATGTGTATATATATATGTATATAAGTATATATATATATTACTATATATATGTATATGTATATATATATATATGTATATAGGTATATGTGTATATATATATAAGTATATGTATAAGTATATAGATATATATATATTATATATATATGTATGTATACATAACTATATAGATATACTATGTATATAAGTGTATATATATAATAGATATATGTATGTATATATATGGTACTATATATAACTATACGTATAGTGTAAGTGTGTGTGTGGGTGTGTGTGTGTGTCGGTGAAGATGTGTGTGTGTTGGTGTAGTGTGTGTCTGTGAGTGAGTAAAAAAGAGAGAGAGAGAGAGAGAGAGAGAGAGAGATCGGCAGAGAGAGAGAACGCAGCCGCTCTGCAGGAGACACGATAAGTCGTCTGCAGATGGCGGCCGACGTCTGGAGGTCGCGGGCGCACGGGAGCGTACTCGCGCAGAGGAGATGAGGAGTCTGCGTCGACCTGCTGCGAGCGCGGAGGCTCGCGACAGTGCGCGCGGGGCTCTGTGGGTGCTGGCAGGGAGGCGGGAAGGGGCCTGGCCGGCCGTTGCAGAGGCGCGCAGCGACCGGTTGCGGGCGCAGAGGCGGGCGACAGAGCAGACGAACGGAGGCGGGGAAGGCCTGCAGGCGCGCGCAGAGGGGCTGGGGCGCCTGCAGTTGCTCGCGGAGGCTGCAGGGGTCGGCGCGAGGCCGTAGCCGGCCGCTGCAGTGCGCGCAGCGGCCTGCTGCGGCTGCAACTGCGGCGTGGACAGAACGGAGACGGAGGCGGGGAATGGGCCTGCAGGCGCGCGCGGAGGGTTGCGCGCCTGCGGGGAAGGTCGCGGAGGAGGCGGGGGTGCTGCTGCTGCTGCTGTCGACGCTGGGCTGCTGCTGCTGCTGCTGCTTCAAGCTTCGGACCTTGAAGCGGCAGCAATGGCGTGGAGATGCAAACGAAGAGAAAAGAACACACCACGCCCACCGGCTCGTTGAAGAGCTGGGTGGTGGTGCTCCCACTGTGGTGGTGTGCACCACAGTGGGTTCTCCTGCTCGTCGGGTGCCTCCTCGACGGAGGGCCGGCGTATGGGAGGGGAGAACGGGCGAGGAAGGTGGTGGACTGCAGCGTGGCGATTTTTCAGCAGCTGCCGCAGCTGCGTATTGCAGCAACGTCCTCCCCGTCGCGAGGAAGAGCTGCGGCTTTATAGAGGAGGAGAGCATGGCGGGGAGGCATGGCAGCAGCAGGGAGAGGCGTTGGAGAGTGGCTGCTGCAGGGAGAGGCGCGGGAAGGACAGCAGGGAGAGGCGGGGGTGCTGCATGCGGCTGCGGGAGGAAATTCAGCCGCGGGAAGAAGAAAAACCGTGGGAAGAAGAAAAAAAGATGAAAATAAAATATGGAGAGGGGACTTTTGCAAAGAGACACTTGAAGAAAAATGTAAAAATGCAAGCCATTTATTCCATTCTCTTCTCCTCTCAATTAAATGCATGCATGCAAGCGTTTTTACAAATTCAACTACAGGATTATAATATACATAGTTAATGCTAGAAAATAGCATAAGAAGGCGTTCTTATAGGCGTGTTTTGAGGTGCAAACACTCAGCCTATTCACTCGACACCCTAGGACCCACATTTCTTGCCAATCTCCAATTCCCCCTCTTAGATGCCCGAGATGCCTCTCTAAAGTATTTGATGGCTTCAGATTTAATCTCTTGATTAGAAGAGACCCTATGTCCACCAAATAGTACAGAGGAAATAAAATTAGCGCATCTCCAAGAACTCACTGCAAGATGAATGAACTTTGTATTGGCATCCCCCTCCTTAAACCACAGCTGCCTGGATCTCTCCCTCCAATTTATTTCTTGTTTTAGATCTTCATCGAGAACCACACCCTACCACATTTTTCTTTCAACCAACTCATCTTCAAACAATCGGCCAGCTTCTTCCTTGGAGTCCAGCTCCTGAATTTTACTCAAAGCATCCCTTCTCCTCTGTCCCTTCAGCAACCCAACAGTAGAACCATATTCTTTCAAGATCATGCGCAAACTAGCCAACTTAGCTGACAGCCTGGCAGTGGCAGACCCCTAGACCTCTTTAGCACTCCACCAAGAGCTGTTCATCTGGTAAAAACCTGGTTCATACAACTAAGAACGTTTCATTTTGAAATAGGATCCAACCTAGTTTTCTTCCCCACTATCCCATACCAATGGGGTATGATCTGAAAAGGGTCAGCTTAGCCCACTCACACTCGACAATTGAAATCTAACAAGGATGTCGACATTCGCAAAGAACCTATTCAACCTGGAAGCCAGCCCATTCCCATTGCGCCAAGTAAATTCCATACCTGAGGAACGATATTCATTCAACTGCAGAGATTGAACCATCATTTGAAAACCAATACCCGAACTATCCATGATGCCATTTCGTCTGTCAGCCCCTGTTAACACACAATTAAAGTCTCCACCCGTCAGCCACATTCCCCCCTACACCAAATCAGCCACCGCAGACCACTCCTCCCACAGCTCTTGCCTGGTAGATGCATTACAAGGACCATATACTCCAGTAATCCAAATATATTCCTGCCCCTATTGAATCTGAAATTTGCATGCCAGCAAATGTTTGGCTTTGTGAACCTCCAAACACTAAGCCCACCTCTTCCTCCACCAAATAGCAATGCCACTCGACCTCCCATTTGCATCAGTCTGCACATAGTCATTCATCCCTAAGTCTATCAAGTTAGACCACAGCCTATCAGAATTACCTTCAATGTGTGTCTCTTGGTTGACTGCATAATCAATTCCCCATTCTCTAAAATATCTCATCAAGGATGCCCTTCTGCTCTTATCGGGCAACCCACGCACGTTCTAAGTGAGAATCCACATCAACCCTCACTGGATCCCTCTCTCATGAGGGAATGACATTTGCACATTTGCAAGACCTTCGCAACCTCATCCTCTTCCATCAATATAATAGCCTTTGATTTCCTCTGCCGCAGGCTATACGGTGATCTCCCCTTGCCACTCTTTGGGCGAGATCCCCCTTCACAATTATGGTCTTTCTTCTCCTGCAGGTCCTGTTGACCCTTTACAGACCCAGGCTACGCACCAAAATTCCCTTGCTCCTCATTCTCCACACCAACCGATAGTGCATTCCCTACCATTGTGGGCGACAGTTCTGCCATATCCCCACCGCCCAGTTCCTCCTTTTCTTCAATCTGAAGCCCCCTCATCTCCCCTTCACAGTGATCCTTACCAGCCTCAGCAATTAGAGGTTCATCCCCATAAGCTGTGCATAGATCCTGAGCAGTCACCTCCTCATCAGCTGTAGATCCAGATGACTTAAATCGCTCTGCTACACTATCACCCACCACAAAATTCTGCCTCAGCATCCAGGAGCTACCACCGTACCTCAAAATCAGATTGTTCGGCATAGAACCAGCGACAAAGACCTCAGCCTTCACACTCAGCAGATGTCCATTCCCCTCTAGCACTCCAACATCCACGTCCTCTGCCACTATTGCAAAGCCAGAAATCATCGATGACACAACCTCCTTTGACCTAAAGTGTAGAGGTAGCCCCTCAATCTCCAGTTTTCCCATCCTGTTCCTCACTCTTTGGGGAGGTCTCTCCGGCAAGGCTCCGTCCAAAGGAGAAACTAATCTCCAGATCACCGTGCAACCATCGTTGCAAGAAGATCAAAATCGCAGCTTCTCGACATCGCCCATACCCAACCCGAAGAGAACAAAGCGTGTATCTAGTAGAAAAGAAATCTGCCATGAGTTGGTCGAAAGGGATAGAGAGGTTACCAGGTTGCGAACACTCTCCGCCGACGGTCTTTCAAACATAACCTCTCCCACCAACGCTCCACGCTAGGCCACCTCCATAGCTTTGATGCTCTCCGTCATCGGTACCTCCACATCAGCCATAAGCCCCCCCAATTACGTAGAGATGAGGGCGGAGGCTGAATCTACGCAGCCCTAAAATTCAAATTTCCTGATGGCGGGAAGGGGCGAAAATCCCTCAGTCCCCCCCACCTTCTACACAAGTCCCTTTTGTGACCCAAACCCTCGCATCCCAGACAAACCTAGGGGAATCGGCAGGTGGCAGCCATGTGTCCCTACCACCAGCAGCGGAAACACAAAACCTTGCTGAGCAGCCTTGTGTCCCTTCTACTAGACCACCTCTCCTCCATCCCCCTTTCGCTGCAAGCCGCAGACACCCCCCGCTCCTTCCTCCTCCATCCCTTAGGTCTCCAAATCTGCCAACCTTCCCCCACCCTAATCTCGCCCGCTGTCACCCCAAGATCGCATGCCATCTCCTTCGGCATCTAGAGCCTTCTCCCTTCACGGAGCTGACCTTTTACGGTCGATTCTGACCTAATTTCTGAAGAAATGAAAAGAATAAATCAGGACTTTGAACATCAAGGCATGGTCTACAATTCAAGTTCATTCCATAAGATTTTGCTAAGGGACTAGCAAAAGTAGGCATGGGGGTATGATGATAACATCACCCTTAGCCATATCTATCTTTAATTAGCCATAATCCACCAATAAATGCCCCAACATAACCGTTGAAGAGCTACAATTCATTGCACATACATTCCAAGAGATAAATAAGAAAACAGGGGTAAAACTGTAGTTTTAGTAGAATATCCTAATTGCAGAACAATCACAAGGTTTCTTAGGGGTTAATTAAAGGCAAAATGGTCATAAATGTCTAATAAGGTCCGTGAGACAGAAATGAGTTTTCACGTGTTTTGAGAATTAAATGACAGTTGAAACCCTAAAAGGAGACCCACTTAATTAACTAATGTTCTAGTCAAGATAAAATTCATCTAAATCTTCTGAACATTATAGAAAAATATTCCTTAAGGTTTGGTACCTTTTCATTGGAACCCAATTTGATCTAGAACAGTGTTAAGGAGGTAGTTTCCCTAATTTAGGTTTCTACACAAATTATCCAGTCAAACTATGTTAAAATAAACATTCGACTTCACCATGTACTAAAATTTGGGCCCAATCTGAGATCATCTTGACTTAGTTTACATTTTAATCTTATTCTAACACTTTTTCTTACAAATTTCCGCTCAACTTTTGAAATCTTTGCAAAAACCCCACTAACATCATCATCTTTTTCACAAATAGTTCACCGCCACCTTCAGACTCCTGAACCCAACTCTGATGACCTTCAATCCAGGAGTCCTCCTTGATTTCTTGCCCAATCTTTTCCAAATTTGGAATGGAGACTCCAGAGAGATTTCCCTATAGTTTGAGCTGCATCTTGGTCTCTAATTCCTATTCAAAGCCCAATGTGAATCATTTGAAGGAGTGGGTCTCCAATTTCACAAAGCTTCCAAGCTTCCAAGCTTGATCTCCAATCTTGGAAAGATCTCTTGAGGCCTATTTAAGGATCCAGGTCGCAAGGCCATGCTCCTTAGCAAGGTTTTGGACCAAAAAGCTCTTCTAAACCCTACCTTTGGCCCTTCTCTGACCAAGCTTCGATGGTACTCCATCCGTTTCATCCTACAGGCAGTCAATGACCAAATTGGCTTTCCCATCCTTTTCCTCATCTTCTTTCGCACCTCTCCAGTCAAAACGAGGGTTGTCCTCCCCATTCCTCGCTGCCGTCCCTCTCAAAAGGCTCTCATCTTCTCTGTCACCGGCCTAGCAAAGCCGATGTGGATCATACCCCCGTTCATCCAATTGGGTTAGGTATTTAAGCTATTTTGATCCTTAGGTTAATTCCCCATACTAAAAACCCAAAAAGAATCCCTTGACCTAGATGCTCTCCCTTCATCGTTCCCATCTCCGGTTGCTCTCTGACGATGTCTTTCGCATGCTCTACCACTCTAAACACCTTGCTACCTATGCGAAAACCTTTGCCTTGGCCATCCACATAAAACCCCTCTTCTTATTCGCCATTCCAACCTCTCACGACCACCCCCAAACAACCCATACTTCCCTCACCTTTTGCGCGACCTACCGACCACCTCAAGCCTTAATTCTCCACGGAAACACCGTGATCACCTTCACCATCACCTTACGATCCTCCTGAAGTGTTTTAACGTGGCCGAGAGGCCATTCTCATGATTTCAAATGTCTCGCTATTCTCCACTGCCACCGCCATCAACGCCGACGTGTTCATCGAGTTCAAGGTCACGCTCACCCAAGTCACATCTCTAGGTGGTGCTGAATCAGTCTAGGAACTCGCCTAGGTTGTCAAATGAAGACCACATCACCTACTGCTACTCCAATTGAGGACACATCTTCAGCTGCAGGCGCTCCTGAGAAGAGGCTTGTGGGATAGTCCCACATCATGACGATAAAAGTGCACGATAGCACATAAATTGAATTTTCACTCAAGCCTTACTACCTCAGTACACTATGGGTGAGGTCCTCGCTCACCCATGCATTCACTGATCCGACCCACTTAGCCTTCACACCTCGGCTGTGATCCCACATTCGCAGCCCTAGATCATATTATGCGACCTGTATACCCGATAAACCTAGCTATCTAAGAGAAAGAGGAGAGGGGAATGGAAAGAAAGGGAGAGCATGGGAAAGGAGGGTTTTGCTCTTCAGAGATTACAATACTTAGCCACTGAGAAGGGTTTGCTACCCTTGTTGATGGGAAAGACAAAAGAAGAAAGAAGAAGGGACTAAAGGTAGAAGAAGAAGAAAAGAAATGAAGGAGCCATGCCTAAGAAGAAGAATAACAACACTATAGCAGGAGACTGTTAAGGCATCTAATTCTCAAATCAGACATCTGAGTACTGTTCATTTTTTTACATTATTGAATAGCTGATATACATGTGCTTAAGCTAATAATTGGTGATCTAAATCACCATTATTTTGTTCTAGGTATCCTTTTATCTCTAGATACATTGATCTTCAGTGAATATTTATTGTGACAGATTATTATTCACTGAAAATCTATATTTTGCTCAATTTCTTGTGCTCATTTATATATTCTTTGGATTAGCATGTGAATTCCTATTTGCTCCTTGTGCTCGACCTCGGACATCATTTTTAGACATTCGAGTTATAAATTCTATTTGTTGAAAAGCTATTTAGGAGCCTTTACTACAACCAGACGCATTTAAACTCCTAACAATCTTCGCAACAAGGGGTATGAGCGTAACACCATCATTTATCATTACTAGCTTAAATTAGTTGGAATCAAGAGATAAATGCTGCTAAGCGATCGCCTAGAAGACCATAATTCCACTTTGATTTGTTTTGAGAGGAAAATAACAAATAAGGTTAATTCTGCAGTTTTAACATCATATCACAAGTGTAGTATAACTATGGGGTTACCCAAGGGTTAATTGGAGGTTAATTGAGCATTAAAGGCCAAAAAGTGGGTCAACATTGACAAAAATAGGGCTTCACGCATTTCGCGAGCGAAAATAGCCCAAAAACCCTAAATATCAACCAACTTGAATTAAAGAGGTTTTTATCTAGATAAAATTATTATAAACCACCTAGAAATCATATAAAATTATTCTAAGAGATTTGGTATTCTTTTTTTGAATAGTTGAACCCATTACAACCTAGAATAGAGTTTCAGACGTGATTTTGCCCTAATTTGGGCTTCTATGCAAATTACCTAGTAAAATGTGGTCAAAACTCAAATCCAAGTCCACCACTAGATTCCTTGGGACCAAATTTGGTTGACACCAACAATTGGGCCAAATTAAAGTCCATCTTGACCTAGTTTGCAATTTAGTCCCTAAAATTTCTATTTCTCACAATAAGCCCCCTAACTTTTTGATTTATTGCTTTCAGGTCACTAAGTTAATCATTGTCTTTGCAGAAGTACCGCTATCGCCATTTTGAGTATGAACACCATTATGCCGAGATACGAGAGGGGAGTTCTCTCTCAAATTAGCATCAATTCCCTCCAAATTTGGAGGGATTCATGATCAAATCATGAAAAATTTGTTGGACTTGATCCTATGCCCAGATTCGCTCCCTAAAACCCTAGAAAACCCATGTTTTCAGTGCGAATTCCTTGTGAATTTCTGGAGGAAATTGCACTGATTTCGTGCAATCTAAGGGCCCAGACACCTTTATTTAAGCTCGACATATTAACATGCTTTTCAACTAGGTTTAAGGCCAAAAATCCTCTCCCCCTCCTTTCCTAGCCGTCTCTGACCTACAGTCCAATGGCTCCCTCGTTCTCCATCTTTCATGCCTCCAACAATCAAATTGGTGTTGTAGCTCTCTTCCTCAGATGCTTCTGACGGTGGCCGGCCGAAGACCCATCATCTCTGACCTCTTCTTCACCACTGATCCGCTCACCATAGAATTCACCTTCCTCGGCACTAGCAAGTCAAGCTAACATGATTCCCCATCCCCTTCTTCCATAAGTTGCCTCTCACTCTTCCTCTCTCTCCTCATGTTCAAATCCAACCCTTAGCTCTTCTATCCAACCAACTTACACCTATCTTCCCATCCATCTTCTCCACCTCCGATGCAGCTTCGACGAGCTCCCCATGCCACTGCAGACCACCAAAACACTTTCCATCACTTCCTGAAGTTCCCCTATCACTAACTAAGCAAAAGCCCACTACTTATTGGGAGTTTCAACCATTGTCCTAATGACCAACCCACCAAACCACCTATTACCCCAACCATGCTCGACCATCCTAACGTGCCAATCGCTTCGCCACTAACACTGCTACACATGCCGTGGTCAAGCGAAGGTTCTGAGATATTCTAATTGGGCCTAGAGGCTATTCTTATTATTTTAGGTGTCCTCGTTAGAGCTGCTACGTACTCCCGCCCTCCGTTGCCTTTGCCTATCGTGCTCCGGTTGTCATCATCACCAATACCACCCTCAGTTGGAGTGGAACACTTTCGCAAAGCCCATTATTCTTCCAATTGGATAGAAGAACTCCAGTAGCAACTAAATTTGGGATGAAGCACTTCACGCAACAGCTAAGGAAGTAGGACCACATTAGTCCCACATCGTATGTGTTGAAATCAGAAATGCACATTTAATGTAAAACATGTGCTATCGATTCGCCTAGAATCATGAGGTGACGTCCCCTTTTACATGCCCCTACGCATGTGGTTGGCTCACCCATGCCATGTAAGCCGAATCAGCCCGCTTGCATTGAATCGAATCGAATTGGGTGAATAGTACCTAGGTCTGGATTAAGGGGGAATGTAGAGGTTACCAGTGAGGGTAGGGGGTGGTTTTGCATTGTTCATTCCTCAGGGTGCATGTGAACACTTAGTGTTTTTGAGGCTTTATGCTTATGCTGAGACTTTAAGGCGTTTGGTCGCGATGGTCTACATCAGATCTTGAAGCACTGTGGAAATATTTAAGGCTTGAATTTGACATTTGGCTGACGTGGATATTAGAATAAGAGGTCAAAACCACTACTGCGATATTGAATTAGGTTGATTCCTTGGGATATCTGTTAATTGTAGGATATCATTTGTGATCCAAATCACCATTTTTGGTGTTTTCTATTCTTTTTATCCCATTGACCTTTTGAAATACAATTGCTTATTATTGAATATATTTGTACGTATATTATTCATTGCATACCTTTGTTGCAAATAATCATTGTGCTCATTGTTTCTAATTTCGATTAGTATGTGAATTCCAAATTTGCTCCCAACAAACGACCTCAGTCTCACATTTCTATTTTTGAGCTCTTATAAATTTTAATGTTATTGCGATTTTCATCACTTTACTATGGCATGCTATTTTCCTAAACAAATGATGGAAATTCACTCATAATACTTGCCACACGTGGGTGGGTCTGGGTCTGGGGTGATTTTTGATCCGGGAAAGGAAGAGGTTTTGGTAGGCTTTAGCATAAGAGAGGGACGATTTTTGCTCGGGCTGAGGCTTGGTTTAAAATGCATTTTTTTTGCCTTAAGCTTCGGTGACTTCAATTTGAGTTTGATTGTGACATTTATTGGATAAGTACTTTCTTTTTGCATCAAACCCCTATGCTTCATATTTTGTTCAAGTACTGGAGTTTGCAAATTTTTGCTCCCTGAGATGACTTCAAAACTCACATTTTGAGTTATAAATTTTTAGTGTTTTTATCACTCTATTGCTATATTGCATGTATTTCCAACTCAATGAAAGCAAATGAACATTTTGGTGTCGTTGTCAGGGAGCAACGTGCATTTACCACGATTCATTTGCACATATCTTATTTAATTTCTAACATTGTCTTGGTTTTGATTGTTTAGACACAAACCAACTACGAGACAACACTCAAGACCGTCAGCTCAGATGAACCACACCAAAGGTAGGTTAGCCTTCTCTCCTTTCTTCCTTAACCTCCACATTCTGGTGAACATAAAAACAAAAATTAAAAAAATTAGGAAGCCAACCTTGCCTTACTTTTCTAGAAATGTCATTCAATGTAAGAAATTCTTAATTTGATTGCGAAGAGATTTGATTGGATTAGATACACCCAATCCTTCATTCTTGTGCCTATTATGGACTTGCACAAAAGTTCTCAACACCTTCGACTAATCACCTTTTTGTTTGAGTCCAAGGTGCCATATTGGGAATCAAATTGGACATGGAATAGAACCAAATAGGGCTTTGAATAATGGGGTTTGAACTGTTAGTACACACTTGCCAATCGTAAAGGAAAAACATCTTCCCATATTTATGCGCTACCTAAACCCTTGCTTGAAGTGATCTAATCATTAAGCCCTAAAATCACAGCTCTAAGATTACTTGAATCACAAAACTTGAAACCTAATAACCTATTTGAGAATAAAAATAGGGTGGTTCGGATTACTTGACCCAGATTTCATCCTAAACCTTAGGGCATGTTAGGTAAACTTTTCACTTTATGAATCAACCAACCTAAAATTAGATCACAATTTGAATCAACTTCTTAATTAAAGTGATAATTCAAGGCACAAGTAGGCCAAAAATTAATATAATTAGGCATCAATTCGCACATTCAGGTCTACTTGGAAATGCAGTGACAAGGAAGGTAAAATGGGGGAAACCCTATTACTCGTGGGGATGCTGTACTGTGTAGCGATCTTTATGGGACTCTCCCTTCCTGGCTGCCTAAGTAATTCTTGGGTGGGTAAACTTTTGATCCAGAGGTTAAACTACCTCGAACCGGTGACAGTCATCTGATTATTTTGGGTGCCTTGATTAGATCCAAAACATCTCTAGTCTTTCATCTGATTATGTAATGCATATACAGGAGGAGATCATTAAGACCTATCTTAGGACCTCCATTAGCGTGTCAAACTCATCGGGGTCAAACCATGACACATTTGTTTTGGTTATCTTTTGATCCATCTACATATGAACACAATTCTCCATCCTCTGATCCTATGGAGACCCTGATCAAGAAAGGGGTGATATTCAACATAGCAGACCAGTTGCAGGCTGTCACTGACTTGATTAATGCACTGGCCAACCCCCAATAGCATCTGATTGTAGCTGTTGAACATCGGAGGACTACGCTATCATAGTTGGTTTTGAAAACCTGTCTCTGTAGTTCGAGCAGTGAAGAACTCGCGTTCAACAAATAAAATTTATACCGAAAAAGAAATCCCGGGTCGAACTCAGGGAGGCTTGATTGTACAACAATCATAGGTCTTAATTGACCTAAATTAAGCTTGGACTTAGCATAAATTAGGGTAATTCATGCATGCATAAGCATTATCTGCATCTTTACTGCTTTCTTTTAGTTATGCATACAATAATGCTATAATGTGTTGGTTAGGTGCATTATGTCAATTACAGCTAATAAGCTGGATCTGAAGCTGGATAAGGAATAATTGGTGTTGCAGCAGAGCGGGAGTAGAAGACTTAGATTAGATGTAGTAGATAATAATGTAAGGGAGTTAAGGTATGCTATTCTATTAAGTTTGAATAAAGTAGAAAAATGTCAAGAACTTAGGTCCATCCTAGCCCAAGGATAGCCTAGAAGCTTCCCCAAGCCTTAGCCACCCTTAGATTAGGTCACCACAACCGAGGAAACCATAAAACCCTAATTCCAACCATTACCTGGACGTCCATATGGATTATAGGATGTCCAGAGCCCTTAGCTAACTCCCTCAAACCTTAAATGCATTTCTGCAGTGTTATTGGACATCTAGACACTTGGTCAGACGTCTAATTTCTGCAGAATACCCAAGATAGAACCTAGAAACCCTCCTGACTCTAATTGGACATCCAAACAACAAGTTTGCACCTTTTATTTTTGAGTATATGACGTATGATTCTATTTTTGGATGTCTGGAACTGTTCTCCAGTTCCTATTTTAAGATTCAAGCCTTGATCTTGGATCTCTAGCCCCCTAAACCAAATTCTAACCCCATAGGAACCTAAATTAAGGTACCTTAACCCTAGTACATCACCTCTAGACCTCCCTAAGGACCTAATTTGGTCCTCACTAAACCTAATTGACTTAGATCATAGTCAATTACCACTACCTCGTCAATTAGACTCACAGGGTCCAATTGAGCTCAGATCTCAACCCACACAAGTCCAATTGACCTAAGCCCAACCCAATTGAGTTATTTCACTCTCAATTAGGTTCCCACTTAGTCAATTAAACTTGTGTTAAGTTTAATTGCAATTCCTTCTTAGCAATTAGGGTTTGCAATCCTAATTTAAGGCCTACACCTACCAAAACCCCTTAGGACCTAACCTAAACCATTTATCCACGTAAGGCACGGCCACATACTCATAGACACACCTATTCATGCACTCCCAAACAACCTAGAGTTTTCTAGGTTCTACCAATGGTGGTGCCACTCTTGGTTGCAAAAATTATCAACCAAGACCCATTCAAATTGAGATCCACCATGGTGGATCTAAGAACCACCTCTCTCTCTCACTTGGCCGGCCACTTATGGAGCACTCTCTAGAGAGCTACACACTTCCTTAGAGAGTCACCCTTAGGTCAATAAAAAAACCTATGGGGTGGCCATTTGCACCCATCCCATTCTTGGCATTCATTCTGTTTAGCTTAGCTACCTTCACATTCATTCCACCTTCACGAGTTGCGCACCATTACTGCCACCATCTCCACACCAGGATGCTGGATCATCTCCCCAACCTCTCGCCAAGGGCTAGCCTAAGTACCATTGGCTACCCCTCCATCTCCTCTCAACCATTCAGAGGCCATCGGAGCCCACCTTCGAGTGCCCTTCTTTTCTGCTAGATTAATAGCCAGTTCTTCATATTTATATGCATTCATTTAATGCTTAGTAGTGTAGCTCTTATTCTCCTGAATGATGCATGCAAAATCCCCCCATAGATTCCTGCATGCGATCATTTTCTGTTAGCTAGATTTGTATTTTTCAAGCTTTCCTTTAAATTTCATGTTGCAAACATCATCTTGAATAAACGAATAAAAGATATATTTTTTTATATACTTATCTCTATGTTGAAAATCACCATGAGCTTATTGGTTGCAATCTATTTCATGTGATTCAAGTTGCCTACTTTTCATTTTTATATATTGCAACAAGCACGTCGGTTCCTAAAAATATTGAAGATTTAACTTTCAATGGATTTTCCATAAATGTCCACCACATAACTAAAATTGTGCGTACCGAAACTCATACTTTCACCTTCGTTATCTTTCTAACACATGCGCGCGTAATCAGAGTTCGCAATAGAAGTGGCAAAACTTTATTCCGAAGATTGGAAACTGGCATGCGATTCTAAACAAGTAGAGTGATAAAAGATTGATTTCAGATTTGAACAAATGCCTACTAGAGATGAACAATCGGCACTCAAAGTCTTGTTATCTTTACATAAATATTTTTGTTTGATCGTATTGCGCACTATACTACGATGCATTTTCCTATCAATATGCCTCTACGAAAAGCAACAAATGGCGTCGTTGCCGGGGAGGCAACATCATTTTTTTTTATTTCGATCTTTTGAACTATCACTGACAAATCTTCCCCTACTTTGCTTTTGGATGTGCAGGACAACAGAGGAAAAACAGGATCCGCACACACAATGGGTGCAGAAAAATTTACAGGTGCACATCACACCTTCTTTAGGCTAGGTTTTCTTTTGTGAACCCTAGGTTAGATTTCCTTCTAGCAATTTCATTTGGAATAAAAAAGAAGCTTATTGATTTTCGTGAAAAAGGAAAAAAAATCAAAAAAAAAATGTAGGTATTTAGATTAGGTTTCTTTTTAAATCTTAGGTTAGTTTGGAAAAGCAAAAGAAAAAAATTTGGAAATCCTTTCAGAAAAAAAATTCAAAAGTTTTTGAGAAAAAATAATTTTTTTGTCGGAATGTTTGAATTTCAAACTCAAGCACTTTTTGAAAGCTTCTCCCCCATTCTTTGATCTTTGGCCAGATTTCAAAGTCTGTTGTAAAAATTCGATTGTCGAAAAACTGGCGAATAAAAAATTTTGAAATTTAGGTCAGACCTTCATTTTCAAACCATCTTTCAAACGACACCATACTTATCGAATAATTCTAAGTATTTAATTTTTAAAAATTCGAGAAGTGCAAAGGGCTCAGACTAACCTAGATTTGAGATTTTTTCAAAATTCAAAAAGCAATTTCGAGCAATTCGTGAATCTATTTTGACTAAAAATGGCAGGGTTTAAAAGCTGATCTCATTGGCTTTATTTTCCATATTTTTCCTGTATTTGTGAAAGTCATTTGGTGCTGTTTCAAAGTGAAAAACTGACTAGAAGTCAAAATTCCATATCTGAATCCCAGACATTCAAAAATCGCTAATAATTCAGTTGAAATAGTAAAAATTACAAAAAAATATTTCTCGAAAATATAATAAAAGATAGAATCTACTCGGCAAATTTCATGTTAATTTGATTCCAATTTTTGTCAAAGAACTAATTGTATTTTTTGTGGTCCGCTGAAGGGGAACAACACAAAAGAACAAAAAATCCTATAATTGCATGAACCCTAGGTTGCATCTTTAGGGTTACAATCTAGAGACCACCTTGGGCTAACCTAGACTTAGTCAAGTCTAGTACTTAGTAAGTTAGCTTGGTCACCTTATGGGCCACTCACCAAAAACCCCAACTGAAGAAAAATGGGCTAAAAATCAATTCTAAAACACGAAATAAACCCAGATTTGTTGTTGTACTACTAGGTGCTTAAAACCTCTTGGTTGGGTTAGCAAGGAGGCGGGAATCACTTTCAGTCGATTGTATGACGAATTTTTCTTCAGGAATTAGAACTTAAAACAAAAAATCTTGTCACATGATCATAAGGACCATGTAATTGACAGAGCCTTAGCCTTGTCTTGCTTGGCTACACCAACCTAGGGGTTGGGTGGTGTATGCAAGGAAGGAGGTCACTTAGACCTCAACTGGTTGGACCTTGGGAGCCACTCCGAATGAGGCGAGTCACCTAGCTAGGACCATCTTCTCCCCCAACTTCTTCTACTCCCATAGCCGCAATGGCTAATCCTGGACCTAGACCAAGATCGGGTTAGGACATTGATAATCTGGACCCAATGGCTCATTTGGAAGGCCGGGTAGTTGAATCTGAGGAGCGGCATCGGCAGATCATGCACTGCATTTTTACAGTGCTTGATAGAATGCAGCATCCACCGCGAGGAGAACATCTGCAGGATTTCTATGATCCAGCCGCACCGATCGTCGCACCCTTAGTCAGGATTCCCATAGGTGGAGATGAGTTTGACCTCAAACCTAATGTGATCGGTTTGACCAGCACTCATTTTTATGGAAACTCAAGCAAAGATCCATTCCAGCACTTAGAGGACCTGAGTCGACTCACAGGAATGAATCAACCCAGGAATACTGATCTTGGGATCGTTCTGATGAAGCTTTTCCCATTTTCTCTGAGGGACAAAGCTTCATACTGGTTGAAGACCATTGGGAAGCCAACTGGAACCTGGTCGGAATTATGACATGAATTCCTACAAAAGTTCTTCTAGATTGGTCGAACAAACACGATGAGATGTGCAATCACGACTTTCTACCAAGGAGCTGGGGAGAAATTACATGAAGGCTGGGACTGATTCCATGACCTTCTCCGGAAATGCCCGGACCATGGTATACCCAGATGGCACCTAGCTTAAATCTTTTACCATGGGCTACATGACACACATCGATACCTGGCCAATGTATCTAGTGGCAGGAATTTCCTTACAAAAAATGAGAACAACGCATTTGAGTTGTTCGAATCTTTGGCGGAGAACTCAACGAATGCCACGTCCATGAACCAGTTCCAGCGGCCTAGTCAGCATTGGGTTGGTGTCCATGAGGCTGACACCGAGTCTATTCAAGCCGACATGGATATCATCATCAAGATGCTGGATAGAATAAACCTGATCGAGAAAAAGATTGACCAAATTAGTTAGAGTCAATCTAACCTGAACACTGTTGCTCTAAGACTCTCCTATGCACCCCGAGCCCGCTTGCTCGAGT
Source organism: Thalassia testudinum (assembly GCA_037157565.1). NCBI lineage: Eukaryota > Viridiplantae > Streptophyta > Magnoliopsida > Alismatales > Hydrocharitaceae > Thalassia > Thalassia testudinum. Next base: position 67,630,839 of record JAZHRO010000014.1, read on the forward strand.
TAACTTACTCACTCAGGATGCATCTTCTCCTTATTTATGAGACCCTGCATATCAGGATCCCGTAAACAATCTCGATCTGGCACCATATGACCAGGGTTACGCACCACCCACTGACTATAATATGTATCCCCTTGATTGATATATGTCTTAGACATCTTCAGCCTACAATGACGTCAGTGCTATACAATGATACGGGAGTAATAACCCGTATTCAAAGATGTATAACCCTAGTTGGCACCAGCATCCGAACTTCTCCTGGTCTGGTAGCTCATAGAGACCACATCAAGATCCACACTACCAGTCTAGGCAATATGGGAATGCACAAAACACATACCCTAGGCAGCAGCCATTCCCGTCTCAGCAATAGCAACCCCATTCTACATACTAGCCGCTACACCAAGCTGCCAGTCACCCTCCAAAGCGGGCTAACCCTTTAGAGGCACTAAAAGAGGAGCTACAAGAATCGATGAGCAAATCTACATAGGATAGCTTGCAGGTTGTGAAGGCGATGGCTGACCAGATACAGACTATATAGAATATGCAAAACCAACTATTGTAGGAGCATAGGACTTAGGGAGCCTTGCCCTCCCAACCCGTCTCGAACCCTCGGTATGTGCAGAACCAAGGCGACTTGCCTAGGTTTCAGGCACCATAGGGATAGGCACATGCCATATTACAGGCAGCTCATGCATCACCTGGTTTTGCTCAAGGCTAGCCGCCTTTGATGCAGAACCCCGCATACTCTGCTCCTCCCGCTCCCCCACCACCTCATGTACAGCAAGCCAATGCAAATGCTATTTCATTGAGGAGTGGAAGGAAAACATTTGACCCACCACAGAGGCAGGTGAGTCCTGATTTTTCTCACCCTTCACCACAGGTGGGTTCGACTTCTTCATCTCAGGAGCCACCTACGGTAAATAAGGGTCAGAGGCCACTTGACCCTGAGATTCCCGTCCCTTTTCCTGAGGCTCTAACGTGAAATGTAGTATGGGAAAAGGACATGTGAAATTTTGTGGACCTGAAGTCAATGTTCAAGGAAATACATATTCAGGTCCCCCTCCTCGAGGCAATTGATCACATCCCCGGTGTTGCTAGGTTCTTTAAGGACTATTGTACCCCGAAGCGATAGCCTAGAATTGGACAATAGGCGATACTGTCAAAAGGAGCTAGTGCCGTGATTCCAGCTAACTTGCCACTGAAAAAGAAAGACCCTGGTGCCCTACTCATATCCTGCTTCTTGCAAGATTCTCCATTTGATCAGGCCCTTCAAGATCTAGGTTCGTCCATCAACCTAACTCCCCCTGCCGTATTTGAGGAGTTAAAGCCTACCTCGGTAACGATTCAGTTGGCTGATAGATCATAAAAAACACCGAGGGGGGTGGTTGAGAACGTAATCGTAAAAGTCTATGGATTCTGCTTTCCTGTAGACTTTTTCGTTCTCAATATGGAAGTTCCTCCTAATCTTCGAGATGCACCAATTATTTTGGGTCACCCATTTCTAGCGACACCTGAGCAAACATCGATTGTGCATTCGGGTGTATGGAGATGCCCTAGGTAATGAGTGACTTCGACTTGACATATTCAGGGCATCAAGGAATTTTGACTGTGATCGCATAAAGGATGGTGAAGATGAAGATTCGGCATACTGTAGTAACATTGGGCTCCTTTGTGACGACCCAATGTCTCATTCGTCTACACTATCAGGGTTCTTGGACCTCGATCCACATGGGCCTACAACCACTGCCCTACACATATCTCCCTGAGGATCCGATTGTTTTGGGTGTGTTTCTGACCACAGCACCCCTGAATCTAGCTATCCTGATCTACACACTACTGAATCGCCCCTGTTGTTGTAGGAAGACGTGACCATAGCTAACAGGTTTCCCATTAACGTAGTCATAATCGATTATCTCACAGGAAGCGAATCAGTGAATTCACTTGCATACGGATCAACAAATTCCCACCCTATAGTTTACTCCTCCTACTATCATTTCTGACTCTTACCCACCCATGATTGAATTGATGCTCTTACCTGACTCATTTAAGTATGTGTTCTTGGGCGAAAGTGAGACATACGCAGTCATTATTAATGCCCAATTAACCCAAGAACAGGAGCTTCAATTGATTTGTACGCTACAAGACCAAAGGGCCACTATAGGGTGGAGCATTGCTAATCTCCACGGTATTAACCCCTTATATTGCACTCATCACATTTACACGGATGAGGGGGTGAAACCTTCGAGACAACCTCAAAGACAGCTTTACTTGAATATGCTAGAGGTTGTAAGAAGGAGATCATCAAATGGTTGGATGCAGGTATTGTATACCCAATCTCTACAGCCAATGGGTGAGTCCAATCTAGATTTTGCCGAAGAAAGCAAGACTCATCGTAGTAAAAAATGATAAAGGTGAATCCATCTCGACTTGCACTGCGACATCTTGGCAGGTCTGCATCAACTATAGGAAACTGAACATGGCTTCTCAGAAGGATCACTTTCCTTTGCTCTTCATTGATCAGATCTTGGAATGGTTAGCCAGACACAGTTTCTTTTGCTTTCTGGATGGATACTTCAGGTATAATCAAGTAGCTATTAGCTCGGAAGATCAAGACAAGACCACATTCACATGCCCTTTTGGAATATTCGCTTTCAAGCGGATGCCCTTTGGCCTCTGCAACGCGCCAGCAACATTTCAGCGTTGTATGATGGCCATCTTCTCTGACATGATTTGGGACTATGTGGAGGTGTTCATGGATGACTTCTCCATTTTCAGAGATGATTTCATACCTTGTCTTGATAACCTCACCAAGATCATGAAATGGTGTATTGAGGTAAACCTAGTACTATCCAGGGAGAAAAGCCATTTCATGGTGAGGGATGGCATTGTATTAGGGCACAGGATCTCTAAAAATGGACTCAAGGTCGATAGAGCTAAATCTAAGATTGCTTCCCACTTATCACCATCTAGCTCGATCAAGCAGATCAAATCATTCTTGAGTCACATCGGCTTCTATTGAAGATTTATACATGATTTCTCAAAAATTGCAGGACCTTTGACGAATCTCCTTGTCACCGATGCCTCATTTGAATTCGACACCTCGTGCCTCAGCACCTTCGAGACTTTACGAAGCACTTCTCTGATTCCTCGATTCTCCAACCACCTGACTGGTCGCTTGATTTCGAGATGATGTGCAACGCTTCCAACTCTGTCGTCGGTGCTGTTTTTGGCCAGAGTCAGGAAAACAACCTTTTGTCATATACTATGCTAGCAAGATGCTAAATGAGGCTCAGCGCAATTATACTGTCACCGAAAAAGAATTGCTAGCAGTAGTATTCGTGTTGGAGAAATTCAGATCTTATTTACTAGGGTCCAAAGTTATTATCTTCATTGACCACTCCTCTGGCATTTGTTGGCAAAGAAGGATGCCAAACCCCGGCTCATCAAATGGATCCTTCTATTGCAAGAATTTGATATCAAAATCCCCGACAAGGTCAGAAAGCAAATTGTTGTGGCGGATCACCTATCCAGGCTAGACCCAGGCCACATTCCTTATTTCTCGCCTATCCACGAGCAATTTTCAGATGAATCTTTTTTGGTAGTTCACTTTGTTGAGTTCCCCTGTTACTCAGATATCGCAAACTACCTTGTTGCAGGCAAGATTCCCGCGAACCTATCCAAGGACCAGAAACTCAAATTCACTGCGGAGGCCAAATTCTCCTGAGGGATGACCCACTGCTCTTTCGCATTGGAGTAGATCAGATTATTCGAAGATGCATCCCAGATTCTGAGATCCCCAGTGTGTTATCCTTTTGCCACAATAATGCTTGTGGTGGTCATTTCTCGGGACAGAAAACCACTGCAAAAATTTTGTAGTCAGGATTTTTCTGGCCAACTATTTTCAGAGATACACACAAATACACCCAACACTGCAAATGATGCCAGTTGGTCGACCCTATGAGCAGGAGAGACATGATGCCACTCCAACCCATCATGGTTGTAGAAGTGTTCAATGTCTGGGGCATCGATTTTATGGGCCCTTTTCCGAACTCGCATGGCTTCGAGTATATATTACTGGCCGTTGATTATGTCTCGAAACGGGTCAAGGCCATCCCGACGAGATGGGCTGACCACAAGATCGTCATTTCTTTCATATGGTAGTACATCTTCGTGAGATTCGGAATACCCCTCGCTTCGATTAGCGATGGGGGAAGCCACTTCATCCATGCCTACTTTAGGTCACTATTAAAGAAACATGGGGTACATCACCATATAGCCACCCCACATCGCCTGCAGAACAATGGGCAGGCTGAAGTGTCTAGCCGTCAGATCAGGTTGATTCTCCAAAAGATGGTTAGACCATACAGGAAGGACTAGTTCGATAAATTAGTTGATGCACTCTAGTAATATCAGACTTCATACAAGTCCCCACTCGAAATGTCACCATATCGTATGGTATATGGCAAGGCCTGCCACCTTCCTGTATATCTGAAGCACCGCGCCTTTTGGGCGGTGCGAAAATGTAACCTTGACCTCAATGTAGTAGGTCAAGAATGAAAACTCTAGCTCAACAAATTAGAAGGGATCTGGCGAGAGGCCTATGAGAATGCATTGATATACACGGACAAGACCAGGGCTTTCATGACCACCACATTCGGAGGAAAGCATTCACGCCCAACCAGCAAGTTTGGTTGTTTGATTCACGATTAAAACCTTTCACAGGGAAGCTCAAGTCCAAGTGGACTGGCCTGTATGTTGTGATCCATCCATATCCTAATGGGGCAGTCCAGATCAGGGACCAAAAATCTGGGCATATATATATGGTAAATGGCCAGCGCCTCAAGCCATTTTTGGCCCAGGAACCTGCTCCACCTGACAAGATCGTTCATCTTATTGGGGATGTGTGATTGAATTCTCACCCAGCTAGAGGCATTAAACTCAACATTTATCCCACATTCCACCATTATCTATACATAACCATTTTTATATATAGCATATTTTTTTAAGCATATTTTCTTTTTGCATATTGTCAGGTTGGCCGGTGCTGAACGTATAATTTCAGGAGCAATTACAGTTGATTTCTTCCCATTCTCTCCCTGTTGTATTTATTTTCTTTTATATTCATGCATGAGGACATGCAAGAACATAGGCATGGGGGTGTAGATATAACAAAAATTGAAAAATTTTTATGCCAACATTTAGGAAAATCTCGGAGTTGCATGTAAAATGTACTTTAGGACCCTAAATAAAAGAACCGACTCCACCTCCAATGTTCACATTGGAGCTAAAAATCATCCGCAACAGCCACTTTCGACTCACCCGCTCACCCTTTTGTTCTAAATTTAGGGTCAAGCTGAATGTAACCCGGAAGGGAAATTTTATGAAGTACGAATATAAGAGGCTGATTGTTTATAGCATATATAGATATTGCATTCATGAATAAGATTATTTTACTAAGAGAATGCATTAGGGACTTTATCCTCTAGCTGATTCCCGTAATCTGGAATCCATTACAAATTTTCACAGACACATAGAATTTGCAATAGATTCATGATGAAGGCTGATAAACATCTTTAGTCTGTCGAGAAGAAGCAGTGCTTCTTTTCCTAAACCCCTGACAGTGTTTTGGGAGTTAGGTAGATTTTCCTCCAAAAATCCACCAAATAGTGTGAGAAGAGGTAGAGTGTACTGGTGCTCTAAGATTAGTGCAAGGAATCCAGAATCCTTTATAATTAGGTGATGATACTCAGTGATTAGGTATAGTTTTTAGTCTCGGTTCCTGCGTATACATTTTTGTGCGAATTGTGAGACCCACCAAATAAGGCAAATACGTGGAGAGTGAGTTTTCATAGAACTAGGGCTATGGTGGATGGTTACGACCATTCTTTACGGAATCCTCGGCTGAAGGAGGGTATTGATTTCAAGGTCAGAAATACATCGTCCTATCTGTCTCTTCCAGTGCCGTGAGTAGGCACTTCCACAAAATAAGCCACCCAATGTCTCTTGAGTACCACCAATCCCTAATAATGCCTCCTCAATAAGGTTCATGGATGCGTGCTAGTTGTATATATGTTTAAAAATAAAAAAAATTATGAAAATAAAAAATTGAAAAGAGAAAAAAAATAGAAAAAGAAGAAAAAATAAAGAAAAAAAAAGTGAATATTTAGTGTTTATTTCAGTTGCATTGAGGCAATAGCACTAAATAAGTTTGAGATCCACTAAATATGGCCTTAACCTATTTTTTTGTGTTTCTGACCGCCAGAATACTGGCGGAGGAATTCTGACTTAGTGTTAGGGTTACGGAACTCAATTAAAGTGTTAATGCCATGTGAGACCACCAAATACAGGTCATATATGAGAATCTGGTGAGATTGGGAGCTCTTAGAAAAAGAAAGAAAAGGAAAGAAAAAGAAAAAGAGAAAGAGAGAATGAATACAAAGGAACTAGAAGAGAGCATAGTTTTTCTCCTCTTTCTCTGAGTTGAGTTACATGATAGTTCAGGAATTTAAATTCTAAAACACTAATCTCTATGTAGCACCAAGTGAGAGTGGGCCACCAAATAAACACTCGTATCCCTCAGACATCCTCTACCCAAGCTTAAAGCTGGGGTGGAATTCAAAGAATATCTTGAATACCCAGAGGGAAGAAGTCCGTCGATCCTGCTAGAATTTTTACTAGGGTTCAAGTATAGGCTTTAGAGGTGAATTAGTTTTTCACTCGAATCCATTGCAAAAGCTACATAGCTACACTTCCATGATTGTCTGGATTTCTGGAGCATAGGATGAAAACAAAAAAGGAGAAAAATCTCTAGGCAAACACTTGATAAAATAATCAATCCCTTAGGGACCCTTCTGTGAATAATTTAGTATTGCATCTGCTAGGGACTAGCAAGATTTAGACATGGGGGTATGATTGTGCAGCAATCATAGGTCTTAATTGACCTAAATTAGGCTAGGACCTAGCATAAATTATAGGAATTCATGCATGCATAAGCATTATCAGCATCTTTACTGCTTTCTTTTAGTATGCATACAATAATGCTATAATGTGCTAATTAGGTGCATTATGTCAATTAAAGGTAATAAGCTAGATTTGAAGCTGGATAAGGAATAATAGGTGTTGCAACAGAGCGGGAGCAGAAGACTTAGATTAGATGTAGCAGATAATAATAATGTAAGGGACTTAAGGTATGCTATTCTATTAAGTAAGAATAAAGAAGTAAAATGTGAAGAACTTAGGTCCATCCTAACCCTAGGACAACCTAGAAGCTTCCCCAAGCCTCAGCCACCCATAGAATAGGTCACCACACCCTATGAAACCTTAAAACCCTAATTCCAGCCTTTATCTGGATGTCCAGATGAATTATAGGACGTCTAGAACCCTTAGCAAACTCCCGCACACCTTAAACCCACTTCTGCAGTGTTATTGGACGACTAGACACTTGGTCAGACATCCAATTTCTGCAGAATACCCAAGACAAAACCTAGAAACCCTCTAACTCTGATTGGACGTCCAGACAACAAGTCTGGACTTCTAATTTTTTATGTATAAGATGTTTGATTCTATTTTTGGACGTCTGGAACTGTTCTTCAATTCCTGTTTTGAGATTCAAGCCTTGATCTTGGATCTCTAGCCCCCTAAACCTAATTCTAATCCCATAGGAACCTAAATTAAGATACCCTAACCCTAGTACATCACCTTTATACCTCCCTAAGGACCTAATTAGGTCCTCAGTAAACCTAATTGACTTAGATCATAGTCAATTACCACTACCTAGTCAATTGGACTCATAGGGTCCAATTGAGCTCAGATCTCAACCCACACAAGTCGAATTGGACTCAGTGAGAGTCCAATTGACCTAAGCCCAACCTAATTGAGTTACTTCACTCTCAATTAGGTTCCCACTCAGTCAATTAAACTTGTGTTAAGTTTAATTGCAATTCCCCCTTAGCAATTAGGGTTTGCAATCCTAATCTACACCTACCTAAACCCCATAGGACCTAACCTAAACCATTTAGCCACATAGCGCACAGCCAAAAACTCACACACACACACACCCATTCATGCACTCCCACACAACCTTGAGTATTCTAGGTTCTTCCAAAGGTGGCACCACTCTTGGTTGCCAAAATTAGCAACCAAGACCCATTCAAATTGAGATCCACAAATGGTGGATCTAACAACCACCTCTCTCTCTCACTTGGCAGACCACTTATGGAACTTTCTTTAGAGAGTTCGACACTTCTCTAGATAGTCTCCATTAGGTCAATAAAAAGACCTCAGGGGTGGCCATTTGCACCCATCCCATTCTTGGCATTCATTCCATTTAGGTTAACTACCTTCACATTCATTCCACCTTCACGAGTTGTGCACCATGGCTGCCACCATCTCCATGCCAGGATGCTGGATCATCTACCCAACCTCTCTCCAAGGGTTGGCCTAAGCACCATCGGCCACCCCTCCTTCTCCTCTCAACCATTCAAAGGTCATCGGAGCCCACCTCCGAATGCCCTTCATTTCTGCTAGATTAGTAGCTAGTTCTTCATATTTATATGCTTTCATTTACTACTTAGTAGTGTAGCTCTTATTCTCCCCCAATGATGCATGCAAAATCCCTCCATAGATTCCTGCATGCGATCATTTTCTGTTAGATAGATTTGTATTTTTCAAGCTTTCCTTATTAAGTTTTCCTCTAAATTCCATGTTGCGAACATCTTCCTGAATGAATGAATAAAAGATATATTTTTTTATATACATATCTCTGTGTTGAAAATCACCATGAGCTTATTGGTTGCAATCTATTTCGTGTGATTCAAGTTGCCTACTTTTCAATTTTATATATTCCAACAAGCATGTCGATTCCTGAAAATATTGAAGATTTAACTATCAATGCATTTTTCGTAAATGGCCACCACATAACTAAAATTGTGCATACCGAAACTCATACTTTCACATTCGTTATCGGTCTAGCACATGCGCACGTAACCAAAGTTCACAATAGAAGTGGCAAAACTTTAATCCGAAGATTGGAAATAGGCGTGCGATTCTAAACAAATAGAGTGATAAACTATCGATTTCAGATTTGAACAAACACCTCCCAGAGATGAACAACTGGGACTCAAAGTCTAATTATCTTTATATAAATATTTTTGTTTTATCATACTGTGCACTATATTACGACGCATTTTCCAATCAAAATGCACTCTACGACTTCACAACAAGGCTACGTTGATCAAAATTCACAATTATATTTTATTTTGTATTTTTGTTTAAAGAGCAGAATAATCACAATGAAATGGAATAAATATAGACAATGAGAGAGAGAGAGAGAGAAAACATTCACTTGATGTTGCAAATTGTTTGTACAACTAAGAAAGCAAGAAAAGATTACACTAGAAAGTGAGAAATTATTACACTAGAAGGCAGGAAAATTCTTCTCTAGAAAGCAAGAAAAAGGAATGGGAGAGAGAAGTTATCCTCCTCCACGATCGCTTGGAGGACGAGCCATACCAGACAATGCCTAGAAGACGAGGAACAAAGCGAGAAGAAGGAGGTCGAAGTAGGTGGAACGAGAACGAGGAGCATATCATCATCGTCACAGGATTCATTTCCCGAATGGGGGTGAAAAATTGATTTCAGCTCTTGAGGAGCATCCTGGGTGTGGGACAAGCTTCTCTTGAGCGTTGGAGAGGGAGAGAAGAAAGGGATGAGAAATTCGTATGGATGGGGTTTCCTTTTACAGTTGCAAGGAGTGGAGGCATTTTGGACATTTTAATTTCAAAAACATTAGTATGGGACCTTTAGTGACAGACATAAACATCACTAAAGGTACGCAGTGGGCGACGTGTGCATGCGATGCGTGCTGTCGCTCTTCTTCTCCACCCAAAATGGATGCGCATGTACGCACACTCACAGCCGTTCGATCAATAGATCGTTTTGCTGAGAGCAGCTATGCCCGCGCTATGTGCCTGCATGCGATCACGCGTAAGCACCACATGTCTGATCATGCGTGGGCACTATCGCTCACTCCGCGCTACCCGATCTTCATCACACGGCTCTGATCACGCGCCCGCTCCATGCCTGCTCTTCAATTTGAGGCCCCATGCGACTCGAACCCGCGACCTCTACATCGCCCATGAGCTCACAACCATTGCGTTAAGCCGATGGATGGTCACGGTTATGCAAGCATGCTCGGCCATTGGATCTTCATCTAATGGTCGAGATCAAACGAGTGGGCAAAGGAGGGCTGCGGCAGGTGTTGGGTGGCTATGATGGCTCCACATGGTGCCATCTAGGCTGTCCAACTTCTGAGTGATGTAGATGGTGCTACAGGTGTCAGATTGGATCGGTTTTTGCATTGTTAGGCTACAATCGTTGATCCAAACCCATCCGTGCAGTCGGATTTGTCGTCTGAGGTGTAGATTAACACCATCTTGGCCCTTTCTCCTTAAGATTCCACGATCTTTATTTGGTGCTACGGATGCGATTAGGGCGATCTTGGAGTTGTTGAACTCCAATCAACGCCCTGATCAGATCCGGACAGTTGGATCTTCGATCCGAGGCCCTGATAAAGAGTTGCCCTGTCCTTGACCATAAAAAGGAGACAATTACTATACAATTTATACAACTTGATCTAAATGCAAGATTATGCATATTATGCACTCTTTGCAATGTATGTTGCTAATGTAACACTTATAACATGCATTAATAGACATTTTAGGTTAATAAGATGTATGCACATCACACCCCCATGCCCATCTTTTTCTAGTCCCTAGCAAACACTACATGCTATTTATAAAAGAATTAGGTTGAATTACTTGGGTATAAGTTATTTTCAACATTAAGAAATTTTTACTCAAGATCTGAACTTTCAAAGACACAGTAGTGCTTGGGTATCTACCAAAATGTAGACCACCTCAAGCCCTCACCTTATTAAATGAAAAATTTCTTTTTCTTCTTTTCTAATTTTTTTAGATTTTTGAGTTTAGGGTTAAAGAGTGGCTTTCTACGGCCACTCAACCCACCCAAGATTGATGAGAACCCTAAGTTCTAAGCATTTTATTGTGAATGTGGTAGACCCATTTATCGGCCATTAGAATGGACTTTGGGTTTCTATGCCTCTAGGTGTCCTTAAAAAGCGAGTTCTGCCTAAAGGTGTATCTTTACGACTGGTAGCTCTCCCTACTTTTATTTTTATTTGGTCATCACAAGGGTGAATCGAGTGTATATCTCCTGGATTATTCTACTTCTCCGCTTCTTCCTAAGTGTTTTGGGAATTTTTAGTGCATTTCTTGAGCTGGGTTCTGGACAACCGATCGATGAGCTGTTACCACCGACAACTTTCCAGCCATACTTATGCGGCGAAGTGTGGCTTATTTCCATTTTTTTATTTATTTTTTTTCTTTCCTCCTTTTTTCTTTTTCTTTTTCTTTTCTTTTTGACTTTCTTTTTCTTCTTTTTAAGTAGGTGGCTTCCCTGGTCTAAGATTTACCTAAAGGCAGTAAGAAAAGAATGGTCCAGTGTCTGGCTCTGGACAACCTACCTTTGGGCTGTTACCCATGATAACTTGCCAGCCATATCACCCTAGAAGGTTCATTAGCTACCCAACTTCCGTTAAAGCCGCCGAACAACGAGTTAGTGAGAAGATAGTGTGTAGATGCTTAGACTTAAAGTTCCCTCAAATCAGAGGGCGGGTTGATAATTCGTGTACTTATCACCCAAACTTATTTAATCAAATTAAAATAGAATTCAATATGGTGAGGACTCAAAAAACAAATCCACATTTTAGTGGATGCCTAGGCTGATTAAACCCAAAAAACCTGAAGGGTCTTAGTGTTCAGATCCTATTGTAATATTTCCTAAGATTGAAAAGTCCTAATGTCCAGGTATTCCTTCCTAATTTGATTTTTTTTATGTATATACATAAGAAGAGAAATAGAATTTACAAGAATTTTACAGAGCTGACAAGATGATTCAAAAATGAATCCACCCCCCATGCCTAGCTGATGCAATGTCCACATTGAGAAATAGATACATGAAAGGAAAGGCAGAGTACGGAGGATATCACTTGAATATGAGGCTCAGGTCAGCTTTAAGTCAGATTGTACAACTGTTGAGTTTAATGCCATCAGCTAGGCGAAGTCTAGCCAAGGAAGTCACAACATGGCTAGAGCAACCGTGTCTGAGATCGGTTCTGGAAGAGCATGGTCAATAACAGACTTCAGACGTTGACCGTTGACTTTGAATGAATTACCCATCTTTGGGTCAGAGAACTGAACAGCTCCGTTTAGAAAAATCTAGTTGATAATGAATGGACCGTTCCATTTTGACCTAAGTTTGCCAGGAAAGCGCTTAAGTCGAGAATCGAATAGCCAGACCTTCTGGTTCGGCTCAAAGCTCTTGTGGGAAATCAATTAGTCATGTAGAGCTTTGGTCTGAGCCTTGTAGATCTTGGCATTCTCATATGCATCATTTCTAAGCTCCTCCAACTTAGATAGTTGGAGTTTCCTGGTCTTCCTGGTTAAACTCAGATCAAGCTTGCACTACTTGATTGCCCAGAATGCCCTATGTTCAATCTCTATGGGTAAATGGCATGCCTTTCCATACACCAGACAAAACGGAGACATGCTGATGGGTGTTTAATAGGTCGTACGATAGGCCCAAAAAGCGTCCTCAAGCTTTTTAGTCCAGTCTTTGTGATCGGGCCTAATTATTTTCTACAGAATATTCTTGATCTCCCGATTGGAGATCTCTGCATGTCCATTCATCTGGGGATGGTAAGGTGTGGAGATTTGGTGATTAACCCCGTATTTAGCTAGCAAATTACAGAACTGGCATTAGTGAAATGAGTGCCACCATCACTGATGATGGCCCTCAGAATCTCGAACCTGCTGAAGATGTTCTTCTTGACAAAATCGATGACCACCCCATGGTCATTGGTTTGGGTGGGAATTTCCTCAATCCATTTGGACACGTAATCAACAGCGACAAGAATGTACTGATGTCCAAATGAATGGAGGAAGGGTCCCAAGAAATTGATGCCCCAAACGTCGAAGATTTTGATAGGAAGAATTAGGTTTAGGGGCATCATATCTCTCTTAGTTATGCTCCCGAGTAACTGGCATCGGGAACACGACCTTGAGAATTCCTGGGCATCCTTGAATAAAGACGGGCAAAAGAATCAAGATTGCAAAATTTTTGCAGCCGTCTTTTCCCCGGAGAAGTGTCCACCACACGCAGATGTATGGCAGAACTCGAGTATACTATTGAATTCATTCTCTGGAACACATAGGTGAATAATCTAATCAGAGCCGATGCGATACAGTTTAGTATCCTCCCAGAAGTAATATTTGGCCCCAGATTTGAGTCTATCCCATTGATGCTTGGTCCAATCATGGGGGATTTGATAAACAGCCAAATAATTAACAATGTCAGCAAACCATAGTGTTTGGATGCCTGAAACTGTAAGGATGGTTTCGTCCGGAAAAGTATCAGCAATCAGGAAGTTTAAACGAGAAGAATCACTCAGAAGTATCGACAGATGATCCACCACCATATTCTGTACCCTGGATTTATCCTTGATTTCAAGATCAAATTATTGAAGCTGAAGAATCCAACGAATAAATCGGGGTTTGGCATCCTTTTTGGCCAAGAGATGTCTCAAGGCCAAGTGTTTGGTATATATAATGAAGTGAGACCCTAAGAGAAAAGCCCTGAATTTCTCCAAAGCAAATACTACGACTAGTAATTCCTTCTCAATAATAGTGTAATTCCTCTAGGCCTTGTCGAAAGTTTTACCAGCGTAGTAGATGACAGAGGGCTTCCTATCAACTTTCTGTCCCAAAATAGCCCTGACCGCGTAATCAGATGTGTCGGTCATGATCTCAAAAGGGGCTGTCCAAATCGGTGGTTGCAACATCGGAACAAAAGTGACTGCCATTTTAAGAAAATCAAATGCCTTATGGTTTGATTCATCAAAATCAAACAGTGTTTCTTTGGCAAGATGATTGCTTAGAGGACAAGCAACCTTTGAAAAGTCCTTGATGAATCTCCCATAGAATCCCACATGACTAAGAAATGATTGAAATTGTTTAACAGATGTGGGAGGAGGAAGTTTAGCGATAGCATCAACCTTAGCTTTATCCACTTCAATTCCCTATTTAGAGATTACATGACCCAAGACGATGCCTTTTTGTGTCATGAAATGACTCTTTTCCCAGCTAAGGACCAATCTTGTTTTGATGCATCATTTAAGAATCATTTCAAGATTAGCTAGACAAGAGTCAAGCAATTCCCCAAAAATAGAGAAATCGTCCATGAAGACTTCCATAAACTCTCTCACCATGTCAGAGAATATAGCCAGCATACACCTTTGAAAAGTCGCAGGTGCATTGCATAAACTGAATGGCATCCTATGGAAAGCAAAGGTTCCGTAGGGACAGGTGAAAGTAGTTTTTACTGATCCTCAGGATGGATAGGAACTTGGTTGTATCCTGAGTACCCATCAAGAAAACCGAAGTAGTTCTACCTGGCTAATCTTTCCAAGATGTGATCAATGAAAGGTAGAGGGAAATGATCCTTTTTCATGGCCGTGTTCAGCTTCCTGTAATCGATACAAACCCTCCAAGAGGAAGCTGAATGAGTTGTGACAGATTCTCCTTTCTCATTAGTCATAATGGTAATCCCAGCTTTCCTGGGAACAATCTGCACGGGACTTACCCAAGGACTATCAGAGATCGGATAAATGATTCCTGCATCGAGCCAGTTAATAATCTCCTTCTTGACCACTTCTCGCATATTTGGATTTAATCTCCTCCGCATCTAGCGAGAAGGGTAGGATCCATCTTCCAAAAATATTCTATGATTGCAATAAGATGGCTCGATCCCATTTAGGTCATGAATGGTCCAACCAATTTCCTCCAGGACATTGATTAGCTTAATCTCCTGCTCTTTTGTTAATTTAGCACTGATAATCACAGGGAGCATTTTATGTGGTGCTAAAAACTGATATTTCAAATTCTCAGGCAATGGTTTCAGTTCAAGCTTGGGCGGGTTGATGATTTAAGGTAAGGAAGATGCTGATGAAGACTCAGCACGAGGAAGAGGTTGAGAGTAAACAAAATCAATAACCTCTTCAATAGATGGTGGGTCTGCCATAGAGGGTTGCGGGTCCAATTCATCATCAGAGGAGGAACTTTCAAATGCAGAAACCATCATACAAGTCCCAATATTCATATTATCATCCTCAAGTTCCTCAATAAATCCACAATCCTCAAATTTATTAATCACTTGAAAAATTCCCAATTTCGTTCTTCGATCCCCAAAGGCGATTCCATGCTACCGCTTTCATGGTTAATGTTGGCCTTAGAGTAGTCAGGAACGGATGCCCCAGAATGATGGGCGTGTTCCTCAAATTTTCAGGTACATCAATGTTAAGGACAAGAAAATCAACAGGAAAATAAAAATCCTTAACCTTAACAATAGAATCTTTAATAATGCCCCGTGGATTTGTGACCGAACGATTTGCTAACTGCAGCATTACTGAAGTCGGCCGAAGTTCACCTAATTCGAACTTCTTATAAAGAGAAGTTGGAATTAGGTTGATGGATGCACCCAGATCCAGTAGTGCTCTATCAAAAGTGTAATCTCCGATGACACAAGAAATCAAAGCAGCACCTGGATCTCTCTTTTTCTTAGGGAGGTGGTGCAGGATAACAGAACTAGTTTGCTCGAAGAGTACCACCTTCCTCGGAACAGATTCTCTCGACTTTCGCTTCTGTGTATATAAATCCTTTAAAAATATTGCGTAAGCTGGTATATGCTTGATAGAGTCAAGGAGCGGGATATTGATCTTGACATTCTTGAAAATATTTAGAAGCTCCTCATTACTATCAATAGACTTCTTCTTCCTTGATCTGATCAAGGCTTCAGGAAAAGGAACACGAGTAAGATCTTCGGAATCAGGTTCCTAAGCCTTGATTTCTTCTCCAGAGTTCTCCTTTCTCACCTCAGGTTCTTCAGGATTTGGTAAATCAGAATAGTGTGGTTGTGGATCCTGAGTTTGTTTACCACTCAAGGAAATAGGATTTGCGGATGCATACAAGCTTGGGTCTTGGGAAGGGTTAGGAAAGATTGGAGGGGCTTCATTAGCCAAAAATCATTGATTTACAGAAGAAGAAGAGGGAGGACCCTACTCAACCACCTGAGCATGTCCGTGTGGGTCCCTCTGATTTCCGTACCCATGGGCTTGATTGCCTGGATTCAAGATATTTCTTTGGTTGGGTATGGGTTGAGATGGTAGAGATCCGGGTTGATGAGAATTAGCTATGAGCTCGGTTTGCAAGTTGTCTAGTGAAGTTTTCATTTGCTGCATTAGCTGGAGCATGGATCCTTGCATCTCTACCAATTGTCGATTCAAATCAGCCTACCCTATGGGTTGATGAGCATTCGAAGCTGGCTGATTGACCTAATTCCGAGGCAACTGAGTATAAACATGACCCTAACCGATTGGTCGTTGTGGGGCATAGTTGCTGGGTTGGAATTGGGTCTGCTTCCCTGCAATTTTCCAGGAGAAGTTAAGGTGGTTTCTCCAACCCAGATTATAAGCATTGGAGTAGGGGTTGGATCTAACATTCTCTTGTGCAGCACAAACATCCTCATGGGGTGAGGATGGAGAAAAAGAAAGGGGAGGATCAGAGAAACTGGGATCAAAGGCCCCAGTTTGGAATCCGTGGGGTTCCGAATAATGCTGGCTCGCAGGTTGAGCCGCATCAAGTTGATTCATGAACTCTCGTCTAGAAAGAGCTCTCGACGAATGGAATCCCAAATTCTAGGATTGAGTGGATCGAGAGTTGTTCATTGACTTTCCAGCCATCCACTCCATTCTCTTAGCAACCATGTCCACCTTATCAAGTTTATTACAAATCAATTCCATATCGAATGAATGAGTCGTGGACTTCATTAACATTCGATCTGGGCTGCTAGAACCTATTAAAAGTATCCATGAAGGCATGATTGATTAAATTCTCACTCATCTTCTCAAACAAATCATGCGCGTTATCTGCGTCTTTGTTGAGGAAATTATCTTCGTAAGAAGCATCGACGTGATTTTTGAGTTGCTCAGTCAACCGGTGGTAGAAGATCTACACGAGTTGCCATTTTGGCACCTAATGATGTGGAACCTCCGTAATAGGTCCTGGAATCGCTCCCAGGACATATGAAACTGCTCCTCCAGCCGTTGGGTAAAGGTAGTGATTGCCCATCTCAAAGCATTAGTACGTCCGACAGGGAAGAATTTCTTCAGAAAGGTCGATTTCAACTCATTCCAAGTTGCAATTGGTCTTCCTATAGTGCTATACCAATGAGCGAATTTATCCCTAAGAGAGTGGGGGAAGTGCCTCATAATCATTTTCTCTTCATTCATGTTTCATGACTTCGTGGTCTGGACCAAAGTGGTCAAGTCCTCCAAGTGCTGAAATGGCTCTTCAGAGCCAAGCCCATTGAAATGTTTGTTCAGGCTTAACACCTGAGGCTTGATTTCTACATCTCCGGCAGGAATCTGGACGTCGAGACATTCCTCATAATTTGAAAATCATAAAAATCCTTCAAATGCTGAATGCCCTGCATTCTCTGCAACCATTCTTGCTTTCTTTGCATTTATTCCAGCTGCCTTTGAAATACCTCCTGTGCATCCTGAGGCAGACAAGGCTGTTGATCGGCCATGGGATCAATTTGGCTAAAATCCAATCTACACCTCCTAGAATACTCTAGTGGTCCTTCCAATCGGCCATTCAATGACCTTCTTCCGAGCATAAACTTGGAAAAGGTCAAAAGGACTTGGGATAAGAACCCTGCAGCACAACAAAACAAGCCTATCTTTAAGTGGGGTAGCATAAGGATCTACAGACTCCCAGAACTCACCTTAAGATTATAAGTGATTTACTCTATTCGTTTCTGCTCAATCCAACCAGTTAAAAGGAGGGACTGGGGAGAAGGTTCTTCCTTCGACTTGCACTTCTGGTTCCTAGTGTACCTGCCAGCCGTGGTCATTTGACGCAACTCCCCTAGCTAGACATCAGATTGATCCATACAAGTTGGTTAATCGTAAACAATCTCAAGCAAGGCCCCGAAGAGTGAATCAGTCCTTAAGGCCAACGTCTACTCGGTTTTATTAAGGCCTGGGATTGTAGTGCTTATGGAATGTGGTGGGCCCTTAAAATGGGTTGTGCCCTTAATGAGCAATTGAGTATGTGTAAGTGCATGCACAACCAAGGTTTTAAAGCAAGATTATATGTGATGAGTAGATTTTAATGTTCAAATCTTGCTTAGGTAGCTTTTAGGGTTTAGAATTAGGTTGATTTCAATCAAGTTTGATACAAACTAGGTTTTCAAGTACGGGTGAAGATTGCTTTCCATTTAAAATCAGAAATAAAGTGGAGTGCATGGTATGAACCTAGATTGAAAATCCTAAGAGGAGGCAACTTGGTGAGTTGATTTTAGGTTGAGTGGTGCAGCCCAAACAACTCAAACAATTGGCCACAGTTGTACCATTGGGTTAGGCACACAGAAATGATTAACCTAGAATGATTTCTACTCTTCTATGTGTTGATTTGTGTGTACCGATTCCACAGATCAGAATCCGGTTGAGTAGAAGAAAATCAATTAGGTTAAGTGCCTTGAATGTGGGTGTATGTTGTGTGTATGTTGAATTACCCCACAAAATTATCTTTTTGTTTTCTTTTATACAGGAGGGTGAAATGTGTGTGAGTGGAAATCCAAACAACCAAACTAATCCTAAGATTTATGCAAAACCAAGGTTAATTGGAATTTAAATTTAATGTGATGAAATGAAATCTATGGAGGGGGAAGAGTGGGGAGCACTTACAGTTGTCTTCAACTGCACTTTACTTTGATCTACTGCTTGACGATTCCCTTATAGAGGTATTTGCAAAACAATAGACACAAGAGAAAGCAACTTAGAAGGCAATAAAGTGCTTGAAATGTGAAAAGAAGATCATAAAATAGTTGCCTCCCCAGAAACGATGCCAAAATGTCGAACGTCGGAGGACTACGCTATCGGAGTTGGTTTTGAAAACCTATCATTGTAGTTCAAGTAGCCAAGAACTCGGGTTCAACAAATAAATTTTATACCGGAAAAGAAATCCCGGGTCGAACTTAGGGAGGCTACGTCGATAAAAATTCGCAATTATATTTTTTTTGCGCTTTTATTTAAAGAGTGGAATAATCACAATGAAATGGAGAAAATATAGCAAATAAGAGATAGGGAGAGAAAACATTCACTTGATGTTGCAAATTTTTGTTCAACTAAGAAAGTGAGAAAAGATTACACTAGAAAGCAAGAAATTATTACAGTAGAAAGCAGGAAAATTCTACTCCAGAAAGCCAAAAAAATGAATGGGAGGGAGAAGTTATCCTCCTCGACGACTGCTTAGAGGATGAGCTGGATGAGACAATGCCTGGAAGATGAGGAATGGAGCGGGAAAAAGGAGGTCAAAGTAGGAGGAATGGGAATGAGGTAGCATGTCGTCGTCATTGCGGGATCCGCTTCCAGAATGGGGCTGAAAAATTGATTTTAACTCTTGAGGAGCATCCAAGGTGTGGGACATGCTTCTCTTGGTCTTTGGAGAGGGATAGAAGAGAAGGAAGGGATGAGAAATTTGTATGGAGGGGGTCTCCTTTTATAGTTGCAAGGAGTGGGGGCATTTTGGGCATTTTAATTTCAGAAACATTAATATAAGACCCTTAGTGATGGACTTAAACGTCACTAAAGGTCCGTCATGGGCAACGTGTGCACTTGCTGCGCGTGCAACTCTTCTTCTCAACCTAAAGTGCATGCGCACGTACGTGCCTTCTCAGCCGTTCGATCAAGAGATTGGACGGCTGAGAGCAGCTATGCCCATGCCGCGTGCCCGCGTACGATCACGCCTAAGCGCCGCGCATCTGATCGAGCGTGGGTGCTATCAGTTGCTCCTCGCCACCCGATCTTCATCACATGGCTTTGATCGCACTCCTGCTCCACGCCCACTCTTCAATTTGAGGCCCCGCACAGCTCGAACCAACGACCTCTACCTCACCCACGAGCGTGCAACCACTACGCTAAGCCGATGGATTGTCGCGGTTATGCAAGCACGCTCGGCCATTGGATCTTCATCTAATGGCTGAGATGAAAGTAGTGGTCCAAGAAGGAGGGCTGCGGCCGGTGTTGGGCAACTATGATGGCATCACGTGGCACCATCTAGGTTGTCCATCTTCTGAGTGATGTAATGGTGCCATGGGTGTCAGATTGGATCAATTTTCACACCATTTCGCTACGATCGTCGATCCGAAGCCATTCGTGCAATCGGATTTGCCATTTGAGGTGCAAATTAACACCATCTTGGCCCTTGCTCTTTAAGGTTCCTCGACCTCTATCTAGTGCTACGGACGTTCGATTAGGGTGATCTTGGAGTCGTTGAACTCCAATCGTCACCCTGATCAGATTCGTACGGTTGGATCTTCGATCCGAGGCCCTGATAAAAGGTTACCTTGTCCTTGACCACAGAAAGGAGACAATTACTATACAATTTATACAACTTGATCTAAATGCATGATTATGCATATTACGTGCCATTTACATTGTATGATGCTAATGTGACATTAAGAATATGCATTAATAGACATTTTAGGTTAATCAGATGTATGGACATCAATAGCACCATCATTGGCGGTAATAATCTTAATTTAACCAAACTATAGTGTTAAATGCTCTTGAATATTCATTAAAATATCCTAATTCCATTTTGAATTGAATCTAAGAAGAAGAGAAAATAGGTTAATTCTACTATTTTAACACTTAGTCACAAACATAGATTAACTAAGGGGTTAATCAGGGTTTAATCCAAGGTCAAATGAGATTAATTTCCCATGAAGTGGGCCTGAGTTGGCTGAATTAGGGTTTTCTGATATTTGAGGATTAATTTAAGAATAAAAACCCTAATTTCAGCCTTACTTCAATTAAACAGGTTCGGGTAGAGAGAAATGTCATCTAAACCTCCTAAAAATCGTTGAAAAATATTCTAAGTGGTTTGGAATTATCTCTTTGACCAAAGAAACCTATTTTGACGAAGAAATAAAGTTTAGATAAAATTTGTTATGTTTTGGGCTTCTGTGTAAATTACCCATTAAACATAGTCAAAAGCTAATTTGAGGTCACCATTAGGTTTTATGGGTCCAAATTAGGTTCACCCCAATATTTGAGTCCAATCAGAGTTCATCTTAACCAAGTTTGCTTTCTAGCCCCTAAGTTCCTATTTATTTCAAAATACCATTAGCTTTTGGTTCTTCTTGCATCAAGGTCCCTAAGTTTTGATGATCCTTGCATTCTAGTCCCTACTACCTTTTCCTTCTCCTTTTTCGTCGTGGGAACACATAGCAGTAACATCTTCTAAACCCAAAATGTCGAACTTTGATCCTTAATTTAAGGAATCAAATCATGACGAAATCTTGCCAAATTTGGTGAGATTGACCTTGAAAATCTTCTGCATCTAATGAGTAGCTTCATGAGGCAAACCATGGCTGTATCCATTGCTGGCGATCTTGAGAGCTTTGATCTCAGGAAACAACCTAAGCACCTTCGAAATGTCCTGTTGTTAGCTAAATTAAGAGAACCTCCTCTAGAAGAAGGTCCTGAATCAAGCAACAAGGGCTGATCTTACTTTTGGCATGAAATCCCTTTCTTCCACTTAGTTCCCCACTACCATTAGCATGGACCTGGACCTTCTCTGATCAAGTTCTTTAGCCACTCCCAAATACAATAGGGAGAGGGCTTCTCCTCCTTACTATAGGATCTAATATGGATGGCTTCGTGCACACAAACACTCAGGGCAAATATTAGTAATAACAAAAAGATTTGCACAAATAACAATCCACAGAAATAGGACACCAAATATATAGTGGCTTCCCACTCACTTGCGCACTCCAATACCTAAGCCTCCCAGCTTAGATTTTTAACCTAATTACCTCAACTCGGAAGGAATCAATTTGCTAAATGAGATAATTAATAGGTTACCTCAACAAAAGTACAATAAACGGGTTTATGTTAATGACCGAGATTGATGTTATAAATTTTACTTTGTACTATAGGTCGAAGTCGCTTGAAAACAAATAATATTTTTACTTGAATGAATGTCTGAGGTCGTTTGATGGGAGCAAATAGGAATTCAAGAACTAATCTCAATCAAAAAATATATGAGCACAATAGTTAAGCCCATAATGAATTGCAATGAGCACTAATTACTCGAAATTGATCATCAATATAGAATATGAATATATGAAGAGTTTGTCATGACAAAAAGAATGGAAATATCTCAAAAAGTGGTGATTTGAATCACTTTTTAGATCCACATTTAAGCATGCATCTTAAAAATAGTACTTAAATTATTGAATAGTAATATAGATAATGCTCAATCAGACTAGAGCTACAGTTCAATGGTATTGTTCCTCTTCTTCAATTCTTCTCTACCTTCCTTGGCTTCTTCTTCTGTCTATCTTCAGCTTCAGCCTCCTCTTCTCTGCATTTTCCTCTTTTTCTTCTTTAGGCCTTTCATGCCTCTTCATGCACAAAGGAGGAGATCTCAAATTTGGCAAAGTGTCATAGGGAAACTTCTTCAAAGAGCAAAACCCCCCTTTTCCCCATTCTCTCTTTCTTCCTCTTTCTGGGTCAACCTCTTTCACACCCTCCCAGGGCCATGCACATCAGGTTATTGGGAAATCGAACGGTCTACGTACCGGGGTCTATGGCTGCAGACGTGGGTCCTAGCTGAGGAGTGAAAGGCTAGGTTAAATGGGTAAGCAAGTAAGGTGCTGGGGACCCAACCCCCGTGTACTAGGCAAAGCGCTTATGTGGCAAAATCATTTTATACGTAGCTGATGCCTCTTCACTTTCCGATGTGGGACTAAAAGTCCCATCATTCTCTCATGCACCTACAGGTGAAGGCTGATCGCACGTGTTTCATGAGTTTGAAATCAGGGTTACAAGTAACCTACCATCGTAGTTGCAAAACTCGTGGTGAAATAAAATTTATAATGAAACTCCAAGGGAGTCCTGGGTAGATCACAGGGAGGCGATGTTTACTTTAATTGAAAATCGCGCTTCAATTTTTTTCCTTTTGGTATTTTAGGGTTTTATTTTTTTTTTTGTATTTTTGAAAGAAGACAAGCAGAATGAATCACAAGATAGAGATGGAATAAATATGATATATATATATCACTCCAATGTTAATTACAATAAACTGTGAATGAATAAAAAGAGAGGGAGGTGAGAAGAAATCTCCTGAAGCGATTGTTCGGCGAGATGACGGCGCCTGGCGGAAGCTCGGACGAAGGAGGTGAGTGGGATGAAGGAGGTGAGTGGGACGACGGAGGTGAGAGCTTCGGCATGGCTCCAAGGTGAGAAGGTGGAGATGATCTGCTACATGAATGGAGGTGGGAGGACGGCTCCAAGGCTACCTACGAATGGGGATGGGAAGTTGGAGGAGTATTTGGTGGGGCAGAGGTTCGCTATGCTAATAGCACCTTGCGAGCTTGAGAGCAAGCTCTAACAGAGCATTAATAGGCTTGCTAGAGCTTGGGAGTAGGTGGGAATAGAGTAGGTAGAGATGGCTTGGAAGGGAGGGGGTGTAGGTCCTCATATAGTGGAGGAGAAGAGGCAAAAATAGGTATGGGACCATTAGTGATCCCTAGGCCATCACTGGAAGCACTGCTGAAGATAGCTCATGCTTGCTCACACCCACAATTGGCTTTGCTAGTGCACGAAGAATTAGTAAGGGCTGTAAGCATCGCTGTAAGTCCAGCTCATGCATCATTGTAGGTCTAGCTCATGCATTGCCGATGCTGCACTGTCCCCGTCTTTACCGCGTTGCCACACGCTTACGCACTGGCACTGTGCTGTGTGCATGTGTGCCTCATCCCGCGCATGCGGACCAGCACTGCTGCATGTGTGCGGTGGCGCATGCATGTGCATAGGCGGCCTGGGCTACGCCACGTGGCCCAATCAGGGTCGTCCATCTTCTTTTCATTGTAGGGGCAGCTACAGAGGTCAAATTAAGTCGATTTTCAAGCCTTTAAGGGGTGATCGTCAACTTGAATCCATCTGTGAGGTCAGATTTGTCATTTGAAGCTCCGAATTATGTCACCTAGTCCCTTGGCTGTTGATCTTCCTCGAACTGCATATGGTGCTATGGGACTTCGATCGAGGCGATTTTCGAGGCATTAGGCTCCAATCGTCGTCTTGATCAAATCCATATGGTCGGATCATCAATCCGAGGCTCCAAAATAAATACCCTTCTCTCCTGGACATAAAAACAATGCAATTAACCTATATTATATACAACAACTCTAAATGCATAATGATGCATGCTATGCAATATTTATAACATGAAATACAAATCTGAGCCTGGGAACATGCATGAATGGGCATTTTGCCATCAATAAATGTGCTTACATCGTACCCCCATGCCTATCTTTTACTAATCCCTAGCAAAATTAAACTATATGCTATGTGTAAAAGCAGAATTAGGATTAGATTGCTTAGGCCTAAGTTGTTTATTAGCAATAGAAAATTTCAACTAAGGTCCTAAACTACGAAGACTTAACAATACTCGTATGTCTGGTAGAATACAAATAGCCCAAGTCCTCACCTTATTTGAAAAGGGAAGATACATTTTTTTTTCTTCTTTTCTAAATTCTTTTTTGTACTTTTGGAGTTTGAGAGTTCCAAGATAACTTTTTATGGCTACCCGACTTGCCCAAGACTCGAAAAGGACTCTAAGTACTAAGCATCTTGTGAAAATAGGAAAGACTCACTAAGCGACCGTTGAAACGGACTTTGAGTTTCTACGACCCTAGGTGACCTTGCCTAAAGGTTTATCTTTTCGATTGATAGATTTCTCCCTACTTTTATTTATGGGATCAACAAAAGGGTGAACCCAGTGTATATTTCCCTGGTTTATTCAACTTCCCCTCTTCTTCCTTAAGTGTTTTTGGAATTATTTTGCATTTTTTTGTGAGTTGGGTTCTAGACAACCGGCTAATGGGTTGTTACCCATGGTAACTTGCCAACCATACTCGTGTGGTGAAGTGTGGTTTTGTTTATTTTTTTTTTCTTTTTCTCCTTTTCTAAATATTTTTCTTTTTTTATTTTCTTTTTCTTCTTTTTTTTGCTTTTAAGTAGGTGGCCTCCCTGATCTATGATTTACCTAAAGGTAGTACAATGAAAATGATCTTATGACTGGGCTCTGGACAACCTGCCTATGAGCTGTTACCACTGACAACTTGCCAACCATACCATCCTAGATAGTTCATTAGCTACCCAATTTCTGAGGAAACAGCTGAAAAGCGAGTTAGTGCAAAAAATGCATGTAGATGCTTAGGCTTAGAGTCACCCCAAATCAGAGGGTGGGTTGATAAGTTGCATACTTATCATCCCAATTTTTTTTCCAACATAAAATGAATTTTAATTGGCGACGACTCGAAACTAAGTCCACATTTGAGTGGACACTTAGGGTAATTAAGTCCAAAGACCTGAAGAGTCTAAGTGTTTAGGTCCTCTTGTATCATTTCCTAAAGTTAATAACTTCCAAATGCCTATGTTCTCTTTTCCAAATTTCCATCTTTTTTTATCGTTTTCAAATTTTCAAATATTTTTTTATTTTATTTAGTAAGAAACTAAAAGAAATTCTACAGAGTTAACAAAATGATTTCAGGAAATGATTATCCACCCCCCCATGTCTAAATGATGTAATCTCCTCAATGTAAAAACAAAGACACCAATAGGGCAGAGTAAACAGAATATCACCAGAATTTCCTGACAACTCGGTCAGCTCCATAGAGAGAAGAGAGTATACACAAATGCTAAGTTTAATGCCTTCAGCTAGGCATAATACACATACATGGAAGAAATTGAGAATTCACAAGTGTGGGTTAGAATCAAAATAAAAAGATTGATCCTCAAACCCATCAGTAGAATTTATCCACAGACATGGACCAGATTATGTTGCTGACCCATGCCCCAGGTTTGAGTGGTTCTAAGGTTCTAGATGAAAATCACCAAGAACCGAAGGCTATTAAGTTTGTGGGGTAGGGCCTGCAATTTTGTGGTGTGCAACCCAAAACCAAAATGGTGGACAATAGGGAGATTTGGTTCACTAGTTTTAGCTATCCACTTAACATTCATCTCAAAAATATAAACCTTTATTCCAAGCTTGGGTCGTACGTGAAAGATATCATAACGGTCAGCATAGAAGATAGGAAGTTTCAGGTCAATAGGTACCCTTATATCCAAAATTGTAGTTCCCTCAGAATTAGCCTCCCAAATTTTTATTGCCAAATTCCTATCCTCCAAAATCAAGTGCTTAAGCTCCAAGACCTCCAAATCATTGTATACCCCATCTAAAGTGCCCAAATTCAACAATTGTGGCTGAATCAGGATTGACATGGGCGTAATGATCTCAGAAATCAGCTCTTTGGGGTGTAGATGAGGACTAGGGTCACAGATGAATCATCAAGTAAATGAGGATTCGAATCCTCCAAGTTATCCCCAATCAAATCAAAATCTTCAATGACTGGGCTATCACATGGTTCATCATGCTCCTCGAGCCCATTTGTCTCACTAACTCATCTTCCCTAAGCTCAAGTTAGAGTTCACTAAGAGATTCCTCACCCTCAGAATCAAAGAATCCATGATCCTCATTTATATATGTCTCAAAATCATATCTCATTTCATGGTCCATGGAGACATATTTTTCGTCATTCCCTAGCTCAATGATCTTGGGTGAGA
This sequence comes from Thalassia testudinum, assembly GCA_037157565.1. Taxonomy (NCBI): domain Eukaryota; kingdom Viridiplantae; phylum Streptophyta; class Magnoliopsida; order Alismatales; family Hydrocharitaceae; genus Thalassia; species Thalassia testudinum. The sequence goes on from JAZHRO010000014.1 coordinate 67,657,669, forward strand.
AACTCGATTCATCTTCAAAGGGTTGCTCTAGTATAACCTGGTCATCTCCAATCTTAGAATATGTGTCCCCACCGATAGGTGCCTGAGAGGGTTCAGACATTGGCTCTCCTGAAGGGGGTTCATCTTGAAAATCATCCCAAGATTTTACTAGGCCAACCACAAATTTCATCCTCAACCTCGATAATTTCCCAAGAAGAAACTTGCCCAGGTTCCTATCTTTAACATTTTGGAGCAAATCCAATAAAGAACTATTAAGTTCATCAATCATTTTGATCATAGGCTCCAATGCTTCAATGCGTGGTGTTGGCTGAGCTTCTAAAGATTGTATAGTGCTCCTCAAATTATTCAACACCCTATCCTGGATTTGGTTCACCTGTACCGACTGGTTTGATTCAGGTTTGGGTTAAATCTAGGGCAGTCAAGATGTCAAGGTTCTCAGGTCCCTCCGTGAAAGTAGGTCGTTCTATGTTGTTCAAAGGATGGTGGCAACATATACTCAGTAGAATACTAGGGAGGGTAGGTGTTATAATTATTATATCCTTCCTGATTGTAGATCGGGTTGGTTTGCTCTTCAGTGGATGCAGATCCATAATCATTGTAGGTTTGAAAAGGATAGCAATCATAGTCTTGTTGTCCAGTGTTAGGCCCTGGACGTTGAGGTCCAAATTTGTATCCCCAATCAAAGTTATCCCGACTAGTGGACGACTAATTACAAGTCAAGTCGGGATAGTAATCATCTTGGGGATAAGTGGTGGTAGGAGGATAGGATGTAAAATGTGTGTAGGATGTGGAAGGGTACATGGTGAAGTAAGGAGGGAAAACATAAGAGAGAAAGGTGCCCTGCAGTTCAATCAATTGACCCTGTCCTTAGGTGGGTTAGCCGAAAGACCTACAGACTCCCAGGACCCATCTTGAGATTATAAACGATTCAATCTACTTTTATTCGATCAATCCAACCAGTTAGAAGGAGGGACTGGGGAGAAGGTTCTTCCTTCGGCTTATGCCTCCAGTTCCTAGTGTACCCCCCAGCCACGGTCGTTTGACACTACTACCTTAGCTAGATATCAGATGGACCAGTAGAAGCAGATTAATTGAAAAAAATCTTAGTCTGAGCCTCAAAGAGTGAATCAATCCTTAAGGCCAACGTCTACTCAATTTTAATTAGGCTTGAGATGATTGTGCTCTTGGAATGTGATTCGCCCTTTAGATGGGTTGTGCCCTTAATGATTAGTTAAAATATGTGTGCGTACATAACGAGGGTTTGCAAACAAGGTTATTTGATGATGTCTCTTTTAGGGTTTAACCTTGTTTAGTAGGTTTTAGGGTTTAATCCTTAGGTCTGTTCAATTAAGGTTCAGTAGAACACTCCAAGTTTCACAAGCACTGGTGATGATGTATTCTTTCATAAATCAGAGAAAAAATGTGGAGTGCCTGGTTCAGCCTTAATAATCAACCCTAAGTGGCAAGCTACTTGATGAATCACTTTTATTTTGAGTGGTGCAGCCCCAACAGTTCAAGCAATTGGTCTATTGCACCACATAGTTAAGGCACACAAAAATGTTTGACCTATTCAGATTTCTACTCACTTATTTGTGTGTTGAGTTATGTGTACCGGGTCTACAAGTCAGATCCCGATTAAGTGGTAGACTAGATGTGATTATGCACCTTAGGGTGAGAAGTTGTGGGTGTTAAGTGTGTAGCTTTCAGAAAATCCAACAAGAGAAGAGTTTTATATATATATATATATATATATATGCGAGGGTGAGATGAGTGGAGGTGGGAAACAACAACCAAATCTATCCTAAGGTTTATAAAAAGCACCTAAGTTGATTTGAGTTTGAGTTATTAGATTATCGAATGAAAACTAAGGCGGGGGTGGTGTGGGGGACACTTACAAAACACTCTACTTGCAATTTACTCCAGTCTACCGCACTTGGATCTCCAAGCTAGGGTACCTGCAAGATAGTAGACAAAGACAAGCAAGGCTACTACTATGTAAATGCGAAGAACCATAGAAAATAATAAAGTAAATTCCGTTGCCTCCCCGGCAACAACGCCAAAATGATCGCACGTGTTTCGCGAGTTTGAAATCAGGGTTACAAGTTATCGGCCGTCGTAGTTGCGAAACTCATGCTTAAATAAAATTTATACCGAAACTCTAAGGGAGTCCTAGGTCGAACACAGGATGGCAACATTTACTTTAATTGAAAACCGCGTTTCGATTTGTTTCTTCTTGGTATTTCAGGGTTCTTTTTATGTATTTTTGAAAGAAGACAAGCAGAATGAATCACAAGAAAGAGATGGAACAAATATGATAGATATCACTCCAATGTCAATTACAATAAACTATGAAAGCATAGAAGTAGAGGGAGGTGAGAAGAAGTCTCCCGAAGCGGCTGTTCGGCGAGATGACCGTGCCTAGCTGAAGCTTGGACGAAGGAGGTGAGGAGCAGGATGACGGAGGTGAGATGTAGGAGGACATCAAGTAGAGGAAATCTTTGGCGAGGCTCTGGAATGGAGGTGAGAAGGCAAAGATGATCTTCTACCAGAATGGAGGTGGGACGATGGCTCCAAGGCGACCTATGAAAGGGGATGGGAAGTTGGAGGAGTATTTGATGGGGTAGAGGTTTGCTACACTAATAGGTGCCTTGGGAGCTTGGGAGCAAGCTCTAACAGAGCGTTGGTACGCTTGCTAGAGCTTGGGGGTAGGTAGGAGTAGAGTAGGTAGAGATGGCCTAGAAGGGAAGGGGTGTAGGTCTGATGGGTCAGCCCAAATAGGTTGTTAATATGATATTTTTATCGTTGAAATGTGTATAGTGGTTAACCTAATTCAGACCTAACCATCTCTTTACAAAATTTTTTTAACCTGGCCTAATTGATTTTATCTTGTCACTTTTAGGCCCAGGGTCGAACTCAGGGAAGTGGGGTTCAAGTCGAATTTCTACGTTTTCCTTAAAACGCGTCTCTTCCGTTCGTTTATTGTGTTTTTGGTATTTTTCTTATTTAGGTTTTTTTCTGGTAATCCTTGTTCTTGAGGCACACCCTCAAAATTGTGTCCTTGGCTTTTAGCCAAAACAGAGTTTCAAAACATGCCTTGCTACTTGCAAGATGGGGTACCTGCAAATCGAAGATTATCTTTTCACTTTTATACCCTTTTTCTTATCTTTTTACTAAGAAGGAAGCTAACAGATAGAAAGTAAATATAGTAGCTATAGATATATATTTATATGTAGTATATATATAAAGGGGTGGGGGTGGAGGTGACGATGGAGTGTAGCACTATGTCGAGTCAGTCGACGTCTAGAGAGACGCAACCAACACGACTAGGTGCCGCGTGGAGTGTGGATGGAGGATGGATGATGTATGGGACCACGCTTTTTTGTATGCGTGTATCAGGGAATATCAGCAACTGGTGCAGATATTCCCAAGATACAGCGTATAGTAAATAACGTGAAAATATATGTACATATGTATGTATATAAGTAAATATATCTATATATATATATAAATGTATAGTTATATATGTATAGATATATATATAGATATATATGTGTTTATATATATAGGTGTATAGATATATATATATATATATATGTATATAAGTATATATATATGTATATAGATATTTATATATGTATATAAGTATATATATATATTACTATATAGATATATATATATGTATATATGTATATATATATGTATATAGATATGTATCTATATATGTATATAAGTATATATATATATTACTATATAGATATATATATGTATATATGTATATATATATGTATATAGATATGTATATATATATGTATATAAGTATATATATATATTACAGTATAGATATATATATATGTATATATGTATATATATATGTATATAGATATGTATCTATATATGTATATAAGTATATATATTATATATGTATATATATATATATATATATATGTATGTATATATATATATTTATATATATGTTACTATAAGTGTGTGAGTGTGTGTGTGTGTGTTGGTATAGGTGTGTGTGCGTCGGTGAATGTGTGTGTGTTGCTGTGAGTAAAAAAAGAGAGAGAGAGCGGGCGGCAGAGAGGGCGGACGCGCGTGGGAGAGATCAGCAGAGAGAGAGCGGGCGAGAAAGCTGGTGATGGCGTGAGTTAAGACGTCTGTGGATGGCGGCAGACGTCTGGAGCCGCGTCGTCTGCAGGCGGCGCCCGACGTCTGGAGGTCGAGTCGTCTGCAGATGGCTGCCGACGTCTGATGGTCATGGATGCAGGTGCGTCTTCACGTGGAGAAGGTGAGGCGTCTGCAGGCCGGGTGCGAGGAAGGAGAGCGGGCGATGGCGTGCTCGGAGAGGGCGGTGGGGAGTCTGCAGTCGGTCGCGGAGGGTTCCAGAGGTTGGCAGGGGGCGGCGAGAGGGCCTGGCCGGCCGCTGCAGTGCGCGCAGCGGCCGGTCGCGGGTGCAATGGCAGAGGTGACAGAGCAGAGGACGGAGCGGAGAAGTGCCCTGCAAGCGCGCGCGGAGAGCTGAGCGCCTGCGGGGAAGGTCGTGGAGGAGCGAGGGGAGTGCTGCTGCTGTTGCTGTCGCCGCGGTTTAGCTGCTGCTTCAAGCTTCGGAGCTTGAAGCGGGAGCAATGGCGTGGAGACGAAAACGAAGAGAAAAGAAAACACCACGCCCACCGGCTCGTTGAAGAGCTGGGCGGTGGTGCTCCCACTGTGGTGGTGTGCACCACAGTGGGTTCTCCTGCTCGCCGGGTGCCTCCTCGACGGACGGCCGGCGTATGGGAGGGGAGAACGGTGGAGAGGAAGGTGGGTGACTGCAGGGTGGCATTTTTCCAGCAGCTCGCCCCCCTTTCGTCGCGAGGAAGAGCTGCAGCTTTATAGCGGAGGAGAGCGTGGCGGGGTGGCTTGGCAGCAGCAGGGAGAGGCGTTGGAGAGCGGCAACCGCAGGGAGAGGTGTTGGCAGGGTATGGCATCGCATGCAGCATGGCGTGGAAGAAATTCAGCCGCGGGAAGAAGAAGAACCGCGGGAAGAGAAGAAAGAAAGTTGAAAATAAAAATAGAGAAGGGACTTTTGCAAAGAAACACTTGAGAAAAAAAATAATTATGCAAGCCATTTATTCATTTCTCCTCCTCTCATGATTAAATGCATGCATGCAACCATTTTTACAAATGCGACTATAGGATTATAATATACATAGTTAATGCTAGAAAATAGCATAATAAGGCGTTATTATAGGCGTGTTTTGAGGTGCAAACAAGGTCCTCTTAGAGTAGAGGAGAGGAGGAAAAATAGGTATGAGACCATTAGTGACCTCTAGACCGTCACTGGAAGTGTCGTTGTAGACAGCACATGCCTGCTCACGCCCACAGCTAGCTTTGCTGGTGAGTGAAGAATTAGCATCGGCTGTAAGTGTTGCTGTAAGTCCAGCTTATGTGTCGTTGTAGGTCCAGCCCATGCGTTGCTGGCACTATGCTGTCCCCATCTTTACTACATGCATGCACGCTCACTTGCTGGTGCTGCACTATGTGCCTGCACACCTCCGCTGCACGTGCACACCCATGCTACTGGGCACGTGCGGTGTCGCATGCGTGCACCACGTGGGTCAATCTGGGTCGTTCATCTTCTTTTCGTTATAGGGGCTAGTACAAAGGTCAGATTAAGCCGATTTTCATGTTGTTAGGTTGCGATCGTCGATTTGAATCCACTCGTAAGGTCAGATTTGTCATTTGAAGCTTTGAATTATGTCACCTTGTCCCTTGGCCGTTGATCTTCCTTGCACTACATATGGTGTTATGGGACTCCGATTGAGGCGATTTTAGAGGCATTGGACTTCGATCGTCGTCTTGATCAGATTCGTACGGTCGGATCGTCAATCCGAGGCTCTGAAATAAATACCCTTCTCTCCTAACCACGAAAAGGATGCAAGTAACCTAAATTATATACAACCACTCTAAATGCATAATGACATGTGCTATGCAATATTTATGACATGAAATGCAAATCTAAGCCTAGAAACATCAATGAATAGGCATTTACCATCAATAAATCCCCTCCTTCTCTCGCGCACCTACAGGTGAAGGCCTCGTCCTATTGAAGCAGCAACTGGTGGTGATTCCTTCAATTGACCGCCTGCAGACCTGCTTGGAGCCACTCTGCATGGCCTAGGAACTTAGTTAGGTGCTAATAGTGCCGTGGGAGCTTGAATGACGTCGGAGATGGTAGTGGTGGCAACAAAGAATGGCAAGACCTGAAAAAGCAAAATACGACCTCTCAGCCACGTTAAAATGTCTCAAGAGATTTGCTAAGTGATGGCGAAGATGGTTGTGGAGTTTTCATGGCATGGGTGTGTGAGTGGTGGTTGGACGGAGTCGAATATGAAGGTTAGAGGATGGTTTGGTTGGTAGAGGTCTTGGGTGGCTAATAACCCCAAAAATGTTAGGGATTTTGGTTGCAAGATTATGGCGGAACTTTTGAATGTGGAGTGGATGTGTTTGGTGGTCTGTGGTGGTGGAACAGGCTTGCCAAAGCTTGGCTAGTCATGGAGATGATGGTAAGGGAGACTGGTGGTTGTGAGTCAAATTGAGAAGTTAAGGGGACGAAAAGAAAGTGGAGAGAAGGGAGCTTTGGGACCTAGAATTGCAGACGAAGGAGGTAGGGCTCTAATGAGGGTGACGGCGAGGAAGAAGGGGCTAGGGTGCCTCTGAGTTGAACGTCGAGAGGCGAATGAAGGAGGATAGGAATGTAGCACTCCCAATTTAGTCATTGGGAGGCCATAGGTTGATAGAGGAGGAGGCTCGTCAGAGCTAGGGTGGAGATGGCCTGGGAAGGAGTTTGAAGAGGGTTTTTGGGCCAAAACCTAGCTAAGAAAATGCGCAATGCCACGGATGTCCTTTAATAGGGCTCTAAATGGAGTTCCAAGCCTTGAAACAAGCTTGGAAACTCTGAGCTCCTCACCAGCATAAGATACCTATTCAATTAAATTTTTCGTATGAGGATTCTAGGGAGATTTAGGATGCCTGGATGGGCTCATTTAGAAGGCAATTACTTGATGAGTTTCCCTTTCAATTTTAAGAGAGATTCGTCAACAAGTCACAGAGATCTTGCCAAATTATGGTCATCGGAGCATTAGGATTAGGATTTCATGGTGGCATGGTCCTATTTAAAGAAGGAAACAATAAGGTTGGGGACCTTTTTGTAAGGGATTCAAAAGTTATGGGCATGTGTGTGAGATAAAAGAGTCAAACAAGACCAAATTGCAAACTAGGTTAAGACGATCTAAGATTGGGCCCAAATTTTGGTACAGACCTAATTTAGACCTAAGTAATTCAATGGTGAAGTTGAATTTTTGTTTTGACCTAGTTTGATTGCATAATTTGCATAATTACCTAAATTAGGGCAAATGACTGTCACAGACTCTTACTTTTGGTCAAGATGGGTTCTAATGGTCAAATTGAAGGTACCAAACCCTAGAGAATATTTTTATATGAATTTTAGAGAGTTTCAGTGAATTTTATCCTAACTAGAACCACAGTTAATTAAGCAGTTCTATTTTAAGCGTTTCGAAAGTTATTTAATTCTCAAAACATACGAAAATCATTTTTTTGTCTGTACTAACTCACTTGTTAGACTTTTAAGACCATGTGATACTTAATTAACCCATGGAGAAACCTACAGTTATACTGCAATTGAGATATGGTGTTAAAACTGCAGTTTTACCCCTACTTTACTGTATTTCACTCAGAATGGATTTGTAGTGAATTAGGGCTCTCTGGTGGTTATGTAGGAGCATTTAACAATGCAATATGACTAAATAAAGCTAGATATAGCCGATGATGATGCTATCAATAGTTTGTTATAACCTAATGAGCAAAAGCTCAAGTACAGAGTAAAAACTGGTGTATGACTTGTAAAAATCTTACAACAAAATACCTAAGCCTGTCAACGATGATTAAAAAAAATATTACCGAATAGAGAGCGTAGAAGGGATGTGAACGCAAGTCGATGTGTTTGTAAATGTGCAGAGAGAATGAGAGCAGCAAAATAGTTTTACTTTATTTGAAATATGGTGGAAATATGAAAATCTAGGTCTAGGATTTTCTTTTCTATTTCTTTTGTGCAAACTAAGAGTCCTAGGGTCTTTTTATAGAGTTAGGACCTTAGTAGATCATCGGCTAGAGGTTGGGGTTTAAATCCCAATGTTCATCTTCTCAAAACAAATTTTCCAGCCATTCAGATTTGGGCCAACGGCTAACTGGTACCTATACTAAAGTACGGGTATTGGTACTGCTGCTCACAGTTTTTCTACAGCTAACACACAAGAGTCTTGGCATCAGTACTCATCATAGGTACTGATACTTGTGACTCCTAAGTTTGAGACTCACTAGGCACAGTGAACTACCTGTACTTGTAAGGTCCGGGCTAGAACTGAGTCTTCAAACTGTGACCATTCGATACTAGTACTCTTGATTAGTACTGGTACTTGTTCACAGTTTAAGACATAGGTTCAAACTTGTGCCTTGCATGTACTGGTAATTACGAATAGTATCGGTACTTTCTTACAAGTACCTTCATTTAACGATTTTAGAAAGATTAACTATTGAGTACATTTTTTGAAAAATTATCGCAATATTAATCTTAATTTATCTCCAAATAATTTTACGATCTAATACTTGATTCCTTGTTAAGAGACATACATTCTATAAAATAAAAATCTAATCTAAAAAGCATTGAAAACTCCATATGATCTTCTATCATCAACTCCTCCTTATCATCTTGCCTCCTTGTCATCATGCCTCCTTGACATGTTTCCCTGTTTGCCTTAATCTTCACCTAAATATGAAATATCACTCAATTGCAAACATTAATCTACAATAATTTTGTTAAAACCAAAACAAGATGTTGAACAAGGTTCCAACAATCTCTCCCTTTTTGGTGTTGACAAAACTGTGTTACAAATAGATAATTATAAGACAAAAAATATTTTTAGCAATGTTATATGAAGGAAATTTAAACTAGTCAATCCTCCCCCTCAATATATGCTCCCCTAAAAAATAGTACTATTTCCTCTTTATTTTTCTCCCCCTTGTTAATCATAAAAAAATGAAGTGGTAAAACTTATCATAAAAAAAAATTAACAGTAGTAGAATGATGAAGGTGGATACCAAGCTCCACTAGCCCATCTTTCCTAGTCTTCATGACATCTATAAAATCGTTGGAGTGTTCCATTGTGTGCCTTCAACACCCACTGATCACTTTAATATACTCTTGCAATACAATGTAAAATGTCTTTTCTAGGTACCCATTTTCTTGTGGGTCCTTTTAGGTTAGCACCTTTTAAATCCAGAGATTTATAGATCTACGTTGTGTTAGATCTATAATTCTTAGGATTTTTGGCCTTTTGGTTCATCCATGCAAGATTAGGTGCATGTGATTTATTTTGTGTATTCTTTTTAATTTGAAATTTTGATTTTTAAGAATCACAAAATTCAGAATTTAACGTAGTTGTTGTTTTGAGATTATTTAAAGTTCCCTCAAAGTGCTCATGAATATTTTCTAGATCTACTTTTCTTGCATGCGATTGATTATTGGTTTCTTTTAACATTTATAACTCCATTTGTATGCATGATTTGTCTCTTTCTAATGTTTAATAATTACTCTTTAAAACTTTATTTTCTTCTTAAATAATCTAGCTTTATGATATAATTCTTCGTAAGCTTCTAGCAATTCTTCAAGAGAAAATCAGGATTTATGTCATTTTTCGTGTCTTCCGAAGTTGCAATACTAGCAAAGGTGTGAGACCTGCTCATCATCCAATTCATCGAAATCGATTTCCTTGTCGAAGTTGCTATCATTCCATGTTGTTTTCAAAGCATTCTTCTTCCTCTTGTCGACTTCTTTTGTGTCTTCCATCTTTGGTGACCTTGAGAGTATTCCAAATTTTGTATGCCGACTTACATGTTGAAATTTGGTTGAACTCTTCCTTCAATAATGCGCAATAAAGCGCATTCATGGCCTTTGCATTGCTCACTATCTTCTTTTTCTGATTTGCCATCCAAGCTACTCCTGTGGCTCTAGATCCGAATATCTTTCTTGAATGAGGGTCCATGACTCCTCATCCATCGCCTTGAGGAAGACTTGCATCCTCCTCTTCCAATTCCCATAATTTGTCCCATCAAAATAGGGAGGACAAGTCGATGATTATCCTTCAATGTGCCTTGTTAAAGATGATGCCAACGTGAAAAGATTTGTTACATCTTTTTCACAACCCACTTTGATACCACATATAGGATCTAATATGGATGTCTCTACGCACACAAACACTCAAGGTGAATATTAGTAAGAAAGAAAAGAATTGCACAAATATAAATCCATGGAAAAAGGACACCAAATACATAATGGTTCCACACTCACTTGGGTACTCTACTACCTAAGCCACCCAGCCTAGGATTTTTAACCCGATTCCCTTATCCCAGAGGGAATCAATTTACTAAATGAGGTAATTAATTGGTTACCTCGACCCAGCTGGAAGAAATGGGTTTGTTATAACTGAATAAGGAAAATATCAAGTACAAGAGAAGAACTGGTGTAAGACAAGTAAAAATCTTGCAACAAAATACCCAAGCCTCTCAACAATGATTAAAAATAATATTGCTGAATAAAGAGCCTAGAATGGAGTGAACGCTTTGTAATTACGTAAGAAAAGCATGTCGATGTGCTTGCAAATGCATAGAGGAAATGAGAGCAGCAAACTACTTTTTCCTATCTTGAAATGTGGTGGTAATATGAAAATCTATCTCTAGGATTTTCTCTTCTATTTCTTATGTGTAAACTAAGAGTCTAAGGGTCATTTTATAGAGTTAGAACCTTAGTAGTCCATCGACTAGATGTTGGGGTTTAAATCGCAACGTTCATCTTCTCAAAATTAATTTTTCAGCTATTCAGATTTGGGCCAATGGCTAACTGGTACTAGTACTAGTTGCTCACAGTTTGTCTACAGCTAGCACCCAAGAGTCCTGATACCGGTAGTCATCATAGGTACGGATACTTTTGACTCACAGGTTTAAGATTCACTAGGCACTATGACCTACCTGTACTGGTACTCATCATGGGTACCGATACTTATAAGGTCTATTCCAGAACTGAGTCTTCAAACTGTGTCCACCATATACTGGTACTCTTGATTACTACTGGTACTTGTTGTTCGCAGTTTGAGACATAGTCTTAAACCTATGGCATGCATGTACGTTTACTTAAGGATTTTACAAAGATTAACTATTGAGTATGTTTTTTGAAAAATGTTCCCAATATTAATCTTAATTTACCTTTAATTAGTTTTACGATCTAATACTTGATTCTTTGTTAACAGGAATACATTGTATAAAATAAAATTCTAATATAAAAGACAATAAAAACTCCATATGATCTTCTATCATCAACTCCTTATCATCGTGCCTCCTTATCATCATGCCTCCTTGACAAAATTCTCTGTTTCCCTTGATCTTCACCTAAATTTAAAATATCATTCAATTGGAAGCACTAATCTAAAATAATTTTGTTAACACCCTAACAAGATGTGGAATAAGGTTCCAACACTTGCTTCATCACTGAGCTTCCGAACAAAGATCTTGACCTAATTCATCATTCCTTGGCTCCATCTTCATCTTCCTTCTTCCTCACCGGCAGCGTCTCTGGTGAACCCTCGCCCTTTTTCCTTTAGCTAAATTAGGTTAGCATTTTTAGTCTCCTTATCCTGAACTAGGTTTCTTGAGCTTCTCAACTCCATATATCTCATATTCCTCCTTCTCTGACTCCATCAACCAAAACCATGGCCACCTTCATCGCCGACCATCCTCTACCCTCCTTCAACCAAATTAGGTTAGCTAAAAGCATGCCCACACCTCCATGACCCTTTTGCCTAACCTAATTGCATCGCACATCACCTCCATCACCACATCTGACTCTGTTCACTGGATCTTCTTGAAGCTCCTTTGTCCGGCCGCCACATCCACTCTTCCACCGAATCACTGCCCCCACCACCTTCGCCTCATTCTGGCAAAGCTCCTTGTGTGTTTAATTTGGTCCCTAGGGCTGTATTTTCTTTGCAGGTTCTTCACTGCCACCATCGTATTCTCCAGCTTTGTCATCCCATCTCTGACGAAGCACACATCTAAGAACCTACTCAAGTCAGTGCGGAATCACCCCAGTAGCACATTTGAATTCGTGGATTGAGGATCCCATGGTGGTAGTACCTTCAATTGAACAGAGAATCACTCCAGCGACACACGAAGGTAGAGACAAGAATCTTTAATCCCAAATTGGCGAGTGAAAGAGCTATGAAGTGCTATATCAGTGATTACGTATACTACCCTCTCGCCTAAGACATGAAGGGTCAAGTCCCCACACGCATGCCCATACACACGCCATGCACTCGCCCATGCCAATGCAAATGTGGGCCCAGTACTTTACTTGGGCAAAGAGAGATAGGAGGAGGTTATTTGGCAAAGAAAGATGTTTTTGCTTTTGGCCGAAACTAGACATCTGCACTTGGATCTGAATTCTCACTTTAAGCTATCTGAGGGCTAAGTCAGATGTCTGATTTTAGTTTAAAAAATTGCCTAAGTGTTGGAAAGGCTTCATAGTTGCAAAAATAAATTTTTGGCCTTTAAAAGTTGATTTATATACATATTTTTGTTGAGGTTCATAAATATTTTTATTCACTTTGCATATCTCTTTGTTATAACAATCTCTTGAACAATATTCTGATTATTTGATTAGTGTTTAATTGCTATCATATTTGCTCCCTGAGTCGACCTCGAAACTCACATTTTAAGATTACAAATTTTAAATGTTAATTCACTTTTGTTGACTTACTACGACACATATTTCAAACTCAACAAAAGCACATTGACATTTTGGTACCATTGCTGAGGAGCAACACATAATTCACCACTAGTCATATTCATTCTGATTTGCATTCTAACTTGGTCTATCTATTTTGTTGTGCTGTTTCGAGGTGAATCACCATTAAAGATCATCTGCTCGAGCAACCACACTAGTGGCAGGTAGTTGCTTTTTCTCTCTCCCATAATCCCCTCCTCTTTTGGAAAAAGGTAAAAAGGAAAGAAACAAAATTAGGAATCAAACTTGCCTTACTTTCTTAGTAATCGTCATTAAAGGCAAGTGTTTTTCCTGATTTATTGATTGCGACTAGATTTGATTGGTTTTGAGTTGATTAGAGACCCCCAATCTAGATACTTGCTCCTTTTAGTGAAATTAAGCATCTTCGGCTATTCACCTTCTTATTTGAGCCCAAGGTGCCATCTTTGGAATCAGTTGGACTTGGGAATAGAGTTAAATTAGGGTTTCCACATTAGGGCTTCAAGGATTAGTACACAATTATCTACTAGAAAGGAAATAAATCTTCCCACATCATGTTCCATCTGAGCCTCTATTTGAACTGGTTAATCATCAAAACACTAAAAGTCATGCTCTAAAATCACTTGAATCTTAAAAGCTACGACCTAATAACCTGTTTGCAAATCGCAATAGGGTGACTCAGGTAACTTAACCCAAATTTCATCCTAAACTTTAGGACATGTTTGGTAATGTTGGTTCACTTTGTGAATCAACCAACGTTCTAATTAAGTAACTAATTGTGCAGCAATCATAGGTCATAATTGTCCTAAATTAGGGTAGGACTTAGCATAAGTTAGGGTAATTCACACATGAATAAGCATTACTTGCATCCTTACTGCTTTCTTTTAGCTATGCATAAAATAATGCTATAATGTACTGAATAGGTGCATTATGACAATTACAGGTAATAAGCTAACCAGAAGGTAGATCGAAAGCTGAATCTGAAGCTGGAATAACTGGTGTTGCTGCAAAGCTGGAGCGGAAGACCTAGATTAGATATATCATAATGCAAGGGAGTTAAGGTATGCTATTCTATTAAGTAGGAATAATGTAGAAAAATAAGAACTTAGGACCATCCTAGCCCTAAGATAGCCTAGAAGTTTCCCCAAGCCTTAGCCACCATTAGATTAGCTCACCGCACCTTAGGAAACCTTAAAACCCTAATTCCAACCTTTATCTGGATGTCTAGATAAGTTATAGGATGTCAAGAATCCTTAGCCAACTCCTGCACACCTTAAACCCACTTCTGCAGTGTTATTGGACGTACAGACACTTGGTTAGATATCCAATTACTACAGAATAGCCAAGACAAAACCTAGAATACCTCCTGACTCTGATTGGACAACCTGACAACAAGTCTAGACTTCTTATTTTTCACTATAAGACGTCTGACACATTTATTGGACATCTGGATCTACTCTCCAGTTCCTATTTTGAGATTCATGCCTTGATCTTGGATCTCTAGGTCCCTAAACCCAACACCAACCCCATAGGAACCTAAATTAAGGTGCCCTAACCCTAGTGCATGACCTCTAGACCTCCCTAAGGACCTAATTAGGTCCTCACTGAAACTAATTGACTTGGATCTTAGTCAATTCCATCAGCCTATTCAATTGGACTCATTGAGTTCAATTGAGCCCTAATCTCAGCACACACTATCCAATTGGACTCAATGAGAGTCCAATTGACGTAGACTTAACTTAATTAAATTATTTTACTCTTAATTAAGTTTTCACACTCCTAATTAAACTTGTATTAAGTTTAATTGCACTTTACCTTAGTGAATTAGGGTTTACAACCCTAATTTGGGACCTACCTTGACCTAAACCCATTAGAACCTAACCTAATCAACCTAGCCACCTAAGTTTTGACCCACACACACACACACACACACACCATCCACATGAAAATACCTTGCCTGGAGTTCTCAAGAATTCTCTACCATGTGTTGATAACTTGGTTGCTAAAATTAGCAACCAAGAGCCATTCAACTTTTACATCCACATTTGGTGGATCTAAAAACCACTATCAATCCTCTCTCTCTCACCCTCCCAGGAGCTCCCACCATAGGCCTCTCTAGAGAATTCCATAATTCTCCAGGGAGCTTCCTTTAGGTTTATAAAAAGACCTAAGGGTGCCCATTTACACCTATCCATCTCTTGGCTTTATTCACTTCCATTTAGGTTAGCTACATTCCACCACCACGAGTAACCTCACCATGGCCACCAGCATCTCCACGCCAGAATGCTAGATCACCTCTCCAACCTCTCTTGAAGGGCCAGCTTAAGCACCATTGGCTGCCCCTCCTCCTCTCAAACACTCAAAGGCCATCAGAGACCACCTCCGAATGCCCTCATTTCTGCTAGATAAGTAGCTTAGTTCCTCAGAGTTACATTCTTTTATTATTGCTTAGTAGTGTAGCTCTTTGTTCTCCCCCAATGATGCATGCAAAATGCCCTCATTGATTCATGTATGAGATAATTTTCTGTTAGTTTGATTTATGTTTTTAAGCTTTCCTCTATAAGCTTTCCTCTAGTTCCATGTTGCAAACACCCTCCTGAACGAATGAAAGAAATTTTTTTATATATATATCTCTGTGTTGAGAATCACCATGAGCTTATTGATTGCAATATATTTTGTGTGATTAAAGTTGCTTGCTTTTAATTCCTGATATTTTTGCAATTATGCATGTCGTGCTTAAATACGCAATAACCATAAACTACCATGCAATTTTAAGCAAGTAGAGAGAAAAAGATCGATTTCAAATTTGCATAAATTCCTCCCAGAGATGAATGACCGGGACTCAAGTCTCGTTATTATTACAAAATTAATTTTTGATGAATGTTTTAGCGTGACTATACTACAATTTCCGATGACTTTAAAATGCACAAAAATGGCTTCTATCAAATGCCACCGTTGCCAGGGAGGCAACGACATTTTTTATTTCGATCTTGTGAGCCATCATTGACAAATCTTCCTCTGCTTGTCTTTTGATGTGCAGGAAAATAGGAAAAATGGGAATCTGCGCACGGAATGAGCGTAGATTAAAAAAATCAGGTACACATCTCAACTTAGATTAGGATTTCCCTTTCTGAACCCTAGGTTAGATTTGTTTGAAAAAAAAAGCCTACTTATTTTCGTAAAAAAAAAATCAAAAAAGAAAAATCTAGGTAGTTAGATTAGCTTTCTTTTCGAATCCTATGCAAGTTTTGATAAAGCAAAAAAGAAGAATTTGAAAATACTTTGAAAAAAAAAATCCACCTTGAAAAAAAGAATTTTCAAATTTTTTTGAGAAAAAATTTTTGTGGAAAGTTTGCATTTTAAACTTAAACACCTTTTAAAAGCTTCTCCACCACCCTCTGATTTTTTACCAGAGTTCAAATTACGATTTAAAAATTTAATTGCCAAAAAATTAGTGAACAAAAAATTCTAAAATTTAGGCTAGATCTTCATTTTCAAACCATCTTTCAAACGACACCTATCAATTAAAAGAATTTTAGGCACAAAATTTTGAAAATTCACGAAGTGCAAGAGGGTCAAACTCACCCAGATTTGAAAATTTTCAAAATTCCAAAAGCAATTCCGAGCAATCCGTAATCTGCTTTCACTAAAAACGGTGGGGGTTTCAAAGTTGTTCTCATTGGCTTTAATTTCCATATTTTTCCTGAATTTTTGGAAGTCATTTGTTACTTTTTCAATTTGTAAAATTGACTAGGGGTAAAATTTCCAAATTTGACCCCCTGATATTTAAAAATCTCTATAAATTTGGTTGAAATAGTAGAAATTATAAAAAAAATTTCTCTGGAAAGATAATTGAAAAAAGAATCTACTTGCCAAATTTCAACTTATTATGATTCCAATTTTTATCAAAGAATTGGTCTTGATTTTGTGGTCTGCTGAAGAAGAAAAAAACAAAAAGCTCTAGAATTGCATGAACCCTGGGTTACATCTTTAGGGTTACACATTAGAGACCATACATTTGGGCTAACATAGACTTCATCAAGTCTAATGTTTAGCCTGTGAGCTTGGTCACCTTGTGGGCCACTCACCATAAACCCCAACTGAAGAAAAATAGGCTAAAATTAATTTTAAAAGATGTAAGCCACCCGAATTCATTGTCATACTACTAGGTGTTTCCAATCTCTCTTGCCAAACCTGGTGACTAAGTCTGTGGGGTAGTGTCAAACGACTGCAGCAAAGGGGTAATAGAATCGGAGGAGTGTGTCGAAGGAAGAATAGTCCCCTCGTAACCAGGCTGGTTGGGTTAGCATGAGAGTTGGGAATCACTTTCAGTTGGTTGCACAACAAATTTTTCTTTAGGAATTCAAACATAAAACGAAAAGTCTGGTCATCTGATCATAAGGACCATCTGATTGACAGGGTTTAGCTTTGTCTGGCTTGGCTACACCAACCCAAGGGTTGGGTGGTTTATTCGAGGAAGGAGGTCACTCAGACCTCGATTGGTTAGACCTTGCGAGCCACTCCCAAGGAGGCAAGTCACTTCGCCTGGGCCATCTTGTCCCCCATCTACTTCTTCTATATGCTTAGCTGCAATGGCTAACCCTAGATCTAGACCTAATCAAGATCCAGAAGAGCTGGACCCAAGAGCTTATCTGAGAGCCCAGGTCACTAGATCAGCTCAACCTTGGGATCAGAACCCAAGGTGGTGAAGATGACTTTTTGCTTCGCCTGATCCTTCTCCTCGGGTTATCGAAATGGTTAACCCATATCTTAACCCTGGATATTATGACCCATACCAGCCGATTCCTCAAAGGACCACATCTTATAACCTAGGATATGGAATTCATACTCCTGCTTCTCACCCATGGAATATGCGTAGACCTGATTCACCCCCTGGAACCGTTGAAGAACTACTGGTGCATATGCGATCGCATTATATAATATAGAGAGCTATAGCTAGTGCTAAGGAGAAGGCCGCATTCTACCTACACGAAATCCAAGCTATCACTGAGCTAAACCAAAGACAAGATTGGATTCCATATCATCAAGCTGTGATGGAGCTCCTTCAGGGAACAGCAGGGATAACAAGGCTAATTAGACAAAATCGGGAAACTCAGGAACTACTGCTTTTGAGATATCAAATGGAAAATAGCCTTGAAGACCTCAAAGAATCTGAAATGACTATGCTGGAAGGACACATAGAAGATTCTCGGGAGAAGATGGTAGAAGATAATTCAGGGGAGGAAGAATCTAGCTTGGATATGAGATAGGAGCAGGAAATATTAAGAATGGGTTCGTCTGAGAATTGCATCGAGGAAAATGATGAGGAAAGGACTGATATCTCCAGGACGGAGCCACAATCGGATTATCCTGAATCTTGGGAGATACCTCTGGAGTTAGATAACCCAACCATGATAAGGGAAGTAGATCCATTTGAGAATATGGATCATGTGGCAAACATTGCATGTGACACTACTGATCAGTCTAGGCCACTTCCCATTGTAGGTGAATCTGTGCTAGATCCAACATTTGCTGAGTTGCAGTCTTCTTCTTTTACCTACATACCTAATTCGGATGTTAGAGATTCTGAGATGATGCTTTCTATCCCTGATCCTAACATCCAAAGACTACAAGTAGCTATGGTTGTTTTGACCGAAGAAATGGATATGCTACCTAAGGCAGGAATTAGTGAGGAACCCAATGCATATGAGGGTGAAGATTTGAGCAGAATGAGCTGGGGACGCACCTACCATCCTAGTCAATCTAATGGATGGCATGATTCTGAGCCTGATGAGTCAGCCTCCGATGAATCATAGATGAGTACTAATGAGGACGAAGTAATTTTAGAGGAGGATTTCAGTGACCTCCCCGTTGATCTTTTACTTTCACGGATACCCCCATATGATCTAGAGCCTGGAGAGGGCATGATTTTTTTTTTTTTTTGAAACAAAAAGGAAAGCTATTGTGTTAAGATAGCAATCCGGAGAGGTATAATATATAAACAAGTAAGTGGAATTACAAAATAGATCCCCACGTTTGTATGAGTGACCAGCACTCTTACAATTTTTTCACAGCACATCGATCTCTTCTGAAAAAGCCTCTCATTTCTCACCTTCCACACACACCGAAGAGTGACAGCCATGCATACATGTGCCTTCTCTCTCATACCAAACCCATGCCAGATGGAGTCCCAAGCTGGTGGTGGCTCTTGACAAGTCCTCCTCCAAATAGCATTAGTGACCAGGCAAGATGAGAAGATATGGTTCACATTGTTAGTGTGCATCTCACATAAGTAGCATTCATGGTGAGAAACTCCCATCCTTCTCTGTCATAGATCACTTGTGATCAAACCATCTCTCCTACGTAGCCAAAGAAATATTTGTACCTTAAGGGGGATTTCCAGAAGTAAAATTTTCTTGTCAATGAAATCGCAGCTCCACCCACTTCCATGATCTAAGATTCTATTGTTGCCATTTTGCAGCGTAAATCCCCTCGCAAATGTATTTATCCTCCACTCCAATCCTTGGCCTAAAGCTTTCAAGATCGGATAGCAGCTTCCTCCTTTCCTCCCACAGCCAAATGGCCCTCCTGGTGGAGTCCTCTTCATTCAAATTCCAACTGCAAGATGAGAGGGCATGATCTTTGATGTCAATTATCGTTATGAGGATCCCTATGACTCAGATTCTAGTTCTGAGATATATTTTGATCTACTTCCTCACCAACATCCCGCTGAATTGTGGGACATGACAAATCAGCTGAATCAACATCATGATCCCCCCTTTAATTATCCTCTATTCTCTACCACTACTCCACTTATAGCTAGACTTTTTGGAGTAGGGGTGCACAATCAGTTGGTTCACATCTCTGGACCACTAATTCTAGTAGCACACGAGCATGTCTTTCTCTTAATCTTAACCGGCTCCTATGCAAGAACTAATATATCTGATTGAGTTTTCGCCCAGCTGGAGGAGTTAAACTCAGCATCTACTCGGCATCAACCATTTATACATATTCATTTTTATACATAGCATATTTTTCTTTTAGCATGTTTTCTTTCTGCATATTACATATTGTCAGGTTAACTGATGCTAAACGTTAAAGTTCTGGAGCAATTCCAGGTGATTTCTACCCATTTACTCCTTGTATTTATTTTCGTTTATATTCAAGCATGAGGACATGCAAGAACTTAGGCATGAGGGATAGTGATTGCGCAGCAATCATAGGTCATAATTAACCTAAATTAGGCTAGGACTTAGCATAAATTAGGGTAGTTCACACATGCATAAGCATTATTTGCATATTTACTGCTTTCTTTTAGCTATGCATAAAATAATACTATAATCTGTTGATTAGGTGCATTATGTCAATTACAGGTAATAAGCTGGATTTGAAGTTGGATCAGGAGAATAGAAGAATAATGGGTGTTGCAGCAGAGATGGAGCAGAAGACTTAGATTAGATGTAGTAGATAATAATGTAAGGGAGTTAAGGTATGCTACTATATTAAGTAGAAATAAAGTTGTAAAATGTGGAGAACTTAGGTCCATCCTAGACCTAGAATAGCCTAGAAGCTTCCTAAAGCCTTAGCCACACTTGGATTAGGTCACCACACCCTAGGAAACCCCAAAACTCTAATTACAGCCCTTATCTGGACGTCCAGATGAATTATAAGATGTCCAGAACCCTTAGCCAACTCTCGCACACCTTAACCCACTTCTGCAGTGTTATTGGACATCTAGACACTTGGTCAGAAGTCCAATTTCTGCAGAATACCCGAAACGGAACCTAGAATTCCTCCTGACTGAGATTGGATGTCCAGAATTGAAGTCTGGACTTCTGATTTTTGAGTATAAGACGTCTGATTCTATTTTTGGAGGTATGGAACTTCTCTCTAGTTCCCGTTTTGAGATTCAAGTCTTGATCAAACCCAATTACTACCCCATAGGAACCTAAATTAAGGTACCCTTTCCCTATACATCATCTCTAGACCTCCCTAAGGACCTAATTAGGACCTCACTAAATGCAATTGACTTAGATCATAGTCAATTACCATTGCCCAGTGAATTGGACCCATAGGGTCGAATTGTGCTCA
The DNA here is from genome assembly GCA_037157565.1 of Thalassia testudinum. Classification (NCBI taxonomy): domain Eukaryota; kingdom Viridiplantae; phylum Streptophyta; class Magnoliopsida; order Alismatales; family Hydrocharitaceae; genus Thalassia; species Thalassia testudinum. The sequence goes on from JAZHRO010000014.1 coordinate 67,678,634, forward strand.
GATCTCAATCCACACAAGTCCAATTGGACTCAATGAGTCCAATTGACCTAAGCCCATCCTAATTGGGTTATTTCACTCTTAATAAAGTTCACACCCATTCAATTAAACTTGTGTTAAGCTTAATTGCCATTGCTCCTCAGCAATTATTGTTTGCAACCCTAATTTATGGCCTACACATACCTAAACCCCTTAGGACCTAACCTAAACCATTTAGCCACATAATGCACATCCACACACTCACACACACACACACACCCATTCAAGCACACACACTCATCTAGAGTTCTCTAGAACTCTCTTCAAAGTGGCACCACTCTTGGTTGCCAATTTTAGCAACCAAGAGTCATTCAATTCTTAGATCCAGTTTTTATGGATTTAAGAACCACCTCTCTTTCTCTTGGCCAGCCACTTATGGGACTCTCTCTAGAGAGTTCCACACTTCTCCAGAGGGTCTCCCTTAGGTCTATAAAATGACCTAAGGTGTGGCCATTTGCACCCATCCCATTCTTGGCACTCATTCCATTTAGGTTAGCTACATCACCTCCAGTCCACCTCCATGTGGAGCACCGCCATGGTAGCCACCATCTACATGCCAGGATGCTGGATCATCTCTCCAACCTCTCTCCAAGGGCTGGGCTAAGCACCATTGGCCACCCCTCCTTCTCCTCTCAACCATTCTAAGGCCATCGGAGCCCACCTCTGAATGCCCTTCTTTTCTACTAGATTAGCTTTAGTTCTTCATAGTTAACTACTTTCATTTACTACTTAGTAGTGTAGCTCTTATTCTCCCCCATTGATGCATGGAAAATCTCCCTATAGATTCCTATATGAGATCATTTTTTGCTAGTTGGAATTGTGTTTTTTTTCAGCTTTCCTGTATAAGCTTTTCTCTACATTCCATGTTGCAAACACCTTCCTGAATGAATGAATGAAAGAAATATTTTTCATAGATATATCTCTTTGTTGAAAATCACCATGAGCTTATTGATTGCAAAATATTTGTTGTGATTAAAGTTGCCTACTTTTCATTATCATCTATTGCAACTAAGCATGTCATGTTTAAATATATAATAACCATAAACCACAATGCGATTTTAAAGAAGTAGAGCAAAAATATTGATTTCAGATTTAAACAAACACCTCCCAGAGATGAACGACCGGGACTCAATGTCTCGTTATCTTTAGAAATTATTTTTGACGAATGTTTTTGCGTGACTATACTACGATTTCCGATGACTTTAAAATGCGCGAAAATGGCTTTCCATCAAATGGCATCGTTGCTGGGGAGGCAATGCCATTTTTTTTTACTTTGATCTTTTAAACTATCACTGACAAATCTTCCTCTACGTTGTTTTTGGATGTGCCGAGCAACATAGGAAAAATGAGATCTACACACACAAGTGCGGAAAAAGATTTCCAGGTGCACTTCACACCCTCTTTAGTCTAGGTTTTCTTTTGAAACCTAGGATAGATTTGCTTCTAGAAATTTCTTTTGAAAAAAAAAAGAAAAACTTATTCATTGTTGTGAAGAAAAAAATCAAAAAAAAAATTAGGTAGCTATATTAGGTTTCTTTTGAATCTTAGGTTAGTTTTGAAAAACCAAAAAGCAAAAAAAAATTTGAAAACCCCTTGAGAAAAAAAATTCATTTTAAAAAAGAAAAGAAAACTTTTCAATTTTTGTTTTAAAAAAAAAAAGGAAACATTTTTTCCCTTGGAAAGTTTGAGTTTTAAACTCAAACACCTTTTAAAAGCTTTTCCACCATTTTCTGATTTTCAGCCAGATTTCAAAGTCTATTTTAAAAATTCGAATGCTGAAAAACTAGCAAAAAAAAAAATTCTGAAATTTGGGTTGGATCTTCATTTTCAAACCATCTTTCAAATTCCACTATTCATTTGAAAAATTCCAAGTACAAAATTCCTAAAAATTCATGTAGTGCAAGGGGGTCAGACCAACCTAGATCTGAGATTTTTGAAAATTCAAAAAGCAATTCTGAGCAATCCGTGAATTTGTTTTGATTAAAAATGGTGGGGTTTGAAAGTTGATCTCATTGACTTTATTTTCCATATTTTCTCTAAATTTTTGAATGTCATTTGATACTATTTCAAAGTGAAAAACTGACAAGAGGTCAAAATTCCAAATCTGACCCTCTAATTTTCAAAAATCTCTAAAAATTCGGTTGAACCAATAAAGATTACAAAAAAATTTCTCTAAAAAGAAAAATGAAAACGGAATCTACTCGCCAAATTTCAACTTAATTGTATAACAATTTCTGCTAAAGAACGAATTTTATTTTTGTGGTCTGCTGAAGAAGAATGACACAAAAGAACGAAACCCTAGAATTGCATGAACCCTAGGTTGCACCTTTAGGGTTACAACTTAGAGACCACATTTCGGCTAACCTAGACTTAATCAAGTCTAGTGCTTAGCTGGTGAGTTTGGTCACCTTGTGGGCCACTCACCAAAAACCTCAACTGAAGAAATGGGCTAGAAATCAAGTCTAAAACATGAAATAAGCCTTAATTTGTTGTTGTACTACTAGGCACTTTAAACCTATTTGCTGGGTTAGCCAAAAGGTGCAAATCACTTTTAGTCAGTTGTACGATGAATCTTTTTCAGGAATTAGAACTTAAAATGAAAAACTGGTCATCTGATTCATAAGGACCATATGATTGATAAGGCCCTAGCTTTGTATGGCTTGGCTACACGAACCTAGGGATTGGGTGGTGTATGCATGGAAGGAGGTCACTTAGACCTCAACTGGTAGGACCATGGGAGCCACTACCAAGGAAGTGAGTCACTTTGTTGGGACCATCTTCTCCCCCCCACTTCTTCTATCTGTTTAGTCGCAATGGCTAACCCTAGATCTGGACCTAATCAGGATCCAGAAGTGCTAGACCTACGAGCTTATCTGAGATCCCAGGTCACTGAATCGGATAAACCTTGGGATCAGAACCCAAGGTGGCGAAGATGACTTTTCACTTTGCCTAACCCTTCCCCTCGAGTTACCAAAATGGCTAACCCATACCCTAACCCCAGATATTATGATGCATACCAGTTGGTCCCTCAAAGGACCTCATCTTTTGGCTCAGGATATGGATTTCATACTCCTGCTTCTCTCCCATGGAATATGGGTAGGCCTGATTCACCCCTTGGAACTCTTGAAGAGCTACTGATGCATATGCGACCGCATTATAGAATACAGAGAGCTATAGCTAGCGCTAAGGAAAAGGCCGCATCCTATCTACACGAAATCCAAACTATCATTGAGCCGAACCAAAGACAAAGTTGGATTCTGCATCAACAAGATGTGATGGAGCTCCTTCAGGAAACAACAGAGATAACAAGGCTAATTGGACAAAATCGGGAAACTCAAGAACTACTACTTTTGAGATATCAAGTGGAAATAGCCTTGAAGACCTCAAAGAATCTGAAATGACTACGCTGGAAGGACACACAGAAGATTCTCAGGAGCAGATGCTGGAAGATCATTCAGGGGAAGAAGAATATGGTTTGGATATGAGATAGTAGCAGAAAGTATGCCGAATGGGTTCGTTTGAGAACTCCATTTAGGAAATTGAGGAGGAAAGGACTAATGTCTCCAGGATTGAACCATAATCAGATTATCCTAAATCTTGGGAGATACCTTTTGGGTTAGATAACCCAACTGAGATAAGGGAAGTAGATCCAATAAAGGATATGGATCTTGAGGCAAACATTACATGTGACAGTACTGATCAATCTAGACCACTTCCCATTATAGGTGAACTTGTGCTAGAGCCAACATCTTCTGATCCACACACTTCTTCTTTCCCCTACATAACTAATTCGGATGTTAGAGATTCTGAGACGACACTTTCTATCCCTGATCCTGACATCTGAAGACTAGAAGTAGCTATGGATTATTTAGATGAAGAAATAAATATGCTACCTGAGGCAGGAATTACTGAGGAGTCCAACGCATACGAGGGTGAAGCTTTAAGTAGAATGAGCTGGGGACGCACCTACCATCCTAGTCAATCTATTGGAGGGCTCGACTCTGAGCCTGAGTAGTCAGCCTACGATGAATTAGAGATGAGTACTGACGAGGATTTCAGTGACCTCCCCACAGATCTTCTACTTTCACAGATACCCCCGTATGATCTAGAGACTAGAGAGGGCATGATCTTTGATGTCAATTATAACTATGAGGATCCCTATGACTCAGATTCTGGTTCTGAGATACACTTTGATCTAAACCCTCAGCAACTTCCTGCTGAATTGTGGGACATGATAAATCAGCTGAATCAACATAATGATCCTCCCTCTGATTATCCTCTATTTTCCACCATTACTCCGCACATTCTTATAGTTAGACTTTTTGTAGTAGTGGTGCACAATCAGATGGTTTGCATCTCTAGACCACTGATTGTAAGAGCATACGAGCACATCTTTCTCTTAATCTTGATCGGCTTCTATGCTAGGATTGATACATCTAATTGAGTTTTCGCTAGCTGGAGGCGTTAAACTCAGCATCTACCCCACATTCATCCATCACCTTATACATACTCACTTTATACAAACCATATTTCTCCTTTTAGCATATTTTCTTTCTACATATTGTATACTGTTAGGTTGGCCGATGCTGAATGTATAATTTCTGGAGCAATTAGAGGTGATTTCTACCCATTCTGTCCCTACTGTATTTATTTTCTTTTATATTCATGCATGAGGACATGCAAGAACTTTGGCATGGGGGGTTAGATACAACAAAACTGAAAATTTTTATGCCAACAATTAGGAAAACATTGGAGCTGCAAATAAAAGATACTTTAGGACCCTAAATCAAAGAACCGACTCCACCTCCAATGCTTGCATTGGAGCTAGAAAGCATCCGCAACAGCCTTCTCTGACTCACCCGCTCACCTTTTGTTCTAAATTTTGGGTCAAGCTGATTGTAACCCAATACGGGAATTTTACGAAGTACAAATTATAATAGGTTACTTGTTTATAGCATATATACATAGTGCATCCATGGATAAGATTATCTAATTAAGAGAATGCATTAGGGATTTTATCTTCTAGCTGATTCCTGTAATCTAGAATCCAGTACAATTTTTCACACACACGTAGAATTTACAATGGATTCATGGTGAAGGTCGATAAACGTCTTCAGTCTGTCGAGAAGAAGCAGTGCTTCTTTTCCTGAACCCTTGGACAATGTTTTGGGAGTCAGGCAGATTTTCCTCCAAAAATCCACTAAATAGTGTGTGATGAGAGTAGAGTGTACTGATGCTCTAAGATTAGTACAAGGAATCCAGAATCCTAGAAAATTAGGTGATAGTACTCAGGGATAAGGCATAGTTTCACTCTCGGTTCCTGCGTATACATTTTGTGTGAATTTTGAAAGCCACCAAAAAAGGCAAATATGCAGAGAGCGAGTTTTCATAAAACTAGGGCTAAGGTGGATGGTTATGACCATTCTTTATGAAATCCTTAGCTGAAGGAGGGAATTAATGTCAAGGTCGGAAATACACCATCCTATCCATCTCTCCCGGTGCCGTGAGTAGGCACTTCCACCAAATAAGCCACCCAATATCTCTTGAGTACCACCAATCCCAAATAATGCCTCTTAAATAAAGTTCATGGATGTGTGCTAGTTGTGTTATGTTGAAAAAAAAATGATGATGAAAAGAAAGAAAAGGAGGAAAAATCAAAGAAAAGAAGAGTGAATATTTAGTTCAGTTGCATTGAGGGATTATGATGAGACACTCATCATGATCTCCAATTACCCCTAATTAACTAGGCTTCCTAGTTAATTAGCTAAGGTTATGAATATATAAGGGTTAATTATAGAATAAGGGATATTTAGTTAAGGACCTTGAAATAAGTTAAAATTGACATTTTATCATTCAATTAACATTATTAATAATTTAGATAATAATTGGACTCGAAATCCTACTAATCATTTCCTTAATTAATAAGATAAGTAACTTAAATATAATGTATACCTAAGTATATAATAACTTAAGTGATTTTACTTAATCTAATAAATTAATCTAAAAAGGTCAAAAATGTAAATTCAAGGTGTAAACATAATATCTACCATATTTACTAACATATATAAAAAGTTGAAAAAGATCTAAGTTAAGATAAACCTTCAAAACCTGGGTTTACATTTTAGTCCTTAATATTCATTATAGTCGAGTCCTTATTTCTCACATAGGTCCTTAAGTTTTTTTACTTCTAAGTCCCTCTTCGTCTTCTTCTTCTTCTTCTCCAGCCAAATGAACGGCTGGCGGCAGAGAGTCATCACATCGCGCGATCACCGCCCTGCCGACATCATTCCTCTTTGCCCAAGCTCTTGCAGCTTGCGCTCACCACCTCCACTTGATCCATCGGTCTGGATCAACCAAAAATCCTATTTTTTAGTGGGAGTTAACCTCACCATTGTCGGAGACGACGAAGTAGGTTAAGCTCCTCGAGCTTCTTCATCGGCCAGACCCTACCCATCTCTTCACCGCAAACTACTATAAATACCCCTCACACCTCTGATTTTAGCAAGTTGGCTCCCTTCCCTCTTCTAATATTGTAGCCGACCCAATAGGCTATTCTTCCAAACCTCCGGTGATTCCCCACTTCATCTTTCGACTTCCTTCGTCCATCTTAACTAGCTGAGGAAATTCGTCGTGGTCTTCCGCACCTCTGACAAAGGCGCTGACCCTAGGATTCCTCTGCTCCACCTCTAATACGCCTGCCGGAGCTCTTTCTTCAATCCTCTAATTTCGTCGTTCGCCATGAGACATCGGTGGAACCCTATTGACCCCTTCGTCCAGGTAACAGTAGACTAGGAGTAGGAGTAGAAGTAGGCTAGCTTAGTTAGTTAGTTTAGCTAGTTAGGTTAGAGTAATGTCAGAATTTAGCTTCATCTCTTCCAGCTCCGACGAGTTCCTTGAGCTCAACAAAGATTTTAATTTTGCCTTTTAACTCACTATTCACCTTCTTTTATCTTCCATGTTCACTTCTAAATCACTAAATAGTTTAATTGAATAACATAAACACCTAATTAAAGTCTCACCTTCACCACCTACTTCACTATCCATGGTGAAAGAAGTCATCCTAATTCCACCTTCACTGGGTTCTTTCATTACCTATCACCACTAATGAACCCTAATCGACATTACATTACCTATTACTATCATCTATAATTAAATGCCCAAATTTAATTAAGTCCCTGAGCTCGCTGTCCGTGGCAGCTTAGGAACATTTCAAACTATAAATTAAATATATATTTATGATTAATAACATTTGTTGACATCATTTAACTTCTCAATCGAGTAGTTAAATCAAGTCCTGAGCATAAACCAATCAAATTTTTAAGAAACAAGCTTACTGTCAAGTCTTACATTTCAATGAACAAACGAGAAATTTAAAGTGATAAAGAGGTTCCTTGAAACCTCAGAATCATTTTTGGATTAAAAATAATTAATTTTGTCAATCTGTATGAACATTTTATATTTTCTGGACTCACCAGAGCTCCGACGAGCTCCAACGAGTCAAAGTTGAGTTGCAGCCTCTTAAACTTGTTTTGTGGCTCCAGAATGTTATTATAAGGATTACTGATCATTTTTAAGAAATTTTCTTGAGGTTTCAATCACTGGAGCTAAAGATAAAAGGAGCTCAGAAGCTTCAGTGCAATGCACTGAAGCTTCTGAGCTCCTTACGCGTTGCTGAAGGTATTTAAGTCTTTGAAACACTGTAACAAACACTGAACAACTCTATCGAACACATACATATTTTAGTTCAGGCGGCGAGCCTGAATCCCTAGAAATTAAGGTTAAAACATAAATCTGAAGATCTGAGTGAGTTCCAGATGATGAAGAGACTCTGATTGATGTATTAATTTCTTAGGAAGAAGCTTTACACAAAAAGTCAATTTTCGAGCTTCCAAATTCAAACCTGAGTCTGATAATGGTGTTCTGAGCTTGAATTAAAGAATTGAGATGTGCAAGTTGTTTCTGGAATCTTATTTGATGATCTGAAATCAATTTAAGTAAGCTCAGATGATGCAATGTGTGAAGATTATGTTCTTGTCAAGTTGGGTTACTCTCGAACCCAAACCTGCAGAAGCACTGTTCCATTGAAATTTAAACCAAAAACCTGCACAGATTGATTAGTTAAAACCCTTAGAATTAATGTAAATAGATTAGGAACACTTTAAAGTGTCTGTTACACAAGTTGAAATCTAAAAATCAATCTCTGAAGTTTTCAGAGAAGAGAAAATCTTTTCTACAAGTTCTGTAGTTCTCAAGAGCTTAAAATCTATCCAAACAGAAGCGGAATTGCTTATATAATATATACAGACCTAAAAAGAGATGGGAGAAGTCCATCTGAGGACTTCCTCGAGTTAAAACACTTTCCAGGCTTTTATAAAACCCGTAGAAACCCCTGATTTCATCTCTTAAGTTGAAGAGCCAAACATCATTAAAACACTAGATTGACCCTAAAATTGTATAGATTACCCTTAGAGCTTTCCAACGAACTTTAAATCATCCAATTTGGAGCTCTAGGCAGAAAGTTATGATTGATTGAATTCAGGTCTAGAAGGGGAATGTTTGTCCCACCTCGGATATCCACGAGCATGCGCCTAGGTATAAAACTATTTTGTTCCTATGGCTATGCAGTCGTCAGCGCTCGACGCACCAGTTCCGATTCTGATCTGATCTGAGCATTGTTCTGAGTGTGGGCATTAGCCTGCGGGTGTGTGTGCCCTTGGGGGCGTGCGGATGTGAATATGTGCCCTGGAAGGGCTAGTTTGTCCGGGGAGGCCAGGTTGAGCCGATGCGGTTCGAGACTATGAACCGATTAACGAATGAACCAAAACCAATCTAATTGAGATTAGGCGAGGGCCGAGTAGGGTCTGGTCCCTCCCTGAACCCAGGGCGCTGTGTATCCTTGAAAAGACCTCGCCGCAAATACAAAAACTTTTGGTTTAAAAAGTAAAAAAACCCTGTTCAGCTAAAAGCTTAAGGAAAGAGAAGCCGTTGAAGAAAGCTAAGTGTTGAAGGATGCAAAGGCTAAGGAAGAAAGGAGTGCAGACGCTAAGAAGTGTTAAGGAAAAACTAAGGAACAAATGAAAAAAACTAAGGGAAGAAGAGAAGGCAGGAGAAGATTTAAGAAAAGAAAGAAGTGAAGAAGGTAGGAACAACATAAGAAGAAAGAGAGCTCGAAAGAAGAAAATAAAAGAGAGAAAGAAGAAAAGAAAGAAGAAGATTAGAGGCTACAGAGAGATGAAGAGATAAATGAATTTTCTCTCGCATGAGTATCTTTTTGTTCTTAATTGTAAAAGGCATACTTTAATTAGATAACGTTTTGCCTTAATTTCTTAGAATAAAATTGAAAAAAAATTGGCATGTTTACTTGTTAATAAAGTACAATATTTTGAGTAAATATGTTTGCATATGGAATTTTGTATGTTCTTCATAGTTTAAATATTTGACAAAATTCATGTTTTGAAAAGTAAAACTAGTTTTACCTCCTAAACTTAAAGAGATAAAAGGAAATTGGTTAATTTGGAGTAAAATTATTATGCCTCCCAGTGAACGACCTAGACTCAACCAGTAAAAATTTCTAAAATGTTAGGTTAATTAGACCCTATACTACATAACCGACACAACTTTGAGTTAACCTAACTGATTTCTTCTCTTAATTAAGTGAAATTAGCTTAATTACTGAGTTGAGTGAAAAGCACGCATCATTTTAATGGCGTCGTTGCCGGGGAGGAAATATTTTGATTCACTAAAATTTTAAAAAAGATTAATTGTTTAATTAGGAGGTATTTTGTAAATAGTTTTGTTTTTACTATTGTTCTAATTAGTGTGTTTTGCTTTGTTTTTGTTTTATTTTCTATCTTCTTTTCAGGTTTACCTTTGCGGGTAATCTCAGGAGTAGGAGGGATTTAGTTTTGCTGTTTTCATTCTTTGTGTGTATTTCTTAATCTTTTGTTTGTTGCATTTAAAAAAAAAAAATAATACAAAAATACATCTCTATCTGACTAGTAGCAGCATAACATAGGCATACACTCTTAGGAGTTTATTTCCTGCTAGTATTAAGTACGATCTGACTCGAAAAACTTTTAAAACTATTTTTCTCGCATCAGCAGGAAAACACATGAAAACCCACCTAGATCCCTGTCTTTGAGATTTAAAAAGACCAAATTTTTGTTTGAAACGATATAAAAAGTGGCCATTGTAGTTTAATTGATATATTTCTGAAAAAGACTAAGTAATAAGAGGAAGTAAAATTGGTGACTTAAATATGTTTGTAGAATGCATGCGGGTTTTTATATCGATATCGTCTGTTGCATGCTATCTTGCACACAGCGCGATCACTAAAGTCACACGAGTCTATTTTTCTATCTCTCTTCTTTACACCTCTTAGGGCTTTCGCTGAAGATCAACAAGTCTGTCTCACTACTAGAGCTCCGGGGAGCCAGTAGTGAGCGGTCTCGATCCTAGACCTTATACCTTTGAGCTTTAAGGTACACACCTGCGTAGTCATGAATTAGGATGCATATTTTGATACTGTTACTCTATTTATTTGCGTCAAATTACTTTGTGTACTTTAGGAATTTCTTCTTTCCTTTGAAAGAAGAGCAAAACCTGCGTCTTTTGCGTTGTTTTGCGGGTTTTTTGTGCTGTTGTTTTTTGTATCGGTGCTGTGCGTGTGCCTTTGCACATTTATTTTCCATTTATGGACATGAGGCGATCCTTGCATCTGCCTCTCGCACTGCCATTGACAGGTGATCTTAGGCCGGTTGTAGATAAGCAACCAATGGTTTTCCCATCTGATCCATCAACTTCTATGGATCCAATGCAGAATCTTAATCCCGAGATCCCTTCTTCTGGTCAGGGGGGGATGCCCCTTTTTGATGTCCATGAGGCACTCCTGAACCAGAACCTTAGGATGCTAGAGCAAACATGACAAATCAACTTATTAGCAGCAGCCTTAAATAATTTACAAACTTTACAAACCCGTTCTTCACCTCGACCTGAGGTGGGCTTTGAAAATCATGATTTACCGATCAATCATCCAAGCCCTCTACTTAGAGATTATTATAACCCATCTAATGCACAAGTAGAGCCTAATGTTAAGATTCCTATTGGGGAAAATGATCCAGAATTAAAGCAAAACATTATAAGTTTAATCCCCCACTTTCACGAATTTGCATCCGATGATCCATTTCAACACATTGAAGATCTTAAAAATCTATCTTAAACTCTTGGTCCTCGAAATCAAAATAGGGAAATCCTACTATTGAAAATGTTCTCTTTTAGCCTTAAACATAAAGCAGCTTATTGGTATAGAACTATAGCAAGACCAATCTCAACTTTGGCTGAACTCGATTCTGCATTTTTGAAGAAATTCTTTCCAATTGGTAGAACTAATGCTTTAAGGAGAGCTATTACTAATTTCAATCAAAATCAAGAAGAACCAATTAATGAAGAGTGGGAACGTTTTCATGAATTGCAAAGGAAATGCCCACATCATGACATCCCTCATTGGCAGCTCATGCACATCTTTTATTATGGTTACAAGAGGGCATTCGCAATCTAGTCAATGCCACTTGTGGAGGGAATTTTCTAAATCGCGACGTAGAATCCGCTTCAGAATTATTTGAAGGGATGGCGGAAAACTCGATCAATAATGCATCAACGTCATAATTTTTGTGGGGCTCGAATACGAATCACCAAAATCCGCATAAGGGCATTCACGAGATCGGTAATCCGTCCAGTTCAAAGGATTTAGAGATTATTGCAGAAAAACTGGATAAAGTCGACATTGTAGAAAAGCATCTCGACGAGGTTAGAAACACAATGAAGAATCTTACGCCTATAGTTGCTATGAATCCCGCATATTTACCTATTTCGCAAATTCCCGCGGGAAGGGAATTTGTGAATAATCTGGATTCTAGAGATCCATCTTCCATGGGTTTTCTATCTACTCCTTCACCAACCCAAGGAGGGACCTTTGTCCCACAATCATACCCACCCTTTTCCCTACCCTTTACTGTTGCAGAAAACATGCCATATCCTCTTGATTTAAACGCCATTCAGGGATACACACCAAGATCAAACCCATATTCAAATTCCTATAATCCTTGATGGCATAATCACCTAAATCTTTCTTGGTCTGACCATACACAAAGACCATCATATCCGACTCAGACCAGACAAAACCCACCTACATTATCGTTTCAGCAACACAATGCGAGGCCATTTTACGTGCGTTCGCAAAACCCCGTAGGGCCAAATTGAGATTCACAGCTAGACAAGATTTTAAGAGCTGTGTCAGAGAGCCATCGACAAAATGCTGAGGCTCTTACTGAAGTCCAATGACAATGTTTGGTAGAATTGGCTGATCTTAGGGGTCAAATCACGCAGTTAGCTGAATCTCGTCAACTAGGGACCCTTCCATCGCAGCCAATTCCAAACCCTAGGAATATCCAGCAAAGACAACACCCGGGAGTTCAAAATTCGAATCAGGGACACGTCCATCTCCTTAATCAATTACCACTGAATCCAAATCAAAATCTGAATCCACCTATTTCTAATCTTGATTTTGAATATCTAAATCAACAGCAATCAGTTACAAATCAACCAATAATTAATGATCTATCTTTCCAAAATTCACAAGCATCTTCTTCTTCAGCTGCTTCCTCTCATGCGGGCATTAACTCTGTTACAACCTGCCGTGGAACTTCCGCTAGGGATCCAATTTTTCCAAGGAACCTATCCCAAGACCCTAGTACATCTAGATTAACCCCTATTTCTACATCAGGAAGAGGTGTAGAACCCGATCCCACAATTCCTGCTAATTTGCAAGATCAGGAAAATACCTCAGTAGAACAGGAAACCCACGTCCCATTCCCAGAAGTTTTGAAGAAGACTAGGAAACAAAAACAACCTGTTACATTAGATGAAGGTTTGATTAATATTTTTGAACAAGTGCATATTAATATCCCACTCCTAGATGCTATCAAAAACATTCTGACTTACGCAAGATTTCTTAAGGAATTGTGTACTCCTAAGCGTAAGTCGAAGAAAGGAAGCACTGTTGTACTTTCAAAGCATGTGAGCTCTATTATTTCAAGTACGCTTCCTTTAAAAAAGAAAGACCCAGGATCTCCATTTATTTCCTGTATAATTGGGGTCAGTGTTTTGATAGAGTCCTCCTAGACTTAGGAACTTCAATTAACCTCATTCCATTCTCTTTGGTAAAACATTTTCAAATAGAAAACCTTAAGTCTACCAATATGACTTTACATTTAGGTGATAGATCCATTAAGTCACCAAAAGGAATGTTGGAGGATGTTATTGTAAGAGTTCAGGATTTTTACTTTCCTGTAGATTTTATTGTTCTTGATATGGAAGTACCCGAATACATTATTCACACCCCAATTATCTTAGGGAAACCTTTTCTGGCTACTGCAAAAGCCAACATTGATTGTGAATCAGGAAAGATTGAATTGAAATTTGGGGAGAAGATAATTAAGTTAGATATATTTAAAGCTTCTAGTAGATTTGATTGTGAATGGATTGAGGAAATAAAATCAATTGAAGTTTTTGAGGATGACATTAGTTCTCTAGATTTAGAAGACACATCTTTTGTTATCCTATACCCTCAAAGCAATGAAACATTATTGGAATCTTCACTCAATCCTGAATTTGACTCTGAATCTGAATCACTCATCACAATTGAGAATCCCACCCCAAATCCTGCTATTGATTCAACTCATATGCTTGAATTGAAACCATTTCCTGATAATCTTAAATATGTATATCTCGAATCTCATAAAACATATCCTGTAATAATCAATTCTCATCTCTCTGAATCACAAAAATCCAAATTGATCAAAGTACTTCGAGATCACAAGAAGGCAATTGGGTGGACTTTACATGATCTTACCGGGATTAGCCCAAATTTTTGTACTCATCGCATCTATATTGATGATGGGGCACGACCTTCAAGAGAAGCTCAAAGATGCCTAAATCCTAATCTAAAGGAGGTCGTTAAGAAAGAAATAATTAAGTGGCTTGATGCTGATATCATTTATCCTATATCTGGTAGCCCTTGGGTGAGTCCAATTAAAGTGCTACCCAAAAAAGCAGGACTCACCATAATCAAAACTGAATCTGGAGAAACCACTCCCACACAAATTGCAAATTCGTGGCGGGTTTGTATAGATTATCGAAAACTGAATTCTATTACAAAGAAGGACCATTTTCCTTTACCATTCATTGATCAAATCCTTGAGAGATTAGCTGGTAATAGGTTCTTCTACTTTTTAGATGGTTACTCTGGATATAATTAAGTTGCAATTTATCCTGAAGATCAAGAGAAAATGACTTTCACCTGCCCTTCAGAACCTTTGCTTTCCGAAGAATGCCATTTGGGCTTTGCAATGCACCCGCGACTTTTCAGCGTTGCATGTTAGCCACTTTTACCAAAATGGTGGGTGAATATATGGAGGTTTTCATGGATGATTTTTCAGTCTTCAGGGAGACATTTGATATTTGCTTGGATAATTTGTCGAAGGTTCTAAAAAGATGCATTGAGGTTAACCTTGTCCTTAGTTGGGAGAAGAGCCATTTTATGATTCCTGAGGGCATAGTACTTGGTCATCTCGTATCTGAGCGGGGTATCCAAGTAGATCGAGCTAAGATCCATCAAATTGCAAATCTTCCAATTCCTGACTCGATCAAAGGCATTAGATCATTTCTCGGGCATGTTGGATTTCATAAAAGATTCATCCTTGATTTTTCAAAAATTACCTGACCACTCACAAACCTCCTCACAAAGGATGCGATTTTTGAGATGAATGAGGACTGTATTCTAGCATTTAAAACTTTGAGAGACAGAGTTACACAGGCTCCAATTTTGCAACCATCTAATTGGGATTTACCATTTGAAATCATGTGTGATGCTTCAGATTATGCAGTAGGAGTTGTTTTAGGATAGAAAGTTGAGAAGAATCCGGTGGTAATTTACTATGCTAGTAAAACATTGAATGAGACAAAAAGGAATTACACAGTTACAAGGAAGGAGTTACTAGCAATAGTATTTGGATTAGAAAAATTTAGATCTTACATACTCGGATCTCAAATCATACTGTACTCTGATCACTCAACTATTCAACACCTTCCATCTAAGGACACGAAACCTAGGTTAATCAGATGGATCTTGCTTTTGCAAGAATTTGACCTAGAAATTTGTGATAAGGTGGGTAGGCAAAATATTATTGCAGATCATCTATCCCGTCTTCCTTCTGATACAATCAAATCATCTCCACCAATTACAAAACAATTCCTTGATGAACATCTTTTGACTATATCCACAGATCTTCCTTGGTATGCTGATATTGTTAATTATTTGGCTACACATCAATTCCAGCCAGATTGGGACGGGAATCGCAAATCACGACTCAAAGCAGAAGCCAAATAGTATTTTTGGGATGATCCATATCTTTTAGACTTTGTAATGATCAAATAATCAGGCGTTCTGTCACCTCTTCAGAGATTGATTCTATCCTATCTTTTTTTCACGACCAGGCCTGTGGTGGTCACTTTTCTGGTAGAAAGACCACTACAAAAGTTTTACAATGTGGGTTTTATTGGCCCATGTTATTTGCAGATTCTCAGACTTATTGTAAGGCATGTAGTCACTGCCAAACACTTGGTGGCATGTCTCGAAAAGACATGATGCCTTTGAACCCGATTCTGGTCTGTCAAATCTTTGACATTTGGGGCAAAGATTTTATGAGTCCATTTCCGTCCTCTTTTGGCTTCCATTATGTTTTACTTGCTGTAGACTATGTTTCTTGTTGGATTGAAGCCATACCCACATGCACAAATGACCATCGAGTTGTCATTCCTTTTATACAGAGTCACATTTTCGCTTGTTTTGGGGTACCTCGTGCTATTATTTCTGACGGCGGTTCCCATTTTATTAACGCCCAGTTTAAAACTTTACTTAGAACATATGGGGTTACACATCGTATTTCTACACCTTACCATCCCCAGACTAATGGGCAAATCGAGGTCTCTAATCGGGAGATCAAAAGGATCCTTCAAATGACAATCCGACCCGATAGAAAGGATTGGTCTTCCCATTTAGATGAGGCTTTGTGGGCTTATAGGACTGCCCTCAAAACACCAATAGGCATGTCACCATACAGACTTGTTTACGAGAAACCCTGTCATCTTCCCATAGAAATTGAACACAGGGCCTATTGGGCAATTAAAGCCTGCAATTTAGACCTCTTGAAGGCTGGTGAAAATCGTAGGTTGCAGCTTAGTGAACTAGAGGAATTACATCATGATTCCTACAGAAGTTCAAAGCTATATAAGGAGAAACTACCGAACCTAATGGAGTTAGAGTCTTCGACAATGGAGCTGTCGAAATTACCGAACCCAACAAGGATCAACCCTTCAAAGTAAATGGTCAACGTCTTAAACCTTTCATGGAATCACATCCTTAGGGTCTTGTTGGAGAATGTTACCGGCTCCACTAGGGTTTTCTATCCATCCACCACACCTATATATAGTTGTTTCCTATTTTCATCCTTTTTGATTTTATTATACACCTACTTTAAAAATTTCACTTCATATTTTTCACCCTTCTTACAATGAGGATATTGTAAAATTTATTATACACTTGGGGGGTGTTGAAGTGAAATTTTCACTTTAAGTGTTTATAAATAAAAACACATAAAAATCAAATATCCACGAAATTTTAAAAAAATAGAAAAAAAATAATAAAAATTTTAAAAATTCAAAAATTTCATAAAAATTTTAAAAAAATTTTAAAAAATTATAAAAATAAAAAATCTTATATACATAAAAATAAAAATATATAAATACAAAAATTTGAAAAAGAAAATTCATAAAAATAATAAGAGGGGTTTATTCATTGGTAATAAAGAAGAAAAGAAGAAGAATGTGTATATATTACAATTAAGAGCTTTAATTTTCTTTTAGGTCAGAAGTTTTAAAATGTATAGTATATATATAAGTATTAGAGAGCATTCAATTCTTAATTAGATTTTACGTTAAACATTTTGTAAAAACACACTTTTGTGTTTAAAATTTTCAAAACAAGATTTTATTTGAATTAAGGAATCTTTTAAATCGTTTAAGATTTGTTTTTCTATTCTTACCTTGAACTAAGAAACTAGGTGTGTTAAGATTTTAAACTTAAGTTTTGGAATTGAATTATAACTTTTAATCAATTAGATTAAATAACCTTTTGATTTTTGAAAATTTGATTTTATCATAAAGTCAAGTAAAAAGCCAAATATTCAGAGTTAATTAAATAGAGAGTTGGTAGAATTTTAGTTTACAAAACTTACAAGCTAGAGATAAATAACTAGACTTGGTAAATTTTGTCTTGACGGATCCTATAGGAGGAAACTAAAAATTTGAAGAACCTAAGAGTAAAGGGTATTGTTGTCCAAGCTCTGGTTTAAGAGCTAAGTAACCTAAACATCTAAAATTCACTCACATAGAATTGTCTTGTTGACATCTAAGACTGCGAAAACACAAAGGTTAAGAGATCAATTTTGAATCCCCTTTAGTCCAAGGATTTCCGCAGGGTGGTTCTTGAAAGGGTGAAGGATGTGCCACTCACCTAGAAAAAGGATTTGGAGAATAATGGTAGTAAGAGAAATGAGAAGGGGGAAAATGAAAACAAAAAAGGAAAGGTAAATAAAACACCCTGTAGTTAAGTGTCTCGCTAAAAATTGGTACTTATGCAATTTTCCACAAATAAATAAAAGCATCTCGTTACAAATGGATGCTACCCTTCCTTCCATCAAAAATAAAAAGAACACCTCGCTACAAATGGGTGTTCTAACCTATAGAAAAAGAGAAAAAGAAATATGGAGAAAAAAAAAATTAGGAATAAGTGACCTAGTGGTCCACCGGGGAGATATACACAAAAAGTGTTGACCTCGGGATGGAAAACTGGTGAGGCGAAAGCAACCAAACCTAAGTAAGGCCAAGCTAAAGGCTTGAATTCGAATAATTGGGATTGGAAAGTGATGTCTTAAGATCTGGATTTTTGCAACTTTGGATGTCTTTCGGATAATTCTCTTCACTAAGCACAAATGTTTTAAAATCATAGCTACTGAACCTTGGTATTGGGCAGTGAAGCCTAAGAAATTAGGTTTTGAAGATTTTAAGTTGAGACCTAAAGGAGAAGAATGGATAGAATCCTAGGTCTAGAAGTTAATCTTTAGTGTTGTAGGCTAGTAAATTAGAGTTTTACCACTCTAAGTTTGATTAATAATGAGTACTTTGTTAATTTGCTTAAACTGATATTGATAAAAATCAAATATCTTAAACAAGGGATTAACTTAAATCTATTTGAGTTTTTGAGTTAAAATTTAATTCTCAATCCTTAAGTTTTATTTTTCTTAAAACACTTTGTATTCTAATTTGAGTAAAGAATAGTTACAAAGATTAAGAGATTTTTGAAGAATTCTAATTCAAAATAAAATTCTTATTTACAAATTATTTTAAGTGTGTTTTGAAAATGCTATAAGTCTATGTAAGGAAATTTTCACACATGCCCTAAGCATTAATCATTTATATTAAATTTAAAAAAAAAATTCTGACCTAAGCTTTCCTCTACATATTTATAATAATTTAAACCCAAGTGCTTCAAATCATCATAGTCTTAGTTAATTTCACTAGGGACTAGCAAAACTTTGGCTTGGGGGTATGATGAGACACTCATCATGATCTCTAATTACCCCTAAATAACTAGTCTTCCTAGTTAATTAGCTAAGGTTATGAATATATAAGGGTTAATTATAGAATAAGGGATATTTAGTTAAGGACCTCTAAATAAGTTAAAATCGACATTTTATCATTCAATTAACATTGTTAGTAATTTAGATAATAATTGGACTCGAAATCCTACTAATCATTTCCTTAATTAATAAGATAAGTAACTTAAATATAATGTGTACCTAAGTATATAATAACTTCAGTGATTTTACGTAATCTAATAAATTAATCTAAAAAGGTAAAAAATGTAAATTCAAGGAGTAAACATACTATTTACCTTATTTACTAACATATATAAAAAGTTGAAAAAGATCTAAGTTAAATTAAACCTTCAAAACCTGGGTTTACATTTTAGTCCTTAATATTCATTACAGTCGAGTCCTTATTTCTCACATAGGTCCTTAGGTTTTATTACTTATAAGTCCCTCTTCATCTTGTTCTTCTTCTTCTCCAGCCAAATGAACGGCTGGCGGCAGAGAGTCATCACATCGTGCGATCACCGTCCTGCCGACATCATTCCTCTTTGCCCAAGCTCTTGCAGCTTGCACTCACCACCTCCACTTGATCCATCGGTCTGGATCAACCGAAAATCATATTTTTCAGTGGGAGTTAACCTCATCGTTGTCGAAGAGGATGACGGAGGTTAAGCTCCTCGAGCTTCTTCTTCGGCCAGACCCCGCCCCTCTCTTTGCCGCAAACCACCATAAATACCCCCTCACACCTCTGATTTTAGCAAGTTGGCTCCCTTCCCTCTTCTAATACTGTAGCCGACCCAAAATGCTATTCTTCCAAACCTCCGGCGATTCCCCATTTCATATTCTGACTTCCTCTGTCCATCTTAAGTTGCCGAGGAAATTTGCTGTGGTCTTCTACACCTCTGACAAAGGTGCCGACCCTAGGATTCCTCTGCTCCACCTCTAATACGCTCGTCAAAGCTCTTTCTTCAACCCTCTGATTTTGTCGTCTGCCATGAGACTTCGGCGGAACCCTATTGACCCCTTCGTCTAGGTAACAGTAGTCTAGGAGTAGGTGTAGGAGTAGGCTAGCTTAGTTAGTTAGTTTAGTTAGTTAGGTTAGAGTAATGTCAGAATTTAGCTTCATCTCTTCCAGCTCCGGCGAGTTCCTTGAGCTTGCCAGAGATCTTAATTTTGTCTTTTAACTCACTGTTCACCTTCTTTTACCTTCCATGTTCACTTCTAAATCACTAAATAGTTTAATTGAATCACCTAAATGCCTAATTCAAATCTCATCTTCACCGACTACTTCACTGTCCATGGTGACAGAAGTCAGCCTAATTCCACCTTCACTAGGTACTTTCATCACCTATCACCATTAATGAACCCTAATCGACATTATATTACCTATTACTATCATCTATAATTAAACGCCCAAATTTAATTAAATCCCTGAGCTCGCTGTCCATGGCGACTCAGGAACATTTCAAACTATAAATTAAATATATATATATGATTAATAACATCTGTTGACTTCATTTAACTTCTCAATCGAGTAGTTAAATCAAGTCCTGAGCTTAAACCAATCAAATTTTTAAGAAACAAGCTTACTATCAAATCTTACATTTTAATGAACAAACGAGGAATTTAATGTGATAAAGAGGTTCCATGAAACCTCATAATCATTTTTGGATTAAAAATAATTAATTTTGTCAATCTGTACAAACATTTTATATTTTCTGGACTCACCGGAGCTCCGGCGAGTCAAAGTTGAGTTGCAGCCTCTTAAACTTGCTGTGTGGCTCCAGAATGTTATTATATGGATTACTGATCATTTTTAAGAAATTTACTTGAGGTTTCAATCACTGGAGCTAAAGATATAACTTCATCTTCCCCAACTCCAACGTGTTGGAGAAGACTGTTATGAAGGATTTAAGAAACACCTATGGAGCTCAGAAGCTTCAGTGCAATGCATTGAGGCTATTTAAGTTTTTAAAACACTGTAACAAACACTGAACAACTCTATTGAACACATACATATTTTAGTTCAGGCGGGGAGCCTGAACCCTAGAAATTAAGGTTAAGACACAAATCTGAAGATCTAAGTGAGTTCCAGATGGTGAAGAGACTCTGATTGATTTACACAAAAAATCAATTTTCGAGCTTCCAAAGTCAAACCTGAGTCTGATAATGGTGTTCTGAGCTGGAATTGAAGAATTGAGATGTGCAAGTTGTTTCTGGAATCGTATTTGACGATCTGAAATCAATTTAAGTAAGCTCAAATGATGTAATGTGTGAAGATTATGTTCCTATCAAGTTGGGTTACTCTCGAACCCAAACCTATAGAAGCACTATTCCGTTGAAATTCAAACCTAAAACCTACCCAGATTGATTAGTTAAAACCCTTAGAACTAATCTAAATAGATTAGGAACACTTTAAAGTGTCTGTTACCCAAGTTGAAATCCAAAAATCAATCTCTGAAATTTTCAGAGAAGAGAAAAGCTTCTCTGCAAGTTCTGTAGGTCTCAAGAGCTTAAAATCTATCCAAACAGAAGTCGAATTGCTTATATAATATATACAGACCTTTAAAAAGATGAGAGAAGTCCATTTGAGGACTTCCCTGAGTTAAAACACTTTCCAGGCTTTTATAAAACCCGTAGAAACCCTCGATTTCATCTCCTAAATTGAAGAGCCAAACATCATTAAAACATTAGATTTACCCTAAAATTGTATAGATTACCCTTAGATCTTTCCAACAAACTTCAAATCATCCAATTTGGAGCTCTAGGCAGAAAGTTATGATCGATTGAATTCAGGTCTGGGAGGGGAATGTTTGTCCCACCTCAGATATCCACGAGCACGTGCCTGGGTATAAAACTATTTTGTTCCTATGGCTATGCAGTCATCAGCGCTCGATGCACCAGTTCCGATTATGATCCGATTTGAGCATTGTTTTAAGTGTGGGCATTATCCTGCGGGTGTGTGCACCCTTGGGGGCATGCCGATGTGAATATGTACCCTAGGAGGGCAAGTTTGTCCTTGGAGGCTGGGTTGAGCCGATGCGGTTCGAGACTATGAACCAATTAATGAATAAACCAAAACCAACCAAACTGAGATTAGGCGAGGGCCGAGTAGGGTCTGGTCCCACCCTGAACCTAGGTTGCTGTGTATCCTCAAAAAGTCTTCGCTGCAAATACAAAAACTTTTGGTTTAAAAAGTAAAAAAAACCCTGTTCAGCTGAAAGCTTAAGGAAAGAGAAGCCGCTGAAGAAAGCTTAGTGCTGAAGGATGCAAAGGCTAAGGAAGAAAGGAGTGCAGACGCTAAGAAGTGTTAAGGAAAAACTAAGGAATAAAGGAAAAAAACTAAGGGAAGAAGAGAAGGTAGGAGAAGATTTAAGAAAAGAAAGAAGAGAAGAAGGTGGGAACAACATAAGAAGAAAGAGAGCTCGAAATAAGAAAATAAAAGAGAGAAAGAAGAAAAGAAAGAAGAAGATTAGAGGCTACAGAGAGATGAAGAGATAAATGAATTTTCTCTTGCATGAGTATCTTTTTGTTCTTTATTGTAAAAGGCACACTTTAATTAGATAACTTTTTGCCTTAATTTCTTATAATAAAATTGAAAAAAAATTAGCATGTTTACTTGTTAATAAAGTACAATATTTTGAGTAAATATGTCTGCATATGAAATTTTGTATGTTCTTCATAGTTTAAATATTTGACAAAATTCATGTTTTGAAAAGTAAAACTAGCTTTACCTCCTAAAATTAAAGAGATAAAAGGAAATTGGTGAATTTGGAGAAAAATTATTATGCCTCCCAGTGAACGACCTGGACTCAACCAGTAAAAATTTCTAAAATGTTAGGTTAATTCGACCCTATACTACATAACCGACACAACTTCGAGTTAACCTAAGTGATTTCTTTTACTCTTAATTAAGTGAAATTAACTTATTTACTGAGTTGAGTGAAAAGCACGCATCAAATTACCACCAAATAAATTTAAGATCCACTAAATATGGCCTTAACCTTTTTTTCTATGTTTCTAACCTCCCGAATACTGGCTGAGGAATTCTGACTTGGTGTTAGGGTTATGGAAACTCAACTAAAGTGTTAATGCCAAGTGAGACCACCAAACACAGATCATATCTGTAAATCCGGTGAGATTGTGAGCTCTAAGAAAAAGAAAGAAAAGAAAAGAAAAAGAAAAGAGAGAGAGAATGAATAAAAAGGAACCAAAGAGAGCATAGTTTTTTCTCGTCTTTCTCTAAGTTGAGTTACTTGATAGTCTGGGAATCTAGATTCTGCAGTACTAATCTCTATGCAGCACCAAGTGAGAGTGAGCCACCAAATAAACAGCCGTATCCCTCAGACATCCTCTAGCCAAGCTTAAAGCCAGGGTGGAATTCAAAGAGTATCTTGAATACCCCGAGGGAAGAAGTCCGCCTATCCCGCTAGAATTTTTACTAAGGGTCAAGTGTAGGCTTTAGAGGTGAATTAGTTTTTCACTCGAATCCATTCAAAAGCTACACAGCTGCACTTTCACGATTGTCTGGATTTCTAGAGCATAGGATGAAAAAAAAAAGGAGAAAAATCTCTATGCATAAACTTGACAAAATAATCAATCCCTTAGGGACCCTTCTGTGAATAATTTATTCTTGAATTTGCTTTGGACTAGCAAGATTTAGGCATAGGGGTATGATTGCGCAGCAATTATAGATCTTCATTGACTTAAATT
The DNA here is from genome assembly GCA_037157565.1 of Thalassia testudinum. Lineage (NCBI taxonomy): Eukaryota > Viridiplantae > Streptophyta > Magnoliopsida > Alismatales > Hydrocharitaceae > Thalassia > Thalassia testudinum. Next base: position 67,702,150 of record JAZHRO010000014.1, read on the forward strand.
AGCCTAGGACTTAGCATAAATTTGGGTAGCTCATGCATGGATAAGCATTATTTGCATCTTTACTGCTTTCTTTTAGCTATGCGTAAGATAATGCTATAATGTGCTGATTAGGTGCATTATGTCAATTACAGGTAATAAGCTGGATCTGAAGTTGGATCTGAAGCTGGATCAGGCAAACAGAAGAATAACGGGTGTTGCAGCAGAGCTAGAGTAGAAGACCTAGATTAGATGTTATAGATAATAATGTAAGGGAGTTAAGGTATGCTACCCAATTAAGTAGAAATAAAGCAGTAAAATGTGAAGAACTTAGGTCCATCCTAGCCATAGGACAGCCTAGAAGCTTCCCCAAGCCTTAACCACCATTAAATTAGGTCACCTCACCATAGGAAACCCTAAAACCATAATTCCAACCCTTACCTTGACGTCCAAATGAATTATAGGATGTCTAGAACCCTTAGCCAACTCCCGCACACCTTAAACCCACTTCTGGAGTGTTATTGGACGTCTAGACACTTGGTCAGACATCCAATTTCTACAGAATACGTAAAACAGAACCAAGAATTCCCCCTGACTCAGATTGGATGTGGAGAGTTGAAGTTTGGGCTTCTGATTTTTGAGTATATGATGTCTGATTCTATTTTTGGACGTCTGGAACTTCTCTCAAGTTCCTATCTTAAGATTCAAGTCTTTATCTTGGATCTCTAGCTTCCTAAAACCAATTCCAACCCCATAGGAACCTAAATTAAGGTACCCTAACCCTAATACATCATCCTTAGACCTCCCTAAGGACCTAATTAGGTCCTCACTATACCCAATTGACTTAGATCATAGCCAATTACCATTGCCTAGTCAATTGGACACATAGGGTCCAATTGAGCATAGATCTCAACGCACACAAGTCCAATTGGACTCAATGAGAGTCCAATTGACCTAAGCCAAACCTAATTGAGTTATTTCACTCTCAATTAGGTTCACACCCATTTAATTAAACTTGTGTTAAGTTTAATTGCCACTCGTTAGCAATTAGGGTTTCGAACCCTAATTTAAGGCCTACACTTACCTACAACCCTTAGGACCTAACCTAAACCATTGAGCCACATAGGGCACGACCACACACTCTCACACACGCACACCCATTCATGCACACAAACTCCTCTAGAGTTCTCTAGAACTCTCTTCAAAGTGGCGCCTCTCTTGGTTGCCAATTTTAGCAACCAAGAGTCATTCAATTCTTTGATCCACTTTTTATGGATCAAAGAACCACCTCTCTCTTTCTTGGCTGGCCACTTATGGGACTCTCTCTAGAGAGTTCCACACTTCTCTAGAGAGTCTCCCTTAGGTCAATAGAAAGACCTAAGGGGTGGCCATTTGCACCCATCCCATTCTTGGCACTCATTCCATTTAGGTTAGCTACATCACCTCCACTCCACCTCCACAAGGAGCACCACCATGGAAGCCACCATCTCCACGCCAGGATGCTGGATCATCTCTCCAATCTCTCTCTAAGGGCTGGCCTAAGCACCATTGGCTGCCCCTCCTCCTATCAACCATTCCAAGGCCATCGGATCCCACCTCTGAATGCCCTTCTTTTCTGCTAGATTAGCTTTAGTTCTTCATAGTTTTACTACTTTCATTTACTTCTTAGTAGTGTAGCTCTTATTCTCCCCCAATGATGCATGCAAAATCCCCCCCATAGATTTCTATTTGCGATCATTTTCTGTTAGCTAGAATTGTGTTTTTTTATGCTTTCTTGTATAAGCTTTCCTCTACATTCCATGTTGCAAACACCTTCCTGAATGAATGAAAGAAATATTGTTTATAGATATATCTCTGTGTTGAAAATGACCATGAGCTTATTGATTGCAAAATAATTCGTGTGATTAAAGTTGCCTATTTTTTATTTTCATCTATTACAACTAAGCATGTCGTGTTTAAATATGTAACAACCATAAACCGCCATGCAATTTTAAACAAGTAGAGCGAAAAGATCAATTTCAGATTTGAACAAATGCCTCCTAGAGACGAACGGCCAAGACTCAAAGTCTCGTTATCTTTAGAAATTATTTTCGACGAACATTTTTGCACGATTATAAAATGATTTCGGATGACATTGAAATGCACGAAAGTAGCTTTTCGTTAGGTAGAAACAACAAAACTAGAAATTTTTATGCCAACATTTAGGAAAAATCTTGGAGTTGCATGTCAAACGTACTTTAGGACCCTAAATAAAAGAACAACCGACTCCACCTCCAATGCTTGCACTGGAGCTAGAAATCATCCGCAACAGCCATTTCTCACTCACCCGCCCACCTCTTATTCTAAATTTATGGTCAAGCTGAATGTAGCCCAATATGAGAATTTCATGAAGTACAAATTATACGAGGTTACTCTTTTATAACATATATACATATTGCATTCATGATTAGATTATTTTATTAAGGGAATGCAATAGGGATTTTATCCTCTAGTTGATTCCTGTAATCAGGAATCTAGTACAACTTTTCACACACACGTAGAACTTGCAATGGATTCACAGTGAAGGTTGATAAACATCTTTAGTCTGTCGAGAAGTAGTGCTTCTTTTCCTGAACCCCTAGATGGTGTTTTGGGAGTCAAGAAGATTTTCCTCCAAAAATCAACCAAATAGTGTGGGATGAGACAAGAGTGTACTAGTGCTCTAAGATTATTACAAGGAATCTGGAGTCCTAGATAATTAGGTGATGATACTCTGAGATTAGACATAGTTTTTGCTCTCGGTTCCTGCGTATACATTTTGCGTGAAATTTTGAGAGCCACCAAATAGGGCAAATACGCAAAGAGCGAGTTTTCAAAAAACTAGGGCTAAGGTGGATGGTAACGACCATTCTTTACAGAATCCTTGACTGAGGGAGCGTATTGATGTTAAGGTCAGAAATACACTGGCCTATCCATCTCTCTCGGTGTCGTGAATAGGTACTTCAACCAAATAAGCCACCCAATGTCTCTTAAGTACCACCAATCCTTAATAATGCCACCTCAATAAAGTTCATGGGTTTGTGCTAGTTGTGTATATGTTGAGAAAAAGATGATAAAAGAGAAAACTGAGAAAGAAAAAAAAATTGAAAAAGAAGAAAAATCAAACAAAAAAAGAGTGAATATTTAGTGTTTATTTTAGTTGCATTGAGGCAATACCACAAAATAAATTTGAGATCCACCAAATATGGCCTTAACCTATTTTTTTGTGTTTCTGACCGCCCAAGTAGTGGCTGAGGAATTTTGACTGAGTGTTAGAGTTATGGGAACTCAATTGAAGTGTAAATGCCAAGTGAGACCACCAAATACTGGTCATATGTGTGAATTTGCTAAGATTGTGACCTCGAAGAAAAAGAAAGTAAAGAAAAGAGAAAGAGGGAATGAATACAAAGGAACCAGAAGAGAGCATAGTTTTTCTTATCTTTCTCTGGGTTGAGTTATTTGATAATCCAGGAATCTAGATTCTGAAATACCAAACTCTATGTAGTACCAAGTGAGAGTAGGCCACCAAATAAACACTCGTATCCCTCAGACATCCTCTACCCAAGCTTAAAGAAAGGGTGGAATTCATAGAATATGTTGAATACCTTGAGGGAAGAAGTCCACCTATCCCGCTAGAATTTTACAAGGGGTCAAGTACAGGCTTTAGAGGTGAATTAGCTTTTCACTCGAATCCATTGCAAAAGCTATATAGATAGACTTTCACAGTTGTCTGAATTTCTAGAGCATAAGATGAAAACAAAAAGGTGAAAAATCTCTTGGCATACACTTGATAAAATAATCAATCCCTTAGGGACCCTTATGTGAATAATTTATAATTGCATTTGCTAGGGACTAGGAAGATGTAGGCATGGGGGTATGATTGCACAGCAATCATAGGTTTTATTTGATCTAAATTAGGCTAGGACTTAGCATAAGTTAGGGAAATTCATGCATGCATAAGCATTACTTGCATTCTTGCTGCTTTCTTTTAGCTACGCATAAAATAATGCTATAATGTATTGATTAGGTGCATTATGACAATTACAGGCAATAAGCTGACTAGAAGGTAGATTAGAAGGTAGATCAGAAGCTGGAATAACTGATGTTGCAGCAGAGCTAGAGCAGAAGACTGATTACACAGTAATCATAGGTCTTAATTGACTTAAATTAGGCTAGGACTTAGCATAAATTATGGTAATTCATGCATGTGTAAGCATTACCTGTGTCTTTACTGCTTTCTTTTAGCTATGTGTAAAATAATGCTATAATGTGATGATTAGGTGCATTAGGTCAATTACAAGTAATAAGCTAGATCTGAAGCTGGATCAGGAATAATTGGCGTCGCAGAAGAGCTGGAGCAGAAGACTTAGATTAGATATAGTAAATAATGATGAAGGGGAATTAAGGTATGCTACTCTATTATGTAGGAATAAAGTAGTAAAATTTGAAGAACTTAGGTCTATTTTAGCCCTAGGACAGCCTAGAAGCCTCCCCATGCCTTAGCCACACTTAGATTAGGTCACCACACCTTAGGAAACCCTAAAACGATAATTCCAACCCTTATCTGTACGTCCAAATGAATTATAGGATGTCTAGAACCCTTAGCTAACTCCCGCACACCTTAAACCCACTTCTAAAGTGTTATTGGACATCCAGACACATCGTCAGACATCCAATTTCTGCAGAGTAGCCAAGACAGAACCTAGAATTCGCCCTGACTCTGATTGGACATCCAGAATTGAATTATAGACTTCTAATTTTTTAGTATAAGACATCTAATTCTATTTTTGGATGTCTGGAACTGTTCTCCAGTTCCTGTTTTGAGATTCAAGCCTTGATCTTGGATCTCTAACTCCTTAAACCCAATTCCAACCCCATTGGAACCTAAATTAAGTTACCCTAACCCTAGTACATCACCTCTAGACCTCCCTAAGGACCTAATTAGGTCATCACTAAGTCCAATTGACATAGATCATAGTCAATTACCCTTGCATAGTCAATTGGACTCATAGCGTCCAATTGAGCTCAGATCTCAACCCATACAAGACCAATTGGATTCAATGAGAGTCGAATTGACCTAATACCAACCTAATTGAGTTATTTAACACTCAATTAGGTTCACACTCATTTAATTAACTTTGTGTTAATTTTTATTGCAATTCATACTTAGCAATTAGGGTTTGTAACCCTAATTTAAGGCCTACAGCTACCTAAACCCCTTAGGACCTAACCTAAACCATTTAGCGACATAGGGCATGGCCACACACTCACACACACACACCCATTCATGCACACACACTCATCTAAAGTTCTCTAGAACTCTCTTCAATGTGGCACCACTCTTGGTTGCCAAATTTAGCAACCACGAGCCATCCAATTCTTAGATCAACTTTTTCTGGATCTAAGAACTACCTCTCTCTTACCATGGTCGGCCACTTATGGGGCTCTCTCTAGAGAGTTCCACACTTCTCTAGAGAGTCTCCCTTGGGTCTATAAAAAGACCTAAGGGGTGGCCATTTGCACCCATCCCATTCCTGGCACTCATTCACTTACAATTAGGTAGCTACATTCACATTCATTCCACCGCCATGAGTTGTGCACCATGGCTGCCACCGTCTCCATGTTAGGATGCTGGATCATCTTGCCAACCTCTCTCTAAGGGGTAGCCTAAGCACCATTGGCCGCCCCTCCATCTCCTCTCAACCACTAAAAGGCCATCAGTGACCACCTCTAAATTCCCTTCTTTATTGCTAGATGATCGGTCGACGCAGATAGGTTGTTAATATGATGATTTTATTGTTGAAATGTATATAGTGGTTAACCTAATTCGGACCTAACCATCTCTTTACAAAATTTTTAACCTGGCCTAACTGACTTTATCTTGTCACTTTTAGGCCCAGGGTCGAACTCAAGGAAGTGGGGTTCAAGTCGAATTTCTATGTTTTCCTTAAAACGCGTTTCTTCCATTCATTTATTGTGCTTTTGGTGTTTTTCTTATTTAGGTTTTTTTTTTCTGGTAATCATTGTTCTTGAGGCACACACTCAAAATTGTGTCCTTGGCTTTTAGCCAAAACAGAGTTCCAAAACATGCCTTGCTACTCGCAAGACATGGTACCTGCAAATCAAAGATTATCTTTTCCCTTTTATATTTTTTATCCTTTTACTAAGAAGGAAGCTAACAGATAGAAAGTAAATATAGTATCTATAGACATATATATTTATATGTAGTATATATATAAAGGGGTAGGGGTGGCGACGGAGTGTAGCACCGTGTCAGGTCGATCGTCGTCTAGAGAGACGCAACTGACACGACTATGTGCCGCGTGGAGTGAGGATGGATGATGGAAGATGTATATGTCCACGCTTTTTGTACGCGTGTATCGGGGAATATCAGCAACTGGTGCAGATATTCACATGATACAGCGTATAGTAAATAACGTGAAAATATATGTACATATGTATGTATATAAGTAAATATATCTATATATATATAAATCTATAGGTATATATGTATTGATATATATAGATATATATGGATATATATATATAGGTGTAGATGTATGTATATATATATATGTATGTTTATATGTATATAGCTATGTATATATTTATATAATTATATATATATGTATATATATATATATGTATATAAGTATATATGTATATATATATAAGTATATGTATAAGTATATAGATATATATAAAAGTAGATAAATATATATATGTATATATATTATATATATATGTATGTATACATAACTATATAGATATACTACGTATATAACTATAAATATATATATCTATAGATATATGTATGTATATATATTTATGTATGTATACATACGTTACTATATATAACAATGTTTATGGTGTAAGTGTGTGTGTGTGTGCGTAAGTGTGAGTGTAGGTGTGTGTACGTTGGTGAAGGTGTGTGTGTGTGTTGGTGTAGTGTGTGCTGTGAGTAAAAAAAGAGAGAGAGAGAGCGGGCGAGAGAGCTAAGAGAGCGGAGCAGGGAGGATGCAGAAGGGACGAGTTAAGTCATCGGTGGATGGAGGCAGACGTCTGGAGCCATGTCGTCTGCAGGCGGTGGCGAACGTCTGGAAATGGCATCTGCAGGTGCAGGTGATGCGTTTACAGGCCAAGTGTGAGGGCGAAGAGTGGGCGATGGCGCGGAGGAGCGAACATGGAGGAGGGTCTGCGGCGGTCGCGGAGTGGTGCGGAGGTAGGTTGGGGATGGCAAGAGGGTTTAGCCGGCCGCTGCAGTGCGTGCAGCAACAGATTAAGGGTGCAACAGCGAAGGCGACAGAATGGAGAATGAGTCTAGCGGGCCCTGCAGGCGCACGCGGAGGCGGAGAGTGGCTGCGGGGAAGGTCGCGGAGGTGGCGGGGGGAGCTGCTGCTACTGCTGCCGCTTGGCTGCTGCTACCGCGGCTTCAAGCTTCGGAGCATGAAGCGGCAGCAATGGTGTGAGATGAAAAAATGAAACGAAGGAAGACACCATGCCCACCGGCTAGGTGAAGAGCTGGGCGATGGTGTTCCCATTGCGGTGGTGTGCACCACAGTGGGTTCTCCTGCTCGCCAGGTGCCTCCTCGAAGGAGGGCTGATGCATGGGAGGGGAGGACGGTGGAGGAGAAGGTGGTGGCTACGGGTTTCTCTTCTGCAGCAGCGTGTTTGTCGCGAGGAAGAGGCTGCGACTTTAAATAGAGGAGAGCATGGGCATGCAGCATGAGGGGAATGGGGGAGATGGCCACCGTAGGGTATGGTGCGAGAAGGATAGCAGGGAGTGGCGTTGGCAGGACGTGTAGCTGCAGCATGGCGTGGAGTGCATACAGCCACAGGAAGAAGAAGAACCATGGGAAGAGAAAAGAAAGAAAAAGGAAATAAAAAATAGAGAGGGGATGTTTTGCAAAGAGGCACTTGCGAAAAAATGTAAATATGCAAGCCATTTATTCCATTCACTTCTCCTCTCAATTAAATGCATGAATGCAAGTGTTTTTACAAATGCAACTATAGAATCCTAATATGCAACGTTAATGCTAGGAAATAGCATAAGAAGGCTTTATTGCAGGCGTATTTTGAGGTGCAAACATATACCCCCATGCCTATCTTTTGCTAGTCCCTAGCAAAAGAGTATTTAGAAATGATCTTAACCTGAAGATTTTCTTCTGAGGTGATATAGGTGTATTTATTGTCAGATATTGTGAGAGCCAATTGTAGAGAAGATTACCAGTACTTTAAGTCTCACATGACATATATCATCTCTCAACTAACCAGGACTCTTGATATTTAAACCTTAAGTACGATTGCCAGGACCCAGGAGGTTTTTGCCGTACTCGAGAGATCAAGACGTTATGGTTTGTGCTTAGTGAAGGATCAAGACTGACCAGATGAACATTAAGACTCAATCCCAGGGTTTCACGAATTTTTAAGTACAGGTTGGTCCCAGTTTCAGCTCATGTTTTCGGATTGACCCTTAAGACGATTATGGAAAACTCAACTCCCATTTTCTGATTTTTTTTTTTTGTGGCTCACCGAAAAATAAAGTATACAGACATTTATGAGATATACTGACTCTTTTGCAACTTTTTTTTTCCTTTTTTTTGAAACACGTGTCAGTATATCTCTTACAACACATTTTTAAGGAGCACACTTTTTTCCTTTTTGGTGGGAGAGTTTCTTTTTGATGGAAAGAGTCGCTCCTAAACACAAGACTAAAGCCTGGGATAAAAAGTCTACCTGCACGCACAGGTAAGGACTCCACCTTCCCTAATGAACACTAGGGTTGGACCTTATGTTCACCTGGTCTTTCCTGATATGTGTAGTGTGAACCAAGTTTACTTAAGCTCTCAAGTAAAAGCAAACCAACGAATCATGTACTGGTGTCTCAAGTACAAGAATACGTCCTTAGTTAGGAGAGATTTTGATCTATTTCGTCAATGCTTTAAGTGAATTAAGCTGAGCCTGAGCGAATCAAGCTTTTGTGGCCTGGAAATTCTTCAAAACAGAGGTTGAATATCCATAAACACTTGTTGTATTTTTGTTTCAGCTTTCAGATCATTACTAAACACCATTTATTATATATATATATATAATTTTTTTCTTTTTTCTTTTTCTTGCATGTTTATAAAAAGGTGGGAACTATATGATACCATAAAATACCCGGATCCTATAGATGCCTATCCACCCCCCCATGCCAAACGATGCTATGTCCTCATATGCATGTAAGGAAAGGCAGAGAAAGGACGAAAGATCGGGTAACAAGAGCTGAGGTTTAGGGTATAGATCAGGGTGGTAGGGTGGGTGGATGGTGGGTGGTGAAGAGAAAAGTGACGTGATCGCGATAGAGGCGTGAAAAGTGATGGTGGATGGTGAGAGATTTGGCATTTTCTGGGATGAGAGTGTCCGAGGCGGATCAGAAAATAGATTAGGAAGAAGAAGTTGGCCCTTAGATTGGCTAAGAAGAGGGGCTTTTTGGATAGAAGGATCCAAAAGGGAATAGCACCAGTGAGTAAGGTGTGGGCTCAAGGTCCCAGTGTGGATTTGCAAATCCGCCTGATTTGGTGGGAAAGAAAGGGCAATCCGGTCTTCCATAGTGTGGACCGGCGGTGAGCAGCCCGGCGATGACTCAGACCACGTGGTATGGGAAGCGGAGAAAACCTTGTCAGAAGTCTGGTCAGGAGAAGGTAAGGGAATAGGAAGGGATTGGGGAACGTCACAATTTGTATAGGTCAGGCAGTCATCAGGTAATTCGCAGCAGTCTGAATCGGCTCCAATTAGTTCGATACACGTATTGACAGTCATGTCCTCGTCAGACATGTCATCCTCGATGTAATCGCTATCAGCATGAGAGTGCGATGCTGCAGCGAGATTAACCTGAAATCCCAGAGGAATACTCAGAGCTTGCAGAATTTGATGTACCTATCGCTGAGAAGGTTGTACCTGTGGTTGCGGATCACAGGGTACGATGTTTTGCGGGTTTGGAATAGGTTGGGCGGGAAGAGTGCCCTGAGATCGAGTCACCATGCTTAGTTGACTGATCTCAGCATTCTGCTGCGCCAAGTGCTGAAGAGAGGTCATGTTCTCTTTATGGCGCTTTGACATTTCCGTCATCATTCGCATCAATTTATCAATAGGCTCTGATGCGTGTTTGGTTTGCGGCACGCAAGGGCCTGATGGCGGATTTGCCATAGGATTAGACTAGGCCCTTGGAATGATGGGTGCGGGCGATCGCATCGGTCCACCAGCAGGGTTTTGGCATTGCGGGTTGTTGGACGATGCAAATTCGGATGATTGCGCCACCTTGGGTTATACGTGGCAGAAAACGGGTTGTTCCCCAGGGTGCAGGCATCTTCTATTCAAGAAGACGTGTCTGCATATGTGTCTGAGCACACGGAGGCTTGGTCCTCCGTGTTGAAATATTGGCTCGCAGAAGCCAGTTCCATATGACTTACCGAGTCGCTTGGCACGACATTCAATAAGGAAGCTCTTGCAGTGTTTCTCGGGATAAGCCTGGTGTTGAAAGAATTGGAATCGCGACGAAGCAGTGAGGTGGGGGTGTCTGCCATGTTTGTGGAGGAGGAGGACGATTTGGCTTTTTTTTTCTAAATTTAGCAGTCAATTCAAATAGTTCAGGGTTTGTGACCTCCTCCCAAACATGAACTACGCAGGAAGAATTGGGGAGATGAGAAGGGAAGAGAGAGATGAGAGAAATGACGTCGCAAAGGTACACTTGTTTACAAATCAATACAATCAAGTTCCTAACCTCTACAGTGTGCCTTTAGACCTAAAGATCTAAGTTACCAACTATCACAAACTACGGAACCGAATGCGAGCACCGTGGAACCACTAGGCCAGATTGAAAGGCCATTTGCCCCAGTCTTAGACACCCAATAGCACGCGGGAACTCTCACCAGCACGTAGCCGCTACACGCAGGTAGTTAGACCTCCAATCCTTAAAAAGGGTCAAGTTACTACCAGTTTTAATTAGAGGCTTAGGGTCAAGTGCTTTTGGAATGTGAAGGGCGTTGTTTACGGGTAATGCCCAAGTGATTGATTTTCAAAGTGTGCAAAAACAAGCATGCAATGGGGAAATCTCCCCGAATTGAAGTTTTTATTGGTGAATGGTTTTTAGAATTCAGCCTTAAGTAGTATGGATTTTAGGGTTTGTTGAATTACCAATTCAGCCAATCTCCAGGTTTTTCCAAAAATATAGGTTTTCTTTCAAAGCCCAAGAAACCCTTCTTCAATATCAGTTGGTTAATGCATGCTAAAGTACAATGGGCTACCCTAATTGGAGATTTGTATGTGTGGATGCACGAGTCAATTTTATATCAATGTGAAAGGGAGCCAAAGCACTTCAATTCAACTGCTCCCAATCACCAGAAATGATTTCCACACACAAGGCTTCAACCAAAAGATAAAGAAAATCAAATTGTTGGGGTTGAAGTATTCCGGATCGAATCTCAGTCAAGTTGAAAAGTCGTGGTGGGGTTGGAATCAACTCAATTCCAAGTCTCCCCACCAAAAATGTGATCCTGAATTAAAGATAAGTGAGGCAAAAGAGGGATGCAAACAATCTTTTTCTTTGCCTCAAAGAATACTTCCCATGGCGAAAAATCCAAGAATCAATATTCTCATATTTTCACTATGCGAAGTGTGGCGGGAAATCCCGGGGCAGTGGGAGTGAAGACAACCAATCAAACACGTGAATTTTAATCCACTTGCCCCAAGAAATCCCAAGAAGTTTTTCTAGTTTTTTTTTATTTTATTGAGGTGGCAAGTTAATCCTAGTTTGCTAAGAAAAGAAAACCTACTTGTTCGGCAACGTGTGCGAAGCTCCAATGCGGTGTCGGCGTCTTCACGCTCTCGTTCCTGCCTTGGATCTGCCCTCGTTCCTGACTTCGTCTGCTTTCCTTCTCCTTCCACCAAGTTTACCTGCACACCAAAAACAAAAATACTCGTGAAGAGAAGAGAAAAATTAAAAGGAATTGAATAGAAACTTGAAGGCACGCTTCCCCAGCAATGGCACCAGAAAAGGATGATCGGTCGGCTCGGATAGGTTGTTAATGTGATGAGTATATCGTTGAAATGTATATAGTGGTTAACCTAATTCGGAGCTAACCATCTCTTTACAAAATTTTTAACCTGACCTAATTGATTTTATCTTGTCACTTTTAGGCCCAGGGTCGAACTCTGGGAAGTGGGGTTCAAGTCGAATTTCTACGTTTTCCTTAAAATGCATTTTTTCCTTTCGTTTATTGTGTTTTTGGTGTTTTTCTTATTTAGGTTTTTTTTTTCTGGTAATCCTTGTTCTTGAGGCACACCCTCAAAATTGTGTCCTTGGCTTTTAGCCAAAACAGAGTTCCAAAACACGCCTTGCTACCCACAAGACAGGGTACCAGCAAATCAAAGATTATCTTTTCTCTTTTATATTTTTTATCTTTTTACTAAGAAGGAAGCTAACAGACAGAAAGTAAATATAGTATCTATAGATATATATATTTATATGTAGTATATATATAAAGGGCTTGGGGTGGAGGTGGCAATGGAGTGTAGCACCGTGTCGGGTCGATTGTCATCTAGAGAGACGCAACCAACACGACTATGTGCCGCATGGAGTGAGGATGGATGATGGAAGATGTACATGTCCATGCTTTTTGTACGCGTGTATCGGGGAATATCAGTAGCTGGTGCAGATATTCCCGCGATACAGCGTATAGTAAATAACGTGAAAATATGTGTACATATGTATGCATATAAGTAAATATATCTATATATATATATATAAATGTATAGGTATATATGGATAGATATATATAGATATATATGCATATATATATAAGTGTAGATGTATGTATATATATATATGTATGTTTATATGTATATAGCTATGTATATATTAATATAAGTATATATATATATATAATACTATATAGATGTATATATATATGTATATAAGTATATGTATCTAGATATATATATACGTATAAGTATATAGATATATATATAAGTAGATATATATATATATATATATGTATGCATACATAACTATATAGATATACTATGTATGTAAGTATATATATATATATAGATATATGTATGTATATATATTTATGTATGTATATATATGTTACTATATATAGCTATGCTTATAGTGTAAGTGTGTGTGTGTGTGCGTAAGTGTGAGTGTAGGTGTGTGTATGTTGGTGAAGGTGTGTGTGTGTGTTGGTGTAGAGTGTGCTATGAGTAAAAAAAGAGAGAGAGAAAGAGAGAGAGAGAGGGAGGGCGAGAGAGCTGAGAGAGCGGAGCGGGGAGGTCGCAGAAGGGACGAGTTAAGTCATCGGTGGATGGAGGCAGACATCTGGAGCCGCATCGTCTGCAGGCGGAGGCGGACGTTTGGAAATGGCGTCTGCAGGTGGAGGTGATGCGTCTGCAGGCCAAGTGAGAGGGCGAAGAGTGGGCGATGGCGCGGAGGAGCGAACGTGGAGGAGGGTTTGCTGCGGTCACGGAGGGGTGCGGAGGTTGGCAGGGGACGGCGAGAGGGCTTAGCCGGCTACTGTAGTGCGCGCAGCGGCAGGTTAAGGGTGCAACGGCGGAGGCGACAGAACGGAGAATGAGCGGAGCGGGCCCTGCAGGCGTGAGCGGAAGCGGAGAGCAGCTGCGGGGAAGGTCGTGGAGGAGGCGGGGGGAGCTGTTGCTGCCGCGGCTTCAAGCTTCGGAGCTTAAAGCGGCGGCAATGGCATGAGATGAAAAAACGAAATGAAGGAAGACACCACACCCACCAACTCGTTGAAGAGCTGGGCGGTGGTGTTCCCACTGTGGTGGTGTGCACCACAGTGGGTTCTCTTGCTCGCTGGGTGCCTCCTAAAAGGAGGGCTGACGCATGGGAGGGGAGGACGGTGGAGGAGAAGGTGGTGGCTGTGGGTTTTTCTTCTGCAGCAGCGTGTTTGTTGCGAGGAGGAGGCTGCGGCTTTAAATAGAGGAGGAGAGCATGGCCATGTAGCATGCGAGGAATGGGGGAGATGGCCACCGCAGGGAATGGTGCGAGAAGGACAGCAGGGAGTGGCATTGGTCGGACATGCAGCTGCAGCATGGCATGGAGTGCATGCAACCGCAGGAAGAAGAACCGTGGGAAGAGAAAAGAAAGAAAGAGGAAATAAAAAATAGAGAGGGGACTTTTTGCAAAGAGGCACTTGCGAAAAAATGTAAATATGCAAGCCATTTATTCCATTCTCTTCTCCTCTCAATTAAATACATGAATGCAAGTGTTTTTACAAATGCAACTATAGAATCCTAATATGCAACGTTAATGCTAGGAAATAGCATAAGAAGGCTTTATTGCAGGCGTATTTTGAGGTGCAAACACTAGATTAGTACCTTGTTCTTTATATTTATGTGCTTTCATTTACTGCTTAGTAGTGTAGCTCTTATTCTCCCCCAATGATGCATGCAAAATCCCCCCATAGATTCCTATATGCGATCATTTCCTCTTAGCTAGATTTGTATTTTTCAAGCTTTCCTTATTAAGCTTTCCTCTAAACTCCATGTTGCAAACATCCTTCGGAATGAATGAATAAAAGATATATTTTTTATATACATATCTCTATGTTGAAAATCACTATGAGCTTATTGGTTGCAATCTATTTTATGTGATTCAAGATGCCTGCTTTTCATTTTTATATATTGCAACAAGCAAGTCGGTTCCTGAAAATGTTGAAGATTTAACTATCAATGCATTTTCTGTAAATGGCCACCACATAACTAAAATTGTGTCTACCGAAACTCATACTTTCACCTTCATTTTCTATCTAACACATGCACACGTAATCAGAGTTCACAGTAGAAGTGGCAAAACTTTAATACGAAGATTGGAAACCGACATGTGATTCTAAACAAGTAGAGCGATAAAAGATCGATTTCAAATTTTAATAGTCGCCTCCCAGAGATGAACGACCGGGACTCAAAGTCTCGTTATCTTTTTATAAATATTTTTTTTTTGATCGTATTGCGCACTATACTACGATGCATTTTCCTATCAAAACGTGCTTTACGAGACACGAACAAATGGCATCGTTGCTGGGGAGGCAATGTCATTTTTTTATTTCGATCTTTTGAGCTATCATTGACAAATCGTCCTCTACTTTGTTTTTGAGTGTGCAGGACAACACAGGAAAAACAGGAGTTGCACACACAACGAGCGTGGAAAAATTTCCAGGTGCACATCACACCTTCTTTAGGCTAGGTTTTTTTTTTGTGAACCCTAGGTTAGATTTGCTTCCAGCAATTTCATTTGGAAAAAAAAGAAAGCTTATTCATTTTTGTGAAAAAGAAAAAAAAAATTGAAAAAAAATCTAGGTAGTTAGATTAGGTTTCTTTTTGAACCCTAGGTTAGTTTTCAAAAAGCAAAAGAAAAAATTTGAAAACCCTTTGACAAGAAAAAAAAATTCCACTTTGAAAAAGAAAAAAAAAATTTTCAAAATTTCTTGAAAAAACAAACTTTTTTTTGGGAAAGTTTGAATTTTAAACTCAAACACATTTTTAAAGCTTCCCCACCATTTTCTGATTTTCAGCCAGATTTCAAAGTTTGTTCTAAAAATTCGATTGCCGAAAAAGTAGTGAACAAAAAAAATCTAAAATTCAAGTTAGACCTTCATTTTCAAGCCATCTTTCAAATGGCACCGTTCTTTGAAAAAATTGAAGTATAAAATTTTTAAAGAGTCACGAAGTGCAAGGGGGTCATACTGACCCAGATTTGAGATTTTTGAAAATTCAAAAAGCAATTTTGAGCAATCCATGAATCTATTTTGACTAAAAATGGTGAGGTTTGAAAGCTGATCTCAATGGCTTTATCTTCCATATTTTTCCTGAATTTTTGAAAGTCATTGGTACTGTTTCAAAGCGAAAAATCGACCAGGGGTCAAAATTCCAAATCTGACCTTTAGACATTCAAAAATCTCTAAAAATTCAGTTGAAACAGTAAAAATTACAAGAAAATATTTTCTGAAAATATAATTGAAAAAGGAATCTACTCCCAAAGTTTCAATTCAGCTAGATTCCAAATTTTATTAGAGAATGAATTTTTTTTTTTGTTCCGCTGAAGAACAACACAAAAGAACAAAAAACCCTAGAATTGCATGAACCTTAGGTTACATCTTTAGGGTTATAATCTAGAGACCACATTGGGCTAACCTAGACATAGTCAAGTATAGTACTTAGTCGGTGATCTTGGTTACCTTGTGGGCCACTCACCACAAACCCCAACTGAAGAAACATGGGCTAAAAATCAAGTCTAAAATACGAAATCAACCCAATTTCGTTGTCGTACTACTGGGTGCTTTCAACCTCTTGGCTGGGTTAGTCGAGAGGCGAGAATCACTTTCAGTCGATTGTGCGACAAATTTTTCTTCAGGAATTAGAACTTAAAATGGAAAATCTGGTCAGAAGATCATAAGGACCATCTGATTGACAAGGCATTAGCCTTGTCTGGCTTAGCTACACCAACCCAGGGGTTGGGTGGCATATGCAAGGTAGGAGGTCACTTAGACGTCAACTGGTTGGACCTTGGAAGGCACTCCCAAGGAGGCGAGTCACCTCACCAGGACCATCTTCTCCGCCTACTTTTGCACGTGAATTCCTACAAAAGTTCTTCCCAATCGATCGAACAAACACGATGAGGTGCGCAATCACAACATTTTCCCAAGAAGCTGGGGAGAAGTTGCATGAAGCCTAGGACCGATTCCACAACCTTCTCTGAAAATGGCCGCACCATGGTATACCCAGATGGCACCTAGCTCAACTCTCTTACCAAGGGCTGGATGACAGACATCAGTATCTGGCCGATGCATCTAGTAGTGGGAATTTCCTGGTGAAAGACGAGAACAATGCATTTGAGCTGTTCGAATCTTTGGCAGAGAACTCGATGAATGCCGCGTCCATGAACCAGTTCCAGCTGCCTGGTAAGCAGTGGGTTGGTGTCCATGAGGCTCACTCCGAGTCTATTCAAGTCGACATGGATATCATCGTCAAGCAGCTGGATAGCATAAACCTAATTGAGGAAAAGATTGACCAAATTAGTCAAGGTCAATCAAACCTGAACTCTACTATTCCAAGACCCTCCTATGCACCTCGAACCCCCTGCTCGAGTTAATCTACTGACTCGGGATGCATCTTCTCCTTATTTATGAGATCCTGCATATCAGGATCCTGTAAACAATCCAGATTTGGCACCTTACGACCAGGGTTACACACCACTCGCAGATTATAATATGTATCCCCTTGATGGATATACGTCTCAGACGTCTTCGGCCTATGAGGGCATCGGTGCTATTCAATGATACGGGTCTAATAACCCGTATTCAGAGATGTGTAACCCTGGTTGGTGCCAACATCCGAACTTCTCCTGGTCTAGTAGCTCATAGAGACCACATCAAGATCCACACTTCTAGATCAGGCAATACCGAAATGCGCAAAACACATACCCTAGGCAGTAGCCATTCCTGCATTAGCGACAACCCCATTCTAAATACCAGCCGCTGCACCAAGCTGCCAGTTACCCTCCAAAGTGTCCTAACCCTTTGGAGGCACCAAAAGAGGAGCTGCAAGAATCGATGAGGAAATCTACATAGGATAGCTTGCAGATAATGAATGCAATGGCTGACAAGATACAGACTATACAGAACACGCAAACCAGCTATTGCAGGAGCATAGGACTCAGGGAGCCTTGCCCTCACAACTTGTCCTGAACCCTCGGTATGGGCAGAAACAAGGTGCCCCGCCTAGGTTTTAGGCACCACAGGGACAGGTACATGCCAAATTACAGGTGCCTCCTGCACCACCAGGTTACGCTCAAGGCTAGCCACCTTTGTAGAATCTCGCATACTTTTCCCCTTCCGCTCCCCCACCACCTCATGGACAGCAAGCTGATGCAAATGTTATTTCATTGAGTGGAAGGAAGACATTCGACCCACCACATAGGCAGGTAGGTCCTGAATTTTCTCACCCTTCACCACAGGAGGGTTCAACTCCTTCTTCATCTCAAGTACCACCAACGGTAGATAAGGGTAAGAGGCCATTTGACCTTGAGATTCCCGTCCCATTTCCTGAGGCCTTGATGCAAAATGTTGTACGGAAAAAGGGCACACGGAATTTTGAGGACCTAAATTCAATGTTTAAGGAGGTACATATTCAAGTCTCCCTCCATAAAGTAATTGATCACATCCCCACTGTCACCAGGTTCTTCAAGGACTACTATGCCCCGAAGCGACAGCCTAGAATTGGACGACAAGTGGTACTGTCAAAGGAGGCTAGCACTGTGATTCTAGCTGACTTGCCACCGAAACGGAAAGACCCTGGTACCACACCCATATCCTACTTCTTGTTGGATTCTCCATTTGATCGGGCCCTTCTAGATCTGGGTTTGTCCATCAACCTAACTCCCACTGGCATATTTGATCGATTTCGATTTGGGGAGTCAAAGCCTACCTCAGTCACAATTCAGCTGGCTAATAAATCAGCGAAACCACCAAGAGGGGTGGTTGAGAACGTGATCGTAAAAGTCTGCAAATTCTATTTTCCCGCAGACTTTTTCGTTCTCGATATGGAGGTCCTCCTAATCTCTGAGATGCGCCAATTATTTTGGGTCGCCCATTTTTAGCAACAGCTCGAGCAAACATCAATTATGCATCTGGGTGTATCGAAATAGCCCTAGTTAATGAGCAACTTCGACTTGACATATTCAGGGCGCCAAGGAATTTTGACTGTGATCACATAGAGGAGGATGGTGAAGACAAAGATTTGACATACTGTGGTAACATTCGGCTCCTTTGTGACAACCCAATGTCCCATTCGTCTGCACTATTAGGGTTCTTGGACCTCGATCCACATGGGACTGAGACCACTGCACTACACATATCTCCTGGAGGATCTGATTGTTTAGGGTGTGCTTCTAACTACAGCACCCCTGAATCAAGCTATCCTGATCTGCACACTACTGAATCGCCCCTGTTGTTGCAGGAAGATGTGACCGCAGCTAACAGGCTTCCTGTTAATCTAGTCATAATCGATTCTCTCACAAGAAGCAAATCAACTAGAATTCACATGGATATAGATCAGCAGATTCCCACCCTCGAGTTTGCTCCTCCCACTCTCATTTCTGACTCTGACCCACCCTTGATTGAATTGAAGCCCTTACCTGACTAACTTAAGTATGTGTTCTTGGGCAAAAGTGAGACATACACAGTCATTATTAATGCCCGCTTAACCCAAGAATAGGAGCATCAATTGATTTCTACACTACAAGACCATAGCGCTGCTATAGGGTGGAGCATTGCTGATCTCTGTAGCATTCGCCCCTCATATTGCAGTCATCACATTTACACGGATGAGGGGGTGAAACCTTCGAGACAACCTCAAAGACGGCTAAACACGAAAATGCTAGAGGTTGTTAAGAAGGAGATCATCAAATGGCTAGATGCAGGTATTGTACACCCAATCTCTGGTAGACAATGTGTGAGTTCGATCCAGATAGTGCCTAAGAAAGCAGGACTCACCGTAGTCAAAAATGAAAAGGCGAATCCATACCGACTCTCATTGTGACATCTTGGTGGGTCTGCATCAACTATAGGAAGCTGAACATGGCTACCTAGAAGGATCACTTTCCTTTGCCTTACATTGATCAGATCTTAGAACAGTTAGCGGGATGTAGTTTCTTTTGCTTTCTGCATGGATACTCCGGGTATAATCAAGTAGCAATTAGCCCGGAAGATCAAGACAAGACCACATTCACATGCCCCTTTGGAACATTCACTTTCAAGCAGATGCCCATTGGCCTCTGCAATGCACCAGCCACATTTCAACGTCGTATGATGGCCATCGTCGCTGACATGATTGGGGACTATGTGGAGGTATTCATGGACGATTTCTCTGTTTTAGGAGATGATTTCGCATCTTGTCTTGATAACCTCACCAACATCATGAAATGGTGTATTGAGGTAAACCTAGTACTATCCTGGGAGAAAAGCCATTTCATGGTGAGGGATGGCATAGTACTAGGGCATAGGATCTCTAAAAATGGACTCGAGGTCGATCAAACTAAATCTGAGATTATTGCCCACTTACCACCACCTAGCTCGATCAAGTAGATCAGATCATTCTTGGGTCACGTCAGCTTCTATCGAAGATTTATATGCGATTTCTCAAAAATTGCATGGCCTTTGACGAATCTCCTTGTTGCTGATGCCCCATTTCAATTCGATACCTCATGTCTCAGTGCCTTTGAGACTTGACGAAGCACTTTCTCTGATTCCTCGATTCTCCAACCACCCGACTAGTCTCTTGATTTCGAGATGATGTGCGATGCTTCTAATTCTGTCGTCAGTGCCATTTTAGGCTAGCGTCAGGAAAAATAACTTTTTGTCATATACTATGCTAGCAAGATGCTGAATGAGGCTCAGTGCAATTATACTATCACCGAAAAAGAATTGCTAGTAGTAGTATTCGGGTTGGAGAAATTCAGATCTTATTTATTAGGGTCAAAAGTCATCACCTTCACTGACCACTCCACCCTCTAGCATCTGTTGGCAAAGAAGGATGCCAAACCCTGGCTTATCAAATGGATCATTCTATTGCAGGAATTTGATATTGAAATTCGCGGCAAAGTTGGAAAGTAGAATGTTGTGGTGGATCACGTATCCAGACTGGACGCGGGCCACATTCCTTATTCCCTGCCCATCCATGAGTAATTTTCGGATGAATCTCTTTTCGCAGTTAACTCTGTTTAGTTCCCCTGGTATGCGAATATCATGAACTACCATGCCGCAGGCAAGATTCCTGCGAACCTATCCAAGGGCTAGAAACTCAAATTCACTCTGGAGGCAAAATTCTACCTCTGGGATGACCCACTGCTCTTCCGCATTGGAGCAGATCAGATTATTCGAAGATGCATCCCAGATTCTGAGATCCCCAATGTGTTATCTTTTTGCCACAATGATGCTTGTGGTGGTCATTTCTCGGGACGGAAAACTACAGCAAAAATTTTGCAGTCGGCATTTTTCTAGCCAACTATTTTCAGAGATACACACGAATACACCCAACACTGCAAAGGATGCCAGTCAGTCGGTTCTATGACCAAGAGAGAGATAATGGCACTCCATCCCATCATGGTTGTAGAAGTGTTCGATGTCTGGGCCATCGATTTTATGGGCCCTTTTCCGAACTTGCATGGCTTCGAGTACATATTACTAGTCATTGACTATGTCTCAAAGTGGGTCGAGGCCATCCCGGTGAGACGAGCTAATCACAAGACTATCATTTCTTTCATACGGCAATACATCTTCACGAGATTCGGAATACCCCGCGCTGTAATTAGCAACGGGGGAAGCCACTTCATTCATGCCCACTTCAGGTCATTATTAAAGAAATACGGGGTACATCACTGTATAGCCACCCTGTATCACCCGTAGACCAAGGGACAGGCTGAAGTGTCTAACCATCAGATCAAGCTAATTCCCCATAAGACGGGTAGACCCGACAGGAAGGACTGGCCCGATAAATTTGTTGATGCGCTTTGTGCATATTAGACCGCATACAAGGCCCCACTCAGAATGTCACCATACCGTATGGTATATGGCAATGCCTGTCACCTTCCTGTAGAGCTGGAACATCGCACCTTCTGGGCTGTGCAAAAATGTAACCTTGACCTCGATGTAGAAGGTCAAGAATGGAAACTCCAGCTCAGCAAATTAGAAGAGATTTGGAGGGAGGCCTATGAGAACGCATTGATATACAAGGACAAGACCAAGGCCTTTCATGACCGCCACATCCGAAGGAAAGCATTCACGTCCAACCAGCAAGTTTGGTTGTTTGATTCACAATTAAAACATTTCGTAGGGAAGCTCAAGTCCAAGTGGACTAGCCTGTATGTTGTGATTCATCCATATCCTAATGGGGTACTCCATATCAGGGACCCAAAATCTGGGCATATATCTATGGTAAATGGCCAGTGCCTCAAGCCATTTTTGGCCCAGGAAGCTCCTCCACTTGACAAGATCGTTCATCTTATTGAGGACGTGTGATTGAATTCTTGCCCAACTGGAGGCGTTAAACTCAGCATCTATCCCACATTCCACCATCATCTATACATAACCATTTTTATATATAGCATATTTTTCTTTAAGCATATTTTCTTTCTGGATATTGCATACTGACAAGTTGGTCGGTGCTAAATGTATAATTTCAAGAGAAATTCCAGGTGATTTCTAACCATTTTCTCCTTGCTGTATTTATTCTCTTGTACATTGATGGATGAGGACACGCAAGAACATAGGCATGGGTGGGTAGATACAACAAAACTGGAAAATTTTTATGCCAACATTTAGGAAAAACTCGGAGCTACATGTAAAAAGTACTTTAGGACCCTAAATAAAAGAACAACCGACCCCACCTCCAATGCTCGCATTGGAGCTAGAAATCGTCTGCAATAGCCATTTCCAACTCACTCGCTCACCTTTTGTTCTAAATTTAGGGTCAAGCTGAATGTAACACGAAAGTCTACTTGTTTGTAGCATATATACATAGTGCATCCATGAATAAGATTATTTTATTAAGAGAATGCATTAGGGATTTATCCTCTAGTTGATTCCTATAATCTGGAATCCAGTAGAACTTTTCACATACACGTAGAATTTGCAATGGATTTACGGTGAAGGCTGATAAATGTCTTTAGTCTGTCAAGAAGAAGCAGTGCCTCTTTACTTGAACCCTTGGATAGTGTTTTGGGAGCTAGGCTTTTTTTCCTCCGAAAATCAACCAAAAAGTGTGAGATGAGAGTAAAGCGTACTGGTGCTCTAAGATTAGTGCAAGGAATCCAGAATCCTAGATAATTAGGTGATCATATGCAGAGATAAGGCGAAGTTTTCAGTCTCGGTTCCTTCATATACATTTTGTGCGAATTTTGGGAGCCACCAAATAATGCAAATACGTGGAGAGCAAGTTTTCATAAAACTAGGCCTAAGGTGGATGGTTAGGACCATTCTTTATGGAATCCTTGGCTGAAGGAGGGTGTTGATGTAAAGGTCAGAGATACACCATCCAATCCATCTTTCTCGGTGCTGTGAGTCGGTACTTCCACCTAATAAGCCACCTAATGTCTGTTGAGTACCACCAATCCCTAATAATCCCTCCTCAATAAAGTTCATGAATGTATGCCAGTTGTGTTCTGTTGAAAAAGAAAAAAAACAAAGAGAAAATAAAATTTACATAAAATAATAATAAAAAACAATTGATGAAAAGAAAGAAAAATTGAAAAAAATTAGAAAAAGAAGAAAAAGCAAAGAAGAAAGAGTGAATATTTAGTTCAATTGCATTAAGGCAATACCGCCAAGTAAATTTGAGATCCACCAAATAAGGCCTTAACCCACCTTTCTTGTGTTTCTGACTACCTGAATATTGGCTGAGGAATTCTGACTTAGTGTTAAAGTTATGGGAACTCAATTAAAGTGTTAATGCCAAGTGAGACCACCAAATACAGGTCATATGTGTCAATCTGGTGAGATTGTGAGCTCTAAGAAAAAGAAAGAAAAGAAAAGAAAAAGAAAAAGAGTAAGAGAGAATGAATACGAAGGAATCAAAAGAGAGCATAGTTTTGCTTGTCTTTCGTTGTGTTGAGTTACTTGATAATCTGGGAATTTAGATTCTGTAGCACTAATCTCTATGTAGCACCAAGTGAGAGTGAGCCACCAAATAAATACCCGTACCCTTCAGAGACTCTACCCAAGCTTAAAGCCATGTGGAATTCATAGAATATCCTGAATAACCCGAGGGAAGAAAATTGGCCCATCCCGCTAGAATTTTTACTCGGGTCAAGTGTAGGATTTAGAGGTGAATTAGTTTTTCACTCGAATCCATTGCAAAAGCTACATAGCTACACTGTCACGATTGTCTGGATTTCTAGAGCATAGGATGAAAACAAAAAGGAGAAAAATATCTAGGCATATACTTTATAAAATAGTCAATCCCTTAGAGACCCTTTTGTAAATAACTTAGTCTTGCATTTGCTAGGGACTAGTAAGATTTAGGCATGGGGGTATGATTACGCAGCAATCATAGGTCTTAATTGACCTAAATTAGGCTAGGACTTAGCATAAATTAGGGCAATTCAAGTATGCATAAGCATTACCTGCATCTTTATTGCTTTCTTTTAGCTCTGCAAAAAATAATGCTATAATGTGCTAATTAGGTGCATTATGTCAATTACAGGTAATAAGCTGGATCTGAAGCTAGATCTGAAGCTGGATCTGAAGTTGTATCAGGAATAATTGGTGTTGCAGCAGAGCTGGAGAAGAAAACTTAGATTAGATATAGTAAATAATGAAGTAAGGGAATTAAGGTATGCTACTCTATTAAGTAGGAATAAAGCAGTAAAATGTGAAGAACTTAGGTCCATCCAAGCCCTAGGATAGCCTAGAAGCCTCCCCAAGCCTTAGCCACCCTTAGATTAGGTGACCACACCCTAGGAAACCCTAAAACCCTAATTCCAACCCCTATATGTACATCCAGATGAATTATAGGATGTCAAGAACCCTTAGCCAAGTCCCGCACATCTTAAACCCACTTCTGCAGTGTTATTGGTCACCCAAACACTTTGGCATACGTCTAATTTCTGCATAGTAGCCAAGACAGAACCTAGAATTCCCCCTAACTCTGATTGGATGTCTAGAATTGAAGTCTGGACTTCTAATTTTTGAGTATAAGACATCTAATTCTATTTTTGGATGTCTGGAACTGTTCCCCAGTTCCTATTTTGATATTCAAGTCTTGATCTTGGATCTCTTGCTCCCTAAACCCAATTCCAACCCCATGGGAACCTAAATTAAGGTACCCTAACCCAAGTACATCACCTCTAGACCTCTTTGAGGACCTAATTAGGTCCTCACTAAACCCAATTGACTTAGATCATAGTCAATTACCATTGCATAGTCAATTGGACTCATAGGGTCCAATTGAGCTCAGATCTTAACCCACACAATTACAATTGGACTCAATGAGAGTCCAATTGGCCTAAGCCCAACCTAATTGAGTTATTTCACTCTTAATTTGGTTCACACTCATTCAATTAAACTTGTGTTAAGTTCAATTGCAATTCCACCTTCACAATTAGGGTTTGCAACCCTAATTTAAGGCTTACACATACCTATGCCCCTTAGGACCTAACCTAAACCACTTAGCCACATAGGGCACGGCCACACACTCACACACACACACCCATTCACGCACGTACACTCATCTAGAGTTCTATAGAACTCTCTTCAAAGTGGCGCCACTCTTGGTTGCCAAATTTAGCAACCAAGAGCCATTCAATTCTTAGATCCACTTTTTATGGATCTAAGAACTACCACTCTCTCTCACCACGGCTGGCCACTTATGGGGCTCTCTCTAAAGAGTTCCACACTTCTCTAGAGAGTCTCCCTTGGGTCTATAAAAAGACCTAAGGGGTGGCCATTTGCACCCATCCCATTCTTGGCACTCATTCACAATCTAGGTTAGGTACCTTCGCATTCATTCCACCTCCACTAGTTGTGAACCATTGCTGCCACCATCTTCTTGTTAGGATGCGGGATCTTCTCCCCAACCTCTCTCCAACGGCCGACCTAAGCACCATTGGCCGCCCCTCCTTTTCCTCTCAACCACTCAAAGGCCATCAGAGACCACCTCTGAATGCCCTTCTCTTCTGCTAGATTAGTAGGTAGTTCCTCATATTTATATGCTTTCGTTTGCTACTTAGTAGTGTAGCTCTTATTCTCCCCCAATGATGCATGCAAAATCCTCCCATAGATTCCTGTATGCGATAATTTTATGTTAGCTAGATTTGTATCTTTCAAGATTTCCTCTAAACTCCATGTTGCAAACGTCCTCTTGAATGAATGAATAAAAGAAATATTTTTTATATACATATCTCTATGTTGAAAAACACCATGAGCTTATTGGTTGCATTCATGTGACTCAAGTTGCCTGCTTTTCATTTTTATATATTGCAATAAGCATGCCGGTTCCTGAAAATATTGAAGATTTAACTCTCAATGCATTTTCCGTAAATGGCCACCACATAACTAAAATTGTACATACTGAAACTCTTACTTTCACCTTCATTATCTATCTAACACATTCGCACGTAATCAGAGTTCACAATAGAAGTGGCAAAACTTTAATCCGAAGATTGGAAACCGGCATGCGATTCTAAACATGTAGAGCGATAAAAGATCGATTTCAGATTTGAACAAATGCCTCCCAGAAACGAATGACTGGGACTCAAAGTCTCATTATCTTTCTAAACATTTTTTGTTTAATCGTATTGCACACTATACTACAAGGCATTTTTCTATCAAAATGCGTTCTACGAGACATGGACAAATATATAGATTTGATAGATGGTAATGTAAGGGAGTTAAGGTATGCTATTCCATTAAGCAGGAATAAAGCAGTAAAATATGAAGAACTTAGCACCATCCAAGCCCTAAGACAACCTAGAAGCTTCCCCAAGCCTTAGCCACCCTTAGATTAGGTCACCGCACCCTAGGAAACCTTAAAACCCTCATTCCAACCTCTTTCTAAATGTTCAGATAAGTAATAGGACATCCAGAACCCTTACCCAACTCCATCACACCTTAAACCCACTTCTACAGTGTTATTGGATGTCCAGACACTTGGTCAGACATCCAATTTCCATAGAATAGCCAAGATAGAGCCTAGAATCCCTCCTGACTCAGATTGGACATCCAGATAACAAGTCTAGACTTCTAATTTTTCACTATAAGATGTCTGACACTTTTATTGGTTGTCTAGAATTGCTCTCCAATTCCTGTTTTGAGATTCAAGCCTTCATCTTCGATGTCTAAGTCCCTAAACCCAATTCCAATCCCATAGGAACCTAAATTGAGGTACGCTAACCCTAGTACATCACCTCTAGACCTCCCTAAGGACCTAATTAGGTCCTCACTAAACCTAATTGACTTGGATCTTAGTCAATTCCATCAGCCTATTCAATTGTACTCATTGAGTCCAATTAAGCCTTGATCTCACTAAAGACTATCCAATTGGACTCAGTGAGAGTCCAATTGACCTAGACCTAACTTAATTGACTTATTTTACTCTCAATTAAGTTTTCACACACCCTTAGTGAATTAGGGTTTACAACACTTATTTGAGACCTACCTTAACCTAATCCCACTAGAACCTAACCTAACCAACCTAGCCAACAAAGCTTTGACCCACACACACCCACACACGCCATCCACATGAAAATACCTAGCCTGGAGTTCTCTATAACTCTCTACCCTATGTTGTTGCCTTGTTTACTAAAATTAGCAACCAAGAGCCATTCAATTTTTGTATCCACATTTGGTGGATCTAAAAACCACCATCCATCCTCTCTCACTCTCCCATGGGCTCCCACCATAAGCCTCCCTAGAGAATGCCATAATTCTCTAGAGAGCTTCCCTTACGTCTACAGGAAGACCTAAGGGGTGGCCATTTGCACCCATCCATCTCTTGCCTTTATTCATTTCCATTTAGGTTATCTACATTCCACCTCCACGAGTTGCCTTACCATGGTTGCCACCATCTCCAAGCCAGGATGCTGGATCACCTCTCCAACCTCTCTCCAAGGGTCAGCCTAAGCACCATTGGCTGCCCCTCCTTCCCCTTTCAACAACTCAAAGGCTATCGGAGACCACCTCTGAATGCCCTTATTTCTACTAGATTAGTAGCTTAGTTATTCATAGTTACATACTTTTATTACTGCTTAGTAGTGTAGCTCTTTATTCTCCCCCAACGATGCATGCAAAATCCCCAAATAGATTCATGTATGCGATCATTTTCTGTTAGTTAGATTTATGTTTTGAAGCTTTCCTCTAGTTCCATGTTGCAAACACCCTCCTGAATGATTGAAAGAAATTTTTTTATATATATATCTCTGTGTTGAGAATCACCATTAGCTTATTGATTGTAATATATTTTGTGTGATTAAAGTTGCCTACTTTTAATTCATGATATTCTTGCAACTAAGCATGTTGTGCTTAAATACGTAATAACCATAAATCGCCATGCAATTTTAAGCAAGTAGTGCAAAAACGATCGATTTTAGATTTACATAAACACCTCCCAGAGACGAATGACCGGGACTCAAGTCTCGTTATCTTTACAAAATCATTTTTTGATGAACATTTTAGCACGACTATACTACTATTTTCGATGACTTTAAAATGTACAAAATTGGCTTCTGTATGTCACAATTTGAATCAATTCTAATTCAAGTAAAATTCAAGCCACAATCAAGTTTAAAATTGGTAGACTTAGGTCTTAATTCATACATTCGATCGACTTAGAATTGCGGTGATAAGGAAGGGTGAGTGGGGGAAACCTTGTGAAGATAACATCATCATCAGTCATATCTAGCTTTATTTAGTCATATTCAATAATTAAATGTTTCTACATAATAGCAAGAGGACCATAATTCATTGCATAATCATTCAGAGTGAAATAAAAGAAAAAAAGGGTAAAAATGCAGTTTCCATAGCATATGTCAATTACAGAATAACCTCAGGTTTTTCCAGGGGTTAACTAAAGGTCAAATGATCTTAAATGTCTAGCAAGAGGGTCTGTGCAGACAGAAATGAGTTTTCACATGTTTCAAGAATTAAATAACATCTAAAACCTTAAAAAAAGACCTACTTAATCTACTGAGGTTCTGGTCAGGATAAAATTCACCCAAACCCTCTAAAATTCATAGAAAAATATTCTCTTGGGTTTGGTACCTTCAATTTGACCATCAGAACCCATCTTGACCTAAAATAGAGACGTAGATAGATTATTAGCCTAATTTGGGTTTTTGCATAAATTACCCAGTCAAACTAGGTCAAAACTAAAATTCAACTTTACCATTGGATTTATTAGGCCCAAATTAGGATTGGATCAAACTTGGGCCCAATCTGAGATTATTTTGACCTAGTTTTCATTTTGATCCAAATCTGATGTTCGTTATCTCAAATGGCCCCTTGACTTTCAAATTTCTTACACACAACCCCCCAACTTTATCCTTTTCTTCTTCAAAAAGGTCCCCCCGCACAGAACTCCTAATCCTAAAGCTCATATGACAATCAATCAAGGATTTCTTCTTGATTGATTGATGAAACCTTCTCAATTTTGAACCGGAGATCCCTCTTGAAATCTTCTTTCAATTAGACTGATTCTTGAGCTACAAATCTTTCCCAATCAATCATGCGAATGCATGAGATATTTGGGCTTCCAACTCTGGTGACCTTCTAAGCTCCAATCGAGTCCTAATACCTATATAAAGACCCCTAGGACCTACCCATCCTTCCTACGCTTGAATTCGACTGGAACCACCCTAAAATCCTCCCTCCTCTCTGGCTGAATAGCTCCTCGACTTCTGGCGATCTCCCCCTGACTCCATTCTTCATCCATTCACAATAACAGTGACTACTTTATTCTTCCCACTCTCTTCCACGTCGTGTCGTACTAGCTGACGTCTCTTCCTCCATCGTCTTCGCTATCCTACACCCACCAGAGCACCTTTGTCCCCAGCGCCGACATACCCCCGACAAGTCGATCTCCCCCCTTCTATATGTAATTCTAGGGTTAGTTAGGTCCTCTCCCTCACTACTTCATTTCTAACTTCTTTCCTATCCCTTTCAACCACCGACTACGTCGTTCACCTTCATCTCCTCTGTCTCTGGCCGCTTCTACGGCGAGGTGTTTCCATTGCCACACAACTTCATCCAAGTCGCTGACAAACCCGTTACCTCTGCCTCGATCCCAGAAGAAAAAGCCCTAACTTAGTTAGGTCGATTTCCCCACCAAACCCTCCACCCAACATTATGCCCTCCACACTAATAGACTAAGGTCATACGACCTTTCCACTCATTTGCACGCACTGCCACCTTAATCAACATGTTCGCCGTCCTCCGGTGAACCTTTTGAACTGGTTTAACGTGGTTGAAAGACCATTCTTTGGATTTCAGGTACCTAGGGTACAATCGCCATTACCGAAGAGCTTTAAGCAAGCATTGAAGTTTGCTACCCAGCCAAAAGCCCCAGGTCATTGCTCTAGGTGGTGCCGAATCAGTCCAAGAATACGCCCAGGTCCTTGATTGAGAGCGTGAACCCCAGCAGCTATTTCAATTGGAGACATTTTCACCTGTAGACACACACGAGTAAGAAGCTATGTAAATAGTCCCACCTCGGATACTAAAGAGTATGTGTAGCGGCATAAATTGAAAAAGTCGCACAGTTTCTTTGGCTCCTAATATGAGAGTCAGGTCCTCCTTACTTGATCATAAACCCACCTAACCTACCTTCACACCTTGGCTACTACCCATGTCGGTAGCCCTGGTCCCAAGTACATGGATCCCTGACACCTAATTACCCGAGCATATGACCAAACATTGAGTAAGAGAAGGGGAAGAGAGAGAGAGGGCACGGGGTCTTGGGGGGTTTTGCTCCTGAAACCTTCCAACACTTAGCCAAAATCTGAGTTCTCCTCCCTTACTCCTGGAGAAGAGAAGAAGAGGCAGAAGAAGAGGAGGACTGTAGAAGAAGAAGAGAAAGATAAGGGCAAGATAGAAGAAGACTCATTGAACATTCTAGCTTCTATGCCGTTAAGTCGTCTAACTGAAAGTTCTGTCGCTAGATAGTACGCCATGCACTAAACCTTGCATGGATTTAAAGTGGTTGATACTGTTCATTTATTTAGATCATTAAGTTATTTTTATATATGTATCTAAGCTAATAATTGGTGATTCAAATCACCATTATTTTTTCTTAGATGACTTTTTTCCTCATTGGAACCTTGATATACTCATATTATACTTTGCATATTAATTTTTGAGTAATTAATTGTGCTCATTTATATTATTTATTGAGATTAGTGCGTGAATTCCATTTTTTCTCCCTGTGTTCAACCTCGGACTTCAATTCGCGTTATAAATTATATATGTTTAATGAGGATTTAGAGGATACTACAATGAACAAATATTTAAATCTCCTCATTCGCACAATTCAACATTTTGGCGTCATTGTCGTGAAACAACACGCAATTCACTGCTATTATCTGCTTTATCTGATTGCCCTATCTGATTTCTTGTGATTTCGCGAGGTACTTCATGAGGAGATCTCCCACGCAAAATAGCCATGCCAGTGTAGGTAACTTTTCTATTCTTCCCTAATCAACCTCTTAACTTGGGAAGACCAAAAGGAAACAATCAATTAGGAAT
Organism: Thalassia testudinum; assembly: GCA_037157565.1. Classification (NCBI taxonomy): domain Eukaryota; kingdom Viridiplantae; phylum Streptophyta; class Magnoliopsida; order Alismatales; family Hydrocharitaceae; genus Thalassia; species Thalassia testudinum. The sequence goes on from JAZHRO010000014.1 coordinate 67,733,427, forward strand.
CACCTGCCTTATTTTTATTGTAATCGTCCTTAAAAAGGGCAAGTTTTCTGATTTGCGAACAAATTTCATATCTGATTGAAGCTTGAGGTGATTCTGTTTAGAAATTCCCTACATTATTTGCCTGCAACTATTAGGGACTATGCTTAAATTCTAAATCACTTTGGGCTAACATCTTTCTTGCTTGAAGCCCAAGGTGAACAAGTTAAGATGAAATTAGATGCAGAATAGAAGGAATTAGGGTTTCTACATTAGGGTTCTGATGTGATAGTTCACATTTGCCTACATAAAAGGAAATAACCCTCCTGCATCTGTGTGCTACCCAAGCCCTTGGTTGGAAAGATGTAATCAAGAAAAACCCAAAAAATCAGGCTCTAATTTCACTTGAATCCTAAAATCTTGGACCTAATGACTTGAGAGTCAATTTACGGTGACTTCTAGTTCTTGACCTAGATTTCATTCTGCCATCTTTAGGGTAAGGTAGGTGAAGTTGGTCTACCAAGTAGGCCAACAAACATCCAAATTAGCTCACAAGTCAAATTAACTTCTAATCTAGTGGAATTAAAGGCACAGATTAGAACTTAAAATTGGTAGACTTAGGAGGTCAAGTTATCTATTCTGGTCTACCTAGACCCTCAGTGATAAGGAAGGTTAGGTGGGGGAAAACCTGTAACCCGTGGGGATGCTCTACCATGTAGGGGTCTTTATGGGACTCTCCCTTCCTAGCTACCTAGGTAATTATCAGGTGGATGACTTTCTGATACAGAGGTATCATCCACCCCTAACCTCTATAGTCATCCGAAAATCTTTGGATTCCTTAATTGAGTCTAACAACATCCACTCCGACATCTTTTCTCTAGTGCACATACATAGATCATCTTAGAGATTTCTATCTGATCAAATCAACTGTAATCTAATCTTGAGTTTGATTCTACATCTTGATTCTACCACTTGGTTCAAAAATGCAGCCTGGCTATATATGAAGATTGTTTAGGAAACCTAAGTCCCAAATGAGCATGAAAGAAAAGATAATTGAGAATGCATATAGAAACCATCAAGAATATTATAAAAGGGATATTCTGGATAAATTCATGAAAACATTGGACCACATTTCGAACCGTATGGAGATGATATGGATACAACTAAACCATGGTTCAACCCGGGATGATCTCTTAGCAGAAGACATGGAATTGGTGAAATTACACAGTAATGATTGTCTGCAATATTGGTCACATCCTTCAATTCTAGAACTTCAGAATTTTTTGGGAAAATGTGGAGAATTTTTGAATAAATTACATAGATCCATCGATCAAAAATACTCATTAGAAGTTAAGATGACATCTTGGAGTAATTCCAGTAATCCATGTAATTTTCCAAATACCGGGTTTGATGATCAAGCCTATTACGGACCCCCGACCCAAATGAAATCTAAATCAAATTTCAAACAAATTGACATTCCTAATCTTGATGAGGGTTGGGAAGATTCGATTGCACGTGTTCCCGATCTCAGACCAACCTTAGAAAATCAAGAGCCTGGCCCACCAAGTTTAAATTTCCCAGACACCTTTGATACTAAGATTGAATTAGAACCTCTTGAGGTTGTAAATTATGTCCTTTATTCCGATAAGATGACTCTCGAGAGCAATTCTAACATCCCTATAGTGCCCAAACTAGATTCTAGCGATCGAACCTGATTAGCCCATATTTATGGGCTATTTAAGTATTTAAGTGCCTAGACATTAAGTTAATTCTAACATTTATTTAGCATAAATTACTCTGTAAATAGGTTAATTCATATTTCTAATTTAATTACATAATTCATACATTGCATTCATATTTAAATGCATTTAGAATTAACTTGGAATTGCATTCATTTAATTAGTTAACCAATTAGGTGCATTGCATACGTTAATTTAAGTTGACATAAAAGTTGTGGGTTTGTATATAAATAACCATAATATTTTAAAATTATTTTTTTATTCTTCCTCTTCCAGCAACTACTGCATTTTCTTCGACTGCCGCTCCAATGCCACCAGCTGTCTCATTGAAACCTGCAATCAAGGACGAGCAGAGAATGTGGATCTGCTCCCACCTCTCCTTTCAAATCTATGCAGGTGGCTACAAAAGGAGGAGGGAGGCAGCCGAGCTCAGGAGGCCGCCATCCTAACAATCCACACTGCGCATAGAGTTCATCTCTTATCCATTCCACCACCGCCGGCCTCAACCACGGCGACGAGCTTCCACCACCGTGGGAGTGTGGCGTGACAGGCCACATTGCCATCTAGAGCTCGTCTACATCACTGTGTCTCACCAGAATCAACATCACCACCCTCGTCGTCATCACCAACAACCTCCACTTCATGCCTCTTCATCTCTTCCAGCCTCCAGCGCCATCCCCAGCCAGCGTGCGCCTTCCTTGCAACCTCGGCGCACCGCACCTTTTGCAACAACAACCGACTTCACGCCCGCACCACCCATGTGCGCACCCTGCAGCAACTGCCTTCATGCCTGCACCAGCCCACGCACGAAGCCGGCACGGCTGCCAGCGTTCGTGCTAGCCAGCAGCACTTCTCGAACGCGCCTGCAGACCATGCACAGCCTGCAGACCGCGCATCACCTACATTGCCTCCATCATCCATTTTTGCACCTCACTGTCACCTCCAGCGCATAGCAGCATGCGCACCTCCCACCTGCAGAACCCGCGCCTCCCACCTGCGGAGCCCTTGCCCGTTCCTTCCGCGCCTCGCCGCCACCTCCAACGCACCTCCAGTGCACAGCAGTATGTGCACTCAAGCCTGCAGCACACGCACCACCTACTTGCGCAACCTGCGGCAGCAGCAACTCTAGAACCACCCCTACCTATCTCCTCCAGTAGGCCATCTCTGGCCACCGCTCGATGTGCGGCTGCCACCACTGCGACAACCTCACTTCAGCCAACCGCCTGTGCGAACCTCTCCTCGATTGATCCTCTCTCTCTATCGCAAGGAGAAGAGAGGTAAAATCCTCTGTTTTTAGTCTAATTAGTAATTATGTTTCATGCCATTGCCAGGAAAAAGAATTTTGATTTATGAATATTTTATTATGGTAAAATTATGACTTCGTACTCAAGCTCTCTTATAATTGAGTGGCGTTTGTAATTAACATTGTTTGACAATAGTTTTGGGATTTAAATGTGCACAAATTTTCTTTAGTACATGTCAATGGAAAATTGCATAAAACCAACACATATTTATTGAATATTTCATTGAGGGAAAATTGCACATCTACCCTTACATTTTCAAGATATTGTGCATGTTCTTTTCGTCTCATTTCATGCCAGATTTGACTACGGATTTCTCACGGGATTGAACGAATACGAAATAATTAAGATATTATTGCATCATTGCCTCCCTATGGACATGACTCGCTCCTAATTGAGTGGTTATGTTAATTATTGATTAGTCGATTTTTCCACCACATAGAACTACAAACGACGTGACATTTTATGTAACAAACGATTGTAAAAGCGAAGAATTGGCTCGTCAAAAGGCGTCGTTGCCGGGGAGGCAACAGACTCAATAATTTCACCTATTTTTTTTATTTTTGATTATTACTCATTGCATAGTGATCTGACCATTTATTATTTTTTCAATGTGAGAAATTTATGCGAGGAATCAACCATCGTGGGAGGCGACCCTTGACGTCGCCAGAGGAGAAATTGGTCGAGCCACCGTATAGAGGAGGAGAAGGATGAGGACTTGACGATCATTTAGTCACTAACTTAATTATAGTAGGATTAAGACTTTAGATTTAATTTTTCATTGCACATTTGGTTTGAAACCCTTATTCTGGGGTATATTTTGAGGGGTTTGCTCCTTAATTTTATTTTATGCCCGTGTTGGGTAATTTTTGGGAGCCTGTTCCCTTTTCATTAGATTTAGTTTTTTTTTTAATTTATTTTGCAAATTGTTTACTTTTATTCGCTTGTGCATAAGTACTAAAATATATATATATATATAAAATGAGTTGCCTACTAGAAGCTGCCTGCCCCTAGGATGAACCATTTAGGCCTGTATGAGCAGCCTCTAGATTTACTTCTCTACATTCCGTGCATTCTCACATCATTGATTGCTGGAAGCAAGGTACGCATTCTCTTACTTTGCATCCTATTCTTGATCATGCATTGCATTTGGACTTAATTCGAAGACCACATAATTTGTCTTCAAGCGATCTAATAAGTGGTCACATATATTCATGAAAAAGGACTAATTAAAGGAGGGACATCAAAAAATCAAGGACTTGATTGTCAAACGTGGTTTACGATTCAAAATTCAAAATCTTTTTGGGGTGAATGCACACTTATATCTTTTACACCACGGCACTCATTTAGACACCCTTAAGTCTTGAAATGACTAGGAGAAGAGCCCTCCTACCATTGGATTCTAAAGTGTTCGGAACTTGAGATCAAAGGTTTTGTAAATCAAAAGAGGGGGATACCTTGTCATCGATTTTTGGGGGTAGTAGAGAAGCACCGCGAAAGCATAGCTTCAAAGGAAGGCTTAGGCCTACTTGCATCCCTCGATCTTCCATCTTTGGATTTGCTTGACCATTTGAGATTTAGGGAAGAATACCTAACCTCCAACTAGGTCTTTTTAGGCGTTTTGAAGGTTGATAATAGGCGCGTAATTGATTGGGCAACTTGCTTTGTCACGTACAATTTGAACTAAAGTCAAAAGCCTAAATTTGTAAAGATCGAATAAGTCCTTTTGAATTTTGTTTGTAGTGCATGCTTCGTAGGCGTTCTCTTAGGAGACAACTTGTGTTTGATCCTAAACCTGAAAGAATCTAAAGAAGAGACCTTCCAAGGGTAGAAATGGCCGGTCAAAGGAGCCTTAAGGAATATTTCATCCCAACCAATCAAGCTGGCCCTGCACTACGTAGACCTGGAGGGGACAATCCTTATGAGATCAAAATCAGTACCATATCCTTGCTACCCTCCTTTTATGGTACTACTAGGGAAGACCCTTACAGGCATATAGAGGAATTCACCGAGGTCTGTTCCACGGTGAAGCTGCTGGACGTTACTGATGACACTCAAATGTGGACCCTCTTTCCCTTCTCCCTTAAGGATAGAGCCAAGTATTGGTATCACAACCTTGATAATATTAATACTTGGGATGCCCTTAAGAAGGAGTTTTTGAAGTACTTCCCCATGAACAAAACCAATCACTTTAGGAGGGAAATTATGAGTTTTGTTCAAAAGCATGGGGAAGCATTCCATAATGCGTGGGAGTGCTTTAACAACTTGCTGAGACTTTGCCCACATCACCAGGTGCTTAACTGGCAACTGGTTGAAAGGTTCTACATTGGACATAATGATTCACATAGGCAAACTGTGGATGGTGCCTGTACAGGAACCTTTCTATCTAAGACTGAGGATGAAGCTTGGAACCTTTCTGATACTTTGAGTGAGAATTCTATTCACTTGAATTCTGCCTACATGGATAGAAAACCCACACTCATGCAAAGAAAGTTGGAGGTGAATGAGGCAAGGGACACCTAGAAGTTAGCCTATCAGATTCAATTATTGAATCAAAACATGGAAAGGCTTATGTTGAACCTGAGTTCATTCTTATCTAACACATCCACATCCAAAGCTTCCAAATGCTTAATTTGCAAAGGCATTACACATGCCACTGTGGATTGCCACTTGGCCTCCCAATTCCCTAAGTTTGTACAAGCTGATTTGAATGCAGCTCAAGGGTTCTATCCTAGACCTTGTAATGACCCTTTCTCCAACACTTATAATGAGGGATGGAGGAACCACCCAAACTTTTCATGGAGACAAGGAAATGTCTCAAATTCTGGGAATTACAAACCACAATCCTTTCAACAACATCAAATGAACCAACCTCAGACCTTTGCCCAACCTAAGACCTATGAGATGGATGAATTGAAGGCGATGTTGAAAATTATGCAAGAAAGTCAAATTGCCATCATCCAATCTCATGACAAGGCTATACATGAGATGAAATCACAAATTGGACACCTTGTTGAGGTCATTAGATAGAGGGAAACTGGGAAGCTCCCCAATGCTGTTGAGGAAAATCCAAAAGGAAAAGGGATTGTCTTAAGGGAGCATGCTCAGGCGGTGGTTATTCTGTGGAGTGGGAAAGAAATTTCCTAACCCGATGCTCCTATAGTCTCACCCCCTAAAAAGCCATCCACCTCGACTTTCACCCCCACTGGAGAAGACTTGCCCAAACCTTCTCCGCTTGAAATCACCTCACCAGAAGAAGTTGCCCCCGTTCCACCCCTTACTCGACATGATGACCCTTCCACCCAGAGATCAAGAGTGCCTTTTCCAGAGCTCTTATCCACCTCTGGGAAGACTTCTACTGGCTCATTTGGAGCCAAACATAAGACGGATGAGATTATGGAAACTTCCAAGCAAGTGCAGATTAACCTGCCTTTGCTTGAAGCTATCAGGTAGATTCCATCTTATGCCCATTTCTTAAAGGACCTATGCACGAAAAAGTAGCAATCTAAAAAACAGGTCCAATCAAAAGTTGCCCTGCCTGATTCTGTTAGCACAATTGTTCAACATGGGACACCCCTGAAACTTAAGGACCCAGGAGCCCCATACATCACAGTAGTTATTGGTGGCTTACAAATTGATGAGGCTCTACTTGATCTGGGTGCGGGGGTGAACATCCTTTCGAGCTACATGTATGAACAACTTGGGGGAGGCAGTCTGAAGCCTATCCTTGTAATCCTTCAAGTTGCTGAAGTTGCTGATCAATCACTTAAGACACCATGGGAAATTTTGGAAGATGTCATCATAAGAGTGGAGGATTTCTTCTTTCCCATTTACTTCTTAGTTTTGGACATTGACCCTACCAACAAGCCAACCAAGCCCTCCATCATTTTGGGTCGCCCCTTCCTTGCAACTTCGCATGCTTCAATCAATTGCAATACTGGGGCATTGAAAATGGGTTTAGGAACAAGAAAATCTAGCTTAATGTGTTTGATGCTTACAAACAAGCCGTACTTGAGGATTGTTCTCAAGCTGAGTTGATAGATGACCTGATTGAAGAGGTAACCCCCTTCAGCATGTCATGCTAAATGAGCATTCCCATCTCTTGGAGGAATGTGAAGGGGATATACTAGAACCTAAGGAATTGCTAGGTGTTTCTGCTGAGTCTCTTCCCCCATCATTTCTATCGAAGGTAGATCTACTACCTGAGATGGGGACATCTATTATGAAACCCTCAACCATACAAGCCCCCGACCTTGAGTTGAAACCCCTCCCTGACACTCTCAAGTACATTTTCCTAGGTGCCAATGATACGCTGCCCGTTATCATTTCGGCTATGCTATCTGAGGCACATGAGGGAGCCTTGATTGAATGCTCGTCTAGGCACAAGGAAGCTATTGCTTGGAGCATTGTTGACATTAAGGGTATAGACTCTACACTCTGCATGCACCACACTTATACTGATGATTCCATCAAGCCATTTAGGAACATGCAGAGACATCTGAACCCTAATACGAGGGAGGTGGTAAAAAAGGAAATCCTGAGGTGACTGAACGCTAGGATCATATATCCCATTACAGATAGTAAATGGGTAAGTCCTATTCATGTGGTGCCAAAGAAGGCAGGCTTTACTGTGGAACTCAACGACCAAGGTGAATAAGTTGTCACTAGACCCTCAACTGAATGGAGGGTCTGTATTGATTACCGTAAGCTGAACACCGCTACCCAGAAGGATCACTTTCCTCTGCCTTTTATTGATCAAATTCTCGAGAAATTGGCAGGGAATAAGTACTATTGCTTTCCCGATGGATATTCTGGGTACAATCAGGTGACATTCTTTCCTGATGACCAGGAAAAGACGACATTCATGAGTCCTTACAGTACTTTTGCATTCAGGCGTATGCCGCTTAGATTATGTACTGCCCCTGCAACTTTCCAGTGGTGTATGATGTCTATCTTTTCGGACATGATTGACGAGTGTGTTGAAGTGTTTATGGATGACTTCTCCATTTATGGCTCGTCTTTCGACCAGTGTCTCCTGCACCTGGAGAATGTGTTGAAGCGATGTAAGGAGACTGGTTTAGTCCTCAGCTGGGAGACAAGTCACTTCATGGTACAGAAAGGAATTGCACTTGGGCATGTTATATTCGAGCAAGGTTTGGAAGTAGATAAAGCCAAGACAGATTCTATTTCCAAACTCGCTTTGCCTACGAATGATAAACAGATTAGATCCTTTCGAGGCCATGCCAGCTTTTATAGGCGCTTTATTAAAAATTTTAGCAAAATTTCTAGGCCTTTTTGTGACTTGTTGGCGAAGCAATCTTCCTTTAATTTTGATTCAAATTGTGATGAGGCCTTTCAAACTCTAACGGAGGCCTTGATCTCTGCGCTTATTCTCCAAGCTCCTGATTGGACACTCTTATTTGAGTTGATGTGTGATGCTTCAGATTATCCAGTCGGAGCAGTCCTTGGACAAAGGGTTGAGGGAAGACCTCATGTGCTGCATTATGCAAGCAAGACTTTAATCAAACCTCAGCAAAACTACACCGTCACTGAAAAAGAATTACTTGCTGTAGTTTTTGCTCTAGAGAAGTTTAGGTCTTATCTGCTTGGGTCTAAGGTGGTTATTTTTACTGATCATGCAACAGTGAAACATCTCATTACTAAGAAGGATTCTAAGCCACGTCTAATTAGGTGGATCCTACTCCTTCAAGAATTTGACTTGGAAATACGTGAAAAGAAAGGACTAGAAAATGTTGTGGCTGACCACCTACCTCACCTTCCTCTTAATGACTTTCTTTCTGGAGGCATTCGCGAGACATTTCCCGATGAAACTCTGATGGCGGTAACACCAACTTTACCTTGGTATGTAGACACTGTAAATTACTTGGTCACTGGACAACCTCCTGGCTCTTGGGATGAGCAGAAAAGAAAGAGATTCATTTCCCAAGTAAGATATTTTCATTGGGAAGACCCAAAATTATTTAGAGTTGGACATGACCAAGTATTCAGACATTGTGTACTTGAAGAGGAACAACAAAGTGTGCTATGTTTTTGCCATGAACTTCATTGTGGAGGACACTTTGGTGCTAAGAAAACTGCTTTTAAGGTTCTCCAGTCCAATTTTTGCTAGCCTTCCTTATTTAAGGATTCTCATAATTTTGTTACGGCCTGTATTGGATGTCAACAGACTGGAACGATTGGGAAGAGGAATGAAATGCCTCAACATCCTATTCAATCCGTTGAAATTTTTGATGTGTGGGCAATTGACTTTACGGGCCCCTTCCCATCTTCCCATGGTTATGAATATATCTTGGTGGCAGTTGATTATGTCTCTAAATGGATAGAGGCCATACCTATTCGCACAAATGACCACTCCGTGGTTTTGAAATTTGTGAAGGCCAACATCATATCTCATTTTAGCTGCCCCAAGACTATTATAAGTGATGGGGGACCTCATTTTCGAATCCAACAATTTAATCGGCTAACCAGGAGTTTGGGAGTGACTCACAAGGTCGCTACCGCTTACCATCCTCAGACAAGTGGCCAGGTTGAAGTGTCGAATACGGAGACAAAAAATATTTTGGAATTAAGTGAGCTTGAGGAGCTGAGGAATGATGCTTATGACACCTCTCAACCTTATAAAGAAAGAACTATGGTCTTGCATGATAGGTTTATACTTCGAAAGACCTTTGAGCTCAACCAACAAGTCTAGCTTTTCAATTCCAGACTTAAGCTTTTTCCTGGGAAGTTAAAATCTCGTCGGGATGGGCCTTACATAATCACCAAAGTATTTCCGCATGGAGCTGTGGAGATTAAAAACCCTTCCTCTTCAGCAACTCCCTCTATCGTCAATGCTCAATGGTTAAAACCTTACATAACTTCGGATGGCCATCTAGTAGACGAAGTCACTCTTGAGGAGCCTTAGCTCCTACCATTCTCCGCCTCAGATAATATCTTCCTTTAACTATTTTTGTTTTCAATGAGGACATTGTTTGAACCAGGCATGGGGGAGAGGACCTGAGGCATTTTGTTTATACCATGCATACATCAGGAAAAAAAAAAAAAAGAGAGAGAGAAAGTTTTGAGCTTAACTGGCTAGGTCTTGCATTCTTAAGCAAATCAGAACTCTAGGGTAGACTAAGTTAATTCTAGGGTCAAACTTTAGAGGCTAAATAAGCTACTAGCTTTAGACCTTTAGGGTCCTTTGTGGACTTAAAAACTTAAGTAGGAGTTAAGTTGCGGACCATTCCTCAAGAGGTTGAGGAAGGAAAGCTAGGGTTTGAGTTAAAAGGTAGGGTAGTACCTGGAGTCTTGTTCTACCTTTTGGTTTATGGGTCCTTGTAACCCAAGCATTAAAATTTCACACACTTGGTCTGGTATTCAACTTAATTTCTTTCTTTCTTAAAAGAGATTTGGTTCTCTTAGTTTTGACTTAGGAGAGGCTTGAAAACACAATTTGATTGGAAGAGTTCCCGCTGCAGGAGAGGTGGAGTATATACTAACCTTGAGGATGCGATGATAACATATTATTTCCTCAACGCTTGTCTCTTAGGATATCCATCCTACTATGGGCATGTAAGTGCATTGTGCGGTTCAAGTACCATGGGTGGCCCTATCTCGAAGTGCCGATTGCCATAGGCCTAAATTTGCTTAAGAAATCCCTGGGTGATACTATTTCGAAGTGTCGATTGCCAGGAGTTCTTGGAGTCGTTATGGGTGGTGCTATCTCGAAGCATCGAAAGCCAAGCACCCTTCGAGGTATGGTAATGGGGACAATGAATCCGACACAGACCGTGTTGATAGCTGATCTGAGGTTAGACTTAGGGGAATCAATCAAAAGCAAAACAAAAAAAAATCCTTTTTCCTTTAACTCAAATAACTCAGACCAACGCACATGCACAGATGCTTCAATCTTGGGGATCAATAAACCTTAGGGTAGAGTTAGAAATCAGGGAATCTCATGGCTGCAACTCGTCTTTAGCTGACCAAGTTCGTAACTTAGCAACTACTTGGGAACCGTAGCTGTAGAGTTTGAACTTAATATGTTTCTAAAGGAAGACCGATTGGGTTGACTTGTTTACTTGGAGTGCTAGGTTTTTGCTTGGATTTGCTAGGGACTAGCAAAAACTAGGCATGGGAGTATTTGATTAGCCCATATTTGTGGGCTATTTAAGTATTTAAGTGCCTAGACATTAAGTTAATTCTAGCATTTATTTAGCATAAATTAGGATGTAAATAGGTTAATTCATATTTCCAATTTAATTACATAATTCATACATTGCATTCATATTTAAATGCATTTAGAATTAACTTAGAATTGCATTCATTTAATTAGTTAACCAATTAGGTGCATTGCATACATTAATTTAAGTTAACAAAAAAGTTGAGGGTTTGCATATAAATAGCCATAATATTTTAACATTATTTTTTTTATTCTTCTTCTTGCAGCAATGGCTACATTTCCTTCGGCTGCCACTCCAATGCCACCAGCTGCTGCACTAAAACCTGCATTCAAGGATGAGTGGAGAATGTGGATCTGCTCCCACATCTCCTTTCAAATCAATGCAGGTGGCAACAAAAGGAGGAGGGAGGCAGCCGAGCTCAGGAGGCCACCATCCCAACAATCCACACTATGCAGAGAGGTCATCTCTTGTCCATTTCGCCACCACAGGCCTCAACCGCGGCGACGAGCCTCCACCACCGTGGCAATGTGGCATGACAGGCCACAACGCCATCTGGAGCTCGTCTACATCACTGTGTCCCACCAGAATCAACATCATCACCCTCGCCATCATCACCAACAACATCCACATCATGCCTTTTCATCTCTTCCAGCCTCCAGCGCCATCCCCAGCCTGCACGCGCCTTCCTTACAACCTCGACGTGCCGCACCTTTTGCAGCAGCAACCGACTTCACGCCCGCACCACCCATGCGCACACCCTGCAGCAACAACCTTCATGCCTGCACCACCCTACGCACGTAGCCGGCACGCCCGCCAGCATTCGTGCCAGCCTTCAGCACTTCTCCAACGCGCCTGCAGACCGCGCACTGCCTGTAGACCGTGCACCGCCTGCAGATCACGCACCACCTGCAGATCACGCACCGCCAGCAGACCGCGCATTGCCTGCAGAGTGCGCATCACTTGCAGCGTCTCTAGCATCCATTTCCGTGCCTCACCGCCACCTCTAGCGCGCAGCAGCACGTGCACCTCCCAAATGCAGAACCCACTCCTCCCGCCTGCAGAGGCCACTCCCGTTCCTTCTGCGCCTCACCGCGATGTCTAGCACGCAATAGTACGCACGCTCAAGCCTGCAGCATGCGTGCCACCTCCGTGCGCAACCTATGGCAGCAGCAACTCATAAACTGCCGCTACCTATTTGCTCCGGCAGGCCAGCTCCGACCACCGCTCAACGTGCGACTGCCACCACCGCGACGGCCTCACTTCAGCCAACTACCTTTGCAAACCTCTCCTCGATTGAACCTCTCTCCCGATCGCGAGGAGGAGAGAGGTAAAATTTTCTATTTTATTCTAATTAGTAATTACATTTCATGCCATTGCCAAGAAAAAGAATTTTGATATATGAATATTTTATTATGGTAAAATTACAACTTCATACTCAAGCTCTCTTACAATTGCGTGGCTTTTCTAATTAACATTGTTTGACATTGGTTTTGGCATTTAAATGTGCACAAATTTTATTTAATACATGTCAATGGAAAATTGCATAAAATCATCACATATTTATTGAATATTTCAATGAGGAGAAATTACACATCTACCCTTACATTTTCAAGATATTGTGCATGTTCTTTCCTTCGCATTTCATGGTAGATTTGACTACGAATTTCTCACGAGACCGAATGAATACGAAATAATTGAGATATTATTGGATCAGTGCCTCCCTGTGGACATGACCTGCTCCTAATTGAGTGGTTATATTAATTTTTGATTAGTCGATTTTTTCACCACATAGAACTACAAACGACGCGACATTTTATGTAACAAATGATTGTAAAAGCAAAAAATCAACTCATCACAACCCACACCCTTAACCTAGAATATAGATCTGAGCCTTATTAGGATGATTACAAGGCCCCATGTGATGGAAATCAGATTTTGAATCTGGATTAAGATTCTGGGCCTGTACTTGATGTGTGCACCTCTCCAACCTCCTTAGAGACAGATTGATTTTTCTAAAGTCACACCAATCTATGATACAGAAACTGAGGAGTTGGAAGAGTTAGGAATCGATTGCGTCTACCATACGAGCAAGTAACCCCAGCCTACACCAAATAGGGACACCTTTTTGTTCTCAAAATCTGAAAATAGGCTGGATCCAAGTAAGGTTGTTGATTGTCCACTTGCCGATTTACTCAGTGGTGGAACCCCTAATCCCGAATCAGATTCAGAACATGATTCTCGTAAGTTCTCCAACGATTTCAAAGCTTACCCTGATTTCAAAGAATTGTTGTTTCTTGACAACACTAAGAGTATCTACGACCTCAGCATACATGACCCATTCTTCAACTCTGACTCTGAGGTCCCTGAGCTCGAGATCATTAATTCAAAATCGGGTTTCATAGAGATAGAATCATTCCTTTTTGATCCTTAGGAATCAGAAACAGTAATTGCTGAGAGTGTCTGCAATCCAAAGTTCTAATCTTTTGTTAACTAAGATTTCCATAACCAGTGGTTGCACAGCAATCATAGTTCCAAATCAACCTAAATAATCTATGAACCTATCTTAAATTATGGATATTGCACTCATATCTTGCATATCATGCATTGCATCAGTCTAGTTAGAATAAGATGAGATATCCTGCTAGTTAATGGTTTTTATTGCTATTTACAGGTAATAAAGTGATCCAGGATGGAGATAGTGGAATAAAGCAACAAAGGAAGAAGAAGACTGATCCAGATAAGAGGAGTGAGGAGGATAGCCTTATCCCTACCCTTAGAAACCCTAGGACAGCCTTCCCAAACCCAAAACAACCTCCATTAGGGCACCTTAGCCTCAAAACCCAAACATGGATAGCACTATCCATGTTCCTATCCCTCTCCCAAACACTTAGAAACCAAAACCAACCTTAGAAAACACAAAACCCACTCTCCAGCACCTTTTAAGACATCTAGACATCTGGCTGGACATCTGATTTCTGCAGAATAACAATCCAGGAAGCCAAAACACATACTGACACAGAATTTGACGGCTAATTTAGTGTCCAGACGTCCAATTTTGTAGTATAAGATGTCTGACCAGTATCCTGGACATCTGATACTACTGTCTGGTTCCTGATTTTCGGTGTTGGAAGCCCTAGCTTGCCTATTTTAACCTAGGAACCCCACTGGACACCCTAGGAAACCTAAGTAGAGACCTCCTAAGCCTAGTCCACTATCCATAGCCCTACTTGTCCTATCCCTACCCAATTGAACCATCCCATAGCTAATTGGGTGCATCTACAGTTGATTGGGTGCACCCAAGCCCAATTAGATCCACCCAGGATCTAATTAACTCATACCTATTAGGGTTACCCTAGCCTAATCACATGCACACATCTAATTAGACTTGACTTAGACCTAATTAGGTTCACTCCTACCCAATTATACTTTCCTAAGCCTAATTTGGTCCACACCCACTTAATCTAGATTGACCCAACCTATTTAGCACCTAATCCTACAAAAACCCACAACCTAGCCCTACGAAAAACACACACCCACAGACACACACACACCTTCCAATTTTACTCCCACCAAACCCATGCACACTCTCTTGGAAACCCTAACAACATGTGTCAAACCTAGATCCAAAATTTGCGGCATTTGATATTTTTGGAGCCACCAAAAGTGGCACCAAATGGAGCCTTCCATAAGGGCAAAGTGAGGGCTATGAAATTGGGAAATCTCTCCATACACTCTCCCATCCATACTCTCCACTCAAAACTTGCTTCCACCCTCCAAAACCTTAAGGCCGTCCTCCTTATCCTCCTCCAAGGCTACATGGATGGCTAGCTAGAGAAGCTTCTCTCCAAAGCTTCAAGGACGGCCATTGGTAGAGAAATGGAGCAACACCCTCCTCTCTCCACTTGGGTGCACTAGCCCCCATCTTCTTCTTCTTTTTGGATGGCCATGAAGGCTCACCCATAGCCTCTTGTGGCCGGCCATCTCTTTTGGTAGGCGTGTAGACGAGTTTGCATACCCAAGGTCTAGCCTACACCCTCACACAAGGCCGATGGCCCTAGTGGCAACTTTCCGCCATGAGGGATTTTCTTCTATTTATATGCTTTCTAATGTAGATGATGTGTGATAAATTTCTATGCATAAATAATGTTTCTGTGATTGATTGTCCTCATGTTTGCTTGCTTATATGACACTTTGGTTTGTTCACACCATGCACGGCCACCATGGCCTCATTTAGGTGCACATAGTCACTTAGGTTTTTGCTAGTTTATCTAGATCTAGGTTTCAATTCACTTTTCGAAATAAAAAAAATCAAAAACACAAAAAGACAAAAATAGTAGCTTAGGTTAGATTTAGGTTATAAAAGCCGATCCAAATCTCGATTTATTTTCACGCCTCCCAGAAACGAATGACCGGGACTCAAGTTTGAAAAAGAATAAAGATCTACGAGAGTTTCATTATCACAAATATCTTTGACGAGTGGTGTTTGCAACTATACTACGATTTCCAATGATTTCAAAATACGCGATTTCCACACCCGTCAAATGGCACCGTTGCTGGGGAGGTAACACGTGAGTTTAGATTTGGATTTGCTTAACTTCTGTTTGTTTTGATTGTAGGGAGTCAAGATGAGGATCTGTGCACACATTGACCCGTGGTGAAGACCGCAGGTATCTTCTTCGTCCTCTAGCTTATTGCTTCCTTAGGTTTGAAAAAAAGAAAAAAAAATATATAAATTCAAATTCAAAATTTCAGATCTGAATTAAAAAAAAAAATCATTTTCTTTGGTGTGTGTTTTAACTTGGAGACTATTTAAACACACCAAAATCAGATTTGAAAATTCGGCCAGAAAATATTGACGATTTTCAAAATTTTATTGCTGTGAAATTTGTAGTCCAAAAATCTTGGGATTCGATCTGATATTAGGTTTTCAAAGTAGCTTTCCAGTGCCACCTTTTATTTGGAAAAATTACACTACAAAAATTTTAAAAATTCACACAGTGAAAGAGGGTTAGAACAGTCTACGCTCTGATTTTTTATAAATTTAAACGTTAATTCGGTCCTTTACATAAATCAGATATCTTTGAAATTTTTGGGGTTGGAAATCCACTGAAACCTAGTTTTTTATATGAATTTTCAAGAATTTTTGGATTTTTTCTGATATTGTTTCAAACTGAACTTCTCGTAGGGGGTCCATCTGGTCTATTTGACCCCCTTGAACATAAAAATTTGTGAAAAATTGCACGAAAAAGTAAAAATATTGAAAAAATATTCCCTGAAAAGTTTATTGAAAAAGTAAGATCTCTACCAAATTTCATAATATTTTTCCTCAGTTATTGATTTGGGCAGTGATTTCAAGTCAGACTAAGGTCTGACTGCAGATTTTGGAAGAATCACAAACCCTAGGTAATTGACATTAGGGTTTAAATTTAGAGACTCAAAACAAACCTTTTTGAGCCTGATTTGGGTGTGATTGCATGAGAATGGATTTGATGTGAAGACTATCTCTTACCTTTATTCGCATCTTCTCTCAAATATCCATGTACCCATATCATTCTTTTGACCCTCGGGGTCCTCCATCTCCCAACACAACCATGATTTCAACTCCTCCTGGTTGGGAGACTCATCCTAACCAGCTGAGATATGATTATCCTTATCCCCCAGCTTATTTAGAACCTGAATATCATGGATCTGTCCCTTATCTAGATCAGAACCAATTGAAAGCCATAGTTGCTAAATTCTGGGAATATAACAAGGACTATACAGATCAATGTGCCAAGCTTCTAGACCAAATTAGACGATCTCAGGCACAATCTCAATCTTATCACTCCTCCCAGGGACAAGAGACTTGGAACAACCAGCCTAGTGGGTCTAGTGACCCATATTTTCGAACCACTAGCTATTCTACTGATTCTTGCTACCATGGGGAGGAATCCTGGACTCAACCAACTCAAAAGGCACCTTTGGACCTAATCCATTATTTGGGTAGATCAATTAAGGAATGCACTATTTCTGATACACCTGTACCTGATGAGATATCTCTAATGAATTGGAATAATGGATCACAAGTACAAGACCACATAACAGGTTCTCAATCAACTCCCTCTGTAGTCAGCCCCACTCAGGGCGATACACCTATTGATTCATATCCAAATTCGTATAACCCTGAGTGGAGAAACGATCCTATTCTTTCATGGCCACCACAGAGATCGACTCATACTGAACATCAATCTAGGCCAGCCCAATACTCCACTCAATCCACTTTAGGGCAACCATCTAGTCCAGCCCAACCCACAACCACCCTTGAAGATATCATGAACATTTTGTTGGACTTTCACAAGAAAAATGAAGAAAGGTTGACTAAATTAGAAAATCATGTGAAATCTCAAGGGGATCAAATCAAGAGACTTCAAGAATCACTTTATCCCCGAATGCAAATGCCTTTTCACTCCTATTCTCCACCTATTCTTCCGACCCCTCCTCCAATCTATCAAACATGCCCTTGTGCGGGGGTCAAATCTATGGCCTCTAAAAGGAAGAGAAAAGCTAAGAGCCCACCCAAACGACCTGATTTGGGCTCAACCAAAAATCATAAGACCAAACCCACATCCAGCTCTAACTCAGACTCAAGGGACAAAAAGAAGAAAAAGGCTTCTAAAGTTGATTTGACCTATTTACCCTTTCCTGAGGCCTTAAAGAAAGAGTTACAAAAGGAAAAAATGACTTGCACACCTAAAGAGGTGGTTTTATCAGCTAACATAAGTGCATTTGTTTCTGGCACCATACCACCCAAAATGACTAACCCTGGAAAACCCTTCATATCTTGTGCCATAAAGGGATTCACCTTCAATAAAGCCCTTGTGAATCTAGGGTCTTCCATTAGCTTGATTCCTACCTCCCTTTTTGACCGCACCAAACTTGGAGATCTGCACCACACACCTGTCACCATTAGAATGGCAGATAGCTCCATCAAACTACCGAAGGGGGTAGTTCAGGATGTGATTATTGAAGTCCAAGGTCTTAGCTTTCCAGTCAATTTTATTGTCTTGGACATGAATATATCGGAGAAGCTAAGTAATTCAGCCATTATTCTGGGTCGACCTTTCTTGGCTATGGCCAATGCATGAATTGACTATTACTCAAGATGTATGGAGGTGAGTAGTGGCAATGAGAAGATTCACTTTGATATGTATGCAGCCACTAAGAAAACAAAGTCAGGGTACTTTCTGGATGACATGGAGAATGAGCTGGAGGGTAATTCGGAAGAAACTATGGCAATTGACACCTGGGTAGAGCCACACGACCTGAATCAACAATCCACTAGATCACATAAGTCACCCTCCTTACCAGATCAAATCATTGATAGTATGGTTGACTATCTTGATCGACCTAGCCCAATTCAAACCCCTACCGCTTGTAATGAATCCCAGATTACTCAATTGATCAAAATGATTCATGAAATAAAAGAAGCTAGTGCAAGAGAATATGATGATATAAGGAAAGAGCTTCATAGAATCCAGGATGAGCAACAAAAACCAGAAATGTTTGAATCTGGGTCAGGTGTGTCACAACCGATTCGCTATTTGGTGGTGGTCATGCAGGATTTTGTTGATCAAACACCCGAGGTGGATGATATTGATAACCCTATGGAAGTTGAGAATGGAGATTTATTTGAGAATCTTGATCTTGATATAGGGCCTGAGCACCAATCATTTCATTTTGAGGAACCAAACATTAAGGGACCTGAATATAATTTTGTTGTATTTGAGAATACCCATGGAGTCATTGATGAATTAATTCAAATGATCTCATACATGGAGCAACAAAATCAAAAAGACTGTAACAACTCCTCAATCAATGATTTAGCCCATTCCACTTTCATGGAGGGACTCACTACTAAATCTAATGCCCAACTTCATCCAAGTGAGAAGGAAATATCCCCTTATGAAATAGATATTCAAGAAATTGAAAGATTATTGGGAATAACATATGATGAGTTATCAGAGGAAGCTAGGAATTTTGGGGAATCATGTGATAATTGGGAATTGGCATTGGACAATTTAGAAGAGATAAAAGAAGATGAGACCCAAACATCTTTGGTAGAGATAGAGACTGATCACTGGACCTTGATTTCCAGATCTGACCACACTACGTGGGTCATGCCTTCCATTCATAGCCATTATCAGGACCCATATGATTTCACCCCACACAACTCCACCCATACCCCTACCACCCACATTCTCCATCACCTCTTCGGGATGCCTTCACCTTCATTCCTTCCAGGCACCCGTATTTATCTGTCTTTCTTCTGTAGCATCTGGCTGCAGGCAATCCTAAGCCCCATCTACATATTTTCCCAATTATTTGGACTTGGAATTCATGGATAGCTAGTTCGCATTTGCGGTCTGCTGTTGGCGAATGAGACTAAAATTCTTATCATTTTACTCGCCATTCTCAATAATGTATTGGTATATCCTTTTTGAGCTTTCGCACAGCTGAAGGCATTAAACTTAGCACATATAGATACCATTCGCCCCACATTCCACCACCATTTTTATACATAGCATATTTTTGTTTTAGCATATTTCCTTTTATATTGCATATTAACAGGTTGGCTAGTGCTAAATATAATTTCAGGAGCAATTACAGGTGATTTCTACCCATTCTCTCCCTGCAGCATTTATTTTCTTTTACATTCATGCATGAGGACATGCAAGAACTTAAGCATGGGGGGGTAGATACAGAAAAATTGAAAAAAATTTTATGCCAACACTTAGGAAAACCTCAAAGCTGCATGCAAAATGTACTATAGGACCTTAAATAAAAGAACAACAGACTCCACCTCCAGTGCTCTCATTGGAGCTAGAAATCATTCGCAACAACCAATTCCGACTCACCCGCTCACCTTTTGTTCTAAATTTAGGGTCAAGCAGATTGTAACCCAATACAGGAAATTCACGAAATACAAATTATATGAGGTTACATGTTTATAGCATATATAGATATTGCAATCATGAATAAGATTATTTTATTAAGAGAATGCATTAGGGATTTTATCCTTTAGTTGATTCCTGTAATCTGGAATTCAGCACAACTTTTCACACACATGTAGAATTTGCAATGGATTCACGGTGAAGGCTGATGAACATCTTCAGTCTGTCGAGAAGAAGCAATGCTTCTTTTCCTGAACCCCTGGATAGAGTTTTGGGAGTCAGGCTGATTTGCTTCCAAAAATCCACCAAATAGTGTGAGATGAGAGTAGAATGTACTGGTGCTCTAAGATTAGTGCAAGGAATCTAGAATCCTAGATAATTAGGTGATGATACTTAGAGATTAGGCATAGTTTTCGCTCTCGGTTCCAGCTTATACATTTTTGTGTGAAATATTGAGAGCCACCGAATAAGGCAAATATGCAGAGAGCGAGTTTTCATAAAACTAGGGCTAAGGTGGATGGTTATGACCATTCTTTGCGGAATCCTCGGCTGAAGGAGGGTATGATGTCAAGGTCAGAAATGCACCGTCCTATCCGTCTCTCCCGGTGCCGTGAGTAGGCACTTCCACCAAATAAGCCACCCAATGTCTTTTGAGTACCACCAATCCCTAATAATGCCTTCTCAATAAAGTTCATGAATGTATGCCAGTTGTGTTATGCTAAAAAAAACAATAAAGAAAAAAGAGAAAAAGAAAAAGAAAAAGAATGATGAAAGAAAAGAAAAATTGAAAAAAAAAGAAAGAAAAAAAAAACTTAGAAAAAGAAGAAAAAAAAATTTTTGGAAGAAGAAGAAAAAGAGTTTGTGAATATTTAGTATTTATTTCATTTGCATTGAGGTAATACCACCAAACAAATTTGAGACCCACCAAATAAGGCCTTAACCTATTTTTCCACGTTTCTGACCGCCCGAATACTGGCTGAGGAATCCCGACTTAGTGTTAGGGTTATGAGAACTTAATTAAAGTGTTAATTCCTAGTGAGACCACCAAATACAGATCCTATGTGTGAATCTGGTGAGGTTGTGAGCTCTAAGAAAAAGAAAGAAAAAGAGTAAGAGAAAATGAATACAAAGGAATCAAAAGGGAGCGTAGTTTTTCGTCTTTCTCTGAGTTGAGTTACTTAGTAATCCGGCAATCTAGATTCTATAGAACTAGTCTCTATGTAGCACCAAGTGAGAATGAGCCACCAAATATATAATCCTTTCCCTCAAAGATTCTCTACCTAAGCCCAAAGCTGGGGTGAAATTCATAGAATATCTTGAATACCCTGAGGGAAGAAATCCACCTATCCTGCTAGAATTTTTATTAGGGGTCAAGTGCAGGCTATAGAGGTGTATTAGTTTTCACTCGAATCCGTTGCAAAAGCTACATAGTTGCACCTTCACGATTGTCTGGATTTCTATAGCATAGGATGAAAACAAAAGGGAGAAAAATCTCTATGCGAACACTTGATAAAATAACCAGTCCCTTAGGGACCCTTACTGTAAATAATTTAGTCTTGCATTTGCTAGGGACTAGCAAGGTTTAGGCATGGGGGTATGATTGCACAGCAATCATAGGTCCTAATCAACCTAAATAATGTCTGAACCTGTCTTAAATTGTGGATATTGCACTCATATCTTGCATATCATGCATTGCATCAGTCTATTTAGAATAAGATGAGATATCCTGCTAGTTAATGGTTTTTATTGCTATTTACAGACAATAAAGTGATCCCGGATGGGGATAGCGGAATAAAGCAATAAAGGAAGAAGAAGACTGATCCAGATAAGAGTGAGGAGGATAGCCTTATCCCTACCCTTAGAAACCTTAGGACAACCTTCCCAAACCCAAACCAACCTCCATTAGGGCACCTTAGCCTCAAAACCCAAACATGGATAGCACTATCCATGTTCCTATCCCTCTCCCAAACACTTAGAAACCAAAACCAACCTTAGAAAACACAAAACCCACTCTCCAGCACCTTTTAAGACGTCCAGACATCTAGCTGCACGTCTGATTTCTGCAGAATAACAATCCAGGAAGGCAAAACTCATACTGACACAGAATTGGACGTCTAATTTAGTGTCCAGACGTCCAATTTTGTAGTATAAGACGTCTGACCACTGTCCTAGACATCTGATACTACTGTCTGGTTCCTGATTTTGGGTGTTGGAAGCCCTAGCTTGCCTATTTTAACCTAGGAACCCCATCGGACACCCTAGGAAACCTAAGTAGTGACCTCCTAAGCCTAGTCCACTATCCATAGCCCTACTTGTCCTATCCCTAACCCAATTGAACCATCCCATACCTAATTGGGTGCATCTACAGTTGATTGGGTGCAACCGAGCCCAATTATATCCACCCAGGATCTAATTAACTCATACCTATTAGGGTTACCGTAGCCTAATCACATGCACACATCTGATTAGACTTGACTTAGACCTAATTAGGTTCACTCCTACCCAATTAGACTTTCCTAAGCCTAATTAGGTCCACACACACTCAATCTAGATTGACCCAACCTATTTAGCACCTAATCCTACCAAAACCCACAACCTAGCCCTACGAAAAACACACACCCACACATGCACACCTTCCCATTTTACTCCCACCAAACCCATGCACACTCTCTTGGAAACCCTAACATGTGTCAAACCTAGATCCAAAATTTGCGGCATTTGCTATTTTTGGAGCCACCAAAAGTGGCAACCAAATGGAGCCTTCCATAAGGGCAAAGTGAGGGCTAATAAATTGGGAAATCTCTCCATACACTCTCCCATCCATACTCTCCACTCAAAACTTGCTTCCACCCTCCAAAACCTTAAGGCCATCCTCCTCATCCTCCTCCAAGGCTCCATGGACGGCTAGCTAGAGAAGCTTCTCTCCAAAGGTTCAAGGATGGCCATTGGTAGAGAAAGGGAGCAACACCTTCCTCTCTCCACTTGGGTGCACTAGCCCCCATCTTCTTCTTCTTTTTGGACGGCCATGAAGGCTCACCCATAGCCTCTTGTGGCCGGCCATCTCTTTTGTTAGGCATGTAGACGGGTTTGCATACCCAAGGTCTAGCCTACACCCTCACACAAGGCCGATGGCCCTAGTGGCAACTTTCCAGTGTGAGGGATTTTCTTCCATTTATATGCTTTCTAGTGTAGATGATGTGTGATAAATTTCTATGCATAAATAATGTTTCTGTGATTGATTGTCCTCATGTTTGCTTGCTTATATGACACTTTGGTTTTTTCACACCATGCACGGCCACCATGGCCTCATTTAGATGCACATAGTCACTTAGGTTTTTGCTAGTTTATCTAGATCTAGGGTTCAATTCGCTTTTCGAAATAAAAAAAATCAAAAACACAAAAAGACAAAAATAGTAGCTTAGGTTAGATTTAGGTTATAAAAGCCGATCCAAATCTCGATTCATTTTCACGCCTCCCAGAGATGAATGACCGGGACTCAAGTTCTAAAAAGAATAAAGATCTACGAGAGTTTCGTTATCACAAATATCTTTGACGAGTGGTTTTTGCGACTATACTACGATTTCCAACGATTTCAAAATACGCGATTTCCACTCCCGTCAACCAGCTAAACACTCTTCAGGCATTTACATTTGATTTTGATGGCCATTATGAGGGCTCTCTAGATGAACCTACCTTGGAATCCTTCCTAGAGGAGCCCTCACACATAATTTTTATTGATGCCACCTTTTCTACACATACAAAGCCTTCCAAAACCCGTTCTCAACCCCGACCCACAATCGGACTGAATTTCAACTCTGATTCTCCTCTCGATGTGCCTATTGCACATGATACTCCTCGACATTTCAATTGAGTTTTAGACTTCGATCAGACTGTGAATCATGCACCATCCTTCTCTGATCACTCCCATAGGGTTCCTACATCCTCCACTGACCCTTTTTCATTTGAGGATCCCTACTTTGACTAGGTTGATCCAATTCAGCGAAACCCTAGCTTTTCACTTCCACATCTACTTGAGCTCCACAACATTTGATGGGTTTTGCATCTACTGATTCACATCTATCAACCCACTAGATTGATTGGGTTTGGGCTACATCATTAACCTGTTGACTTGAACAAGCACCTGGTTAGACCAACGAGGCTTTTGGTCAAGGTGCTTGTTCTAGAAAATTCATCTGATTTGACCACTCCTTCTCCATACCATTTTTTTGCTCAGCTAAAGGCATTGATTTTAACACTTAACAAGAGGCAACCCGTAATTCCAAAAACTTAAGATCCTTCTAAATATCCTTTTGTACTTAACGTCTATTGCACTTTGAGTTCGATTTTATAATAGTTGACTCCACCTTTGTTACTCGTACCAGAGCTTGAAATTGTGTGCAACAACCATCTCGAACCATTTACCCACCCGATTATCCTGTTCTAATCCCTGAACCTAAACTAATTTCATACCCTTCGATTTATAATGAGGACATTGCAATACTTAGTAATGGGGGGGTGTTAAAGTGCAGACATACAAAAATTCAACGTTCTTAAGGGTTCTCGCAAAAAAATACATATTTCAAAAAACCAAAAAAAAAGAAATTTTGAAAAAAAATAAAAAAATGGAGAGAGGGGAGGAATTTTTGAGAATTAAATTGCATATCAATCTTAAGAGGAGGTGATTTAAATGTCAAAAAGGAGCAACAATTTGAAATAAAAAGTTAGTCATTAATAAAAGATTATGGAATTTATATAAGTTCTAGACCAAATCAAAAGAAAGAAATAAAAGTTAAAATGTGCTAAGAGATATGAAGATTACTACGAGTGCTGATCTTAAGCCTCTTGGGCTATGTTTTAGGATTAAGATTTCAAGCATCCGTTAAGATCTAGATAGTCCTCAAGAGGTCGAGGAAAATGCGAAGGCTAACTACTAGTTCTAAGGCCTCGGGATTATTCGGCCATGTTAACTAACCTCTTGTTTACGGGACTTGGTAACCTGAGCACCCTAATCCACACATAGTCTGGTTTAGTGTGCTCAATAATCAAAATCACATATATGTGTTAATTCTGTTCTGAAAAAGCTACCAAGATTAGGAGTGGCTTATCAACACAAGTTGATTTGGATGAGTTCCCGGTGCGGAGAGGTAGGAAATTCCTCTCGAAGATGGGCAATAACATACCGTCTTCTCAGTGCTTGTCTCCTAGGATATCTAAATATCCTACTAGAGGCACGTAAGCACGTTGTGCTGATTTAGGTGCCATGGGCATGGTTATCCCAAAATGTCGATTACTAAGACCTGAATTTAGCTATAGAATGCCATGGGCGACACTATCTTAAAGTGTCAAAAGCCAGGGTTCTGGGGGTTGCCATGGGCTGTACTATTTTGAATCATCGATTGCTAGGGACATTGTGAGGATTGATCATGGGAGCTAGGACTCCGATACAGACTGTGTTGTAAAGCCAATCCAAAGCTAGAAATAAAAAGGAAAAAGAGAGAGAATACTCTCCAAAAAATGCAAAAAATTCTTCTGTCTCTCTCTTACAAAAATGCACTACAAACTGAACCGGGACTAACCATGTCCTAAGCATGGGTGCTTTAACCGAGTTCAACGAACCTTAGGTTGGTTCCTATGAGCCTTAGAAACCTTCGTGGCGGACTGAGGCTAAAGCAAGTTAGGTCTGGATCTTGGCTGGAACTTGAGTACCTCTAGGGCTATTGTTAGCATTCTGACCTAATCTACAAAGGAAAGTACACATCAGAAATCCAAGCATAAAAAGGCATGGTCCAGAATTTGAGCTAATTCGAAGAGATTTTGCTAAGGGAATGGCAAAAGCTAGGCATGGGGGTATGCTGATAACATCGCCATCAGTCATATCTAGCTTTATTTAGTCGTATTCCGTCATTGAATGCTTCTATGTAACAACTGGAGGACCATAATTCATTGCGTAATCATTCTGAGAGAAATACAGGAAAATAGGGGTAAAAATCAAGTTTTAACAGCATAACTCAATTGTAGAATAATCGTGGCTTTTTCCAGCTATTAATTAAAGTTCAAATGGTCTTAAATGTCTAACAAGAGGGTCCGTGCAGATAGAAATGGGTTTTCGCACATTTCGGGAATTAAATGACATCTGAAACCCTAAATATAGACCTGCTTAATCTACTGAGGTTTTCTCTGGATAAAATTCACCTAAACCCTCTAAAATTCATAGAAAGATACTCTTTGGTGTTTGGCACCATCAATTTGACCATCAGAACTCGTCTTGACCCAAAATAGAGCCATAGATAGACTATTACCCTAATTTGGGTTTTTTCATAAATTACTGAGTCAAACTAGGTGAAAAAAAAAATCCAACTTCACTATCGGATTCCTTAGGTCCAAATTAGGCTTGTATGGAAATTGGGATCCAATCGAAGAATATTTCAACCTAGTTTGCATTTTGGTCCAAGCCTGATTTTCTTTATCACAAATGGCCCCTCAACTTCCAAATTTCTTCCACACAACACCCCAAATTTATCATCTTCTTCTTCCAAAAGGTCCCCTCCACACAGAACTCCTAATCGTAAATCTCCTACGACAATCAACCAACTATTTCTCCTTGATTGATTGATGAAACCTTCTTAATTTTGAACTAGAGATCCCTCTTGAAATCCTTTTTCAATCAGATCGATTCTTGAGCTTCAACCTCCCAGGCCAGATTCATGCGAATGCATGAGAAATTTGGATTTCCAACTCTAGCGACCTTTCAAGCTTGAAAGCTTAGCTTCCAAGCACCAGCCAGCCCCTGATACCTATATAAAGACCCCCAGGGCTTGCTCGTCCTTCCTACTCTCGAATTCGACTAGAACCACCCTTAATTCCTCCCTCCTCTCTGGCTGAGTAGCTCCTCGACGTCCGACAATCTCCCCTGACTCCATTCTTCATCCGTTCACAATACCAACAACGGATTTATCCTTCCCTATCTCTTCCGCATCGTGCCGTACTAGCAGACATCTCTCCTTCCATTGTCCTCGCCATCCTACCCCCACAAGAGCACCTTCATCCTCGGCATCGATGTACCCCTGATAAGTCAATCTCCCCCCTTTCATCAATAATTCTATTGCTCATTAGGTCCATCCCTCTCTACTTCATTTCTAGCTTCTTTCCTATCCCTTTCGACCACCGACTACGCCATTCACCTTCATCTCCTTCGTCTCCAGTCACTCCTCCAGCGAGGCATTTCCACTACTACCCAACTTCATCCACCTCACCGACAAACCTGTTACCTCTGCCTTGATCCCAGGAGCAAAAGCCTTAACTTAGGTCAATTGTGCTCCAAACCCTCCACCCAACACTATGCCTTCAGCACCAATAGACCAAGCTCATATGACCTTTCTACTCACTCGCACGCAGTACCACCTTCATCAACACGTTCACCATGCTCAAATGAACCTTTTGAAATGGTTTAATGTGGTCGAAAGACCGTTCTTTGGGTTTCAGGTATGTAGGGTGCAGTTGCCATTACCTAAGAGATTCAAGCATGCATTGAAGCTTGCTTCCCAGCCAAAAGCCCTTGGTCATTGTTCCAGGTGGTGCGGAATCAGTCCAAGAATACGCCTAGGCCCTTGATTGAGAGCGTGAGCCCCAGCAGCTATTTCAATGGAGATGCTTTCACCTACAGGTGCATGTGATTAAGAATGTGTAGGAATAGTCCAACCTCACATAGGGAAGAGCAGTTACAGCAGCATAAATTGAAAAAGTCACGCATCCTCTTCACCTCCTAACACGAGGGTAAGGTCCTTCTTACCTAATACTGATCCGCCTAACCTGCCTTCACACCTCGGCTACTACCCACGCCAGTAGCCTTGGTCCCAAGTACATGGATCCCTAACACCTGATTACCCAAGCATATGACCAGACATTGAGTAAGAGAAGGGTAAGAGAGAGAGAGTGTGTGGGGTCAGGGGGGTTTTGCTCCTGAAACCTTCCAACACTTAGCCAAAATCTGAGATCTCCTACCTTGTGCTTGGAGAAGGGAAGAAGAGGCAGAAGAAGAGGAAAACTGCAGAAGAAGAGAAAGAGAAGGGCAAGACAGAAAAAGACTCATTAAACTCTGTAGCTTCTGAGCACTTAAGCCGTTTGATTGAAAGTTCTGTCATCTGATAGTGCATTGTGCACTAAAGCTTGCATGGATTTAAAGTGGTTTTTACCATTCATTTATTTAGATCATTAATTAATATATTACATACGTATCTGAGCTAATAATTAGTGTTTCAAATCACCATTATTTTGCCTCAGATGTCTTTTTGCCTCATTAAATCCTTGATATACTCATGTTATACATTGCATATTAGTTTTTGAGTAATTAATTATGCTCATTTATATTATTTATTGAGATTAGTGCGTGAATTCCATATGTGCTCCCTGTGTTCGACCTCAAACTTCAATTTAAGTAATAAATTATATATGTTGATTGAGTGATTTAGAGGATACTACAATGAACACATATTTAAATCTCCTCATTCGCGCATTTCAACACTTTGTAACTCATGGGGACACTCTACCATGTAGGGCCTTTGTGGAACTCTCCCTTCCTAGCTGCGCAAGCAATTCTCATATATGTGGATTTTTGATCCAAAGGTCCATCTACCTCAAACATCCTTAGTCATCCAATCTTTTTGGGTGCCTTGATTGAGTCTACAACATTTCTAGTCCCTCATCTAATTCTTCAGTGCATGTACGAGAGGAGGTCCTTAAGATCAGTCTTAAGACCTCTAGTAGTGGTTCATTCCCATTGGGGTCAAACCCCAACCAACTTGTTTGGGTTCTTTTCTAATCTACTTGATATCCCTTCTGAACCATCTACATCTGAACCCAGTTCTCCATCCTTTGATTCCATGGAGAACCAAGATCAAGAAGGAGGTGAGATTCAACACCTGTAGGACTAGATGCAGACTCTTATTGATTTGATCCATGCACTGGCCAATCCGCAAGCACGTCCACAAATGTGACACCATTATAATCCCATAGTTGTTGCCATAGAAACCAGGGTGTAGACTCCGGCTAGGGGACTCAAAATAGAATTGAATTCAAATATCATCAATGTGATCCCCTACTATCATGGAGTAGGCTTTGAAGACCCTTTCCAACACATTCAAGAATTAAAACATCTTGCCCATATTCTCTGGGCAACTGTGCAAAATTGGAACACCCTACTCAAGAAGATGTTGCCCTTCTCTCTAAAAGATAAGGCCTCAAATTGGTATCAGTCTCTGACTCAACCAATCAACACCTCGAAAGGTTTACAAGTGGAATTCCTTAAGAAATTCCTCCTAGTTGGATGCACAAATGCCCTAAGGCACGAAATCATGCATTTCACACAGAATGCTGGGGAACCACTTCATGAGGAATGGCATCCCATTATGGATCTCATGGGGAAATGCCCTCATCACTGAGTTCCTAAATGAGAATAGGTCTAGTCTTTTTACTTGAGACTCCATCAAGATATTCGATTATTTGTTGATGTAGCCTGTGGAGGCAATTTCATGGGTAAAGATGAAGACACCGTTCAGGAGATTCTTGAAAAGATGTGAGAGAATTCATAAACAATGTGTCTATGGGTATGTTCAACTAGACAACTACCCGCGCATCAGCAAACATTAGAGGGACACACAGGACACGAGACCTATCCACATCCGTTGATCTGGAGTTAGTGTCTAGTCAATTGGATAAGGTCTCCAATATCATGAAGAAGTTGGATGATTTGCCTCACCAAATTGTAAACGCCACTTCTTCTGAGCAGAACACATATGCACGTCCACCCACATGGAGGGTGGCCGTGCATAACATTCACCACCACTCATATCAGTGGATGGATGTGTATCCAGCCCATCTGACGCTAGTTTCAGAGGAAACTCTAAACCATCCTACTCTAATTGGGGGATCTCTGAACCCCCATACCCTGATTACTCAGGAGCTACTCAATCCTGCAAGGAGCTCCATGCCATCAGGAATGATCCATTCTCCTAGGATGGCGTAGTCATTCGAATTTCGTGTGGTCAGGAAATAATTTGAACTCTAGACCTCAATTCCAACCCCGACCACAAAATCCACATCCATATCAGCCTACTCAGCCTTGGCCTAACCTGAACTCTCAAATCATACCTAACAAGGATGACCAAATGAGCTTAATTCTACATACTTTGGCTGATATGTGATAATCCCATATTTGTGGGCTAATTAAAGGTGTAAATGCCTAGACATTAAGGTAACACATTTATGAACATAGCATACATTTGAATGAAAATCATCAAACATAGAATGATTTATTTCATGCATTATGGGCATATGCAGTTGACATTTAGAATAACATGCATTAGGATAATAGTTTCATATTTGCATCATAACTAACATTGGATGCATCATTTAGATAAGAAATCGATTAACACATTAGTCTTGGGTAGCATTTGAAAATAGCCAAACACTATCTTGATTATTTTATTTAACTTATTTGCATGTAGCACACCTGGAAAATAACTTCAAGCATTCACGAGGACATTCATGGCCATCGCTCCATGACTAACTAGCCACCATTGAAGGGCATTGAAGACTATTGAAGGCTGTAAGGAGTGGGTCTTAGATGCTCCACCTTCATCTACGACTCTACAATAGTTATAAAGGGAAAGGAGAGGCTGTAGTGCTCTGGGAGACTCCAGCCCGCTCCACTACTGCGCTTCATCCACCACCATGCATCTCAAAGGACGAGCTATGCCACACCGTGGGCCAACGGGGTGATGTTGGACACGTAATTCATGCTTTGAAAGTTACTTAGTTGTAGTATAGGACAAAAGCAAGTCAACAAATAAATTTATAGAACTTCGGTGAGTACCTCGTCCATCGTAGGGAGGCAATCTCGATTTTTGGAACAACATTCCAATAAAACTTACTCTAACCAGATATTATATATGTATATATATATTGGAATCAAATGTATACTCATCCATTCAAAAGATGATAATTTTAACTTCAATTAAAGAGTCTTTACAATTGAGAATGCTACGAGAATTAAGTTGAGAGATAGAGTGGTAGAGAGGAAGAGAAGAAAGTGGTAGAGAAATGACGCTGCTTGTGCGATACTTGTGTGAGATGCGGCAACACCTCAGATCCAGAGCGACGAGACGAAGGTTCGAGCGGAGTTGAAGAGGGACAAAGAGTTGTAGAGAAGGTGGAAGATGTTGGAGTTGATGGAAGGGTGAGAGATGCTTCAACTGGGGGGGCCTGGGCCTTCTTTAATAGCTTTTTGAGTGGGCAAAAAGGGTATTTTAACCCTTAATGTCCTGTAACAACTCCTGTTTGATCAGATCCGTTGAGGGAGATCAATGGATCAGAACTAGCCTAAAAGAAAACTTCAAATTTGCCTCCATCATGCAGATTTACTCCCTGGCTGACACGTGGCCTTCGATGCACCCTTGGATTGCAATCGCACGGCCCCACTTCCTCCTTGCGAGCCTCCTACAACAACCTCTCTCCATGTGTGCACCTGCAAGGCCCTTTTCAGCACCTGAACCTCAGCCGTTCGATCATGAGATCGAATGGCTCAAGTAAGCTTTCCTCACCTTCCTAATCTCGCAAAACACGTGAGATCGCGGGTCCACCCACGATGATCTTTGATCGCGCCACGTGGTTGTGTCTCCACCCTCCGATCGTGTAATTGTGCCAACGCACGCTCACACAGCCAATGCCTCTTCAATTTCTTGTAGTGCATGGCTCGTATGCGAGTCATGCGCTTCCGCGTGCACACGCGAGCCAACGTGCTGCACGAACCTTCTGTTATATACTTGTTTGATTTTATTTATGCTTATCCGTTCTGGGTGGGTGACGTGGCGTGCTTGTGGCCATTGGATGAACATCCAATGACCCACAACGTGCTGTGAGGTCTTCCTGGATGGGGTGGTGCTGAGGGAGTGGCTGTGATGGCATCACGTGGCACCATCATGGCCGTTCATCTTCTTTTCCATGTATCTGGTGATGTACACCTCCGATCGAGTTGATTTTTGCACCGTTGGACTGCGATCGTCAATCTGGATTCATCTGTGTGGTTATATTCATTGTCTGAGGCTCAGATCTTTGTCCTTTGGCTTTATGATCTCCATTCTTTTATGGATGTCATAAGATGCTTTGGTTATCTGATTGAGACGATTTCGGAAGCATTGGACTCCCACCGTCATTCTGATCAGATCTGTCCAGTTTAATCTATCATCTGTGGCTTCAAATCATCAGCGATTAAAATCATCTCTCTTTCAGGTCATAAGTTGACAATATTAACTATACGATTAATAAAGTCACTATTGTGCAAATTACGATGCCTTTGAATGCATTAATCCTAAGTTTTGCTATGATCTAGCTTAATTCAGGTGATTTAGGTTGCATGATTGCTGTGCAATCATAGCCCCATGCCTAAATCTTTCTAGTCCCTGGCCAATGCTTGATTGAGTGTAAAGTGGTCCTACATGAGTAATTTTTATCAAAAGTTTGACTAGAGGTTTATGTTATTTGTCTTCACCTGAAGCTTTAGTAGCCTAGATAATTGTGATTGTGTTTTATTGTAGCCTATGCAATGGATCCAAGTGAATGCCAATCCTCATTTAAACCTCGTACTTAACCCTTAGTAAAAATCTTTTAGGATAGGCAGACTTCTTCCCTAGGGGTTATAAATTAACTTGTATATTTAGCCCCGGCTTTTGTCTTATGTAGAAAATTTTTGAGTCAAGTAGATTTGTATCTGGTGACTCACACTCGTCTGGTGCTACATATAGACTAGTACTTTAGAACCTATATTTCCAGATTATGAAATAGTTCAATTCAGAGAAAGGAGAGAAACTATGCTCTCTTTAGTTCTTTTGTACTCATTCTCTCTCTTCCATTCTCTTTCTCTTTCTTTTTCTTATCTTTTCTTTTCTTTCCTTTTTGAGCTCACACTCTCACCAGATTTATAAGTATATTTGGTGGTCTCTCTTGGCGTTAAAACTTTGATTAGGTTCTGATAACTCTAAGACTATGAATTCCTTAGCCCATATACAGGTGTCCAGAAATATAGAAAAGTAGGTCAAAGCTGTATTTGGTGGATCGTGAGGGTGGTAGGTGTTGTTGCCTCATTATATTTGAAATAAATTCTAAAAACACTTATAAACTCTTTTTTCTTTTCTGCTCTTTCTTTCTTTCTAATTTTTTTTTCTATGTATATATATTGTCTTTTCTTTTCTTTTTCCTCCATTTTCTCTATAAATGTATATTTATGTATATATTTTTCTTTTGTCTCTTTTTTCTTCCCGCATCAAAATATCTACTGTTGCAACGCAGTATAGTATACGAACTTTTATTTACAAGGCATTACTTGGGATTATGGGTGTTCAAGAGGATATCTGGTGACTTATTTTGTGGAAGTGTCTATTCTCGGCACTTGGAAAGGAAAGGAAAGGACAGTGTATTTCTGACGTTGACATTAACACCCTCCTTCAGCCGAGGATTCTGTAAAAGATTGTCGTGACCATCCACCTAAGTCCTAGTTTTATCAAAATCCGTTCTCTGTGTATTTGTCTTATTTGGTGGCTCCCAAGAGATTCGCACTAAGAACTTGCATGCAGAAACCGAAAGCGAAAACTATGCTTAACTCCGAGTATCATTATCTCATTATCCATAATTTAAGATTCCTCATACTAGTCTTAGAGCACCAGTGGACTTTATACTCTCACCTCACACTTCTTTGGTGGATCCATTTGATGATAGTTTGCTTAACTCCTTAATTACTGTCCAAGGGTTTAAGAGAAGAAGCATTGCTTCTTGACAAACTAAAGTTGCTTATGGGTCTTCATAGGGGATCCATTGCAAATTCAACATGTAAGTCTGAAATTATATTGGATTCTAAACTCAGGAATCAACTTAAGAATAAATCCCTAATAAAACCTTAATAAAAATTCTTTATACCTAAATGCATTTTTTTTTGACATAAAAATAAGAAATGCAATGTCCACCCCCCCATGCCTATTCATTACAATGAGCTCATTGAAATGTATGCATGACAATCAAAATATAATAAGCAAGAAGAGGAGATATTACCTGATTATACTTATTAGTCTAGGTAAGTATGGATGCAGAGGATGTAGAGCTACCTATAATAAATACTGGGTTGCCACCTAGCTAGTGTTAAGCTTAACGTCATTTGCCGGACTTAAACCCAAAAATAAATGATCAAATCAATGGGTTCAGTCAAGATTAAAATGAAGATGTGATCATGTAATGCAAGGATCATTGATCCACAAATGCAAATCAGCTGATGGTGAATACAAGTCCTAAAAGGTCAAAAAAATAAAGTGAACGGGCTTGAAACTAATTGCAGCTAGATGCTACAAAAAAGAGAAACATTAGTGTAGGTGCCAAAGTGGAAAGTAGATAGTGGTAGCACTAAAAAGTGATGCATGAGGATGGTAGAAGAGGTGGATACAGGTTGGTTCATATGGGGAATAAATCATATGGGTCTTGAAAGTGATGGGAAATGAAAGGAGGAACCTGAGTGGTGTAGTCTGAAATGGTATTGGAAACCATTTCGCAAGTCAAGTTAGGTATGGATGGATGTTGAGTAGGTGAGTCAAATATGATCCAGCCATTCATCTCACTAGTTTCGAACTTGTCAGAATCCTCAATCTTATCCCTAGGGTGATAAAAAATCTTATTTGAGTCACCCAAATCATTTTACAAGTCTTCAAATGTAATGGATGGAAATTCATTATTCCTTAAAATCATAGTCCCAGGGGGAGTAAGATCGGGGTTTAGATTAGTCAACACCTAAAATCCTTTTTGTTTTGTGGACTTCCGAATTTAATCCCAATTGTTTTTCTCTTGGACTATATCTTTTGAGGGAATGTCTTATTGTTTCTCATCAATCAAGTCAAGCTCCTCAAGATTCGATGATTCAGCTAAATTATTTGCTTCCTGAAATAGATCTTCATAAGTCAGCCCCAATAATTCTATAATTTCTTGAACATCTTTTTCATAAAGGGATTGTCTGTTTTGCTCAATCACAAGATGTTGGGGATAAGGGTCAAATTTTTCTTCAGAACTCTAGTGGATGGGAAGAGAAGGGTGTGGATTAGCTGAAACAGAATTAAAAGCAGATTCATCTTCTGCATCGAATTTCTTAGAATGATCAGTATTGCCAAATCCAGATATCGAATCATTCGAGCACATTTGATCGTGGTAATCCACAGACAAGAATAGATCAGAGCCATCCAATCATGTTTGGCTGGGAGTCTCACTGTCTCTAATCTTTCTATATTCTTGATCTTGCTCTGATTTTCCCAAATCATCCATGCAATCCAATTGTGTGTCTTTAAACATAAAAGACTCATACTCTGACCAACTATGGATTGGCTCCTCAAAATAGAATGCTTGCAATTTAGGGCCTAAATCAAGATGTATTTCTTCAAGTGAGTCTTCCTCCTCAAAGTCCATTTCTGGGATATCAAAAAGGGTCTGTTCTGCATAATCACAAGGCTAGTGGGTGGGCTCGGTGTATATAGATGTTGGGATTGGATAAGATGTCATGCTTGCGGATGAATCCTCAACCTTGAGTGGCTCACCACCAACTTGTGGCATACTTGGACCAGGTTTATCACCTTGTGCTTTCCCAATTCTATTGAGCTATTTTGTCAGATTACCTGTATTTCTTTTATTAGCTTCTCTCATCCCTTGGACTACTTGGAGTAATTGGGTGATCTCAGGATCACTACCATGATCAGGGATTTGATCTGGCTAAGGATAATGATTTCTAGGATTTCTTTTCTGAGTTGAATCAGAGTATCTATCATCTTACTACCTAGAGTAAGAATCATATCCGTGGTTTGGTGATGTACCGTTATCTCAATGAGAAGGTGAAGTTGTTTGGGTGGAAT
This sequence comes from Thalassia testudinum, assembly GCA_037157565.1. Taxonomy (NCBI): domain Eukaryota; kingdom Viridiplantae; phylum Streptophyta; class Magnoliopsida; order Alismatales; family Hydrocharitaceae; genus Thalassia; species Thalassia testudinum. The sequence continues at coordinate 67,769,485 of JAZHRO010000014.1, forward strand.
TGGGATAATTTGCAAAGTGATTTCGAGGATAGGATTGGTATTCTAGGTATTGCGATTCTGAGGCATATCCCTGATCTGGGGAGAGATGAGTTTGGCTGAACCAGTCAAGATAGTTGGTCATACCAATCAGGTGCTGGTCCTGCATGGAGAGTGTCTTTTGAGGTTGTAGGGACCCTTGATATCCAGGAATTTGTGTGGGATTCGAGGTAGACATAGCTATACCTGCGAAATATGAGGTGTAGGAAAGGGAATCAAGTCTCGGTTGTTGAGGAGAGTTCTCCCATCCTGTAGAAGTTGAAGTAAGGGAAGGTTTCAGATAGGGAGAATAGTTTTCCTCCTCAATCAATTCTTCCCATTGGTAATTAGTCATTATAATGTATTCAGAAAAATTAGGTCTTCTCCTTAGTTTACTCTCAAAAGGTTGCACCAAATCAGGGTTCGGAGACCGTTTATAATCCATGTACCAGAAGAAAGTTAATAGATGGGAGAATACCCCTCCTTTTTAATAGATGCAATCAAACTGGTCCATAGAGTGTCAACCCTAAATAGACCTGATCTTGGCTCCCCAAAACACGGCTGGGTTAGATCAACCCTTGAATTCTTGGCTGGTCAGAAGAGTGGGATCCCTTAGGACACCCTACACGTTGGGACACCACTAAATGTTAACGTAGTTACCACACTGACCTTTCTTGTCACTAGTGGGTCCATGTAGACAAGGCCTTGACCTCAGCCCAATCTAGTTTCAAGTCCCCAAGTCTATTAGTCCTGCCTAGGGCACATCTACTAAGTTTTGAGCTTAGGTTTGATGTGCTTTTTTGGAATATGATGGGCATTAGGGGGTGTTTGCCCTTAAAATTGATTTTAAAATGTGTGAAGTGCTCAGGCAAATAGGGTTCACAGGCAATTTCCTATGATGAAGTGAATTTTAAGATTTGAATGCTCGTGTTAATGCATTTTAGGGTTCACTTGTGTAAATATTTTCAATCAAGGTTTTGATGGGGCACACAAGAGTTTTACAAATCCCAATTTGTTTGATAGATTTCTTTTATGTATGGAAATGCTAGTGTGCTCTATACTTAGTGTGAAATCCTAAACGCAGAAAGTTCTAGATGTTCTTTTAAGTCAAATTCAGAGAAGTGGCGCAACCCTAGCAATGCAATCAATTGGTTTTATTGCACCACTAACTAGGCACCCAGAATATACTTTTCAAGAATTTTTAATGTAATTTTTCTATTTTTTTCTAATTTGAAGTGTACTCGGGGTTTTATAGTCAATTTTGACCCTTGGTTGGTGATTGGATAATCCGTACAATCAAACGCTCAAGAAATAATTTTTAAAAATTTTTCCCTATTCTTAACTATCTCAAAAATTAACTGCCTCAAATTTCAAGTCAATTAGTTTGTATAACAATTCCTATGATATTGTGAACTCCAAAAAATTAGAAACAATAACCTTATTGACAATGCGTGAATTTCTAAAATTTTTATATAATTCTAATTTGTGTGAAGTTTGGATATGTTGTTTTTGACTTAAAAATACACTTCCATGAAAATTTTAAGAAGCTTTGGGCATACGGATCTTCAAGAATTGAATCTTTAAGATTAAGTTCTATTTCAGCCTGAAAATCAAGAGAATTTCTTTTTATAATAATTAAGCACATTATAACTAATTATAAAGTTCATGTAAATACCTAATTTTAACTTATCTAAGCTATGGGTACTTACCTGATGTTCGAACACACAATTCCCATTGTTGTGTTTCATTCTGATTTCCTTGTTTTCCTACACACATGATTTCAATGAAAATAGCAAGTTAGAAATCTCAAATTTATACCAAAGAAAGCTTCAGAAATTTTCGTTGCCACCGTGGCAATGGCGCCAACTTGTTTGGTGCATAATTTGCATTTTGAAAGTTAATTAGTTGTAGTATAGCAAGAAAACACGTCAACAAGTAAATGTTGAGTACTTGGCCATTCGTAGGGAGGCATTCTTGATTTTTGCAAGAGCTTTCCAATAAAACTTGCTCTAACCATATATTTATATAGGTATATATGTATAGGAATTAGATGTATAATTAGGCATTTAGAAGATCCTAATTTTAACTTAAATTAAACAGAGTTTTTACAGTAGAGAATGCTACTAGAATTAAGTAAAGAGATAGAGAGAGGTAGAGAGAGAAGAAAGTAGCAGAGAAACGATGCTGTTTATGGGATGCTTGTGCAAGATGCGGTAGCACCTCAGATCGAAAGCATCTGGGCAAAGGTTGAAGTGGAGTTGCAGAAAGATAGAGAGTTGTAGAGAAGGTGGAAGATGTATGGAGTTGATGGAAGAGAGAGATGCTTCAACTACGGGTTCCTGACCTTCTTTTATAGCTATTATGGAGGACAAAAAGGGTATTTTAGCCCTTAATCTCATGTAACAACTCCTATTTGATCAATCTGTTAATCGGGGCATCAACGAATCAGATCTGTCCTAAAAAAAACTTCCAATATGGCTTCATTGCGTAGATTTACACCTTGGCTGACACATGGCACCCGCTACTCCTTAGGATCATGATCGCATTGCCCCACTTCCTCCTTCCTCGCCTACTGCAACAACCTCCCTTCGCATGCACACCCGCAAGGCCCTTTTCAACACCTGATGCTCAGTCATTCGATTATCAGATTAGACAACTCGAGTGGACTTGCCTCGCCTTCCTAATCTTGCAAAATGCATGTGATTGTGCATCTGCCCGTGATGCACTCTGAACGTACCCCGTGGTCGCGCCTCCACCCTACGATTGCGCAACTGCACCTGCCCGCACCTGCACACCCAATGCTGCTTCAATTTTGCGCAATGCATAGCTTGTACGGGCTTCACGTGCTTCCGCATGCACTCATGAGCCTACACGCTGCATGAACCTTCTATTACATATACTTGTTTGTTTCTATTTATGCTTATTCGATTTAGGAGGGAGATGTGGCGCACACATGGCCATTGGATGAAGATCAAATGGCCCATAGCATGTGGTGCGGCCTTCCTAGATGGGGCGGTGGTGAGGGAGCAGTTGTGATGGCACTACATGGAGCCATTATGGCCGTTCATCTTCTTTTCCTTGTCTCTGGTGATGCAGACCTCCGATCGAGTTGATTTTTGCGCTGTTGGTCTGCAATTGCTGATCTTGATTCATCTGTGCGGTTATATTCTTCACTGGAGAATCAGATCTTTGTCATTTGGCTTTATGATCTCTGTTCTTTTATGGATTGCACAAGATGCCCTGGTTGTCTGATCGAGACAATTTTAGAAGCGTTGGGCTTCCATCATCTGTCTGATAAGATCTATCAAGTTTGATCTATCATCCAGGACTTCGAATCATCTGTGATTAAAATCATATGCCTTTTAGGTCATAAAATGATGATATTATCTATATGACTAATAAACTAGCTATTGTGCAAATTACGATGCCTATGAATGCATTAATCCTGAGTTATGCTAGGATCTCGCTTAATTTAGGTGATTTTGGTTGCATGATTGTTGTGTAGTAAGCTGACAAGTCGTCGCTCCAAACCGATGGACTCAGCCATTATTGTGCATGAGCTCCTTGTAGCAAACTTATCACCGTTTTCTTCCTCTTCTTTATTTAGTTCCCTTTCTTGCTACTATTCACCTTCTTCCAATGACAGAAAACAACACCATCACCGCCACTTGTTTCATCTTCACCACCAAACAAACAGAACACCATCACCACCACCATCACCAACCACCTCATTGGCATGTCATTGATTGGTCCTCCACCTTCCATGAGCACCTACACTGGTTCCTCCACGCAACCAACTTCCTCCCATCCAACAGCACCACGTTTACATTGCCAATAGCCCCTTGCATGCATTGCCTCCATGCACACATGGTTAGCAGTTGCCTCCTCCATGCTTGCCATCGTCCACGGTAGACGCCCCTCGCCATGCACGGCCACCCCTCACCTGCAATGCATTGTGAGCCTTGGCTAGTGCGTGGAGCTGCTTCATAGTAGTAGTAGGCCATCGCCCACCCACCGGCCACCTCCGCTCTGACCGGCCAACTCTGGCCATGCCGTGGTCACTACCACCACCGCTGCGTAGCCCTCCATGGACTTATCCTCTACTGCAAGCCTCACCTCCATTCTTGGCCTCAACTTCATGGAAGGACAAGGGAAGCAACTTTCCTTGTTTCAACAGTAAACTCCTCCAATTAATATTTACAACCCATACCGTTATCACGCTTCATTTTTTCATTTCATTATTGTGGCAAATTTATGTGAATGACCTCCTCCTTTCTCATAAATACGATTTCAACTTGAGCATGCCTTATAATGCTAATCTCATGAGGATTTTGGCTTGGTCTCATCTGGAAATGACATGTGAACATTGATTTCGAGTATTGCGAGTTTTTAATAGGCTAGTGCCTCCCTGTGGAGATCACATTCTAAACCACTGTGGTTATATTTAATTAGTTAATGATTAATTTAGAGATTTTCCACCACCAAAAATACAATGACAAATCATTTTATTGCTATCATTTCAATTAAGTGAAAATCTCTTCGTCAATATGCAGAAGACCAATTCTACCATGTAGAGACAACATAATGCGAAAATCACAGAGGTTCATAATCAGCTTGCATAGGTGGTTGGGACTCAAAAGCCCGGTGCACTTCCTATCCACTTCCTAATCCAAAAATGCATCATGAACCCAAATCAGGGCCAAGCACATTATGTCTATCAGGCCCCACCTACCCCTCAACCTGATCGGTCGGAGGATTCAACTTCATACATGAGATATCAGCAGCAACCTCCTCTCCTTCCAACTCCAACTCCCAATCTAAATTTGGTAAGCCTAAACTATGTCGCTAGTTGTGGTGGGACGACTCCTCAGGACCAACCATATCCTAATCAAACTGGTCCAAGTAGTTCAAAACCTAAAGCCAGGGCGGATATTAAGGACGAACCTACCCCAACCCACAACCTAAACTAATCTTGGAGAAACCTACAGACATTCCATTTCCCGAGGTTTTAGCAAAAGTAAATAGGAAATCCAAAGCTGTGGCACCAGAGTAGGACTTAGTCAAGCTCTTTATGCAAGACCAAATAAGCATTTTGTTGATGGATGCGATCTACCACGTACCGACCTACTGACAAGCATGGAAATCACGCATTTTGAAATCGTCGAAAATTGTAGTATAGTCGCGAAATCCCCATGACAAAAATATTTATAATAACAAAACTCGCATAGATTTCTTTTTTCTTAGAATTTGAGTCCCGGTCGTTCGTCTCCAAGAGGCATGAGAATGAATCAAGAATTGGATCAACTTTTCTAACCTAAATCTAATCTAATCTAATATTTTGGTCTTTTTGTATTTTGTGCTCTTTTTGTGTTTTTGATTTTTATTTTGAAAGCAAAATGAAGCCTAGATCTAGATGTGCTAGCAAAAACCTAAGTGATTCCGTGAATCTAAGTGGGGCCATGGTGGCCGTGCATGGTGTGACAAACCTAAATGGGATACTCCTAAGTACACTAATAGGCACACATCAAAGTTGTAAGTAGTGAATATAATAGCATGCATATAAAACCATTAGACAATAGTATCATACATCAAAAATTAAGTCAGTATAAAATCCGGATACATGGAAATAAGGCTAAGCTAAAGAAAGGGATCAACCAAGAGAGGCTAAGGAGAAGCCTTCTTGGCCATCCGCTAAAGAGAGGAGCATTGGTGTGTGCACCCAAGTGGAGAGAGGAGGGTGTTGCACCCTTTCTCTACCAATGGCCATCTAGGAGAAGACCTTGAGGGGGCTCTTCTCTATGGCTGTCTAAAAGGAAAATAAAATGAGGGCATGAATCCTCTATGGTAGAAGTAGAAGGCATGCCCACAAGAAGAAAGGAGAAGGTGTTGCACCCTTATGCTTTTCTTCTTCTTGCCACCATTGAAGAAGCTTGGAGGAGAGCTTCTTCCTAGCTGTCCATGGAGGGAGCATTGGAGGAGGAAGATGGCCTTGAGAGGGAGAGGAGGAGGTGTGTCCGTAAGTTGAGAGAGGTAGAGAGTGAATGGATATGGGAGTACAATTTCGTGGCTCTCTCTTGTCCTTATGCGAAGGCTCCATTTGGTTGCCACTTTTGGTGGCTACAACAATAACTAATGCGACCATTTTAGGATCAAGGTTTGACACAAGTTTTTAGGGTTTCCAAGAGAGTGTGCATGGGTTTGGTAGGGGTAGAATAGGAAGGTGTGTGGGTGTGTGTGGGTGTGTATTTTTCATAGGACTAGGTTGTAGGTTTTGGTAGGAATAGGTGCTAAATAGGTTAGGTCAATCTAGATTAGGTGGGTACGGACCTAACTAGGCTTAGGAAAGTCTAATTCGATAGGAGTGAACCTAATTAGGTCAAGGTCAAGTGTAATTAGATGTGTGCATGTGGTTAGGATAGGTAACCCTAATATGTATGAGCCAATTAGATCCTGGGTTGATCTAATTGGGTTTCGGTGTACCCAATCAACTGTAGATGCACCCAATTAGGTATAGGATGGTTCAATTGGATTAGGGATAATATAAGTAGGGCAATGGATAGTGGATTAGGCTTAGGAAGTCTCTAATTAGGTATCCTAGGGTGTCTGGTGGGGTTCCTAGGTCAAAATACACAAGCTAGGGCTTTCAACACCAAAATTAAGAACCAGAGAGTAGTATCTTTAATTTCCCTACTAGGAGGCGGTGACGTAATAATTGTGGAAATAAATATAAACAATCTCACAAGATGCAATCACACAAAGTACACAAAGATTTTTAGGTGGAAACCCAAACCGGGTGAAAACCACCACCTAACCCTCTCGAGTTAGGATTTTCCGATCAACCAAGTTGATCAAAATCCACTAAACAAATCACTCTAAACGAGGGTGATTCAACCTCAAATACAACCATGCTACAAGTGCAAGGGTAGCATTCTTGAACCCCTTCTCTTCACGAGAAGGATTTTTTCCCTCGAAGGAGACGGGAATTCGCAAAGCGAATACCCAACCAAATAACAAAGATAAAGGAACAATAATCCTATAGAGCCAACAAAGTAATTTTAAACCTAGCTTCTATAGGAATTAGGAAACACCCCATTGAAAGGAGTGCGTCGGTGACGCGGATGCGTGAACAACACGACGGCGCTACGTCGCTCTCGTGAACTACGGCGGGAGAGCGGGTGCGCAAAGCTTGATGCTGTCAAGATGAAGAATTAGAGCTTGGAGAGAAAGAGTCTTTTTGGACACAAAAGAGTGTGAAAGTGTGTAGCTAGGTGTGTCTTGTGTTTCTTGGTGTGTGTTTGTGTGCAAGAGGTTCCTCTCTATTTATAGAGGCCTTCGGAAGGCTTTGGATGGCTTAGGAAAGGCTCCATAGCCATTGGGTGAAAAGCCCAAGAGAATCAGGCCAAAATCAACAATAATGATTGCACTGACAGGGCAATCAGACGTCTAATTATGGCATCAGACGTCTGGAAGTCCACTTTAAGGCATCTGATTTCAAGGTCAGACGTCTGATTTCGTGCGGGTTCCTTCCTGACTTGAATCAGATCTAAATAGGGTTCTAGCAGAAGTCCATCAGACGACATACAGGATGTCTGTCACTATGTCTGGACGTCAGGAAACCTACTTTTCCATTGGAATGGATTTGCAACGGCTAGAAAATCTCTGAGAAGAGATTTTTGGGTCAGTCGAGGCAAAATGGTGAATTATCAGACGCCTGAAAAGGCTTAAGGACATCTGGAAAGGCTCTACCGGTCATATCCTCGAGTGTTTGCTAAGAGAGCCAACGGTCCACTAATTGGACGTCCGGCAAGTCATCAGACGTCTCATAAGACCTCTGGTCTAAGGTCTGGACATCTGATTTCATCAGACAGAACTAAGTATGTCCAGCCTAAATGTTATCAGACGTCTGAATCAACAGTCAGACATCTTAAAACACTTTATCAGACTTCTGATTTGGGAATTAGACGTCTGGAAACTCTGTTTGAACCGTATATTAGTTTTCTAAGTTCTCTAAAGAAAACCTAAGTATCTTATGGTTGTGCCAGTGCTCCTAAGACTACTGTTCGGGTACTTTGAGGCTCTTTAACATGAATCTAAGTAAAAAAAAATAAAGAGCAACAAAATAACGACAAAAGTACATGAAAGGAATAAAATGGAATTCTATCCTATTCTTTTTGTCCTTCCATCTTCAATCTATCGCTCCTCACGAATCCCCTCTATTTTCCATCAAGCTCCTCCAATCCATCCTAGATGCGAGCTCGAATTCCGTCAAATCACATCTACATTTGCAATTGACCTGAAATCTAAGACTCCAAGTGCAAATGTTAAATAACACGTGTTTTGTTATCATCAAAACAAATGATCGTGGTGCTCTAGCACCAACAATCTCCCCCTTTTTGATGATGATAAAATCATAAATAATAATGCAAAAAAATCCTCTCCCTTTTTGACATTATCAAAAAGGTTTAATTGATTTCCTATAACTCCCCCTTAAAACATGCTCTTCTATAAATTTCTTTTAACAAAGGTAATGTCCTCCCCCCTATTTTATAACAACAAGATAGTTATTATTTTTCTCCCCCTTTCTAAAGGAAATTTAGCTACCTTATATCTCCCCCTTAAAAAAATGACAATTAGCTTATAATTTTTTTTTTTTTTGCTCCCATTATATAAATGCTTATGATAAAAGGATAGGGTAAAGAATTTTTACCTCACCTACCATGGCCAATAAAATGGGCCAAATAGTGGTGGTGGATGCCACATCAGATGGGGCTCCCATCCGTAGCTTGGAGGCCCGGGCATTGGCGCCGGTCTCCAATCTGGTGGTCGATGTGTAGCGGGACCATCGTTTGTTCTCCGTCTCGTCATTCTTCTTGTTCTCCTCCTTGGTCTACTCCTTGGTTCTCCCAACTTGAGTTGACCAACTTTGAGCTTGTAGGTCTAGTCCTTTGTGTTGTAGTCATCCCTGAAACCTACAAAACAAGATTCCAAATTTTCGTTCGGTATCCAAGTGTGCTTGGATCCGGATTTGTTAGCAGGTCTCCTTGACGGAGATCCTTTCTCAATCTTAGGGCTATATAAATCATCTACTTTGTTGATTAATTTGTTACAGTTTTCCCTAAGACATGCAATTTCTTTTTCTATAGTATGCATCTTAGTCTTTAAATCACAGATTTCTAACTTTAAACTATCATTTTCCTCAATCAATTTATTATTTTCATTGATGAGGTTATGATTTTCTAATAATAGGTTATCATTTTTAGGACTAGCTTCTACATCCTTAAGTTTATTTTCTAATCTTTCATTTTCACTTCTAAGAAAACTAAGATTCTTTTTAATGCTTTTATTTTCTATCTTAAGTGCTTTACTAACTTCAAATAGTTCATTAAAAGCTTCTTGTAAATCGAGATTTACCTCATTGTCGGAGTCGCTTCCGCTGTCGCTATCAGTATTGCTTCCTCTGGCCATGAAACCAAAGCAAGCGGTTTCTTCTTCTTTTTCTTCTTCTTCTTCCTCCTAGCTCGAATTGTCCCAGGTGGCTTGGAACGCCTTCTTCTTAGATTTCTTCTCCTTTTCCTTCTTCTTCTCCTTTTCGAGAAGAGGGCATTCTGGTCGCAGATGCCCTTTCTCGTTGCAATGGTAGCAACGTCTCAGTCTCTCCTTCTTCTTTGACTCCCTACACAACTTGGAAAACTTTTTAAGTAAAATTCTAAAGTCTTCATCATCAGAACTTACCTCACTATCCGACGCGGCTTTGAAGGTGAGAGTCTTGTTCGGTTTAGGCTCTGGTGTATCCTTCTTCTTTTGCTTCAACTTTGTCTCGTAGGCCATCAGATTGCCTAGGAGATCATTCATGTTGAGCTCCTCCACTTCGTTCTCCTCCTCGATGGTGGTGACTTTCTGTTCCCACTCCGGTCCGAGGGAACGAAGAAGCTTCCCTTGAAGCTCCCCCTTGAAGAAAGTCTTCCCTAATGCTTTCAAATTATTTACAATGAGAGTGAACCTAGTGTTCATCTCACTTAAAGATTCGTTAGGCTTCATAGAAAAAGATTCAAATTCTTGAGAAAGTAAATTTAGTTTAGAGGTTTTTACCTTAGAGGTACCTTCATGAGTTACCTCAAGTGTGTGTCAGATCTCGTATACAGTGGCGCATTGCGAGATTCTATTGAACTCCTTCGAGCTAAGTGCGCAGTAAAGGGCATTCATGGTCTTTGCGTTTAAAGAGAGTTCACGAATTTGTTGTTGCGAGTAGCCTCCTGTGGGTTTTTCTGGGATCTCAAATGGCGTCTCGCACCTGGCTCAGATCGTGAAGTCATTGGCTTGAAGCCAAGTCTTCATCCTTAGCTTCCAGTAGGGGTAGTTGCTCCCGTCGAAGAATGGCGGACAGGACGTGGACTTCCCCTCGGAGATTTGGATTGCGGATGTGCTCCCCTCGATGATCTTCTTGCCGAGTGTTACTCCAATCTCGCAACCTGCTCAGATACAAACTGTAATTTCCCTACTAGGAGGCGGTGACGTAATAATTGCGGAAATAAATATAAACAATCTCACAAGATGCAATCACACAAAGTATGCAAAGATTTTTAGGTGGAAACCCAAACTCGGTGAAAACCACCACCTAACTCTCTCGAGTTAGGATTTTCCAATCAACCAAGTTGATCAAAATCTACTAAACGAATCACTTTAAACGAGGGTGATTCAACCTCAAATACAACCACACTACAAGTGAGAGGGTAGTGTTCCTCAACCCCTTCTCTTCACAAGAAGGATTTTGTCCCTCGAAGGAGACGGGAATTCGCAAAGCGAATACCCAACCAAAGAACAAACATAAAAGAACAATAACCCTATAGAGCCAACAAAGTAATTTTAAACCTAGCTTCTATAGGAATTAGGAAACTCCCCATTGAAAGGAGTGCGTCGGCGACGCGGATGCGTGAACAACATGACGGTGCTACGTCACTCTCGTGAACTACGGCGGGAGAGCAGGTGCGCAAAGCTTGATGCCCTCAAAATGAAGAATTAGAGCTTGGAGAGAAAGACGGTCTTTTTGGACACAAAAGAGTGTGAAAGTGTGTAGCTAGGTGTGTCTTGTGTTTCTTGGTGTGTGTTTGTGTGCAAGAGGTTCCCCTCTATTTATAGAGGCCTTAGGAAGGATTAGGATGGCTTAGGAAAGGCTCCATAGCCATTGGGTGCAAAGCCCAAGAGAATCAGGCCGAAATCAGGAACAATGATTGCACTGACAGGGCAATCAGACGTCCAATTATGGCATCAGATGTCTAGAAGTCCACTTTAAGACGTCTGATTTCAAGGTCAGACGTCTGATTTCGTGTGGGTTCCTTCCTGACTTGAATCAGATCTAAACAGGGTTCTAGCACAAGTCCATCCGACGACATACAGGATGTCTGTCACTATGTCTAGACGTCTGGAAACCTACTTTTCCATGGGAATGGATTTGCAACGGCTAGAGAATCTCTGAGAAGAGATTTCGGGTCAGTCGAGGCAAAATGGTCAATTATCCGACGTCTGGAAAGGCTCTAACGGTCATATGCTCGAGTGTTTGCTAAGAGAGCCAACGGTCCACTAATTGAACGTCTGGGAAAGTCATCAGACGTCTCGTAAGTGTCTGGTCTAAGGTATGGACGTCTGATTTCATCAGACAGAACTAAGTATGTCCAGCCTAAATGTTATCAGACGTCTGAATCAACAGTCAGACGTCTTAAAACACTTTATCAGATGTCTTATTTGGGAATTAGACATCTGGAAACTCTGTTTGAACCCTATATTGGTTTTTTAAGTTCTCTACAGAAAACCTAAGTATCCTAGGGTTGTGCCGGTGCTCCTAGGATTACTGTTCGAGTACTTTGAGTCTCTTTAACAAGAATCTAAGTAAAAAAAAAAATAAAGAGCAACAAAATAACGACAAAAGTACATGAAAGGAATAAAATGGAATTCTATCCTATTCTTCTTGTCCTTCCATCTTCAATCTATCGCTCCTCGCGAATCCCTCTGTTCTCCATCAAGCTCCTCCAATCCGTCCTGGATGCGAGTTCGAATTCCGTCACATCACGTCTACATTTGCAATTGACCTGAAATCTAAGACTCCAAGTGCAAATGTTAAATAACACGTGTTTTGTTATCATCAAAACAAATGATCGTGGTGCTCTAGCACCAACAGTATCAGATGTCAAGAATAGTGGTCAGACATCTTATATTACAAAAGTGATCATTTGGACATTAAATTAGAAGTCCAACTCTGCGTTAGTGTGAGTGCTGCCTTTGTGGATTGTTATTCTACAGAAATCAGACATCCAGCCAAATGTCTAGACATCTTAAAAGGTGCTAGAGAGTGGGTTTTAGGTTTTCGAAGGTGGGTTTTGGTTCTTAAGTGTTTGGTAGAGGGACAAGGTGGATAAGAACATGGATAGTGCTATCCTTAGTTGGGTTTTGAGGATAACGTGTCCTAATGGACATGGTTTTTGGTTTGGGAAGGCTATCCTAGGGTTTCTAAGGGTAGAGATAAGGCTGTCCTCCTCACTCCTCTCATCTGGATCAGCCTTTTTCTTCCTTTATTACTTTATTCCACTATCTCTTTCATCCTGGATCACTTTATTACCTGCAAATAGTAATAAAAATCATGAAGTAGCAGGATATCTCATCTTATTCTAAATAGACTGATGCAATGCATGATATGCAAGATATGAGTGCAATATCCACAAATTAAGCTTGGTTCAAACATTATTTTGGTTGATTAGGACCCATGATTGCTAAGCAATCATACCCCCATGCCTACACTTTGCTAGTCCTTAGCAAATGCAAGACTAAATGCATGACTTAGTTATTTACAAATTCGATTCTTAAAGGACTCCTTATTCTTTTTATCAAAGAGCTCGACTAAAGTTTTTTCTCCTTTTATTTCATCCAAAAATCTACAAATCTAGATATGTGATTGTGCAACTACGTAGCTTTTGCAATGGAATAGAGTGAAAGGCCTGATTCACCTCTAAAGTCTGTAGTTAACCCTTAGTAAAATTCTAGCAAGATAGGTGGACTTCTTCCTTAGGGTGTCCAACATATATTTTTTTTTGAGTTCCACCCCGACTTTAAGCTCAGGTAGAGAATGTCAGAGGGAAATGGATTTGTTTATTTGGTGGCTCACTCTCACTTGGTGCTACATAGAAATTAGTAGTATAGAATTTAGATTCCCAATTTATTAAGTAACTCAACTCCGAGAAAGATGAGAAAAACTATGCTCTTTTTTGGTTCCTTTATATTCATTCTCTCTTTTTCTTTTTTTTTCTTTCTTTCTTTTTCTTTTCTTTTCTTTCATTTTCTTAGAGCTCACAATCTCACCAGATTCACACATATGACCTGTATTTGGTCGTCTAACCTGGCATTAATACTTTAATTGAGTTCCACAACCCTAACACTATGTCGGAATTTCTCAACCAGTATTCGAGTACTCAGAAACATAGAAAGATAGGTTAAGGCCTTATTTGGTGGATCTCAAATTTATTTGGTGGTATTGCCTCAATGCAACTAAAATAAACACTAAATATTCACACTCTTTTTCTTTGCTTTTTCTTCTTTTTCTAATTTTTTTCTTTCTCAATTTTTCTCTTTTTTTCATTTCTTCTTTCCTTTTCTCTTCTATGTATAATTTTTTTTTTCAACACAAAACAAGCTAGCATAAATTCATGAAATTTATTGAGGAAGCATTATTAGGGAGTGGTGGTACTCAAGAGATATTGGGTGGCTTATTTGGTGGAAGTGCTTGCTCACGGCACTAGGAGAGATAGATAGGATGGTGTACTTCTGACCTTGACATCAATACCCTCCTTTTGTCATGGATTTCGTAAAGAATGGTCGTAACCATTTACTGTAGCCCTAGTTTTATGAAAGCTCACTCTCTATGTATTTGCCTTATTTGGTGGCTCTTAAAATTTCACACAAAAATGTATATGCAGGAATCGAGAGTGAAAAGTATGCCGAATGTCTAAGTATCATTACCTAATTATCTAGGATTCCATATTCCTTACACTAATCTTAGAGCACCAGTACACTATACTCTCATTTGACACTATTTGGTGGATTTTTGGAAAAAAATCTGCTTGACTCTCAATGCACTGTCCAGGGGTTCAGGAAAATAAGCACCACTTCTTCTCAACAAACTGAAGACGTTCTTCAGTCTTCACCGTGAATCCATTGCAAAATCTACATGTGACTGAAAAGTATTTTAGATGCCAGATTACAGGAATCAACTGGAGGATAAAATCCATAATACATTATTTTGATAAAAATCTTATCCATGAATGCAATATATATAAATGCTATTTGTAACCTTTCAAAGTTGCACTTCAAAAATTTCCCTAATTTGCGTTATATACAGCTTGATCCTAAATTTAGAGCAAAAGGGTGAGTGGGTGAGTTGAAAGTGGTTGATGCAGACGATTTTTAACTCTAATGCGAACATTGGATGTTGAGTCGGTTGTTCTTGATTTAAGGACCCTAAAGTGCAATTAGCATGATGTATGAAAGTTTTTTGATAGGTGTTGGCAGAAAAAAAATTTCAGTTTACAATTACTACCCCCCCATGCATACTTTCTTGCATGTCCTCATGCATGAATATAATGAAAAATTACATAAGACAAGGGTAAATGGGTAGAAATCACCTGGAATAGCTTCTGAATTTTGACGTTCCGCTTATTCCAACACGTAAAATTTAATATGTAGGGAAAATATGACAAATAAAATATACTATATATAAGTGTTGAGATTAATGCCTCTAGCTGGGCGTACACTCCAAAAGGATATATCAATACACTATTGAGAATGGCGAGTAAAATCATAAGAATTTTAATCTCGTTTGCCAATAGTGGGCTACAAATGTGGACGAACTGTCCATGAATTCCAAGCCCAAATAATCGGAAAAATATGTAGATGGGCCTTGGGATTATTTGTAGCTAGATGGTATAGAAGAAAGATGGATAATTATGGGTGCTTGGAAGAAATGAATTTGAAGGCATCCCGAAGAGGTAATGGAGAATGTGGGTGGTAGGGGTATGGGTGGAGTCGTGTGGGGTGAAATCATATGGGTCCTGATAATGATGATGAATGGAAGGCATGACCCAAGTGATGTGGTTAGATCTGGAAATCAAGGTCCACTGATTAGTCTCTATCTCTACAAAAGATGTTTGGGTATCATCTTCTTTTATATGTTCAAAAATTTTCAATTCTAATTCCAATTATCACATGATTCTCCAAAATTTTCAGCTTCCTGTGGTAACTCATCATATGTTATCTCGAATAGTATTTTGATTTCTTGAATATCCTTTTCATAAGGGGATATTTCCTTCTTCTCACTTAGATGAAATTTGGCATTAGATTTAGTAGTGAGTCCCTCCAGAAAAGTGGAATGGGCTAAATCATTTATTAAGGAGTTATTACAGTCTTTTTGATTTTGTTGCTCTGAATATGAGATCATTTGAATTAATTCATCAATGTCTCCGTGCATATTCTAAAATACAACAAAATCATATTCAAGCCTCTTAATGCTTGGTTCCTCAAAATGAAATGATTGGTATTCAGGCCCAAAATCAAGATCAAGATTCTTGAATAAATCTCCATTCTTGACTTCAATAGGATTATCAATATCATCCACCTCGGGTGTTTGATCAATAGAATCCTGTATGACCACCACTATGTCACAAATAAGTTGTGACACACCTGACCCAAATTCAAATATTTTTTATTTTTGTTGCTCGCCGCTGATTCTATGAAGCTCTTTTTCTTATCTCACCATATTCTCTTGCACTAGCTTCTTTTATTTCATGAATCATTTTGATCAGTTGAGTACTCTAGGATTCATTGCAAGGGGCAGGGGTTTACTTATGCAAGATCGGTCAAGATAGTCAACCATGCTATCAATGATTTAATCTGGTATTAAGGGTGACATATGTGATCTAGTGGATTGTTGATCCAGTTCAAGTGGTTCTACCTAGGTGTCAATTGCCATGGTTTCTTCCAAATTTCCCTCTGAATCACTTTCCGAGTCATCCAGAAAATACCTTGACTTCATTTTCTTAGCAGCTGCATAAATATCAAAGTGAATCTTCTCATTGCTGCTATTCATCTCCATACATCCTGAGTAATAGTCAATCCGTGCATTGGTCGTAGCCAAGAAAGGTTGACCCAGAATGATGGGTGAATTACTTAGCTTCTCCAGTATATTCATGTCCATGATAATAAAATCAACTGGAAAGCTAGGACCTTGCACTTTGATGTTCACATCCTGAACTAACCTCTTAGGTGTTTTGATGGAGCCATCTTCCATTTTAATGGTGACAGGTGTGTGGTGTAGGTCTCCAAGTTTGGTGCGGTCAAAAAGGGCGGTAGGAATCAAGCTAATGGAAGACCCAAGATTTACAAGGGTTCTATTGAAGGTGAATTCCTTAATGGCACAATATATGAATGGTTTTCCAGGGTCGGTCTTTTTGGGAGGTAGAGTTCTAGAAACAAATGCACTTATGCTAGACGATAAAACCACCTCTTTAGGTGTGCAAGCCTTTTTCTCTTTTTGTGACTCTTTCTTTAAGGCCTCAGGAAAGGGTAAATAGGTCAAATCAACTTCGGAAGCCTTTTTCTTCTTTTTGTCCCTAGAGTCTGAGTTAGAGTTGGATGTGGATTTGGTCTTATGATTTTTGGTTGAGCCTGAATCAGATCGTTTGGGTGGGCTCTTAGCTTTTCTCTTCCTTTTAGAGGCCAAAGAGTTGGCCCCTGCAAAATGGATGTACGATAGAATGGAGGGTGTTGAGCGTACGAATTGCTATGCGAACGTGTTTGGTTTTAAAACCTTGTCGTTGTAGCTTGAAAGCAAAGAATTCGTGTTCAACAAATAAAATTTATACCGAAATTTGAATTTATGGTCGAACACAGGGAGGCTACGTTGATCTATATTTGCAATTATATTTTTTTAGAATTTTTTTTGAAAAGCGAGGTGATTTAATTACAATGAAGCTATCAGACTAAAAGAAAGAGAGAGAGAGAGAGAGAAAGAGAACATGCATTCAATATTTCAAAATGTTTATACAATCAAACCAAATAAAAATTACACTAGAAAGCAGGAAATCAGCTACACTAGAAAGCAGGAAAATTCTACACTAGAAAAGCTATAAAGAAGAATGGGAGAGAGAAGTTATCCTCCTCGACGATTGCTTGGAGGACGAGCTGAATGGGACGATGCCTGGACGAAGGAGGATAGAGCAAGACGAAGGAGAACAAAGTAGAAGAATGGGAACGGAGTAGCACGCTGTCGTCGTCGTGGGATCCACTTCCAAAGGGGGACAAAAATTTGGACTTTATCTCGCGAGGAGCATCCCGGGTGTAGGACAAGCTTCTCTTGAGCTTTGGAGAGATAGAGAAGAGAAGGAAGGGATGAGAATTTTGTGTGGAGGGGGTCTCCTTTTATAGTTGCAAGGAGTGGGGGAAAATTAGTCATTACATCTTTAAAGCACTAAAAAAGGGGTCTTTAGTGACGGATAAAACCATCACTAAAGCCCCAATGTGGACGTAGTGGGTGGTCCCCACTCGCGCCTCCTCAGCTGCCCACTCTCAATGCCTACCGCACATTCATCCATCCACAGCGGTTCGATCGCGAGATCGGATGGCTGTGATTGCACCTTCCCAGCTCACTACGCTCCTGCCCAACGCGTGCCATGGCGCGTTCCCACCTCGCGTGAAATAGCACATGGCCGCTATTGGAAGATCTGAGCTACCCAATCACGATCCAACGCATGCCCGCGCCCGCTCGCCTGCACCCTTCGCCCCTTCACTGCGGCTCGAACCCGCTTCCACTGCTCGCGATAGCGCCTTCGACTGCTGTGCTACGGGGCGCAGATGGTCGAGCGGATGTTTTTAGGCGCAGCCATCCACAGCCGTTGGATCGAGATCTAACGGCAGAGAGAGGGCGGATGCTGAGGCTTCAATGGTTGCATGTAGGTGTTTGGGTGGCCGAGATGGCACCACGTGGCGCCATCTTGGCCGTCCATCTTCTGGATGTAGATGGTGCCACGGATGTCGGATTGACTCAATTTTTGCGTCGTTAGGCTGTGATTGTCGATCCAAATTCATCCGTGCGGTCAGATTTGTCATTTGAAGTGTAGATTTACACCATCCTGGCCTTTGATCTTCTAGGGTTCCCCAGTCACTATCTGATGCTATGGATGCCTGATTAAGGAGATCTTGGAGTGATTGAACTCCAGTCTCCCTGATCACAACCGTACGGTTGGATCTTCGATCCGAGGCCCCGATAAAAAGTTTACCTAGTCCAAGCACAAAAAAGGAGACAATTAACCTCCATTTTATTCAAACTACTCTAAATGCAAGATGATGCGTGTTATGTAATATTTATAGCATGCAATGCAATCCTTTGCTTAAGAACATGCATAAACAGACATCTTAAGTAGTGTAAATGTGTTTACATCATACCCCCATCCCTATCTTTTGCTAGTCCCTAGCAAAAACTATATGCTATTTATAAAAGAATTTGGTTGGATTATTTGGGCCTGAGTTATTTTCAATCATTAAGAAATTGTCTACTTAGGATCTGAACTTTCAAAGACACAACAGTGCTCGAGTATCTGCCAAAATGCAGTCCGCCTCAAACCCTCGCCTTATTCAAAGAAAAATTCCTTTTTTTCTTTTTACTCTTTTCTAATTTTTTTTTTTTTTTGGATTTTCAAATTTTAGGGTTTAAGAGTGGCTTTCTTTGACCATTCAACCCACCTAAGATTTGATGAGAATCCTAAGTTTTAAGCATCTTATTGTGATTGTGATAGACTCGTTGATTGGTAATTAAAATGAACTTCGGATTTCTACGCCTCCAGGTGACCTAAGAAGAATTCTACCCAAAGGTGTATCTTTATAACTAGTAGCTTTCTCCCTAGTTTTATTATTATTTTTTTTTACAGGGTCAACACAAGGGTAAATCCATTGTATATCTCCCCGGTTTATTCTACTTCTCTGCTTCTTCCTAAGTGTTTTGGGAATTTTTTTTAGTGCATTTACTGAGCTGGGTTCTGGACAATCGGTCGATGAGCTGTTACCAATGACAACTTGCCAGCCATACTCGTGTGACAAAGTGTGGCTTATTTCTTTGTTGTCTTTTTTTCTTTTCCCCTTTTCTTTTTGATATTTTTTTCTTTTTTTTAAGTAGGTGGCTTCCCTGGTCTAAGATTTACCAAAGGGCAGGAAAAAGAGAAAGGTCCAGTGACTGGGCTCTGGACAACCTACCTATGGGCTATTACCCACGATAACTTGCCAGCCATATCACCCTAGAAGGTTCATTAGCTACCCAATTTCCGTTAGATTGCCAAACAACAAGTCAGTGCAAGGAAAGTGTGTAGATGCTTAAAACTCAGAAATTCCCTCAAATCAGAGGGTGGGTTGATAAGTCGTGTACTTATCACCCAAACTTATTTATTCCAATTACGATAGAATTAAGATGGCGAGCACTCGAAAGACAAATCCACATTTTAGTGTATACACGGGCTAATTAAGTCCAAAGACCTGAAGGTTCTTTGTGTTCAGATCCTAATGTAGAATTTCTTAGGATTGAAAAGTCATAATGTCCAACTAATCCTTCCTAATTTTGAGTTTTTTTTTATAAATAAGAAGAGAAAAGCAATTTACATGAATTTCACAAAGCTGACCAAGTGACTGAAAAAGGAATCCACCCCCCCATGCCTAGCTGATGCAATGCCCTCATTGAAAAAGAGACACGAAAGAAAGGGTAGAATATGAAAGATGTCACCTGAATATGAAGCTCGTATCAACCTTGTGTCATATGTACAACTGCTGAGTTTAATGCCGTTAGCTAGGAGAAGTCCAGCCAAAGAAGTCACAGAATGGCTAGAGCAACTAAGTCTGGGACGGGTTCTGGAAGAATATGGTCAACAACAGGCTTCAGACGTTGACCGTTGACTTTAAATGTGTTACCCATCTTTGGGTCAGAAATCTGAATGGCTCCATGTGGAAAAATCTGGTCAATTATGAGTGGGACATTCCATTTAGATCTAAGTTTTCCAGGAAAGAGCTTAAGTTTAGAATCGAATAACCAGACCTTCTGGTTTGGCTCAAAGCTCTTGCAGGAAATCCTTTGATCATGTAGAGCATTGGTCTGAGCATTGTAGATCTTAGCATTCTCTTAAGCATCATTTCTGAGCTCCTCCAACTCAGATAGTTGGAGTTTCCTGGTCTTCCCAGCTAGATTCAGATCTAAATTGCATGTTTGATTGCCCAGAATTCCATGTGTTCAATCTCTACGGATAGATGGCATGCCTTCCCATACACCAAATGGAATGGCGACATCTCGATGAGCATTTTATATGCCGTACAGTAAGCCCAAAGAGCGTCCTTAAGCTTTTGAGTCCAATCCTTGTGATTAGGCCTAATCATTTTTTGCAGAATGTTCTTGATCTCTCGATTGGAGATCTCGGCTTGTTCGTTCGTCTGGGGATGGTAAGGTGTGGAAATTCGATGATTAAGCCCGTATTTGCCCAATAAATTATGGAATTCGGCATTAGTAAAATGAGTGCCGCCATCAATGATGATATCCCTCGGAATCTCGAACCTACTGAAGATATTTTTCTGGACAAAATTGATGACCACCTTGTGGTCATTGGTTCGGGTGGGAATCGCCTCAATCCATTTGGACACATAATCAACAGCAACAAGAATGTACTGATGTCCAAATGAGGGATAAAGGGCCCCATGAAATCAATGCCCCAAACATCAAAAATTTCGATAGGAAGAATAGGGCTTAGGGGCATCATGTCTCTCTTAGTTATGCTCCCGAGTGCCTGACATCAAGAACATGACGTTGAAAAATCCTTGGCATATTTGAATAAAGATGGCCAATAGAAGGCAGATTGAAAGATTTTTGTAGCCGTCTTTTTCCTGGAGAAATGTCCACCACACCCAGATGAATGGTAGAACTTGAGTATACTGTTGAATTCATTCTCCGATATGCATCGGCAAATAATCTTATCAGAGCCGATGTGATACAGTTCAGGTTCCTCCTAGAAGTAGTATTTTGCCTCAGATTTGAGTCTATCCCATTGTTTCTTGGTCCAATCCAAGGGGATTTGACCAACAGCCAAATAGTTAACAATGTCAGCAAACCATGGGGTGTGGACACCTAAAACTGCAAGAATAGTTTCGTCTGAAAAGGTGTCAATAATCGGAATGTCCGAACAAGAAGAATCACCTAGGAGTCTTGACAAATGATCTGCGACCACAATTTGTACCCCGATTTATCCTTGATTTCAAGATCAAATTCTTGAAGAAGAAGAATCCAACGAATAAGCCAGGGTTTAGCATCCTTTTTAGCCAAGAGATGTCTCAAGGCCGAGTGGTCGGTATAAATGATTACATGAGACCCTAAGAGATAAGCCCTGAATTTTTCCAAAGCAAATACTACAGCTAGTAATTCCTTTTCAGTAATAGTGTAATTCCTCTAGGATTCATCCCGAGTTTTACTAGCGTAGTAGATGACAGAGGGCTTTCGATCAATTTTCTGACCCAGGACAGCCCCGACTGCATAATCAGAAGCATCGGTCATGATCTCAAAAGGGGCTATCCAAATTGGTGGTTGCAAAACTGGAGCACAGGTGACTGCCGTTTTCAAGAAATCAAATGCCTTTCGGCATGATTCATCAAAAACAAACGACGTTTCTTTGGCAAGAAGATTGCTCAAAGGATGAGCAACCTTCGAGAAATCCTTGATGAATCTTCGATAAAATCCCACATGGCCAAGAAATGATCGGATTTGTTTAGCAGTTGTGGGAGGAGGAAGTTTAGTGATAGCATCAAGCTTACCTTTGTCCACATCAATTCCCCATTCAGAGAATACATGACCCAAAACGATGCCCTCTTGGGTCATGAAATGACTCTTTTCCCAACTAAGGACCAGTCGTGTCTTGATACATCGCTTAAGAATCATTTCCAAATTAGCCAAACAAGAGTCAAATGATTCTCCAAAAATAGAGAAATCATTCATGAAGACTTACATAAACTCTCCCACCATGTCAGAAAATATGGCTAGCATACACCTTTGAATAGTCACAGGGGCATTGCATAACCCGAAAGGCATCCTACGAAAAGCAAAGGTTCCGTAGGGACAGGTGAAAGTAGTTTTTTCCTGATCCTCGGGATGGATAGGAACTTGGTTGTATCCCGAGTAGTCATCAAGAAAACAAAAGCACTTCTGCCCGACTAATTTTTTCAAGATTTGATCGATGAAGGGTAGGGGAAAATGATCCTTTTTAGTGGCTCTGTTTAGCTTCCTGTAATCAATACAAACTCTCCAAGGGGAAGCTGAACGAGTTGTAACAGATTCTCCTCTCTCGTTAGTCATGACAGTAATCCCGGCTTTCTTTGGAACTATCTGAACAGGACTTACCCAGGGACTATCAAAGATTGGATAAATAATTCCTGCATCGAGCCACTTGATGATTTCCTTTTTGACCACTTCTCGCATATTTGGATTCAACCTCCTCTGCATCTGGCGGGAAGGGTGGGATCCATCTTCCAAAAATATTCTATGATTACAATAAGATGGCTCTATCCCCCTAAGGCCATGAATGGTCCAACCAATTGTCTCCTTATGTTCCTTTAGGACCTTGATCAATTTAATATCTTGCTCCTTTGTCAATTTAACACTGATAATCACCGGGAGCATATTCTGAGGTCCAAAAAAATTGATATGTCAAATTCTCGGGCAATGGTTTCAATTCAAACTGGGGTGGGTTGATGATTGATGGTAGGGTAGATGCTGAAGATTCAACAAGAGGAAGAGGTTGTGAGTGAACAAAATCAATAACCTCTTCCGAAGATGTCAGGGTAGCCAAAGAGGGTTGCAGGTCAAATTCATCATCCAAAGAGGAACTTTCGATTGAAGAATTTGTCAAACAAGTTTCAATATTATCATTATCCTCATCAAGTTCCTCAATAAATCCACAATCCTCAAATTTGTTGATTGCCTTAAAAATATCCATTTTCATTCGTTGGTCCCCAAAGGTGATTTCCATGGTACCGCTTTCACAATTAATGTTGCCCTTTACAGTAGCCAGGAACAGACGCCGCAGAATGATGGGCGTGTTCTCAGATTATTAGGTACATCCATGTCAAGGACAAGGAAATCTACAGGAAAATAAAAATCCTTAACTTTAACTATAACATCTTCAATAATGCTTTGCGGGTTTGTGTTTGCACCTCAAAACACGCCTATAGGGACGCCTTCTTATGCTATTTTCTAGCATTAACTATGTATATTATAATCCTATAGTCGCATCTGTAAAAATACTTGCATTCATGCATTTAATTAAGAGGAGGGAAGATTGGAATAAAAGGGCTTCATAATTTACATTCTCCTCAAGTGCCTCTTTGCAAAAATTCCCTTCTCTATTTTTATTTCCTCTTGATTTCTATTTTTTCTCTCCCGCGGCTGCAACTTCTCCGCAACCTCTCCCCGCCATGCGCCTTCCCGCAGCCGCATGCAGCAGTCCCGCCTCTCCCTGCTGTCCTGCGGTCCTTCCCGCTGCTGCAACTTCCCGCGCGCGTCCGCCCTCTCCCTGCCCAAGCCATTCCCTGCGGCTGCCATTCCTCCCATCTCCCGCTGCTGCAACCTCTTCTCCGCTGCCTCTCCCTGCCGTCCTTCCCGCTGCTGCAACTTCCCGCGCCTCTCCCTGCAGCAGCCACTCTCCAACGCCTCTCCCTGCTGCTGCCATGCCTCCCCGCCATGCTCTCCTCCTCTATAAAGCAGCAGCTCTTCCTCGCGACGAAGGAAAGGGGGGAACATTGCTGCAATACGCAGCTGCGGGCTGGCTGCAGCAAGAAAGAATCACCACCAGCAGGCCGCCACCTTCCTCTCCTCCCTCTCCCCTCCATACGTCGGTCCTCCTCCGAGGAGAAACCCGACGGGCAGGAGCTCACTGTGGTGCACACTACCACAGTGAGACCATCACCGCCCAGCTCTTCAAAGAGCCGGTGGGCGTGGTGGCTCTCTGTTTTCATTTGTTTTCCGTTCCTGCCCTTCCCGCCATTGCTTCTTCTTCAAAGTCTGAAGCGGAAGCAGCAGCAGCAGCTAAGCGGAAGCAGCAGCAGCAGCTAAGCGGCGGCAGCAGCAGCAGCAGCGGCAGCGGCCCCCGCAGCTTCCGCGAGCGTCTGCAGGCGCCCCAGCCCCTCTGCACGCGCCTGCAGGCCTTCCCCGCCTCCGTTCGTCTGCTCTGTCGCCCGCCTCTGCGCCCGCAACCGGTCGCTGCGCTCCTCAGCAGCGGCCGGCCAAGCGCCTTCCTGCCTCCCTACCAACCTCTGCAAGCGCCCGCGCGTGCCTGCAGACTCCCCGCCTCCCTCTCTGAGCGCGCTGTCGCGAGCCTCCGCGCTCGCAGCCGGCGACGCAGACTCCTCTCCTCCTCTGGGCGAAGACGCGCCCGTGCGCCCGCGACCATCAGACGACGGTCTTCACCTCCGGACGTCTTAACTCGTCCCCTGCAGTGCGGCCCGCTCTCTCCTGCCTTCGCTCTCTCCTGCCCGCTCTCTCCTGCTCTCTCTCTCCCATTCTCTCTCTCTCTCTCTCTCACTCTCTCTCACAACACTTTCTCACACACTACACCGACGCACACAGACATCTACACTCACACTTTCACACACACACACACACACACCTATACTATAAACATATATATACGCATACTTATATATTGATACATATATACATACATATATACATATATATATCTATATAACTATATACATATATCTACATATCTAGATACATATATACTTATATACATATATATATATATATCTATATAGTATTATATATATATACTTATATATACATAGTATATCTATATAGTTATGTATACATACATATAGTATTATATATATATACTTATATACATATATACATAGCTATATACATATATACATACATATATATATATATATATATATATATATATCTATATATATCTATACATATATACTTATACATTTATATACATACATATGTACATATATTTTCACGTTATTTATTATACGCTGTATCGCGGGGATATCTGCACCAGTTGCTGATATTCCCTGATACACGCGTACAAAAAAAGCGTGGTCCCATACATCATCCATCCTCCATCCACACTCCACGCGGCACCTAGTCGTGTTGGTTGCGTCTCTCTAGACGTCGGCTGACTCGACATAGTGCTACACTCCATCGTCACCTCCACCCCCACCCCTTTATATATATACTACATATAAATATATATCTATAGCTACTATATTTACTTTCTATCTGATAGCTTCCTTAGTAAAAAGATAAAAAAAGGTATAAAAGTGAAAAGATAATCTTTGATTTGCAGGTACCCATCTTGCAAGTAGCAAGACGTGTTTTGAAACTCTGTTTTGGCTAAAAGCCAAGGACACAATTTTGAGGGTGTGCCTCAAGAACAAGGATTACCAGAAAAAAAAAAAAACCTAAATAAGAAAAATACCAAAAACAGAATAAACGAACGGAAGAGACGCGTTTTAAGGAAAACGTAGAAACTCGACTTGAACCCCACTTCCCTGAGTTCGACCCTGGGCTTAAAAGTGACAAGATAAAATCAATTAGGCCAGGTTAAAAATTTTGTAAAGAGATGGTTAGGTCTGAATTAGGTTAACTACTATACACATTTCAACGATAAAAATATCATATTAACAACCTATCCAGGCCGACCATCATAGCTTTTCTGGCGCCGTTGCCGGGGAGGTGCGCTTTCGAGTAAGTTTCTATCCAATTCCTTTAAATTTGTCTCTTCTCTCTTCACGGGTATTATTGTTTTTGGTGTGCAGGTGAACCTGGTGGAAGGAGAAGAAGGCTGACAAAGTCGAGGACGTGAGCAGATCCAAGGCGGGAACAAGAGCGTGAAGACGCCGACATCGCATTGGAACTTCGCACACGTTGCCGAACAAGTAGGTTTTCTTTTCTCATCAAATTAGGGTTAACTTGCCACCACACAAAAAAAAAAAAAAAAAAAATTTTAAAACTAAAAATTAGAAAAACTTCTTGGGATTTCTTGAGGGCAAGTGGATTAAAATTCACTTGATTGATTGGTTGTCTTCACTCCCACTGCCCCGGGATTTCCTGCCTTACTTCGCATAGCGAAAATCCGAGAATCTTCATTCTTAGATTTTTCGCCGTGGGAAGTATTCTTTGAGGCAAAGAAAAAGATTGCTTGTATCCCTCTTTTGCCTCACTTATCTTTAATTCAGGATCACATTTTTTGGTGGGGAGACTTGGAATTGAGTTGATTCCAACCCCACCACGACTTTTCAAATTTGCCTGTGATTCGATCCTGAATACTTCAACCCCAAAAATTTTATTTTCTTTATCTGTTGGTTGAAGCCTTGTGTGTGGATATCTTTCTGGTGATTGGGAGCACTTGAATTGAAGTGTTTTGGCTCCCTGTCACATTGATATAAAACTGATTCGTGCATCCACACTTAGAAATCTCCATTTAGGGTAGCCCATTGCATTTTAGCATGCATTAACTAACTGATAATTGAAGAAGGGTTTCTTGGGTTTTAGAAGGAAAACCTGTATTTTTGCAAAAAACCCGGAGATTGGTTGAATTGGTAATTCAGCAAAACCCTAAAATTCATACTACTTAAGGCTGAACTCTAAAAAACCATTCGCCAATAAAAACTTCAATTCGGGGAGATTTCCCCGTTGCATGCTTGTTCTTACACACTCTTAAAATCAATCACTTGGGCATTACCCGTAAACAACGCCCTTCACATTCCAAAAGCACTTGACCCTAAGCCTCTAATTAAAACTGGTAGTAACTTGACCCTTACTAAGGATTGGAGGTCTAACTACCTGTGTGTAGCGACTACGTGCTGGTGAGAGTTCCCGCGTGCTATCGGGTGTCTAAGACTGGGGCAAACGGCCTTTCAATCTGGCCCGGTGGTTCCGCGGTGCTCGCATTCGGTTCCGTAGTTCGTGATAGTAGGTAACTTAGATCTTTAGGTCTAAGGGCACACTGTAGAGGTTAGGAACTTGACTGTATTGATTTGTAATCAAGTGTACCTTTGCGGCGTCATTTCTCTCATCCTTTTCCCTTCTCATCTCCCCAATTCTTCCTGCGGTAGTGCATGTTTGGGAGGAGGTCACAAAACCCTGAACTATTTGAATTGACTGATAAATCTAGAAAACAAGTCGAATCGTCCTCCTCCTCCACAAACATGGCTGCACGCCCACCCCCAAATCCCGAGGGAGGAAACCGCCCTCAGAATCCACCAGGTGGTGGAGCCTTAGAACCCATAAGCCGCCTCCAAGCCCAAATGGAAATGTATAATGAGCAAATCGAAGCCATTCGGGAAACATTGGAGGAAATGCAGAACCCTCCCGAACGGGAGGAGCCTAGGTCTCTTAGCTCTTATCAGAATCCCGCTGCTACAGAGACCATAGGACAAATTCGGGTTCCCATGGGCGGGGACGACTTTGAATTAAAACCAAACATAATTGGCCTAATCAATTTTCACTTTCATGGTCTTGCAAGTGAAGACCCATTTCTCCACTTGGAAGACCTAACCCGACTTGCTGAAACCGTTAAACCAAGAAATGTAGGGTTATCTATAGTCCTCATGAAGATGTTCCCGTTTTCATTACGGGATAAAGCGTCGCAATGGTTACGCACCCTTGGGAGAACCATCCACTCTTGGGAAGAGATGCGAACAGCATTTCTCAAGAAGTTCTTCCCAATCGGGCGAACCAATGCGCTTCGCCGTGCTATCACTTCATTTACGCAACAAAACGGCGAACAATTTCATGAGGCATGGGAGAGGTATAACGACCTCCTCAGGAAGTGTCCGCATCACGGTCTGCCTAAGTGGCATATAGCCCAGATTTTCTACTATGGGCTAAATGAGACTTTGAAGTAGATTGCAGACGCTTCCTGCGGAGGGAACTTTATGAATAAAGACGAGAATGGAGCATTCGAGCTGTTTGAAAATATGAGTGAAAACTCGATGAACAATGCTTCCATTGTCGCCTTTAATCGTACCAGCCAGCCCCGAAATGTCCACGAAGTTGACACGGGACCCTCCCATTCATCCACTGATCTAAGCCTTATTGCACAAAAACTGGATGAAGTCTCCGTCGTGCACAAGAAGCTGGACGAGCTTCTGGCCAACCCCGCCCGATCTATGGCAAACACCACCTCTTCACCACTTCGTCACAATCCAAGTTCTTCTAATACCAGGCTTATCCCGAGAAACCCCGTTAGACCTTCCTTACCAAGTGTCGCGCCAAGCGACTCGGTAAGTCATGTGGAACTGGCTTCTGCGAGCCAGTATTTCGACACGGAGGACCAAGCCTCCGTGTGCTCTGACGCATATCTACATGCGGACGCGTCTTCTGGCATAGAAGATGCTTGCGCCCTGGGGAACAACCCGTTCTCTGCCACTTATAACCCAGGGTGGCGTAATCACCCGAACTTTGCATGGTCCAACAACCCGCAGCGCCAAAACCCCGCGGGTGGACCAATGCGACCGTCCGCACCCGTCATCCCAAGGGTCCAGTTTAATCCTATGGCAAATCCGCCATCAGGCCCTTGCGTACCACAAACTGAACACGCATCAAGCCCTCTTGACAAATTGATGCGAATGATGACGGAAATGTCAAAGCGCCATGAAGAGAACATGACCTCTCTTCAGCACCAATTGGCGCAGCAGAATGCCGAGATCAGTCAACTACGCATGGCGACTCGATCTCAGGGCACTCTTCCCGCCCAACCTGTTCCAAACCCGCGAAATTTCGTGCCCCGTGGTTCTCAACCACAGGTACGACCTTCTCAGGGACAGGTTAATCAAGTTCTGCAAGCTCCGAACATTCCACCGGGATTTCAGGCTAATCCTGCTGCAGCACCACACTCTTATATCCCCATTGCAAACCCTCCTCCACCGTATGATCCCACTGGACCCGCATCGTCCAATGCTATCACTACGAGGAGCGGTAAGCAGACCGTCGATCCGCCTCGACCTGATCCTGGCCCATCTTCTTCTTCGCCCTCTCATTCGGAATGCATACCGCATTCGCGAGAGGATGATGCACCAAAACTTGTGCCAGAATCAGTCCCATTCCCTGAGGCTCTACTAAGGGAGCCAAAAGGCAAAAAGAAAAATACGCAGGCCTTTGACAACCTACGTAATTTGTTCAGGGATGTAGAAATCAAGGTACCCCTGCTCGAGGCAATCGACCACATACCTACTGTCGCTCGATTTTTCAAAGACTACACAACACCCAGGCGACAGTCAAAGAAGACTAAGAATCCGGTGGTTCTCTCGCCTCATGCGAGTTGTGCTATATTATCAAACTTACCACCGAAGCAGAAAGATCCGGGCACACCACTGATTTCCTGTAGCATCCAAGGCTGCAGTTTTAACCGTGCCTTGCTTGATCTAGGATCTTCCATCAATCTCATACCGACCATCATGCTCAAAAAATTTTCCTTGGGAAATCTGAAACCCACCCCTGTCACGTTACAGTTGGCAGATCGTTCTGTCAAAATCCCGAAGGGTGTGGTGGAAGACGTGGTGGTTAGGGTCAACAGTCTCTGTTTTCCTGTTGACTTTCTTGTTTTAGATATGGAAGTTCCTAGTTCACTTTCTGATTGTCCGATCATCCTCGGTCGACCTTTCTTGGCCACAGCCCGCGCCCACATCGACTGCGAGTCGGGCTGTATTGAGATTGCCGTTGGATCTGAGAAGCTCAAGCTTAACATATTCAAGGCAGCCAAGAACTTTGATTGCGATTGCATTGAGGATGACACGTCTGACGAGGACATGGCCGTCAGCGCGTGTATCGGACTAATTGGGACCTATTCGGACTGTTGCGGATTACCTATAAACACTGATAACTGCCTGACCAACGCATACTGTGACGTTCCCCAATCCCTCCCTTGTCCAGTACCTTCTCCTGGCCAGACTTCTGACGAGGTTTTCTCCGCTTCCCATACCTCGTGGTCTGAGTCATATCCGGGCTACTCACTGTCAGTCCACACTCATGAAGACCGAATTGCCCTTTCTTCCCCGCCAAATCAGGCGGATTTACAAATCCACACTGGGACCTTGAGCCCATATACTTCTCACTGGGGCTATTCATTTTTGGATCCATCTATCCAAGAAGCCCCTCTTCTTGGCCAATCTGAAGGCCAGTTTCTTCCTCCTAACTTGTTCTCCTACCCGTCTGGGACACTCTCGTCCCAAGAAATGCCAGATCCTTCCCCATCCACTCCCGAGCTAAAAGTGCTGCCTAATACACTCAAGTATGTTTTCCTGGGACCAAATGAAACGCTCCCTGTAATCATCAGTTCAAAATTAACCATGGAGCAGGAGTGCAAACTAACTAAGGTCCTCCTAGAACACAAGGCAGCTATTGGATGGTCTTTATCAGACTTATCTGGTATTAGTCCCTCCTACTGCACTCATCGTATATATACGGAGGAGGAGGCTCGACCTTCTCGCGAGATGCAGCGACGTCTCAACCCTAACATGCGGGAGGTCGTTAAGAATGAAATCATTAAGTGGCTGGATGCGGGTATAATCTACCCGATCAGCGATAGCCCCTGGGTGAGTCCGATTCACGTTGTGCCCAAAAAGGCAGGACTCACCATCCGTGTCAATGACAGGGGCGAATCCATCCCTACACGCACTCCTACATCTTGGAGAGTGTGTGTGGATTATAGGAAACTCAATGCTGCAACCAAGAAAGATCACTTCCCGCTACCATTTATTGACCAAATCCTGGAGCGGTTAGCGGGAAATAAATTTTTCTGCTTCCTGGATGGATTCTCAGGATATAACCAGGTGGCAATAGACCCCCGAGACCAAGAGAAAACCACTTTTACCTGCCCTTTCGGCACCTTCACCTTTAGAAGGATGCCGTTCGGACTTTGTAACGCGCCAGCAACTTTCCAGAGATGCATGCTGGCGATATTTCATGACATGGTGGGTGACTTTCTTGAGGTCTTCATGGATGACTTTTCAGTCTTTGGACCATCTTTCGACGAATGTCTTGCCAACCTGACTCGCATCCTTAGGAGATGTATTGATGTAAACCTCGTGCTTTCCTGGGAAAAAAGTCATTTTATGGTGCACGAAGGAATTGTTCTTGGACATATCATCTCCGATAGGGGTATCGAGGTTGACAGAGCTAAGCTCGATATCATTGCTGATTTACCTGTGCCTGGTTCTGTCAAACAAATCCGCTCCTTCTTGGGACACGTCGGTTTCTATAGGAGATTCATCAAAGACTTCTCCAAAATTTCTCGACCCTTAACTCATCTCCTATCAACCGACGTGCCCTTCGACATGGGCCCTGACTGTATACAAGCATTCACGCAACTGCGTAATGCTGTCACCAAGGCCCCTGTTCTCCAGCCGCCTGATTGGTCCCTCAACTTTGAACTTATGTGTGACGCTTCAGACCTTGCAGTCGGAGCCATCCTGGGACAAAGACGCGATAGACACCCCTTCGTGGTATACTACGCCAGTAAGACGTTGGACGAGGCCCAGCGTAATTATACTACCACTGAAAAGGAACTACTGGCAGTCGTCTTTGGGCTGGAAAAATTCCGTTCTTACCTTCTGGGCTCTCACATTATTGTTTTCACTGATCACGCGGCCATTCGCCATCTCATGCACAAGAAGGATGCCAAGCCTAGACTGATTCGTTGGATCCTTCTGCTCCAGGAATTTGACATTGAGATTCGTGATAAGGTCGGAGCCCAGAATGTTGTGGCTGATCACCTTTCCAGACTGGACCCTGACCATATTGGACTTACTCTGCCAATTAATGAAGTTTTTCCTGATGAGCACCTATTGGCAATAAATGCGGCAAGTGGACCGTGGTATGCCGACATTGCCAATTACCTTGCTTCTGGATCTCTTCCATGTGGCTGGCCTAAAAACCAGCGTGAGCGTCTCATGGCAGAAGCAAAGTATTATTTCTGGGATAATCCACTTCTTTTTCGGATAGGTGCTGATCAAATCATCCGTCGCTGTATTCCTGACAGTGAGTTCCCCAGTGTGCTATCCTTCTGCCACGATCAGGCCTGTGGAGGCCATTTCTCTGGGAGGAAAACTGCAGCCAAGGTGTTGCAGTGCGGTTTCTTTTGGCCCTCCCTTCACCAGGATGCGCACGCTTATGCCAAACATTGCACTAGGTGCCAGTCTTTAGGGTCAATGGCACGTCGTGACATGATGCCCTTGCAACACATCCTAGCTGCGGAAATCTTCGACATCTGGGGAATTGACTTCATGGGTCCCTTCCCTCCATCCAACGGCTTCGAATTCATCCTCGTGGCCGTCGACTATGTTTCAAAATGGATCGAGGCTATTCCCGCGCGCCGTGCTGACCATGTTATCTCCACCCGATTCGTCAAAGACCATATCTTTGCGCGTTTTGGGATCCCTCGGGCCATTATCTCGGATGGAGGAAGCCACTTTACCCATGCTTCTTTTCGGGCACTTCTGAGGAGATACGGAGTCCACCATCGTATCGCATCCCCGTATCATCCTCAGACGAACGGCCAGGCGGAAGTGTCGAACCGGCAAATCAAGCAGATTCTCCAGAAAACGGTTCGGCCTGACCGTAAGGATTGGTCCGACAAGCTGACTGACGCACTTTGGGCGTATCGGACCGCCTTCAAGGCTCCCCTTGGTATGTCTCCATATAGAATCGTTTACGGGAAGCCTTGTCATTTGCCTGTGGAGTTGGAGCACCGCGCTTATTGGGCGGTTCGCCAATGTAACCTCGACCCAGACTTGTGTGAACGAGAAAGGAAACTCCAACTCCAAGAGCTGGAAGAGCTCCGTCGTGAAGCCTATGATTCTGCTCTAACCTTTAAACAGCGCACTAAGGCTTTTCATGACAGCCATGTTCGGCGGAAGGAATTTGAGCCATCTCAGCAAGTTTGGCTCTATAATGCCCGACTCAAATTCTTTCCTGGGAAATTAAAGTCCAAATGGACTAGTCCTTTTCTGGTCTCAAGACCATTCCCCAATGGGGCCGTCGAAATCGAAGATCCCAAATTTGGGCGTAAATTTACGGTCAACGGGCAGCGTTTGAAACCCTATCTGACTCATGAACCTGCCCCCGTTGGAGAAACCGTTGCCCTGCTGGAGGGTAACTAATTCTTTGCCTCATTCTGAGTCCAGCTGGGGACATTAAATTCAGCGCTTGTTGGGAGGCACCCTAACAGCACTCACCATCCACCATCACTTTTCACACCTCTATCGCAATCACTTCACTTTTCTCTTCACCACCCACCATCCACCCACCCTTCCACCCTGATCTATACCCTGAACCTCAGCTCTTCTTACCCGATCTTCCTCTGCCTTTCCCTGCATGCATATGAGGACATAGCATTGTTTGGCATGGGGGGGTGGATAGGCATCCATAGGATCCGGGTATTTTATGGTATCAGACAATTACCACCTATTTATAAATATGCAAGAAAAAAAAAAAAAAAAAAATATATATATATATATATATATATATAGTAATAAATGGTGTTTAGTAATGATCTAAAAGCTGAAACAAAAATACAATAAGTGTTTATGGATATTCAACCTCTGTTTTGAAGAATTTCCAGGCCACAGAAGCTTGATTCGCTCAGGCTCGGCTTAATTCACTTAAAGCATTGACGAAATAGATCAAAATCTCTCCTAACTAAGAACGTTTCTTGTACCTGAGACACAGTACAGGATTCGTTGGTTTGCTTTTTCTTGAGAGCTTAAGTAAACTTGGTTCACACTACACATATCAGGAAAGATCAGGTGAACATAAGATCCAACCCTAGTGTTCATTAGGAAAGGTGGAGTCCTTACCTGTGCGTGCAGGTAGACTTTTTATCCCAAGTTTTAGTCTTGTGTTTAGGAGTGGCTCTTTCCACCAAAAAGAAACTCTCCCACAAAAAAAAAAAAAAAAAAAAAAAAAAAAAAAAAAAAAAAGTGTGCTCTTTCAAAATGTGTTGTAAGAGATATACTGACATATGTTTCAAAAAAAAAAAAAAAAAAAAGATGTTGCAAAAGAATCAGTATATCTCATAAATGTCGGTATAATTTGTTTTTCAAAAATGGGAGTTGAGTTTTCCGTAATCATCTTAAGGGTCAATCCGAAAACACGAGCTGAAATTGGGACCAACCTGTACTTAAAAATTCGTGAAACCCTGGGAGTGAGTCTTAAGGTTCATCTGGTCAGTCTTGATCCTTCACTATGCACAAACCATAACCTCTTGAGCTCTCGAGTATGGAAAAACCTCCTAGGTCCTGGAAATCGTACTTAAGGTTTAAATATCAAGAGTCCTGGTTAGTTGAGAGATAATCTTTGTCATGTAAGACTTAAAGTACTGGTAGTCTTCTTTACAATTGGTTCTCACAATATCCGATAATAAACACACCGATATCATCTCAGAAGAAAATCTTCAGCTTAAGAACATTTCTAAATACGGTTTTGCTAGGGACTAGCAAAAGATAGGCATGGGGGTATATGTTTGCACCTCAAAACACGCCTATAGGGACGCCTTCTTATGCTATTTTCTAGCATTAACTATGTATATTATAATCCTATAGTCGCATCTGTAAAAATACTTGCATTCATGCATTTAATTAAGAGGAGGGAAGATTGGAATAAAAGGGCTTCATAATTTACATTCTCCTCAAGTGCCTCTTTGCAAAAATTCCCTTCTCTATTTTTATTTCCTCTTGATTTCTATTTTTTCTCTCCCGCGGCTGCAACTTCTCCGCAACCTCTCCCCGCCATGCGCCTTCCCGCAGCCGCATGCAGCAGTCCCGCCTCTCCCTGCTGTCCTGCGGTCCTTCCCGCTGCTGCAACTTCCCGCGCGCGTCCGCCCTCTCCCTGCCCAAGCCATTCCCTGCGGCTGCCATTCCTCCCATCTCCCGCTGCTGCAACCTCTTCTCCGCTGCCTCTCCCTGCCGTCCTTCCCGCTGCTGCAACTTCCCGCGCCTCTCCCTGCAGCAGCCACTCTCCAACGCCTCTCCCTGCTGCTGCCATGCCTCCCCGCCATGCTCTCCTCCTCTATAAAGCAGCAGCTCTTCCTCGCGACGAAGGAAAGGGGGGAACATTGCTGCAATACGCAGCTGCGGGCTGGCTGCAGCAAGAAAGAATCACCACCAGCAGGCTGCCACCTTCCTCTCCTCCCTCTCCCCTCCATACGTCGGTCCTCCTCCGAGGAGAAACCCGACGGGCAGGAGCTCACTGTGGTGCACACTACCACAGTGAGACCATCACCGCCCAGCTCTTCAAAGAGCCGGTGGGCGTGGTGGCTCTCTGTTTTCATTTGTTTTCCGTTCCTGCCCTTCCCGCCATTGCTGCTTCTTCAAAGTCTGAAGCGGAAGCAGCAGCAGCAGCTAAGCGGAAGCAGCAGCAGCAGCTAAGCGGCGGCAGCAGCAGCAGCAGCGGCAGCGGCCCCCGCAGCTTCCGCGAGCGTCTGCAGGCGCCCCAGCCCCTCTGCACGCGCCTGCAGGCCTTCCCCGCCTCCGTTCGTCTGCTCTGTCGCCCGCCTCTGCGCCCGCAACCGGTCGCTGCGCTCCTCAGCAGCGGCCGGCCAAGCGCCTTCCTGCCTCCCTACCAACCTCTGCAAGCGCCCGCGCGTGCCTGCAGACTCCCCGCCTCCCTCTCTGAGCGCGCTGTCGCGAGCCTCCGCGCTCGCAGCCGGCGACGCAGACTCCTCTCCTCCTCTGGGCGAAGACGCGCCCGTGCGCCCGCGACCATCAGACGACGGTCTTCACCTCCGGACGTCTTAACTCGTCCCCTGCAGTGCGGCCCGCTCTCTCCTGCCTTCGCTCTCTCCTGCCCGCTCTCTCCTGCTCTCTCTCTCCCATTCTCTCTCTCTCTCTCTCACTCTCTCTCACAACACTTTCTCACACACTACACCGACGCACACAGACATCTACACTCACACTTTCACACACACACACACACACACCTATACTATAAACATATATATACGCATACTTATATATTGATACATATATACATACATATATACATATATATATCTATATAACTATATACATATATCTACATATCTAGATACATATATACTTATATACATATATATATATATATCTATATAGTATTATATATATATACTTATATATACATAGTATATCTATATAGTTATGTATACATACATATAGTATTATATATATATTCTTATATACATATATACATAGCTATATACATATATACATACATATATATATATATATATATATATATATCTATATATATCTATACATATATACTTATACATTTATATACATACATATGTACATATATTTTCACGTTATTTATTATACGCTGTATCGCGGGGATATCTGCACCAGTTGCTGATATTCCCTGATACACGCGTACAAAAAAAGCGTGGTCCCATACATCATCCATCCTCCATCCACACTCCACGCGGCACCTAGTCGTGTTGGTTGCGTCTCTCTAGACGTCGGCTGACTCGACATAGTGCTACACTCCATCGTCACCTCCACCCCCACCCCTTTATATATATACTACATATAAATATATATCTATAGCTACTATATTTACTTTCTATCTGATAGCTTCCTTAGTAAAAAGATAAAAAAAGGTATAAAAGTGAAAAGATAATCTTTGATTTGCAGGTACCCATCTTGCAAGTAGCAAGACGTGTTTTGAAACTCTGTTTTGGCTAAAAGCCAAGGACACAATTTTGAGGGTGTGCCTCAAGAACAAGGATTACCAGAAAAAAAAAAAAACCTAAATAAGAAAAATACCAAAAACAGAATAAACGAACGGAAGAGACGCGTTTTAAGGAAAACGTAGAAACTCGACTTGAACCCCACTTCCCTGAGTTCGACCCTGGGCTTAAAAGTGACAAGATAAAATCAATTAGGCCAGGTTAAAAATTTTGTAAAGAGATGGTTAGGTCTGAATTAGGTTAACTACTATACACATTTCAACGATAAAAATATCATATTAACAACCTATCCAGGCCGACCATCAGTTTGTGACCGAATGGTCCGCTAACTATAGCGTTACTGAACTTGGCTGAAGTTCACCTAACCCAAACTTCTCGTAGAGAGAAGTCAGAATTAGGTTGATGGATGCATCAAGATCCAAAAGTGCACTATCAAATGTGTAATCGCCGATAACGCAAGAAATCAATGGAGCACCAGGATCTCTCTTTTTCTGAGGGAGGTAGTGCAGGATAACAAAACTAGCTTGCTCAGAGAGTACCACCTTCCTCAGAACAGATTCTCTTAACTTACGCTTTTGTGTACATATTTCCTTTAAAAATCTTGCATAAGCCGGTATCTGCTTGATAGCATCAAGGAGCGGGATATTGATCTCAACATTCTTAAATAAATTTAGAAGCTCCTCATTGCTATCAACAGACTTCTTCTTTGATTTGGTTAAGGCTTCAGGAAAAGGAACATGAGTCAGATCTTTGGAATCAGGTTCCTGAGCCTTGATTTCTCCTCTAGAATTCTCCTCTCTCCTCAGGTTCTTCAGGATTCAAAAGATCAAAATAGTGTGGTTGTGGATCCTGAGTCTTCTTACCACTCCTCAAAGTGACAGAATTTGCAGATGCATAAGAATTTGGGTCTTGGGGAGGGTTACGAAAGATTGGAGGGACTTGATTGACCATGAATTGTTGATTTGCAGAAGAAGAAGAGGATGAGGAACCCTGCTCAACCACCTGAGCATGTGCATATGGGTTCCTTTGATTTTCGTGCCCTTGTGTTTAATTGCCCGAATTCATAATATTTCGTTGGTTGGGTACGGGTTGGGATGGTAGAGATCCGGGTTGGCGAGAGTTAGCAATAAGCCTGGATTGCAAGTTGTCCAGCGAGTTTTTCATTTGCTGCATGAGCTGGAGCATGGATCGTTGCATCTCTTCCATTTAACAGTTCAAATCAGCCTGCCCTACGGGTTGACGAGCATTCCAAGCTGGCTGATTGACCAGATTCGGAGGCAACTGAGTATATACTTGACACTGACCCATTGGTCGTTGCAGAGAAAAATTGCCAGGTCAGAATTGGGTATGTTGCCCTGGATTTTTCCAGGAGAAGTTAGGGTGGTTTCTCCAACCTGGATTATAGGCATTCGAGTAGGGGTTGGATCTAACATTCTCTTGTACAGTGCAGACATCCTCATAAGGTGAGGATGGAGAGAAAGAAAGGGAAGGATCAGAAAAACTGGGATCAAAGGCCCTAGTTGGGAACCTATGGGGTTCCGAAAAATGCTGACTCATAGGTTGAGCAGCATCGAGTTGATTCACGAACTCCCGTCTAGAAGGAGCTCGTAAGGAATGGAATCCCGAATTTTGGGATTGAGTGGATCTAGAGTTGTTCATAGAATTGCCAGCCATCCACTCTTCCATTCTTTTGGCAACCAAGTCCTCCTTATCAAGTTTATTACAAATCAATTCCATATCAAATGAATGAGAGTCATGGACTTCATTGACATTTGATCTGGGCTGCTGGGACCGGTTAAAAGTATCCATGGAGGCATGATTAATTGAATTCTCACTCATTTCCTCAAATAAATCATGTGCACTATCTGCATCTTTTTTGGGGAAATTGCCTCCGCAAGAAGCATCCACATCATTTCTGAGTTGCTCAATCAACCCATGATAGAAGATCTGCACGAGTTGCCATTTTGGCACCTCGTGGTGTGGACACCTCCAAAATAAGTCCTGGAATCGCTCCTAGCCCACATGAAACTACTCCCCCGGCCGCTGGGTAAAGGTAGTGATTGCCCGTCTCAAAGCATTGGTACGACCGACTAGGAAGAATTTCTTCAGAAAGGCCGATTTCAACTCATTCCAAGTTGTAATTGATCTTCCTATTGTCCTATACCAATGCACGGCCTTATCCCTAAGAGAGTGGGGGAAGAGCCTCATGATCATTTGCTCCTCATTTACGTTTCGAGCCATGGTGGTCTGGAACAAAGTGGTCAAGTCCTCCAAGTGCTGAAACGGATCTTCGGAGCAAAGCCCATGATAATGTTTAATTAGGCTTAACACCTGGGGCTTGATTTCTTTGTCACCGGCTGGAATCTAGACGCCGGGACGTTCCCCACAATTTGAAGGATCATAAAAATCCTTCAAGGGCTGAGCGCCTTGCATTCTTTGGAACCATTCCTGCATTCTCTACATTTGTTCCAGCTTCCTTCGAAATTCTTCATGTGGATTTCCAAGCAGAGGAGGCTGTTGTTCGGCCATGGGATCAAATTGACCAAAATTCAATTTGCGCCTCCTAGAATGTTCTAATGGTCCTTCTAATTGGGGATTCAATGACCGTCTTCCGAACATAAACTAGAAGAAGGTCGAAAGGACTGGGGATAGGGACCCTACAGCACAACAAAACAAGGCTGTCCTTAAGTGCGGTAGCCTAAGGATCTACTGACTCCCAAAACCCGCCTTAAGGCTATAAATGATTTACTCTACTTGCGTCTGCTTAATCAAACCAGTTAGAAGGAGGGACTGGGGAGTAGGTTCTTCCTTTGGATTTCGCCTCCATTTCCTAGTGTACCCCCCAGCCACGGTCGTTTGACGCTACTCCCCTAGCTAGACATCAGATTAATCAGTACAAGTAGGTTAATCAAAAACAATCTCAGACTAGGCCCGAAAGAGCGAATCAAACCGTAAGGCCAATGTCTACTCAATTTTATTAAGGCCTAGGATTGTGGTGCTTATGGAATGTGATGGGCCCTTAAAATGGGTTGTGCCCTTAATGATTGATTGAGATTTGTGTAAGTGCGTGCACAACCAGGGTTTCCAGGCAAGATTATTTGTGATGCATGAATTTTAATATTAGAATCTTGCTTAAGTAACTTTTAGGGTTTCAAATTAGGTGAATTGCAAGTAAGTTTCTAGGCAAACCAAGTTGTAAAACACGGGTGAAGCTAGTTTTCCTCTAAAATCAGAAAGAAAGTGGAGTGCCTGAAATAAACCTAGATTGAAAACATTAAGGAGGAGCTACTTGATGAGTTGGTTTTTAATAGAGTGGCGCAGCCCAAACAACTCAAATAATTGGCCACAATTACACCACTAAGTTAGGCACTTAAAGATTGCTAACCTAGAATGATTTCTACTCTGTTACGTGTTGCTTTGTGTGTACCGATTCCACAGATCAGTACCGATATAATTACAATGAATCTATCAGACTAAAAGAAAGAGAGAGAGAGAGAGAGAGAGAAAGAGAACATGCATTCAATATTTGAAAATGTTTATACAATCAAACCAAATAAAAATTACACTAGAAAGCGGGAAATCAGCTACACCAGAAAGCAGGAAAATTCTACACTAGAAAAGCTGTAAAGAATAATGGGAGAGAGAAGTTATCTTCGTTGACGATTGCTTGGAGGACGAGTCAGATGGGACGACGCCTGGATGAAGGAGGATGGAGCAGGACGAAGTAGAAGAACGGGAACGGAGCAGCATGCCGTCATCGTCGCGGGATCCACTTCCGAAGGGGGATGAAAATTTGGACTTTATCTCGCTCGGAACATCCCGGGTGTGGGACAAGCTTCTCTTGAGCTTTGGAGAGATAGAGAAGAGAAGGAAGGGATGAGAATTTCATGTGGAGGGGGTCTCCGTTTATAGTTGCAAAGAGTGGGGGTAAATTAGTCATTACATCTTTAAAACAATAAATAAGGGGTCTTTAGTGATGGATAAAACCGTTGCCAAAGCTCCAATGTGGGAGTAGTGGGCGCTCCCCATGCGCTCCACCTCAGCTGCCCACTTTCAATGCCCGCCGCACGTCCATCTATCCACAGCCGTCCGATCGCGAGATCAGACGGCTGTGATTGCGCCTTCCCTGCTCGCTGTGTGCCCGCCCAGCTCGTGTGATGGCACGTTCCCACTTCGCGTGAAATAGCACGTGGCCACTATTGGAAGATCTGAGCTGCCTGATCACAATCCAATGCATGCCCGCCTCCGCTCGCCCGCGCCCTTCGCCCCTTCACTGCGGCTCGAACCCGCATCCGCTGCTCGCAATAGCGCCTTCGACTGCTGCGCTATAGGGCGCGGTTGGTCGAGCGGACATTTTAAGGCGCAGCCATCCACAACCATTGGGTCAAGATCCAACGGCAGAGAGAGGGTGGATGCTGAGGCTTCAATGGTTGCATGCGGGCATTTGGGCGGCCGAGATGGTGCCATGTGGCGCTATCTTGGCTGTCCATCTTCTGGATGTTGTAGATGGTGCCACAGATGTCGGATTGACTCGATTTTTGCGTCGTTAGGCTGCGATCGCCAAGTCGAATTCATCCATGCGGTCGAATTTGTCATTTGAAGTGCATATTTATACCATTTTGGCCCTTGATCTTCTAGGGTTCTCCGGTCACTATCTGAGGCTATAGATGCCTGATTAGGGTGATCTTGGAGTTGTTGAACTGCAATCGTTGCCCTAATCACATCCAACTGGTTGGATCTTCGATCCGAGGCCTCGATAAAAAGTTTGCCCTATCCAAGCACATAAAAGGGGAAAATTAACCTCCATTTTATTAAAACTACTCTAAATGCAAGATGATGCATGTTATGCAATATTTATAGCATGCAATGCAATCTTATGCTTAAGAACATGCATAAATAGACATCTTAGGTAGTGTAAATGTGTTTACATCAGAGGGGTTGGAAGAATAGGTGGAGAATAGGAGCGAAATGGAGTGTGCATTCGGGGATAAAGTGATTCTTGATGTCTCTTGATTTGATACCCTTGAGATTAAACTTGATTTTCCAACTTAGTCAACCTTCATTTTTCTTGTCAAAGCCCAACAAAATGTTCATGATATCTTCATAGGTGGTTGCGGGTTGGGCTGGACTAGATGGTTGCC
Organism: Thalassia testudinum; assembly: GCA_037157565.1. Classification (NCBI taxonomy): domain Eukaryota; kingdom Viridiplantae; phylum Streptophyta; class Magnoliopsida; order Alismatales; family Hydrocharitaceae; genus Thalassia; species Thalassia testudinum. Next base: position 67,811,429 of record JAZHRO010000014.1, read on the forward strand.
CTAAAGTGGTTTGAGTGGAATATTGGGCTAGCCTAGATTTATGTTCCGTCTGAGTCGGTCTTTGTGGTGGCCACGAAAGATCAAGGTTGTGATAAGTCTACTTTAGTGGATCATTATTTTCCCTAAGTACTCTTTAATTATCTATTCATTGTTTCTAATTGGTTAGGAGTTATACAGTAATTCATCTTAGTCTGCATATAATCTTGTGTGTCAATTTTATGTTTAATAATGCATGATATGTTCACATATTTTATATGGTTGGATGCTGGATAGGTATAAGAATCAAATGTCATTCTGCATATATAAGATGTCTGGAGTTAAGGATACACGTCTGGGAACTGCTAGGGCAAGTTCCTCGACTTTACATTTTTTAAGATGTCTGATGATGTAGTCAGACGTCTAATAAAAATCAGCCATTGCTTATCTATCGTCCTAACCACTCGCAATCTTTGAGAGTGGTTAGAGAAGTTTCGCCAGAAGGAAATAGATGGGATTTTTTAAAAAGGCTCCATCTTCTAGGAGTGGTCACTTGATTGCCTCCACCGGCACTGTGGCCAGAGCAGACACCGTGGCTAAAGAGTGCGTCATGGAATTTTCCTACACCATGACCGAAGAGTGACCCTTGATCACCTCTGCAACCGGCCATGCAGTGACAGTGCATGGCCCCTTCACCGTCACCACCATCATTGCCACCATCTCCTATAGCCATCACCACCTTCACCTTATCCACCAAAAACCTTCCCCCGACGCCCACACCGACCCTTTTCCACTATTCATCTTATTTTCCTTTTCATCTTCAACCTCCTATCACCGCCCCCCTCCCTCCACCGTCACCACCATCTTCTACACCCAGAACCCATCACCATCGTCTCCATCGATTACCAACAGCAACCTCCTCCAGCTGCAACAACATCATCGCCAACACCCCTCATGACCATCTTCTTCCTCCTCATCCTCTATCTTCTTCGTCTTCTTCAACCTCCCATCTTCCGCGCACAAAATAACCTAAAGCTTCAATGTTGTAGCCAACTCGGCCGACCATTGCAAACCTTCAACCCTGACTTAGCAACATGCCACAACATCCCCTCCAAGCACCAAAGACACGCACAGCCAAGCACGGCCCGCGCATGTAGCCACAATAGTTCACGTGGGCTTCAATGCCGTCGACCCACCTCCTAGCCAGCTGGCCAACTCCGACCACCTCCATCGATGCCACGACTTCCATTACGGAGCCAACGCACCGGCCAACCTTCCCTCAGCGCCTCGTCGACCGCGATCGACCCACGCATGCACATGAAGGAGAGAGGAAAAAGACTCTATTTTCCATCTAATTAGTATTTACGAAAAAGGCCATTGCAAGCTTTCCTATTCATTTATTTACCAGATTAATATATTATGGTGAATTTTCATGCATATCTCTCTATTCTTAGTAAATTGCTTCTAGTTGAGTATCTCGTGAATTAGATAAGAGCATGCCACGTTGATTATCTCAAATAAGGAATGTTTTATTGGAATTTAGTATTTGCATTAATCACCATTACCAAGATCATTATTTAATAAAATATTATATTCTGGTAATTTTGTATATGAACACCTACGTTCACGATTAATTGCTTAAAACGACCATTTATGTGAGAAAATGAGTTGTACTAAGTAATGTGCACGCCCGTTGAGATTCCCGAATAAACAAAGCACTATGCACTAGTCTAATAGGCTAATTCCACCTGGTGTAGATGACCTAACTATTTTCGTGGTTATTTTTTGAATATTAAATGATTGGAAAAGTGACTTTCTACTATGCAACGAAATAAAAGATCTCACTTTATGCTAAAGTTTTTATCGAAAACGAAGATTGCTCTTTCAAATGGTACCATTGCCAGGGAGGAAAAAATCCAATTAATTTTTTTGAGAAATTTATTATATTTTCATGTTATTAATGAAGCTTTACTAAATTGCTAATCTAGTTTCTATTTGCATTGCAAAAATGAATGAATGCGATAGGAGTGCACGATGAAGAGGATATTTTTGGTGGACCTTGACGCCACCTGGAGGCCAGCAACAGAAGCTTGTGGGCCTTGATCCCATGCTTGTGAAGGTGCATAGAGGAACCTTTTTCTAATTTGGTCGGTATATTTTAGTTTAGATTTAGGCTAGATAAACATTAGACATTTAATTTTTATCCTTTGGACCCTTGTTGGGCATTTTTGGGAACCTGTTCCCAATACTTTTATTGCTTATCACTCTTGCATGTAGGAGTGTATCTTCGGGAGCATGTTCCCATTTTATTTAGATTATAGGATTATTCAAATTATTTGAACAGTATGTTGGTTAGTTAGTTAGTTAGATTAGGTTTGTTTGCTTATTATTATTAAAAGAAAAATATTCGAACTGCCTACTAGAAGCTGCATATCTATAGGGTGACCATATAAGATTGAATGAGTAGCATCTAGCTTTTCTTTTTGCATTGCAAACATCCTACATTGAAGAGAGTTGGGGTAAGGTACATCTTCTCTTATGCATCAGTTATCTGCACACACATTGCTTTTGGACATAATTAAAAAAGAGCATTTAAGCTGATTTGAAAATATTAATCAGATGGTCACATTACTTCTTGAAAAGGAGAAATATACAGAAAGTGTTTAAATAATGTTACTAGGACTTTCAAAAGGAAAAATCACCTTTCGCGGTGTGTTGCACATTTCCTGCACTGAGCTTGCACTATAAGCACTGCACTAGGACTTAGACCCTTAACGCTATAAGCATCGATCTTTTTATTGTTGCAAAGCCTCCTATCTCGCTTTGTGGCAGTAGTATTAACTTTTGCTCAAGTGACTTGATACTCTAAGGTGGGGGACACCCCTTAAAGGAATTCAAGGTTAGTTAAGGGGCACCGCTAATACAATGCCTCAAAGGAAGGGTTCACCCTACTTGCATCCCTTGGTTCCATCCCTAGAGTACCCTTTTACTTGAGCATTAGAGAATATCATCGCAACAAAGTATACATCTTTAGGGCAATCGATGGTCAATTTAGGGTGTGTAATTGCTTGAGAACTTGGTTGATTACCCAAAAAGAACTAAAAGTAACCTCAACCTTCTTAATAGTCATTGACCAGAAATTTCAAGTGACTCATTTCTCTTATACCACTTACGTGGGAATGGAGAGACACTACCTTGACTATATTTGGCCAAGTTGAAGAGTTGGAAGAGGACTTAAAGAACTTTAAATCAACAAAAGACCACTTGCCTTGTGTTTGCTTGGTGTGTGCATGATAGATCTCTCAAAGAAGTTTCTATTTTTAATATAAGTCCTAAGAGAGTTAAACCATTTAATTGAAAGAAATGGACTATCCTTACTCCTATCATTTTAACTAGGATCCCATGCCCTGAGCGTGTCCATCCTTTGATGGGTACAATGACAATTCATGGTATCAATCATATTCCTATCCTGGGAGTACTGGCCCGATAGCTGCCATTTTTAGCAGAGCCTAGGAGTGGGATTTTCCACCCATGGACTCCCCACTACTACGCAAACACCCAACCCTCCCACCCTTCATGATTTTCCGTATCGAGGTTGGACCGATACCCCTAGGCAACCAGAGCCTGAGATTGACTATCCTCCCCAATCTGATACTAGTAGCCTCTCCTCTTTAATGATAGAAATGCAAAAACATCAAAAGGAAATGGAGTCTATGAGAGAGATGTTAAGGAATAGTCAACAATTGAATAAGGAAATTAGACCGCTTAGCTACGCTCTTACTAATGATTATGATCCCTACCTGTATAATCATGATCATCAAAACAATTCTAAGGAAACCAATGACAATAGGGATCCCATTTTGAGTAACTATCACTTAGACTCTCCCCATGAGACACAACCACTAAGGAGAATGATCCTAGTGATTATCCACACGAGCTATATTGGAGTCAAAAGAATGGGAAGATGGTACCTCTTGAGGACCTTGACCCCGATGACAGTATTTTCCTTACCCCTAATAACCTAGGTCAAGGTCGTATTGTTCATATCACTTCCCCTATTAATCATCTGGTGGAACCCCATTCTGCCCTTAATGAGCCTAATCCTTACCCTCCACTTAGGGAATCAACACCTACCATCCAACATTCAAAGGTTTTAAATACGCCCAATGAAGGTGACCCTAAGGGAATGGAGGATGAATTGGATCAATTTTGATCTCAGGGGTATAGAGAGTCTATTTTAGAGGAGGTTGTTAACCCGATGGAGGAACCTGGCCTTAGAATCTGGAGTGAATCACAGGGGGATTATGTGTTATTCGAGGACTTACCCCCTAAGGATATAAATAATCTGGTGAAATCCGAATTCCTCCCTTCTTTTTATTTTAAGAGTCACCCACCGCAAAACCAGGAGTTGATATTAGAGGACGAACACAATAGTGGGAACTTAAGGGAGACTCTTGGGGAAAATATACATCAATTGAGGATTTATGCCCCAAGAAGAACAAAGAATTCTGTGGTGTAGGCTTTCTCCATAACATTAAAGATGACAATCCTCCTGAAGATATTAAGCATAATGAAGTAGCACACAAAGTCCCTGGAAATGATGTATTTCACAAGAAAGAACCTGGGGATGGATTTGATGATAATTCTGATATCGCTACATCCTATGCAACCCAACTATCGTCAAGGCATGTTGATCATGAGACTACTAATGAGATATTAAATTCCATTTAGGACTCATCTACTATAGAGGAGCCATTGGAGGTTCATAAGACAATGAGGTTAGGTAAGGATGTGGAAGATGAATTCTTATTGGGAATGGAACCTAAACAAACTAAGCCCTCTTTGGACATAATAATTACCACCCAATCACTCAAGCAACCTATAGATTCCTTACCTAATCCACGGCTTAGGTCTCTGCTCATATACATTCTTTCTAGGGGCATATCAAGCCAGTACATCCTCGGTTAGAATGGCGAGTGTGGACTGATGCTTGTACTTTTAGTCTTGACAATCATGGGTTTGAAATTATTATGTTTATATCTTTTAAAACCCTTCCTGCTTTGGAGGACCCTTGTTATCCTCCACTTATTCCATTTTGGGAGGACCCTTTTCACGTTCCTTTTGTTATTCCTAGACCTCCCCAGGTACCCTACGAGGTTCTCTACTTTCATGTCTTCTGGTGAGCATTTGGATAATGTTTCATCAACAGCTCACCAACATTCGTGGCTACCTGTTTTCTAGTCCTGCACTGTTACGCATATTTCTAGGGCCTAGCTCTTTCTGTCTGGAACCAAACTTACTGGTTCCTTATAAGTCTGGCGGCCGACAGAAAATGTAATGCTTGTTTGGAGGTAACCTAGCATTCAGAATAACACCATCATCAGGTGATTTTCTTCCTTTCTCCACCTGTTTTAATTTTACAATGACGACAATGTAGGATTTAGGCATGGGTGGGTGCATTTTGCATTTTTAGGCAGTATTCATGCATTTAGGTTAGGTGCATTAGCATAAAAACAAATCTTTCTTTTATTTTCTTGAGCTAAATTGTTTAGTCTCTAGTAGAAAATTTTTATCAAGTAGGTCTCATTGAAGATTTTCTTCTTAAATTGTTTCTTAAGTTTAGAATCTAGTATAGTTACTTCACTTGCACGTACACTGGGTAATGGATCTTTGAAGAAAACTAATAAGCATTTTTAGCCTACTGAACCCTAGGAAAATTAATAGGGAGTAAGGCATACTATCTTCTATTAGATCAACCTCATATTTGTGAGAAGAAAGTAGAGGGGCTACTGATGCGATAAGTCTAGTGCATGGACTCTTAGGTTCTAGATAATTAGATGATGATACGTTAGAGTTAGCCATAGTTTTTGCTCTATGTTCTTGTGTGCATGCATTGTGTGAATTCCTGAGAGTCATCAAATATAGCAAAAACATGATAAGGTGGGTTCACTCAACTCAGTAATTAAGTTCATTTCACTTAATTAAGAGTAGAAAAAATCACTTAGGTTAACTCGAAGTTGTGTCAGTTATGTAGTATAGGTGGAATTAACCTAACATTTTAGAAATTTTTACTGGTTGAGTCTAGGTCGTTCATTGGGAGGCAAAATCATTTTCTCCAAATTCACCAATTTTCTTTTATCTCTTCAAGTTCAGGAGGTAAAACTAGTTTAATTTTGATAACATTAATTTTGTCAAAATATTTAACTATAAAGAGCATACAAAATTCCATATGCAAACATATTTACTCAAAATGTTGTACTTTATTAACAAGTAAGCATGCTAGTTTTTCACTTTTATTTCATTCAGAGAAATTAAGGCAATTAAAAAAAAATTATCTAATTAAAGCATGCCCTTTTACATTTAAGAACAAAAGGATACTGATGCAAGAGAAATTTATTTATTTTCATCAACAAAGTATTGATGCCTTTTTTTTTTCTCAGCCTCTAATCTTCTTCTTTCTTTCTTTTCTTCTCTCTCTTTTATTCTTTTCTTTGTCGAGCTCTCTTTCTTCTTTCCTTTCTTGTGTTGTTCCAGCCTTCTTTCCTCCACTTCTTTTTCTTTAATCTCCTCCTGCCTTCTCTTCTTCCCTTAGTTTTTTTCTTAACACTCCTTAGTGTCTGTGCTCCTTTCTTCCTTAGCCTTTAGCATCCTTTAGCGACTTCTCTTTCCTTAAGCTTTCTGCTGAACCAGGTTTTTTACTTTTTAAACCAAAAGTTTTTTTTATTTGCGGCGAGGTCCTTTCGAGGATGCACAGCACTCTGAGACCAGGGTGGGACCAGACCCTACTCAGTCCTCACCTAATCTCAATTAGGTTGGTTTTGGTTCATTCATTAATCGGTTCACAGTCTCGAGCCACATCGGCTCAACCTGGCCTCCCAGGCCACACTCGCCCTCCTAGGGCACATTCACATCTGCATGCCCCCAAGGGTGCACACACCCGTAGGCATATGGCCGCACACTCAGAACAATGCTCAGATCAGAAGGAATCGGAACTGGTGCACCGAGCACTGACAACTGCATAGCCAAAGGAACAAATCAGTTTTATACCCAGGCACACGCTCGTGGATATCCGAGGTGGGACAAAGCTACCCCTTCCAGACCCGAATTCAATCAATCGTAACTTTCTACCCAGAGCTCCAAATTGGATGATTTAAAGTTCGTTGGAAAGCTCTAAGGGTAATCTACACAATTTTAGTGTCAATTTAATGTTTTAATGATGTTTTGGTCTTCAATTTAAGAGATGAAATCAGGGGTTCTACGGGTTTTAAAAAGCCTGGAAAATGTAATTAAAGTCAAGGAAGTCCTCTGATGGTCTTCTCTCATCTATTAGAAGGTTTGTATATATTATATAAACAATTTTTCTTCTGTTAAGATGGATTTAAAACTCTTGAGACATATAGAACCTGCAGAGAAGCTTTTCTCTTCTCTGAAAACTTCAGAGGTTGATTTACAGATTTCAATAAGTGCAACAGACACTTTAAAGTGTTCCTAATCTATTTAGATTAATTCTAAGGGTTATAACTAATCAATCTGGGCAGGTTTTAGGTTTGAATTTCATCAGAACAGTGCTTCTGTTGGTTTGGGTTCGAAAGCAACCCAACTTGACAGAAACATAATCTTTACTAATTACATCATCTAAGCTTACTTTAATTGATTTCAGATCATCAAATAAGATTCCAGCAATAGTTTCCACATCTCAATTGCTCAATTCAAGCTCAAAACACCATTATCAAACTCTGGTTTGACTGTGGAAGCTCGAAGATTGACATTCCGTTTAGAGCTTCCTCCTAAGAAATTAATGCCTCAATCAGAGTCTTCTTATCATCAGAAACTCAATCAGATTTTTATATTTATGTTCTATCCTTAATTTCTAGGGTTTCAGGCTTGCCGCCTGAACTAAAATAAGTGTGTGTTCGACATAGTATAGGAAAGATTGCTACAATGATTTGAAGGTGAAAATAGATTCAGTGCATCGCACTGAAGCTTCTGAGCTCCTTAAGTGTTCCTTAAATCCTTCATAACAGACTTCTCCAACTCATCGGAGTTGGGGAAGATGAAGTTACATCTAAAGCTCCATTGGTTAAAACATCAAACAAATATCTTTAAAATGATCAGTAATCCTTATTTTATCATTCTGGAGCCACTTAGCAATTTCTAGAGGCTGCAACACAACCTTGGCTCGTCGGATCTCGTCGGAGCTCCGGTGAGTCCAGAAAATGTAAAATGTCTCAACAGATTGACAAAATTAACCATTTTTGATCTAAAAATGATCCTGAGGTTACAAGGAACCTATTTATCACATTAAATTCTTAATTTGTTCATTAAAATGTAATACTTGACAGTAAGTTTGTTTCTTTAGAATTTGAATGGTTTAAGCTCAGGACTTGATTTAACTACTCGATTGAGAAGTTAAATCAAGTCAACAAATGCTATTATTCATAAATATTTATTTAATTTATAGTTTGAAATGTTCCTGAACTGCCATGGATAGAGAGCACAGGAGCTAAATTAAAATTGGGCATTTAATTATAGATGATAATAATAGGTAATATAATGTCGATTAGGGTTCATTAGTGGTGATAGGTGATGAAAGAACCCAATGAAGGTGGAATTAGGCCGATTACTGTCACCATGGACAGTGAAGTAGTCGGTGAAGGTGAGATTTGAATTAGGCATTTAGGTGATTTAATTAATGATTAGGTGAATTAGAAGTGAACATGGAAGATATAGGAAGGCAAAGAATGAGTAAAAAGACAAGATTGAAGTCTCTGGTGAGCTCAAGGAACTCGCCAGAGTTGGAGGCGATGAAGCTAAAATCTGAAATTACTCCAACCTAACTAATTAAGCTAGCCTACTCCTACTCCTACTCCTACTCTACTGTTACCTGGATGAAGGGGTCAGTAGGGTTTCGCCGAAGTCTCGTGGTGGACGACGAAATCAGAGGGTTGGAGAAAGATCTCCGGCAGCGGATTTGGGGTGGAGCGGAGGAATCCTAGGGTCAGTGCCTTTGTTAGAGGCGTGGAAGACCACGGCGGATCTCCTCGGCTACTTAAGATGGATGGAGGAAGTCGGAAGATGGAATGGGGAATCACCAGAGGTTTGGAAGAATAGCCTATTGGGTCAGCTGCAGTGTTAGAAGAGGGAAGGGAGCCAACGTGCTAAAATCAGAGGTGTGAGGGGGTATTTATAGTTGTTTGCGGCGAAGAGAGAGGCAGTGTCTGGCCGAAGAAGGAGCTCAAGGAGCTTAACCTTCGTCGTCATCTCCGACAATGGTGAGGTTATCTCCGACTGAAAAATAGGATTCTTGGTTAATCCAGACCGATGGATGAAATGGAGGTGGTGAGCGCAAGCTGCAAGAGCTTGGGCAAAGAGGATTGATGTCGGCAGGGCGGTGATCATGCGGTAGGGTGACTCTTTGCCGCTAGCCGTTCGTTTGGCTGGAGATGAAGAAGAAGAAGAAGATGAAGAGGGACTTAGAAGTAATAAAGCCTAAGGACCTATGTGATAAATAAGGACCCGACTGTAATGAATATTAAGGACTAAAATGTAAACCCAGGTTTTGAAGGTTTATTTTAACTTAAATCATTTTCAACTTTTTATATATGTTAGTAAATAAGGTAAATACTATGTTTACACCTTGAATTTACATTTCTGACCTTTTTAGGTTAACTTATTAGATTAAGTAAAATCACTTAAGTTATTACTTATTTAGGTATACATTATCTTTAGGATACTTATCTTATTAATTAAGGGAATGATTAATAGGATTTTGAGTCCAATTTTTATCTAAATTATTAATAATGTTAATTGAATGATAAAATTCCATTTTTAACTTATTTTAAGGTCCTTAACTAAATATCCCTTATTCTATAATTAACCCTTATATATTCATAACCCTAACTAATTAACTAGGAAGACTAGTTAAGTACGGGTAACTAGAGATCATGATGAGTGTCTCATCAATACATAGAGATTGAGTCTGAATAAAAGTATGACTATGGTCGATGGTTATGACCGTCCTGCATAGAGCCCTTGGTTGAAGGAGGGTAGTAATGTCAAAGGTCAGAAATATGCCTATCCTACCCATTCCTTCCCCGTGTTGATAGTAGGCACTTCCACAAAATAAGCCACACAATATCCTCTTTACCATCATCATCCCGAATAATGCCTCTTGAATAAAAGTCTATGTTGTATTGTGTTGAGCATAAAAAATAAAAAATAAAAAAAATAAAAAGGTAAAAAATATAGAGAGGTAGAGAAAGAAGAAGAAAATAGAAATATTTATATTTAGAAAATAAAAAAGAGAAGAAAGAAAGAAAAGTCTAAGTTTGGAGTTTTACCTTCAAGTCATTATCTTGTGTCAATGTTCTTGAGGCAACAACAAAAATACCCATTGTGATCCACCAAATATGAGCCATACCTAGTTTTTAGTATTTCCGATCACCTGAATACTGGCTGAGGACTTCTAACTTAGTTGTAGGGCTATTAGGACTTTAATTGAAGTGCGAATGCCTTGTGAGGTCACCAAGTAATGAGTACATTTACAAAATCTGGTAGGATTTGTGATCTCAGAAAGTAAAGATGGAAAAGGGTGTGACAAAGGAACATCAAGAGAGCATAGTTGTTTAGCCTTTCTCTGAGTTGACTTGTTTGATAGTCTGGAGATCTAGAGTTTGTAGTACTAGATTACATGTAACACCAAATAAGTGTGTGCCACGAAATACGAATCCACTTAACTCAACATTGACAAGTCGATTCTTCGCTTTTAAAGTCGTTTGTCACATAAAATGACACGTCGATTGTAGTTCTATGCGGTGGAAAAATCGACTAATCAACAATTATTATAACCACTCAATTAGGAGCGGGTCATGTCCACAGGGGGACAATGGCCTATTTAAACTCGCAAGGGTCAAAAATTGATGTTTACTATTAATTTAGTTAAGAAACAGAATTAAAATCACTTTCAGATTAGGTAAACAATAAGTGCTAATGCTAAAATAGCAATTTTGCACAACTAAAGGATATATTTTGCAACGTAGCTTAATAAAATAATAATAAAAGTTCACAATGGCAATAAATGTAAAAATTAATAGGAGCTTTACTGTAGCAAAATAGGGGAAATTCTTCCCCTTGTCCATACTCGAGGAGGAGGCCGCAATTGAAGGTGAGAAGCTCATCGGAGGTTGAGTGAGCTGAGGGCTATTCAGTGGTGGTGGTCTCGTGGCCAATAGTGGTCGGTGGTGGTGGCAGCGAGGAAAGGAGTGGCGACGGTTGGTGGTGGTTGCAGCTCTCTACTGTTGCTGGAGACGGAGAGGAGGCGTGTGCACTGAAGGGCTTCACGCGGATGGAGGCGGTGGATGCATGAGGACTTGCGTAGGCTATGCAGGTGCATGAGGGTGCTCCTGAGCTCGGCCGCAGCTGCTGCTGCTGCGCGCTGTAGGTCGCACACGGTGAGGCACCGAAGGACACAGCTGCTGCTGGCCGCACACTGCAACCCGCGCATTGCAGATTGAGCAGACTCGCGGGGAAGCTACTGTGCGCAGTGGCTGCGTTTGTGTGCTGGAGGTGTAGCAAGGAGGATGCGAAGGCTGTACGAGTTAGTTGAGGGTTGGTTCCGTTGCACACAGCACGATAGGCGTAAGTGGAGGGGTAGCACGGGCATGTACGTTGGGGGTGAAGGCCGGGGCCACTCGCTGTGCACACGGAGAGGCATGGCAGAGGCATAGTGCGAGGAGAGGATGATGGCTGGTGGGTTGTTGGCATTGGAGGTGATGTTGGTTTCTTTCTGTTGGAAAGGAAACAAGTAACGTAAGAGGAAGAAGATGGAGGTGGTACTGTTGGGAGCTCAGACGTCTGGGATAATTCCCAGACATCTTAACCGATTAGAAAGATGAAGGTACATGGTTGCGGTGTTGGTTGTTGGTGATGGCGGTGAGGGTGGTAGTGCACGCTGAGGTGCTCACAGTAACCTGCACAAGCCAAATGGTGGCGCAGCAGTCCATCACCCTACTTGGCTGCAGTGGTATGGACTTGTGCTCGCGGTAGGAGGCCGGTGGTGGTGGAATGGAGAAGCTCAAAGCTCTGCATTGTGGTGGGTCGGGGATGGTGGCTTCCCTTCTGATGATGCTGCTATCTTATTTTATACTGCAGGAGGAGGCACACGGGCGGACGTTGGTGGAGCGACGATATCGTGCGGTACAGAGATCCACAATTGTCGCTGTGTATTTAGCTCGCACACTCTCCTGTATGCAGTCGTTGGAGAAGAAACAAATAAAGTAAAGAAAAGAAATAAGAGGTTATTTATGTGCAAACCCTTGAAAGAAATGTGAAATAACATAATGCATGTTGTGCAACCTAAAAGTTTAACTATTCTAATGCATGCTATTCTAAATGAATTCCAAGTATGAATGTAATGCATGAAATATGTAAATAAATGAATACCTAGACTAATCTATTTACATCTTATTGTATGCAATTTATATGCCAATATTAATATAACTCCTAGGCATTTTTGTAACTAATTAGCCCACAAATATGGGCTCATCAAATGCCCCCATGCCTAGTTTTTGCTAGTCCCTAGAAAATTCAAACAACAACCCAACTCTTCAAGTGGACTTGGCCAACCCAATCAATCTTCCCTTAGAAACTTGTTAAGTTCAAACTTTAGACCTAAGGTTCCCAAGTAGTTGTTAAATTACAGACTAGGTTAGCTAAAGATGAGTTGCAGGCACAGGTTTCTCTAATTTCCAACTCTACCCTAAGGTTTACTGGTCCTAGAGATTAAAGTATCTATGCATGTGCATTGGTTTGAGTTATTTAAGGTTTGTTTGATTGCAAACCAGGAAAGAGGGTAAGAAAGTGACTTTTTTCTTTTAAATTAATAAAAAATTTTTTGTTTGATTCTTCTAAGTTTAACCTTGGATAAGCTATCAGCACGATCTATGTCGGATTCATTGTCCCCAGCCCATAGCGACCCCAAGAACTCCTGGCAATCGACACTTCGAGATAGTATCACCCATGGATTTCTAAAGCGAATTCAGGCCTGTGGCAATCGACTCTTTGAGATAGGGCCACCAATGGTACCTAAACCGCTCAATGTGCTTAGATGCCCGTAGTAGGATAGATATCCTAAGAGATAAGCGCCAAGGAGGTGACATGTTATCATCGCATCTTCAAGGTGAATATGTACTCCACCTCTCCTGCGGCAGGAACTCTTCCAATCAACTAGTGCTTTCAAACTATCCTAAGTCAGAACTAAGAGAACCAAAACTTTTTTCCCAAGAAAGAAATTAAGGTGATCACTATTTACAAAAGACCAAGTGTATGTGAATTGTGGATGCTTCGGTTACGAGGAACCGTAAACCAAAATGTTGAAAAAGACACCAGATACTACCCAGCCTTTAACTCAATCCCTAGCTTTCCTTCCTCAACCTCTAGAGGAATGGTCAGCAACTTAACTCCTACTTGAGTTTTTAAGTCCACAAAGAACCCTAAAGGTCTAGAGCTAGTACTTCAACTTAGCTTCTAAAATTAGACACATAGAGTCAACATAGTCTAACCTAAAGTTCTGGTTTGCCTAAGAATGCAGGACTTAGCCAGTTAAGCTCAATGATGTAAATTTTCTTTTTTTTTACGATCAACTGTATGCAATGCAGAATATTTAAATTAAATGCATGAATGCACTATGTATAAATGCTATGTATAGATGCCTTAGGTCCTATCCCCCATGCCTTGTTCAAACAATGTCCTCATTTAAAGTAAAATGACCAAGGGAAGATATTACTTGAGGCGGAAAAGACAGAAGCTAAGGCTCCTTGAGAGTGAGCTCGTCAACCAGCTGCCCATCCAAAGTTACATAAGGTTTTAATCATTGGCCGTTGATGGTGAATGGAGGTGCTGAAGAGGAAGGATTTTTGATCTCCACAGGCCCATGCAGAAATACTTTGGTGACAATATAAGGCCCATCCCAACGTGATTTCAATTTTCTAGGAAACAACTTAAGTCTAGAATTGAAAAGCTAGATTTGTTGGTTAGGCTCAAAGGTCTTTCTAAGGATGTACTTGTCATGTAGGACCTTACTTCTCTCTTTATAATCTTGGGAGGTGTCATAAGCATCATTCCTCAGTTCCTAAAGCTCAGTCAACTCTAGTAAATGTGCTTTACCAGCTTGCCCTAAATCCTTGTTAACACTTCATATAGACGAAAGTGCCCTATGTTGAAGTTCAACGAGTAAGTGGCATGCTTTCCCGAACACAATCCTGAAGGGAGACATACCCAAAGGGGTTTTGTATGCTGTTCGATAAGCCCATAAAGCATCATCGAGCTTTTGGGACCAGTCCTTCCTATCAGGCCTAACAGTCTTTTCTAAAATGTTCTTGAGCTCCCTATTTGAGACTTCAACTTGGCCACTTGTCTAAGGGTGATAAGGGTTAGCAATCTTGTGAGTTACTCCTAGACTACTGAGTAGCCAGTTGAAATGATGGTTCAGAAAATGAGGCCCCCCATCACTTATAATCATCTTGGGGTAGCCAAAGCGAGATATGATATTGGCCTTCACAAATTTCAAGACCACAGAGTGGTCATTTGTGCACGTAGGAATGGCCTCTATCCACTTGGAGACGTAATCCACTGCCACCAAGATATATTCAAATCCATGGGACGAAGGGAAGGGACCCATGAAGTCTATCCCCCAAACATAAAAAATTTTCATAGGTTGGATAGGGTGTTGGGGCTTCTCATTCTGCTTCCCAATCGTTCCAATCCGTTGACATCAAAGATAGGTTCTCATGAAAAAACCTCAACACACTGTTGCTCTTCTTCAGGCATACATCGCCTCCAAACTTGGTCTTGTCCAATATGAAACAATTCTGGCTCCTCCCAATGAAAGAATCTAGCATGGGAATTGAATCGCTTCCATTTTTTACACATCCCAAGAGCCAGGGGTTTCTCCAGTGTCCAACTAGTTAACTGTATCCGCATACCAGGGTGAAGTCGGTGTTACCGCCACAAGGGTTTCATCGGGAAATGTCTCGCGGATGTCTCCAGATTGAGAGTCATCAATGGGCAGGCAAGACAAGTGGTCAGCCACTACATTTTCCACTCCTTTCTTTTCGCGAATCTCCAAGTCAAACTCTTAAAGGAGTAGAATCCATCTAATTAAACTTGGCTTAGAATCTTTCTTGGCAATGAGATGTTTCACTACCGCATGATCAGTGAAAATGACCACCTTGGATCCAAGAAGGTAAGACCTAAACTTCTCCAAGGCAAAAACTACAGCAAGTAATTCCTTTTCAGTGACTGTACTTTTGCTGTGGTTCAGTTAAAGTCTTGCTAGCATAATGTAGCACATGAGGTTTTCCCTCAACCCTCTATCCAAGAATAGCTCCCACTGCATAATTCGAAGCATCACACATCAACTCAAATGGGAGTGTCCAGTCAGGAGCTCGGAGAATAGGCGTAGAGGTCAAGGCCTCCTTCAGCATATGAAAAGCTTCAGCACACTTTGAATCAAAATCGAAGGAAGATTCTTTCACCAATAAGTCACAAAGTGGCCAATAAATTTTGCTGAAATTCTTAATGAATCGCCTATAAAAACCTGAATGGCCCAGAAAGGATTTAATCTGTTTAACATTACTGGGCAATGGAAGTTTGGAAATAGAACCAACTTTAGCCTTATCCACTTCCAAGCCCCTTTTTGACAGAACATTCCCAAGTACAATGCCTTTTTGTAAAATGAAGTGGCTTTTCTCCCAGCTAAGGACTAAACCAGTCTCCTTACATCTCTTCAGCACATTCTCTAAGTGTAGGAGACATTGGTCGAAAGACGAGCCATAAATGGAGAAGTCATCCATAAAATCCTCGATGCACTCGTCAATCATGTCCTAGAAAATGGACCTCATACACCGCTGGAAAGTTGCAGGTGCATTACATAATCCAAACGGCATATGCCTGAATGCAAAAGTACCGTAAGGACTAGTGAAAGTTGTCTTATCCTGATCATCAGGGAAGACTGCAACTTGGTTGTACCTAGAATAGCCATCTAAAAAGTAGAAATACTTGTTCTCTACCAATCTTTCAAGTATCTGATCAATAAAGGGCAAGGGAAAGTGATCCTTCTAGGTAGCGGTGTTCAGTTTGCGGTAGTCAATGCAGACCCCCCAACCAGCCGAGGGTCTGGTCACCCCTTGTTCACCCTGGTCATTTGTTTCAACAGTGAAGCCAACCTTCTTTGGCACCACATGTATTGGACTAACCCATTTTCTATTTGCGATGGGATAAATGATCCCATTGTCCAAACACTTTAGAATCTCCTTTTTAACCACTTCCCTCATGTTGGGGTTAAGACGTCTCTGCATGTCTCGAAGGGGTTTGATGGAATCATCAATATAAATGTGATGCATGCAGAGCATAGAGTGTATACCCTTAATATCAGCAATCGTCCAAGCTATGGCTTCCTTGTGCCTTGATAAGCAGTCTAACAGGGCTCCCTCTTACACTTCAAATAGTGCAGATGTGATGATTACAGGGAGCATATCATTTGGCCCAAGGAATACATACTTGAGAGAGTCAGGGAGGGGTTTCAATTCATGGTTGGGGGCTTGTATGGTTGAGGGTTTCGTAATAGAAGTCCCCATCTTAGGTAGCAGATCTACCTTAGGCAAACATGATGGGGAAAGAGACTTAGTAGAAACTCCAAACAATTCCTCAACTTCTAGCACATCCCCTTCACATTCCTCCAAGAGATGGGAATGCTCATTTAACATGATATGTTAAAGGGGGTCATCACATAAAATTGCAGGAGTTGTCTCTTCAATCAGATCATCTACCACCTCAACTTGGGAATAATCCTCAAATCCAGCTTGTTTATAAGCATCGAACACATTCAGACGAATTTTCCTATTCCCAAAGCCCATTTTGAACGCCCTAGTGTGACAATTAATTGAAGCATTAGAAGTCGCAAGAAAGGGGCTACCCAAGATGATGGAGGGCTTAGTTGTTTTGTTTGTTGGGTTAGTGTCCAGAACTAGAAAGTCAACGGGGAAAAAGAAATCCTCCACTCTCACGAGGACATCTTCCAACAGGCCCCGTGGAGTCTTCGAAGAACGGTTTGCAACTTGGAGGATTACTGGGGAAGGCTTCAGATTGCCTCCTTCAACTTATTCATATACATAGCTCGGAAGGATGTTCACCCCCGCACCCAGATCAAGCCAAGCCTCATCTATTTGTAGGTCGCCAATGACCACTGAGATGTATGGGGCTCCTGGGTCATTAAGTTTCGAGGGTATCCCATGTTGTATAATTGAGCTAATAGAATCAGGTAGGACAACCTTTGATTGGACCTGTTTCCTTGATTGCCGCTTTTTCGTGCACAGGTCCTTAAGAAAGTGGGCATAGGATGGAATCTGTTTGATATCTTCAAGCAAGGGAAAATTAATTTGCACTTGTTTGAAAGTCTCCATTATTTCATCCATCTTATCTTTGGCTCCAGATGAGCCAGCAGAAGTCCACCTAAAGTCGGATAAGCACTCTGGAAATGACACTCTCTGCCTCTTGGTGGAAGGGTTGTCATGTCGGGTAAGAGGGGGAATGGGGACAACCTTTTCCGGTGAGGTTATTTCAAGTGGAGAAGAGTTGGGCTACTACTCTCCAGTGAGGTCGAAAGTTGTAGTGGATGGTTTTCCAGAAGGTGGGACTATAGGAGCATCAGGTTTGGAAATTTCGTTCCTACTATTCAGAATAGTCATCGCCTGGGCTTGCTCCCTAAACATAACCCCTTTCCCTTTAGGGTTCTCCTCAGATGCACTAGGAAGCTTCCCAGTCTCTCTTTTACTCATGGCCTCGACAAGGTGTCCAATTTGTAATTTCATCTAATTGATTGCGTTGTCATGAGATTGGATGATCATACTTTGATTCTCCTGCATGGCTTTAAGCTCATCCATCTTAGAAGTCTTGGATGGTTGGGAAGTCGTAGGAGGTTGGTTATACTATTGAGTCATAAAGTGTTGGGGTCTGTAATTCCCTGAATTAGAGACATTCCCCCGTCTTGATGAAAAATTGGCATGGTTCCTCCATCCCTCATTATAAGTGTTTGAAAATGGGTCATTACGAGGTCCGGGTCGGAACCCTTGGGCGCCATTTAGGTTCGCCTGTATAAGGTCAGGGAATTGGGAGGCCAAATGACAATCCACAGTACCGTGCGTATTGCCATTGCAAATGGAGCATTCAGAAGCTTGGGAAGTAGAGGCATTTGAGTTGACTTGGCTCGGGTTTGTCATAAGCCTTTCCATTTTTTGGTTCAGCAAGTGAATCTAAAAGGCCAAATTCTAGGCATCCCTAGCATCATTTGCCTCCATCTTTCACTGCAAAAGAGTGTGTTTTCTATCCAAATAGGCAGAATTAAGATGGATAGAATTCTCGCTCAAAGTCTCAAAAAGATCCCAAGCCTCATCTTCAGTTTTTGTGAGAAAGGTTCCAGCACAGGCACCATCCACTATTTGCCTGTACTTGTCTTTTAACCTAGTGTAGAACCTTTCTACAAGCTGCCATCTTGGCACTTGATGATGGGGACATAAGCGTAACAAATCTTTGAAGCGCTCCCATGCATCATGAAATTGTCCTCCATCTTGTTGAGCAAAACCTACAATTTCCCTCCTGTAGTGATTAGTCTTGCTCATGGGGAAGTATTTTTTAAAAAATTCTCCCTTCAAGGCTTCCCACGTATCCACTCTACCATCTAGAGTGTGATACCAATGCTTCGCCTTATCTTTGATGGAGAAAGGAAAGAGTGTTCGCATTTGGGCATCAATAGCAACACCCTACAATCTCACCATTGAACAGACCTCGGTGAATTCCTCCAGATGCCTGTAGGGGTCCTCCCTAGAAGTACCATAGAATGAGGGTAACAAAGATATGGTACTACTCTTGATTTCATATGGATTATCCCCCCTAGGTCTTCTTAGTGTATGGCCAGGTTGATTGATAGGGATAAAATAATCTCTCGAAGATCGTTGGTTTTCCACAATTCTATTCTCTCTTTCCTCGGCGATCTCTTTTCTCTCATGGTTAGCTCTCCTAAGGATCCTTTCAGGTTCTAAATTAAACACAAGTTGTCTCCTCAAGGATCGCCTACCAAGCATACACAAACAAACACAATTCGACTTTTATGTCTTTAATCAATTAAGGCCTTTAAGATTTAATTCCAGTTGTAGATGACAATAGAAATTGCCCAAACAATTACGTGCCTATTGTCAACCTGCGAAATGCCTTATTGAAGACCTAATTGGAATTTAGGTACTCTGCCCTAAAGTTCAAATGGTAAAGTACTCCAAGGACAGAAGATCAAGGGATGAAAGTAGGTCTAAGTCTTCCTTTGAAGCTGTGCTTCCGTAGTGCTTCTTAACTATCCTCAAAAATCTATGACAGGGTATCCCCCTCCTTTGAGTTACAAAACCTTTGAGCTTAAGTTTTAAGCACTTTGGTATCCAATGATAGGAGAGTTCTTTCCTAACTACTCAAAAACCTAGGAGTGTCTAAATGCATGCTTTGGTGTAAATAAGTGTGCATACACCGTAAAAGTTTGATTTTTTTAACCACAACACAATGTCTCAAATCAACTCCTTGGGTTTTATGTGTTCCCCCTTTGAATAATCCTTTTTTCAGAAAATGTGACTTGTTAATTCTTTTCATGACAAATTATGTGGTCTTCGAATTAAGTCCAAATGCAGTGCATGATCAAGAATAGGATGCAAATTAATAGAATGCGTACCTTACTTCCTGCAATTAACGATGCGAGAATGCATGCAATGCAGAGAAATAAATCTAGAGGCTGCTCATACAGATCTAAATGGTTCATCCTAGGGGCAGGCAGCTCCTTTTTTTTTATTTTTATTTTTACCTACTTGTGGACAAACAAGTAGAGGATAAAAAACCCACAAAAGAAAACCTAGATCTAAAGAAAACAGGGAACATACTCTCGGAAACTACCCAACACGGGGCTAAGACAAAATCGGGGAACAAACCCTTAAAATATACCCCAGAAAAAGGGTCTCAAACCAAATGTAAGTGCAAGAAAATAAAGAAAAGCAAAGTTCTAAAACCAAAATTCTATCTACTTGACAAATCGACGAAGATAAAAATGATCACTCCAGATGTCCTTTTCCTAATTAGTGACAACAAAGTTCACCAATGTTCAAGCTCTTCCTCGTAAATGTGAAACTCGATTCCTCCTCCAAAGTTGTGGAAACAAGTCCACCATGGCATTTCTGTGGTTGATGCGATAATTCGTGCATAATATGTGTACCTCACACCAAATCAAATAAAACAGGCTAAATATGCCTCAATTAAAAATCAATTTTAACAAATAAATAACTACGAATTAATTAAGCCTGTTGCCTCCCCGGCAACGGCGCCAATTGACGAGTCAATTTTTCTCTTTTAAAGTTGTTTATCACATAAAATGACGTGTCATTTGAATTTCTTTGTGGTGGAAAAATTGACTAATCAACAATTAATATAACCGCTCAATTAGGAGTAGGTTGTGTCCACAGGGAGGCAATGGCCTATTTAAACTCGCAAGGGTCAAAAACTGATATTCACTATTAATTTAGTCAAGAAACCGAATCAAAGTCACTTTCAGATTAGGTAAACAATAAGTGCTAATGTTGAAATAGCAATTTCGCACAACTAAAGGATATATTGTGCAATGCAGCTTAATAAAATAATAATAAAAGTTCACAATGGCACTAAATGTAAATATTAATAAGAGCTTTACTGTAGCAAAATAGGGGAAATTCTTCCCCTTGTCTGTGCGTGAGGAGGAGGCCGTGATTGAAGGTGAGAAGCTCACTGGAGGTTGAGTGAGCCGAGGGCTATTTGGTGGTGGTGGTCTCGTGCCCAACAGTGGTCTGAGGCGGCAGTGGTGGGGAGAGGAGTGGCGGCAGTCGACGGTGGTTGCAACTCTCTGCTGCAGGTTGAGACGGAGAGGTGGCATGTGTGCTGAAGGGCCTCACGTGGATGGAGGCGATGGACACGTGAAGACGTGCGGGCATGCGCGGGTGCTATTGAGCTTGGCCACAACTACTGCTGCAATGCATTGTAGGCTGCACGTGGGGAGGCGTTGAAGGACACAGCTGCTGCTGCTGGATGCTGCTGGCCGCACGCAGCAGCCCGCACACTACAGATTGCACGGACTCGTGGGGAAGCTGCTGTGCACAGTGGCTACGCGCATGGGCTAGAGGTGTGGCAAGGGGGATGTGGAGGCTGTACAAGCATTCAGCGGGTTGGTTCTACTACACACGTCATGGGAGGCACAGGTGGAGGCGTAGCGTAGGTGTGCACGCTGGGGGCGATGGCTAGGGCAGCTCGCTGTGCATACGGAGTGGCATGGTAGAGGCATAGAGCGAGGAGAGGATGATGGCTAGTGGGCTATTGGCATTGGAGGTGATGTTGGTTTCTTTTTAGTGGAAAGGAAATAGGTAACGTAAGAGGAAGAAGCTGGTGTACTGTTAGCAGCTCAAACATCTGGGATCATTCCCAGACATCTTAACTGACTGGAAAGATGAAGGTACATGGTTGCGGTGTTGGTTGCTGGTGACGGCGGTGAGGGTGGTAGTGCACACTGAGGTGCTCACAGTAATCTGCACAAGCAAATGGTTGCGCAGCAGTCTGTCACCCTACTTGCCTGCAGTGGTATGGACTTATGCTTGCGATAAGAGGCCGGTGGTAGTTGAATGGAGAAGCTCAAAGCTCTGCACAGTGGTGGGTCGGGGATGGTGGCCTCCCTTCTAATGATGCAGCTATCTTCTCCTTTTGAGCAGGAGGAGGCACACAGGTGGATGTTGGTGAAGTGATGATATCATGGGGTGCAGAGATCCACAATTGTTGCTGTGCATTTAGCTCGCATACTCTCCTGCATGCAACCGTTGGAGAAGAAACAAATAAAATAAAGAAAGGAAATAAGGGGTTATTTATGTGCAAACGCATAAAAGAAATGTGAAATAAAATAATGCATTTAATGCAACCAAAAAGATTAACTATTCTAAATGAATTATATGTATGAATACAGTGCATGAAATATGTAAATAAATGAATACCTAGACTAATCTATTTACAACTTATTGTATGCAATTTATATGCCAATATTAATCTAATTCCTAGGCATTTGAGTAACTAATTAGCCTACAAATATGGCCTCATCAAGTATCTCCTACCTAAGCGAAAAAGTTGGGGTCGAATTACAGATTATTTTCTGGTTTATCCCCAAGCGAAGTAGCTACCTATCCCGATAGAATTTTTAAGGGTTCAGTGCGAACTGTAAATGTAAGTTGGCTTTTCACTTGGATCCATTACCTAGGCTGCTATTACTTCACTTTTGTTTCGATCTCTAAATTTTTGGAATAAGGAAAGAAGAAATCTTCTTATTAGTTCTATTGTTTTTCACTTTTGCTAGAGACTAGAAAAACTTAGGCATGGGGGCATTTGACAAGTCAACTTTAGTGGATCATTATTTGCTCTAAGTATTATTTAATTATTTATTCACAGTTTCCAATTGGTTAGGACTTATACGGTAATTCCTCTTAGTCTTCATATAATCTTGTGTGTCAATTTTATGTTTAATAACACATGACATGTTCACATATTTTATATGGTTGGATGCAGGCTTGGTATAAGAATCAAATGTAATTCTACATATATAAGACATCTAAAGCTAAGGATGGACATCTGGGAACTGCCAAGACAAGTTTCATGACTTTACATTTTTTAAGACATCCGATTGTGAAGTCAGACATCTGATAAAGATCGACCATTGCTTATCTACTGTTCTAACCACTCACAATCTTCAAGAGTGGTTAGGGACGTTTTGCTGGAAGGAAACAAATGGAATTTTTCAAAAAGGTTCCATCTTCTAGGAACAGGCGCTTGATTGCCACCATCGGCACTGTAGCTGAAGTAGAGACCATGGCTGAAGAGTGCACCGTGGAATTTGCTTACACTGTGACCCAAGAGCACACCTTGAGCACCTCCGCAACTGGCCATGCGGTGACAGCGCACGGCCCCTCCACCGTCATCACCATCATTGCCACCATCTCCCATGGCCACCACCCCCTTCACCTTATCCACCAAAAGCCTTCCACCCACGCCCACACCAACCCTTTTCCATTATTCATCTTGTTTTCTTTTCATCTTCAACCTCCTGTCACCGCACCCCTCCCACCACCGTCACCACCATCTTCAACACCCAGAACCCATCACCATTGTCTCCATCGATAACCAACAGTAGACCTCCTCTAGCCGCAACAACTTTATTTCCAACACCCCTCACGGGCATCATCTTCCTCATCCTCTATCCCTCAAACACCCGTCTGCCACGCATGAAAGACCCAAAGCTTCAATGTTGCAACCACCTTGACCGACCTCTGCGAACCTTCAACCCTGAGTTGACAACACGCCGCAGCAACCTTGTTGAGCAGCAAAGCCATGCATAGCCACGTGAGGCCCGCGCATGTAGCCACAGCAGCTTGTGTGGGCTTCAACACCGCCGGCACACCTCCTCGCCTACCGGCCACCTCCGTCGACGCCACGACAGCCATCGCAAAGCCAACCCACCGACCAACCTTCCCTCAGTGCCCCA
This sequence comes from Thalassia testudinum, assembly GCA_037157565.1. Lineage (NCBI taxonomy): Eukaryota > Viridiplantae > Streptophyta > Magnoliopsida > Alismatales > Hydrocharitaceae > Thalassia > Thalassia testudinum. The sequence goes on from JAZHRO010000014.1 coordinate 67,835,034, forward strand.
CTAGTCGCCGTCGACCCACGTGTGTGCACGGAGGAGAGAAGCAAAAACCTCTGTTTTCCATCTAATTAGTATTTATGAAAAATGCCATTGTGAGCTTTCCTATTCATTTATTTACCAAATTAATATATTAAGGTGAATTTGCATGGATATCTCCCTATTCTTGATAAATTGCTTCTAGTTGACTATCTAAAGAATTAGATAAGAGCATGCCAAGTTGATTATCACAAATAAGGAAAGTTTTATTGGAAATCAGTATTTACATTAATTACCATTACCAAGATCATTATTTAATAAAATATTATATTGTGGTAATTTTGCATATAAACACCTACGTTCATGGTTAAATGATTAAAATCAGCATTTATATGTGAAAATGAGTTGCACTAAGTAATGTACACACCCGTTGAGGTGCCCGAATAAACGAAGCACTATGCACTAGTCCAATAGGCTAATTCCTCCCAGTGGAGATGACTTAACTATTTTCGTGGTTAGTTTTTGAATATTAAATGTTTTGAAAAGTGATTTTCTACCACGGAATGAAATACGACATGTCATTTTATGCTAAAGTTTTTATCGGAAATGAAGATCTCTCCTTCAAGTTGTGTCTCCACTAAAGGTTATATGAATCCGGATATGAATTAATAGGTGTATGACCCTGAGTGGGGCGCACTATAGAGGGAGTTTATTGAGAACCTGTTTTCTGGTCTTGTGCATGTGATCCATTATCCCAATTCCTTAGTGATATATCATTAGGTACAGAAGTATCAGAAATGGTGCATTCCTTAAAAGAACTGCCCAAATCATGGATTAGGTCCAAAGGTGCCTTTTGAGTTGGCTGAGTCCAGGATGCCTCCCCATGGTAGCATGAATCAGTAGAGTAGCTAGTGGATGCAAAATATGGGTCACTAAACCCACTAGGCTAGTTGTTCTAAGTCTCTTGTTCGTAGGAGTGATAAGATCGAGATTTTTCCTGAGATCGTCTAATTTGCTCCAGGAGCTTGGCACATTGATCTGTATAGTCGTTATTATGTTCCTAGAATTCAGCAACTATGGCTTTCAATTGGTTCTTATTTAGACAAGGGTTGGATCCATGAGGTTCAGGCTCTAAATAAGCTGGGGGATAAGGATGATCATATCCCAGCTGGTTAGGATGAGTCTCCCAACCAAGAGTAGTCGAAATCATGCTTGGGTTGGGAGATGGAGGACCCTGAGGGTCAAAAGAATGATATAGGTTCATGGATATTTGAGAAAAGATGTAGATAGAGATAAGAGATAGTCTTCCTTAGGAAAACACAACTAGCTACAAGGGGCTAGTGGAATTAAGGAAAAGGCATAGGAAGAAAGATGAGAGAGACCCAAATCAAGCAAACAAGCTATCCTTAAATTATTTACCCTAATTGGATCTAAACCTGGTATCCTGACATGGAATTGGGTTAAAACAACCCTCAAATTACTTGGCTGGCCAGAATGGTAGGATCCCCTAGGACACCCCACACGGCGGGACATGACTAGAGGTTAACACGATTACCGCACAAACCTTTCTTGTCACCAATTGGTCCAAATGGGCAAGGCCTTGATTTTTATGGAATTAAATTTTGGTCACTAAGTAAATTTGTCCTCCCTAGGGCATGTCTACTTAGTTTTAGGCTCGGGCTTAGAGTGCTCTTGGAATGTGGTTGGGCATTTTGGGGGTGTTGCCCTGAAAATTAGGTTTGAGAGTGTAAAGTGCACTGACAAAGGATTTTCAATACAAGCATTAGTTGGTGTAGTGGATTTTATGGTTCAAGTGCTTGTATTTTTTTTTTTTTAGGGTTTGCTTGTTTTGGTCGATTAAAACAAGGTTGTAGTGGAGCACACAACAAGTTTTGCAAGTCCCAATTTGTTTTATGAATTTCCTTTAAGTATGGAATGCAAATGTGCTCTACCTTAGTGTTGAAACCCTAATATCATATAGGCCTTAATGATGCTTTTAAGTCCAATAATGTAGAAGTGGTGAGACCCATTCAAGGAAAACAGTAGTCCTAATGCACCGCCACTAAGTGAAATAGACCTAATTGGTTGCCTAAGTTGAAATATAGATCAAATTCAATTTAACTGAGTGAGGGGAAGACAACCAATCAAATCAGATCAACTCTTATGCAATCACTCACAAATCAAGCTTAGACAGGTTTGTTTTGGGTCTCTAAATTTAAACCCTAATGTGAAACACCTAAGGTTTCTGCTTCTTCTAACAATTTGCAGTCTGACCTTAGTCTAACTTGAAATCACTCCCCAAATCAGTAAATAAATCAAAATTAGATGAAATTTGATTGAGATTTTCCTTTTTCAATAAGTTTTATAGGGAATATTTTTTTTAAGACTTTTACTATTCATGCAATTTGTCACAAATGTTTTTGTTCCAGGGGGTCAAACAAACCAGATGGACCCCTTGCGAGAAATGCAGTTTGAACTAGTATCAAAAGAAATCCAAAAATTCTTGAAAATTTACACAAAAATGTAGGTTTCAGTGGCGTTCCAACCCCATAAATTTCATACCAATCTGATTTATGTAGTGGTCAGAATTACTATTTGAATTAAATAAAATCAGAGTATAGGTAGTTTTGACCTCCCTCCATTGTATGAATTTTTAAAATTCTTACTGTGTGAATTTTTAAAATTCGTACAATGTGAATTTTTCCAAATAAAAGACTGATTTAGAAAGACTATTTGAAACCCTAAGATCAAACCAAATCCCAAGATATTTGGCAGCCTAATTTGACAACAATAAAGTATTTAAATTCGTCAACAATTTCTAGCTTGATTTCCAAATCTAACTTTGGTGTGTTTAAATAGTTTCCAATTTAAAACACACACAAAAGAAAGAAATTTTTTTTTTATAAATTCAAATTCAGAAATTTGATTTTGAATTTCTATATATATAATTTTTATTTTTTTTTAGATTAAGAAAGCAACAAAGTGAGGATGAAGAAAATACCTATGGTCTTCACCAAGCGTCGATGCATGCGTGGATCCTCGTCTTGACCTACAATAGAAGCAAATCGAAGTTAAGCAAATCCAAATCTAAACTTACGCAATGCCTCCCTGGCAATGGCGCCATTTTACAAGCATGGAAATCGCACATTTTTAGATCGTCGAAAATTGTACTATAGTCACGAAATCCCCTTGACAAAAATATTTATAATAACAGAACTCACATAGATTTCTCTTCCATTTAGAACTTAAGTCCCGGTCATTCGTCTCTGGGAGTTGTGAAAATGGGTTGATAATTAGACCAGCTTTTCAAACCTAAACCTTATCTAACCTAATATTTTTTGTCTTTTTGTATTTTATGTTGTTTTTGTGTTTTTGAATTTTATTTTGAAAGTGAAATGAATCCTAGATCTAGATGTGCCAGCAAAAACCTAAGTGAATGAGTGGATCTAAGTGGGGCCATGGTGGCTGTGCATGGTGTGACAAACCTAAATGGTGTGCTCCTAAGTACACTAGTAAGCATGCATCAAAGTTGTAAGCTGTAAAGATAATTGCATGTATATAAAACCATTAGACAAGAGTATCATGCATCTAAAATTAAGTCACTATAAAATTTGGATACAAGGAAATAAAACTAAACTAAAGAAAGGGATCAACCAAGAGAGGCAAAGGAGAAGCCTTCTTGACCATCCACTAAAGAAAGGAGGATGGCTGTGTGCACCCAAGTGTAGAGAGGAGGGTGTTGCACCCTTTCTCTACCAATGGTCATCCTTAAGAAGACCTTGAGGGGGCTCTTCTCTATGGCCATCTAAGTGGAAAAGAAAATGGGGGCGTGGATCCTCTATGGTGGAAGAAGAGGGCACGCCTACAAGAAGAAAGGAGAAGATGTTGCATCCTTATGCTCTTCTTCATCTTGCCACCCTTAAAGAAGCTTGGAGGAGAGCTTCTTCCTAGCCGTACAAGAAGGGAGCCTTGGAGGAGGAGGACGGCCTTGAGAGGGATAGGAGGAGGTGTGGTCGCAAGTTCAGAGAGGAAGAGGGTGAATGGAGATGGGAGTGCAATTTCATGGCTCTCACTTTGTCCTTATGGGAAGGCTCCATTTGGTTGCCACTTTTGGTTGCTCCAGAAATAGTTAATGCCACTTTTTTTGGATCTTGGTTTGACACAAGCTTTTAGTGATTCTAGTTTGGTAGGGGTAGAATAGGAAGGTGTGTGTGTGTGTGTATTTTTCATTGGACTAGGTTGTAGGTTTTAGTAGGATTACATGCAAAATTGGTTGGGTCAATCTTGATTAGGTAGGTATGGACCTAAATAAGCATAGGAAAATCTAATTGGATAGGAGTGAACCTAATTAGGTCGAGGTCAAGACTAACTGGATGTGTGCATGTGATTAGGCTAGGGTAACCCTAATAGGTATGAGTCAATTATATCCTGGGTGGATCTAATTGGGTTTAGGTGAACCCAATCAACTGTAGATGCACCCATTAGGTATGGAATGGTTCAATTGGATTAAAGATGGGATAAGTAGGGCTATGGATAGTGGACTAGGCTTAGGAGGACTCTATTTAGGTTTCCTAGGGTGTTTGGTGGGGTTCCTAGGTCAAAATAGGAAAGCTAGGGCTTCTAACACCAAAGCTAGGAACTAGAGTGCAGTATCAGACGTCCAGAATAAGGTAAGACATCTTATATTAAAAACGTGGATGTTTGGACATTAAATTAGACATCCAATTCTCTATTAGCATGAGTTCTACTTAACTGGATTGTTATTCTGTAAAAATCAGACGTCTAGCCAGAAGTCTAGATGTCTTAAAAGGTGCTAGAGAGTGGGTTTTAGGTTTTCTAAGGTGGGTTTTGGTTCCTAAGTGTTTGGGGGAGGGATAGGGTGGATAAGAACATTGATAGTGCCATCCTCGTTTGGGTTTTGAGGCTAAGGTGTCCTAATGGAGGTGGTTTTGTGTTTCGGAAGGCTATCCTAGGGTTTGTAAGGGTAGGGATAAGGCTATCCTCTGGATTGTATTGTAACCGCAGCGAGAATCGTCCTGTGTGGCTTCTATTGGCCCAAACTCTTCAAAGATGCACACAATTATCATAGGGCATGCACTTGTTGCTAGACAATAGGTGACATGAGCCATCGTGACATGATGTGTTTGAACCTGATTCTTGAGTGTGACATTTTCGATATCGGGGGGATTGATTTCATGGGTCCCTTCCTAGATTCGAATAGCTTCGAGTATATTCTTCTCACTGTGGATTACGTGTCCAAATGGATCGAAGCTGTTTGAACCTGAACTATTGATCACAAAGTTGTGATCAAACTCATTCATGAGCATATGTTCTCTCAGTTCAGTGCCCTGCATGTGATCATCTTTGATGGAGAGAACCACTTCATGAATGTGCACTTCTAGTCCCTGATGAAAAGGTATGGGGTATCACATCGCATTTCGACTCACTTTCACATTCAGACTAATGGACTGGCCAAGGTCACCAATCAAGAGATTAGAAAAATTCTTCATGTCACTTTTCGACCTGATAGAAAGGGCTAGGCATCCCGACTTTCAGAAGCATTATGGGCCTATAGGATCACCCATAAAATCCAGCTAGGAATGTCTCCATTCTGACTCATGTACAAGAAGGCATGTCACCTCCTTGTAGAGATGGAGCATAAGGCCTACTGAGCAGTACAAAAGTGAAATCTGGACCTCAGGGAGGCCAAAATCTGTCGCCGATTGCAAATGAGTGAGATCGATGAACTACATAATGATGCATGCAAGAACTCGTGTATTGATGAATGGGTTTTGGAAAAGTAAAATTAGGGTTTGAAGACCTCGTTGTCATAGCTTGCAAAATGCATTATCAAATACAATTTATTACCAAAACTTCAAGGGAGTCCTAGGTCGAACATTGGCAGGCGACATTCACTTTTGTTGAAATCCACAATTTAGGCGCTTCATTTTGGTCCTTTTTGAAGTTATAGGGTTTTGTGATTTTTTTTCTTTTATTTTGCAATAAAGAAGTAAGCAAGACAATGTCACAAATTCAAATGGAAACAAATTTTATATATCATGCAAATGTTTATTACAATAAACTAAGAAATACAAAAGATATAGGGGTGAGAAGAAATCTCCCAAATCGGCTATTTGGTGAGACAACGGAGCTTGGCTGCAACTTCGATGATGGAGGCTAGGTGCTAGACGACAGAGGTGAGATGCAGACGGACATCGAGTAGAGGAATGCTTCACCAAGGCTTTGTAATGGGGACGAGGAGATGAAGGTGATCTTCTACCAAAATGGAGGTTGGAGGACATCTCTGAGGCTTCCTATGAAGGTGGTGAGATGGACGATGAATATTTCGTGGGGGTATAGGAACATTACACTAATAGGAGACCTTTGGAGATTGGGAATAAGCTCTAATGGAGCTTTGGTTGGCTACTAAAGCTTAGGAGTAGGTGGGAGTAGAGTAGGTAGAGATGGTTTAGAAGGGGAGGAGTCATGGAGCTTATATAGTGGTGGAATGGAGGTGCTTTGCTCACATGGGTCTTCAGCAACATTTAAAATGTCACTAAAGGAGCACTGGTGGTGTCGCTGCACATTCAAGTGCCTTGGCTAGCGTGAGGAGGCATGGTTGTAGCTGGCATAACGTGAGAAGAGTGTCAGTAGTTGAATTAGGCACGGAGGGCTGGGATCGTTAGGAGGAAGTGCACAATTGTTGGAATTTGAATCTCACGCTCAACGGTAGCCGTTGGATGAGTCATCGCATAGCTGGGGGCACCTGTAGATTGTGGCATCGCTATTTCAAACACTCACTCATTGCACCTTTGAGCAGATCCAATGACCGAGAGCTCATCCGGTCATCTTAAATGAGCGCCCCTGATTGCATGCATGTGATCTGGTGTATCCCTTCATGTCGCTTGGTGGCGTCAGATCATGCGTATGCAACCACAACATCTCGATCAAGATCAAGCGATCGAATTTCTTTTGGTGCTGGAGTGGTCACAATTGATTGAGGACCAAACTTGCGCATATCGTTTAAGGAGAAGGTGTGCTGCCACTGTGACAAGAGTGCCTGATGGTCATGTGGAGGGATAGGTGTAGTTGCGGCTCGACCATTGGATGAAGATCCAATGGTCAAGATCAAATCTTCTTTGAAGTGCTTTTGGAGGAGGTCGGGTGATGTTTGGGTGATTCTCAGTTATTGGATTGAGATCCAACGGCTGGAATCTTCTCCTTGAAGAGTGGTTGGGGGCTGCGACTCATGTATGGTAGCTTGGATTGTGCCACGTGGCACCATATGGGCCATCCATCTACCTCTTCTTATAGAGGATGCTACTGGGCTTTGATTGAGGAAATTTTCATGCTAGCAGACTACGATCGTTGCTCCGGATCCATCTGTATAGTTTGATTCTTCATCCAAAGCCTGTAAAGATGTTGCATTGCCTCCTAGACATATAAAATGCTGGAATTAAAATATAGAATATACAAACTATCCTAAATGCGATGTAATATTTATTCTATGATATGCACTGCTAGACCTAGGAACTATCATAAATAAGCATTTTATCATGATTTCATGTGTGTTTATCACACCCCCATGGTTACTTTTTGCTAGTCCTTAGCAAAATTAACCTAAATGCTTTGTATAAAAGTAGAATTAGGATTTGATCACTTTGGCACAGTTTGTTGGTTGTTTTAGAAACTTTCAACCCAAGACATGGCTACAAAAGCTCGATAATGCCTGGGTGTCTGCCAGAGTGCAGACAGCCCAAGCCCTTGCTTTATTTGAAAAGGGAAGATACATTTTTTGAGCATTTTGAGTTTAAGAGTTTTGGGATAACTTTTTATGGCTACCCAACGCACCCAAGACTCAAAAAGGACTCTTAGAGCTAAGCATCTTGTGAAAAGAGTGAAAGACTCACTAGGTGGCTGTTAAAACAGACTTCAAATTTCTATGAACCCTAGGTGACCTTAAGAGTTTTTGCTTCAAGGTTTATCTTTTCAAGCGGTAGCTTTCTCCCTAGTTTTAAATTTTTTTATGTGGTCAACATAAGGGCAAACCTAGTGTATATCTTGTCGATTTATTCTATCTCCCCGCTTCTTCCTTAACTATTTTCGGAATTATTTGTGCATTTCTTTGTGAGCTGGGCTCTAAACAACTGGCCAATGGGCTGTTACCCACGACAACTTGCTTGCCATACTCGTGCAGTGAAGTGTGGTTAATTTTTCTACTTTTTTCTTATTTTTCCATTTTTATTATTTTTTAGTATGATTTTTTTTCTAACTAGGTGGCTTCCCTAATCTAAGATTTACTTAAAAGTAGTAGAATAAGTATGGACAAGTAGCTAGGCTTTGGACAACTTTCCAATGGGCTATTACCCATGACAACTTGCCAGCCATACTACCCTAAAAAGTTCATTATCTACCTACTTTCCGTAGAAACTGCTAGAAAGTGAGTCAGTGCAAATAGTGTGTACATGCTTGGACTTAAAGTCCCCTCAAAGTGGAGGGCGGGTTGAAAAGTTGTGTACTTATCACCCCAATTTATTAGGCAAATTAGAATAAGATTATTTGGCGAGGACTCGAGACTATGTCCACATTGGAGTGGACACCTGGGCTAATTAAGCTCAAAGACCTGAAGAGGCTAAGTATTCTGGTCCCAAAGTATTAATTCCAAAAGTTTGCAACTCCTAATGCCTACGTTTTCTTATCTTACATGTATTTTTTTTTCATTTTTTTTTCTTAAATAAAATAACAGGAAATTACTGTTACGGCTGACAAAATGATTTTTTCATAGGATATCCACCCCCCATTCTTAGTTAATGCAATGTCCTCATTGTTAAAATGAAACCAAGCAGGAGAATAGAATTGAAACAACAACACCTGATTTCCGTGAGATTTTGGTTAGTTCGAAATGGCCTTTACATGCGCTGAGTTTAGTGCCTTTAGCTAGGCGATGTTTGGCTGGCATTTGTTAGGGCAAGGTGAGAGCAACCTTGTCCGAGATGGGTTCAGGGACCACATGCTCAACATAGGGTTTTAGACATTGTCCGTTGACCTTCAAGGAATTACCCATTTCTGGGTCAGAGATTTCGATAGCCTTGTTAGGAAGAATCCGCTCAATAATAAATGGGTCGTTCTACTTAGACCTAAGCTTACCAGGGAAAAAGCTAGACCATCTGGTTCGGCTCAAACCTCTTATATGAAATCATTTGTTCATAAAAAGCTTCAGTCTTTACCTTATAGATTCTGGCATTTTCATAGGCATCATTTCTAAGCTCCTCAAACTCAGATCATTAGAGTTTCTCGATATTCTCAGCCAATGCTAGGTTGAAATTACATTTCTTGATGGCCCAAAAATCGCAATGTTCTAACTCTACGGGTAAGTGACACGTCTGAGCAAACACCAGATGAAACGGAGACATACCGATAAGCATTTTGTGTGATGTATGGTAGGCCCAAAGAGTATCATCAAGCTTTTTGGTCCAATCATTCCTATCAGGCCTTACAGTTTTTCGTAAAATGTTTTTGATCTCCCAATGGGAGACCTCGGCCTGTCCGTTCATTTGTGGGTGATAGGGTGTCGAAATCCGATGATTTACCTCGTATTTCCCAGTAAATTCCAAAATTTGGCATGAGTGAAATCTGTGTCACCATCACTATTAATTGCCTGAGGAATCCCTTGTTGTCATTGGTTTAGGTGGGGATTGAATCAATCCATTTTGACAAATAATCTATAGCGACCACAATATACTGGTTTCCAAATGGAGGGAAGGGTCCCATGAAGTTGATGCCCCAAATGTCGAAAATGTCGATTGAAAGTATTGGGTTTAGGGCCACAATATCTCTTTTCGCCACGTCCCCGAGCGTCCGGCATTGGGCAAACAACTTTGAAAATCCCTGGGCATCCTTAAATAATGACGGCCAATAGAATTTGGATTGGAAAAGTTTTGACGTCGTCTTTTTCCAGGAAAAATGTCCACCAAATGCGGATGCATGGCAGAACTCAAGTATACTATGGAACTCATTTTTCAGGATGCATCGGCGAATAATCTGGCCAGCGTCGATATGATAAAGCTTGGGATCATCCCAAAAATAATATTTGGCCTCAGACATAAGTCTATCATATTGTTGTTTAGTCCAATCTTGGGGGATTTGACCAATGGCCAAATAATTGAGGATATCCGCAAACCAACGATTTCGGATACCCAAGACTGTAAGTATAGTCTCATCCAAAAATGTTTTAGAGATAGGGATATCTGGATGAGGAGAATCAATTAGGATTCTCGACAGGTGATCCGCCACTACATTTTATGCCCTGGCTTTATCCCTGATTTCAAGATTAGATACATGAAGTGACAGATTCTAGTAAATAAGCTGGGGCATGGCATCCTTTTTGGCCAAGAGATGTTTCAAGGCTGAGTGGTTGGTGTAAATATAAATGTGAGAACCCATAAGATAAGCCCTAAATTTTTCTAAGGAAAAAACTACAGCTAGCGCCTATTTTGCAGTAACATTATAATTCCTCTAGGCCTCGTCTAGAGTCTTGCTAGCGTAGTAGATTGCAGAGGGCTTTCTCTCAATTTTTTGACCCAAGACAGCCTTGATGGTATAATCCGATGCGTCCGCCATTATCTCAAATGGGGTTGTCCAGACCAGTGGTTGCAACACCAGGGCACAAGTGACTATCGTTTTTAATAAATCAAATGACTTATGGCATGATTCATCAAACTCAAATCGCGTGTCTTTGGCCAGAAGGTTACTCAATGGTCGAGCAACCTTCAAAAAGGCCTTGATGAATCTTCTATAAAAAGCCACATGCCCAAGGAAAGAGCGGATCTATTTTACAGATATGGGTGGACGGAGTCCAGAGATAGCATCCACCTTAGCCTTATCAACTTCAATACCTCAATTAGAAACCACGTGACCCATGACAATGACATTTCAGGTCATGAAGTGGCTCTTCTCCTAGCTAAGGACCAGTCGTGTCTTGATGCATCTTTGGAGGATCAATTCCAAGTTAGCCAGGCATGACTTGAAGGAATGTTAGAAGATGGAGAAATCATCCACGAACACCTCAAGATAATCTCCCACCATGTTCAAAAAGATGGCTAGAATGCAGCTTTGAAAAGCCGTAGGTGCATTGCAAAGCCCAAACAACATTCTACGGAATGCAAAGGTTCCGTAGGTACATGAGAGAGTTCTATTTTCCTGGTATTTGGGATGGATAGGGACTTGGTTATATCCCAAATAACCGTCCAGGAAGGAAAAGTACTTTTGCCCAACTAGCCCTTCTAGGATTTGATCAATGAATGCCAAGGGGAAATGATCCTTTTTGGTCGCTATGTTCAGCTTCCTATAGTCAATACAAACTCTCCAAGAAGAAGCTAAATGGGTGGTAAATGATTCCCCTTTCTCATTAGTTGTAACGGTTATTCCCACCTTTTTGGGTACAATTTGAATAGGGCTAACCCACAGACTATCCGAGATGGGTAAATAATTCTAGCATCGGGCCACTTGATTATCTCCTTTTTGACCATTTCTCACGTATTCGGGTTTAATCTCCATTGCATTTTGCAAGAAGGAAGGGATCCATCTTCCCTAAATCTACAGTGATTATAGTAAGATGGCTCGATCCCCCTAAAGTCGTGGATAGTCTAACCAATTGCCTCTTTATTTTTCTCAATGACCTTAACCAATCTCACTTCTTGCTCCTTAGTCAAATCAGCACTAATAATCGCATGGAGCATATTCATAAGTCCTAAGAACTCGTATTTCAAATTTTTAGGCAATGGTTTCAATTCTAGTTGAGGTGGGCGGGGGGATAACTTATAAATGTCTCTACCAGCACTTTACTTCAATCTACTGCCTTTGGCTCCTCGATCGGGTTCCTGCAAGACAATAAATAGAAGAAGAAAGATAGGTTAGAAAAATATGTAAGTAATGCGAGAAAACATTGAAAAAACCAAAGAGCATTGCCCCTGGCAATGGTACCAAAATGATGAATTGGTTTTGGTGAAGTAGAATCTGGTTTGTAAGAACCCATCATCGTAGCTCGCAAAACACGTTATGAAATACATTTTATAAGTGAAACACCAAGGGTGTCCTGGGTCGAACACAGGGAGGTGACATTTACTTTCGTTGAAATCAGCACTTCATTTTGTTTCTTTTTGAAGTTTTAGGGTTTTGTGATTTTTTTTTCTTTTATTTTTGCAATAAAGAAGCAGGCAAGATAATGCCACAAAATGAGATGGAAACAAATATGATATATCATGCAAATGTTTATTACAATAAGCTAAGAAATACAAAAGAGATAGGGATGAGAAGAAATCTTCCAAATCGATTGCTTGGTGAGGCGACGGTGCATCACGACATCTTGGATGAAGGAGGTGAGGTGCTAGACAATGGTGGTGAGATGCAAGAGGATACCAGGTAGCGGGATGCTTCACAAAGGCTCTGGAATGGGGACAAGGAGATGGAGGCAATCTTCTACGGAAATGGAGGTGGGAGGATGGCTTCGAGGCTTCCTATGAAGGTGGTGAGATGGGGGAAGAATATTTGGTGGGGTATAGGAACATTACACTAATAGAAGGCCTTTGGAGCTCGGGAATAAGCTCTATTCAAGCTTTGATGGGCAACTAGAGCTTAGAAGTAGATGGTAGCAGAGTAGGTAGAGATGGTTTGGAAGGGGAGGGGTCATGGTGTTTATATAATGGTGGAAAGGAGGCATTTTGCGAGCACGGGTCTTCAGCAACATTTAAAATGTCGCTAAAGACCCGCTGGGGGTGTCACTATAAATTCAAGTGGCTTGGCTGGCGTGAGGAGGCATGGCTACAGCTGGGGTAGCGTGAGGAGAGCATCAGCCATTGGATTAGGGACGGAGGGTTGAGATCACGAGGAGGAAGCACACGCTTGATGGAATTTAAATCCCGTGCTCGGCTGGGGGCACCCGTAGATCATGCCCTCGCGGTTTCAAACATGCATGCATCACTCCTCCAAGCATATCTGACAGCCAAGATTGCATCCAATAGTCTTAAATGGGCACCCCTGATTGCGCTCGTGTGATCTGCAGTATCCCTTCGCGTCGCTGGGCAATGTCTGACCGTGAGTATGCAACCACAACTATTCGATCAAGATAGAGCAGCCTAATTTCTTTAGGCTCTGGTGTGGTTGCGACTGATTGTGGCTCGAACCCGCGCCTCTCGTTTGAGGAGCAGGTGCACTGGCATTGTGACAATGGTGCCCAATGGTCATGTGGAGGGATTGGTATAGCTACGGCTCGACCGTTGGATGAGGATCCAATGGATGAGATTAGATCTTCCTTGAGGTGCTTTTAGAGGAGGCTAGGTGATGTTTGGGTGATTCTCATCTGTTGGATTTAGATCCAACGGTTGGAATCTTCTCCTTGAGACGAGCCTGGGGGCTGCAGCTTATGTAGGGTGGCTTGGATGGCACCACGTTCATCATCTCAGCCGTCCATCTCCCTCTTCTTGTTGTGGATGCTACGGAGCTCTGATCGGGGTGATTTTCTCACTGACAGACTATGATCATTGCTCTGGATTCATCGATAAAGTCGGATTCTTCTTCCGAAGCCAGTAAAGATGGCGCACTACCTCCTAGCCATATAAAATGCTGGAATTAATATAAGAATATACAAACTATCCTAAATGCAATGCAATAAAAGTTATGCAATATTTATACTATGATATGCAATTCTAGTCCTAGGAATTATCATAAATAAGCATTTTATCCTGAATTCAAGTGTGTTTATCATGTATCTACAAAGAGAGGACTAAGGACTTTCTTGACAAGCACATATCAAGTAAATCTTTCTTTCCTTGTCAGAAGTGCTACTCTTCAATTCCCAACTCAAACTCTTCCAAGGAAAGTAACATCGAACTGTATCAGACCCTTTCTATTCCGGAGGATCATTGGAAATGGAGCTGTGGAAATTAGCAAACTCACCCAAGACTCAAACCCTTTTGTAGTAAATGGTCAAAGACTGAAACCATTCCTTCAACTTACTGATTTGAATGTAGCTACTACGTCTTTTCATCTCAATTCATCATGAGCCACATTGCGCCTAGCCAATGGCATTAAACTTAGCACTTAATGTGAGGCAACCTGTCATTTGAAAACCCGAGACCTTTTTATCTATTTTTGAGCTGAATTCATATTGAACTTTTGGGTTTGTTACATAGAGCAGTCGACTCCACCTCTGATATTCGTATTTGAGCTTGAAATTGTCCGCAATAGTCATCCCGACCCATTCACCCACCAATTCGAACATTTTCTAAAGTATGAACTAAGCTGAACTTGAACCCACCTAATTTACATTGATGACAATGCAAATCTTTGGCATGGTGGGTCTTAAAGTGTAAAACTTTGTGAAATTCAATTCGATTAAGGGGGCTTAGTTCAAAAGAAAAAGTTGAAAGGGGAGAAAAATAAATATTCAGCTGATTTGAAAATCTATTTTGAGGAAAATGAGGGGAAAAATAGAGAGAAAAAAAAGGAGCAAAAATAAAAGGAACAATATGTTAGTCCTAGTGTTTGAATGTGGAAACTACCTAAGTTCTAGTCTAGATCGAATGATGAATTAAGCCCTAAAGCACTAAAGAAAAGGTGATCAGTGAGGGATACTGTCGTCGACCTTAGGGATCTTGGGCCTGGTTTGGTTTTACACCCTCACAAATTTGTTAAGATCTAAACTATTCCTCAAGAGGTTGAGGGAGTTACAAGGCTGATGTATTATGTCTAAGGCTTAAGGAATATTCAGCCCCATTGTTTGTCCTTTCATTTACGGGACTTAGTAACCTAGGCACCCAAAATTCACACACTGGTTTGCTTCAGTGTGCTTAATGAAAATAATGCCATAAAGTGTTCTATTATAAAATAATGTTTTCTCAAAAATTTTACTTAGGAGTTGTTCGAAAGCACAAGCTATTTGGATGAGTTGCCATTGTAGAGAGGGAGAGTAAATACTCCCCTTGAGAACTCTTTATAACATATCATCTCCTCAGTGCTTGTCTCCTAGTATATTTAAATATCCTATCGGGGGCACGTAAGTGCCTTATGTTGGTTCTGGTTCCATGGGTGGCACTATCCCAAAATGCCGATTGCCAAGGCATGGATTTAGCTACAGAACAGCATTGGTGGCACTATCACAAAGTGTCACAAGCTAGGGTTCTGGGGGTTGCCATGGGTAGTGCTATCATGAAGCATCAAACGTTAGGGACCCTTTAAGGATTGATGATGGGGATGGGGAATCAGATACAGACCGTGTCTAGGGCCAATCTATTGTTGGGTTTCGAGGAATCTTGAAACAAAAGAGTGAAAACTCTCAAAAATACATATCTCTCTCTCTTCTAAAAAATGCATTGGCAAATTGAACGTGGACCATGTTGCACGCATGTATGAGTGTTTTAACTATTGATGTTAACAAACCTTTGGGCAGATTCTGGGTCCCTAGAAACCTTCATTATGGACCCAAGGCTGAGGCTGGTCAGGTCTGGATCTTTGTTGATGCTTGAGTACCTTTAGGCTTAGAGTTGGAATTTCAATCCGATTTCTATAGAGGTGGCACATGCAAGCATCCTGACGATAAAATTTCATTTAAAGATCTAGTCTGTTCCATAGGATTTTGCTAGGGACAAGCAAAGCATAGGCACGGGGCTATGATGGTAGCACCATCAATGGTGTTAATAAGACTAATTTAGCCAAAGTACAGTAATAAATGCTCCTGAATATTCATCAAAAGATTGTAATCCCATTTTGAATTAAATCCGAGAAGAATAGAACCCAGGTCAATTATGCTATTTTAACAACTAATCACAAATGAAATTGAACTAAGGGGTTAACTACGGCTTAATCCAAGGTCAAATGAGCCTAATTCCCTAAGAAGTGGGCCTAAGCAAACTGAATCAGGGTTTATGAGATTTTAGGATTAATTTAATAATAAAAATCCTAATTTCAGCCTCACTTCAATTAAATAGGTTCTGGTGGAAATTAATGTCATCTAAACCTCGGAAAAACCATTGGAACATAGTCTAAGAGGTTTGGAGCTGTCTCTAACCAAAGGAACCCGTCTTGACCAAAAAATATACTTCAATAGGAATTTATTTTATTTTGGGCTTCTGTGTAAATTACCTAGTAAAACATGGTCAAAATCCAAATTTAACGTCACCCTTAGATTCCATGGATCCAAATTAGGTTAACCGCAAAATTTGAGCCGAATCAGAGTCCATCTTGACCTAGTTTGCATTCTAGCCCCTAAGTTCCTAATTGTCACAAAACTACCCTTAGCTTTTGCTTCTTCTTGAATCAGGGTACCTAGCTTTCGTTGATCCTTGCATTCCAGTCCCTTTTGCGCTTTACTTCTTCTCCTTCTTCTTCGTCATGAGAATGCACAACAGCAATGTAACGACCCAGTTCCCAGATCCCTACAGGACCTGAGACCGGCTCACCTCGACTAATCCTAAGACCCAATTGTCCAACAAGAAATTACAAAAAAGTAGGGAAGTAAACCACATTCACATATGAAATATAAATAAGCAGAAAAAACGTACAAAGTAGCAAAGGAAAGTAAAATTGTTGTTCCAATACATGCCACCACAACAACAGAAATAACGGAAATGAAAGCAACAGTAACAATAACAGTAACTAGATGTGTGAAACTCACTACAATAGAAAAAGGGAGTACAACAAGAGTGCAGAAAACTACAGCTAGGCTCGATTGGGCCCAGCACCCTCTGCAATCGGAAGCTCGGGATGCTCAACTCCTGGACCTGAACAGTGTTATGAAAAAACTAGAGTCAGTGAATGCTGAGTAGAGTGGTGACTATACTATCAAAGGCAATAAAAGTAACAGGTTTAATTCTCTTTTCTAGTTATTTTATTTTACATGCATTTCCTTTTTACCCCTTTTTCTTAAACTTTCAGATTCTCTTGATCTTTGCATGTTCCTCATGAGAATGATCTTGATTGCAGTCCTTTCCAAAGAGCAAAAGGTACACGTGGTGCTCTCCTGGCTAGGAGAGTCCCTCGTGGTAGTCCTACACTCAGTTGACAACCCCGAGGTCACTGTCAGACATAGCGGTGACTACGGCATGCACGATAAGCGCACGGGTAGCTACACCGCACTGACACGCGGTCAGTCTTTTCTGCTAGCGGGTACGCCCAAGGTACAGCACGGAATAGTATACGGCCTAGCCATCTCAGAAACAAGGGTCTAGCCCCTCAGAACCAGATAAGATGCACAGAGCAGCCTTGGAAAGTTGCACGGAATGCCCTATGTGGTCGTAACTACAATGCAGCCTGCATGGCCGTAACTGCGAAAAGGAATGTACCTTCACGATAAAGGTGCTTTCAAATGTCTGGTCTTGACTCCAGACATCTAGAAGCTCAGCAGTCATCTGGACTGCACTCTGAACGTCTGATAATGGAATAATTCCAGCATCAGAACACACTCGCAACACTCCTTGCCCTGCTCTACCACATTTCTCCTCTCTCTGCCTCAGATCCAGCTACTGCAGGTGGTCGAGGATGTGGCTCCGGACTTTCTCCCCCTCCTACACATGCCGTGGTGGCCGTGCGAGCTCCGACGAGCTTCCAACCTTGGCCTCCTCGTCCTTCTCACACACTCTCCTCCTCACTCTCTGCGCTCCCTCACTCACCTCCTCTTACTGCTTCACCATGCTTTGAAGGTGGAGATGGTGGTATGCAGAGTGGAGAGAAGAGGAGGGGAGGGTGGCTTTTCCTAGAGGTTGTGGGGGTTTAGGGTTTGGGTAGGAAGGAGGAGAAAGGAGAGAGAGAAGAGGTCCTATGCACTGCACGTGCACAGGGTGCAGTACGCATATAGAAATTTCATTTCCAGATGTCCGGACAGACATCTGACTGAGACTCTAGACGTCTTAAGAGACTAAAAGTGGGATGGGTCTTTACATCATAGTAAACTTAAAGGAAGTTTCGTCCCTGAAACTTGAACTAGCTAGGGTATGGAAAAAGGAACGTAAAATCCATAACAAACTTAAAGAAGACTGAAGTAGGTCCGAAAGGACGTACCCTCCAAATGTTCCGGGTACCACTCTCGCATCGCCGCCTCAACCTCTCAGGTAGCCTCCAAATACCATTAGCTTCTCCACAAAACCTTCACCAGGGGTACTTGTTTCTGTCTCAGACTCTGGATGGCTCTGTCTAGTACTCGTACTGATCTCTCGGGGTAGGTCAGGTCAGCACCCACCTCGACACTCTCGTGGCTCAGAATGTGATTGGTATCGGTGACGTAATTCCTGAGGTTTGACATGTGGAACACGTCGTGCACTACGGAAAGCTGGGGTGAAGGGGAAGCTTAACTGGGTTGTAACAAGATGGTATCAGAGCAAGGTCATCCTGAGAAACAAACCAATTTTACTGCATGACTATATTTGTATACATGATTAAGTTAAACAATTACCAATTGCCTGTAATAAAGTTGTGAGCTGCCTGTTAGCATATGAGCTGCCTGTTAGCATATGAGCTGCCTGAGATAAATGAACAATTACCTGTGAAATCATCAGTTGCATGTATTGAATGGTGGAAAATGAGCTGCCTGTATATAAACGAGAACTGAATTATGAATGATGGAATTTGGATCGGAATAATGTGGTGAACATGAGCATGAACCCTACGGGAAATTAGGAGTGGAGGTCCTGTGGTTAGATGGAAACTCTGGAGTGTAGACAGGAAGTGTGCTGGCCCTTGAGTACGTGGTACCAAGGAGAGCGACTGTCCCCCTTTTCTGTAAAGTGGAGCTAGCTGTCCTTGGGTTGGGACCCAGTGTAAGGATTGGCCACGCTACTCCGACTTCTGTTGGCCCTCGTGTACACGATACCGAGGTGAGCTACTAGTGTATGGAGGGACCTAGCCACCCCTCGGGGCCCAAGAAAAAGCTAGCCACCCTACACAAACCTGTTAGGCCCTCTTGGCAAACCGAGGTAGTAAGACGAGGGTGCGCAGACTGTGGAGGGGCGAGACCCCTATTTGGTTCTGAGGGGCTAGACCCCTATTTCTGAGAGGGCTAGGCCCTATACTATTCCATGCTGTACATTAGCATACCCGCTAGCGGAAACGACTAACCGTGTGTCAGTGTGGGGTAGCTACCAATGTGCTTATCGCACGTGCCGCAGTCACCGCCACATCTGACAGTGACCTCGCGGTGGTTGACTGGGTGTAGGACTACCATAGGGGACTCTCCTGGCCAGGAGACCACCACGTGTACCTTCTGCTCTTTAGAAAAGACTGCAATCAAGATCGTTCCCACAAGGAACATGCAAGATCAAGAGAATCTGAAAGTTTAAGAAAAAGGGGTGCAAAGGAAATGCATGTAAGATAAAATAACTAGGAAAGAGAATTAAACCTGTTACTTTTACAACTTTAGATAGTATAGTTACCACTCTACTCAGCATTTGTTGAATCTGCCTTTCCCATAACACTATTCAGGTCCAGGAGTTGAGCAGCTCGAGCCTCCGGCTGTAGAGGGTGCTAGGACAAATCAAGCCTGGTCAGTTTTCTGCGCTCTTGTTGTACCCTCTTTTTCTGTTGTAGTGAGTTTTAGACTTGTAGTTACTGTTGTTACTGTTGCTTTCGTTTCCATCATTTCTGTTGTTGTGGTGGTATGTATTGGAACAGTAGTTTTACTTTCCTTCACTGCTTTGTACATTTTTATTGCTTAGTTATATTGCATATGTGAATGAGGTTTACTTTCCTGCTTTTTGGTTATTTCTTGTTGGACGACTGGGTCATGGGATTAGTCGAGGCGAGCCAGTCTTGGGTCATGTAGGGCTCTGGGAACCGGGTTGTAACAGGCAGCATCTTCTTAACCCAAAATGTTGAACTTTGATCCTCAATTTGAGGAATCAAATGATGACTAAATCTCGTCAAACTTGGCAAGATTGATCTTGAAGATCTTCTCCATATAATGAGCAGCTTCATGAGGCCAATCATGGCTGTATCCATCGCCAACAAGCTTGAGAGCTTCAAGCTTAAAAAATGACCAAAGCACCTTTCAATTGCACACATATTGCCTAAATTGATAGAACCTCCACTATAAAAGGGTCCAAACTCAAACAACTGGGGCTTGTCACATTTTTGGCATGAAATCCCTATCTTACTCTTCCTTCCTCATTGCCATTAGCATGGACTTGGATCTTCTCCGACCATGTTCTTTAGTCGCTCCCATGCACAATAAGGAGAGGGCTTCTCGTCCTTGCTTCGTCACTGTGCTTCTAGACAAAGATCTCAGCCTAATTCATCATTCCTTGGCTCCATCCTCATCTTCCTTCTTCCATGTTGGTGGCATCTCCGACGAACCCTCCGCCTTTCTTCCTTTAGCTAAATTAAGTTAGGGCTTTTCTTCTCCTTACACTTAATTAGGCTTTTTGGGCTTATTAGTTCCATCTATCTTCTATTCCTCCTCTGAGTTCAGCAACCACCGTGGCCACCTTCATTGCCAGCCACCCTTTGGCCCCCTTCAACCAAATACGTTAGCCAAAATCACGCCCACACCTCCATGACACATTTGCCTAACCTAATTGCATCAGTCATTATCTCCATCGCTACCTCTGACTTTGTTCACCAGAGATTCTAGAAGCTCCTTCGCTCAGCCACCACACTCACTCTTCCACCAAATCACCACCTTCGCCTCATTTCGGCGAAGTTCCGCATGTGTTTAATTTGGGCCCTAAGGCCATATTTTCCTTGTAGGTTCTTTGTTGTCATAGTTGTCTTCTCTAGCTCCGTTATCCCATCTCCGGTGAAACACGCATTTGAGAACCTACTCCAGCTGATGTGAAATCACCCCAGTAGCACATCTGAGTTGTGGATTGAGGATCTCATGGTAGCAGCACCATCATTTGAATAGAGAATCACTCCAACGACATGAGAAGGAAGACAACAAGACCTTTAACCCCATATCGGTGAGCGAAAGATCTCTGAAGCGCCATATCAGTAATTATGCATACTACCCTCTTTCCTAAGGCATGGGTGGTTAGGTCCCCCACACGCATGCCAATATGCACACCATTCACTCTCCCAAGCTTATGTGAGTGTGGGCTTGGTTTTGGACTTGAGAAAAGACAAAGAGGAAGAGGTTATTGGGTTGAGATGGATGGGAGTTTTCGCTCGAGGCTGAAATCAGACATCTGGACTTGGATCTGAATTCTCACTTTAAGTGGTTTGAGGGCTAAGGCAGACATCCAATTTTAGTTAAAAAATTTGCCAAAGTGATGGAAAGGCTTCATAGTTGCAAAAATATATTTTTGCCCTTTCACACTTGTTTCATGTACATATTTTTATTGAGCTTGATATATATTTTGATTCACTTTGCATATCTCTTTGTTATAACAATTTATTGAGCATTATTCTGATTATTTGATTAGTGTTTAATTGTAATGATATTTACTCAAGATGACCACGGAACTCACATTTCGACATTACAAATTTTTAATGTCATTTCACTTATGTTGATTGTACTATGATGCATATTGCAAACTCGATGAAAGCACGTTAACAGTGTCCACATATATGAGATCACTACAATATTGCAGCTGTGGCTATCAAGCCCAGGGTGTAGATTTGAGCTGGGGGACCTATACGGACAAAAAGTCGAATATTATTAACTTGATCGCAGACTTCATTGGATTGGGTTCTGATGACCCTTTCTACTATTTTAAAGAATTGAAACATCTGGCCTAGACTCTTGGGCCAAATGTTTAGAACCGGAACACCCTACTCATGAAAATGTTGCCCTTCTCATTGAATGATAAGGTTGTCCACCGGTATCAATCTCTAATTCAACCAATCAATACTTGGGAGGAGTTACGAGCTGAATTTCTCAAGAAATTCTTCTCAGTAGGGTGTACTAATGCCCTGAGTGTCCCAATCACGCATTTCATGCAAAATGTGGGGGAACCTCTTCATCAGTCATGGGATAGCTTTCTTCATCTGATGTAGCAATGCCCTCATCAATAAGTTCCTAAAATGGAATAAGTCTAGTCATTTTATCGAGGACATAGTGAGCATATCAGACTCATTGTCAATGCAGCCTATGGAGGGAACTTCTTGGGTAAAGATGAAGACACCATTTAGGAGATTCTTGAGAACATATGTGATAGCTCCATAAACAATGGGTCTTTGGGTATGTTAGACCAGACAACTACCTGCACATTAACAAATACTTGAGGGATACATGAAACATGAGACTTATCTGCTTCCGTCTATCTGGAGTTAGTGGCTAATAGATTGGATAAGGTCCCTATCATCGAGAAGAGGTTGGATTATTTGACTTGCCAACTCCAAAGGGCTACTTCTCGACAAAGAATGTATATATGCGCATCAACCAGCAGTGAGGGAGGCTATTGATGAGCGTGATTTCATATGCAAAATATTTGAGTTCGAAAACCCATCGTTGTAGTGCCTAGAAATCTGCTACCAGATAAAATTTACAATCGAAACTTGAAGTGGGTCCTAGGTAGAACACAGGGAGGCGAACGTTTGGTTTTGTGAAATCTTCACTTCAATTTTATTTGTTTTTGTTGTTTCTTATCTTTTGTTATTTTTTTTTAATTTTTATAAGACAAGAGATCAGGTCGATAACATAATTATGTAGCCAATCTATTTGCAATGTAAGAGAAAGAGAGAGAATATCAATATTTAGCTAAATAATGTTTCCTATGAATATATGAAGGTGTAAAGCTACACTAGAAAGTAGAAAAAGATATAATGGGTTGAGAAGAGTCCCCCTCGATGGTCGCTTGGAGGATGGCTTGCTCTAACATCACCAGGATGGAGGTGGCGAGAAGCTGGAGGAAGGAGAATGATGGTGGAGGAAGGAGGATGGGGTAAGATGGCCAGCTAGGATCTTCTTGCAAATGGTGTTTGAGAGGACGACCATGGATGCTCCATGAATGGGCGTGATAGGCAAGAATATATTTTGGTTTTCTACTATAGAGGAGCATCCTAGGCTTGGGACAAGCTCTCTCTATAGCCTTGGAAGTGGTAAGGGAAAGAAAGGAAGAGATGAAGAAGAATAGGAGGGGTAGGGGTTCTTTTATATTAGGGGAAAGGATCCATTTCGTACATAGGACATTTAGTGATAGCCATAAAGTTGCTGAAGATTCATTGCAAGCGTTGCTCAAGCTCCAGGTGACACGCCCCATGCATGCACTTCGCGCACCCACTAGTGCTCGTTGCTAAACTCAAGCTCTTGCTCCGACACTATATGTAGAGCACCGACCAAGACACTTGAGCCGCAAAAATGTTCTTTAATGATCTGTCTAAAGATATGAAATATAGATCTGGAGTAGCACCGAGGCGGTAACATGTTGACATCGCATCCTCAAAGGAGGCATTTTCCACCATCTCGGCGGTGGGAACTCAAACCAATAATCTACTTTAGCCTTTTACTAAGTCCAAACAAAGGACTTTTTCAAATTTTTAATTGGTTTTAAGTGTTGGCTTGTGTGTGAAAATTGACACAAGAAGTTCCTCAAGAAATGCAAGTTTTTGAATCAGAAACTAAGTCAAATGCTTTCCATATTACAAAATAGGATCAAGGCACCTGAACTATCTTGAGTTCAAGTGGAATTTTAGAGAAGGATATCTAATCTTGTCTAAAAATAGTCCCTGAAATTCTAATGATCAGATCCACATCCTCATCCATAGTTTGTTAAACATTAAATCCCATTGTACCCAAAAGTGAAATTTTCAACCTTAGTCCTGATTTCAAAAATTTTTTCCTAAAAAAGTTTTCAACATTTTTAATTTTTTGCGTATGCAAGCAGGAAAATAAAATAACTAAAGAAAAATGCATGGTTTTAGGTTTTGAAAATCATAAATCGATCGCCAAATTTTAAAAACACCCCTCCATGCTTAAGATATGCAATGTCCTCATGCATTAGGAGGGAAAAGGGATCAACTTAATGCAGAACGGTCGATTTTAGAATGGTCAAAACTTGAAAGATCAAGAAAAATAGGAATGCAGGAAAAGAAATGATGGGTTACCTCCCATCCAGTCCTATCTTTTACGCCATTCAGCTGGGCGTAGTGTGCATTAGTGATCAAGGGTGGCTGGCTCAGTAAAATTAAAAGATTCAGACGGAAGTTTAGGCACATGATCAAAATAAGGCTCTAAACGTTGGCCGTTGACTTGAAAGGTTGAATTGGTTTTTGGATCAAAAAGATCAACAGCGTCGTGTGGATATGTTTTATGGACAACAAAGGGGCTGGTCCATTTAGATTTTAATTTGCCAGGAAAAAGAGGTAATCTCGCATCGAAAAGCCAAACAAGTTGATTAACGTCGAAGTGTTTTCGAACAATATATTTATCGTGAAATTTCTTTGTTTTGTCTTTATAAATCATCGCATTTTCATAGGAAAAATTACGTAATTCTTCCAATTTAGTTAATTGTAATTTTCTATGGATACCGACATTAGATAAATCCATGTTGAGTTATTTTATTGCCCAAAAAGCCCTACGTTCTAGTTCTACCGGGAGATGGCATGCCTTCCCAAAAATCAGATGGAAGGGAGACATGCCGAGCAGGGTTTTAAAAGTGGTACGGTAGGCCCATAAAGCATCATCCAATTTGGTGGACCAATCTTTACGGTCGGGCCTAACCATCATTTGTAAAATATTTTTAATTTCCCAGTTAGAAACTTCAGCCTGGCCATTTGTTTGGGGGTGATAAGGTGTGGAAATTTTATGATTCACATCGTATCTAGAAAGAAGGTGACGGAATTGTAAGTAGGTGAAATGTGAGCCTCCGTCACTGATAATGGCTTTTGGTATACCAAATCTTGAGAAAATATTTTTCTTAAGAAATTCGACAACCACACAGTGATCACTAGTGCGGATGGGTATTGCCTCTATCCATTTTGAAACATAGTCGACTGCGACTAATACATATAAATACCAACCAGAGGTGATGAATGGTCAATGCCCCAAACAACAAAAATTTCAACCTCTAAAATAGGATTAAGGGTCATCATATTCTTCCGAGTCATGTTGCCGATGCTTTGGTAGCGCACACAGGACCGAACAAAGTCATGAGCATCTTTGTGCAAGGTAGGCCAATAAAATCCTGCATTAAGGATTTTAGCTGCAGTTTTCTTGCCTGAAAAATGTCCACCATAGGCCATTGACTGACAGTGTGTCAAAATATCATGAATTTCATAATCGGGTACACATTGTCGAATGACCTGATCGGCACAAATGCGGAAAAGGTCGGGCTCCTCCCAAAAGTAATATTTAATATCAGCAAAGAACTTATCTCGTTTTATTTTTGGCCAATCAGCAGGGATTCGTTTTGTTGCTAAATAGTTTGCGATGGGTGCAAACCAAGGGAGGGTTGTAGCAGCTAAAATGCTTTCATCGGGGAACTGATCTGGTGTGGTCATTATGTCATTCGTCATAAGACGAGAGAGATGGTCGGCCACTACATTATGTCATCCAGCCTTATCCTTGATTTCCAAGTCAAATTCCTAGAGTAGCAGAATCTAACGAATAAGGTAGGGTTTCGCATCTTTCATTGTCAGCAAATATTTAATTGCTGGGTGGTCGATATATATACAGTGACATGTGACCCCAATAGATAAGATCTAAATTTTTCTAAGGCAAATACAATGGCAAGAAGTTCCTTTTCAGTAGCCATGTAATTCCGTTGTGCATCATCAAGAGTTTTGCTAGCATAATAGATCACAACGGGCTTCTTGCAAATTCTTTGCCGTAGAACGGCCCCTACAGCAAAATCTGAGGAATCTGTCATTAATTCAAAGGGACTATTCCAATTAGGTCCCTACAATATTGGTGTCTCAGTAACCTCTTTCATCAACATCAAAAAACTCTCCAGGCACTTATCATTAAAAACAAATGGCTGGTCTTTAATGAGAAGCTAACTTAAGTGCTTGGAGATTTGGGAAAAATTTTGTATAAATCGACGGTAGAAACCCACATGACCCAAAAAGGATCTGATATATTTGACAGTAGTGGGTGGTGGGAGTTTAGATATAGCATCTATTTTTGCTTTATCTACCGTGATTCCATGTTTTGAAATATCATGGCCCAAGACAATACCTTCCTAGATCATGAAATGACTTTTTTCCCAACTGAGGACCAGATTGACTTCCATGCATTTTTGGAGAGTTCTTTCAAGGTTTTTGAGACAATGGTCAAAAGAATTTCCAAAAATAGAGAAGTCAACCATAAAGACTTCTAAACATTCACCTACTAGGTCTGAAAAAATTGCAAGCGTACACCTTTGAAAAGTTACAGGTGTGTTGCAAAGACCGAAGGGCAGGTGAAAGTTGTTTTGTCCTGGTCCTCAGAATGAACTACTACCTGATTATAGATAGAATAACCTTCTAAAAAATAGTAAAAATCCCATCCAGCTAACCACTCCAAGATTTGATCAATAAAGGGGAGCGAGAAATGGTCCTTCTTGGTGGCGGTGTTTAATTTTTGATAATCAATACACACGCGGCAAGAAAAGGAGATTCGAGTGGCTACATTCTCCCCATTATCATTAGTGACAACTGTTAGTCCAGCCTTTCCGGGCACAACTTGTGCTGGACTAACCCAGGAGCTGTCAGAAATGGGGTAGACGATATCAGCATCTAGCCACTTAATAATCTCCTTTTTTACCACCTCCTGCATAATAGGGTTCAAGTGCATTTGTGGTTTGTGGGAGGGGCAAGAATCGTCCTCTAAATATATACGATGTGTATAATAGGACAGATGAATGCCTTTAAGATCAGAAAGGGTCCATCCAATAGCTTTTCGATATTTACTCAAAACCTGGAGAAGTTTGTGAACTTGTGCCCCGGTGAGTCCAGAATTTATAATCAGGTATAGGGTCTGATTAGGACCCAGGAGGACATATTTAAGGTAGTCAGGCAAAGGTTTTAATTCCAATTGTTGCCCCGGCTCCGAAAAAGTTTCTGCTTTGTGGGTTAGTGGTGAGGTGAGGGTGAAAGGGGTAGCTGGAAGGTTAGCTGGATGTGTGGTTAGGGTGGAAGGGTGAGAAGAGGTGGATTGTTCAGGAACCGTATTGATGGCAAAGCAGGAACCTAAATGGGAAATCTGCAAAGTTTCCACCATAATGTTTTCTATTTTTGAATCTGAATCATCACAGAAATCTTGTTCTTGGAACTACCTAGAAGCTTGAAGAATGTCTAGGGTTATAGATTCACCGCCCCACATGATCTTCATCTTTCCAAAAACACAATTAATATTTGCACGAGTGGTGGCTAAGAATGGTCTTCCAAGAATAATGGGGGCAAATTTAATGCTTCTAGTACCTCTATGTCTAGGACTAAAAAGTATACTGCAAATAGATAATTTTTGACCCAGACAAGAACATCCTCAGCAATTCCCCTTGGTTTAATTATAGATCGGTCGGCTAATTGGAGAGTAACCTCAATAGGATTTAATTCACCGATCTTAAATTCCTCAAAAACAATTGTGGGGATAAGATTAATTAAGGCACCAAGATCCAACAAAGCACGATCAAATGAGGTTTCATTAATGATAACTTGAATTAGGGGGGCGCCAGGATCTTTTCTTTTAAGAGGTAGTTGGCTTTTCACAACTGAGCTAACTGTATTTGGAAGGATCACCTTTCCTAAATTTCAGGGCTGCCTTTTCGGAGTACATAAATCTTTTAGGAATTTTGCATAGGTAGGGATGTATTTAATGGCATCTAAGAGAGGGATATTAATTTCTACTTGCCCAAATAAATCCATTAATTCCTTCTCAGTAGGCTCAGATTTCTTCTTTTTCTTATTTAAAGAGTGGAGGGCTTGTGGAAATGGAGTAGTGTTTCCCTGTTTTGCATGAATAGGCTCTTGAACAATATGAGGGGGAGATGGGGAAGAGTTAATCGGTGTTTCATTAAAGCGGGTTTCTTTAGCAGGTAGGGGATTGTAAGTGGTTTTCCCATTACTCAAAGTAACTGCATTTGCAGTCTAGTTGTTTCTAGGATGCAGACAGGAAGCCTGATTGTTATTGAAACCTAGTGGATGCTGAGCTGCTGGTTCAATGGGTTGATTGGGGTATCCACCTTGGAACTGATTCCTTTGATTATTTGGGTTGGGCTTGGGTTGGGAAGGTAAATTCCGAATTGGTCGATGATCAGGAGTAACCTTAACTTGGTGTTGCAAGTTGGTAATCATGGGGGTTACTTCTATCATTTGAGTCTGCATTCCTTGCAGAGTTTTCATGACCTAATTATTAATATCATCCTGGGATGGTCAAGGTTGATACATAGGCTGCCCATAATTCCAAAAATAGTTTTGTTTGGGAAAAGGAACACGGTTCAGGTTTTTCCAGGAGTGATTCGGGTTAGTCCTCCAGTTTTGATTGGAAGTGCAGGGATTTCTAAATTGCTTATGGAGAGCATAAGTATTTTCTGAGGTGGGATAAAAAATATTTTGATCAAAATTCCCAGTTCAATCTTGCAAGAAATGAGCCGAAAATTGCTGACCCATAGATGTGGCATCAATGTTGTGCAGATTTTCTCTTCGAAGAATGTGTGGAGGGTTATTGTGTGGAGCTTATTTGTTTGTGACCTTTTCTTCCATTTTCTTTTGGTGAATTTGCATCTGGTCCAGTCGTTGAGCTAACATATATAAATCATCTTGAGTGACTGGAACAAAGGTGGATTTGGAGTCAATTTCATGGAGTCCGCGTCTAGGGTTTTGTGATCTGCCGAAAGTGCCCATTGAAGTCATGTTAAATGAGTTTTCACTCATTTCTTCAAAGAGGAGATAGTCACTTTCGACATCTTTGTTAACAAAATTGCCCCCACAAGAGGCATCCACAAATTATTTCAATTAATTTTCTAATCCATGATAGAAGATATGCGCTAACTGCCATTGTGGAATTTCATGGTGGGGACAACTTCTTAGAAGTTCCTGAAATCTTTCCCAGGCTTCATGGAGGGGTTCACCAATTTTCTGTTGAAAGGTCGTTATGGATTTCTTAATGCATTCGTTCGACCAATCAGAAAAATTTTTTTTAGAAAAGCACTTGTTAATTTGGGCTAGATGGTAATAGGGTGCCCAACCATTCGAAACCAACGAGCCGCTTTGTCTTTAAGAGAGAGAGGAAAAAGTTTCATTAACCACATGTCTTCCTGCACATTGCGGGAACAAGTGGTTTGAGTGAGGACAGTTAATTCCTTGAGATGACAAAAAGGGTCCTCTCTTGGAAGACCATGAAAATGTTTGATAAGGTTTAGAATGGCTGGTTGGATCTCGAAATCCCATTGTGGTATGACCACCCCTGGTCTTTCCTCATAATTGGAAGGATTATAGAAATCCTGAAGAGGAAGGATAGGCTGTTGGCAGGGTGGTGGATTTTGCCCTTAGTTAGCTAGGTTCGTGACAATCCTAGATAAATCTTCTTGATTTTGTTGTAGTCGAACCAAATGGTAGACCATTAATGCAATGGAATTTGGATTTTGAGTTAAAATTGGAGGGCCACCTAGCCCTGCTGGTATTTCTGGTTGTGCCAAATTAGGGAGGTGAGAGAGAGTGAAGCCAGCTTTTGGGTCAGCTGATGGGTTAAAAGTGGAAGGATAATTTTTTTGTCAGCATCCTGGGTTTTCCATTATTTTAGAAGGGGAGGGAGAAGAAAACAATGATTTTCTGCTGCGGGGGGCGAAATCAGATGGTCCCTCAAGGTGTGGTTTTTGGGACCGTTGCCCATGCATGCATTGTTTTGGAAGAATTGGAGGGTAGGAGAAGAGAAAGAGATGAGAGAAAGTGTGCAAAACAAACAATCAAAGCTAGACCTAACTTAAGTGACTCCCTAAATATAAACCTAAGACTTGGTCTACGTAGGAAATAAGTAATCAATAGTGAATACCCATTTTGTCAATAAATCTAGCCAAGTTGCTTAAAGTGAGGTTTGGGCCCAAACGTTTCCCAGGGAAAACCCCAGGTGCTTGTACAAACCTGTGCCTGGTCGTTTGACATGGCCCTCAGCCTGAACACCAGGTATAGATGACAGAATTGGTATTAACTAAAGAAAACTTAAGACCTATATAGCAAGCCTAAGTTAAGGAAGCCTTAGGGGTCAAGTTGCTACAAATTTTAGTTAGGTCTAGGTTGCTGTAGTGCACACAGAATGTGGAGGGTGTTAATTGGGTTGTTACCCTATTATTTCAAATTCTTTTGTGTGTGTGTAGGAATTGGAAAGTGGTTCCAATGCAAATCAAGTTGTCACACAAATTTTTTTTGTATTTATGTCTTTTAGGATTCAATTTCATTGAATGTATTTCAGAGTTATTCTTCTTAAATGTTCAAACAAGTTTGAAACTCCACAATCAAAGGAAAAACAAGTTGTATGGGTGATTGTATATTTCCTTTATATTGTGGGACTAAAAAGCAAGAAAGAAACCCTAATTGGATTTGAACCCTAATACAGAAAATTACTACCAGTGAATTCTTTTTAGGTTTTCCGAATAGGTAGTGGTCCAAACAAAGCAACCAACACCTTTACCTTTTGTAAAATCAAACAAGGATTCTAAAAAAAAATTTTCTAAGACTTTACAAATTTGTTTGGTAATTGTTTTAAATTTTTATTTGTACTAGTGTCAAACTTCGGAAATTATACCCATTGGTATTTTGGACTCTTCAGCATTACCACTGACCTTAGAAAATTTTGTTGATTTTTTATGATGTGTAAAATTTCACAAGGATTCTAGAAAGCTAAATTTCACAAAAATTGGATGAGTATAACAAATCTAAAAATTCATGGACAGTATCAAAATAGGAAGATTAGAGTGTGTGACCCCTCTGCAGTCTGTGAATTTTTAAAAATTAAATGCAAGACCAATTGAATTGAAATTTGGTCCAGATGTTCCAAACTCAATTTTGAATCAATGTATTAAAATTTGTGATTTTAGGAGGCCTGTGGTGTTAGAAATTGATTTTTCAAGTTCAAACAGAAATCTGGACCCGAAAAATAGAACATCAATACTTGAAATGGAGTGGTGTTAATGAAACATTCAAGCAAACAATGAATTTTAATGAAAACCACTCCACTGAATTAAGATGTTTGGGATCCTGAAAGACAAGTATAATATGTTTCTAGTAGTCTTAATTAATTATGTCACCTAAAAGGGGAACCAACCTAAAAATCCACAGGAAGAAAAGGGCCTTTAAGCTTTCGCTTCGAAATTCCCACTTTCCCGCTATAGTTCCAGCACACACGAAAGAAAAGAAAGAGAAGGGGATGAGATCCACTTGAAGCAAGAGAAAATTGACTACTACAAAGCCGTGCCTCCCCAGCAATGGTGCAAAAAGGTGATGTGAAAAATCACGTGATTTGTAAAGCGGGTTTCTAATGTTGTAACACGTGAATTCGCATACACTTTTAAGTTTGTATCATAGATAGGGGAGTATCTAGGGTTGTCCAAGGCGGAAAAAATTGCAATTCAATTCTCTTGCTAAAAATAAATCTCAGCTTTTTTTTGGTATTTTAAATGTATAAATTTTTTTGTGTTTTGAAATAATACGGGCAAAGTGTGAATTGTGATGAAAAAGTGCTAACACCTAAAATGCTAAGCTAAAACTTAAGAGATTAAAATGTCCATTACCTAAGCTCACTCTAGGCAAGTGGAGGCCTAGTGTAATTAGGGAGTGGAAGTAGAACAAGTGCTAGAACAAAAGCAACAGTTGCAAGAGGAAATTAAATAGAAGGCAATTTAATTAACTAGAATTTGTGTTCTTTTCAAAGACAAGTAGAGGAATGCTTCTACTAGAAATGAAAAAATCTAAAAGCAATAAAATAAACACAAATCCTCTTGCAAAATTTGGTGAAGAAGGGAGTCTTCTTGCTCCAAGCCTAGCTACTCCTTGGCTTGAAAAGAGGGCCTCCTTCTTCTCCTTCCTTGAGAGCTCCTCCAAGGTGGATGCTACCACCTTCAATGGTCTCCTCCAAGGGGTGGGCGCACACCACCCTCAAATTCTCTTCCAAGGTGGCATGGACCACCTTCATGATCTCCTCCAAAGATCTTCCTTGCCTTGCTCCTCCTTTGCCTGGCATGGGCTCAAGAGAGAAGGGAAGAGGGGAAAGCACGAAAGGGATAGAATATCCCCTTAATCTTCTTCTTCTTCTTCTCTCTTGGGCATGCGTTCTAGGTAGAGTATGAGACTGAATTTGCTAGCCAACGATGGATTGAATGGTGGTGGGTAGGGTAGGTTGGTTCCAAGTAGGGTTACCTTATGTGGTGCTTAGGTGGAGCTAGTTGGTGGAGTTGTTAGGTAGGATTTTTTGGTGGTACAAGCCAAGGAAGCTAGAGCATAGCTAAGCTAAGATAAGCTAAGCTAAGCTAGCTTAGCTAATGGTGGAGTAGAGGAGGAGGGGTTGGAGTTAGGGTTTGGAGGGAGGAGAGAGATCTGAAGAATCTGGAGCCGAAGTGGTGCTGGCAGCTGCTGAGGAGGTCAACATGGGGCTACTCTAGCTGGCTTAGCTTGCTAGTTCTTTGCTAGCTACTGAGCTAAGCTAAAGTGAGTTGGCTTCTATTTTATGGAGCTGAGGTGTGCCAGGTCTGGTGCTCCCGAGGAGAATTGGGTTGATTGAGGTAGCTAAGGTAGCTTAGCTCAATTAGCTTGAGCAAAGCTGAGTCCCCGAGAGTTGGACTTGAGCCTCCTGAGTTGGGATGAATTCTTATTTAGCTGGCTGGAGTTGAGTGGAGCTGGATGTAGCTAGATCTGAGCTTGAGTGAACCCAGTCAACTCAGCTGTGCTAGCTAGAGCTCCCTGTAGACTTGTGGGAGCTGAGATGAGTTAGACTCAACTAGATTGAGCTGGATCAGAGCTGACTTGAGCTAGGGTGAGTTATGATGAACTCTCTTGAGCTGCCATTCAGCTAAGATTAGTTGAATGGAGTTGGGATGAGCTAACCCTAGTCCAAGTTGGCTAAGTTCCAGCTATGGTGAGCTAGATCAAGTTGAGTTCCAGTTAGTCTGAGCTCCTCCTTCACCATTTGCCTTCTTGAGTGCTAGGGTTTCAGGGATTTATATATCTGTTCATCCCTAACACTCACAAAAACACATTAAAACAACAAAAGAAAATGCAATGCATGCTTAACCTAGTTAATGCCTAAATGCTGCCCAAAAAACCCATTTGCAAAGTAAAATCTTGAGCTTGGTTTGTTTTAATGCATAAGAATGATGATAAACTGGCCTCTATCAGCTATGCCTTAACTCCTACCCCCTCTCCTACTCCACCACCTTCGAGGTCGTCGTCTCTGTGAGGTAGGTAGTGACATGAATTGTGATCCTGGCTACTACCCCATAATAAAGCCATCATCTCTCTCATCTATGCTCTCTACTGCTCCATCTCCTTCCTTTAATCCTCCATGAATTTCTTGGCATCTTGCCGAGCTTGAATTTATTGATGAAACTATGTGGTGACATCATGGAGCTATGTCTACATCTGCTGGACAACAGCTACTGTTGTTGACCCCTTCCACCCATACCAACTAATAAACACACTTGAATTCTTGATGAAATGCTTATTTATGATAGTTCGTAGGCTTAGCATTGCATATCATGTTATAAATACTACATAACATCCATTGCATTGCATTTAGGATAGTTGTGTATTTTGTACATTAATTCTTCCATTTTACATGCTTTGGAAAAAGAATCCAACCGTACAGATGAATCTTGAGTAATGATCGTAGTCCGTTAACGTGAAAATCACCCTGATCAAAGCTCTGTAGCACCCTTTGTAGGAAGATAAAGACGGACGGCAAAGATGGCACCACGTGGCGCCATCCAGGCTACCCCCCACCTGAGCCATTATGCCTGGACTCATGCAAGGATTCACCTCGACTGTTAGATCTTCATCCAACGGTCAAGGTGTGTGCGACTGCACTGCCCTTCACCTGACAAAGTGCCGCTTCATTGCAATGGTGAAAACAAGTGCTTGCAAACTGCAAGTGCGAGTTTGAGTAGCAATCCATCACACCCGCTACAACGTCGGATGAAATAGGGCCGCTCGATCTTGATCGAGCAGCTGAGACGCTTCAAGCTCAAACTGATGATGCCCACCAACGCAAGGGTGCATGCCAGATTGCACGCGTGCCATCTGAGGCATGCATTTAAGATGACCAGGGTCTGTGCTCACCGTCTGATCCTCACAATCACACGAGGTGTGCGATTCAAATAAGGGGTGCACGATTTGCAGGCGAGTATTGGCCGTGTGATATTTCATTTGATGGCTACCAATGCATGCACCAGCGGAGCAGATTTCAAACGTGGGTGAGTGTGCATTCTCTTCTCAAGATCACAGCCATCCACACCTGATCCAGCGGCCGAGGATCGCCACACCCTACGCCAGTTGCAGCCAAGCTTCCAAGGTCGAGCGAAGACACGTGAATGCTTTGGCGACGTCCCTGGCGGGTCTTTAGCGATGTCTTAAATGTCACTAAAGTTCCATGGACACAAGCCAACACCATTCCACCACTACATAAACACCCCTATACCCCCCATTCCCCTTCATCTCTACCTACTGTACTCCAACCTACTCCTAAGCTCTAGTAGCCTACCAAAGCTCCATTCGAGCTTACTATCAACCTCCAAATGCCTCCTATTAGTGTTGCATTCCTTTATCCCACCAAATATTCGTTCCTCATCCCATTACCTTCATAGGTTGCCTTGGAGCCATCCTCCCACCTCCATTCGAATAGCAGATCGCCTTCACCTCCTCACCTCCATTCCAGAGCCTTAGTGAAGAATTACTCTACTTGACTTCCTCCTACATCTCACCACCATCATCCCACTCGTCAACTCCTTCATCCAAGCTTCCGCCAGGTGCTATTGTCTCACCGAACAACTAATTCGGGAGATTCCTTCTCACCTCTCTCTCTTTTATGCTTCTGTAGATTATTGTAATAGACACTTGTGCAATATATCAAATTTGATTCCATCTACATTGTGATCCATCTTGTTTGCATCCTTTATAAAAAAAAACACATAACAAAACACCAAAAAGGAACAAAACGAAGTGTGGTTTTCAAACAAAGTAAACGTCACCTCCCTATTTTCGACCTGGGACTCCCTTGGAGTTTTGGTAAAATTGTATTTCACAACGAGTTTTGCAACTATGACGATGGGTTCCTCCAAACCCCGATTTCAACCACACGAAACACGTTCATCAACAACTGGAGATTGTCTAACTTCTCCCCCTACTACGAACGAAGCCTCCGAGCTCTGGAGGCATGGTGCTCATAAAAGCCTCCTCATGTGTCATAGGAGGGTACTACTGATTGCTGGAAGTGACATCTATAGGGGGTTGATTAAGTTCATCATTTCTCCCTACTGGGAGCAATAGGTTTTTCTGCTGCCATATTAGCATCATAAAATAGATTACAACTTTTCCCACTAGTCAGATCTTCAACTCCTGCTCTCATCTCAACAGGCATTTCGTCAATGTCATCAGCTTCAATGTGAACAGTTGTCTCATCGAAATCTATCGGAGATCGTTTGTCTTCCTCTATTTGATCCTCTCCATGAGCAATCCAGTTAGTATAATGCTGCCACCAACCATTGCAAATCGTGTGCTCGTATACAGTGTTCCTATCATGTGAATATCCATTCAAGCACCACCTACATGTGCAAAATACCCTGTCGAACTTGTCTCTTCATCTGAATTGCTTCCTATCGTCATGAAATGCCCAATCAAGGAACTCTCCCACTCCATTCTTGTATCGAGAGTAATTCGAGCTCCTCAAACTAGTCCAAGACTTATCCATGTTAATCTACAAAGATGAAATAAAATCACCCAATAGTTATAATTAATCTGATTTCATAACAGTGTTTGTATTTTGATTAAGATTTTCACTTAATAGCCCATCCTTGAAGATTTGATCACAACGTTACTTGTTACATGTAATCGATGTCTAGAGAAATTTTGGTAGCATCTCCTCACACTTCTCCAGTATATCCCCCAAGACTAAGCATAACTACATTCCTAATAACTTCCATTTAAGGGTGCATTAGGAACATAGATAAGATTAGTTGGTATACCATAGAAGAGCGAAATGATACTATTGAAATTCCTTCAGATATCGGTTCCATGTTACAAGTAACCCAAAGTTGTGATCAAGTCTTCAATGACCCCCCTTTGTTCAGAACTTCTCTAAACAAAGGACGACGACTCTTATGGCATGCTTCGTGAATGTAAGTGAGATATACAAACACTTTGCAATGTTTGTATAACATGAACATAAGTGTCGTCAGGCAAGTATTTTGACTCAATTATCCCCTCCCAAAACCTGTAACCCACGAGCTAGAATACCTATTGTTTGGCCTCAAGTGCATCTAGATTTGTGCAAGTGTCTGTATCTATGAATTCATTAAAATAATAAAATTTAGAATAAAAGTAAATAACTATATACAAAATAAAAATAGATCCTTCCTCTCCTTTCCTCTTCTCCCTTCACTTTTATCTCCCTATCTTACCACTTCGATTCTACTCTGTTTCTCTTTTCTCCCTACCCTTTCTCTCATCCTTCCCTTCCTTTATAATCTTCTTTTTGCATCTCTCTCCCTCTTTTCCATCTCCCATCTATTTATTTATCCTCACTTTCCTCTCTTCCCCCAATCCTTCTTCTCCCCCTTCCCATCATTAATTCATTTTCTTCTTTATTCATCACTTTTCCTCCTCTTCCTCTCCTACTCCATCTCATTTCACTTTCCCTATCTTCTCTCATTACTTCTTCCAAACTTATTAAATTAATAAAAATTTTCGTAGAAGAAATATAATCAAATAAACATTAAAAAATAAGCGTCAAGTGGGCAGACCCCACATTCATAAAGACATTCATACATCATGATATCATCAAGTGGGTACACCCTACATTCTAAACCCAAGTGAGACACCCCACTTTTAAAGCCTAATTAAGTGGGCACGCCCTATATTCATTCACAAAATAATTAACTTATTTTGATATACCTCAATGCTACATGTGAATTGAAGAGAGGTCTCCGATGATCGAGGCAAGATGCCTAAATCACAAAATCTTATAAGCAAAAATTTTTAAAAAAATTACATAAATTTACTTAACAATGTTGGGAGGGGGAGGTACTGCCAAGGGGATGGGGGTGGGGGGGAGGATGTTGGCTAGCTTGTGCATGGTAGGAGGATGGGGGTTCGGTTGGGAGGAGGAGGGGATGTGGGGTTTGGCTGGAGGAGGAGGGGGTGGAGGTGGCAGGGAAAAGGGGAAAGGGGGGCTCGGCTAAGAGGAGTGGGAATGAGGGTGGTCGCTGTTGGGAGGAAGAGGTGGAAGGGGGCGGTCTTGGCACGGAAGAGATGGCAAGGAGGAGGAGGAGCATGGAGAAAGCAACTGCCGGAGGTGGGAGGACTAGTCGCACGGTTGGAAGGAGATGGCGAGAAGCAGAAGGAGCACCAAAAGGGCAACCGATGGAGGTAGGAGGGGCCAGATGGGAAGGGGAGATGGAGTGGCCGGTGGCAAGTCACGAGGAGGAGGGCGATGGGTTTGCCTTGTGTAGGAGGAGGACGACGAGGGGATGGGCCTGGAGGTGGTCAAAGGAGGACAGGGAGGAGGATTTCGATGGCCATGAGAGGAGAGTCATACTTACCGAGGATGAGGTGGATGTGTAGCTGGAGGTCGTCGTCAGGCTGGGGGAAGAGGAATGAACGAAACCAATAGGGTTCTACTGGATCGCGCAAAGTGGTGCTAAGATTGGACATCAATCGACGGTTCTATAAAAAATCGTAGTCTAAGCTCAGGTTAGGGCGTGACCTTTTTGCACCTAAGTGGAACTTTTGGGGCAATGATGAGAGCCTCATCATGAGCCATAACTAGCTCATTTTGACCTAATAAAGAAGATAAAAGCTCCTACATAACCTAGAAGAAGGCTTAACTAAAGGAACAAGTGCTCTGAGAAGAACACATGAAATAAAGGTTAAAACTGCAATTTTACCATTGCAGTACATAAACGGGATTTCTCAGAAGCAAAACATCGGTCAAATAGTCCAAAGTGGGTTGAATTAATCAGAAATGGGTTTATGTGCAATCTAAGAATTAAATGACACTTGGTAACCCTAAAACAGACCCGCTTAAATTAACAAGGTTCCAGTCAGAATAAAAATCAAGCAAACCCTCTAAAAATCATAGAAAAACATCCTCTGGGGTTTAGAACACTTAATTTGGCCTTTGGAACCTAGTTTGACCCAGATTAGGGTCTTAGCTCTTCAATTAACCTAATTTGGGTTTTTACGCAAAATGTCCAGTCAAAAGAGGTCAAACCTAAAATCCAACTTCACCATTGGATTCTTTAGGGCCAAATTAGGTTTGTACCAAAATTTGGACCTAAGGGGAGGTCATCTTGACCTACTTTGCAAGTTAGTACACCCAAATCACAAAGAGGTCCCTATCTTTTGAATATCCTTGCAGAGAGCCCCCTAGGTTCCTCGCCTTCTTTGCAAACCGGTCCTGCCGCCATTGCTAGGGCAGAACCGAGCTCCGACGAAGTTTCGAGAGAGATGGCTCTCTAATTCCTCAGAGATTCTCTCCCAGAAATGGAAGGGAGATTCTCTGAGGAATTCCCTTCCTTCTAAAGCCAATCAAATTCGCTGGTGTGAACCCAATCTCTCGTGCGAACGCACGAGAGATGTGGGTATCTTTCTTCCTTCCAACTCCGGCGAACCGGCTGACCTAATTGCGCGTCTTTCACGCTCTGATAGGAGCGGCCAGCACCTATAAAACACCCCTCGGACCCGGCCACTCATCTTGAGCTTGATTTGGCCGAGTTTCCCCCTTCAATTCCTCTCCTCCTGCTCGGCCAAATACCCCAGCTAGCTCCGGCGAGCCCCCCTCCCCTCCCTCTTCGCTCTGCCACAAAACCAGTGGCAGAGTTAGCTTCCTGACCTCCCTCCGCGTCGCGCAGTACCAGCGCACGCCGCCTCAGCCCCGTCGTCGCCGCCGTTCTCCCCCACTGGGCGTCATCTTCTCCGGCGATAGCAAGTACTGCTGTCCGCCTTCTGTCCCCTTTCGTCCTTACAATTAGGTTAGAACTCCTCTCCATCCTATCCTCTCTCTTTTCCCCCTGTTATCTCATCTGATTACCCCTCGACCGACGCTGACCACCCTCATCTTCCACATCACCGACCGAACTCCGGCGAGCCGCCCACACCACTCCGCCACTCCACACGGCTCGCCAACCACCTCTTGAGCTCCGCCTCACCACCAGGAACTCGCTCCACCCCACAACTGCCACTCCAGACCTCCATAACCACCCCCCGAACAACCCACCATCTCCGGCCACAGGTTAACCTAGGTGGGCACGCCTAGGCCGACCGGCAACCTGCAGCATCACCCACCGCCTTCGCCGTGCTACGGCGAAGGTTTCCAACTATTCTAATTGGGCCAATAGGCCGTTCTGTGGAAGCTCAGGTGAACGCCCCGGCCGCCATTAACAGTCGAAGCAGTAGGAAGCTTGGAGCAGCAGCAAGCGTCAGGCTTCCCAGGCGGCAGGTGCAGCAGACTCTCGCAAGTGTTGCGAGGTGACTGAGTTCAGCAAGGAGCACCAGCAGGGCCTTCAGCGTGGGCAATTGCACACGAGAGTCTGCGGGCGCACGCAAAGGAAGGGCGGAACGTTTAGTCCCACATCGTGGAATCTCAAGGCACAGGTATGGTATAAAGAGTTTTTGTGATATACGTTTACTGCCTCGAAAGCACAGGGGTGAGGTCCCTCACTGACCCCACCCGCCTCGTCCGCGGCCTGACCACGCGGACCTGGCGGATCCGACCCGACCTAGACCTACGCACTCCTCGCGCATCACACACCTGCAGGTGCGCCTGGTCCCGGGTACGATCCGACCCGATTGAGACTGTGGCTCTGGTAGAGCGGTTAGAGTGAATTGCTTGAGAGAGAGACACGCGCGGGTAGAGGGAGAAGGGTTAGGTTTTGTTCCCCTGTGCAGGCAGGCTGATTGCAGGAGAAGGACGTGGCCGCTGCAGAAGAAAGGAGAAGCAAGACAAAGAAGAAGAAGAAGGCAACGAAGAAAGGAGAAGCAAGACAGAAGAAGAAGAAAGAAAGAAGTCTTCGCAGGCGAAGGAGGAAAACAGAAAGGTTAGAAGTCTTC
Organism: Thalassia testudinum; assembly: GCA_037157565.1. NCBI lineage: Eukaryota > Viridiplantae > Streptophyta > Magnoliopsida > Alismatales > Hydrocharitaceae > Thalassia > Thalassia testudinum. The sequence continues at coordinate 67,875,156 of JAZHRO010000014.1, forward strand.
GCAGGAGAAGAAGAAGAAGGACAAGGGAAGATTGCAAAGAGATCCGAAAGGCAAAGCAGAAGAAGAAAAAGAGAAAGAAAGATCACATTTAAGACGTCTGATACATAAATCAGACGTCTAATTCTATTTTTTTTACATCTTTCTTAAAAACTCTTTGAATCAATTATATTTGCATTTAACAGTTGTATTCTTGGGTTTTACAAAGTACTGAGTTTGCTCCCTGTGTTCGACCTCGGATACTCTAGTTGTTCGAGTAATAAAATTATTTGTTTAAACGTTTTATCGGTTCTACTGCAACGTAATACGCCTTTAAATCCGCACAGAAACGTTGACAACATTTTGGCGCCGCTGCCGGGGAGCAACGGGCACTTGTAAAGCTTTTGAGTACAACTTTTCTATTTAATATCTGACTTAACTTCTCTTTTGTTGTGTTCAAACAGGGAAAGCAAAACAAAAAGGAAAGAATAGCAACTGCACAACAGACTGGAGCAGGTAATCTCCATAAGCCCTCCCCCTTAACCCTCTCACAATCTAAAAGACAAAAAAAAAGGGAGAAGTCAACTTAGGGCTACCTGTCTTATATTTAGTAACTCATCAAGTTGCCTGATTTTCATTTCAACATATTTTTGTCTGTCATCCAACTAAGGCAACTAGGGCTAAAACTTTCTTGATTGAGCCCTAGGTGCTAAATTCTAAGGCAACTAAATTGGACCCATTAGAGCCAAGTTAGGATTGCAAAGCTAGGGTTTTTAGAGACACATCTTCTCTAAAACAAAGAAACAAACTTTCCAAAAAGAAGTGTGCCTAAACCGTGTTTGAAAATATTTATACAAGAGGAACCCTAAGCAAATCAGGCTGATAATTCATTTGAATCATAAAAGGAAGGACCTAAAAGCTCTCAAAGGTGAAGTTGATCCCTCGGGTCAACCAACCTTAATATTAGGTCACTTTTTGCACTCAAAATACTTAAAAGTTCAAGTGGAACATTAAGCACCTTGATCTTAAAATAAAAAAGGTAGACTTAAGAGGTCAAGATCCCCATTCTGGTCTACCTGGAACCGCAGTGACAAGAGAGGTCGGGTGGGGGAAACCCTGTAACCCGTAGGGACGCTCTACCGTGTAGGGGTCTTTGCGGGACTCTCCCTCTCTGGCTGCCCAGGTATTTCTCAGGTGGACGATCTTCTGATCCAGGGGTCCATCTGCCCCGAACCTCTATAGTCACCCAACAATTCTTGGGTGTCTTGATTGGGTCCAGCACCTTCTAATCTCATCACATCTTCCGGTGCATGTTTGGTAGGAGGTCCTTGAGACCACCTTTAAGACCTCCTCTAGAAATTCATTCTCGCCGAGGCCAAGCCTCGACGCCCTTGTTTGTGCAGCAACCCCACCACATAAATCTTTCATCTGATTCAGACCCTGATTCTCCTCCTTCTCCCATCATGGCACAACCCATTGAAGATGAGAATAACCTTGAACACCAACTTCAACGCTTGAACGATCTCTTTCAGAACTTTGTAAACCCACCACAGCGACCTATGATGCGAGATCACTATAATCCCGCTGCGGTGGCAATTGAACCCCGAGTACGAATCCCAATTGGAGGACCCGATTCTGATCTAAAGCCCAATATGATTCATGCCATACCAAAGTTCCATGGGCTTAACTCTGAGGATCCATTCCAACACATTAAACAACTCAAGCATCTGGCCCAGACTTTCGGGTCAGATGTACAAAACCGGGATATCCTACTCATGAAAATGTTTTCGTTCTCCCTCTTGGACAAGGCCGGGCACTGGTATCAGACTCAGACCCGCCCGATCAACACTTGGGAGGAATTACAGTCTGAATTTTTGAAAAAATTCTTCCCTGTTGGCCAGACGAATGCCTTGCGCCACCAGATCACTCATTTCACTCAACAACAGGGAGAACCTCTTCACGAAGCTTGGGATCGATTCCTAGATCTCATGCGAAAATGTCCCCATCACGGAGTTCCTAAGTGGGAACAAGTCCAGTCTTTTTGCCAGGGACTCCGTGAGGATATTCGTCTAATCGTCAATGCAACATGTGGAGGAAACATCATGGGCCAACACGAGGACACGGTGTGGGAGATTCTCGAAAACATGTGCGAGAACTCCATAAACAATGAATCCTTGGGCTTATTCGACAGGACGAATGCCCGCGCATCGACGAATCTAAGAGGGACACATGAGACGCAGGACCTGTCCACTTCTGTTGACCTGGAATTGATGGCCAGTCGGTTGGACAAGGTCTCTATCATAGAAAAGAAGGTGGACGAGCTAACTCGACATTTGCAGCAAGCCACCTCTGCACAAAACTCTTTTGCACGACCTCCTCTGGCAAGGGAAACAGTGCAAAACATCTATCACCAACCTGCCAAGGGGATGGGCCCCTATCCACCCCCGTCTACCTCCCAGACCGGAGTGACCTCCGATCCCGTCTACTCGAGTTGGGGGAACTCTGAACCCTCGTATTCTGACTTTCCTGAGGTTTCTCAGAACTGCGAGGACCTCAACGCCATCCAGAACGACCCATACTCCAATACCTACAACCCTGGATGGCGAAATCATCCTAACTTTCAGTGGGCGGGAAACTCTCAAAAACCACCATATCAACCCCGCCCACAAGCTCCTCGTCCATATCAGCCGCCTCAGCCTCGGCCCAATCCCACCTACCAATCTGGGCAAAATCAGGATCAACTGACTCTTATCCTTCAAACGCTGGCTGACATTCAAAAAATGAATGCGGCAATGCAAAAACAGCACAAGGACGAGATCACAGAGGTTCGCAACCAACTGGCCCAGATGGCAAATTCTCGCCAACCTGGCACCCTTCCTTCGCAACCTCTGCCCAACCCAAATAATGTGCCGACCCAGAGGCGCATTATGAATCCAAATCCAGGCCACGCACATTTGATTTATCAGGCCCCTGCTACTCCATCACCAGACAGGATGGAGGCTTCTACATCTTATGCAGAATTTCAGCAGCAGCCACCTCTCCTACCTAACCCAAACCAAAGTCAGGCTGGATTAAACTCTGTAACAACACGTAGTGGTAAAACAACACAAGACCCACATTATCTGAACCACTCCAAGCCTGATAATCGCCAAGACCCTAGGGTAGTCATCCAAGATACTACTGTCCCAGATCAAGAACCTGGACCTATCCTAGAGGAACCAGCTAGGATCCCATTTCCTGAGGCCTTGACCAAAGGAAAAAGGACAACCAAACCTGTGGCTCCTGAGGAGGATCTGGTCAAGCTCTTTGAACAGGTCCAGATAAACATCCCGTTGATGGATGCAATCCGCCACATACCGGCTTACGCAAGATTCTTGAAAGACATATGTACACCTAAACGTAAGCCGCGAACCAAGGATGGGAATCCGATTGTACTGTCAGAGCAAGCCAGCTCTGTCATCCTGAGCAAACTCCCACCCAAGGCTAAAGACCCAGGAACCCCCTTGATTTCTTGTAAAATTGGTGAAACCCAACTTGATAGAGCCCTACTAGACCTAGGTGCCTCCATAAATTTAATACCTACATCCCTCCTTGACCACCTTGAAGAATCTGAACTTAAACCCACTGAGGTAACATTGCAGTTAGCTGATCGATCCATCAAGTCACCCAAAGGTATACTCGAGGATGTCATTGTTAGGGTACGAGATTTTTATTTCCCAGTGGACTTCATAGTACTGGACATGGATGCACCTAAGAACCCAAGGGACACACCAATCATATTAGGGAGACCCTTTCTGGCCACTGCTAGGGCCAATATAAACTGCGAAGAGGGCCAGATAGAATTAAAATTTGGGAATCAAAATCTGAAGATCGACATTTTCAAAGCCCAACAAGGGATTAATTGCGGGGTTATAGAGGAAATTTGTGATGTCAAAGCCGTGGTTGATGAACTGCACATAGAGGACAACCTGATTATTCCTGATCAACCACTAGAAAATCAAAAACCGCTAACAGAGGAGTGCGAACACAATCTAGACACACCTATGACTCCTACCATTGCTCCCGATACAAACCCTGAACCACCCGCTGCTGCTGACAATCCTGTCATGGAACTCAAGCCCCTTCCTGAACATCTAAAATATGTCTTTTTGGATTCAAATCAAACGTTTCCTGTGATTATCAATTCTCGACTCACACCTGACCAGGAACTCCGTTTGATTTCTGTTCTCCAGCAACATCATAGAGCCATTGGATGGACTCTAGATGATTTGACTGGTATAAGCCCTTCATACTGCACGCATCGAATCTATACAGAAGAAGGCTCACGACCTTCAAGAGAAATGCAAAGGCGACTAAACCCTAACCTACAGGAGGTCGTGAAAAAGGAGATCATTAAGTGGTTAGATGCAGGGATCATCTACCCGATCTCCGACAGTCGTTGGGTGAGTCCAACACAAGTGGTACCTAAGAAGGCAGGACTTACCATCATCACGACAGAAACCGGGGAAGTCATTCCTACCCGAATAGCTAATTCGTGGAGAGTCTGCATTGATTACAGAAGACTAAATTCCTCCACGAAGAAGGATCATTTCCCACTACCGTTTATTGATCAGATCCTCGAGAAACTAGCGGGAAATAGATTCTTCTGCTTTCTTGACGGGTACTCCGGTTACAATCAGGTGGCAATCCATCCAGAGGACCAAGAAAAGACCACATTCACCTGCCCCTTCGGGACGTACGCGTTTCGAAGGATGCCATTCGGTCTCTGCAATGCACCTGCAACTTTTCAGCGGTGCATGCTTGCCATATTCTCAGATATGGTAGGTGACTATCTGGAAGTCTTCATGGATGACTTTTCAGTTTTTGGACAATCATTTGACGATTGCCTCCAACACTTGGTCCATATACTCAGGCGGTGCATCGAGGTGAATTTGGTTCTTTCCTGGGAAAAGAGCCATTTCATGGTGCCTGAGGGAATTGTCCTGGGACATTTAATCTCAGAGAAAGGCATCCAAGTGGATCGAGCTAAGGTTAACCTGATTTCCAAGCTCCCTATGCCTAGCTCGATTAAGGACATCCGATCTTTTTTGGGGCACGTCGGTTTCTACCGTCGATTCATCCCTGATTTCTCCAAAATCGCGCGCCCCCTGACCAATCTGCTTTCCAAGGATGTGCCTTTCGGAATTTCCAAGGAATGCACTCAAGCATTTGAGATCTTACGTGACCGAGTCACCCAAGCCCCAATCCTACAGTCCCCTGATTGGTCTCAACCCTTTGAGATCATGTGCGATGCATCTGACTTCGCTGTAGGAGCGGTTTTGGGGCAGAAAATTGACGGGAAACCTGTGGTCATTTACTACGCCAGTAAAACACTGGATGAGGCTCAGCGTAACTATACGGTTACTGAGAAAGAGCTGCTGGCCGTAGTATTTGCCCTGGAAAAATTCAGATCATACCTTCTGGGTTCCCGTGTTATCATATACTCGGATCACACAGCTGTGAGGCATCTCCTAGCCAAGAAGGACGCAAAACCTCGATTAATCTGCTGGATCTTGCTGTTGCAAGAATTTGACATCGAGATTCGCGACAAGGCGGGAAAGCACAATGTGGTAGCTGATCATTTATCCCGCCTTCCTCCTGAAATTATTGATCCGTCCGGACCTATTACAGAACATTTTCCTGATGAGCACCTCCTGACTATCAGTACAAGTCTTCCATGGTTCGCCGATATTGTTAATTACCTGGCATCACATCAGATTCCGCCCGATTGGTCGAAGGCCAAAAAGGACAAATTGCGTTCTGATGCCAAGTATTACCTATGGGAAGACCCGTATCTCTTCCGCATTGGTGCTGATCAGATAATCCGACGATGCGTCACGGAAGTGGAAATCAAAGACATACTCTCATTTTGCCATGACCAGGCATGCGGTGGACATTTTTCGGGACATAAAACCACATCGAAAGTCCTCCAGTGTGGTTTCTACTGGCCCACAATTTTCAAAGATGCATACAATCACTGTAAGGCATGTTCCCGTTGCCAGACTCTAGGCAACATGAGCCATAGAGACATGATGCCTCTACAGCCGATCTTGGTATGCGAAATTTTTGATATTTGGGGGATTGATTTCATGGGACCCTTTCCTACCTCGGATGGCTTCGAATACATTTTACTCGCAGTTGATTATGTTTCCAAATGGATAGAAGCCATTCCGACTCGAACCAACAATCATAAAGTCGTTATAAAATTCCTTCATCAAAACATTTTCTCAAGGTTCGGGATTCCGCGTGCTATAATTTCCGACGGAGGGACCCATTTTACAAACGCTCAGTTCAGGTCACTGATGATCAAATACGGGGTGTCACACCGAATCTCTACTCCTTACCACCCCCAAACTAATGGTCTAGCTGAGCTATCTAATCGAGAGATCAAGAAGATCCTTCAGGTTACTGTTCGACCTGATAGAAAAGATTGGTCTTCTCGGCTTCCGGAAGCATTGTGGGCCTATAGGACCGCCCACAAGACCCAATTAGGAATGTCTCCCTTCAGACTAGTGTACGGGAAGGCATGTCACCTCCCCGTCGAATTGGAGCATAAAGCCTATTGGGCAGTACGGACCTGTAATCTCGACCTTTCTAAGGCTGGAACCCACAGAAGATTTCAAATGAGCGAGATCGATGAATTACGCCACGACGCATATGAGAACTCGCGAATTTACAAAGAACGGGTTAAAGCTTTTCACGACAAACACATTTCTAGAAAGGTCTTTCATCCTGGTCAAAAAGTTTTACTCTTTGATGCTCGACTCAAACTATTCCCAGGAAAGCTAAGATCCAAGTGGGTCGGACCCTACCTAGTCCGCCAAATCTTCGGAAATGGAGCTATTGAAATCAGCCCACTCAGCCACGATTCTGAACCATTTGTCGTGAATGGGCAGAGACTCAAGCCGTTCATTGACATGACCGATATAGATTTGACTGAGTCATCCTTTACCCTCCTTTCCTCTTGAGCTCATTACGCCCAGCCGATGGCGTAAAACTCAGCGCTTAACGGGAGGCAACCCGTCATTCTTTGAAAAACCTGAAACCGTTTCTGACATCGCTATGCGGAACTCATATTGCACTTTAGGGTTCATCCATTAGAACAGCCGACTTCACCTCAGGTATACCTACCCGAGATTAGAAATCGTTCGCAACAAGTCGCTTCGACCCATTCACTCACCACACACCTGTCCTAACACATGAACTAAGCTGAATTCGAACCCACCTAATTTACAATGGGGACATTGCAAATCTTAGGCATGGGGGGGTATGAAAGTGCAAAATGTCAGAAAATTCATATCAAGAAAGGGTTTCATTCATAAAAAAAAAAAAAAAAAAAAAAAAAAAAAGGACTTGATAGAGGGGAGGAACAATTCAGGGTCATACAAATGAGAGGAGGAAAAGAAAGAAAAATGACAAAAAGAGCAAAAATAAAGAAAGGAGCACAAAAGGAAAAGAAAAAGAAAAAGTCATTAGTAAAAGATTAAGGGGTTAACTGAAGTTCTAGACCGAGTCAAGAAAAAGAAAAGAAAAATGCTACAGAGATATAACAAGAGATTAGCGGGAACGCTGGTCTTAGGCCTCTTGGGCTAGATTTTTAGCTTAAAAATTCACGTATCCGTTAAAATCTGGACAATCCTCAAGAGGTTGAGGAAAATGCGAAGCTTAAGTATTAGGTCTAAGGCTTAGGAAGTATTCGGCCTCGTTAACTGACCTCCGGTTTGCGGGATTCGGTAACCTAAGCACCCAAATTCACACACAGTCTGGTTCAGTGCGCATAAATATTCAAAACACGCAAGAGCGTTTAATATTCTGAAAAAGTCACCTAGATTAGGAGCGGCCAATCAACACAAGTTGATTTGGACAAGTTCCCAGCGCGGAGAGGCGGGAAATTCCCCTCGAAGATGCGTAACAACATATCGTCTCCTCGGTGCTTGTCTCTTAGGATATTTAAATATCCTACTGGGGGCATGTAAGCACTCTGCTGGTTCAGATACCATGGGTGGCATTATCACGAAATGTCGATCGCCAGGGTCTGAATTCGGCCACGGAACGCCATGGGCGGGATTATCTCGAAATCTCGAAAGCCAGGGTTCCGGGGGTTGCCATGGGCGGGATTATCTCGAAATCTCGAAAGCCAGGGACCCTTGAGGATTGATGATGGGGACGAGGAATCCGATACAGACCGTGTTGAGAAGCTAATCCGAAGCTAGAAATAAAAAGAAAAGAGAGAGAAAAGCTCTCCAAACAAATAAATCCTCTATCTCTCTCTTACAAAAAAAAACGCACTGCAAACTGAGCGTAGGCTAAAAATGTCTCAAGCACGGGTGCTTTAACCGCAGAGTCCAACAAACCCTAGGATAGTTTTTGTGGGCCGTAGAAACCTTTGCAAAGGACTGAGGCTAAAGCAGAACAGGTCCAGATTTTGGTTGGTACTTGAGTACCTCTAGGCCTATTGTCGGCATTCCTACCTAATCACAAAAGAAGCACTTATCATAACTAAGGACACTTTGGGTCTAGAATGGAAGTTAAAACTTTGAAATTTTGCTAAGGGACTAGCAAAAGCTAGGCATGGGGGTATGATGAGAGCCTCATCATGAGCCATAACTAGCTCATTTTGACCTAATAAAGAAGATAAAAGCTCCTACATAACCTAGAAGAAGGCTTAACTAAAGGAACAAGTGCTCTGAGAAGAAAACATGAAATAAAGGTTAAAACTGCAATTTTACCATTGCAGTACATAAACGGGATTTCTCAGAAGCAAAACATAGGTCAAATAGTCCAAAGTGGGTTGAATTAATCAGAAATGGGTTTATGTGCAATCTAAGAATTAAATGACACTTGGTAACCCTAAAACAGACCCGCTTAAATTAACAAGGTTCCAGTCAGAATAAAAATCAAGCAAACCCTCTAAAAATCATAGAAAAACATCCTCTGGGGTTTAGAACACTTAATTTGGCCTTTGGAACCTAGTTTGACCTAGATTAGGGTCTTAGCTCTTCAATTAACCTAATTTGGGTTTTTACGCAAAATGTCCAGTCAAAAGAGGTCAAACCTAAAATCCAACTTCACCATTGGATTCTTTAGGGCCAAATTAGGTTTGTACCAAAATTTGGACCTAAGGGGAGGTCATCTTGACCTACTTTGCAAGTTAGTACACCCAAATCACAAAGAGGTCCCTATCTTTTGAATATCCTTGCAGAGAGCCCCCTAGGTTCCTCGCCTTCTTTGCAAACCGGTCCTGCCGCCATTGCTAGGGCAGAACCGAGCTCCGACGAAGTTTCGAGAGAGATGGCTCTCTAATTCCTCAGAGATTCTCTCCCAGAAATGGAAGGGAGATTCTCTGAGGAATTCCCTTCCTTCTAAAGCCAATCAAATTCGCTGGTGTGAACCCAATCTCTCGTGCGAACGCACGAGAGATGTGGGTATCTTTCTTCCTTCCAACTTCGGCGAACCGGCTGACCTAATTGCGCGTCTTTCACGCTCTGATAGGAGCGGCCAGCACCTATAAAACACCCCTCGGACCCAGCCACTCATCTTGAGCTTGATTTGGCCGAGTTTCCCCCTTCAATTCCTCTCCTCCTGCTCGGCCAAATACCCCAGCTAGCTCCGGCGAGCCCCCCTCCCCTCCCTCTTCGCTCTGCCACAAAACCAGTGGCAGAGTTAGCTTCCTGACCTCCCTCCGCGTCGCGCAGTACCAGCGCACGCCGCCTCAGCCCCGTCGTCGCTGCCGTTCTCCCCCACTGGGCGTCATCTTCTCCGGCGACAGCAAGTACTGCTGTCCGCCTTCTGTCCCCTTTCGTCCTTACAATTAGGTTAGAACTCCTCTCCATCCTATCCTCTCTCTTTTCCCCCTGTTATCTCATCTGATTACCCCTCGACCGACGCTGACCACCCTCATCTTCCACATCACCGACCGAACTCCGGTGAGCCGCCCACACCACTCCGCCACTCCACACGGCTCGCCAACCACCTCGTGAGCTCCGCCTCACCACCAGGAACTCGCTCCACCCCACAACTGCCACTCCAGACCTCCATAACCACCCCCCGAACAACCCACCATCTCCGGCCACAGGTTAACCTAGGCGGGCACGCCTAGGCCGACCGGCAACCTGCAGCATCACCCACCGCCTTTGCCGTGCTACGGCGAAGGTTTCCAACTATTCTAATTGGGCCAATAGGCCGTTCTGTGGAAGCTCAGGTGAACGCCCCGGCCGCCATTAACAGTCGAAGCAGCAGGAAGCTTGGAGCAGCAGCAAGCGTCAGGCTTCCCAGGCGGCAGGTGCAGCAGACTCTCGCAAGTGTTGCGAGGTGACTGAGTTCAGCAAGGAGCACCAGCAGGGCCTTCAGCGTGGGCAATTGCACACGAGAGTCTGCGGGCGCACGCAAAGGAAGGGCGGAACGTTTAGTCCCACATCGTGGAATCTCAAGGCACAGGTATGGTATAAAGAGTTTTTGTGATATACGTTTACTGCCTCGAAAGCACAGGGGTGAGGTCCCTCACTGACCCCACCCACCTCGTCCGCGGCCTGACCACGCGGACCTGGCGGATCCGACCCGACCTAGACCTACGCACTCCTCGCGCATCACACACCTGCAGGTGTGCCTGGTCCCGGGTACGATCCGACCCGATTGAGACTGTGGCTCTGGTAGAGCGGTTAGAGTGAATTGCTTGAGAGAGAGACACGCGCGGGTAGAGGGAGAAGGGTTAGGTTTTGTTCCCCTGTGCAGGCAGGCTGATTGCAGGAGAAGGACGTGGCCGCTGCAGAAGAAAGGAGAAGCAAGACAAAGAAGAAGAAGAAGGCAACGAAGAAAGGAGAAGCAAGACAGAAGAAGAAGAAAGAAAGAAGTCTTCGCAGGCGAAGGAGGAAAACAGAAAGGTTAGAAGTCTTCGCAGGAGAAGAAGAAGAAGGACAAGGGAAGATTGCAAAGAGATCCGAAAGGCAAAGCAGAAGAAGAAAAAGAGAAAGAAAGATCACATTTAAGACGTCTGATACATAAATCAGACGTCTAATTCTATTTTTTTTACATCTTTCTTAAAAACTCTTTGAATCAATTATATTTGCATTTAACAGTTGTATTCTTGGGTTTTACAAAGTACTGAGTTTGCTCCCTATGTTCGACCCCGGATACTCTAGTTGTTCGAGTAATAAAATTATTTGTTTAAACGTTTTGTCGGTTCTACTGCAACGTAATACGCCTTTAAATCCGCACAGAAACGTTGACAACAGGCAACATACACGATGATTTTCAATGAAAACCGCCATGTTTGTCAATGCAGCCACCAATAAGATAGTTTTAGAATAGTTGCCTATAGATTTTGCTATAGATGACAGATCAGTCCACGTTAGTGGAGTGCTAATTAACTTAAGTACATGTAAAGCATGCCTCATTGGACTGCAATTAGATTTAAGTGTTAGTTTATATTAATTAGAGAATACTTTGGCAAAATTCGATACATATATATTTATGTAGGGTTTTGAGTGCAACTTTCACCATCCCCTCCACTAGCAGCAGAGTCATGCCTCTCGCAACCTATCAACAGCAGCACCTTATTGCACGGGCATTGTTGGAGGAGATCTCGCATCGCTTAAACCAAATGAGGGAAAGTCGAGGAAGATCTGTTAAAGAAGATGCTTGCACGTTGGGTTCAAGAGATAAAAGAAGAAGAATTACATACGATGGGGGCCATCGTCTCTTCCATCCTTCATCCCTGCGGAGAAAGCAAACATGGTTCCTAGAGAGTGCACTGCGGATTAAAGACAACTTCGTCTATGCCGCCTACCCCCAGGTGGTGCTCTGTGATATAGAGCATCACCACCACCACCAGCACCTACCCGTCACCTCCACCCATATCATCTTTTTCCTCCAATCACCGCGTACTCAGAGAACCACCAACGCCACTACCATCCACCCCCACTGTGAGCACAATCGACCGCCACCCACGTCCTCACCTTCATTCTCCTTCCCTCTCTCTCATGGAGATGCACACCATCCATAAAGCATGAGCCTCACGCGACCGCTCCACCTTCATCAAGTCACGCACTACCTGTGCTCAAGCAGTGCATCCTAGCTCATGCTTGTAGCTGCACCAGTAGCAACTGCATGCCCGCGCTCTAGCCCGCACACGTGTGCAGCCACCTAGCAGCAATCACACGCCCTTGCATGCGCACACTCAGCCCTTGCACTCCCAACTACGTGCACCTAGCCAGCTCCCTCTCTTTCTTCTTCTTAGTCCTCTCTGCCAACCAAGGGAACCTAAACCACCCAAAGAGCAGCCACCTCATCTGGCCACCAAACTTTGGTCCATTGATGCCATTAACCTCGCCTCACCCTCAGGAACTCACCAACGGCTGCACCAAGCACATGTTTGTAGTGGTAAATCGGTGTTTAAAAGTGTTGCATTGTAGTACAGCTGAAATAGCATTCAAAATAGATATAATTTTATTAGTCGAATGAATTTATGAGCTCGAACACAAGGAGCAAATTGGAATTTAGAAATCAAGATCACAATTTAAACTTGAAAGGAATTATTACACTGGCCGTAATAGAGTGCAAAAATATGGGAGTAAAATGGTGAAGTAGATCACCAAATACTCCTACAATATCACCAAATGATTCAATATATAAATATGTAATGAGGCTAAAATATGTTGTCTGATTCCTTAATCAGACGACTTAAATGTCTGAGTTCCTTTTCTCTTTCTCTGCCTCTATCTTCTCTTTCCTTCTTCTTCTTCTTTGCCTTCTATCTTCCTTTGCTTTTATGATCTTTCTCTTTCTCTTCTTTCTACCTTTGCCTTCCTTCTTCCTTAGCTTCGCCTTCTTCTTCCTTCTCTACCTTTGCTTTTTCCTTCTTTGAGATCCTTCTCTTTCTCTTTAGCTTTCAGCTTCTTCCTTCTTCTCTTTCTCTGTCGTCTGCCTTCTCTTCTTCCTCTTCTGGCCTTGGCTTCAGCTTCTACCTTAGCTTCTCTTTCTCTTCAGCTTTCACCTGCAGCAAAACCTACCCCTACCCGCACGTAGCTCTCCTCTCTTTCTCTCTTAGGTTCCGCTTTCGTAGAGCCACATAGACAATCAAGTTATCGGGTTAGGTGTGTACCTGGGACCAGACCAACTATTGTGCGGTGGTGGGCAAGGAGTTAACAGGTCAAGTAATCGGGTCGTGGCCAGGTCTGCGTGGGTAGTGCTGCGGACGAGTCCATGAGAGTGGGGAGGAGGACCTCACCCTCAGGGTTGGAGGCAGTAAGCCTCTAAAACAAAATGCTTTTATGCACACAAGGGCACCCTTCTACTTCCAAGATGGGACTAAATCTCTCACCATACTTTGCACAGCACAGCAGCAGATGACTTCACAATTGGAGAGGTTGCAGAGGCTGAAGCCTTTACTTGATGGGTTAGATGCATGTGCGCCTTGATTCTGCACACCTGGGGGTAGCAATCCAGGACAGACCGAGACCAGGGACAGCAGTTCAAGCTTCAAGATTCACAACAATGGCGGCAGTCATCCTGAACCTGAAATCAATAGTACAACCTCATGGCCAAGTTAAATTGCTCAGGGAGCATCGTCGGACCACAGCGAATGTGATGGGGATGTTGGCGTGGCTCAGGGGTCCGTGTACAACCATGCCTAGAGCATACTATGTACGTAGGTGTGGGTGTGTTTGGGGGTGCATTTCGATGAGTGGAGAAGTGATATGAGTGAGGGGAAGTGTTCAGTGGAGTAAGGGGAAGCTTATTGGCTTGTCGGAGAGGATTGGGATGGACTGTGAGGTGGAGCGGCCTCGTCGGAGTTGGTGGCCGAAGATGAAGGAGATGGAGGTGATGGAGGTCGGTAGTGGTCGATTTTGGGAGATAGAGAGTGGAGAAGGTAGAGGGGAGAGAGAACTTACCTAGGGTGTTAGGAGAAGATGGGGGTAGGAGTGACGTCCGTCGAGGTGTAGCCGACATCAGAGACGAGGAGTGGCTCCAGTGGGGGTTGGACGGCAAGGACGAAGAGAGGGCGACGTCTGCCGGTACGGCAAGGCGAGGACAAAATCAAGGAAGAGGAATCAGCCTCAAGTGTGGTGGTCGAATTTGGAGGAGGAGTAAGGGAGGTTGCCAGACATCAAGGAACCTACGACCGTAAGGAGAAGAGAGAATCAGAGTTGTTCACGGCTGATTTCGAGTGTAGAGGAGTCGGGGCGATCTGGGCTTCTTTATATAGAGCCCTGAAGGTCGATTAGGGCTTGCGAAGCAAGCTTACCAAGCAAGGAAAGCCACCGGGGAAGGAATCCACTAGGATACCCATGTCTCTCATGCGTTCGCATGACAGATTGGGAAGGAATCAAGGATCAAAGATGGGTTTAGATTGGGGCATTTTCTCAGAGAATCTCCATTCCAATTTTAGAGGAAATCCTCTGAGCAATCAAGGAGAACTCTCCTTCCAAAGCTCACCAGAGTAGGATTCCTCCGCTACAATGGCGGAGGGACCTAATTACAAAAATGATGAAGCTAGGGGACAGTTTGTAAGGTTCTTTTGAAGGATAAGGGCAGAAATGTAATCAGGATGGACATTTTTGCAAACTAGGTCAAGGCAAATTGATCTTGGGTCTAAATTTCGATACAAACCTAATATAGACCTCAAGAACCCGATGGTGAAGTTGGATTTTGGGTTTGACCACGTTTGACTAAGAAATTTATTCAAAAACCCAATTTAGGGTAGATATTTGTCTAAGACCCCATTCTTGGTCAAGATGGGTTCCAATGGCCAAATTGAAGTTTCTAAGCCCTACAGAATATTTTTCCTTGACTTTTAGATGGTTGAGGTGAATTTTATCTTGACTAGAGTCTTGGATAATCAAGCTAGTCTGTTTTAGGGTTCAAGAAGTCATTTAACTCACTGGATACATACAAACCCTTTTCTGTCTAATCTAGCCCACTTATTATCTTATTAAGACCCTTTGACCTTTGTTTAGTCTTTGAGAAAACCTGTTGTTGTACTACATTAGTAAAATTGTAGTTTTAGCCCTAGTTTCTTATTTTTCTCTCAGAAAGGTTATGTAGTGAACTAAGACCTTTAGTTGGTTATGTAGGAGCTTTTATCTCTTCATTGTGTCAAAATGAGCTAGTTAGGGCTTATGATGGTGTTCCCATTAGCACACCAGCAGTCCGTGCACCCCACGACCAATACCCACCGTCGGCGGGCTCTTCCTTGACATCCGGCGACCTCTGGCCATCTCCGTTGATGCCATGACCAACATCGCGAAGCTCTCTGAATGCTTAACCTCCTCGGAGCTTCGCATGCCCGATCGCGACCACCTCTTCGCGCAAGCACAAGATGAAGATTTCCTCTATTTTGGGTTTAATTTATATTTACATTACATGCCATTGAAGAGAGATGGACTTTTGATTTTTGGATTTTTAAATTGATGTGAATTTCCAAGGATACACTTATGTTTTCTTGAATTGGCTTGACTTATGTTTTTCACATCATTTAGCATTGAAATTGGATTCAAATTTGAATGCAACTAAAAATTATATGACATGCCACAAATCATGCATGATCTACATATTTTTGGTGCTTGATTTCTGATGTGAAATTTATACAAATAGCCTTGAACTTATTTAATCGGAAGGGACATTCAAAGTAGCATATTCATTAAATTGATTTTGCGAATACTTCTGTAAACATGATGGCTCTACACTCATGAATTTATAGTAATCGTTCCTCCCTGTGGATATGGCCTAATCCATTGTTGTTAGGTTTACTGATAATTAGTTTTGTTCAGGATTTTTCCACCATGTAATTTCACTATGACGACACAATATCTTTGCCAAGCGAAAAACGCCCGATCAAATGGCGTTGTCATCGGGGAGGCAATCGATGCGATAACTTCACCTGACTTTATTTCTAATTATTTCATGTTCTGCATTTATCTTATCATTCTTTATCTTTTCTATGTAGGAATTTGACGAGGTGACAGGCGTATCTTGCAGACGGTGTCTACCTTGACCGACATCTACACGCGGAGATAATCACAAGAGCCTGTGGGCTTGATCCCATACGTTTGGAGATGCATGGAGGACCTTCTAGGAGGATTCTTCCTCTTAGACTTCTGATTTAGAATTTTGGAGTAGACTGTTTAGGATTAGCCTAGTTTTCTGTTTTCTCACCCTTGTACTCTGGTGCTAGTTTGTGGAGGAGTGTCCCTAATTCTTTAGATTCTAGGATCATTCTATGGTAGTTAGATATTTTCATTGTGCACTTATTTTTACAGAAAAAAAAAGAAAAAGAAAATCTGAACTACCTACTAGAAGCTGCATATCCATAGGACGACCATCTAGGATTGCTTGAGTACCATCTAGATTTTCTTACTGCATTGCGTGCATTTTTGCATAGAAGAGTGCTGGAGCAAGGTATGAATTTCCTTTCTTACTGCACAGTTATCTGCACACGCATTGCACCTGAACATAATTGAAGAAGACCACTTAAACAATTTTGAAAAGAATAATCAAGTGGTCATATTGCTTCTGGAGAATAAGATAAAATATACAGGAAGTGTTTGAATAACTTGATTGAGATTTTCAAAAGAAAAATAACTTTTCATTGTGAATGCACAATTCTTGCACTGAGCACGCACTATAAGCACTACACTAGGACATAGACCCTTAAGGCTATAGGCATCGATATCTTTATCGGTGCAAACCCACCTATCTAACTTTGAAACAGTGGTATTAATGTTTGCCCGAGTGATTTGATACTCTAAGGAGGGGGACACCCCTTAAAGGAATTCAAGGGTAGTTAAGAGGCACCGCAAATGCATTGCCTAAAAGGAAGGGCTTGCCTACTTGCATCCCTTGGTTCAATCATTGGAGTACCATTTTACTTGAGCATCTGAGAATATCATTGCAGCAAAGTCTATGTCTTTAGGGCACTCGAAGGGCAATTTAGGGTGTGTAATTACTTGACAACTTGATTGATCACCCAAAAAGGACTAAAAGCAGCCTCAACCTTCTTAACAGTCATTGACTAGAAATTTCAAGTGCCTTATTTCTCTTATACCACTTACATGAGATCAGAGAAAAACTACCTTGACTATATTTGGCCAAACTGAAGAGTTGGAAGAGGGCTTAAAGAACTTTAAATCAGCAAAAGACATCTTGCCTTGTGTTTGCTTGGTATATGTTTGGTTGGCACTCTCTTAGAAATAGTCGTCTCTTCAACCCTGAGCCTGAGAGAATTATAAGGAACAATAACCAAGAAAGAAGAAAAATGGCTGAAGAAAGACCTGAAGAAGAGATTAGGGTTGGTGAAAATCAGAGAACCTTGAGAGACTAATTCCTCCCTACAACCCACCAATCCCTACCTATCCGAAGACCTAGAGTGGATAACCCATATGAAATCAAGAGTAGCACCATATCTTTATAACCATCTTTTTGTGGTACTGCTAGAGAGGATCCCTACAGGCATCTTGAGGAATTCATCGAGGTCAGTTCCACGGTGAAGCTCCAAGGCTTTACTAATGTAGCCCTTATGGGGACTCTATTTCCATTCCACTTAAAGGATAAGGCCAAGCACAAATATCATACCCTTGATGCAAGGGTAAATGATTGGGCGACCCTTAATGGAGAATTCTTGAAAGGGTATTTTCCAATGAGTAAGACCAACCATTACAGAAGAGAGATTATGGGTATTACTCAATAGGATGGGTAGCAATTTCACGAGACTTGGGAGTGCTTTAATGACCTTCTTAGGTTATGTCCCCACCATCAAGTGCTAAGATGGCAGTTGGTCGAAAGGTTCCATAATGGATTATCTAAAAGGCACAGGCAAACCGTTGTTGCAACCTGCGCATGAACCTTCATGACCAAAATTGAGGATGAAGCCTGGGCATTATTCGAAACATTAAGTGACAATTCCATACATATATCCTCTGCTTATTAATAAAGAAAACCATCAATTTTGCAAAGGAATATAGAGGCACATGAAGTCGAGGCTACTCAGGATTTGTCTTATCAGATTCAATTATTGAATAAAAACATTGATAGGCTTTTAGCAAACCCTAGATGAACCTGCAAGTGGCCTCTATCTTTTAGGCTTCAAGTCAATGCTCCATTTTCCAAAGCACATTGCACGCCACTGTAGAGTTCCACTAGGCAAATCAATTCCCTGAGTTGATTCAGAGCAACCTGAACACGGCCCAAGGTTTCCACCCACCTCCTCCTAATGACCCATATTCTAATGCCTATAATCCAAGGTGGCGGAACCATCCAAACTTGTCATCGAAGAAAGGTGATGCTTCTAACTCAGGGAATACAAGACTCCTACCTCCCCAACCTATATACTAGCCATCCTATGAAAACCCTCCTCAGCATAAGCCTTCTGAGATGGAGGAACCTAAGCCATGATGAAAGTGATGCAAGAGCATCAGAATATGGTCATCCAATCTCATAATAAGAAGATTACTGATAGGCAATTCCAAATTGGTCATCTTATTAAGGTAGTTAGGCAGTGTGATCCAGGGAGGTTTCCTAGGTCTTTTGAGGAGAACCTAATGGTCAAGGGGGTCATATTCAAGGAGCACACGCAAGCTGTGGCCGTGTTATGGAGTGGAAAGAAAAGTGACAAGCCTAATGGCACTCCTACGATCACGTCTCAGATTCCCCTCCTGCACCAGAACTGACTTCCATCTCCATTGAGGAAGAGCCACACTCCTCTCGCTTGCTTGAAATCACCCACCCTGAGGATGTCATCAGTCCGCCACCCCTCTCCTGCCATGTGGACCCCTCTACCTCGAAGCTATGGGTGCCCTATCCAGATCGCCTATCTACTCCTGGGGAATCTTCTGTTGACTCATCTGGAGACAAGGATTGGATGGAGGAGATTATGGACACTTTCTGGGAAGTCCTTATCAACTTGCCTCTATTGGAAGTTATCAAATAGATCCCATCCTATGCCAAATTTCTAAAGGACCTGTGTACCCAAAAGTGCCTATCTAGGAGATAGGTCAAGCCAAGGTCATCCTGCCTGACCATGTTATCATCGTTCCCCAGCAATGTGCACCCCCCAAAATGGAAGACCTAAGGGCCCCATATATTTCAGTGGGTATAGGTAGCCAACACATTGACTAGGCTCTAGTAGATCTGGGTGCCAGGGTGAACATTTTATCGAGCTCCATCTACGAGCTTTTGGGAGGAGGTGAGTTAAAGCCTAGTCCAGTCATCCTCCAGGTCACTGATAGATCACTTAAGCCACCACAGGGATTACTGGAAGATGTCCTGGTGAAAGTGGAGGACTTCTTCCCTATTGACTTTCTTGTGCTAGATACTCACCCATCTAATAAGCACACCAAGCCGTCCATTATTCAGGGATGCCCCTTCCTGGCCATAGCCAATGCCTCTATAAATTGTAGATTAGGGGCACCTAAAATGGTCTTTGGAAACAAGAGGATCTAGTTGAATGTTTTGATACTTACGAGCAATCCGGATTTGAAGATTGTTCACTGATTGCGGCTGTTGATGAAATAATTAAGGAGACTATTCCAGCACTCCTATGTAGAGATCCCCTTCAAAAGGTCATATCTAAGGACCATCCTCTAATTATTAAAGAAACTGAAGGGAAATACCCGAATTAGAAGAGCTGCTAGAAATACACACAGTGTCTCTGTCCCCACCCTAGATTGTGAAGGTAGATTTGCTACCTAAGGCAGGAACATCTCAACTTAAACCCTCAAACCAAAATGCTCTTGAGTTGGAGCTGAAACCCCTACTGAGCACATTGAAGTATGCTTTCCTTGCCCTAAATGACACGCTCCTTGTTATTATCTCATCTGCATTATCTGAATCACAGGAGGGAGCTCTGCCTGAGTGTCTACAAAGGCACAAGGAAGCAATTGCTTGGTCAATTGCTGATATTAAGGGTGTTGATCCATCCCTTTGCATGCATCATTTATACACGGACGAGTCCGTGAAACCCTTCCGAGACATGTAGAGAAGGCTCAACCAAAATATGCAGGAGGCTATTAAAAAGGGGATTCTGAAATGGTTGGATGCAGGAATTATTTATCCCATTTCAGATAGTAAATGGGTCAGTCCTATTCATGTGGTGCCCAAAATGGCAAGAATCACTATGGAAGAGAACGACCAAGGAGAGTTGGTAACCACTAGACCCTTAACTGTTTGGAGGGTCAGCATTGATTACCACCGTTTGAACATGGCTACCTAGAAAGACCATTTCCCCCTACCATTTATCGATCAAATTTTGGAACGATTGGTAGGGAACAAGTACTTTTGTTTCCTTGATAGGTACTCTGGGTATAATCAGATAGCTGTCTTTCTTGACGATTAGGAACGTACCACCTTCACGAGTCTGTATGACACATTTACGTTCTGTCAAATGCCATTTGGGTTATGTAATGCACCTGCCACTTTCCAACGGTATATGATGGCTATCTTTTCTAATATGATCGACGATTTTGTTGAGATTTTCATGGATGACTTCTCCATTTATGTCTTGTCATTTGACCTCTGCCTTTTGCACCTTGATATAGTCTTAGCCTATTGGGAGGAGGAAAAGATGGTGCTTAGCTAGGAGAAAAGCCACTTGATGGTCTAGCAGGGCATTCTGTTAGGGTATGTAGTTTCTGATAGAGGATTAGAGGTGGATACCACAAAAATTGATTCCATCTCTAAGCTTCCATCTCCTACCAATGTTCGTCAAGTTAGATCTTTTCTTGGCCATGCTGGGTTCTATAGACGCTTTACTAGAGATTTTAGTAAAATCTCTACGCCACTCTGCGACCAGTAAGCAAAGGATGTTTCCTTCGATTTTGATGATAGATGTGGCAAGGCTTTCTGAGTCTTGAAGAAAACCTTTATTACCGCGTCGATTCTCCAAACACCAGATTGGACCCTCCCATTTGAGCTAATGTGCGATGCTTTTGATTTCGCAGTGGGAGCAGTCTTAGGTCAAAGGGTTGATGGCAAACCTCATGTGCTGCACTATGCTAGCAAGACCCTTATGGATCTTCAGCAAAACTATAGGGTCACTGAAAAGGAGCTTCTTGCTGTAGTGTTTGATTTGGAAAAGTTTCGATCTTACCTTTTGGGATCCAAGATTGTGCTGTTCACCGATCTTTCTACTTTAAAGCATCTTCTTGCTAAAAAGGACACCAAACCTTGCCTAATTTGTTGGATTCCACTACTCCAGGAGTTTGACCTGGAAATTGAAAATAAGAAAGGAGTTGAGAATGTGGTAGCAGATCATCTGTCTAGGATCCCTATTAAGGCGTCCAACCTTGCTAGCGGTATCCAAGAGACTTTTCCTGATGAGTCTCCGATGGCAGTGGAGGCCAAAACTTGTTGGTTGATTGACATAGTGAACTATCTAGTCATGGGCATCACCCATAGTACTTGGGACAAGCAGAAGTGAGACAGGTGTTTTGCTGACACTAAATTTTATCACTGGGACGAACTCGAGCTTTTTAGAATAGGCCCTGACCAGCTTTTCTGTCCTTGCATCCCTGACGAAGAACAAAGATTGTTCTGAGTTTCTTCCATGACCTCCACTGTGGAGGACATTTTAGTGAAAAAAAAACTGCACAAATGGTTCTTCAGTCTGCCTTCTGGTGGCCTACATTATTCCAAGATGCACATACATATGTGGGCACATGTTTACGTTGCCAGCACATGGGAATCGTCGGTAAAAGGGATGAGATACCCCAACAACCTATCCTCCCTGTTGAGATCTTTGATATTTAAGGCATCGACTTCATGGGTCCCATTCCTATGTCCTTCAGATATGAGTAAATCCTTGTGGCTGTGCACTATGTATCAAAATGGATAGAAGCCATATCCACGCAAACCAATGACCATTCTGTGGTGTTGGATTTTGTTATGAATAATATCATTTCCTGGTATGAGTGCCTAAGGACGACCGTAGGTGGAGGACCTCACTTCAAGAATGTGCACTTCACAAGACTACTCCAAAATTTGGGATTGAACCACATGATAGCCACACCATACCATCCGTAAACGAGTGGACAACTTGAAGTGTGCAATAGGGACATTAAATGAATTTTAGAAAAAACTGTTATGCCCGACCGTAAGGATTCGTCTGAAAAACTAAATGATGCTCTTTGTGTAGATTCCCTACCAGGAGGGGGTGAAGTAATAATTGTGGAAATAAATATAAATAATCTCACAAAATAGACAATCACACGAATACAGACGTATTTTTAGGTGGAAACCCAAACGGGGTGAAAACCACCACCTAACCCTCTCGAGTTAGGATTTTCCGATCAACCAAGTTGATCAAAATCCACTAAACGAATCACTTTAAACGAGGGTGATTCAACCTGAAATACAACCACGCTACAAGTGCGAGGGTAGCGTTCCTCAACCCCTTCTCTTCACGAGAAGGATTTTGTCCCTCGAAGGAGATGGGAATTCGCAAAGCGAATACCCAACCAAATAACAAAGATAAAAGAACAATAATCCTATAGAGCCAACAAAGTAGTTTTAAACCTAGCTTCTATAGGAACTAGGAAACTCCCCTTTGAAAGGAGTGCGTCAGTGATGCGGATGCGTGAACAACAAGACGGCGCTACGTTGCTCTCGTGAACTACGGCGGGAGAGCGGGTGCGCAAAGCTTCATGCTATCAAGATGAAGAATTAGAGGTTGGAGAGCAAGAGAGTCTTTTTGGACACAAAAGAGTGTGAAAGTGTGTAGCTAGGTGTGTCTTGGTGTGTAAAGGCTCCCCTCTATTTATAGAGGCCTTAGGAAGGCTTTGGAAGGCTTAGAAAAGCATCCATAGCCGTTGAGTACAAAGCCCATGTGAATCAGTTCGAAATCAGGAACAATCATTGCACTGACAGGGTTATCAGACGTCTAATTATTGCATCAGACATCTGGAAGACCACTTTAAGACATCTGATTTCAAGGTCAGACGTCTGATTTCGGGCGGGTTCCTTCCTGACTTGAATCAGATCTAAACAGGGTTCTTGCGCAAGTCTATCAGACGACATACAGGATGTCTGGCACTATGTCTGGACGTCTGGAAACCTACTTTTTCGTGGGAATGGATTTGCAACGGCTAGAAAATCTCTGAGAAGAGATTTTTGGGTCAGTCGAGGCAAAACAGTCAATTTTCAGACGTCTGGAAAGGCCTAAGGACGTATGATAAGGCTCTAAGGTTCATATCCTCGAGTGTTTGCTAAGATAGCCAACGGTCCACTAATTGGACGTCTGGCAAAGTCATCAGATGTCTCCTAAGACGTCTGGTTTAAGGTCTGGACGTCTGATTTCATCAGACAGAACTAACTATGTCCAGCCTAAATGTTATCAGACGTCTGAATAAACAGTCAGACGTCTTAAAACACATTATCAGACGTCTGATTTGGGAATTAGACGTCTGGAAATTTTGTTTGAACCCTATATTGGTTTTCTAAGTTTTCTATAGAAACCTAAGTATCGTAGGGTTGTGCGCGTGTTCCTAGGACTACTGTCAGGGTACTTTGATGCTTTTTAACATGAATCGAAGTAAAAGATAAAGAGCAACAAAATAACGACAAAAATACATGAAAGGAATAAAATCGAATTCTATCCTATTCTTCTTGTCCTTCCATCTTAAATCTATCGCTCCTCGCGAATCCCCTCTGTTCTCCATCAAGCTCCTCCAATCCATCTTGGATGCAAGCTCGAATTCCGTCTAAACACGTCTACATTTGCAATTGACCTAAAATCTAAGACTCCAAGTGCAAATGTTAAATAACACGTGTTTTCTTATCATCAAAACAAATGATCGTGGTGCTCTAGCACCAACACTTTGGGCCTGTCTCCTTTCTGGCTTGGCTACGAAAAGGAATGCCATCTTCTCATTGAAATCCAACACAAAGCCTATTGGGCTATTAAAAATGTTAACTTCAATCTGGATAAAGTGGGAAAGGCACATTTGCTAGAGTTAAGTGAGCTTGAGGAGCTTCGTAATGAAGCCTATGAAACTTCCCAAGCTTCAAGCAACGTATAAAGGTCTTCCATGATAAGCACATTATTAGAAAGACCTTTGAGCCCAACCAATGGGTCTAGCTTTTCCATTCCAGACATAAATTATTTCCAGGAAAGCTAAAGTCCCACTGGGATGGACCATATGTTGTTATCAATACCTTTCCTCATGGAGTAGTAGAAATTCGGAACCCTACTTCTGGTGTGAGCTTTAAAGTAAATGGCCAACGACTTAAACCTTATGTCACTCCTTTAGATGATCAGGCTTTGGACGCACTTCGGGTTAAGGAGCCTTAACTCCTCCCACTCTCCTCCTCAGGTGATATTCTTCTATGTCGTTATTTTATTTTTTCAATGGGGACATATTCAATCTTAGGCATGGGGGGTATTACCTGAGGATGTTTATAGCATTTGTAATTATTTGCATGCATATAGGATAGTGCATTAGCCAAATAAAAATAGAAAATCTCTTCTGTTTCTTGAGCTGAATTAGATTAGACCTGAGCAAAAGTTCTTATCAAGGAAGTTTCATTAAAGATTTTCTTCTTAAATTTAGAATCCAGTACAGTTACTTCACTTGCACGTAGATTGGGTAATGGATCTTTGTAGAAAATCAATAAGTATTTTTAGTCCACTAAACCCTTGGACAGTTAATAGGGAGTCAGGCATATTATCTTCTATTAGATCCACCTAATATTTGTGAGAGGAAAGTAGAGAGACTACTAGTTCACTACGTCTAGTGTAAGGACTCTTAAGTTCTGGATAATTAGATGATGATAGGTCAAAGTTAATCAATGTTTTCGATCTCTATTCCTTTGTGTGTACATTGTGTGAATTCTTGGGAGTCACCAAATAAGGTAGATACATAGAGATAGAGTCCTAATAAAACTGATTGTGGTGGTTGGTTATGACCGCCTTTCACAGAGTCCACTGCTGAAGGAGGGTAGTAAAGTCAAAGGTCAGAAATATGATTGTCCTATCCATTCCTTCCCAGTGGAAAGCGTAGGCAGTTCCACCAAATAAGCCACACAATATCCTCTTGGCCATCATCATCCTTAATAATGCCTCATAAATAAAAGTCTGGGTCATGTTGTGTTGGAGTTATAAAAAAAAAGGAAAAAAACCATATAAATATATAGAAAGAAGAAAAGAGAAATATTTATATATATAAAAAAAAGGTTCCAAGTTTGGTGTTTTATGCTCATATAAGGCATCCATGTTTCTGACATAACAACAAAAACACCCATTGCAATCCACCAAATATGACCCATACCTACCTTTTAGTATTTTTGATTGCCCGAATACTGGCTGAAGACATCTAACTTAGTTGTAGGGTTATTAGGACTTTTATTGACATGTGAATGCCATGTGAGGCCACCAAATATTGAGTACAGTTGTAAAATCTGGCAAGATATGTGATCTCAGAAAAGAAGGAAAAGGAGAGAGTGAGTGAGCGCAAGGGAACACAAAGAGAGCATAGTGTTTAACCTTTCTCTAAGTTGAGATGTTTGATAGTAGAGATCTAGAGTCTGCAGTACTAGATTACATGTAGCAATTGATGAGTGTGTGCCACCAAATGTTAATCCAGTCAGCTTTGTATCACCTACCTAAGCTGAAAAGTTGGGGTCAAACTACGTATCATTTTCTACGTTATCCCCAAGGGAAGTAGCTGCCTATCCTAGTAGAATTTTATCAAGTGTTAAGTACGAACTTCAAATTCAAGTTGGCTTCTCTCTTGGATCCGTTACTCAGGCTACTATCTCGTCACAAGTGTCTGGATCTCTAAATTTTTTGAAGAAGAAAAGGAGAAATATTTTTGTTGCTTCCATTGTTTTTCACTTTTGCTAGGGACCAGCAAAGCTTAGGCCTGGGTGTATTTGATCAGTAAACTTTAGTGGAGTGCTAATTAGCCTAAGTACATGTAAAACATCCCTCGTTAGATTGCAATTAGAGTTAAGTGCTAGTTTATATCAATTAGAGGATACTTTGATAAAATTTCATACATATATATTCATGCGGGGTTTTGAGTGCAACTTTCACCATCTCCTCTGCCAGCAGCAGTGCCATGCCTCTCACAACCTATCAACAGTAGCACCTCATCGCATAGGCATTGTTGGAGGAGATCTCGCATGGCTTAAACCCAATGAGGGAAAGTCGGGGAAGATCTGCTGAAGAATATGCCCGTGCATTGGGTTCAAGAGATAAAGCAAGAAGAATTACGGATGCTGGGGGCCATCGTCTCTTCCATCCTTCACCATTTTGGAGAAAGCAAACACGGTGGCTAGAGAGCGCACAGCAGATTAAAGCCAACTTCGCCGACGCCGCCTTCCCCTGGGTGGTGCTCTATGATAGAAAGCATCACCACCACTACCAGTGCCTACCCATCACCTCCACCCACATCATCTTCTTCCTCCAACCATCACGCACTCAAAGACCCACCAACGGCATTGTGATCCACCGCCACCGCGAGCATAGCCGACCGCCACCCACGTCCTCACCTTCATTCTTCTTCCCTCTCCCTCACGGAGATGCACACCATCCGCAAACCGCGACCCTCACTCGACTGCCCCACCTTCAAAAAGTCATGCGCTGCTTGTGCACAAGCGGCGCATTCTAGCTCGTGCGTGTAGGTGCACTAGTAGCAACTACACGCCAGTGCTTTAGCCCGCACACACGCACTGCCACCTAGCAGTAGCAGCGTGCCCTTGCATGAGCACACCTGACCCTAGCACAGCCAACCACGTGCACCCAGCCAGCTCCCTCTCCTTTTTCTTCTTCCTCCTCTCTACAAATCGAAGGAACCCAAGCCACCCAAAGAGCAACAACCTCGTCTGGCCACCAAACTTCGTTCCGTCGACGCCATTAACCACACCTCACCCTCTGGAACTCGCCAATGCCTACGCCAAGCCCACCAACAGTCTGTGCACACCACGGCAAACACCCACTGCCAGCGGGCTCTTCCTTGCCATCCTGCGACCTCCAACCATCTCCGTCGATGCCATGACCACCATCGTGAAGCTCTCCAAATGCTCAACCTCCCCGGCACTTCTTACGCCCGACCGCAACCTCCTCTTCGCGCATGCATGAGAAGATTTCCTCTGTTTTGAGTTTAATTTATATTTACATTGCATGCCATTGAAGAGAGAAGGATTGTTGATTTTTGGATTACTAAATTGAAGTGAATTTGTATGGATACACTTACATTTTCTTGAATTGGCTTGACTTATGTTATGCACATCATTTAACATTGAAATTGGATTCAGATTTGCATGCAACTAAAAATTATATGACATGCCACAAAACATGCATCATCTACATATTTTTGGTGCTTGATTTCTGACATGAAATTTATATAAATACCCCCAAACTTCTCATGAAATTGGATGAGACATTCAAAGTAGGAAATTCATTAAATTGATTTTGCGAATACTTCTGCAAGCATGATGGCTCTACACTCGTGAATTTATTGCAATTGTTCCTACATGTGGATACGACCTAATCCATCATGGTTAGTTTTACTGATAATTAGTTTTTTTCAGGATTTTTCTACCACGTGATTTCATATGACGACACATTATTTCTGCTAAGCGAAAAACTACCGATCAACGACGGTTCCAATAAAAACTATTGTTAACAAAATCATCATCTACATCGATGCGGGACCTCTGCACATAGGAGTGGGCATGGAGGGTTAATATACATGACGGTTTTAATTAGAACCATGATGTATATCATAAATAAGATGGTTATATAACCATCAAGTATATGTTCTGCTATAGAAGACGGTTTTAATTAAAATCGTCGCTAGATAAGTGCCACCAAAACCCATTTTTCTAGTAGTGTGTGCGTCAAAATGTTTGTATGGTACTATTCTTATTGGTATAACACATTCTTTTTGGCAATTATCGGGGACATAGAAAACTGTGCTGCTTGACATGCCAATGTGAATGGTTCATCTTACTAAAGAATTTGACAACTAGGACTTAAACTCAGGAAATTGTATTTCTTGTTAATTTTGTAACCAATGCCCTCTTTGAGGACATCAAACCAATGTCATTTAAATAGGATAACTTGCAATCATATCAGAAGCTGATCTCCACAATTTCTTTGATTTCTCCATAGTATCCATCTGGATCGGTGGAAAGATCTAAATCAGTAACTCTGGCCTGTCGTGTAACCGTTCAATCATCAATTTCTTTTATTCTGAATCTGAACCCATTTATTTTATACCAGAGTAATAATGTGCATAATGCAATGATGAATCACTAATTACATCAAAATATGGTATCCATCGTGGGTCCTTATCCTCTTTCAATTGATTAACTCAATCTTTAAACCTATTCAAGAAGCCAAATTTGGTTGTCCTTGAAAGAAGTAATCGTTCGAATTCCTCGTAAAATGGTCCAATTTTAGGAATTTATTTTAAAATATATATATGTCCGCAACGTCTGTCATTTTCTAAAATAGACTTATACTTTGAAGAATCGACCTTCCTTTGATAAAAAAAGTTAACAAGCATTCTTCGTCATTGTCATTATATACCCCCTCATATTTCCTTTGAAGTTTATTAAAGTGGTTGTCTATTTCATTCATGTACATGGAACTAAAATTTATACACTCCCCCATGAGATAGCCTTCTACAATTGATCCTTCCAACTTTGCCTTGCTCGAAATAATATCTCTAAGCCTTTTCAAAAATTGCTCCATAGGATGCATCCATCTGAATTGTATAGGCCCACCGATTCTCGCTTCATTTGCAAGATGCAGCATGAGATGAACCATTACATCGAAGTGGGTTTGGGGAAGAATCTGTTCCATCTTATAGAGAGTAATGACTATATGTTTAACTCAGTGATCCAGCATATCATTTTGTTGCGTCTTTGAACAAAAATCTTTGAAAAATTTATTCATCTCTATGAATGAATCAACAATTGGCTTTGGCAGTATCCCTCATAACACCAGTGGAAACAATACTTGCATATAGACATGGGAGTCATGACATTTCAAGTTAGATATCTTTCTCTACACTTCATTCACACTACAAGAAAGCTGTGAGGAAAACCCATATGGCACCCAAATTTCCTTTAAAATGGAGAATGGTCTACTCTTCTGGTCTCAATTAACGCTGTAAATAGCAGGCGGGAAGTAGACATCATCCTCATGAATATGCAGCTCCACACGTATCCCCAAACTCTTCATGTCTTTTCTTAGTTTTACCGTGTGTTTTGGATCATCGGTTAGATATAATATGTCTAAAATGTTATCCATCACATTCTTTTCAATGTGCATAACATCTAAATTATGGTGTGTTATAAGATCTTTACAGTATGGAAACTCCATAAAGAAAATGCTTTTCCTTCAAAATCCAGAATTCCTTGAGGCCATCTGGTCTTGTTTGAGTGGTCGACTAAACCATATCTCACCCATTTCTTGTAATCTCTCCACTATAACCTGACCTGGCAACCTAATAGAATTTGTACTAAGTTTATTATTTGGATTTTTCTTTGAATACTGACATGCCCTGCCATCAAATTTACTCCTAAATCATGACATTCACCATCTATGGTCAATAGGTAGAAATCTGTGATGTCCTAAGTAACAGAATTTATTATTTTCTGACAATGGTAAGTGATGAGTGTCTTCCATACAGACTGGCAAGCAAGCTTTCCTTTAGGGCTTGAACCTGTCAAATTTGCGTACGTCGGGAAGTCTTTTATGGTCCACAACAATGTTACATGCATAGTGTAAAATTCTTTCTTTTCTGCTTCATACGTCTTCACGCTAGCATACCACAACTATTTTAGTTCATCGATTAATGGATGGAGATAAACATCTATTGCATTTCCTGGTTGTTTTGGACTAAGGATTAATAGGGTCAACATTAGGAATGACAATCTCAAACACATCCAAAGAAGTAAGTTATAAGTGACCATTACTATTGGCCATATAGAGTACAATGGGTACATACTCTTAAATGAATTGAATCCATCGCTTGCAAGACCCAACCATACGTTCCTTGCTTCTAAAGGAAATGCATTATTTCATTTGTCAAATCTCTTCCACTCCTCTAAATCAGTAGGATGATGTATTCTTTCATCATGAGATTTACAATCCCGGTGCTACATCATCCACCGTGCAGTTTTAGTTGATATAAAAAGCCATTGAAGCCTAGGTTGTTTACTCACGAGACGGGTAAAAGATTAAGACTTATTGTTGTAGTGTGAATCGTGATAAAATAAATAATAGTTATAAAGTTTGCGAATATTGAGTCATTTGCTGGGAGGCAAACATGATTTCTACGCAAAAGCCTTTCAGATGTCATTCTAAATGATTATT
This sequence comes from Thalassia testudinum, assembly GCA_037157565.1. Classification (NCBI taxonomy): domain Eukaryota; kingdom Viridiplantae; phylum Streptophyta; class Magnoliopsida; order Alismatales; family Hydrocharitaceae; genus Thalassia; species Thalassia testudinum. The sequence goes on from JAZHRO010000014.1 coordinate 67,905,487, forward strand.
ATATATTCATATATGTGTATATGTAGGCATCGGATATCTCGATAATCAGAATTTTATTTGGAAATAGTTTTTCACCTATGAATAGAAATAACTATGCTAAATGGATATAGAAAGAGAGAGAGATAAAAAGATAGAAAGATAGCAGATGACGACACCGCTTGTGTAATTCTTGTGGAAACTGCGGTAGCACATCAGATCCAAAGCATCGGGATAAAGTCTGGAGAGGAGTTGCAGAGAACGGGAGAGGCTAGAGTTGTATCTGGTGGGAGTTCTAGTGGAAGATCTCCTCAACAGGGGGCCCTCATCTTCTCTTATAGCTTTTATGAGGGGAAAAGAGGGCATTTTATCCCTTCAACTCATGCAACAAGCTAAGTATGATTAGATCTGTCAATTGGTAGATCAACGGGTCAGATCGCATCTAAAAATAGCTTCCAACATGCCTTATATGCCTAGATTCACTCTGGTGGCACCAAGTGGCAGCTTGTGAACCACTCGATCACGATTGTGCGGTGCTTTCATGCATTCCTCTTCATCGTACGCCCGTCGCTTCTTCTCATCGCATGCTTTAAAATGTGCGTGATTGATTTCAACCATCCGATCTCATGACCGAACGACTTAAATTACGTGTTCTTGCAGCCTTAAGATTAATGTGTGCAACTGCCTGTTGTGGCGGCATCAGATCACGCATTTCCATCCGATGGCCTTCACTATGCCACGTGTTCGTCCTCGCGCCATGCGATGTTCATCTGACGGTCGGGTTTTGCTCAAATGCCATCGCCATCCTAATTTGAGCATCACTCCACTCTATCCTGTGTCCCTCACTGAGGTTGGAGTGCGCTAACCAACATGCTAAGGGCATGCTTTATCGCGTTTCCAAATCCATCCATGACTACCCTCAGCCATTGGATGATGATCCAATGGATGAGGATGACCCTCCTTAGATGGGGTGCGGGGGAGTAGTTGACCTAGCCGCGATGTGGTCATTAGATGATGATCCAACGACCCATATCGTATGAGAAGAGTTTTTAGATATTGGAGGTGCAATGAATGGTGACTATGATTGTGCCACGTGGTGCCATCATGGCTGTCCATCTTCTCTTCATTATAACTGGTGATGTAGGCCTCCGATCGGGTTGATTTTTGTGCTGTTGGATTGCAATCATCGATCCAAAGCCATCTGTGCAATTAGATTTGTCATCTGAGGTTCGGATTTCTATCTTTTTTCTCTTTAGCTTCTGATCTTCGGGCTGCATGTGATACTACGGATGTCTGATCAAGACGATTCCGAAAGCGTTGGACTCCCGTCGTTGTCCTGATCAAATCCATGTGGTCTAATCTATCATATGTAGCCTTGAATCATCTGTAATTAATTTGATTTCACTTTTAGTGTATAAAATGTCAATATTATTTATGCAGCTAACAAACTAACTATTATGGAAATTACGACACTTATGCATGCATTGTTCCTAAGTTATGCCGGAATCTAGCTTAATTCAGGTGGTTTAGGTTGCATGATTGCTATCCAATCACACTTGCATGCCTAAATCTTGCAAGTCCCTAGCAAATGCATGACTAAATGCAAAGTGGTCCTATATGTCAAATTTCTTATAAAGAGTTCGATTAGAGATTTATTTCATTTTTTTCATCAAAGACTTTAGAAATCCAAGCAGTCTTGAAAGCGTATTATTTTAGCCTATGCAACGGATCCAAGTGAAAAGACAATCCACATCTAATGCTCGCAGTTGACCCTTAGCAAAATTCTATTCGGATTGGTAGAATTCTTTCCTTGGGGTTATAAAATAATCTTGTAAATTCAACCTATGCTTTTGGCTTAGGTAGAAGATACTTTGTGTCTAGTGGATTTATATTTGGTGGCTCATACTCATCTAGTGCTACATATAGACTAGTACTTTAGAACCTAGATTTCCAAACTACTAATAAATTGACTGAAGGAGTGGTAGAGAAACTGCGCTCTATTTAGTTCCTTTGTACTCATTCTCTCTCTTTTTCTTTCTTTCTTTCTCTTTTTCTCTTTTCTTTCCTTTTTTTTGAGCTCACAATTTCACCAAAGTTATCAGTATATTTGGCGGTCTCTCCTGGTATTAACACTTTGGTTATGTTTTGATGACCCTATGACTAAGTCAAAATTCCTCAGCTAATACTCAGGCCATTAGAAATACAAAAAAAAAAGGTCAAGGCTGTATTTGCTAGAACATGAGGATGGTAGGTATTGTTGCCACAATATATTTGTAACAAATTCTAAACTCATAAACACTTCTTCTTTTTGCTTTTTTCTTTTTTCTAAATTTTTTTTCTATGTATTTATATATTTTTCCATTTCTTTTTCTTTTTCTTACTCCTTTTTTCTATATTTGTATAATATTTTTTTCTCTTTCTCTTCTTTTCTCTTTTTTTTCACATCCATATATCTATTAACACAAAGAAATATAGCATACAAACTTTTATTTACAAGGCATTATGCAAGATTGGGAATGTTCTAGAGGATATCGGGTAGCTTATTTGGTGGATGTGCCTCCTCCTAAAATCGGGAAAGGAATGAATAGGACAACATATTTCTAAGCTAGGCACTAATACCCTCCTTCAACCGAGGATTCCGTAAAGGATGGTCATGACCATCCACCTCAATCCTTGTTTTCTCAGAACTTGCTCTCTGCGTATTTGCCTTATTTGGTGTCTCTCAAAAGATTCACACTAAGAATTTGTATGCAGAAATCGAGAGTGAAAAACTGTGCCTTACTCCAAGTATCATTATCTAATTATCTCGAACTTAAGATTCCTCATACTAGCCATTGAGTACTAGTAGACATTCTACTCTCACCTCACACTTGTTCGGTGGATCTGCTAGAAGATAGTTTGCCTAACTCCCTAATTACCATTTGAGGGCTCAGGAGAAGAAGCATTGCTTCCTCTCAACAAACTAAAGATGTTTATCGGTCTTCAAAGAGGATCAGTTGCAAATTCTACAAGTATGAAATTGTACTGGATTCTACTTTGGAATTAACTTAAAAATAAATCCCTAGTAAAATCATTTTGATAAAAATTCTTTATGCCAAAATGCAATATTATTTCTTTTTTGACATAAAAATAGGACAAGCAATGTCCATTCCCCCATGCTTATTCTTTACAATGTCCACATTGAAATATATGCATGAAAATCAAAATATAATAAGCAAGAAGAGGGGATATCACCTGACTGAGCTTGTTAGTCCAGGTTAGCTTCAAAAGAGAAGATGCAAAACTACTTGTAAAGAATACTGGGTTGCCTCCTAGCTAGCGCTAAGTTTAATGTTATTTGCCGGACCTAAACCCAAAAATTAATGATCAAATTAATGGGTTGAGTCAAGATTAAATTGAAGATATGATCATGCAGCCCAAGAATTAGTGATCAACAAATGCAGATCAGCTGATGTGAATACCAAGGACAAATGGTCGAAAAAATAAAATTAACGAGCTTGGAATTATTTGCTTCCAGGTGCTACAAAAGAGAGAAAAATAAGTGCAAGTGCCAAAGTGGAAAGTAGATAGTGGCAACCTTAAGAAGTGATGCATGAGTAAGGTAGATGAGGTGGGTAAATAGCGGTCAGTGGGGAATAAATCATACAGGTATTGAAAGTGATTGGAAATGAAAGGAGGAGCTCGAGTGGTGAAGTTTGAAATGGTATAATAAACCACTTCATATGTTAAGTCTGGTGTAGATGGATGTAAAGTAGGTGAGTTAAATAAGATCTAGTGTTCCATCCGAATAGTTTCGGATTTACCCAAATCATGCTGGATATCCAAATCAAAATCCTCAATCTCATCCTTGGGGTGATCAAAAATCTCATTCGAGTCACCCGAATCTTGTTTTAGTTTGTGATGCAAATTATCAATTGTAATGGATGGAAATTCGTTACTCCTTAGAATCATTACCCAAGGGGGAGTAAGATCAGAATTTAGATTAATCAAAACCTCAAATTCTTTTAGTTTTGTGGACTTTTGATTTTGATCCCAATTATCTTTCTCTTGAACTTCATCTTCTAAGGGCATGTCTTCCTGTTTCTCATCAATTAAAGATGTTGGATTCACATGTAGAAAGGTTCGAATTTTGGAAAACCCGTCGTCGTAGTTTGATTCATGAGAAAATCCATCGATCAGATAAATTATAATCGAAACTCGAAAAGTAAGTCCTGGGTCGAACACGAGGAGGCGAACATTTGATTTTAAAAAATCCATGTTTCACTTTTATTTATTTCTGTTGCTTTTGTCTTTTTTAATTTTTTTGGTATTTTACCAAGCAAGAGATTAGGTCGATGAATTTTTATCTGACTAATATACTTGTAAAATATAAGAGAGGGAGAGAAGCAATCATGTATTTTTATAATCAAATGTTTATTACAACTAGGAAAGGTGGAAAAATAATAAAGATAGCAATAGGTGAGAGAAATGCCCCTCGACGGTCGCTTGGAGGACGACTCGCTTTGACGTTGCCTGCAAGAAGGTGGAGAGGAGCAAGATGAACGAGGATGGAGTCGGAGGACGGAGGGCAGGGCAGGACGGCATCACGGCGAGGATCTGCATCCCGAAGTAGGTGGGAAGATGGCCATAGGATCTCCACAAATGGGGATGAGGGGAGGAAAAAATCTTTGATTTTTTATTCTACAGGAGCATCCCGGGCTTGGGACAAGCTCTCTCTAGAGCCTTGGAGGTGGTGAGAGGAAGAAAGGAAGAGATGAAGAGGAAGGGGAGGTGTAGGGGTCCTTTTATAGTGAAGCGAAGAGGAGGAAATCCATCCAAGGGCTCCAGTGACATCATATACCTCGATGTTGATTCACACCAACCAATGCCCCAAAAGTCGCTAAAGTATGCTGGTGCCCATGCTCAATCCCCTCTGGCATTTGTTGGAGCGCCTCCCCATCGTTCGATCAAGATTTGAAGGCTCAAGTGCACCCGCTGATCACACCCTTTGAAGATGCATAACATTGGCATTGAAGAGAGGCGTGCACACCGCTGGATCAGCGTCAGATGACTGACAATGCCAGTGGTCGTCTTAAGTTCACTCCTGCATACGATCGTGTGTGTGATTTTTCATGATCAAATGCGTGCGTGAATCTAGACCATGGGATTGAGCCGCATGCAAGCTTCGTGGTCTAAGGATGCTTCAGCTGGATTCAACCCCGCACCATTTGATCTGCGAAGAGTGCTTAGCCAATGTGCTAAGCCCTCCTTTGTGTCATGAAGAGGAGAATGGTGCGAAGGCCTTTCAGTCATTGGATCAAGATCCAACGACTTGGAATGGAGGTCGCGGATGAAGAGTGGCATGGGCAGGCACTGCTGGTTGATGTTGCACAGCATAGATGGCACTATGTGGCACCATTTGGGCCATCTATCTTCTGTCTGTTGCAGAGGGTGTCACGATGCTTGGGTCGAGGTGATTTCCACATTATTGGACTACAATTGTCGCTCCGAATCCATCCGTATGGTCAGATTTTTCATCGAAAGCCCGCATGGATGTCACATTGCCCCCTGGCCATTGATCTTCCTCGAACCTCATTTGATGCTCCGGGATTCCGATATAGATGATTTCGAATCCATACAGTCAGATCATCCATCTAAGGCCCTGAAATAAATCTCCTTACCCCTAGCCATAAAAAAGATGCAATTAACAAAAAATATATACTACTCTAAATGTTGGATGATGCATGCTATGCAATATTTATAACAAGAAATGCAAATTTATGCCTAGGAACATGCATGAATAAGCATTTTATCCTCAATAATTATGTCAACATCCTACTCCCATTCCTATCTTTTGCTAGCCTCTAGTAAAATTAAGCTATATGCTATGTATAATAATGGAATTAGGGCTGGATCGCTTAAGCCTAAGTAGTTTATTGACAATAGGAAATTTCAACTAAGGCCCTAAACAACAAAAACTCAACAGTACCAGAGTGTCTACCAGAATGTAGACCACCCAAGTACTCACCTTATTTGAAAAAGGAAGATACATTTTCTTTTTGTTTTTCTCCTTTCCTAATTTTTTTTTCAACTTTTGGAGTTTGAGAGTTTCAAGATAACTTTTTACGGCTACCTGACCCACCCAAGTGCTAAGCATCTTGTGAAAGGGTGATAGACTCACCAGGTGGCTGTTAAAATGAACATCCGGTCTCTACGACCCTAGGTGACCTTAAGGATTTCTGCCTACAGATTTATCTTTTTGAATGGTGGCTTTCTCCCTACTTTTAAAAATTTTTCTAGGATCAACACAGGGGCGAAACCAGTGTATATCTCCCCAATTTATTCTACTTCCCCGTTTCTTCCATAAGTGTTTTGGGAATTATTCTGCACGTTTGTGAGCTAGGCTCTGGACAACCGACCAATGGGCCGTTACCCACGATAACTTGCTAGCCATACTCGTACAGTGAAGTGTGGCTTTATTTTGTTTTTATTTTCAACTTTTTCTTCCTCTTTTTTTTTCAGAGTACCATTTTTTTCTTTTACTAAGTAGGTTGCTTCCCTAATCTAAGATTTACCTAAAAGTAGTAGAATAAGTGTGGTCAAGTATCTGGGCTCTGGAAAATTGGCCAATGGGTTACCCACGACAACTTGCCGGCCACAGTATCCTAAAAAGTTCATTAGCTACCCATTTCCAAAGAAACCACTGACTTTTTAAGTTCCCTTCTCCTAATTCTATTTTTTTCCTTTTCTATTTTTTGTGTTCTTAAATTTTCATTTCTTTTAAAGAAAATAAAAGAAATTCTATTGAGCTAACAAAATAATTTTAGGATTAAGTATCCACCCCACATGCCTAAAAGATGCAATGTCCTCAATGTAAAAACAAAGACATTAAAAGGGCGAAATAATAGAATATCACCTGAATTTCATGATAATCCGGTGAGCTCCGCAGAGAATGTGCAGTATACACACTTGCTAAATTTTAATGCCTTCAATGAGGCATAATATGCATACAAAGAAGAATTGGAGAATTCACAACTGTGGGTCAGAATCAAAATAAAAAGATTAATCCTCAGACCCCCCAACAGAAGTTGTCCACAAATGTGGACCAAGTTGTGGTGTAGACCTATGCCCCTAGGTGAACTTAAGGATTTCTGCCTAGAGATTTATCTTTCTGAATGGTAGATTTCTCCCAAGTTTTATAATTTTTTTTGGGATCAACACATGGGCGAAACCAGTGTATATCTCCCTAGTTTATTCTACTTCCCTATTTCTTCCATAAGTGTTTTGGGAATTATTGTCCATTTTTTTGAGCTGGGCTCTGGACAACCGACTAATGGGCTGTTACCCATGATAACTTGCTAGCCATACTTGTGCAATGAAGTGTGATTTTATTTTGTTTCTATTTTCAACTTTTTCTTTTTCTTTTTTTTTTTTACCACTGTTTCTTTCTTTCTCTAAGTTGGTCGCTTCCCTAATCTAAGATTTACCTAAAAGTAGTAGAATAAGTGTGGTCAAGTAGTTGAGCTCTGGGCAATTGGCCAATGGGTTACCCATGGCAACTTGCCAGCCATACTATCATAGAGGGTTCATTTGCTACCCACTTCCAATGAAACCACTGAAAAGTGAGTCAGTGTAAATAGTGTGTAGATGGTTAGACTTGAAATCCCCTCAAATCAGAGGGCAGGTTGATAAGTCGTGTACTTATTATCCCAATTTATTCATCAAATTAAAGTAAACTTAGTTGATGAGGACTCGAGACTAAGTCCACATTCGAGTGGACACCCGAGCTAATTAAGCCTGAAGACTTGAAGAGTCTAAGTGTTCAGGTCCTATCGTATCATTTCCTAAAGTTAATAACTTCCGACAGCCTAAGTTCTCTTCTCCTAATTTTATTTTTTTCCTTTTTTATTTTTTATCTTCTTGAATTTTCATTTCTTTTGAAGAAAATAAAAGAAATTCTTTAGAGCTAGCCAAATAATTTTAGGATTAAGTATCCACCCCCCATGCCTAAAGGATGCAATGTCCTCATTGTAAAGGCAAAGACATGAAAAGGGCGAAATAATAGAATATCACCTGAATTTCATGATAATTCTGTGAGCTCTGTAGAGAATGTGGAGTATATACACTTGCCAAATTTCAATGCCTTCAATGAGGCATAATATGCATACAAAGAAGAATTGGATAATTCACAAGTGTGGGTCAGAATCAAATAAAAAGATTAATCCTCAGACCCCCCAACAGAGGTTGTCCACAAATGTGGATAAAGTTGTGGTGTAGACCCATGGCCCTAGGTGACCTTAAGGATTTCTGCCTAGAGATTTATCTTTCTGAGTGGTAGCTTTCTTCGTACTTTTATAATTTTTTTTGGGATCAACACAAGAGTGAAACCAGTGTATATCTCCCCAGTTTATTCTACTTCCCCATTTCATCCATAAGTGTTTTGGGAATTATTGTCCTTTTTTGTGAGCTGGGCTCTGGACAACCGACCAATGGGCTGTTACCCACGATAACTTGCTAGCCATACTCGTGTAGTGAAGTGTGGTCCTATTTTGTTTTTATTTCCAACTTTTTTTTTTTTTAGTACCATTTTTTTCCTTTTTCTAAGCAGGTCGCTTCCCTAATCTAAGATTTACCTAAAAGTAGTAGAATAAGTGCGGTCAACTAGCTGGGCTCTAGACAATTGGCCAATGGGTTACCCACAACAACTTGCCAGCCATACTATCCTTGATGGTTCATTAGCTACCCATTTCCAAGGAAACCACTGAAAAGTGTGTCAGTGCAAATAGTGTGTAGATGGTTAGACTTGAATTCCCCTCAAATCAGATGGTGGTTGACAAGTCGTGAACTTATTATCCCAATTTATTCATCAAATTAAAGTAAAATTAATTGATGTGGACTCGATACTAAGTCCACATTCGAGTGGACACCCGAGCTAATTAAGCCTGAAGACCTGAAGAGTCTAAGTATTCTGGTCCTGTTGTATCATTTCCTAAAGTTAATAACTTCCAACAGCCTAAGTTCTCTTCTCTTAATTATATTTCTTCCCTTTTTATTTTTTGTCTTCTTGAATTTTCATTTCTTTTAAAGAAAATAAAAGAAATTCTATAGAGCTAACAAAATAATTTTAGGATTAAGTATCCACCCCACCAAGCCTAAATGATGTAATGTCCTCATTGTAAAAACAAAGGCATGAAAAGGGCGGAATAATAGAATATCACCTAAATTTCGTGATAATCTAGTGAGCTCCGTAGAGAATGTGGAGTATACACACTTGCTAAATTTTAATGCCTTCAGGGAGGCATAATATGCATACAAAGAAGAATTGGGGAATTAGTTTTTTCTTCTTTATCTGCAGCTCAGACTTTTCGGGGATACGTAACACCCTTTGTAGGGTGGGACCAGATCCCACTAAGTCCTTGCCTGGTTCAATTATGGTTTGGTTTATTTTTGGTTCAGAGTTTCGAGCCAACCAGCTCAACATCTCCCAGGCCTCGCCCTCCCAGGGCCACACATCCGCATGCCACACAAGCGGACACTCGCAGGCACATACGTGCCCACACACACACACATGCTCAAATGGTCAGGTTTCAGATTTGCGTTGAGCACTTGACGACTGGCATGCCCCCTGCACAAATTTGTTTTGTACTAAGGCGCCCGCTCGTCACTTGCCGATGTGGGACTATCCCAACCCCTTCAAGAGTGAACTTCAGATGGCAATATCTCTTAGCTCAGAGCTCCAATTCAAGCAAACAAAAGCTTGTTGGAAAACTCTTGAGTTGTTCTAGAAGATTGTGCTATCAATTTAAAGTGAATGGGAGGTTTTCCTCTTCGATTTAAAGGGCGAATCTATAGGTCTTCTACGGTGAAAAATAGCCTGGAAATGCTTTTCCTTATTCAAAGTCCTCAGACTGGACTTTCTCTCTTAGTTTAGGTTCTAAATAGTTTTTACAAGTAATTCTGCAGCTTCAGGTGTGGGTTTCAAGCTATCAAAAGCCTCAGGAAATGCAGAGAAGCTCAAAACTTCTCTGAAAACTTCAGGGAGTGAAATCAAATATAAGAATGACCTAACAGACATTTAAAGTCATGATTAATCAATTGAAACATATTTTGGAGGTTGTTATCAACACATCTGGGTAGAAATTGCAAGAAAATCTCATCCAAAATCCACTGCCAACAGTTTGGGTTCAAAAAGAACCCAAACTGCAGTAATTGAAATCCAAATGAATTAACCAATAGAGCTCATCCAATTCTCTTAAAAATCACTCAAATAAATCTTAGAATCAATTCAAGCTCATCAATTAGTCTAATTAATCTCAGAATCAAGGCATCGAACTTAGGCTTGACTACAAAGCTTCGAGATTTGACTTTTTGTTCTAAACCTTTTCACAGGGAATTGAAGCCTCAGATGTCTTCTCCTCAATCGTAGAAACATGCTCAGACCCTCCAATAGTTGTTTGAACTTGGGATTTTAGCGTTTCATGCTCATTTCCTGGACTTCAAAAGTTGTTTGTTTGTCAGAAGATCTGGGAAGTTGTTAAACTAATTTAAACATAGAAATGACTTCAGTGCACTGCACTGAAGCTTTTAAACCTATTAATCACAACTTACAACTATCTGTCAGACTTCTCCAACTCTGTCAGAGTTGGAGAGGATGAATGTCTAAATTAAACTCCAATCATCAAAATCTCAAAGAAACAATCTTAACATGATCATTAATCCTCAATTCAGCAATCTGGAGCTTATTACCAAGTTCTACAGGCTAAAGATCACTTTTGATTCACCGAAGCTCGCCGAAGCTCCGGTGAGTCCAGAAAAATACAAAAGTGTATACATAATGAAAAAGTGTGCCATTTTCGATTTGAAAAGGTTCCTAAGGTTGCAAGGAACCTCAGGAACTCATTAAATTATTCTTTAATCCAATACATGAATGATTAAATAGTAAATTCAATTTGAATGAATTTTAAGTGGATTGAAGCACAGGACATGATCTCCCACTTAATTGAGTGGTTGAGACAAGTCAAAAGGTAACTACGATCATAATTATATAATTAATTAAGAGACTCAACAACTCCTGAGCCGCCATTGACAGTGAGCTCAGGAGCTTAATTACAAATTGGGCATTTAGGTTATAGGTGGTAATTATACAAATTGACATGATAACTAGGATCCTTAGATTGTGAATAGGTGGTGGAGGACCCTATGAAAGTGGATCTAAGCTCAGTTACTATCACCATGGATAGCGACAGTAGCTGTGAAGGTGAAGATGAATTAGACGAAATAGTGATCAATTAAGTGTTTAATGGATTAGAAATGGTCGTGAAGGTTAAAAGAAAGTGGACAAGTTAAAAAGACAAAATCACAGCTCTTGAGCTCGCTGGAGTTGAAGGTGAACATTAAACTTTGAAATTATGACTAAACTACCTAACTACCTACCTACGTAGACTATCCTACTCCTACTACTCCTAATCTACCACTAACTACTGTTACCTGGATGAAGGGGTCAACAGGATTTCGCCAAAGGCTCAAGGCGGACGATGAGATCAGAGGGTTTAAGAAGAAGATCTCCGGCGGCGAATGTGAGGTGAAGTAGAGGATCTCCTCGATCATTGCCTTTGCCAAGAGACATGGCTGACCTTAGCGAAGCTCCTCAGCTGATTAGGATGGATGAGGGAAGTTGGAAGATGAAATGGGGAGTTGTCGGAGTTGCACAGAGAATAGCCTATCGATGTCGGCTGTAGTGAAGAAGAGGGAAGGGAGCCAACTTATGAGAAATTGAAGGGCTGAGGGGGTATTTATAGTGAATGGCGATGAAGAGGATGGTGGAGTCTAGACGAAGAAGAAGCTTGGGGAGCTTAACCTCCGACATCGTCTCCGATGACCGTCTCTGGTGATAGTGAGGTTATCTCCCACCAAAAATTAGGATTTTCGAGTAATCCAGACCGATCAATGATGATAGAGTGGTGAGTGCAAGCTCCAGGAGCTTGGAAAAGGAAGAATGATGTCAATAGGGTGGTAATCACGTGGTGGAGTCACTCTTCGTCGTTAGCCGTTCAATCGGCTGAAGAAGGAGAAGAAGAAAGGCAAAGGGACCTAAGTGCAGTGAAACTTAAGGACCTATATGAAAATTAAAGACCCGATTGCAATGAATAGTAACGACCTAAATGTAAACCCAGGTTTTAGAGGTTTATTTTAACTTAGATCCTTTTCAACTTTTTATATATGTTAGTAAATAAGGTATCTATTATGTTTACACCTTCAATTTATATTTTTGACCTTTTAAAGTTAATTTATTAAATTAAGTAAAATTAGTTATGTTATTACATACTTGTGAATACATTATATTTAAGTTAATTAACTTATTAATTGAGGAAATGATTAATAAGATCTCGAGTCCAATTATTAATTAGATTGTTAATAATGTTAATTGAATGATAAAATATCATTTTCATCTTATTTTAAGGTCCTTAACTAAATATCCCTTATTTTATAATTAACCCTTATATATTCATATCTTTAGCTAATTAACTAGGAATACTAGTTAATTAGGGGTAATTACAAATCATGATGAGTCTCTCATCAAATGTTATGGATGAAAATCACCTTGAATTGAACATTGTTGTACTTACGGGGCTGGGCCTGTGGTTTGGTGGTGTGTAACCCAAGAATAAAGTTGCTGACAAAAGGTGGAATTGGTTCACTAGGGTCAAATGTCCACTTAACATTCAGCTCAGAAAAATAATCAGTTATTCGAAGCTTGGGTCGCACATCAAAGGTATCGTAAGGGTTGTGGTAAAAAGTAGGTGGTTTTAGGTCAATAGGTACCCGTAGATTCGAAATCATAGTTTCCTCAGAAGTAGCTTCTCAGATTTTTATGTCCAACTTCCTATCCTCCAAGATCAAGGTTTCTTGGACCTCTAGATCATTGTACACCCAGTCCAAAATACCCGAGTCCAACAATTCTGGATGAATAAGTATTGACTTGGGTCTGGGGATCTAAAAGATATCATAATTCAGCTCTTCAAGGTGTGGTTCAAAAGTGGGGCTACTGGTTAAATCGTCAGGATTAGGATCATCCAAGTTAGCCCTGACATGATCATAATCTTCAATAATTGGGTTATCAAAAGTTTTGTGACGCTCCTCAAGCCCATTCATCTCACTAAAGTCCTCTCAAGCTCAAGTGAGACTTCACCTAAAGATTCTTCACACTTAGAGTCAAAGAATTATTGATCCTCATTTATATATGTCTCAAAATCATATGTAATTTCATGGTCAATGGAGACATATTTTTCTTAGCTCCTTGGCTTAGGGATCTCGGGTGAAGTAATTGGTTCATCTTGAATCAGATGCTCTAGACCAACCTGGTCATCCCCAATCTCAGAAAATGTATCCCCTCCAATAGGCACATGAGCAGGTTCAGGCATTAGCTCTCCTAAAGGGGGTTCTTCCTGAGAACCATCTCAAGATTGGGCTAGGGCAACCATAAATTTCATCCTCAACCTTAAGCCAATGTCTTCATAGTTTTAATTAGGCTTAGGATGATTATGCTCTTGGAATGTGATGGGCCCTTAATGATTGATTCAAATGTGTGTGCGTGCACAACCAGGGTTTACAAGCAAGCTTTTTTGATGATGTGTCTTTTAGGGTTTAACCTTGTTTAGTAGCTTTTGGGGTTTAATCTTAGGTGTATTCAATCAAGTTCAAGAGAACACTCCAGGTTTTGAAAGCACTGGTGATGATTTATTCCTTTAAAAATTAAAAAATAATGTGGAGTGGCCAGTTTAGCCTTAAAGATTAACCCTAAGTGGCAAGCTACTAATGAATGACTTTTATCTTCAGTGGTATGGTCCAAACAGCTCAATCAATTGGCCTGTTTCACCACTTAGTTAGGGCACACAGATATTTAACTTATTCAGATTTCTACTCACTTATGCTTATTGAGTTGAAGTGTATTGGGTCCACAGGTCAGATCCTGGTTAAATGGTAGAATCAAAGTGGAATGGTGCACCTTAAGTCGAATGTTGTGGGTGTTTAATGTGTGTCACTTTCAGTAAATCCCACAAGAGAAGATTATATATATATATATATGCGGGGATGAGATGAGCGAAGGTGGTAAATAAACAACCAGATCTATCCTAGGATTTGTAAAAGCCACCAAAGTTGATTTGGGTTTGAGTTATTAGTGTGGTTTAATGAAATCTGGGGTGGGTTGGTAAGGGAAAGCTTACAAATGTCTCTACTCGCACTTTTCACCAATCTACCGCCTTCGGCTCCTCGATCAAGTTCCTTCAAGATAATAAATAGAAGAAAGATAGGTTAGAAAAAGATGTAAGTAATGTGGGAAAATGCAAAACAATCAAAGAGCATTGCATCCATGGCAACAGCGCCAAAATGATGACGTTGGATTCGCATGTGGAAAGGTTCAGAGTTTGGAAAACCCATCGTCATAGTTTGATTCGTGAGAAAACTCGTCGATCAGATAAAATTTGAGTCCCAGGTCGAACACGAGGAGGCGAACGTTTGATTTCAAAAAATATGCATTTCTCTTTTATTTATTTTTGTTGTTTTTGTCTTTTCTAATTTTTTTGATATTTTTAGAAAGCAAGAGATTGGGTCAATGAATTCTTATCTAACTAATCTACTTGCAAAATATAAGAGAGAGAGAGAAACAATCATGTATTTTTATAATCAATTGTTTATTACAACTAGGAAACTGGGAAATCTATACTACGAAAGCAATAAAGATAGAGATAGGTGAGAGAATTCCCCCTCGACTGTTGCTTGGAGGATGACTTACTATGATGTCGCCTGGAGGATAGTGGTGAGGAGCGGGACGAATGAGGATGGAGCTGGAGGACGGAGGGCGAGGCAGGACTGCATCACGGCGAGAATCTACTTCCCAAAGTAGGTGAGAAGATGGCCACGGAATGCTCCATGAATGAACATGAGTAGAGGGAAAAATCTTTGATTTCCACACTGGAGGAGCATCCCAAGCTTGGGACAAGCTCTCTCTGGAGCCTTGGAGGTGGTGAGAGGAAGAAATGAAGAGATAAAGAGGAAGGGGAGGTGTAGGGGTCCTCTTATAGTGAATGGAAGAGGAAGAAATCCATCTAAGGGCTATATCGACATCAAATCCATCCCTGAAGATCCGCGCCAACCAATTCCTAAAATGTTGCTAAAGCCTACTGGTGCTCGTGCTCTATCTCCACTAGCATCTCTTGGAGTGCCTCCCCACCATTCTATCATGATTAGAAGGCTCAAGTGCACCCGCTGATCACGCCCTTTGAAGACGCATAGCATCGATGTTGAAGAGAGGCATGTGCACTGCTTCATTGGCATCACACAGCTGACAATGCCAGTGGACGTCTTAAGTTCCCGCTCACGTATGGTCATGCATGTGATTTCGCATGATCGCACACGTGTACTAATCAAGCCCATGGGATTGCGCCGCATGGAAGAATCGTGGTCTCTCAATGAAGATCTGGCAGCCGAATTTTAATTGATGTGGTGAGGATGCTTCAGCAGGATTCGACCTTGCATCATCTGATTTGTGGAAAGTGCTTAGCCAATGAGCTAAGCCCTCCTTTCTGTCGCAAAGAGGAGAGCAGTGCGAAGGCCTCCTAGCCGTTGGATGAAGATCCAATGGCTGGGAATGGAGGTCGCGGATGAGTGGTGTGGGCAGGTGCTGCTAGCCAATGTTGGGCAGCCTAGATGGCCCCACATGGTCCTATCTGGGCCATCCATCTTTTATTTGTTTCAGAGGTTGCCATGATGCTTGAATCGAGGTGATTTTCACGTTCCTGTACTGCGATCGTCACTCCAGATCCATCCATAGGATCGGGTTTTTCATCCGAGGAACATATGGATGTCACGTTGGCCCCTAGCCGTTGATCTTCCTCGGACTTCATCTGATGCTATAGGATTTCGATATAGACGATTTCAAAGGCATTAGACTCCAATCGTCGTCCAGATCAAATCCTTATAGTCAGATCGTCCATCTGAGGCCCTAAAATAAATCTCCTTCCCTCTTGGCAATAAAAAGGATGTAATTAACCTAAAATATACACAACTACTCTAAATGCAGGATGATGCATGCTATGTAGTATTTATAACATGAAATGCAAATCTTAGCCTAGGAACATGCATGAATAGGCATTTTTTCCTCAATAATTGTGTCTACATCATCAATCAAATCAAACTCCTCAATATTCCATGATTTAGCTACATTCTTTACTTCCTCTGATAAATCATCATAAGTCATCACCAATAATTCTGCAATTTCTTTGATGTCTTTTTCATAAGGGGATTGTCTGTCATGTTCTTTCACATGGTGTTGGGGGTCAGAATCAGAGACAGAATGTGCAAAATCAGGTATCTTTGCGTCAATATTGTACTCCTTAGAATGGTCCATCAGAATCCTGGATAAGTGGCAGAGATGGCAGAGAATCGGATAGTGTGGAAGTGGGAATGGATTCAACATCTAGGAGAGTTGAGTTTGAAAAATCATTTGAGTCGACCCCAGGTATGGAGCTTGAATTTTCCAAGCACATATGATTAGAAAAATTATCCATCAAAATTAGATTAGTATCATCCAAAATTTCCTGGTAGGGGTAATCTCGCTGTTTCCATGTAATGTTTCTTTCATTTATTCCTGATCTTGATCTTGTTCATCCTTCCTTAGTTCAAATTCTCCCAAAATTTTTGCAATATCAGAATCAGTATCCTCCTTAATGACCAACTGTGCATCCTTAAACATAAAGGACAGATACTCTAGCCAACCATGGATTGGTTCCTTAAAATAAAATGATTGCAGCTCAGGGCCAAAATCAAGATATAATTTCATAAGTTGGTCTTCCTCCTAAAAGTCAATTTTTGGGATGTCAAAATTATTTATAAGTTCAGCTGTAAGCCTGAGTAGGATCTGTTCTGCATAATCAAAGGGCTGGTTAGTGGGCTCAGTGTTTATCACTTTGTGCTTTTCGGATTCTGTTAAGCTGTTTTGTTAGGCCATCCGTATTTCTTTTATTAGCTTCTCTCATCTCTTGTACTACATGAAGTAATTGGGCGATCTCAGGACCACTGCCATGGTCAGGGGTTTGAGTAGGCAGTGGATAATACTTTGCAGGATTTCTCTCTTCAGTCAAATCAGAATATCTATCATTTGAATGTCTAGGGTAAGAATCATACTCTTGGTTGGGTGGTGTAGAGTTATCCCAATAAGAAGGTGGGGTGATTTGGGTGGAATTGGGTTGATTTGCAAAGTGATTTCAAGAATAGGATTGATCTCCTAGGTATTTAGACCTTGAGGCATATCCTTGAGCAAGGGAGAGATGAGTCTAGCTGAATCGGTCAAGATAGTTGGTCATCCCAATCAGGTGTTGGTCCTATATGGAGAATGTCTTTTGAGATTTTAGAGATCCTTGATATCCAGATATCCATGTGGGATTCTGTAAGGATGAGGTAGGACGAGCTATACCTAGGGAATATGAGCTGTAGGCAAGGCAATCAAGTCCCGGGTGTTGAGGAGAGTTCTCCCATCCAGAAGAACATGGAGTACTGGAAGGGTTGGGATAGGGAGAAAAAGTGGAATAGTGGGGATCAAAAGAGTATGGGTCCAAGTTCTCCTTCTCAATCAGTTCTTCCTCATGGTGATTATCCATGGGAAAGAATTCAAATTCAAAAAAATTGGGTCTTCTCCTTAGATTACTCTCTAAAGGTAGTACCAAATCAAGGTTCAGAGACCTTCTAGTGTCCATGTACCAGAAGAAAGTTAATAGATGATAGAAAGAAGACAAATAAGAGAATCCCCACACTCATAATGCAAACAATCAAGCTAATCTTTAGAGTGTAAACCCTGATTTGACCTAATCCTTATTTCCTGAAATCTGACTCAGTTAGGTCAACCACTGAATTACTTGGCTGGCTAGAAGGGTGGGACCCTCTAGGACACCTTGCATGGTAGGGCACCACTAAGGGTTACTATGATTACCGCATAGACCTTTCTTGTCACCAGTGGATCCATGTATACAAGGGAGAGATGAGTCTAGCTGAATCGGTCAAGATAGTTGGTCATCCCAATCAGGTGTTGGTCCTATATGGAGAATGTCTTTTGAGATTTTAGAGATCCTTGATATCCAGATATCCATGTGGGATTCTGTAAGGATGAGGTAGGATGAGCTATACCTAGGGAATATGAGTTGTAGGCAAGGCAATCAAGTCCCGGGTGTTGAGGAGAGTTCTCCCATCTAGAAGAACATGGAGTATTGGAAGGGTTGGGATAGGGAGAAAAAGTGGAATAGTGGGGATCAAAAGAGTATGGGTCCAAGTTCTCCTTCTCAATCAGTTCTTCCTCATGGTGATTATCCATGGGAAAGAATTCAAATTCAAAAAAATTGGGTCTTCTCCTTAGATTACTCTCTAAAGGTAGTACCAAATCAAGGTTCAGAGACCTTCTAGTGTCCATGTACCAGAAGAAAGTTAATAGATGATAGAAAGAAGACAAATAAGAGAATCCCCACACTCATAATGCAAACAATCAAGCTAATCTTTAGAGTGTAAACCCTGATTTGACCTAATCCTTATTTCCTGAAATCTGACTCAGTTAGGTCAACCACTGAATTACTTGGCTTGCTAGAAGGGTGGGACCCTCTAGGACACCTTGCATGGTAGGGCACCACTAAGGGTTACTATGATTACCGCATAGACCTTTCTTGTCACCAGTGGATCCATGTATACAAGGCCTTGACCTTAGCCCAATCTAATTTCAAGTCCCCAAGAAGATTAGTCCTGCATAGGGCACATCTACTCAGTTTTAGGCTTAGTCTTGTTGTGCTTTTGGAATATGATGGTCGTTAGGTGGGTGTTGCCCATAAGATTGATTTTCAAAGTGTGAAGTGCACAAGCAAAGGGTTCACAAGTAATTTTTATGATGAAGTTGATTTTAAGGTTCAAATGTTTGTATTAGTGAGTTTTATGGCTCACTTGAGTTAATATCTTCAATCAAGGGTTCTAATGAGGCATACAAGAGTTTTGCAAATCCCAATTATTTAATAAATTTCCTATATGAATGGAAATGTAGGTGTGCTCTAGCCTTAATGTGAAACCCTAAGCGTAGATAGTACTAGATGGTCCTTTTAAGTTCAAAATCAGAAGAGTGGTGTGACCAAAACAATACAATAAATTGGACTTGTGGCACCACTAACTAGGTATTTAGAAATTAGTTTTCAAGAAATTTTAATGCATGTTTTCTATTTTTTTCTATTTTAAAGTGTATTGGGTGTTTTGTAGTTTGTTTTGATTCCCAATTAGTGATTGAATAATCCATGTAACCAAACATGTAGAAAATATTTGTTTCAAAATTTTCCTAAATTTTTTATTTCAGTGGGAATTCAGTGCGACAAATTTTAAGTGAATTGTAATTGTATAATAATTCCTATGATATTTTTAACTTTGAAAAACCAGGAAGAACAGTCGAAATGATAATACTTTAGTGTAGGATTTTTTTAAATTTTTATGCAACTCAAATTTACATGAAATTTGTGTATGCTATTTCTGACTTCAAAACCCACGTGCAGTAAAACGTTTAGAATTTTTAGACGTGCGGATTTTTCGAAATTGAATTTTTAATTTGAAAGTTTGTTTAAACCTGAAAAATCACCAAGAGAGATTTCTTTTCTAAAACAAACAAGTGGTAACCAATCTTAAGGTTCAAGCAAAGCATCTAAAATTTTCTTGGCTTTTCTCTTTTCGAAATCTAAACTAATTTAGGCTATGAGTACTTACTTGAGAGTCACACCTACTATTTTCTTTCCGTTTTTTACGTAACTTCCTGCAATGTTGCGATTCTTGCGCAAAAAAGTTAGAAAGTAAGAATCTCAAATAAGCACTTTTACAAGAAAAGCTTTTAAAAATTTCCGTTGCCTCCCAGCAATAACACTAACTTGTTCTCTCGCGAGATGAGTAAAAGTTAAGACTTATCATTGTAGTTGGAATAGCGATAAAACCAATAATATTTATAAAGTTCGATGAATATCAAGTCATTCCCAGGGAGGCTAACACGATTTCTGTGCAAAAGCCTTTCAGTGAGTCATTCCAAATGATTATTTATATATTTATATATGTATATATATCGGCATCAGATATCCAGGTAATCAAAATATTATTTGGAAACAGTTTTCAATTATGTTTAGAAGTAGCTATGCTAAATAGATATAGAAATAGAGAGATTACAGATGCCGATGATACTTATGGGATTCTTATGGAAGTGCAGTAGCACTTCATATCCAGAGCACCGAGATGAACTTCGGAGAGGAGTTGTAGAGAAGGAGAGAGGCTTGAGTTGTATTTCGTGGGAGCTCTAGTGGATGATCTCTTCAACAAGGGGGCCCTGGTCATCTTTTTTAGTTTTGATGAGGGGCAAAGAGTCCATTTTTGCCCTTCAACTCGTGCAACAACCTAAGTATTGTCAGATCTGTCGATCGTGAGATCAACGGCTCAGATTGAACGAAAAATAGCCTCCAACGCACCTTATATGCTCGGATTCACTCTGGTGGAGCCACGTGGCAGCCTGTGAACCACCCGATCGCGATCGCATGGTCGTCGCGTGCCTTTCGCTTCGTCGTGCGCCCACCTCTTCTTCTCATCATGCGGTTGATTTCATTTGTCCGATCTCACGATCGGATGGCCTAAATCACGTGCAGCCGCAACCTTAAGATTAACACATGCAACCGCACGTTGTGGCAACATCAGATCGTGCATTTCCATCCAATGGCCATTGCTGCGCTACGCATTCATCTCCACATCGTGTCATCTTCATCTGATGGTCGGATTTTGCTCGAATGTTGCTGCCTTCCTAATTTAAGCACCTGGTGGCTCTATCCTGCATCCCTTGCAGCAGTTGGAGCGTGCCAACCAATGACCTAAGGGCATGGTTTGTCGCAGTTCCAAATCCATGTGCGACTGCCCTCAACCGTTGGATGACAATCCAACGGTTGAGGATGATCTGCCATAGATGGGCTGCGAGGCAGCAGTCAACATGGCCTCGATGTGGCCGTTGGATGATGATTCAATGACCCATATCATGTGAGAATCATTCTTTAGAGATTGGTGGCGTGGCGAGGAGCAGTTGTGATGGCACCACATGGTGCCATTATGGCCATCCATCTTCTCTTCTTTGTAACTAGTGATGTAGGCCTCCGATCGAGTTGATTTTTGTGTTGTTGGACTGCGATCGTCAATCTGGAGCCATTCGTACAGTCAGGTTTGACATGTGAGGTCTAGATTTCTATCATTTTTCTCCTTGGCTTTTGATCTTCTATGGGTTGCACGTGATGCTACGGATGTCTAATTAAGACGATTCTGAAAATGTTGGACTCCAATTGTCATCCTGATCAGATCCATATGGTCTGATCTATCATTTGTGGCCTTAAATCTTTTATAATTAGTTTCATTTCTTTTCTAGTGCATAAAATGACAATATTATTTATGCAGCTAACAAACTAATCATTATGCGATTACGACACTTATTCATGCATTGTTCCTAAGTTATGCTAGAATCTAACTTAATTCAGGTGGTTTAGGTTGCATGATTGCTGTGCAATCTAGTGTCAGTGGAAAGTAATGAAGAATCTTCTGAGGTTGTTTCCTCTTAATTTCATTTTGACCTTCCTTATGTCTCTCATGTCCATATTCGGGATAGTTACTCAAATTTGTGAATTCATTTCAGAAAAGAATGTAGTCATTCGGACATGCATCAATCTTCTGACAATCCAAACCAAGCTTCCGAATTTGTTTCATTGCCTCATACCATGAAGCTGGAAAACCATTAGGGTTATTCAACAGCTCAGCAGTAAACTGAAGTATTTCTGACATGAATTTAGTATTAGCTCTGTTCAGAACTGATTAAGCATGTTTCAAGGATCAAAATTAGGGTTGGGAGGACCCATCATCATAGCTCACAAAGCACATCTATCAGATAAAATTTATAATCGTAACTTGAAAAGCGAGTCCGGGGTCGAACATGGGGAGGTGAAAGTTTGGTTTTGAAAGACATGCATTTCTCTTTTATTTCATTTTGTTGTTTTTATCTTTACTAAATTTTTTGGTATTTTTTATCAAGCAAGAGATTAGGTCAATAAAATTTTATCTAGATAATCTACTTGCGAAAATAAAAGAGAGAGAGAGAAACAAGCATGGATTTCTAATCAAATGTTTGTTTACAACTACGAAAGTGGGAAAGATTACACAACGAAAGCAATAAAGATAGAGAGAGGTGAGAGAAATCCCCCTCGACGATTGCTCGAAGGATGACTCGCCACAATGTTGCCTGGAGGAAGCTGGTGAGGAGTGGGATGAAGGAGGACGTAGCCGGAGGATAGAGGAATGGGCAGGATGGCGTCGCGGCGAGGATCTTCTTCCCGAAGGGTGGTGAGAGGATGGCCATGGGATGCTCCATGAATAGGGATGAGAGTTGGGAAAACTATTTTATTTTCTACTCTAGAGGAGCATCTCGGGCTTGGGACAAGCTCTCGCTAGAGCCTTAGAGGTGGTGAGAGGAAGAAAGGAAGAGATGGTTTGGACTGGAGGGGTATAGGTCCTTTTATAGTGGAGGAGAGACAAAATCATCCATGGGCAATCAATGATGGTTGTAATCATTGCTGAAGATCCGCCAACTGTTGCTGAACATCCGCACCCTTCAACCCCTTTAGTGGCATGTGCATAGCATAGGCCATTAGTGATTGCTTCAAGCGTCACTAAAGGCCCGCGCAATTGTCGATGTGGCCTCCAGTTCATGCTTGCTTCCAGCTATGCATGCGTTGATGAGTCAAATTTATTGGATTAATTTTTTGCCTAAGTTGATTAGTTCTTACATTTTAGAGTATATTAATATATGCATTTGATTATAAAATAAATGCATGCATTATAATTTATATTGGTAAATTTTATTTGATATTATAAATAATTATATACATCATAGGAATTCAAGGGTAGCCAAATTTGATTTTTAGGACGTCCAGAGATTATTTTGGACATCTAATGATAATGACGGCCTACAAACTCACCGCATCCCTCTTTCTTGCAAATATTCCTCTCCACCGCAGCACCGCCTCCAAAGGCACCACCTCACTGCTGCCGTTAGAGAAGTGCGGAGATCTTGGGAGAAAACAGAAATGGAGAAATGGCCGACGGTAGATTTATCTCCTCTCCCCTGCGGGGAGCTTTTCATCTTCCACCCTCCTACGGGGACTCAAGGTCCTGGTGTCTTGAAGCTTTCACAGTGGATTGAATATGCACCATGACATAAGCGTACTCCATTTCCACTCATTCCGCTTGCACCGGCTGCATGGTAACAGCACCACCACCCATACCCCTTTCTCCTTCCTTATCCATCCTCATCTCCTTCCTCTTTTCTGCCATCTTCAGCAACTGCACCTCACAAGGGAACCCAACACCTTCGTCGTTCCACCGTGCCATCAACGCCTTTGACCACCCACTCTAACCGCCAATGACACCAAAGTGACAACATCGAAATGCTGATCGATCCTACATCAACGCATCTTCAGCGCACCCACAAAAGCCATGGACCACTCCTAACGTCCCCGGTGTCCTCCACGCAGCCACCGACCGCTGGCGGCCATCTCTCAGGCCACCTCCATAATCGGTGTGCTCCCCATCTTCTACTGATCACCATCACCTTCTCTTGCATCCAACCTGAGCTCTCACGCACGAGCAAGGCCACCCGAATGCATTCCCCTATTTTTGCACAGTGTTGCTGGCATTAGTTTGAATGAGAGGTGGGGAAATGTGATTGAAGATGATGAATTTTATTTAATATATATTTATGGTGTTGTTTTGTTCCCACACCCCCACACTTTGCCTATTTCCTTTGCCATGCTCTCTCACAACTTTCCTCCATCTACATTGAGATGTGCAATGAATTTTCTCCATGACTCATGAGCATAAATAGAAATTATTACGAGTTTATTTGGCTTGATCCTCCCTGTGGATACGACCTTTTTACTGTGGTCTAAATTAATATCCATTTTAATCTTTGACTGAGAAATTTTCCACCACATAATTTACAATAATAAATCATTCTATTGCTATTTTAATCAAGCGAAATATCTATCAAATGGCGCCGTTGCCGAGGAGGCAACGGGCCTAGTAAACTTGCAAATATTTTTCTATTTGCAATGACCCTTGCTTATTTCTATTCATTGATCTATCATTCCTTCTTGAGAGGTACATTCTGGAGAGTGAGAGAACACACAGTGGATGCTCATCTTGGTGGACATTGTCGTGACATCAAGGATAATCGCGTGTGCTTGTGGGCCTTGATCCCACGCACATCAGTGTATGGAGGTGCCTTTTTCTGATTTAGTTGTTAGACCATAGTTTAGATTTAGTTTAGATAGACCTTAGACATTTAATTTTTGTCTTGTGGACCCGTGTTGGGTATTTTTGGGAACGTGTTCCCAGTGCTTTTATTTCTTATCGCTCTTGTATGCGGGAGCGTATTTTTGGGAGCATGTTCGCATTTTATATAGATTACAGGATTATTTGAATTGTTTGAAATGAGTATAGGTTAGTTAGTTAGTTAGTTAGATTTGGTTTGTTTGCTTAATATTGTTAAAAATAAAAAAAGTCAAACTTCCTGCTAGAAGCTGCACATCAATAGGGCAACCATATAGGATTGAATGAGCAGCATCTAGTTTATCTTTACTGCATCGCATACATTCTTGCACGAAGAAAGCTAGGGTAAGGTATGTCTTGTCTTTAGCGTTAAATACTTGTCAAGCATTTGCGTTGGACTTAAATTCAAGACCATAAAAGTGTTTGAATCGGGTTAATTCAGTGGTCACTTTAAAAATTGGGACTGTTAAGTGTTTGGACCATAAAATCTATGACTTGAAATTACATGAAAAGGATCTTGTTTGCGAGATTTCAAAACTCAAAATGGAAACGTGAATTGCACACCTTAGACACTATGCACATCACACAAATGGTCACTAGCTAAATTTCTATCTCTCCACTTTTCAACCACAAGGGAAGTTAGTAGGAAATCAATAAGCCTATCCACCAAGTTACTCTGATTCCTCAAGTGTGGGCTCGATTCGAGACTTCCATCCCTTGCGAGTAGGTTGTAGGCACCAACAAAAGTCGGCCTACGAAACATAATTCTTGCAAAACTTGTTTGGCCACCAATTGAACATTTAATTCGAAGACCTAGAATCTACTAAAAACAGATCCCACTATATTTGCATTTGTTCTGACAGCGATAGGACTCTCTAGGAAGTTTCTGCTTGTGTTCTGATTTCCTTTAAATCCAAAGAGAGTTTGGCCTGTTTAATTGAAAGAAATCGACTATCCTTACTCCTATCATTTTAACCAGGATCCCATGTCCCGAGCATATCCATCCTTTGATGGGTACTTTGACAATTCATGGGATCATTCATCTTCCAATCCTGGGAGTACTGGCCTGATACATCCCACATTTTAGTTGAGCCTAGGAGTGGGATTTTTCAACCCAGGAATACCTACTACTATGCAAACACCCAACCCTCCCACCATTCATGATTTTCTGTATTGAGCTTGGACCGATACCCCTAGGCAACTAGAGCCTGAAATTGACTATCCTCCCCAATCTGATAGTAGTAGCCTCTCCTATTTTATGATAGAAATGCAAAAGCAACAAAAAGAAATGATTGAGACTATGGGAGAGATATTGAGGAATAATCAACAATTGAACAAAGAAATTAGATAGCTTAGCTACGCTCTTCCTAGTAATTCTGATCCCTACCCATACGACCGTGATCATGAAAATACTTTTGAGGAAACCAATGACAATAGGGATCCCGTTTTATGTAGCTATCACTTAGACTCTCCCAATGAGACAAGCCACTAAAGGAGAATGATCCTAGTAGTTATCAACCCTAGCTATATTGGAGTGAAAAGAAAGGGAAGATGGTACCTTTTGAGGACCTTGACCCTAATGACAGTATTTTCCTTACCCCTTATAACCTGGGTCAAGGTCGTATTATTCATATCACTTCCCCTATTAATTATTAGGTGGAACCCCATTCTACCCTTAGTGAGCCTAATCCTGACCCTCCTCTTAAGGAATCAACACCTACCATTCAGCATTCTGAGGATTTAAATGCACCCAATGAAGGTGGCCCTAAGGGAACAGGCGATGAAATAGATCAATTTTGGTCTCAGGGATATAAAGAGTCTATTTTAGAGGATGAGGATGACCCAATGGAGGAACCCAGATTGAAAATCTAGAGTGAATCACAGGGGGATTATTTGTTATTCGAGGACTTAACCGGAGGATATAAATAATCTGGTGAAATTCGGATTCCTCCCTTCTTCTAAGAGTCGTCCTCCACAAAACCAGCAGTTGATATTGGAGGAGGACAAAAACAATAGTGAGAAGCCTAAGGGAGACTCTTGGGGGCAAAACACGTCAATTAAGGATTTATGCCCCGAGAAGAACAAAGAGTTGAGTGATATAGGCTTATTCCAAAACATTAATATGGATCCTCCTTCAGAAATAGTTGAGGATATTGATCCAACTCCTCTCTTTACTAGTGAATCACATATACACCCTGACAAAAACTTAAGTGAACCAAAAGAATCCCAAGATGAAATTAATGATAATGACTCAGTTGCTTTGACCCTACCATCAATGAAATTTAGTTTGGAGTCCACCATTGATTCACATATACTGGAAGGTGAAAATTTGACTCCGATCATTAATGATAGGTAGGGTGATTTGAATTTTTATACAATAATCTTTAGGTATAATACACAATTTGAATCGTTGTTGGAATTGGAATCGACACAGACTAAGCCCTCATTGGACTTAATCATTACCTTCCAACACCACAAACAACCCGTACACTCCCTAACCGATCCTTCGCTCAGATCTCTACTCATGTACATTTTTTATGGGGAACGTATCACGCTAGTACATCCTCAGGTAGAATGGCGAGTGTGGATTGATGCTTGTACGTTTAGTCTCACCATTCACGGGCTTGAAATAATATTGTTTATATCTTTGAAAACCCTTCTTGCTTAGGAGGACCCTTGTTATCCTCCACTTTATTCTATTTTGGGAGGTCCCTTTCCATATTCCTTTTGTTATTCCTAGACCTCCCTAGGTAGCCTACGAGGTTCGCTGCTTTCATGTCTTCTGGCGAGCATTTTGGATAATGTTGCATCATCAGCTCGCCAACATCCATGGGTACCTGTTTACTAGGTCCATGTTGTTACGCATATTTTTAGGGCCTACCTTTTTCGGTCTAGAACCAGACTTACAGGTTCCCAATAAGTCTGGCTACTGATAGAAAATGCAGCATTTGTTGGGAGGCAACCCAGCATTCTAAATAAGACCATCATCAGGTGATTTCCTTCCTTTCTCCACCTGTTTTAATTTTACAATGTGGACAATGTAGGATTTAGGCATGGGGGGGTGCATTTTGCATTTTAGGAAGTATTCATGCATTTAGGTAATCATATATATCTATAATTCTTTTCTTGAGATAAATTGGTTAGTCCCTAGCAAAACACCGTTCTCATGGAGATGTCATTATAGATTTTTCTTCTGAATTTTTTTCTTAAGTTTAGAATCCAGTACATGTGCTTCACTTGCACGTTGACTAGGTAATGGATCTTTGAAGAGAACCAATAAGCATTTTTAGTTTACTGAACCCTTGGACTGTTAATAGAGAGTCAAGCAAACTATCTTCTATTAGATCCACCTCATATTTGTGGGAAGAAAGTAGAGAGACTACTGGTGCACTAAGTCTAGTGCAAAGACTCTTTTGTTTTGGACAATTTGATAAGGATACCATAGAGTTAGGCATAGTTTTCACTTTCTGTTCCTATGTGCGTACATTGTGTGAATTCCTGAGAGTCACCAAATAAGGCAGATACACAGAAATTGAGTCTTAATAAAAGTATGTCTATGGTGAATGGTTATGACTGTCCTTCATAGAGTCCTCGGTTGAAGGAGGGTAATATTGTCAAAGGTCAGAAATATGCTTGTCCTATTCATCCCTTCCCGATGCCGATAGTAGGCACTTCTACCAAATAAGCTACATAATATCCTCTTGACCACCATCGTTCCTAATAATACCTCATAAATAAAAGTCTGGATCATGTTACGTTGATTTACAGAAAAAAAAGAGAAAAAAAAAGAAAGACAAAGAAAAGAAAAAAAGAAAGAAAGAGAGAAATATTTATATAAAGAAAGGAGAAAAAGGAAAATAGTTCATGTTTATAGTTTTATCTTCGTATCATTTTTTCATTATATGTCGATGTTTTTGAGACAACCACAAAAACACCCATTGCAAACCACCAAATATGACCCATACCTACTGTTCAGTAATTCTGATCGCCCGAATACTAGATGAGGACTTCTAACGTAGTTGTAGGGTTATTCGGACTTTAATTGAAGTGATAATGCCATGTGAGGCCACCAAATATTGAGTACGTTTACAAAATCTGGCAAGATATGTGATCTCAAAAAAAGAGAAGAAGAAAAGAGAAAGTGAGTGAGCACAAAGGAACAAAAGGAGGGCACAGTTTTTAGCCTCTATCTCTGGGTTGACTTGTTTTATAGTCTAAAGATCTATAGTCTACAGTACTAGATTACATGTAGCACCAAATGAGTGTGAGCCACCAAATATTAATTCATTCAACTCAGTTTCTCCTACCTAAGCCAAAAAGTCGAGGTCAAATTACAGATTATTTTCTGCTTTATCCTCGAGAGAAGAAGTTGCCTATCCTAATAGAGGTTTTACTAAAGGTTAAGTAGGAACTGCAAATGTAAGTTGGCTTTTCACTTGGATCCATCACCTAGGCTACTTTCACTTTACATTTGTTTGGATTTCCAAGTTTTTGAAATAAGAAAAGAAGAAACTTTCTGGTCACTTCCATCATTTTTGCACTTTTGTTTAGGACTAGCAAAACTTAGACATGGGGGCATTTGATGAGTCGAATTTATTGGATTAATTTTTAGCCTAAGTTGATTAGTTCTTACATTTTAGAGTATATTAATATATGAACTTGATTATAAAATAAATGCATGCATTATAATTTATATTGGCAAAATTTATCTAATATTATAAAAAATTATATGCATCGTAGGAATTCAAGTGTAGCCAAATTTGATTTTTAAGATGTCCGGAGATTATTCTGGACACTAATGGCAATGACTGGCAACAAACTCACAGCATCCCTCTTTCTCACAAATATTCCTCTCCACCGCAGCATAGCCTCCAAAGCCACTACCTCACTGCTGCCATTAGAGAAGGGCGAAGATCTCTAGAGAAAATAGAAATGGAGAAACGATCGATGGTAGATTTATCCCCTCTCCCCTACTGCGAGCTTTTCATCTTCGACCCCCCCTACGGGCACACAAGGACCCGGTGTTTTGAAGCTTTCACGGTGGATTCAACGTGCACCATGGCATAGGCATACTCCACTTCAACTCATTCCCCTTACGCTGGCTGCACAGTGACAGCACCACCACCCATACCCCTTTCCCCTTCCTTATCCGTCCTCATCTCCTTCCTCTTTTCCACCATCTTCACCAGTTGCAACTCACAAGAGAACACAACACCTTCGTCATTCTACCATGCCATAGATGCCTCTCTGACCACCCTCTCTAGTCGCCAACGACATCGAAGCGACAACCTCGAAGTGCTAATCAATCCTACGTCGATGCATCTTTTGTGCACCCTCCAAAGCCATGGACCACTCCTAACACTGTCGACGTCATCCACGCAACCACTGACCACTGGTGACCATCTCTTGAGCCACCTCCACCATCGTTGTGCTTCCCATCCTCTACCGATCGCCATCGACTTCTCTTGCAGCCGACCTAAGCTCTCATGCACGACGAAGGCTACCCCAATGGATTCCCCTATTTTTGCAAAGTGTTGCGGCCATTAGTTTGAATGCGAGGTGGGGAAATGTGATTGAAGATGATGAACTACTTATGGTGTTGTTTTGTTCCCACTCCCCTGCACTTCTTTTGCCATGCTCTCTCACAACTATCCTTCATCTACATTAATATGTGAAATGAATTTTCTCCATGACTCATTAGCATAAATAGAAATTATTGTAAGTTTATTTGGCTTGATCCCCCCTATGGATATGACCTTTTTACTGTTGTTTAAATTAATATCTATTTTAATCCTTGATTGAGAGATTTTCCACCACATAAAATACAACGATAAATCATTCTATTGCTCTTTTAATCAAGTGAAATTATCTCTATAACGCGTTGTCGAATGAGGACCATTCGATTGGAGTTGGATGATCCTGATTGTGCGGAGATCGCACTGCTTGGGTGCGCATTGGATTAAGCATGGGGATGTGTGTCAAAGCTCACGTGAGCACCCCCACTAGATCGATAGTAATATGTGCATCCACGTTTCCTCATCTTGACTACTCATGCATGATCGAGTGGTTGAAATCAAGCGTGCCATACCACCGATTAGATTGGAAGAGTGGGAGAGCTCAAACTGGCGCCAAAGCATGGAGAATGCCTCTGGAGATGGTTGTGCTACGTGTCAAAAGGTGTCGCGATTTTGAATTATCTGAGACTGGTGATCAAGCAATCCTAGCTGCTTGATTTTCATCCAATGGTTAAGATCGCACAATGGAGACTCTCTTGAAGATGGGCAAGTGACGTGGCTTCACAAGAACAGTTGATGGGCATCCAAAGACCAAGATCTCGTGAGGGGGTATGCCTTTGAGGAGTGGCCGCTGCTGGTCGGTGTTGGGTAGTCGAGATGGCACCACATGGTGCCATCCGAGCCAACCATCTTTTTTCTGTCACAGAGGTTGCCACGGTGCCCTGATTGAGGTCATTTTCGCATTGCCGGACTGCAATCATCGCTCTGGATCCATCCGTATGGTTTGATTTTCCATCTGAAACCTGTATGGATGTCACATTGCCCTTTTGGCCATTAATCTTCCTTGGACTTCAAATGATGCTACGGGATTCTGATCTAAACGATTTTGAAATCGTTAGACTCCAATCTTTGTCTTGATCAGATTTGTACAGTCAGATCGTCCATCCGAGGTCATGAAATAAATCTCCTTCTCTCCTTATCATAAAAAGGACCTAATTAATCTAAAATATATACAACAACTCTAAATGTAGAATGCTTCATGCTATGCAATATTTTTAACATGAAATGCAAATCTCAACTCAAAAACATGCATTAATAGGCATTTTATCTTCAATAATTGTGTCTCCATCATACCCCCGTACCTATCTTTTGCTAGTCCCCAGCAGAAATCAAACTACATGTTATGTATAGAATTAGAAATAGGATTCGATCGCTTAGGCCTATGTTGTTTATTAATAATAGAAATTATCAACAACGGTCCTAAACTACGAAGACTGAACAGTACCCAGGTGTCTTCTAACGAGTCGATTTTTTGCTTTAAAGTCGTTTGTAGTTTTACGTGGTGGAAAAATCGACTAATAAATATTTAAAGAGAAATAACCACTCGCAGAGGAGCGGGTCGTATCCACAAGGTGGCAATGACGTATTTAAATTCGTACCAGTTAGAAACGTTTGTTCGTAGTTAGTTTGGACAAGAATCAAGCCAGAATTGCCTTCATATTAAGGTTGAAACAAGAAACAATGCTGAAATAGCAATTATGAGTAACTAGAGGATATTTGTCGCAATGCAGAATCAATAAAATATTACTAAAAATTGACAATGGCAGAAAACGTAACTTTTAATGGCTCGGTTACTGTAGCAAAATAGGGGATTTTTTCCCCTTTGCCGTGCGCGACGAGGAGTGGACGGCCGGACGTGGGAAGCTCGGAAGAAGTTCCTTGGACTGAGGGCTTCAAAACGGTGGTGGCAGCGTGTCACACAACGGCTGGAGGCGGCCGGACGAGCTTCGGCAGAGGTGGCTGCAGCCGGTGTTGCAGCTGCTTTGGCGTGCGTTGCAGGCGGGTGCGGGAGCGCGCGCGGCCTGCTGGCGGTGTGGACTGCCACGTGCTGCTGCTGCGTGTTGGCTGGAGGCGTGGGCGCGCACTGTAGCCGGTGCACGCTCTGTTGACGGTGAAAGCGGGTGCGGCAGGTGTGGGGAAGGTGCTGCGGGCGTGGGAGTGATTCTGTAGGTGCGGCTGCAGCTGGCGTGGGTGTGCAAGTGGTTGCGCGTGGAGATGGCGAAGGCTGCAGGCGCAGGGAAGGTGGAGTGAGAGGGCGTGAGGGCTGGAGGCTGTGCACGCCTTGCGTGCAGCTGGAGGGCGGTTGCGCGCTCTGTTGGCGTGGGTGTGCAGGCGGTGAGAGCGGGAGGAAGTGGCGGGTTCTTGCATGCGGCTGGAGATGATTGGGAGGCTGTTGCGGTGTGGGTGGTGGAAGTGACGTGGGAGGACGGAGATTGCTGCTGGAGTGGGGGCTGGACTTCAGACTTCCGGGAAATTTCCCAGACATCTTAACTGACTGAAAGGGTGATTGCACAGTAGCTGCGGCGGTGGTTGTTGGTGATGATGGCGAGGGAGATGCACGCTAAGGTGCTCACGGTAATGCGGACGAGCTCCGGATGGCGGTGTGGCCTGTCACACCACACGCCCACGGTGGTGGAGACTCACCGCCACGGCTGAGGCCGACGGTGTGGAATGGAAGAGAGGAGATCTCCCTGCACAGTGGTGGGTCGGTGGTGGAGGCCTCCCGAGCTCGACTGCCTCCCTCCTCCTTTTGTAGTGGCCTGCACAAATTTCAAATCAGCTACCCGACCAGATCCAACACATCCGCTCCTCCTTGAATGGGTTCTTCACTACGGCAGCTAGTGGCATTGGAGCGGTAGCCAGCCGTTCCTGCATGAAGAAGAATAAAGAAAATAATATTAAAATATTATGGTCATTTATATATAGACCCTCAACTTTTATGTTAGTGAAAACAATGTACCTAATTGATTAACTAATTAGATGAATGTCATTCTAAGCTAATTCTAAATGCACTTAAAATATGAATGCAATGCATGGATTATGTAATTAAATTAAAAATATGAATTAATCTATTTACATCCTAATTTATGCT
Source organism: Thalassia testudinum (assembly GCA_037157565.1). Taxonomy (NCBI): domain Eukaryota; kingdom Viridiplantae; phylum Streptophyta; class Magnoliopsida; order Alismatales; family Hydrocharitaceae; genus Thalassia; species Thalassia testudinum. The sequence goes on from JAZHRO010000014.1 coordinate 67,938,517, forward strand.
AAATAAATGTTAGAATGAACCTAATGTCTAGGCACTTAAATACTTAAATAGCCCCCAACTATGGGCTAATCATCTTCTAGAATGCAGGCCGCCCAAGTCCTCGCCTTATTTGAAAAGGGAAGGTACATTTTTCTTTCCTCTTTTCACTTTTTTTTTTTTTGGAATTTTGGAGTTTGAGTGTTTTAGGATAACTTTCTACGGCTACTCGACTTGCCCAAGACTTGAAAAGGTCTCTAAGTGCTAAGCATTTAGTGAATAGACTGAAAGTCTCACTAGGCGTTCGTTAAAATGGAATTCGGGTTTCTACAACCATAGGTGACCTTGCCTAAAGGTTTATCTTTTCAAATAGTAGTTTCCACCCTACTTTTATTTATGGGGTCAAGACAAGGGTGAACCCAGTGTATATCTTCCCGATTTATTCTACTTCCCCACTTCTTCCCTAAGTGTTTTGGTTATTATTGCGTATTTTTGTGAGCTGGGCTCTAGACAACCGACCAATAGGCCATTACCCAAGGCAACTTGCCAGCCATACTCGTGCGATGAAGTGTGGATTTGTTTATTTCTTTATTTTCACCTTTTTCTATTTTTTTTTTTAGGTAGGTGGATTCCTTGATCTAATATTTACCAAAAGGTAGTAAGATTCAAATGGTATTGTGGTTGGCTTTGGACAACTGGTCGATGAGCTATTACCACCAACAACTTGCCAGCCATACCACCCTGGACGATTCATTAGCTACCCAATTTCCAAAGAAACCGCTAAAAAGTGAGTCAGTGCAAAAAGTGTGTAGATGCTTAGGCCTGTATTCCCTCAAATCAGAGGATGAGTTGATAAGTCGTATACTTATCAGCCCAATTTATTAAACATTTAAAATTGAATTACTTGGCTAGGACTCGAGACTAAGTCTACATTCGAGTGGACATCCAGGCTAATTAAGCTCAAAGACCTGAAGAGTCTAAGTATACAGGTCCTATCATATCATTTCCTAAGGTTAATAACTTTCAAATTCCTAAGTTCTCTTCTCCTAATTCTTTTTTGTTTTAAAGAAACTAAAAAAAATTCTACCAAGTTAACAAAATGATTTCAGGATAAAGCATCCAACCCCCCATGCCTAAATGGCGCAATTTCCTCATTGTGAAAATGAAGACATGAAAAGGCAGAGTAAACAGAATATCACCTGAATAATGTGAAAATCCAGTCAGCTTCGCAGAGAAGATGGAGTATAAACATGTGTCAAATTTAATGCCTTCAGCTAGGCATAACATACATACAAAGAAGAAATTAGGAACTCACAAGTGCAGATCAGAATCAAAATAAAACTATTGATCATAGGACCTGCCAGTAGGTGCCCACAAATGTGCACCAGATTATGGGCAAACCTATGCCCCAGGGTTAAGTGCTTCTCAGGTTCTAGATGAAAATCATCCAGAACTGAAGGTCGTTAAGCCTGTATGGTTGGGCCTACGGTTTTGTGGTGTGCAACCCAAGACCAAAGTGTCGGACAACGGGTAAAGATGGTTCAATGGGTTCGGATGTCGTCTTAATGTTCAGCTCAGAAAGATAATCAGCTATTTCGAGCTTGGGTTGCACGTGAAAGATATCATAAGGGTCCTAGTAGAAAGTAGGTAGTTTCAGGACAACAGGAACCCTTAGATCCAAACTCAGTTCCCTCAGAATTAGATTCCCAGATTTTTATTTCCCACTTCCTATCCTCCAACATCAAGTGTTTGGGCTCTGGGACCTCTGGGGGAGCTCGAACAAGCGGCAAAGCATGGAGAACTCCTTTAAAGACCGCTGCTCCATGTGTCGAAAGGTGTCACGGCTTTGAATTATCCAAGGCCACTAGTCAGGTGATCTTAGCCATTGGATTTTCATCCAACGGTTAAGATTGTGCAATGGAGGCTCTCTTGAAGATGGGCGAGCGACGTGGCTTCACAGGAACCGTCAGATGGGCATCGAATGGCCTAGTTATCGTAAGGAGGTATGCCTTTGAGGAGGAGCGGCCACTTCTGGTTGGTGTTGGGAGGTCTAGATGGCACCATCTGGGCCATCCATCTTCTTTCCATTGTAGAGGGTGCCACGGTGCTCAGATCGAGGTGATTTTCACATTGTCGGACTACAATAGTAGCTTCGGATCCATTCATATGGTTGGATTTTCCATCCGAAACCTATATGGATGTCACTTTACCCTCTTCGACATTGATCTTCCTCGAACTTCATATGATGCTATGGGATTTCGATCTAGACGATTTCGGAGTCGTTAAACTCCAATCATTGTCTTGATCTGATCCATACAGTCAGATCATCCTTCTAAGGCCCTAAAATAAATCACCTTCTCTCCTTACCATAAAAAGGACCTCAATAACCTAAAATATATACAACTACTCTAAATGCTGAATGATACATGCTATGCAATATTTATAACATGAAATGCAAATCTAAGCTTAGGAACATGCATGAATAGTAATTTTATCTTAAATAATTATGTCTACATCAATAAACTTCAGTTGAAACATCTTCAACAAAAATGACAACTTTGACATTTTCGTAACATCGGGAGTAATAGGATCCTCAGCTACCTTAACACAATCATAGAATGGATCATAATTGAATTAATCTTCCTTATCTGTATTTATATCCTCTTCTGCTCTCATCTCATTTGACATTTCTTGTATTTCTTCACTTTCACTATCAGCAATTTCCTCGTTGATCTCTTCATCATCAGTGTTCTCATTGTTTATGACTTTCTCAATCAACTCCTCTCCATGAGCTACCTAAGTAGTGTAATGCTGCCACCACCCATTACAAATGAAGTGTTTGAGCACAATATTATGATCAAGTAAGGAACCATTCAAACATGTTCTACATGGGCGAAAGATATTAACAAGTTGACCTCCTCGCCTAAATATGCTCCTGTTGTCCTCTCCATCCATATATCTGGTGTAATCTGGATCCTGTAATCCAATCCAAGATTTATCCATTATAACTTAAAATTTAATGTAAACAAATCACTTATTAGGAAGGGAAAGGACTGAATGAAGTGTATCTTAATTCAGATTTTCACTTTAAAGCCCATCCTCAAATATTTTATCACAACTTATGTTTAATCATTACATGTAACCTTAGTGCGGTGAAATTTTGGTAGCATCTCCCAGCACTTCTCCAGTATACCCCCAATACTAACCTTAGATAGATTTCCTTCAACACACAATTAAAGGAATCGCAGGAAAGAAGGTAAGATTAGCTGGTATACCAGAGAAGAGCAGGAAGAAGCGACTGAAATTTCACCGCACAAGGTAACTTATAACGAGCAAAACTAAGTTGTCATCAAATCTTTAAGGAACTTCTTTAGTTTAGTACTTCACGAAACTAAAGTTGATTGAGTCTTATGGCATGCTTCAAAGACAGCACATCATGCATTTAAGTGAGGTATATATACACTTCCTACATTGTTTGTATTACAAGATCATAAGTCTCGATGGGTAAGTAATTTGGACACAATTTGACTCGGAGAACTTTTACCCCAGGGGTTAGAATGCCTAATGTTTGGCCACGAGTGCATATAACTTCTTAGCAAGTGTGCCGATCGCGTCGGATCTCATCGCCAGAAGAGTTTCGAATTTGGAAAACCTGTCGTCATAGTTTGATTCGTGAGAAAATCTATTGATTCGATAAAATTTATAATCGAAACCAGAAAAGTGAGTCTCGGGAAGAACACGGGGTGGTGAACATTTGGTTTTGAAAATCCACATTTCGCTTTTTATTTATTTTGTCATTTTTATCTTTTCTAATTTTTTAGGTATTTTTAGCAAAGAAGAGATCAAGTTGATGAATTATAGTTAATCTACTTGCAAAATAAAAGAGAGAAAGACAGAGACCAAGAGAGAAACAATCATGTATTTTTATAATCAAATGTTTCTTACGACTATGAAAGTGGGAAATCTATACTACGAAAGTAGAAAAGATAGAGATAGGTGAGAGAAATCTCCCTCAACGGTTGCTTGAAGGACGACTCACTCTGACATCACCTGGAGGAAGGTGGTGAGGATCGGAATGAATGAGGACAGAGCTAGAAGACGAAGGGCAGGGCAGGATGGCATCGCGGTGAGGATCTTCCTCCCGAAGGGGTGTGAGAAGATGGCCACCGGATGCCCCACGAAGGAGGATGAGAGGTACGAGAAAATGTTTATTTTCTACTCTAGAGGAGCATCTTGCCCTTGGGGCAAGCTCTCCCTAGAGCCTTGGAGGTGGTGAGAGAAAGAAAGGAAGAGATGAAGAAAAATGGGAGGGGTAGGGGTCCTTTTATAGTGGAGGAAAGAATCAACTTCGTATACAGGACAATTAGTGACTATCATAAACGTCGCTGAAGATCCACCGCAAACATTGCTGAATACAGCCTACGTGCCCACCAACCACTGTGTTGGCACTCGCTTTGCGCTCATATGTTGCCCGCTTGCACGCTCGTGCCTGCGTGCCTTGCCGCTGCCTCTGCGCGTGCCCATGCATTCCCGCGTTGCGTGCGTGCCTCCGCATGTGCACGCGTGCCCACACTGGTGTGTGTGGTGGCCCATGCCTGTGCGTGGCCGACCAATGTTGTGCCACGTGGCACGTTCTAGGTCATCCATCTTCTTTCCATTGCAAGGGCTACTAAAGTGGTTGGATTGAGTTTACTTTTATGCCATTAGGCTGCAATGGTCAACCTAAATCCATCCGTGTGGTCAGATTTATCGTTTGAAGCTTCGAATTACTTCACTTAGTCTTTTGGCCATTGATCTTCCCCAGTCTGCATATGGTGCTATGGGACTCAGATCAAGGCAATTTCGGAGGCATTGGACTCTAATTGTTGTCCTGATCAAATCCGTACGGTCGTATCATCAATCTGATGCTCCAAAATAAATCTCCTTCACCCGTGACCATAAAAGGGATGCAATTAGCCTAAAATATACACAACTACTCTAAAAGCATAATGATGCATGCTATGCAATATTTATAACATGGAATGTAAACCTAAGCCTAGGAACAAGCACAAATAGGCATTTTAACCTAAATGGATGTGTCTATGTCATACACCATGCCTATCTCTTGCTAGTCTCTAGCAAAGTTAAACTACATGCTATGTATAAAAATAAAATTAGGACTCAATCGCTTAGTCATAAGTTGTTTAATAATAATAAAAAATTTCAACTAAGGTCCTAAACTACGAAAACTCAACAATATCCGGGTGTCCGCCAGAATGCAAACCGCCCAAGTCCTCGCCTTATTTGAAAAGGGAAGATACATTTTTTTATTTTCCTTCTTTTCTAATTTTTTTTTTACTTTTGGAGTTTGAGAGTTTCGAGATAAGTTTCTATGACTACCCGACCCACCCAAGATTCGAAAAGGACTCTAAGTGCTAAGCATCTTGTTGAAGAGTGATAGACTCACTAGGCAACAATTAAAATGGACTTCAGGTTTCTACAACCCTAGGTGACCTTAAAGATTTCTGCCTAGAGGTTTATCTTTCCGATCAGTAGCATTCACCCTTCTTTTTAATTTTTTATGGGGTCAACAAAAGGGTGAACCCAATGTATATCTCCCCAGTTTATTCTACCTCATCGCTTCTTCCCTAAGTGTTTCAGGAATTTTTTGTGCATTTTTATGAGCTGGGCTCTAGACAACTAGCCAATGGGTTGCTACCCATGGCGACTTGCTAGCCATACTCGTGCGATGAAGTGTGGTTTTATTTTTTTTTCCCCTTTTTTTTTTTTTTACTTTTCGGGTACTTTCTTTTTCTTTTTCCTAAGTGGCTTCCCTATTCTAAGATTTACCTAAAGGCAGTCTGAAGAGAATGGTTGTGTGGCTAGGCTCTAGACAATCAGCTAATGAGCTATTACCATAGACAACTTGCCAGCCATATAGACCTATACTGTTAATTAGCTACGTAATTTTCGTAAAAATTGTCGGAATGTGAGTCAGTGCAAAGAGTGTAGATGCTTAGATTTAAAATCCCCTCAAATCAGAGGGTGTGTTGATAAATCTTATACTTATCATCCTAATTTATTCACCATATTAAAGTAAAATTACTTGGCGAGCACTCGATCCTAACTCCTCATTCGAGTGGACACCCGAGCTAATTAAGCTCGAAGACCTGAGGAGTCTTAATGTTCAGGCCCTAAAGTATCGTTTCCTAAAGTTAATAACTTCCAAAAGCCTAAGTTCTCTTCCCCTAATTTCTTTTTTTTGCCTTTTTGATTGTTCAAATTTTTTTTAAGAAATTAAAATAAAAGAATTTCACAGAGTTAACAAAATGATTTTAGGAATTAGTTATCCACCCCCCCATGCCTAAATGGTGCAATGTCCTCATTGTAAAAACAAAGGCATGAAAAGGGTGGAGTAAATAGAATATCACTTGAATTTTGTGAAAATCCAATCAGCTCCGAAGAGAGAAGAGCATATACACATGTGCTAAGTTTAATGCCTTTCACTAGGCAAAAAATACATACAAGGAAGAAATGGAGAATTCATAAGTGTAGGTCAGAATCAAAATCAAAAGATTAATCTTTAGACCCGCCAACAGAAGATGTCCACAGATGTGGACCAAGTTGTGGTGCAAACCCATGCCCTAGGGTCAGGTAGTTCTATGGTTCTAGATGAAAATCATCCAGAATCAGAGATTATTGTGCTTGAAGGCTGGGTCTGTAGTTTGGTGGTGTGCAACCCAAGACTAAAGTGGTGGAGAATCGGTAGATCTGATTCACTCAACTCCAGTGTCCATGTAAAGTTTAGCCCAGGAAGGTAGTCAATTATTCCAAGCCTTGGTTGCACGTGAATGATATCATGAGTGTCCAAGTAGAAAGTAAGTGATTTCAGGTCAATAGGTATCCTTAGATCCAAAATTGTAGTTCCCTCAGGAATATCTTCCCAGATTTTTATTTCCAAGTTCCTATCCTCCAAGATCAAGGTTCTTGGACCACCAGATCGTTGTACACCCCATCCAAAATACCCAAGTCCAACAATTATGGGTGAATCAAGATTGACTTGGATCTGGTGATCTCAACAATATCATAATTTAGCTCTTTAGGGTGTGGTTGAGAAGTGGGGCTACTGATTGAATCATCAGGATTCGGATCATCCAAGATAACCCAAACATTATCATAACATTCAATAATATGGCTATCAGAAGGTTCGTCATGCTCCTCAAGCTTGTTCATCTCACTAAAATCCTCTCCCTTAAGCTCATGTGAGACTTCACCTAAAGATTCTTCACCCTCAGAGTCAAAGAATTCTTGATCCTCATTTATATGTCTCAGAATCATATGTCATTTCATGGTCCATGGAGACATATTTTTCGTTGTTCCCTGGCTCAGGGATCTCAGTTGAAGCAATCATTTCATCTTCAGTGGGTTGCCCTAGCCTAACCAGGTCATCCCCGGTCTCAGGACATCTATTCCCCCCGATAGGCACCTAAGCAGGTTCAGACATTGGTTCTCCTGAAAGGGATTCATGCTGAGAATAATCCCAAGATTGGAGTAAGGCAACCACAAATTTCATCCTCAACTTCGATAATTTTCTAAGTAGAAACTCACCTAGGCCCCAATCCCTAATAGTTTGGAGCAAATCCAATAAAGAGCTAATCAACTCATTAATGATTTTTATCATAGGCTCCAATGCTTCAGTGCATGGTGTTCACTGGGCTTCTAATGATTGTATGGCGTTCAACAAGTTAGCCAACACCTTATCCTGGATCTGGTTCACCTGAGCTGAATCGTTCGGTTCAGGTTTGGGTGGGTTTAAGTTAAACCTAGGGGAGTCAAGATATCAAGGTTCTCGAGTCCCTTCCTGATATTAGGTTGGTTGTTCAAAGAATGGCAGCGACATATATTTAGTAGAATACTGGGGAGGGTAAGCGTTATAATCTGCATATCCTTCATGGTTGTAGATCTGGTTAGGTTGATCATAAAAGGATGGGGATCTATAATCATGGTAGCTCTGGGAAAGATAGTAATCATTGTCTTGCTATCATGGGTAATACCCTGGACCCTGAGGTCCGGATTCATATCCCCAATCAAAGTTATCCCAACTAGTGGATGGGTAATTATAAGTCGAGTTAGGATAGTAATCATCTTGGGTATAGGTTGTGGTTGGAGCATAGGATGCGAAATGAGTGCAGAATGTGGAAGGATGCATGGTCGAATAGGAGGGGAAATCAGAAGAAAGAAAGGAGCCTTGTAGTACAAGCAATCAACCCTGTCCTCAGGTGGGTTAGCCTAAAGACCTACAGACTCCCAGGACCCAGCTTGAGATTATAACCGATTTGGTCTACTTTTATCTGGTCAATCCAACCAGTTAGAAGGAGGGGATGGGGAGAAGGCTCTTCCTTTGGCTTGCGCCTCTAGTTCCTAGTGTACCCCCAACCATGGTCATTTGATGCTACTCCCCTAGCTAGACATCAGATGGACTAGCAAAAGTAGATTAATCGAAAAAATTATCGGTTTGAGCCCCAAGAAGAAAATAAATCCTTAAGGCCAACATGTACTTAGTTTTAATTAGGCTTGGGATGATTGTGCTCTTACAATGTGATGGGCCCTTTAGATGGGTTGTGCCCTTAATGATTGATTCAAATGTGTGTGCATACACAACCAGGGTTTACAAACAAGGTTATTTGATGATGTGTCTTTTAGGGCTTAACCTTGTTTAGTTGCTTTTAAGGTTTAATCTTAGGTGTATTCAATCAAGTTCAAGAGAACACTCCAAGTTTTGAAAGCACTGGTGTTGATATATTCCATTAGAATTCAAAAATAATGTGGAGTGCCTTGCTCAGCCCGAAAGATTAACCCTAAGTGGCAAGCTACTGATGAATGGTGCGCCTTAAGTCGAAAGTTGTGGGTGTTTAATGTGTCACTTTTAGTAAATCGCACAAGAGAAGAGTATATATTTCTTTTTAAATAAATGGGGATCAAATGGGTGGAAGTGGCAAACAAGCAACTAGATCTATCCTAGGGATTATAAAAAGCACCTAAGTTGATTTGTGCTTGAGTTATTAGTGTGGTGAAATGAAATCAAAGGTGGGGGTGGTAGGGGAAAACTTACAAATGTCTCTACGTGCACGTTACTCCAATCTGCCACCTTCGACTCCTCGACTGGATTCCTACAAGACAGTAAATCGAAGAACAAAGATAGGCTATAAAAATATGTAAGTAATGTGGGAAAACTCAAAAAACCCAAAGAGTCTTGCCTCCCCAACGATAGTGCCAAAATGATCACGTCGGATCTCGTCGTGGAAAGGGTTTCAGATTTGGAAAACCCATCATCATAGTTAGATTCACGAGAAAATCCATCGATCTGATAAAATTTATAACCAAAACTTGAAAATTGACTCCTGAGTCCAACATGTGGAGGCAAACATTTTGCTTTGAAAATCCATGTTTTGCTTTTTATTTGTTTTGGTCATTTTTATCTTTTCTAATACTTTTGATATTTTTACCAAGCAAGAGATCAAGTCGATGAATTCTAGCTAATCAACTTGCAAAAAAAAAGGAGAGACAGAGACAGAGAGAGAAATAATCATGTATTTTTACAATCAAATGTTTCTTACAACTAAGAAAGCGAGAAATCTATACTACGAAAGCAATAAAGATAGAGATAGGTGAGAGAAATCCCCTACGATGGTTTCTCGGAGGACGACTCGCTCTGACATCCCCTGGAGGAAGGTGGTGAGGAGCCGAATGAATCAGGATGGATCCGAAGGATGGAGGGCGGGGCAGGACGGCATCGCGACACGGATCTTCTTCCAAAAGGCAGGAGAGAAGAAGGCCATGGGATGCTCCACAAATAGGGATGAGAGGCGGGAACAAATGTTTGTTTTCTACTCTAGAGGAGCATCCCGAGCTTGGAATTGTAAGCACTTCTGTTTTGATGCACTAAAATTATGTTTATTGCTAAGACTAACATTTCAGGACTATCTTCGATTGAAGCCTCTATTCCAGACACAAGTTCAGATAGTTGCTGATGCGCATCCTTCTCAGTTATTTTAGTCTAGGACTTTATTGTAATGAACCTCAAATAAAAGTCAAAAGTGATTTTTTCCCATATCTTTTCAAAACCTAATTTTAGGGTTATTGATCGACCAGACTTACTAATTGATCGACCAAAACACTTTGATTGGCCAACCTACTTATTCAACCAATCAAATTAGTTCATTTCTAGGAAGTTGATAAAAATCCTCTTGATCGACCAACGAAGCTAATTGATTGACCAACAAGTTATCGACCAACATCCTTAATTGATTGATCAATGTACTTTTTGATCAACCAATTAACCTGAATTGATTGACGAATTTTGTTTCCTATTCAAGTGAAACTTTTTGTATAAATAGAGGTCGTACACAGCCCATTCACGTACAACATTGAATAGAAACACCATTAAATATCAGAACTTCTCATGCATATTGCAAAAGGCTTTCATGTCTCATTCTTCACGCTCTTCGAAAGCACGATGCTTCGAACCTCTGCGAAAAATTGGTTTGATCATTCATTGAGATTCCATAGAATTCATTTTATTGTTATTTTGTTTTGTTGTTTTGATTTACAGATCCCAAGCCTGTTGGGAAGATCTGTGGTATTGTTCTTGCTTCTCTTCAGGATAAAATAGAAGGGTTGGTAAGAGGTTATGCCACCCTTATTCAAGTGGTGCAAATAGTGGATTGACTAGCTTGTATTAGTTAGAAAAATCCTAAGCTAGGAGGCTTAGGTAGTGGTTTTTACCTAGATTGGGTTTCCACACAAAGTCAGGTCTACTCTATAAATGTATCTCTGTTGTTTTATTTTTTAATCTGACTCTTGTTGCTTAAAAGAAATACTATTCACCCCTCCCATCTAGTATTTAGTTGCGATCCACAGTATCTTCTCCAACCCTCATACAGGGCTTAGTTGTCCAGAAGATGTCAAAATCATCTGTCGACACATACACTGAGGGGCAATCTACTGTTCGTCCTCCTTTCTTTAACAAGACAAACTATAGATACTGGAAGACAAGGATGCAAATCTTCCTGGAGTGCATGAATTTCGAACTGTGGGATGTCATCACCACCAAGTATACTTGTCCTGAGATCAAGGAAGGTGTGGCCGTGACACCAAATAAAAAGAAGATGGCAACTCACAATGCAAAAACCATGAATGCAATCTTCTGTGGGCTTTTAAGAGCAGAATTCAAAAGCATTTTTCCTTGCAAGACAGCCAATGAAATCTGGAACATCCTTGAAGTGACCCATGATGTCACAACAAAGGTAAAGGAAACTAGAGTGAATTTACTAATGCAAAATTACAAGCTTTTCAAGATGAAGAAAGGCGAATCGATCAAGGAAATGTTCACAAGGTTTATGGACATCATAAACTCTCCAAGGAGCCTAGATTAGGAGACCACGAATGAAGCACTGGTGAGAAAGATACTTTGATCTACCACTTGCGATTGGGAAAAGAAGACCACAACGATATAGGAGTCGAAAGATCTATGTACCCTTAAGTTAGATGATCCTATCAGAAGCTTGATGGCCAATGAAGTTCAACCTCAACACATGAAGGAACATGAAGGCGAAGGAGTAAAGAAGAAAGCCATAACCCTTGAAGCCACTCAAGAATCTGAAGAAACTTCAAGTGTTAAAGAAAAGGAAGACATAGCACTCCTATCCAGAAAATTTATAAAGTTTCTTAAGGACAAGAAGAACTGGAGGAAGAAGAAAGAAGGAACAAACAACGACGCAGTCATCTGTTACAACTATAAGAGAAAGGGACACAACAAGAAGGATTTTCCACTTCTCAGGAAGAATCTAAAAAGAAGAAGCACTTCAGTGAAGATGGAAAGAAGAAAGGCTTTACTACAACTTTGGATGAGTCAGACTCAAGTTCAGAAGAAGAAGAAACATCAAGAGTAGAAGCTCTTCTCGGTTTGATGGCACTAGAAGATGAGGTAATCTCGTTTACTCAAGATGAACTATTAAAAGCATTCTTTGAATTGCATGATATAGCTACAACATTAAAATTAGAAAATAAAGACCTAGTAAAGATACTATAAAAAGAGAAAGCACAAAAAGAAGCACTTGACAACCAAGATAAAGAGCTATCTATTGAAATTATAACACTAAAATCATAAATAAACCATTTAGAAATAGACATAGATAAAATAAAAGAAACTCTACTATTCTACTAAATGACCTGACAAAATTCACAAAAGGAAGCAGAAATCTGCAGAAATTGTTTGGTACACAAACCGAAAGCACCATAAAATTTGGGTTAGGCTATATACCAAAGAATAGCCATGAAGCATCTAGTTCGAGTCAAAACAAAGAGAAAGGTAGCTTGCCAAAATAGGCAGCAATGAAAACTAATCACCGTGGACCCAAGGAAAAATGGGTACCAAAAAGCATTTTGCAATCTTGTTTTATAGGCTCAGTAGATTATAGGAAGTGGACTTTCCAACAAATCAATGGAACATTAAAGCCACTATACCAAATGAAGCCTCACAATTGCAAATCATTGACAGGAAAGAGAAGAAAGAAGATGGATTATGGACAACGGCTGTTCCAAGCACATGACCCGTGAAGAAGACCTATCCCTACAACTCAACCTTCAGGAAGGTGGTACGATCACATTTGAGAACAACCACAAGGGCCGTATTATTGGTACTAGCCAAATTGTAATTCTTCTACATCTATTGATAATGTGCACTTAGTTAAAGGTTTAAAACACAATCTATTAAGTGTAAGTCAAATATGTGATAAGGGGAACAAAATTACGTTTACATTAGAAGGTTTTAAAATTGAACAAAATTACATTTACATTAGAAGGTTTTAAAATTTGTGATGAAGAAACAAATCAAGTTATTCTTAAAGGAAATAGACACAAAGATATTTACATCATAAGCTTCGACAATACACCAGTCTCGAATGTCTAGTCGTATTTGAAGAAGAAGCAACTCTTTGCCTTAAAAGACTAGGTCATGTTCACATGGGAAACACTAGTAAACTTGTGAAACATAAACTTGTCAAAGGTCTTCCAAAGATCGACTTCACGAAAAGCAAAGTTTGTTATTCTTGTCATGTCGGCAAACAAACTGAAAATCCTTTTAAACCAGAAAGGATGGCTAGCACTTCTTAACCCTTGGAGCTACGTCACTTAGACTTATTTAGACCAACCAAATCTAAAAGCCTCAGCAGGTGCAGATATTATTTAGTAATAATTGATGACTTCTTTCGATTTACTTGGGTATCTTTCTTAAAGAGGAAGGACTTAACCTAAAATGCCTTTAGCAAACTAGCTAGAGGATTACAGAATGAAAAAGGATTAGAAGTAATTAGAATCAGAAGTGATCATGGTGGAGAAATTGAAAATGAATCTCTCTCGAATTTTTGTGATCAATAGGGAATTAAACATGAGTTTGCCTTCCCTAGAGTTGCACTGCAGAATGGTTTAGTTGAGAGGAAAAATAGGACCTTACAAGAGTGTGCCCACACAATGCTGTGCGAGTCAAAGCTGCCTCGATATTTTGGGTTGAGGCTGTAAACATTGCTTGTTATATCCAAAATAGAACCCTGATCTGAACAATTCTAAAGAGGACATCTTTTGAACTCTATCATGGAAGAACACCTAGAATTTCCTAATTGAAGATTTTCTAATGTTGATGTTTTATACTTAACACTAAAGATAAACTTGATAAGTATGATGCAAAAAGCTCATAAGGGATTTTCCTAGGTTATGCAACTAGAAGTAAAGCCTATAGGGTCTTCAATAAGAAGAATTCTGTTGTTAAGGAAACCATGCATGTATCATTTGATGAAACATTAGTTCACCCTAAATCTTCCACGATTGATGATGATGATACAATAGTTGAACCTTCAAGCATTCTAGAAGATATTATTCCTAATGAACTACCCAGTGATATCTCTGTTTTAAAGGATCATCCTAAAGAGCTAGTAATAGGAGAATTATGAAAAGGAGTTCAAACTAGATCTTCCCTTAGTACATTAGCATTTACAGCTTTTGTATCTCAATTAGAACCTAAAAATATTAAGGAAGCCTTCTTAGATAATTATTGGATTATTCCTATGGAAGATGAGGTAAACCAGTTTAGGAAAAATCAAGTATGGGAACTTGTTCCAAAACCTGAGCAACAAACTATTATTGGAACCAAGTGAATTTTTAGGAGCAAACTTGATGAATCAGGACATGTAGCTAGAAATAAAGTTAGACTTGTGGCTCAAGGATATAATCAAGAGGAAGTAATAGATTTTGACGAAACATATGCACCTATTTCCCGACTTGAATCTATTAGAATGATGCTAGCATTTGTAGCCCATATGGAATTCAAGCTTTTCCAAATGGATGTCAAAAGTGTCTTTTTAAATGGATTCATTAATGAGGAAGTCTTTGTTAAACAACCACTAGGATTTGAAGATCCAAATCATCCATAGCACATATACAAATTAAACAAAGCATTTTATGGATTAAAACAAGCTCTACAAGATTGGTATGAAAGATTAAAAACATACTTAATTGACAATGAGTTTAAAACTGGTCAAATTGATCCAACTTTATTTACAAAAAGAGAATAAAATTGCCTCCTACTAATTCAAATATATGTAGATGATATTATTTTCAGTTCTACTAATGATCTACTTTGCCGAGAATTTGCACAGGTTATGCAGGATCAATTTGAGATGAGTATGTGGGAGAACCTAAGTTCTTCCTAGGTCTTCAGATTGATCAACCATCCTCCAGAATCATCATATCTCAAACAAAATACACAGTAGAGACATTGAAGAAATTCTCAATGGACAAAGTCAAAGGTAAAGAAGCACCGATGGCAGCTTCTATCCAGTTAAAAACTGACTACCCAGGTAAGTCAGTAGATCAAAAACTTTACAGGAGCATGGTAGGTTATCCATTATACTTAACTACAAGTAGACTTGACATTCTATTTTGCACTTGTTTATGTGCTTGTTTTCAAGTAAGCCCTATGGAATCACATCTAAATGCAATTAAGAGAATCCTTAAATTTCTAAACAACACACAACACTTAAGACTCTTCTATCTCAAGTCAGACACTTTGGAATTATATTCCTTTCATGATGTTGACCATGATGGTAGCTTCACAGACCAAAGGAGTGCTAGTGGAACTTTTCAATTTCTCGAAAATTCCCTAGTCTGTTGGTTCTTTAGAAAGCAGAACATTATATCTCTATCCACAACCGAAGCAGAATTTGTAGCAGCATCCTTAGCATGTTGACAACTATTTTGGATGAAATAGACTTTAAAAGAATTTGGATTAACTTTTAAAAATAACAAAATATTATGTGACAACACTAGTGCAATTGTTGCGACGCTTTGTCGGACTTATAAGTCAATCGCGTTGTAGTATAGGTGACCAAGCGTTGACAACAAATAAAATTTATTACTCGAAAACCTAAGTATCCGAGGTCGAACACAGGGAGTAAATGGAATTTATTCACTAATCTCAATAATGTAATTGAACACTTAGAGTTACTCAAAACTTAATTCAGAATATAGATGTAAAAATTTAAGAGTCAATTGTAGCAAAAATAGAGAAATTGGACATCTGATTCCATGATCAGATGTCTTAAAAGGATATCTCTTTTTATCTTATTTCCTTCCCCTTTCTACTTTCTCTTCTTTATTTCTTTCTCTGATTTTCCTTAGCTCTTTTTCTTCTATTCTTCTTTGACTTTGGTCATCTGCTTCCTCTTCCTTGTCTCTTCTTTGCAGCTCTTTTTCTTTGCTCCAGCCTTACCTTTCTTCTTCCTTACAAAGTGCCTTTCTCCTTCTGCCTCTGCTTGTCATTTTCTTCAGCTGTCCTTCTTAGCTTTGGCTTTCTTCCTTCTCTTTGGCACAGTGCCTTTCTCTTTCTGCCTCTACTTGTCTTTTTCTTCAGCCATCCTTCTTAGCTTTGGCTTTCTTCCTTCTCTTTGGCACAGTGCCTTTCTCCTTCTTCCTCTACGGGTCTTCTTCTTCTTTCTTTGGCTTGCCTCTCCTTCTGCCTTGTCTTATTGTCAGTTGTGCCTTCCTTCCTTTTGCAGCTAAGTCCTTCCCCGCTTCAACTGCAACTTCCTCTTCTTTCTTCTTCCCTACACACACACTGAAGAGCAAAACCTACCTCTACCCTCCCCCGCGACTCTATCTCTATTTCTCTTTTCGGTACACTCTCCCAGAGCTAGGTAATCAGGTTGGCTGTGCACCCGGGTCCAGGCACACCGGCGTGGGTGTGGTGCGCGAGGAGTGCTAGGTTAGGTTAGTCGGGTTGGGTGCCAGGTCCACGAGGGAGTGTCACGAACGAGGCGTGGCTAATTGCGCAACAATCATAGGTCTTAATTGACCTAAATTAGGCTAGGACTTAGCATAAGCTAGGGTTATTCATGCATGCATATGCATTATCTGCATCTTTACTGCATTTCTTTAGCTATGCATAAAATAATGTTATAATGTGCTGATTAAGTGCATTATGTCGATTGCAGGGAATAAGCTTATCAGGTGCTGGATCTGAAGCTGGATCAGGAATAACGGGAGTTGTAGCAGAGCTGGAGCAGAAGGCCTAGTTTAGATATAGGAATAATAATGTAAGGTTGTTAAAAGTCTGCTATTCTATTAAGTGAGAATAAAGTAGTAAAATGTGAAGAGCTTAGGTCCATCCTAGCCCTAGGATAGCCTAGAGACTTCCCCAAGCATTAGCTACCCTTAGATTTGGTCACAACACCCTAGGAAGCCTTAAAACCCTAGTTCCAACCCTTCTCTGGACGTTCAGATAAGTTTTAAGACATCCAGGACCCTTAGCCAACTCCCGCACAGTTCAAACCCACTTCTGCAGTGTTATTAGACGTCCAGACACTTTGTCAGACGTCTAATTTCTACAGAATACCCAAAATAGAACCCGAAATCCTTCCTGACTCTAATTGGACGTCCAGACAACAAGTCTGGACTTCTGATTTTTGAGTATAAGACGTCTGATTCTATAATTAGATGTCTGATACTACTCTCCAATTCCTGTTTTGAGATTTAAGCCTTGATCTTGGATCTCTAGTTGCCTAAACCCAATTCCAACCCCATAGGAACCTAAATTAAGGTGCCCTAACCCTAGTACATCACCTCTAGATTTCCCTAAGGACCTAATTAGGTCCTCACTAAACCTAATTGACTTGGATCTTAGTCAATTCCATAAGCCTATTCAATTGGACTCATTGAGTCCAATTGAGCCCTGATCTCAGCACACACTGTCCAATTGGACTCAGTGAGAGTCCAATTGACCTAGCCTTAATTAATTGAGTTGTTTTACTCCCAATTAAGTTTCCACGCACCCAATTAAACTTGTATTAAGTTTAATTGCACTTTACCTTAGTGAATTAGTGTTTATAACCCTAATTTCAGACCTACTTTGACCTAAACCCACTAGAACCCAACCTAATCAACCTAGCCACCTAAGTTTCGACCCACACACACCCACCCACACCATCCACACGAAAATATCTAGCCTAGAGTTCTCTAGAACTCTCTACCATGTGTGGTTTCCTTAGTTGCCAAAAATAGCAACCAAGAGCTATTCAATTTTTAGATCCACAATTGGTGGATCTAAAAACCACCTTCCACCCTCTCTCTCTCACTCTCCCATGAGCTTCCACCATAGGCCTCTCTAGAGAATTCCATAATTCTCTAGAGAGCTTCCCTTAGGTCTATAAAAAGACCACTTGGGTGGCCATTTACACCCATTCACTTCTTTGGCAATTGCACTCCATTGGTGCCATTCATGCTTCCTCCATAGTCACTCCACTTCCACGAGCTCACTACCACCACCATGGAGGACACCATGCCGGGATGCTGGATCAACCCTACCTCTGTCCATGGGCCGGCCTAAGTTCCATTGGCCGCCCCTCATTCTCCTCTCGACCACTCCAATGCCATCGGGGACCACCCTTGAATGCCCTCTATTCTTCTTGCTCTACATCTTGCTCTTCATAATTTTTATTGCTTTCATTTACTGCTGAGTAGAGTAGTCTTACTTCTTTCCCAATGATGCATGCGAAATCCCCCCACTGATTCTTGTATGCAATCATTTTCTGGTATTAGATTTAATTTTAGATTTAATTTTATGCATTCATGTATAAGCTTTCCTCTAGATTTCCTTGTGCAACAACTCTCCCATGATGAATGAAATTTCATTTTATATATTTATCTCTTATGTGTTTGAAATCACCTTGAGCTAAATGATTATCATATTTACGTGATTTAAGTGCCTGTTCTTTAACCGCCTATATATTACGCACCAGCATGCGATTTAAATAAAGTAGAACTGCTTTAAGATTGATTTCAAAAACAAAAACAATGCCTCCCAGAGACGAATGACCGAGACTCAAAGTCTCGTTATTTTCAAAATAATATCTTTGCTGGATCATATTTCGCAACTATACTACGACACTTTTATCAAAAATGCGACCTACGATCTCCCGTCAAAATGGCACTGTTGTCAGGGAGGCGATATCATTTTTATTGAATTCGATCTTTTACTTATCATTAACAAATCTGCCTCTACTTCGTTTTTGATGTGCAGGAACATGGAAGAAAAATGGGATCTGCGCACACATCGAGCGCGGCGAAGAAAGTCAGGTGCACATCACATTCTCTTAGAGTAGGTTTATTTTCTGAACCCTAGGACTAGATCTACTTCCTGCAATTTCTTTTGTAAAAAAAAAAAAGATTTTCCTCATTTTCGTGGAAAATAAAAAAAAATCAAAAAGAAATTTTTTTTTTTAAAAATCTAGATTAGGTTTCCTTTTGAATCTAGGTTAGAAAAAAAAAAGAAAAAAAAAGAGATATTTCCATTTGAATCTTTTGAAAAATTCTTTTAAAAAAGTAAAAAAAAAAAGTGCAAAAGATTAAAAATAAAAAAACAGAAAAGCATTTTTGTTGGAAGGCTTGAATTTCAAATTCAAACCTCCTTAAAAGCTTTTCCACCACCTTCTGATTTTTGGCTAGATTTCAAATCTCACCTAAAAATTCGATTGCTGAAAAATATGCTAGCGAAAAAATTCTCAAATTTGGGTAAAACCTTCATTTTCAAACCATCTTTCAAATGCCACCGTTACATTGACAAAACTCCAAGTATAAAGTTTTTGAAAATTCAGGAAGTACACGGGGGTCAGATTGACCCAGATTCGAAAATTTTCAAATTTCCGAAAGCGATTCCGCGCAATCTGCGAAACTATTTTGACAAAAAAGGTGGGGTTTGAAATCTGATCTAATTGGCTTTATTGTCCATATTTTTATCGAATTTTTGAATATCATTTGATAGTGCTTCAAAGCGAAAAACCATCCAAGGGTCAAAGTTCCAAATCTTACCCCCTGATATTTAAAATTTCCTAAAAATTTGGTTGAAATAGCAAAAATTCCAAAAAAATATTATCTGAAAAACTAATTGAAAAAGGAATCTACTCGCAAAATTTCAAATTAATTGGATTCAAATTACTATCAGAGAATCACATTATTTTTGTGGTCTGTTGAAATAAAAAAAAAACCCTAGAAGTGCATGCAACTTTGGTTGAACCTTTAGGGTCACAACTAGAGACCGCACTTTTGGCTAACCTAGACTTAATCAAGTCTAGTTATCCGGTGAGCTTGGTCACCTTGTGGGCCACTCACCACAAACCCCACTGAAGAAAATGGCTTAAAAATAATTTTAAAACACGAATTCAACCCGAGTTCGTTGTCGTACTACTGAACAAATTTAATATCTCTTGCCAAACCTGGTGACTAAGTCTGTGGGGTAGTGTCAAACGACCGTGGCTCGGGGGTCAATGGAATCGGAGGCGTAAGCCAAAGGAGGAACCTTCCCCTTAGTCCCCTCGTAACTAGATTGGCTGGGTTAGCTTGAGAGGTCGGATTCACGTTCAGTCGGTTGTACAATGAACTTACCTTCAGGAATTCAAATCCCTAAGGAAGAAAATCTGGTCACCTGATTTATAAGGACCATTTGATTGACAGGGCCTTAGCCTTGTCCTGCGTGGCTACACCAACCCAGGGGTTGGGTGGTGTATGCACGAAAGGAGGTCACTTCAACCTCACTTGGTTGGACCTTGGGAGCCACTCCCAAGGAGGCGAGTCACCTCGCCCGGACCATCTTCTCCCCCAATTTCTTCTACTCCAAGAGCCACCATGGCAAATCCTGGACCTGGACCTAGACCGGGTCAAGACATTGAGAATCTGGACCCGATGGCTCGTCTGGAAGCCTGGGTCGTCGAATCTGAGGAGCGGCATCGACAAGGCATGGATCGTATTCTGATGGCGCTTGACAGGATGCAGCACCCGCCGCGAGGAGAACAACTGCAGGATTTTTACGACCCAGCCGCACCTATCGTCGCATCGCTAGTCAGAATTCCCGCAGGCGGAGATGCGTTTGAGCTCAAGCCCAATGTAATTGGGTTGATCAGCACTTATTTCTACGGGAACTCAAGCGAAGATCCATTCCAGCACCTTGAGGACCTGAGTCGACTTGCTGAAATGATCCGACCCAGGAATATTGATCTCGAGATCGTTCTGATGAAGCTTTTCCCATTCTCTCTAAGGGACAAAGCTTCATACTGGTTCGAGACTATTGGGAAGCCAATTGGAACCTGGCCAGAATTACGACGTGAATTCCTGCAAAAGTTCTTCCCAATCAGTCGAACAAATGCAATGAGACGTGCAATCACGACTTTCTCCCAGGGAGCTGGGGAGAAATTACATCAGGCATGGGATAGATTTCATGACCTTCTTCGAAAATGCCTGCATCATGGTATACCCAGATGGCACTTGACTCAGATATTTTACCATGGGCTAGATGACACACATTAGTATCTGGCTGATGCATCGAGCGGCGGGAATTTTCTCGCAAAAGACGAGAACAGCGCAATTGAGTTATTCGAATCATTAGTGGAGAACTCAATGAATGCCGCATCTATGAACCAGTTCCAGCGGCCTGGTCAGCAGTGGGTCGGTGTCCACGAGTCTCACACCGATTCTATTCGAGCCGACATGGATATCATCGTCAAGCAGCTGGATAGAATGAACCTGATTGAGAAGAAGATTGACCAGATCAGTCAAGGTCAATCTGACTTGAGCTCTGTTGCTGCAAGATCCTCTTATGCATCCCGAGCCCCACCTGCTCGAGTTAATCTACTCACTCGGGATGCACCTTCTCCGTATTTATGAGATCCCACATATCAGGATCCCGTTAATAATCCAAATCTGGCACCCTACGACCAGGGTTACGCACCACCCGCAGATTATAATGCGTATCCCCTTGACGGATATATGTCTCAGACATCTTCGGCCTACGAGGACGTCAGCGCTATCCAAGGATTTGGGCGTAATAACCCTAGTTGGCGCCAGCATCCGAATTTCTCTTGGTCTGGTAATTCACTGAGACCACATCAAGATCCACACTACCAGACCAGGCAATATGGGAATGCGCAAAACACGTATCTTAGGCAGCAGCCATTCCTGCCTCAGCAGCAGCAACCCCACTCGTTATACTAGTTGCTGCACCAAGCTGCCAACCACCCTCCAAGGCGAGCCGACCCTTTGGAGGTGTTGAAAGAGGAGCTGCAAGAATCAATGAGGAAGTCTACACAAGATAGCTTGCAGATAAAGAAGGCGATGGCTGACCAGATTCTGACCATACAAAATACGCAGAACTAGCTGTTGCAGGAGCATAGGACTCAGGGAGCCTTGCCCTCCCAACCCGTCCCAAATCCTCAATATGTGCAGAACTAGGGCGCCCCGCCTAGGTTTCAGGCACCGCAGGGACAGACACACGCCATACTACAGGTGCCTCCTGCACCACCCGGTTACACGCAAGGCCAGCCGCCTTTGCAGAATCCCATGTATTCTGCCCCATCCGCTCCCCCACCACCTCATGGATAGCAAGCCGATGCACACGTTGTCTCATTGCGGAGCGGAAGGAAGACATTCGACCCACCACCTAGGCAGGCGGGTTCTGATTTTTCCCACCCATCACCGCAGGCAGATTCAACTACCTCAGCATCTCAGGAGCCACCTATGGTAGATAAGGGTAAGAGGCCACTTAACCCTGAGATTCCCGTCCCATTTCCTGAGGCTCTGACAAGAAATATACTACGGAAAAAGGACACGCGAAATTTCGAGGACCTGAAATCGATGTTTAAAGAAGTACATATTCAGGTCCCCCTCCTCGAGGCTGTCGATCACATTCCTACTGTCGCTAGGTTCTTCAAGGACTACTGTACCCCGAAGCGGCAGCCGAGAATTGGACGACAGGCAATACTGTCAAAAGAAGCTAGCATTGTGATTCTAGCTGACCTACCGCCAAAGAAGAAAGACCCTGGCACCCCACTCATATCTGGCTTTTTGCAGGATTCTCCATTTGATCGGGCCCTTCTAGATTTGGGTTCGTCCATCAACTTAACTCCCACCGCCGTATTTGATCAATTTCGATTTGGGGAGTTGAAACCCACCTTGATTACGATTCAGGTGGCTGACAGATCAGTCAAAACACCGAGGGGGTGGTTGAGAACGTGATCGTAAAAGTCCGTGGGTTCTTCTTTCCCTCATATTTTTTCGTTCTCGATATGGAAGTTCCTCCTAATCTCTGGGATGCACCAATTATTTTGGATGGCCCATTTCTAGCGACAGCCCGAGCGAACATCGATTGTTCATCCGGGTGTATGGAGATTGCCCTAGGCAATGAGCGACTTCGGCTAGACATATTCACGGCAACAAAGAGCTTCGTTTGTGATCGAATAGAGGAGGATGGTGAAGACGAAGATTCGGCATACTGTGGTAACATTGGGCTCCTTTGTGACGACCCAATGTCTCATTCGTCTACACAATTAGGGTTCTCAGACCTCGATCCACACGGGATTGAAACCACTACATTACACATATCTCCCCAAGGATCTGACTGTTTGGGGTGCGCTTCTGACCACAGCACCCTTGAATCCAGCTATCTTGATCCATATATTACTAAATCACCCCTGTTATTGCAGGAAAACGTGACTATAGCTAACGGGCTTCCCGTTAACGCAGTCACAACCGATTTCACAGGGAGAGACTCAGCGGGAATTCACGTGCACACGGATCAGCAGATTCCAACCTTCGATTTTGCTCCTCCCACAGCCATTTTTGACTCAGACCCACCTGTGATTAAATTGAAGCCCGTACCCAGTCCACACTTTCTTATAGCTAGACTTTTTGGAGTAGGGGTGCACAATCAGCTGGTTCACATCTCTATACCACTGATTCTGGGAGCATACGAGCATATCTTTCTCTTAATCTTAGCCGGCTCCTATGCTAGAAATGACACATCTGATTGAGTTTTCGCCCAGCTGGAGTCGTTAAACTCAGCACATATAGGTACCATTCACCCCAATTCCACCATCATTTATATATAGCAATTTTTATACATAGCATATTTTTGTTTTAGCATATTTCCCTTTTATATTCCATATTAACAGGTTGGCCGGTGCTGAATATAATTTCAGGAGCAATTACAGGTGATTTCTACCCATTCTCTCCCTACAGCATTTATTTTCTTTTACATTCATGCATGAGGACATGCAAGAACTTAGGCATGGGGGGTAGATACAGAAAAACTGAAAAAAATTTTTTTTGCCAACACTTAGAAAAACCTCGGAGCTGCATGCACAACATACTTTAGGACCTGAAATAAAAGAACAATCGACTCCACCTCCAGTGCTCTCATTGGAGCTAGAAATCGTTCACAACAACCAATTCCGACTCACCCGCTCACCTTTTGTTCTAAATTTAGGGTCAAGCTGATTGTAACCCAACACGGGAAATTCACGAAGTACAAATTATATGAGGTTACATGTCTATAACATATATACATATTGCATTCATGAATAAGATTATTTTATTAAGAGAATGCATTAGGGATTTTTATCCTTTAGTTGATTCCTGTAATCTGGAATTCAGTACAACTTTTCACACAAGCATAGAATTTGCAATGGATTCATGGTGAAGGCTGATAAATGTCTTCAATCTGTCGAGAAGAAGCAGTGCTTCTTTTCCTAAACCCTTGCACAATGTTTTGGGAGTCAGGCAGATTTTCCTCCAAAAATCAACCAAATAGTGTGAGAGAGTAGAGTATACTGGTGCTCTAAGATTAGTGCAAGGAATCTGGAATCCTAGATAATTAGGTGATTATACTCTTAGATTAGACATAGTTTTCGCTCTCAGTTCCCATGTATACATTTTTGTGCGAAATTGTAAGAGCCACCGAATAAGGCAAATACGCGGAGAGCGAGCTTTCATAAAACTAGGGCTAAGGTGGATGGTTATGACCATTTTTTACGGAATCCTCGGCTGAAAGAGGGTATTGATGTCAAGGTCAGAAATACACCGTCCTATCCGTCTCTCCCGGTGCCATGAGTAGGCACTTCCACCAAATAAGCCACCCAATGTCTCTTGAGTACCACCAATCCCCAATAATGCCTCCTTAATAAAGTTCATGGATGTATGCCAGTTGTGTTATGCTGAAAAAAAAATTAAAAAAAATGAGAAAAAGAAAAAGAAAAAGAAAAGGAATGATGAAAAGAAAGAAAAACTAAAAAAAAAAAAATTGAAAAAAAATTTATTAGAAAAATAAGAAAAAGGAAAGAAAAGAACGAATATTTAGTGTTTATTTCATTGAGGCAATACCACCAAATAAACTTGAGCTCCACCAAATATGGCCTTAACATATTTTTCTTGTGTTTCTAAGTGCCCAAATACTGGCTGAGGAATCCCGACTTAGTGTTAGGGTTATGAGAACTCAATTAAAGTGTTAATGCCTAGTGAGACCACCAAATACAGAACATATGTGTGAATCTGGTGAGGTTGTGAGCTCTAAGAAAAAGAAAGAAAAAGAGCAAGAGAGAATGAATACAAAGGAATCAAAAGGGAGCATAGTTTTTCTCGTCTTTCTCTGAGTTGAGTTACTTAGTAATTCGAGAATCTGGATTCTGTTGTACTAGTCTCTATGTAGCACCAAATGAGAATGAGCCACCAAATATATAATCCTTTCCCTCAAAGATTCTCTACCAAAGGCCAAAGCCGGGGTGAAATTCATAGAATATCTCGAATACCCCGAGAGAAGAAATCCTCCTATCCCACTAGAATTTTTATTAGTGGTCAAGTACAGGCTTTAGGGGTGAATCAGTTTTTCACTCGAATCCGTTGCAAAAGCTACATAGCTGCACTTTCATGATTGTCTGGATTTCTAGAGCATCGGATGAAAAAAAAAAGGAGAAAAATCTCTATGCAAACACTTGATAAAATAACCAGGCCCTTAGGGACCCTTGCTATAAATAATTTAGTCTTGCATTTGCTAGTTACTAGCAAGATTTAGCCATGGGGGTATGATTGCAAAGCAATCAAAGGTCTTAATTGACATAAATTAGGCTAGGACTTAGCATAAGTTAGGGTTATTCATGCTTGCATACGCATTATCTGCATCTTTACTGCTTTTCTTTAGTTATGCATAAAATAATGTTATAATGTGCTGATTAAGTGCATTATGTCAATTGCAGGGAATAAGCTTATCAGGAGCTGGATCTGAAGCTGGATCGGGAATAACGGGAGTTGTAGCAGAGCTGGAGCAGAAGACCTAGTTTAGATATAAGAATAATAATGTAAGGGGGTTAAAAGTTTGCTATTCTATTAAGTAGGAATAAAGCAGTAAAATGTGAAGAGCTTGTGTCCATTCTAGCCCTAGGATAGCCTAGAGACTTCCCCAAGCATTAGCCACCCTTAGATTAGGTCAAAACACCCTAGGAAGCCTTAAAACCCTAGTTCCAACCCTTCTCTGGATGTCCAGATAAGTTTTAAGACGTCCAAGACCCTTAACCAACTCCCGCACACTTCAAACCCACTTCTGCAGTGTTATTGGACGTCCAGACACTTTGTCAGACGTCTAATTTCTACAGAATACCCAAAACACAACCCGAAATCCTTCCTGACTCTGATTGGGCGTCCAGACAACAAGTCTCGGCTTCTAATTTTTGAGTATAAGATGTCTGATTCTATAATTAGATGTCTGATACTACTCTCCAATTCCTGTTTTGAGATTTAAGCCTTGATCTTGGATCTCTAGGTCCCTAAACCCAATTCCAACCCCTTAGGAACCTAAATTAAGGTGCCCTAACCCTAGTACATCACCTCTAGACCTCCCTAATGACCTAATTAGGTCCTCACTAAACCTAATTGACTTGGATCTTAGTCAATTCCATCAGCCTATTCAATTGGACTCATTGAGTCCAATTGAGCCCTGATCTCAGCACACACTGTCCAATTGGACTCAGTGAGAGTCCAATTGACCAAGACCTTAATTAATTGAGTTTTTTTACTCTCAATTAAGTTTCCACACACCCAATTAAACTCGTATTAAGTTTAATTGCACTTTACCTTAGTGAATTAGGGTTTATAACCCTAATTTGAGACCTACCTTGACCTAAACCCACTAGAACCCAACCTAATCAACCTAGCCAGCTAAGTTTCGACCCACACACACCCACACACACCATCCACACGAAAATATCTAGCCTAGAGTTCTCTAGAACTCTCTACCATGTGTAGTTTCCTTAGTTGCCAAAAATAGCAACCAAGAGCCTTTCAATTTTTAGATCAACGTTTGGTGGATCTAAAAACCACCTTCCACCCTCTCTCTCTCTCTCCCACGAGCTCCCACCATAGGCCTCTCTAGAGAATTCCATAATTCTCTAGAGAGCTTCCCTTAGGTCTATCAAAAGACCCCTTGGGTGGCCATTTACACCTATTCACTTCTTTGGCAATTGCACTCCATTGGTGCCATTCACGCCACCTCCATAGTCACTCCACCTCCACGAGCTCACTACCACCACCATGGAGGACACCATGCCGGGATGTTGGATCAACCCTACCTCTCTCCAAGGGCCGGCCTAAGTTCCATTGGCCGCCCCTAATTCTCCTCTCGACCACTCCAAGGCCATCGGGGACCACCCTTGAATGCCCTCTATTCTTCTAGCTCTAGATCATGCTCTTCATAATTTTTATTGCTTTCATTTACTTCTTAGTAGAGTAGTCTTACTTCTTCCCCAATGATGCATGAGAAATTCCCCCGCTGATTCTTATATGCAATCGTTTTCTGGTAGTTAGATTTAATTTTAGATTTAATTTTAAGCATTCATGTACAACCTTTCCCCTAGATTTCCTTGTGCAACAACTCTCCCACGATGAATGAAATTTCATTTAGAATATATATATATCTCTTATGTTTTTGAAATCACCTTGAGCTAAATGATTATCATATTTGCGTGATTTAAGTGCCTATTATTTAACCGCATATATATTACGCACCAGCATGTCTTTTAAATAAAGTAGAGCAGGTTTAAGATGGATTTCAAAAACAAAAACAACGCCTCCCAGAGACGAACGACCGGGAGTCAAAGTCTCGTTATTTTCTAAACAATATCTTTGTTGGATCGTATTTCACAACTATACTATGACGCTTTTATCAAAAATGAGATCTACGATCTCCCAATAGTGGCAAGTGAGGGCAAGGGACCTCACCCCTATGTGAGTTGAGGCAAATGGCATGAAGCACAAATTCAATTTATGTTACACGCCACACTCTTAGGTTCACGAGGTGGGACTAAATGTCCCACCCACTTCTGCTAGCACCTGCAGGATGATGTCCTCACGCAATTGATGTAGCTAGAGGGTCCGCAGCAACTGCTCTCAGGTGGATTCACTCACAGACTCAACCCGCGCAACCTGGGATCTTGAAACCTGGAGCTCGTAGCCTGAAGCTGGAAAGCAAGCAAGTTTGTATGCTTGTTAATGGCGAATGAGGGCTCGACCATAATTAAGTGGACAAAGGGGGAGAAGTGGTGGCTGGCTGTATCTGCTATCCCTGGAGAAGACGGTGTCCAGTGGAGGGAGAGCGGTGGTGATGAAGGGGCTAGAGGTGCTCGCGCGGGTGTTGCACGATGCAGATGAAGATGGTGAGGATAGCTCTGCCACTGTTATTGTGGTAGAGCGATGAGAAACAGGAGGGAGGCTTGCTGAAGCTTGCTGGACTATTTGACAGGAGGAGAAGAAGATGAAGTTGGGGTGGATCTCTAGCCAAGTTGAGCTGAAGAGGTGCGGCCAGGGTTGAGAATCGTTTTATAGGTGCTGGCATGGGCTCCTGTGCTTGGAAGACAACCTTCCAAGTGCGCAAATCCTCGCCGGAGAAGGAAGCAATTGGAGACCCAAATCTCTCGTGCGTTCACACGAGAGATTGGGTGCAAATAAGAGATTGCAATCGAGCTCAGATGGATGGGAATTCCTCAGAGAATCTTCCAAATTTAGGAGATCTCTGAGGAATCTGGGAGTACTCCCCCTCCAATCCTCAACAGAGTAGGATTTCTCCCCATTAATGGCAGAATGACCTGTTTGTAAGAGTGGCAAGGAAGTTAGGGGGTCTATGCAATGGTTTTCAAAAGATAGGGTCCAAAATGTAATTTGGTGCATTATTTTCTAAAGTAGGTCAAGATGACCTCCCCATAGGTCCAAATTTTCGTACAAACCTAATTTAGACCTAAGAAATCCAGTGGTGAAGTTGGATTTTAGGTTTGACGATGTTTGACTGGACATTTTGTACAAAAACCCCAACTTGGTCAATTAATGAGCTAAGACCCCAATCTATGTCAAGATAGGTTCCAAAGGCCAAATTGAAGGTTCTAAATCCCAAGGGATATTTTTCCATGAATTTTGAAGGGTTTAGTTGAATTTTATCCTGACCAAAACATTGTTGAATTTAAGCGGATCTGTTTTAGGATTACAGAATGTCATTTAATTCTTGGATTGCACAATACCCATTTTTTATTGAACCAACCTACTTTTTATCTTATTCAGATCATTTGACCTATGTTTTGCTTATGAGAAATCCCATTTATGTACTGTAATGGTAAAATTACAGTTTTAACCTTTGATTGATGTTTTCTTCTCAGAAAACTTATTCCTTGAATTAGGTCCTTCTCCAGGTTATGTTGGAACTCTTATTCTCCTTCTTAGGTCAAAATGAGCTAGTTAGGGCTCATGATGAGGCTCTCATCAGCAAACAAGTTATCCAAGAATCCAGTACAACACTCTACGACTAAACATATTGATATTTGACATCATTTTCTTTATGATTATTTCTTAAAAGGGGATATCAACATAGAATTTACTAACATAGAAAAATAGCTTACCGATATATTCACAAAAACTTTATCAAATTGTAGGTTTAATGAAATTTGTCATTCACTAGGCATATCTAGATTATTCAGCTTAATTAAGTGGCCTAAAAATTAACTCTTTTACTATTTTGATCAATCAAATTTTAAGAATTGGTCGACCAAAACTTGAATTTTCCTGGAGGGAAATTTCCCTCCACTGTTTTCACTTTTGATTGATCAACTAAGATCTTTGATCCACCAAACTATTTCTATACGAATTTTCCCTCCAAACTTTCAAACTCTGATTGACCAAATGCATATTTTGATTGATCATTTCTTATTTTGATCGACCAAATTCAAATTTTGTTCAACCAAAATTGGGCAAATTCACCTTTGCGATTACGATCTCAATTAATCATTTTCCTGTCGCAATCTTTTTTTACCATTTCTAACCTATGTGATTAGCTGCTTAACTGCATTTACCTATTTTGCCAATCACATTCTTTTCCAAAACACCTCATTTCTACCCCTAAACCAATTTTTTAACAATCATAAATGGTCCCCACTTCTCTTAAACACTACCCCACAACTTTTACCCTCCTCTAATCGAGCAATGCCGCTGGTCCAACCTCCTCGCACATGCCCTCCTCTGTGTGTGGGTCCCTCGTGCATCGGACCGCGCAAGAGCTTGCCCAATCATCGCATCCTCCATCGCATGACTTCATGACCTCCATGCTCACACAACATCAACCTCCTCGCATGACCTCCTTTCGACCTCCTTTTTGATCGGCCAACTTTTGTTCGATCTTGGTACATTCTAAACCTTGAATACATCCATCGCTTTGGATTTTTCTTGTGTTTAAAATGTTCTTTGACTTACTCTAACTTGTTTTATCTTTGTTTTGTATTTATTTCTTGCAAAATCTTGTAGCATACGTGAGTTTATCATCCAGTCAAACAGCTTTTTTCCCGGTCTGAGGTCTTTCGGTCGACCAAATGCATTAGTTGATCAACCAAACATCTTGTCCATTTTTGGTCGACTAGTCAAAATTTTTGATCGACCAACCATGTTTTCCAGCAGCTTATCATGGCACCAAAATGTCCATGCAGCTCTTCTAGTCATCGTGATGATACTTTCGATCTCTTTTTCATTACCGATGCTGCTCGTGATCATTTATGTCTGTTTGCAAAATTCTCTCCACATGTTGGTAGACTCCTTGATTTCAGTTATTTCAAGTCTATTTTCCTTAGGATCCACGAGAATTTTGCATACCATCAGATTTTACGTTTGTTTGATCGGAACTTTTATGCAGGTTCCAAACATAGATGCATTGCTGGTGTTGATACCATGGCTTGTCACCTATTTTATGCAAATCTCAAAGATATAGGTGAAGGTTCCAACATCAAGTTGACCTTGAATGTTTATGGGATAGAAGTTCTGGTCAATGCAGATGTTTTGATGGAGATTCTAGACTGTCCTTCTGTTCGACCTACTTTTCTTGTGTTGCATCAGCAAACTCAGTCCGATACTATCAGGGAGACCCTGCTCACTCCCTCTCATTTTGACTTGGCCCGTCCTGCCAAGTCACCCTTTTTCCGTCATTTGCCATGCTTTCTAAATTGTGTTTTCTTATGGAACTTTATGTCCAAGTCCACATCTTTTGAAAACTGCCTTGGTATAATGCTGATCACCCTCTATGCCTTCATGAGGAACAAACGGTTTAAATGGAACCATTTGATTCTTTATCTCATTAGTAAACCACCTAGCGACTCCTTCCAGTTTGGGACACTTCTATCTCATATCTTTCTCCATTTCGGTGTACCCATGGACATAAATCACAAACAGTTTATCACTCATGTCTCCATTTTTGATAAACTCACTTATGCGAAGATGGAACAAACACAGGGAGCTCGTGATGGTGGTGCACCACTAAAGTAGCAGTAGCACGAGCAGACCACTGTACCTCCTCCATTCCCGCCTTATGAGCACTTCACTACGACATGTCCACCTCTAGTGAGACCATCTCCATCCTTCTACGATCTGGACTAGAGTCTCTTGGATAGACAGATTTCAGGCTGGGACTTTCCCATCCTTCAACGACCAGGACTGGAGTCTCTTGGACAGACAGATTTCAGGCAGGGACTTTGTCACTATTCAGGATGTGACAGTTGATATTTCTTTGATGATGCATCGGCAGAGAGAGACTAACATGGTCATGATGAGGCATGGGCATCAGGTATCAAAATACCTGAATGCTCAGAGTCAATTTTCGGATAGACTTGGAGAGTCTATTCATAGCATTCAACAACAGCTTCACCAACCACCTCGATATTATTATTCGACTACTATGCCGTTAGCAGCACCTCCTCCTCCTCCTCCTACTTCATCAACTTAACCAGCAGCACCACCAGCGGACCAGTAGATCTCTCCTCCTTGTCGGACATCCAGGCATTTGACACCATGTAAGTCAGCTCAGTGACGCCTTTCCTTGGTCATTCTGCATCTTATGAGAGATTAGACTCACTGGATCTTGAGCTAAATACTGATCTTCAGAGCACCATGGATGCATTTATGGCATCACTAGATGATTAGCTGTTATATTTACCTGTATCAGTTTATTTTTGGCTTGAATCATATTATTCCAAACTCTTTTATATGTTATCTTTTGTAGATATTTTGTTATAATGTGGCATGAATATTATCTCCTTCAGTTTTATATTATTATATCTTTAAATGCATGATCTTATATTGATGCTTATATTACATGTTTAAGGGGGACTTAATTGTGAAACAATTAACAGCACATTCACTTTTCACTGAAAAAAAATTGGGAGATATTATGCAATGTTATTTCATAATTATAATTTTGTTGTCATCAAAAAAGGGGAGAATGTAAGCACCTCTGTTTTGATGCACCAAAACTATGTTTATTGCTAAGACTGACATTTCAGGACTATCTTGGATTGAATCCTCTGTTCAAGACACAAGTTCAAATAGTTGCTGATGTGCATCTTTTTCATTTATTTAAGTTTAGGACTTTATTGGAAGGAACCTAAAAAATAACTCAAAAATGATTTTTTCGCGTATCTTTTCAAAACCTAGTTTAAGGGTTACTGATCAATCAGAGTTAGTAGTTGATCAACCAAAATGCTTTGGTCGACCAACCTACTTATTTGACCGATCAAAATAGCTCATTTTAGGAAGCTGAGAAAAATCATCTTGATCGACCAACCAAGCTAATTGATTGACCAACAAGTTATCAACCAACATCCTTAATTTATCGACCAAAGTTCTTTTTGATCAAACAATTAACCTTAATTGATCGACCAATTTTGTTTCCTATTCAACCAAAACCTTTTGTATAAATAGAGGTCGTACATAGTCCATTCACATACGATGCTTAATAGAAACACCATTTAAAATCAGAACTTCCCATGCTTATTGCCAAAGGCTTTCATGTCTCATTCTTCATGCTCTTCAAAAGCATGATGCCTCAAAGCTCTGTGAAAAATCAGTTTGATCATTTATTCAGGTTCCATAGAATTCATTTTATTATTATTCTATTTATTGTTTTGGTTTACGGATCCCAAGCCTGTTTAGAAGATTCATGGTTGTTGTTTTTGCTTCTCTTTAGGATAAAAGAGAAGGGTTTGTAATAGGTTGTGCCACCCTTGTTCAAAGTGGTGCCAATTGTGCACTGACTAACTTGTACTAGTCAAAAAAATCCTAAGCTGGGAGGCTTAAGTAGTGGTTTTTACCTAGATTGGGTTTCCACTATAAATCAGGTGTACTCTGTGCTTGTATCTCTGTTGTTTTATTTTTATGTCCGTCTCTTATTTTTAGAAAGCAATACTATTCACCCCTCCCCACTAGTATTTAGTTGCAATCAACAGGATATTATCCAACCCTCAGGAAGAAATAAAGAAAAAATAGTAGGGGTTGGTGTTCCTTTAAAGTGGAGGAAAGAATCGACTTTGTATACAGGACATTTAGTGACGGTCATAAATGTCACTAAAGATCCGTCACAAACGTAGCTGAAGACAGCCCATGCGCCCACCAACTGCTGCACTGGCGTGCACCAATGTCGCTTGCCTCCACGCATGCCCATGCGTGCTCGTTACGCATGCATGGCTGTGCACGCACCCACGCTGCTGCGCACATGTGGTGCCGCGTGTGTGCACATGGGCATCCTGGGTTGCACCACGTGGTGCTATCTGGGCCGTCCATCTTCTTTCTATTGTAGGGGCTGCTACAGAGGTTGGATTGAGTCAAGTTTCAAATCGTTAGGCTGTGATTGTCAACTTAAATCCATCTGCACGTTCGGATTTGTCGTTTAAAGCTTTGAATTACATCACCTAGTCCCTTGGTTGTTGATCTTCCTCGGATTGCATATGGTGCTACGGGACTCTGATCATCATCTTGATCAGATCCATACGATTGAATCGTCAATCTAAGGCTCTAAAATGAATCTCCTCTCTTGACCAGAAAAAGGACGTAATTAACCTAAAATTTACACTACTCTAAATGCAGAATGATGCATGCTATGCAATATTTATAATATGAAATGCAAATCTAAGCCTGGGAACATGAATAAATAGGCATTTTAACCAAAATGGATGTGTCTACATCATGTGTGTATCTAAAATAATACTCAAAAGTTCAATGAAATTGACAATAAACATAAGCAATCTTCTAATAATAAATAAAATTATTTTCATTGAATGCTAAGCTGAAATGTACAAAAGTGTTATTTTATCATAACATGATTTAAATAAGTTCCGTAGAGCCCCGAATTTTGACCTGAGCTCAAAGGAGCTCAAGTATAAGCCATATGAACCCCAAATTAAACATAAATTGCTAACATCCATAGGTAACTTAAGAATTAAACTAAAAATTGACTTTTAGATCCTCAATAGTTCTAATCAAATTAATGACCTAGATAGACCTTCTATGATCTGAAGAACTCCTTAAAGTCATACAGATGGGAGATTGATCACTGGAACACAATGTTCTAGGTTTGCCTTCTAAATCCTAAACTATAAAACTTCAAACCCTAATAAACATCAGAGCAATTTTGAAAAAAAATTGATAGAATTTTCCCTTATATTTTGAAATTCTCCACAAACCTGCACAGCAAAATAAATACTTGCCATCAAAGTGGCACACCCCTCATTAAATTTCATTTCAACTAAACCAGTGGGCGCATGCCACATTCTAAATAAAACATACAAGTGGGCACACTCCACATCTAATAAAAGCCTATATTATAATTTAAGAAAATTAAAAGTATTAAAATTATACCTCTAAGTAGTACAACCTCTAAGAATGCCTATCAGGGATAACCTGTAATTTCAAAAATAGAAACAATTGAATGATACTATCAAGAATGATGAAAATTAAATAGAATCAGTTGAGAAAATTAAGTTGGTTCAAATGTTTATTTGATTGGTGATGTAGGATGGGAGGAGGAGGATGGGTAGGATGAGAGGAGAGGAGGGAGGGCATGATGAGGTGGTGGTCAGGAGAAGGTGGAGGAGGAGGAGGTGGGGAGGAGGGGGTGGTCTGGAGGAGGAACAAGAGGGGCGAGCAAAAGAGGAGGGGATGGTCAGTTGGAGGAGGAGGAGGAGGAGGGGGAGGAGGAGGAGGTTGCTGGTGGTTTGGAGGGGCAAGGAGGCCAAGAGGATGAGGAGGGGGCACTGGTAGAGGAGGAGAGGGGTGGTCAGGAGTAGGAGGAGGGGGAGGAACGAAGGAGGAGGAGGAGGAGGAGGGTAAGGGTTAAATGATAAAGGAGCAAATAAGGTGGCAAGATAGTTTTCAAAGGTGAGCGAAAAGTTGAGTTCTCTTAACCCACTTGTAAGGACCATATGGAGGAAGCAGATGAAGACTATAATTGCACTCCAATCATAGGCCTTAATTCACTTGAATTAAGCCAGAACTTAGCTTAACATGAACATTTTGCATGCATATGCATCGTATTGTGCATCGTAGTTGATATATGTGTTTTGCGCATAAAATTAATCTATTTGAGAGGCATCACTCATTGCAGGTAATTCAGGGCTACGGATGATCGATCCAACTGCATAGATTTGTTCAGAACTTCGACGAGAGTCCAACGCTTCCAATGTTGCATCAATCAGACTCCCGTAGCACCCTAGGGAATCCATAGAAGATCAAGATCCAAGGGGAAAATTAAAGAAGATCTAGACCTCAAATGACAAATCCAACTGCACAAATGTGTCCGGATTGATGTTTGCAGCCCAACTATGCAAAAATCAATTCAATCGGAGGACTACATCACCAGATACAAGGAAAAGAAGATGAAAGGCCATGATGGCACCACGTGGTGCCATCACAGCCACTCCCTCCCCACCGCCCCATCCAGGAAGGACGCACCGCATGCTATAGACCGTTGGATCTTCATCCAATGGCCACGAGCACGACACGTCGCCCACCCAAATTGGATAAGGATAAATGGAAAGTAACAAGTATATATAACAAAAGGATTTTGCAGTGCGTTGGCTTGCATGCACGTGCGCAAGCACGAGATGCGGGTTTGAGCCATGCACTATGCAAAATTGAAGCGACATTGAGTGTGCTGGCGCGTGCAGGCACAATTGAGCAATCTAAGGGTAGAGATGCGACCACGTGATGCGATAGAGTGCAACGTGGGCAGACGCACGATCGCACGCATCTTTCAAGATTTGGAAGCTGAGGGAAGTGTGCGTAAGCAGTCCGATCGTAAGATCGGACAACTGAGGTTGATGTGCTTAGAAGAAGCAAGCGACGAAATTGAAAACGCGTGGGGCATGCATGGGCGATCTACGGTTGTGCGATAGTGGATCGACATTCCCTGGAGAGCCACGTGGTAGTGTTAGAGCTAATCGAGGGAAAAAGAAGGATTTGGAAGACTTCCTGAATGAGATTAAGGGGCCAAATGTCC
Organism: Thalassia testudinum; assembly: GCA_037157565.1. Taxonomy (NCBI): domain Eukaryota; kingdom Viridiplantae; phylum Streptophyta; class Magnoliopsida; order Alismatales; family Hydrocharitaceae; genus Thalassia; species Thalassia testudinum. Next base: position 67,974,683 of record JAZHRO010000014.1, read on the forward strand.
TTTTTACCCCCTGCGAAAGCTATAAAAGAGCCCAAAAGGGCCCCCTTGGTGGGCATTCCCTTCCTTCTCTTCTTCCTTGTTCTTCAACCTTTCTTTCTTCTTCTTCCCGTCTTCTCTGCATCTGGCTCTGCATCCCCATCTGAAGCGTCCGCTGGGCAACCCCAACGGATCGTTGCTGCTCTTTTCAACCTCTCCAAAAGGCCACCATGATCCACCAATGGTGTCATTGTTCTGTTAAAACAGTAGTTCATTTTATGTTTTATTTAAATACATGTATCCAATTTATGTTCAACCTCTTCTTGTGATATAAATATTGTGAATGTTCGTTCCTTTTACTCAGCCTTTATATTTGAAATAAATGCATGAAATCAAAAGTGCTTTCTACCTCGCTTTGATTGAGCAGGACTTAGCCGTTCTATTAATTATTTGTTCAAGATGCATTTCGCGCTATACTACAATGCATTCATCTTTTACGCGATCTACGCCATGAACAGACTACAACATTTTGCTCTTTTTTCTCTTCAAACAAATAAATTGGTCTTGGTTCTTGTTGGCACCAAAGCTAAAATACTATATTAAACTAATTTGTAGCACTAGTTCACTCATGAGTAATATCACATTAATGTTATTTAATGTCATAGCATTCCTTTGTGCACGAATGTTACAATGTCAACAATATATATATAGAATTATAATACTAATAACAAGTGCAAGAATATCATAGCAAGATTGGTAATTTTCTTTTTGAAAGGAACAATGGAATATTTTATGGTATCACAAGAGTAATGCTATGTAATACTATACCACTATGCAATGTAGCCTCATGGAATCAATGTTACACAACCATGTAGAACCAATGGTAATCAGATAACAATTGTACTTTGAAGTGGTTGAAGCGAAAGTGGCAGTGTCAAGAGTAGAGGGCAGAGGATGAGGAGGAGGAGGGGTTCAAGGGAGGGAGTGAAAGGAGGAGGAGGAGGAAGGGGCGAGGGGGCAGAGGGGAGGAGGAGGACGGCGACAAGAATGGGTCATGGGGAACGACGGGGAGGTAGGGGTCAGGGAGGAGGTGGAAGAAGTGGACGTCGAGGAGGAGCAGTAGGAGGATGAGAGGGTGATGGTAGGCTAGGGAGGAGGAGGAGGGGGTAGGGGGTGGCAGGGGGTGGTAGGAGTGGGAGGAGGCAGAGGAGGGTGTTAGGGAAAGGGAGGAGGCCATTGGAGGTGGCGGTTGAGGGGGAGGGGAGGAGGAGGAGCACAAGGACGGTGAGGAGGAGGAGGGTCATCGAGTAGCAGGAGGAGCGGAGGAGGGGAGGCACCGAGGAGGATGAGGAGGAGGAACAGTTGAAGTGGAGGAGGGGGGGTCGGCGACCACCACAGTGAAGAGGAGGATGAGGGGATTCACCTGAGGAAGAGGGGCTGGCACAACAAGAAGGATGATGCGACATAGAGAATCGACGAGGAGGAGGAGAGCTGGCATGGGGCGAGAACTGTGGGAGTGTTTGGATTTAGGTTAGGTTGGATCAGATGAATAGTTATGGGAGGTCAGCGCGGCATGCAATTGATGAAGCGAGATATGCCATCGGTTTAGTCAATAAGCGACCGTAAAAGATGAATTAAAATCCTTCTCAACCACGCTGAAATTTTGGCTGCTAATTTTAACCTACTTTTCCCTGTCACTTATTCCACCTCCAAAGGGAAACTATATTTTTTTCGTCGCTTCTTCCATTAACCGTCGGTAGATGTCAAAGTTAAACCACCACGCTTGCTCAAATTTTAAGCACTAACTTTAACCATAATTTAGCCGTTGCTTCTTACACTAACTGATTAACATGATTTCCACAAAAAAGGATTTGGTTAAAAACACTTTCGTTGTTGTTGCATAAAAATTTGTCAATCTGATAATTTTACCAAAACTCAAAGTGAGTCCTAGGGCGAACATAGAGAGTCGAACGTTCAATCAAAAATCACGGTGGAATCATTGTCACGAAAGCAGATTATCTGGTTGAAGTTAATTTATGCTAGCTATTCTACTTAAAGAATAATTAACAGAAGAGAGATTGAATAATACAAATAAAGAGAATATAAGGAGAGAATAAACAAATGTTTCATAACCATAGCATCATGTTCATTACATCTACTACCTACACTAGAAAGCTATAAATCTACACTAGAAAGCGATAAAAAGAGAAGGGGGTCAGAAGTTATCTCCACGACGAATGCTTCGAGGACGAGTTCCTTTGATAGAGCACCCAGACTATGCGGATGAGATGCTAGATAAAGGATGACAAAGCTGGAGGATGGAATAGAGCAACGCCACAGCAGGATCCGCTTCCAGAACGGCGGTGAGAGGACAACTGCGAGCACTCCATGAACGAGCATGAGAAGTTGGCAAAATTATGTTTAAGGCTCTAGTGGAGCATCCTGGGTATGGGACTAGCTCGTAGAGCTTTCGAGGGGGTAAGCAAAGAAGAGAAGGAATGAAGAAAATGAGAGGTAGGAGGTCCCTTTTACGGGAAAGAAAGAAGAACAAAAAAGTCATTTCAAAAGCCTTTAAAATGAAGTTGCGGCCTTAGTGATGCATGTAAGTGTCACTACAGGTGCACATTGCGATTGGCACGCATGCAAGAAGGGCCATTAGATCTCGAGCGAATGGCTCAGATCAAGCCACGCCACGTACCCGAACGCCTTCAACCATTGAGGCCAAATTGCACTCAACTGCCATCAGTTGTCCGATCGCACGATCGGAAGGCTTATATCACGCTAGGCTGCATCTGGCTCTGCTGTTACTGCATACGCATACGATGGCATGTCATCTCGTGTGTGTGGTGTGATCACTCATCTAACACATGAGAAGGTGCCACGTCTTGCCTCTCGTGCTACTTGATTTGAGGCAGATGGGGGCATGAACCCTCACCGCTCTCTTTGCAAAAGCGTGCTCTACCGTTACGCTACGAGATCCATTCAGGGCACTTCTTGGTTTAAGGGTCGATCACTCATGACCATTGGATTCTAATCCAACGGTCGAGATCTTCTCTTAATCTTCACCTTTGCAGTTCAAATGGGCATGGTTGGAATGCATCTCAACCGTTGCATGAAGATCCAACGATTGAGATTAATCGTACGAGTGAAGAAGAGGTGCTGCGGGCAATATTGGGTGGTTGTGATGGTGCCATCATGGCTGTCCATCTTCTTTGCTTTGTAAATAGTGCCGTGATTATTGAATTAAATCAATTTTCACACTGTTGGGTTGCGATCATCGATCTGAACCCATCCGTGCAATTGGATTTGTCATTTGAGGTACAGATTTACACCACCATGGCCCTTGACCTCTAATTTTTCTTAGACTGTATCTGACACTATGGAAATCCGATCAAGGCAATCTCTGAGTCATTGGACTCTGATCGTTGCCCTGATCAGATCCGTATGGTTGGATTTTCAATCTGAGGCTTGAAATTATATCATCTTGTTCCCTAGCCACAAAAGGGTCAAATTAATCTAAAATTTGTATAAACTATTCTAAATGCAGAATGATGCATGCTATGCAATATTTATAATGTATGATGCAATTATATGCCTAAGAACACACATTAAGAGACAATTTATGTGACGTAGATATGTCTACAACACATCCCCATGCTTATCTTTTGCTAGTCCGTAGCAAAATACATGCTATTTCTAAAAGAATTATGATCAAATTACTTGGGCAATAGTTATTTTCTCAACACTGAGAAAATTCTACTTAGACATGAACTACAGAGGAACAATAGTGCCTGGGTGTCTGCCAAATTGAAGATCGCCCCAAGCCGTCGCAATATTCAAAACAAAAAGCAACTTTTTTTTTTTCTTCTTTTCTAATTTTTCTGGATTTTTGAGCTGAGAGTTTCAGGGCAGCTTTCTACGGCTACCCAACCCACCCAAAACTCAAAGAGAACTCTAAGTTCTAAGCATCTTGTCGTGTGAATGTGGTACACTCACTAATCGGCAATCGGATCGAACTTCGGGTTTCTACGACCATAGGTGACCTTAAAATGAAATTCTACCTAAAGGAGTATCTATCTGACTGGTAGCTTTCTCCTTACTTTCTATATTTATTAGGTCAACACAAGGGAAAACACAATGTATATCTCCCCGGCTTATTCTACTTCTCCACTTCTTCCTAAGTGTTTGGAATTAAACGTGCATTTAACGAGGTAGGTTTTCGAGAACCGACTAGTGGGCTGTTATCCACGGCAACTTGCCAGCCATACTCATGCGGTGAAGTGTGGCTTATCTACTTTTTTCCTTTTTTCTCTTTTTTACTTATTTCTTTTTTTTAAGTTGATGGCTTCCTAGATCTAAGATCTACCTAAAGGCAGCTAAAGGATAATGGTCATGTGGCTGGGCTCTGGACATGATTGCGCAGCAATCATGGGACCTAATTTGCTTGAATTAAGCCATAACCTAGCTTAACATGGTCATTCTACAGGCATACGAAACGTATTTTGCATCGTAGTTGACTTATATGTTTTATGCATTTTACGATGTTATTTGAGAGGTATTAGACATTGCAAGTAATTTGGGGATACGAATGACCGATCCAAGCTTATGGATTTGTTTAGAACGGCGACGGGAGTCCAACCCGTCCATGACCGCATTAATCAGACTCCCGTAGCACCCTAGGGAGTCCGCAGAAGAGCAGGAGCCAAGGGGCAATTTGAAGAATATCTAGACCTCATATGACAAATCCAACTACACGGATGGATCCGGATCAATGTTCATAGTCTAATGATGCAAAAATAAACTCAATTGGAGGTCTACATCATCAGATACAAGGAGAAGATGTACGACCATGATGCCACCACGTGGTGCCATCATAGTTGCCCCCTCGCCGTGCCCCAGCCTCTGAAGACCATCCTTTCCGCATTGTGGGCTATTGGATCTCCATCTAATGCCCGAATGCGCCACATCACCCGCTTTTAGCTGCTTCATCGAGCGAGGATGAGATCTCGACCGTTGGATCTCCATCCAACGGTCGAGGCAGCACACATCACAAATGTAATTTGCAACAACTCACGACGTAGCCCAGTCGATCCACACAGTTAACGAATGCACACAACGTGCATTCGAATCAAAATCGATTTGTTGGTGAGGCTCATGAATTTTCGGTTGTTCGATCTTCATCGAGCGGCGATAGAGGTGGCCGTGTGGCTCATGTGGTTGCAAGGGAGACGTGGACGCGGGTGATGACACACGCTTTAGGAAACGAAGGTGTGATGGTGAGGCATTCTTAGCTATCCGATCATAAGATCGAACTGCTAAGAAGATTAGGCGCATTTGGAGGCCGAGCGGTGAGTGCACAGAGGTAGAAGCGCATGGGGGAGAGTGGGGGCCGTGTTATTGAGATTCAAGTGTGCACATTGCACCGCGTGTTAGTACTAGGAGCTTTCGAGCATAAGGAGCCGTTGAAGGCTTTTTGAGGCATAATTTGTTCTACTGATCTCTTGATCAATGGATCTGATCAACCCAAGGGTTGTTATATAAATTTGAGGACTCCAATGCCATAAATAACCTTGGTAACAACTATAAAAGAGGCCTAAGGGTCCTCTTTCAAAGGCATTCAATGTAGATTTCTAGTAGATGATGCGCATGCATCTGAATAGCCGAAAAATGCCTATTAATAAATGTTCTTAGTATCGTATAAGCATCATGAATTGTAAATATTACAAAACATGCATCATCTGCATTTAGGAAAAATTGTACAAATTGCATAGTAATTTCTACTATTTGGTGGCCAGGGATAGCACAACTTTTAATCGGGGCCTTGGATGGAAGATCCAACCTTACGAATCGAATCAGGGCCACGATCGAAGTTCAACGACTCGAAGATCGCCTTGATCGGCCTTCCATAGCATCTGATGCAGTCTGAGAAAGATCATTGGTCAAGGACCAAGATGGTGTAAATCTACATTTCAAATGACAAATCCACCGCACGGATGGGTTCGGATCAACTATCACAACCCAATGGCGGAAAAGTCGATCGAATCCGACATCCGTGGCAGCATCTATAACAGAAAGAAGATGGACGGTCAGGATGGTGCCACATGGCACCATCCCAACCATCCTTACCCGGCTACACCCCTCCACTCAACTCCTGAAGGCACTTGTGACGATTGAACTTGGCCATTGAATGAAGATCCAATGGCCAGGATTGGCTGAGCATTAAACCATCTGCGTGCCTCAAACATGGAGGCAGCGCGTTGGGCAAAGGCGCTTACACGAACCTGAGGTCGTGGGTTCGAGCCCCCCTGTGCCTCAAATCAAGGTGCGAGTGCGGGAGCGGCTCTATTCCACCGATGGATGAAGCGCAAATGGTGCAAATGCAGGTGACGTGGTGCGATGGATGGACGAGGAGCACAAACGTGCATGATGATGCGCTTCTACTGGCACCATCAAACGCACAAGCATGCGACGAAGGGCAGGCGCGATGCGTTGAAGCGGTCCGATCCTATGATCGGACGATTTAGATGAAAAGTACATAGGGCGTGCATTGAAGTGCAGGAGAAGAAGAGGCGTGCCCAACGCCCACCATCTTGTCTTTAGTGACGATTTTATCTGTTATTAAAGACCTAACATTAAAGTTTTGATGTTAAAATGACCCATTTGCCCCGTCAATCCTAACCTATAAAAGGACCTTCGCCCTCTACTTCTTCATCCCTACCTTCACTTCTCTTCCTCTCAAAAGCTCTAAAGAAGCTAGTCCTAAACTCGAGATGCACCTCTAGTGTCAAATTCAAAGTTTTCTCTCCCCCATTTCGAAAGTAGATCCCGCAACGACGACGATGGCCTGCCTCGCCCTTGGTTCTTCTGCTTCGTTCTTCTTCTTTCATCTTTGTCCTCCATCTTCTAGGCATCGCCCCATCCGGCTCGTCCTCCAAGCAACCGTCGAGGAGGATAACACCTCTCTCCCTTCTTTATCACTTTCTAGAATAGAATTTCCCACTTTCTAGCTGTAATCATTTCTTGCTTTGTACTTGTAAAAAGTAGTATTCAGATAGAAAGTGATTGTTCTCTCTCTTTCACTCTCTCACTTAGTGTTAATATCAATTTCATTATGATTATCTTGCTTTCAAAACAAAAATACCCAAAAAACATAATCTTGGATTTTAGATTGACGTAGCCTCCCTATGTTCGACTTGAAATTCTTTCGAGTTTCGGTAAATTTATTTGTTGATGGATTTCTTCATAAATCATACTATGACGATGGAGTTTTCAAAGCTCAATCCCGTTTGTGTACATTTTCCACTTCAACAGTGGATTTCTCCTTCTTCCTTTTATACCTCCTTCTTCCCATCTTCTCCGCCTCCGTTTGTACATCTCCGTCTAAAGCACCCATTGAGCCAACATCTCCAGAAGGCCACCACTGACCACCCATGGTGCCCTCATTCTATTACATTAGTAGTTTGTTTACATTCATGTTTACATTTGATTGCATGTATCAAATTCATATTCAATCTCTCTTTGTGATGTGGAAATTGTGATTGATTCTTTCCATTACTTGGTATTTATATTTGAAACAAACGGATGAAGTCAAAAGATCAATCGGGACTCAGCAATTCAATTAATTTATTTGCTCGAGATGTATTTCGCGCTATATTACAACACGCTAACGTTTTACGTGATATACACCGTAAACAAATTGGTGCCGTTGTCGGGGAGGCACGGTGATTTTTGATTTCATCACTTACAAATTACTTGTGTGTGTAGGATTGAACCATAGGAGTGGTGAACGAGTCAAAGTGGGCACTGCGAGAATCAGGTGCACACAATCTTGTTTGAAACTCGGCCAGAAATTGATTGCCATCTTTAAAATTCAATAGTCATGTTTCTAATGCTCCAAATATTCTGAAATTTGGATTGGAAGTTGATTTTAAAATTATCTTTCTAATCCCACCTTTCCGAAAAAAAAATGCCATCTTTGGAATTTTTAAAAATTTGAGTACATATGGGTTAGATTGCTTGAAAATAGAACTTTTATAAACTTTAGAAATCAATTTTGGCCAACATACAAATCGGATTTACTCATGATTGGTGGGGTTTGGAAGATAATTAAATTGGCTTTTATTATCATATTTTTGACAAATTTTTGGAGCATATTTGTTATTGCTTCCAATAGAAAAAGCAACACGAGGTCTAAATCCCAGATTTGACCCCTGGTTTGTTAAAAGTTCATAACTACTTCTTGGAAATATTAAAAATTTTGGAAAAATACTCTCTGAAAGTCTTATTGAGAAAGGAATCTTGTTGCCAAGTTTCAAATCATTGAGATTCCGTCTTACATGATAGTATACATTTGAATTATGGTCTTCAATTTGAAAAAAATCAAAGAAGTGCATGAGCCAATAGGACCACGTAGACTAACTTAGACTCCAACGAGCCTAAGAGTTAGTCAGTGAGGTGAGTCACCTTGTGGACCACTCGCTATTTACTAAATTGAAGAAATAAGTTAATATTCATGAAGAACAGATCAAATAACCTGTAATCAACTTGAAACTACCACGTAGTTTCAACCTCTCTCCCAAAACCTTGTGTCTAAGGCTACGGGGTAGCATCAAGCGACCCCAGCTGTAGGGTAATGGAACCTTCCTCGTAGCCCCTTCTAACCAACCTATTTCAATTTGATTGAGAGGTGGAAATTCCTTACAATTAGTCTCTCGCTGAATTTTCTTCAATAACACGAAGTTAAACGAAAAATCCCGTCATCTGATCTAAAGGACCACTCTGATTAACAAGGCCTTAGCCAAGTTCGACTTGACTACACCAACCCTTGTGTTGGTGTAACCAAGGAAGACAGTCACTAGGACCTAGGCTAGAGGGACCTTGGGAGCTAAACCCAAGGCAACAAAGGCGATTCCCACCCTACCCTTCATCCCACGCATCATCTTCCTGATTAGCTAAGATGTCTAATCCCGATCTTAGAGCTGGTCAGGGCCCTAAAAATAAAGACCTTATGGCTCATCTAGAAGACAAGGTCGAGGAGTTCGAGCAACACTACGAGTAGAGAATCAACAAGATCCTCACAATGCTAGATAGAATGTAGCATCCACCACATGAAGAATAAGTACGGGACTTCTACTATCAGGCCGCGATGATTATTGCACCTCAAATTTGGATTCTCGTTGGCGGCGATGCATTCGAGTTGAAGCCAAACATCATAAGTCTAATTCAGACTCACTTTTATGGAAACACGAATGAGGACCCCTTCCAGCACATTGAGGATCTGAGTCGAATTGTGGAGTCGGTTCAACCCAGAAACATTGATATTAGAATTGTTTTCATGAAGCATTTTCCTTTCTCTCTCAAGGATAAAGCGTCATACTAGTTCAAGACCATCAAGAGGCCGATTGGAACTAGGGAAGAGTTACGTTGCGAATTCCTCTAGAAGTTCTTTCCGATTGGTCGCATGAATGCAATGAGGTGTGCGATCACGACTTTTTCCCAAGGCTCGGGAGAGAAGCTACATGACGCCTGGGACAAATTTCATCACCTTCTCTTGAAGTGCCCACACTATGGAGTCCTAGATGGCATCTTGCACAGATATTCTACCATGGGCTGGATGACACAAATCGGTATTTGGCCAATGCATCTCGAGGCTGGAATTTCCTCTCTAAGGATGAGAACAGTGCATTCGAGCTATTCGAATCTTTAGTAGAGAACTCGATGAATGCCGCTACCATGAACCAGTTCCAATGACATGGATAGCAACGAGTTAGTATCCACGAAGCTCAAGAAAAGTCTACCCGAGCTGGCATGGACATTATCACCAAAAAGCTGGATAAGGTGGATCTGGTCAATAAGAATCTCTAGGAATTAACGCGAGAGAGATCTGGATCTTCTGGCAACACTGATCCATCCTACTCCTCTCAAGCATCCCGAGCCCTCTCAACTCATACGTATTCGCTCACTCAGGATGTTCTCTCTCCATCTCCACGGGATCCTCCTTACCAGGAACCCATGAACAATGTGGATCTGGCGCCGTACAATTAGCATTACGTACCACAGGACGATGCGAGTGTGTATTCTTTTGATGAATTTACATCTAAGACATCTTCGACCTACGAAGATGTCAATGCTATTGAGGGTTAAGGGTGTAACAGCCCGTATTCTAAGACATATAAACCTGGTTGGCACCAGCATCCCATTTTCTCCTAGTCTGGTAACCCATAGTGACCGAGTCAAGCTCCACACTACCAGACCTGGCAATATGGGAATGCACACAACACATACCTAAGGTAGCAACCATTCTCATTGTAGCAATAGACACGCTCTATTTACCAACCACTGCAACAAGCTACCAACTACTTTCAAAAGCGGGTCAACCCTTTGGGGACTTCGAAGGAGGAATTGTAGGCATCAATTTGAAAATCTACTCATGACAACCTGCAAATAATGAAAGCTACGGTTGACCAAATTCAAAGCATACAAAACACGCAAAACTAGATGATGCAGGAGCATAGGTCACAAGGAGCTTTGCCCTGCTAAAGTATCCCAAACATGAGATATGTGCAGAATCAGGGTGCCCCACCTAGATTCCAAGCACCACAGGGGTAGGCACATGTTGTTCTACAAGCACCTCCCATACCACCAGGTTATGGGCTCGGTCAACCACCTCTGTTGCCAAACCCTGTGTACTCAGGCCAACCCATTCCTTTACCCCTTCATGGATAGAACTTCGATGCAAAATCTGTCACTTTGAGGAGCGGAAAGACAGCATAGGATTTGCTACCTAGGCAAGCAGGTAATGATTTTTCCTGTTCGCTACAGCAATATGGCTCACAACCCTCTTCCTCTCACAAGCCATCTTCATTGGATAAAGGAAAGAAGCCCCTAGACCCTGAGATTCCCATCCCTTTTCCCAAGACTCTAATGCGAGATTCAGCATGGAAAAAGGATACATGAAATTTCAAGGACCTGAAATCTATGTTCAAGGAAGTTCACATTCAGGTCCCACTCCTCAAAGCAATAGATCACATCCCTACTGTACTCTAAAGCGACAGTGGAAAATCATATGACAGGCGGTATTTTATGAGGAAGCCAGAGTTGTTATCTTGGCTAACTTACCACTAAAAAAGGACCTGGGCACACCACTGATTTCCTACTTTTTGTAGTATTCCACTTTTGATAGGGCTCTTCCTGATTTGGGGTCATCCAACAACCTAACTCCCACCGCAGTATTTGATCGATTTCGATTTGGGGAGTTAAAGCCCACCTCAGTTACCATACAGTTGGATGATCAATTGATGAAAGTGCTGAGGGGGGTGGTTGAAAATGTTATCGTGAAAGTCCAAGGATTTTGCTTTCTAGTGAACATTTTTGTTCTTGATATGGAGGTTCCTCCTAATCTCCGTGATGCACCAATTATTCTAGGTCACCCAATCTTGGCAACTGCCCACGTGAACATCGACTGTGTATCAGGGTGCATGGAGATTGCTCTAGGGAACGGAAAGCTTAGATTGGACATTTTCAGGGCATCAAAGAACTTCGATTGTGATCTAATCGAGGTGGATGGTGAAGATGACTATTTGGCTTTCTGTGAGAACATTGGGCTCCTCTACAGGGACCCAATGGCACATTCATGCTCACTATTAGGGTTCTAAGATCGCAGTCCACACGAGACTGAGACTAATGACATATATATTTGATAGCGATTTTACGCGGCTTGTTAAAATATGTCGTTGTAACGCGTAAAACCGATCAACTCTTAAATTTATATTCCTAGATAGGAGAGTATCTAGGGTCGTCCAAGGAGGCAATAGGTTTGTAATAGTGATTCTCTTGGTCAAAATACAAATCTCAACTTTCTTTTTGCCAATTTTTTAATATATCATTTTTTTTTCTTTAAACTAAGTCAACATGCGAACTGGTGGCGGAAAAGGTGATTTACACTTCAGTTTAAATACTACTTCTATGTGGCAAGTAGAGCCTCTCCCTAAGCTCACTCTAGGCAAGTGGAGGCCTAGAATAATTAGGGAGAGGGAGTGAAGAATGCTAAAAAAAATAAGCAAATAGAAATGCAAACAAGAAAACCTGCAAAGAAGGCAATTTGATAAATGAAAAAGGTGTTTTACAAAAAGGCCCAGTAGAGGAAAGCTTCTACTACTAGAAAAATGCAAATAAGAAAAGAAAACACAAATCCTCTAGATAGATGGTGAAGAAGAGGGCTTCTTGCTCTAAGGTTGGTGGCTCCCAATCTTGAAAAGAGTCCTTCAACTCCTTCCTTGCAGTACTCCGCCAAGGTGATGTCTTCCAAGGCAAGCCCAAAGGGGGCATGCCATAAGCTTCTTCTCTCCAAGGGTGGACGTCCACCCTAGGTCCTTCTCCCTTGCCTGTCCATCCTCCTTGAAGTGGAAGAGTCCTCCTCCTTGGCGTGGCCCAAGTTGAAGAGAGTGGGGAGAAGAAGGCACCAAAAGGGCTGGCGATGTGCCCCTTTAATCTCCTTCTCTACTCCTTCTTCTTGGCCGTAGGTATAGGTGGTTTAGGTAGCAAATTACAGTAATGGAGGATGCCCTGAAATGGTGGTATATGGTGGGTTTTTATAGAATAGGAAGTGGGCTAAAGTGTCCCTTGAAATGAAGGGCTAAGATGAAGAGATGGAGGTGGTTGAAGATCCAATGGCCAAGGGTGTTTGGCTCCACCTTAATGGACACCTAAGGGGTGGTTATGTGTGTTGGCACCCCTTGATATTGGCCCCAAAATGGCTTCTAGAAGATGGTCTAAGTTGGCGCCAAGAAGGATTCTAGAAGGGGGGGTTAGGTGGATGGCTAGGATGGCTTATATGGGTAGGTGTAGGGTGGATTAAGGGCTGAAAGTTGGCGCAAATATAGAGGTGGTTAGGGGTAGTTTTAGGTGCCAACTTAAGATGTGTTTTGGTGGTGATAATGGGGTGAAGGGATGGCTAGGAGGTGGCGCCAACATGAGTAGGGTAGCTAGCTTAGGTACGCTTGAGTTGGTGGAGCTAGCTAGGGTTGATTTTGAAGGTAATGGATGGCCAAGGAGCTGGTTGTTAGCTAAGCTAAGCTAAGATAAGATAAGCTAAGCTAGCTTAGCTGAAGGTGGAGTAGAGGAGAAGGTAATGGAGCTAGGGTTTGGAGGAAGGAGCTGAGGAGGAGAAGTCTGGAGCTGGAGCTGGAGCTGGCTGCTGTTGAAGAGGCTGGCATGGGGCTACTCTAGCTGGCTTAGGTTGCTAGTTCTTTGCTAGTTGCTAAGCCAAGCTAAAGTGAGCTAGCTTCTACCAAAATGAGCTGATGTGAGCTAGGTCTTTGTTGAGGCAGCTAAGGTAGCTTAGCTCAACTGAGTTGAGCTAAGCAGAGTCCCCGGGAGCTGGACTTGAGCTTCCTGAGCTGGGATGAGTTCTTCAGCTGGGTGGAGCTGAGTGGGGCTGCATGTTGCTGGATCTGAGCTGGGTAAACTCCTGTCAACTTAGTTGAGCTAGCTAGAGCTCCCTGTGGACTAGTGGGAGCTGAGATGAGCTAGACTCAGCTAAGTTGAGCTAGATCTGAGTTGACTTGAGCTAGGGCGAGCTAAGGTGAACTCTCTTAAGCTGCCATCTAGCTGAGATTAGCTGAATGGAGCTGGGATGAGCTAACCCTAGTTCAAGTAAGCTAGGTTCCAGCTGTGGTGAGCTGGATCAAGCTGAGTTCCAGCTAGTCTGGGCTTCTCCTTCACCATTTGCCTTCTTGAGTGCTAGGGTTTTAAGGATCTGTGCATCTGTACATCCCTAACACTCAGAAAAACATATTAAAAAGACAATAAAAAATGCAATGCATGCCTATCCAAATTTATGCCTAAATGCAGCCCAAAAACCCATTTGCAAAGTAAAATCCTAAGAGCTAGGTTTGTTTTAATGCATAAGAATGATGATAAACTGGCGTTTATCAATATTTCATCCCATGGATCTGCTTGTCATGGGTGTTCATCTGCTCTTAATACCCCTGATCCTAACTATCCTGTCCCATCTAGCACTAATATCTTAAGACAGGATTACATTACCACTGTAGATGGATTTTCCATTAGTCAGGATCAGTAGAGTTCTACTGTTGCTTGCTCTCTATTGCATAAACCCTATACCCACCCTCCGCTACTAGAGTTATACCCTTACCTAATTTGCTCAAGTACGTGTTTCCGGGAGAAAGTGAGACGTATCCTGTGATTATCAATGCTCACTTGACTCCAGACCTGGAACGCCAATTGATCTCCATTCTACAAGCGCATAGGGTTGCTATCGGGTGATGCATTGCTGATCTCCGTGGGATTCGCCCCTCATATTACAGTCACCATATCTATACTAATGAAGGGTTGAGATCGTCGAGACAACATCAGAGGCACCTAAATCTAAATATGTTGGAGGTTGTCAAGAAGGAGACCATTAAATTCTGGACGAGGGCATTATTTATCAAATTTTTTATAGCCAGTGGGTGAGTCCCATTCAAATTGTGCCCAAAAAGGTGGGACTCATCATGATAAAAGATGAAATGGGCGAATCCATCTCGTCCCGCACAACAACTTCTTAGCGGGTCTGCATTGATTACAGGAAGATAAACTAGACAACCAAAAGGGATCAGTTTCCTTTAAGCTTTATTGCTCAGAATTTAGATTGGTTGGCAAGGCATGGTTTCTTCTGCTTTCTGGATGGATACTTTGAGTACAATCAAGTAGTGATCAACCTGGAAGATGAAGTAAAGATGACTTTTAGATGTCTCCTCAAAACATTTGCTTTCAAGTGGATGCCCTTCGGCCTCTGTAACACAGCAGCTACTCTTCAGCGATGCATGATGGCCACCTTAGAAGACATGATTAGGGACAGCATAGAAGTGTTCACAGATGACTTCTCCGCGTTTGGATATGATTTTTTGCCTTGTCTTGATAACCTCACAAAGATCCTGTGGAGATGTATTGAAGCTAACCTAATACTTTCATGGGAAAAACTCCATTTTATGGTGAGGGATAGCATTGTACTAGGTCACAGGATCTCCTCTAATGGACTTGAGGTCGACCGAGCTAAGTTCAAAATCATTTCGTGGTTACCTCTGCCTAGCCCTATTAGGAAAATCAAATCATTCTTTGGGCATGTCAAATTTTATCGAAGTTTCATTCGAGATTTCTCCAAAATTGCTCGTCCATTAACAAATCTTCTAGTATCTGACACTCCATTTGATTTTGACTCATCGTGTCTCAGTGCTTTTAAGACCTTGCAAGGCACTATTTCAAATGCACCTATTCCCCAACCTCTTGACTTGTCTTTCGACTTTGAGATGATGTGTGATGCCTATAGCTTTGCTGTCGAAGCCGTTCTTGGCCAGCGTCAGGAGCGCCATGCATTCATAATATTCTTTGCTAGCAAAATGCTAAATGAAGCTCAGTGTAACTATCATTCATTGAGAAAGAATTACTTGCTGTGGTATTCGGCCTGGAGAAATTCAAGTCATACTTACTCGAGTCCAGAGTTATTATCTACACTAACCATTCCTGCCTCTGGCATTTCTTGGAAAAGGACACCAAACCCTGCCTTATAAGATGGATCCTTCTTTTGTAGGAGTTTGATGTCGAGATCCGCGACAAAGCTGGAGCACATAATGCTGTGACGAGTCACTTGTCTCAACTAGATCCAGACTAAATTCGATACTCCCCATTGATATCAGATCGATTTTCGGATGAGTCTTTGCTGTCCAACAACTTTGTTGAGTTTCCTTAGTATGCTGATATAGCGAATTATCTCGTTGCAGGCAGGCTACCTGCAGGATTATCTAGGGATCAGAAACTAAAATTTATCTTAGAGGCTACATTCTATTTTTTGGACGATCCACTGCACTTTAGCATTGGTGATGATCAGATCATCCGTAGATGCATCCCTGATTCAAAAATCTGTAGTCTGCTATCCTTCTACCACAGCGATCCTTGTAGGGTCATTTCTCATGCCAAAAGACCACTGCAAAGATTTTACAGTCGAGATTTTTCTGGCCAACCATTTTCAGACATACACACGAGTTTCCCAAATGCTGTAAGTGTTGCCAATCGATTGGTTGTATTACCCGAAGAGACATGATGCATGTCCAATATATTCTAGTTGTAGAAGTGTTTGATGTCTGGGGAAATGATTTTATGGGCCCCTTCCATAACTCACATGGCTTTGAGTATATACTCCTCGCAGTGGAGTATGTCTCAAAGTGGGTCGAAGCTATCCCAGCAAGACGGGCTAATCATTAAACTATTATATCCTTTGTCCGGGAATTCATTTTTGTGAGATTCGGAGTTCCCCGCGCTCTGAGAAGCGATGGGGGTAGTCACTTCATCCATGCCCATTTCCGGTCATTATTGAAGAAATACAGGGTGTAGCACTGCATTGCTACCCCTTATCACCGACAGACCAATGGGCAAGCTGAAGTATCTTACCATCAAATCAAGTTTATCCTTCAAAAGACGGTTAGACCTGATAGGAAGGATTGGTCCAATCGGTTGATTGATGCACTATGGGCATATCGGACGGTGTACAAGGCCCTACTCGAAATATCGCCATATCGCATGGTGTATGGAAAGGCCTGTCAACTTCCTGTGGAGCTTGAGCACCATGCCTTTTGGGCAGTGCAGAAGTATAATTTTAACCTCAAGGTCGGAGGTTATGAAAGGAAGCCCCATCTTAGTGAGTTAGAGTAGATTAGGTGGGAATCTTACGAGAATGCAAAAATACACAAAGACAAGACGAACACTTTCCATGATTGACACATCTGGAGGAAGGAGTTCACACCTAACTAGTAGGTCTGGCTGTTTGACGCCTGACTGAAATTCTTTACGAGAAACCTCCAGTGAAAGTGGATTGGGCTATTTCTAGTGGCCCACCTATATCCTAACAGGGCTGGTCAAATATAGACCCAAAATCTGGGAATGTTTTTACAGTTAATGGCCAATTCCTTAAAATGTTTTTTGCTGAGGAACCTCCTCCTACTGACGAAATGATACATCTTCTCGAGGATATGTGACTGACGACTTGCCCAGTTGGAGGTGTTAAACTCATCACATATACATGTATACATATCATATATACATAGCATATTTCATTTTTGCATATTGTTTTGCATATAGTGTGTAGCATTGCAGTGTTAGCATGAGCTGAATGACAACTTAGAAGCAGTTCCAGGTGATTTCTATCTACATACACCTTACCTTATTACAATTTCTTTTATTCATCCATGAGCACATGCAAACACTTAGGCATGGGGGCAGTCCATAAAAACTGAAAATTTTCTGCCAGCAATTAGGGGATTAGATCATTTTACCAAGAGATTTTATTAAAGATTTATTCTTTAATAAATTCTAAGCCTAGAATCCAGTATAGCCTCACACCTGCATGCAGAATCTGCAATGGATCCATTGTAAAAATTGATAGACATCTCTAGTTTGTCGTGAAGAACCATTGCTTCTTCTCTTGAACCCTTAGACAGTAATTAGGGAGTTAGGTGAACTATCATCTAGTAGATCCACAAAAACATATGTAAGGTGAGAGTAGAGAGTCTACTGGTGCTCTAAAGCTAGTATAACGAATCTTTAATTTTGGATAATTGAATAATGACACTTGGAGTTGGGCATAGTTTTCACTCTTAGTTCTTGGATACTAATTCTGTGTGAAATTCCGCACGAGAGCCACCAAATAGGGCAAAAACACACAGAGTGGGTTCTGATAAAACTAGGACTAAGGTGGATGGTCAGGACCGTCCTCTACGGAATCCTCGGCTGAAGGAGGGTACTGATGTCAAGGTTAGGAATATGCCATCCTATCCATTCCCTACCCGGTGCTGAGAGTAGGCACTTCCACCAAATAAGCCAGCTGAGATCCTCTTGGTCATCCCAAAAATCCCCAAAAATGCCTCACATATAAAAGTACATATGTCATGTTATGTTGTGCTGATAAATATAGAAATATGTTATGTTGTGGCAATGTGCCAATAGATATGCATACAAAAGAGATGTTTGCTTGAAAAGAAGAGAAAAAAAAAGAAAAAAAGAGAAGAGGAAAAAGATAGAAAAGAGGAAGAAAGAAAACAGAAAAAACAATAAAAAGAAGAAAGTGTTAGGTGAAGTAATTGCATGATGTGAGTCAAGTTAAATGTTTTGAGGCAAAAACACCTACCACCCTCACGAACCAGCAAATACAGTCTTAACCTACTTTTTTTGTATTTCTAACCGGCTGAATATGGGTTAAGGGCTTCCGACTAAGTCATAAGGTTATTAGAACCTAATTAAACTGTAATGCCTTGTGGGACCACCAAATACATTCTTCTGGTGAGATGTAAGCTTAGAAAAAAAGAGAGAAATCTAGGAAGAAATAAGAAAAATAAAGCGAGAAAAGAAAAAGTACAAAAGATTGAAGAGAGCACAGTTTTCTAGTCTCTCTCTGAGTTAATTTATTCAATAATCTAGAAAGCTAGGTTCTAAAATACTAGTCTTTTTGTAACACCAAAGGAGAGTGAGCCACAAAATATAAATCCAGTTAATTGACACATCTCCTACCCAAGCTAAACACCGGGGCTAAAATCAGAGAATATTTTATAACTCTGAGAGAAGAGGTTCGCCCATCCCGATAGAATTTTACTAAGAAGGAAAGTACAAGCTCTTCATATATATTGACTCTTCGCTTGGTTCCGTTGCAAGAGCTACAACATTACATGTTCATGGTTATCTGGATTTTAAATTTTTGAGTAAAACAAAAAGAAATAAATCTTTAGTTTAACTCTTGATAGAATGTATTTAGTCTTGTGCTTACTAGAGACTAGTAAGATTTAGGTATGGCGATATGATTACGCAACAAGCATAGGTCGTAATTATCCTGAATTAAGCCAGAACCAAGCTTAACATGAGCATTTTGCATGCATATGCATCGTATTTTGCAACGTAGTTGATTTTTATGGTTTATGCATTTTACTGTGCTATTTGAGAGGAATTACTCATTGTAGGTAATTTGGGTCTACGAATGACCGATCCAACCTTATGGATCTATTTATACTGACAACGGGAGTCCAACGCTTCCAAGATTGCATCAATCAGACTCCCATAGCACCATATGGAGTCTACAGAAGAGTAAGAGGCAAGGGGCAAATTGAAGAATATCCAGACCTTAGATGACAAATCCAACCACATGGATGGATCTGGATCAATATTTGCAGTCCAACGGTGTAAAAATCAACTTATTCGGCGGCCTACATCATCAGATATAAGGAGAAGAAGATGTACAGCCACGATGGTGCCACATGGTGCCACCATAGCTAGCCCCTTGCCACATCCCAGCCTCAAAAGATAATCCTTCACGTGTTGTGGGTCGTTGGATCTCCATCCAACACCCATGAAAGAGCCACGTCGCTCGCCTCCAGCCGATTCATCGAGCGAGGACTAGATCTCGACCTTTGGATGTCCATCCAATGGTCGACGTAGTGCCCACCTCAAACAAACTTTGCAACAACTCCCAAGGCAACCCAGTCGGTCCATGTGCTTAACGAACATACGCGTCGCACATTCGAATCCTAATCGGTTTGTTGGCGAGGCACACGCATTATTGTCCATTCGATCGTCATCGGGCAATGACAGTGGTGGCCACATGATGTACGTAGATGCGAGGGAGATGCGAAATTGTGTGATGATGCCTGCTTCAGGAAACGAAGGCACGATGGTGAGGTGTTCTTAGCCATCCGATCGTAAGATCGAACGGGTAAGAAGATCAGGCACGTTTGGAGGCTGAGCGATGAGCACGTGAAGGCAGAAGCGTGCACGGTAGAGCGGGGGCCATGCGATCAAGATCCAAGGGTGCACGTTGCACCACGTGTCAGCACCAGGAATGTCAAACCATAAGGAGTTGTTGAAGGCTTCTTGAGGTGTAATTTGATCTGTTGATCTCCTGATCAACAGATCTGTTCAACCCAAGGGTTGTTACACAAATTTGAGGATTCTAATGCACTAAATACCCTTGGTAACAACTACAAAAGTGGCCTAGGGCTCCGCTTTCAAAGGCATTCAAAGTAGATTTAAAGTAGATTTCTCCTTCTTCTTCCTTCTCTACCTCCTTCCCACCTTCTCTGCCTCCATCTCTACATCTCCGTCCGAAGCGTCTATTGAGCCACTTCGGCAAGCCATACCTGCTCTTCCCAACCTCTCCAGCAAGCCACCACGAACCACCCGTGGTGCCCTCATTCTGTTATAGTAGTAGTTTGTTTAGATTCAAGTTTACATTTTATTGCATGTATCAAATTCATATTCAATCTCTCTTTGTGATATGGACATTGTGATTTATTGTTTCTATTACTTGGTATTTATATTTAAAAGAAATGCACAAAATCAAAAGATCTTCCTGCCTCCCTGAGATTGACCGGGACTCACCAGTTCCACTACTTTATTTTCTCAAGACGTATTTCAGCCTATATTACAACGTGCTCATCTTTTACGCAATCTACATCGCAAACACTAGTCAATAGGCTGTTACCCATGACAACTTGCCAGCCATATCACTCTAGAAAGCTCATTAGCATCCCAATTTTCATTAAAATTGCCAAAAACTATCAGTGCAAATAGTGTGTAGATGCTTAGACTATAAGTTCCCTCAAATCAGAGGCAGGGTTGATAAGTCGTGTAGTTATCACCCAAACTTATTAACCATTTAGAAATGAATTTTCAAATGGTGAGGACTCAAGAATCAAATCCACATTTTAGTGGACACCTGGGCTGATTAGGCCCGAAGGCCTGAAGAGTCTAAGTGTTCAAGTCCTAATGTATCATTTCCTGATGAGTCATGTTTTGTGAATTAAAATCAAGGTTGGGAGAACACATTGTTGTAGCTCGCAAAATGCATCTATCAAATACAATTTATAACTGAAACTCAAGGGAGGCTTAAGTAAATCACAGGGAGGTGACGTTACTTTGTTTGAAAATTGCACTTTGTTTTGTTTGTTTTTGTTATTTTGAGGTTTGTTATTTTTGTGTATCTGAAATAAAAGGACATGCAAGACAAGTTCACAAAATGAGATGGAACGAATATGATATTTCACTCCAATGTTTAATACAATAATCTATGAAAGCATAAAAGAGATAGGGGTGAGAGGAAATCTCCTGAATCAGCTATTCGGTGAGACGACAGTGCCTAGCAGAATCTTGGATGAAGGAGGTGAGATGTAGGATGTGGGAGGTTAGATGCAGGAGGACGTCGGGTAGAGGAATGCTTCACCGAGGCTCTAGAATGGAGGTGAGGAGATGGAGGCAATCTTCTACCAGAATGGATGTGGGAGGATGGCTCCAAGGAAACCTATGAAAGTGGTGGGATGAAGGATGAATATTTGGTGGGAAATAGGAATATTACATTAATAGGAGGCCTTTGGAGCTTGAGAGTAAGCTCTAATGGGGCTTTGGTAGGTTACTAGTGCTTAGGAGTAGGTAGGAGTATATAGGTAGAGATGAAGAGAAATAGGGGTGTAGGGGTGTTTATAAAGTGCTGGAATGAAGGTGGTTTGCATGCACGGGTCTTTAGAGACATTTGAGACATCGCTAATGACCCATCGGAGGTGTACCTGTTGCATTCACACACCTTGGTTGGCGCTTCGAAGCATGGCTGCAGCTGGCATAGGGCACGACGATCATCAACCGTTGGATCAAGCGTGGATGGCTAAGATTGCAAGGAGGGTCCATGCACTTTCCCGCTTTTGAATCTCGTACCACTGGCGCATGCATTGACAATGGTCAGATGAAGCATCGCATGGATGAGAGATGCTCACGGATCGTGCCTTCGCTGCATTGAATATGCACGGATCATTCCTTCACGAAGATCCGAATGGCCGATAGTGCATTCGGTCGATAGTGCATCCGACGGTCGAATGCGTGTGTCCTCACATCGATGGGCGGCATCAGATCGAGCTTGAGGAATCTCGACAGCTCAATCAAGATCGAGCGGCCCTATTTCAGTCGGTGCTGTAGCGAGCATGATGGATTGCGGCTCGAACCCACACCTCTCATTTGAGGAATAGGCACTTCACCATTTAGCCAAAATTCTACTTTGTCGAGTAGAGGGCGGTGTGGTCGCGTGGGCCTTGAGCATTGGATGAAGATCCAACAGTCAAGGCGAATCCTTCCTTGCGCTGCTTAAGGTCGGGTGCCCTTCAGTCATGGGAGCATGTGTCTCAACTGTTGGATTGAGATCCAACGGCTGGGATCTCTTCCTGCAACGAAGTTAGGGATGCAAAGGCTTAGGTGGGCTGGCCTAGATGGTGCCACATGCACCATCTTGGCCATCCGTCTTCTTCTTCTATAGAGGGTGCTATGGAGCTCTGATCAGGGTGATTTTTGCATTGATGTACTACGTCATCGCTCTGGATTCATCCATATGGTCGGATTCTTCATCCAAATCCTGTAAAGTTGTCGCACTACCTCTTGGCCATATAAAATGGAAGAATTAATGTACATAATACACAACTATCCCAAATAAAATGCAATGGATGTTATGAAGTATTTATAACATGATATGTAATGCTAAGCCTAGGAACTATCATAAATAAGCATTTTATCATGTATTCATGTGTATTTATCATTTGCTAAAGTTGAAAATTTTCTAAAGCCTAAGTTCTCTGTTCCTAATTCAATTTTCTTTTTCAAAATAAAGAGAAAATAAAAAGAATCACAGAGCTAACAAGATGATTCAGAGATGAATATCCACCCCCCATGCGTATCTAATGTAATATCCTCATTGTGTTAAAATGACATGAAAAAGAGTAGCGTAGAAAGCACCTGAATTTTATGATTACAGGTCAGCGCCATGATGAAAATAGGCTATATACGTGCTGAATTTAGTGCCTTCAGCTAGGCACACTATACAAATAAAAAAATAAAGAATTCACAACTATGGGTCAAGATCAGAATAAAAGGATCAATTTTTGGACCAGCAAGGAGAAGATGTCCACAGATGTAGATGAGATTATGATGCAAACCCATGGCCCATGGTCGAGTGGTTCTAAGATTCTAGATAAAAAGTACCAAGAACCTAACATCATAATGCAAGCAGGGCTGGACCAGTGGTTTGTAAGGATGTAACACAAGTCCGAAAAGGCGAACAATAAAAAATTCAAGATCAAAATGATAACCAATGAATTTGTGCTTGGGTTTCACATCATCAAAATGAAAAATGTCATAAGGGTCGTCGTAGAAGATTGGTTGTTTATGGAAAATAAGAACCCTTTGGTCAGATTTTTGTTTCCCTCAGAATTGGCTTTCCAAATCTTCATTTCCTAGCGGCTATCCTCTATAATCAAAGTTTTTAGGACCTCGAAAGTGTTATCAACCCCATCTAAAATGTCCAAGTCCAAATTTTGTGGCTTAGTCAAACATGGCTTGGGTTTGATAATCTCAAGAAGATAATCATCATTATGCTCGATAGGGTGTGATTGAGGAATGGGGCTATTGATTGAATCATCCATGAAAATAGGATTTGTTTCCTCCAAGCTAGCCCTAACAAGATCAATTTCCTTAATTACTATGCTATTAAATGATTCATATAATTCTTCAGGCCTAGTCATCTCACTAAAATCATTTTTCTCAAACTCAAGTGAGACTTCACATAAAGATTCTTCACCCTAAGAATCAAAGAATTCGAGAACTGCATTTTTATATATCGCAAAATCATCAGTCATTTAAATACATTTCCTCATACCCTAGCTCAGGGATCTTGGGTGAGGTATTCAATTCAACCTCAAGTGGTTGCTCTAGTGTAATTTGGTCATCCTTGGTCTCCTAAAATGTGTCCCCCCTACTGGTGCTTGAGCAGGTTCTGACATTGGGTCTCCTGAAGGGGGTTCACTTAGGGAATCATCCCAAGATTGGACTCGAGTAATCACAATTCTCATCCCCAATTTTGACATTTCGCAAGTAAAAACTCACTCAGGTCCCTATCCTTAACATCTTCGAGCCAATCCAACAAATACTTGGTAAGATCATCAATCATTTGAATCAGAGCATCCAATTCTTCAATGCAAGGTGTTGGCTAAGCTTCTAAAGATTGCATGGCATTCCTCCAGTTAGCCAACACCTTATCTTGGACCTAGTTCACCTGAATGAAATGGTTTGGTTTAGGGTTGGGTGGGTTTAGGTTTAGTCTAGGGGAGTCAAGGAATTTAGGTTATTGGTTCCCTCCCTGATAATAGGTCACATCGGGTTGTTCAAAGAGGGGTGGCGACTTATATGCAGTGTAATCTCCGGGAGGCTAAGAGTTCTAATCAGGATATCCTTCTTGATTGTAGATCTGGTTAAATTGATCATCAAAGGGTGGAGATCTATAATAAGTGTACCTCGGAGAAGGATCAAAATCATGGTCTCTAGGGTTAGATCTTGAACACGAAGGTCTTGAACAGTATCCCCAATCCAAGTTATCCCAACTAGTAAATGGCTGATTACAACATAGGTCAGGATAGTAATCATTATATTCGAGATAAGATGAGTTAGGAGGGTAGTAGTGGAAGGATCCAAGGCAAAGCAGGAAGAAAGCGAAAAGCAAGTTGTCCTACAGTACATACAATCAACCTGTCCTTAAGTTGGATAGCCTAAAACTTTACAGACTCCAAGAACCCATCTTAAGATGAAAGAAATGATTCGGTCTACTTCTTTCCAGACAATCCAACCAGTTAGAGGGAGGGATTCGTGAGTGATGTGCATACATCTAATTAGCCTAAAATGTCTATTTATGCATGTTCTTAGTATCATAGAAGCATCATGCATTACAAAGATTGCACAATAGGCATCATCATGCATTTAGGTCAAATTGTATAATGATTTGCTCTTTTTGTGGTAAGGGATAGGGAAGTATTTATCGGAGCCAAGGATTGAAGATCCAACTGTACAGATCTGATCGGGGCGACGATCGGAGTCCAACGACTCCGTATCACCCCAATCTGACTTTCATAGTATCAGATGTTGTCTGAGGAAGATCAGAAGTTAGGGGACATGGTGGTGTAAAATTCGAACTTCAGATGACAAATCCATCTGCATGGATGGTTCGGATAGATGATTGCAGCCCAACGGTGTGAAATCGGTCGAATCCAACATCTGTGGCACCATCTACAAGTAAAAAAAGATGGATGGTAGTGATGGTGCCACGTGGCACCATCAAAGCTACCCAACACTCTCGACCACCTCCTCCTCATGAAAGGTCATGCGATCTCAAACATTGGATCTCGATCCAATGGCCATGAGTGCGCGACCCTTAAAAGGTAAGAGCGACACAAACTCAAGCACAATGCATTGGTTTAGAGGAGGTCCGTGAAGATGGAGGCGCAGGTTCAAGCCCCACCTCGCCTCTTATTAGGTGAAGGAGTGGCCATAGCTAAATTTAGCCGTTGGATGTAGCACGGACGGCCGATCAAGTGAAGCCACTGTGTGACATCAAGCGCTGGATGCAGACACTACGTGCATCTGTAAACGTAGACGGGCACATGGTTTTTAGGACATTGGATGACTGAGACCATTTGAACGTTGTACACGGGTCGAACGCATGATGTTCAGGCAATGTCAATTGGGCATTGTGGACGCTTGGATCAGAGGTGAACGGCAGAGATCAAGACATAGCTTCAGTGACGTTGGGGCTTCAGCGACGTGCACATCCTTCACTAAAGACCCTACCATCATCAATTTCTAGCCTTTAAAAGTCCTTTTGCCCCCATGTATACAACTATATAATGTACCCTACACCCCGCTTTGTAAACCATCCATTCCATCATCTCTCGCTCTCTAAAAGCTAAGAACTCAAGTTCTAAAGCTTGCTCTAATGCTCCCAAGCTATGGGAAGCTCTACTAGAGTTTAAAACAAAGTTTTCCACCTCTTGCCCCTTTCGCGGAGCTCTCATCAGTTGTCTTCTTATCCCCATTCTGGATGTGGATCCCGCAATGCCGGCACCTTGCCTCATCCCCGGTTCTTCCCAATCCTCCCTCTATCCTCCATCTTCACTCTTCTTCTTCGAGGCATCATCCACCATGCTTATCCTCCAAGTAGCTGTCGAGAGGATAAGTTCTCACACCCTTCAATTTATCGCTTTCTTGATTAGATTTATTGCTTTCTAGTTGTAGTCGTAACAACATTACTTTTATTATGAAAGTCATTTCTTTCTTTCCCTAGTTTTATTGTTTATATTGCAAGTAGGATAGCATCTTTCTGAATGTCTCTTTTATGAACAAAAATTACAAAAAAATTTCACTGTGAATTTAGAATCGATGTAGCCTCCCTATGTTCGAGTCGGGAATTGTTCTGAGTTTCGTTAAAAATTATCTTAATGACGGATTTTCTTGCAAAGTGCACTATGACGACAGAGTTTTCTAAACTCAAATCTTTTCGCTACAAATTCCGACTTGTCATTTTGGCACCGTTACCAGGGAGGCAATGGATCTCGATTATTTTTCCGCATTCCTCGCTCTTATTTGCTCTCTAACTCTCTTCTATTCCTTCTCTATTGTCTTGCAAGTAGTTTAAACAGGAATGTTCAAGCGATAGAATTGAGTAATGTACAGTTGAAGACAATTGTAAGTGTTCCCCCATTCTTTCACCCTCCATAGATTTGATTCCATCACCCTAATTCAAACCCTAATTAACCTTGGTCGTCTCAGAAATCCTAGGATTAGTTTAGTTGTTTTGATTGCCACCTCCACCAACCTCAACCCCTCCTAAAAAATAAAACTCTAAAAAGTCCCACAGAGGTACACAACCTCTTCTAATTCCTACTCAACCAGTAATCCGATATTTGGAACCGGTACACAGAAACAAACACATAATTGAGTAGAAATTAGACTAGGTAACCACTTGTGTGCCAAACTCAGTGGTGCATTAAGGCCAATTGATTGAGTTGTTTGCGCCGCACCACTTCATATAAAGACAACTCATTAAGTAGCTTGCTCATTAGGTTTAAAATTTAAGGTCAGTACCAGGTAGTCCACTTTATTTTGATTTCAAAGGAAAACATCTTCACTTGTGCTTGCAAATCTTGGTATGCCTTTTGAACTTCATTGAATTCTCC
This sequence comes from Thalassia testudinum, assembly GCA_037157565.1. Lineage (NCBI taxonomy): Eukaryota > Viridiplantae > Streptophyta > Magnoliopsida > Alismatales > Hydrocharitaceae > Thalassia > Thalassia testudinum. The sequence goes on from JAZHRO010000014.1 coordinate 68,001,730, forward strand.
TTAATTCAAACCCTAAAAGCTACTTAAGCAAGATTTGAACTTTAAAATCCATTCATCCAAATAATCTTTCTTGAAAACCCTAGTTGTGCACTCACTCACACTAATTCATTTTAAGGGCCCATCACATTCCAAAACCATTACTATCCCAGGCCTAATCTGAAATCAAGTAGACGTTGGCCCTAGGACTCATCATTTTGTTACAAGGTATCTCTCATACTGTGGTGCGAATTTGTGATGTCTGCTTTCTCTAGAACGTGCTATGTTGGGTGGCCAGATTGTCAAATGACCTAAGCAAGCCAGGGTTTGCCATAATTAGCAGCCTTTGAGACATGCTCCCCCTACTTCGCCAGTCCAACTTAGCCAGTTTCTGGATTAAGAACAGCACAAAATTCATGTTGTGGTTTGAGTCTATCTTGGAGAATAGGTCTTTAGGCTATCAAACTTAGGGTTAGGCTTGTATTAATGTGCTGCAGGGTTGTTCTCCCCATTCCTTCCGACCTCTTCCTAGTCTATGCTTGGAAGGAGGTCATTGAATCCCTGCATAGAAGGACCATTACAGCATTAAAGGAGGCATAGGTTGAATTTTAATCCAATTGATCCCATGGCTGATCAACTACCTCCTCTGCCTCAAGATTTACATGGGATGTAACAAAGTCAGCTGGAACAAATGTGCCAAATGGAGTAATGGTTCCAACGAATGCATGGTCAAGGCAATCAACCCTTGAAGGATTTTTGTGATCCTTTAAATTACAGGGAACGTCTCCGTGTCTAGATTCCAATCGGTGACATAGAAATCAAGCCCCTAGTATTAAGCCTGATTAAACTTTTCACTGGCTTGGCTCTAAAGACCTTTTTCTTCATTTGGAGGACTTAGCCACTTTGGTCCAAACCACCAAAGTGTGAAATGTGGATGAGCAGATGATCATGAGGCTTTTCCCGCACTCTCTTAGGGATAGGGTTGCGCATTGGTACCAGACTATTGGAAGGCCGATCACAACTTGGAATGATCCTAAATCGGCTTTCCTAAAGAAATTGTTCTCAGTTGGGCGTACCAATGCTTTGCAATGAGTGATTACTACTTTCGTCTAGTGGCCGAGGGAATCGCTTCGTGGTGCCTGAGGGCCATTCATGGATATGTTGCGGAAGTGTCCACACAATGTGGTGTCGAAATGGCAACTCATGCAGATCTTTTATCATGGGTTGCCAGAGCAACTCTGTAACCATGTGGATGCTTCTAGCGGAGATAATTTCCTTTACAAGGATGCAATTAGTGCGCATAAATTATTTGAGGAAATCAGTGAAAATTCTATTAATTATCCCTCCATCGATACTTTCAGCTGGTCCCAGTAGCCCAGATCGAATGTTAATGAGGTCCACGAATCCCATTCATTTGATATGGAATTTACTTGTAATAAACTTGATAAAATGGACCTGGTTACAAAAAGAATGGAAGAGTGGATGGCTGGAAATTCTGCAAATACTTCTCGATCCACTCAATCCCAGAACTCGGGATTCCATTCTTCACGAGCTCTTACTGGATGGGAGTTCATAAATCAACTGGAAGCGGCACAACCTGCGAGCCATCATTACTAGGAACCCTACAGGTTTCAAACTGGGGCCTTTGATCCCAGTTTCTCTGATCCCTCTCCTTCTTTGTCACCATCCTAGCCCTATGAGGAAGTGTATGCTATACAGGAGAATGTTAGTTCCAATCCATATTCTAACTCCTATAATTCGAGTTGGAGGAACGACCCTAACTTCTCTTGGAAAAATCTGGGGTAGCGGACCCAAATCCGAGCATGCAACTATGCACTGCAAAGACTAATGGGTTAGGGTCACGTATACACCTAGCTACCCCCAAATTAGGTCAATCGGCAAACATGCAGTGCTTGTCAACCTACAGGGCAGGCTAATTTGAACCGACAGATGGTAGAAATGAAAGGATCCATGCTCCAGCTCATGCAACAAATGAAAACCTCACTGGACAACTTGCAATCTGGGCTCATTACTAAAACCTGTCAACCCAAATCTCTACCATCTAAACTCTACCCAACCCTCGTAATATACAAAAGAAGGGCAATCGAGTCCAAGGGTATGAGAATCAGAGGGACCTACATGCATATGCTCAAGTAGTTGGGTAGGGTTCTTCTTCTGCTTCTTCTTCCAATCCTAGATATCTGGCTAATCAAGCCCCCACAATCGTTTCCTAACCCTCCCCAAGACTCAAACTCATATGCTTTTGCAAACTCCATTACCTTGAGGAGTGGAAGGCAAACCTAGGACCCAAAATTACCATCTTTTAGTCAATCAAACCCTAGTGAGCCTAGGAAGGAAAGGAGAATATTGAAAAAGAAATCAACACTCAGGAGCCTGAATCAAATGATCTTACTCATCTTTCATTTCCTAAAGCCTTGCTTAAGCCCAGGAAGAAGTCTGTTGATAGTAACAAGGAGCTCTTGAATATATTTTAGAATGTCAAAATCAATATCTTGCTCCTCGATGCTATCAAGCACATTCCATCGTACGCTAAATTCCTCAAGGATTTATGCACCCAAAAGTGTAAGCTGAGGGAATCTACCCCGAGGAAGGTGATACTCTCCAAGCAGGCTAGTTCTGTTATACTACATCACCTTCATCAGGAAAAGAGAGATCCAGGTGCTCCTTTGATTTCATGTGTTATCGGGGATTACAGTTTTGACCGGGCACGTTTGGATCTAGGTGCATACAACAACCAATTCCCACTTCTCTTTATGAAAAGTTCAGATTAGGTGAACTCTGGCTGACCTCAGTAACACTGTAGTTAGTGGATCGTTCAGTCACAAACCCAAAAGTTGTTATTAAGGATGCTATTGTCAAGGTTAAGGACATCTACTTTCCTGTAGATTTCCTTGTCCTTAATAGGGATGTACCTGAAGATTTAAGGAGCACACCCATCATTCTAGGGAATCCATTCCTGGCTACCGGTAACACCTATATCAACTGTGAAAGCGGTTGTATGGAGATCGCCTTTGGGGATAGAAAAATGAAACTTGATATTTTCAAGGCGATTAATAAATTTGAGGATTGTGGATATATTGAGGAACTCGAGGATGATAATCTGAATCTTTAGACTAGTATGGCTATTATTGCTCTTGAGAATTCCTCCTACACCGATGAACCCAACCCATAACCCTCTGTGGTAGACCGGCCACACCCTGAAGAGGTTGCTGATTTCTTCACTCCCAACCTCTTCCACTGGATTGTCCTGATGGATCTTCACCAGCATCGTCCTTACCCTCCATTCTATACCTGCCCTAACTTGAACTGAAACCATTGCCTGACAATCTAAAATAAGAATTTTTAGGACCTAAGAAAATGCTCCCTATTATTATAACTGCAAAACTGACTAAGGAGCAGGAGATGAAACTGATTAAGGTCCTGAAAGCACATAAGGAGGCAATTGGTTGGACCATCCATGGGCATAGGGGGATTGAGCCATCTTAATGCAATCATCGGATTTTTATGGAAGATGGATCCTACCCTTCTTGCTAGATGCGGAGGAGATTAAATCCTAATATGAGAGAAGTGGTCAAGAAAGAAATCATCAAGTGGCTCGATGCAGGAATCATTTATCCAATCTCGGATAGTCCTTGGGTTAATCCTGCGCAAATCATTCCCAAGAAAGTCGAGATTACTGTTGTGACTAATGAGAAAGGTGAATCTGTCACAACCTATTCAGCTTCCTCTTGGAGAATTTGTATCGATTACAAGAAGTTGAATACAGCCTTGAAAAAGGATCATTTCCCTTTACCCTTCATCAACCAAATCCTTGAAAGGTTAGCCGGGAAAAAGTATTTCTATTTCCTAGACAATTACTCGGGATACAACCAAGTCCCTATCCACCCCCAGGATTAGGAAAAGATAACTTTCACCTGTCCCTATGAAACCTTTGCATCCCATAGAATGCCATTGGGACTTTGCAATGCTCCTGCGATTTTTCATGGGTGCATGCTAGCCATCATCTTAGACATGGTGGGAGAATTAATGGAAGTAGTCATGGATGATTTTTCCATTTTTAGAGATTCGTTTGACTCTTTCCTGGCCAACCTAAATTTGATCCTTATGAGATTCATCAAAACACGATTGGTCCATAGCTACGAAAAGAGTCACCTAATCACACAAGAAGGCATCGTCATGGGTCATGTAGTCTCTGAGTGGGGAATTGATGTGGATCGAGCTAAGGTAGATGCTATCACAAAACTTCCTCCTCCCACATCTGTTCAACAAATTTGATCATTCCTTGGTCGTGTGGGATTTTATAGGAGGTTTCATGAGTCGATTTTAGTGGACTATTGTTATGCCTAAGTTAACTTTAATCTTACCTTTTAGGTTTGTTAATAACTACAATAAGTTATAAAATGTTTGCATGCATCATTATTTAAGTTTACATCAACTTTATTGCATTCTATAACTTAATATGTAATGATTTTATGTTTTTATGTTGCAGGAATGATATTGGGAAAGAACAAGGAGGGGGGAATAAATTTCCCCAACAAACAGCCGGCTTAATCCCTTCCTCATCCTCCGACCAGCCGCAACACCTCCCTCAAAAATATCTATTCTCTCGCTGCCCTCCCACAACAAATGAAGCCATATTTAGAAAGGATTTTGATAATCCCTTGAAGGGTGGAAGAGGGGAGTTAAGAGGAGGCGGAGAAAAGGAGAGGGGGATCTGGATCTTCAGGTGATCTTCTTCTCCCCCTGGCGGGGACCCAATTGTGAGAGGAGCGTGCACTTTGGGAAGACAGCTTGCACTGTGGACAATCACCGTCCCCCACTGCCTACACTGTAAACGCTACATTAGCCTACACTAAGCACCCATTCCCGCGTTACTGCCAGGCAGCCGCAATTGCTTCGCCTTCCATCGCCCTTCCACTGCAGGCGCAGGCACTCATCGCCCTCTGCAGGCACACACCGCCCACTGCGTTCAACCAATCCCTCCAACCAGCGTCTTCGCGTGCCGCACTGCACCCGCACCCGCGCCCTCTACAGTCGCAGCACTCTCCACTACAGGCGCGCCTCCTCTATCGCCTTCTTGTGCCCACACGCCAACATATCCACTGCACGTGCGCACGCCCTTACAACACCAACCAATGCCCGCAGGCGCCGCACCCTTGTAGCCACGCACAACGTGCATAGCGCAAGCGCACAACCTCACAGTGCGCATAGTTGCCATGCACAGCATGCCTCACACCGCACTATTCATCTTCTAACCTGAAGAAACCCATCGCTGGCCATCCATCTCCAAGTGAAGCCACCTCCACGTGCCACGAAGCTTCACTCCAATAGCGCCATTGACTTCGCCTTGCCCTCACAAGGCTACCCACATCCGTGGCAGACCTTCCCACTGTCCATACGCACCCGCGCGCAAGTTGCTGCCGACAGCATCCAAAGCTCCAACCGGCCACCGCCGGCCACCTCCGTCGATGCCACGACCTCCAACGCGAAGCCTACATCCTGGCCGATCTACTCCAAGCACAGCACATTCAGCCGTGGGCCCTCCTCGTCATGCGTGCCAAGGAGAGCAATGCTCTATTTTGCAACAGTAAAAAGCCTATTAAAAATTACACGTATTGCCATTGTCAAAGCTGCTATTTATTTATTTATCTTAACATTATATTGTCGTAGAAGCGCATGAATGACCCTTAACTTTAATGGAATTGCATGCAGTCACATTAGATTCATCTCATGACTAAGCTAAATGCATCTTTGCTATGGGAATTAAGTTTCGATTTAGATAAATTTGATGACGCTTGTCAGTATTAAGGCAGCAATTCTGGTATTTCCACAGTGGTGATTTTGCATGTGCGCCCTCAGATTTTTTGTTAATTATCTAAATTGAGAATTTATGCTGGAGATGGGAATACTAATTAGCATGCACATCTGTTGAAATTCCCGATTACTTGATACATCATTACTCTTGTTTGATAGGTTAATTCCTCCCTGTGGAGATGACCAAACTATTCATGGTTAGATTCTGAAATTTAAAATGTTTTGAAAAGCGATTTTCTACCACGCGATTAAATACAACGACACATCATTTTATGTTAAAGCTTTCAACAAATACGAAGATCGTTCTTTCAAATGGCATCGTTGCTGGAATGGAAACACGCCTATTAATTTTTTTGGGAATTTTATATTATTTTGATGATATTTTAAAAGCTTTTCTAAATTACTCACATTGGTTCTCTTTGTGTGCATGAATCGAACGACGAACACGACGGGCACACACGGTGGAGACAATCTTTCTGGAGGACCTTGACTCCACCTGGTGGCCAGCAATAGGAATATGTGGCCCTAGATCCCATGCACTTAGGCTTACGGAGAATCCTATTTCTGATTTAGTCAGAAAATCTTAGTTAGATTTAGTTTAGATAGACATTAGAATTTAATTTCTATCTTTTGGACCCTTCTCGGGTATTTTAAGGAACGTGTTCCCAGTGCCTCTTTTTTTCTTATCGATCTTGTGTGCGGGAGCATATTTTCGGGAGCGTGTTCCCATTTATTTCGATTGTAAAATTATTTGAATTATTTTAACCGCATGTTTGTTAGTTAGTTAGATTAGGTATGTTTGTTTATTATTTTTATTATTATTAAAAAAAAAAATTGAATTGGCTACTAGAACCTGCATATCTATAGGACGACCATCTAGGACTGAATGAGCAGCATCTAGTTTACTTTTACAGCACTACATTCATTATTGCATGAAGAAAGCTGGAGTAAGGTACATCTTCTCTTGAGCATCAATTAACTGTCATGCATATGCATTGAACCTAAATCTAAGACCACTAAAGTGCTTGAATCAAATTAATTCAGTAGTCACTTTAAAAATTGGGACTGCTAAGAGGTTGGACTTTAAAATCTGTGACTGAAATTTGTGTGCAAAAGGATCTTGTTTGTGAAATTTCAAAAATCAAAACATGATTGTATGTTTGCACACTTGAGACACTGTGCACCTCACACATAAGGTCACTAGATAAATTTCTACCTCTCCTCTTTTACACCACAAGGGAAGTTAGTCGGAAATCAATAAGCCTATCCACCAAGTTACTTTGATTCCTTGTGTGTGGGCTTGATTCAAGACTTCCATCCCTTGTGAGTAGGTTATAAGCACCAGCGAAGGTTGACCTAGGAAGCGTAATTTGTGCAAAACTTGTTTGGCGACCAACTGAACATTTAATTCTAAGACCTACAATCTACTAAAAACAGATCCCATTGAATTTGCGTTTGCTTTGACAATATAACTCTCTAGGAAGTTTTTGCTCGTGTTCTGAATTCTTCTAAATCGTAATAGAGTTAAAATTGTTTTGCTTAAAGAAATGGATCACCCTTACTCCTATCGTTTAGATTATCAGAGTCAATACTTTCCATCTCTTAATTAGGATCCCATGCCCCGAGCGTATCCAGCCTTTGATGGGTACATTGACAATTCATGGGATCATTCTTATTCTTATCCTGGGAGTATTGGCATGATAACTCCTACTTTTGAGCATAGCCTAGGAGCAGGATTTTCCAACCCTGAAATCCCTACTTCTATGCAAACACTCAACCCTCCCACCCTTCATGATTTTTCGTATCGAGGTTGGATCGATACCCCTAGGCAACCAGAGCCTGAAATTGACTATCCTCCCCAACCTGATAATAGTAGCCTCTCCTCTTTTATGATAGAAATGCAAAAACAACAAAAGGAAATGATGGAATCAATGGGAGAGATGTTGAGGAATAGTCAACTGTTAAATGAGGAAATAAGATAGCTTAGCTACACGCTTCCTAGTAATTCTGATCCCTACCCAGACGACCATGACCATGCAAATAATTCTGAGGAAACCAATGACAATAGGGATTCAGTTTTTTGTAGCTATCACTTAGACTCTCCAAATGAGACACGGCCACTAGAGGAAAACAATCATAGTGATTATCCACCCATATTATATTGGAGTCAAAAGCAAGGGAAGATGGTACCTCTTGTGGACCATGACCCCAAAGACAGTATTCTCCTTACCACTACCAACCCGGGTCAAGGTTATATTGTTTTTGTCACTTCCCCTATTGATTATTTGGTGGAATCCCATTCTACCCTTAGTGAGCCTCTCCAGACCCTCCACATAGGGAATCAACACCTACCATTCAACATCCTGAAGATTTAAATGCACCCAGTGAAGGTGACTCTAAGGGAATAGAGGATGATCAATTTTTGACTTAGGGATATGAGGAGTCTACGTCAGAGGATGAGGATGCCCCAATAGGGGAACTTGGACTAAAAATATGGAGTGAATCATAAGGGAATTATTTATTATTTGAGGATTTAACTTTAGAGGATATAAATACTATGGTGAAATCTAGATTCCTCCCTTCTTTCGAGAGTCATCCTCCATCAAAACAGTTGATATTAGAGGAGGACGAACAAAATACTAAGCCTATGGGAGACTCTCAGGGACAAAACACGTCAATTAAGGATTTACACCCCGAGAAGAATAACAAATTCAGTGATATAGGCTTGTTCCAAAATATTAAGACTGACCCTCCTTTAGGAATAATTAAGGATACTGATCCAACACCTATCTCCACTAATGAATCACATATGCACCCTGATAAAAATTTGACTGAACCAAACAAATCCAGGGATGAGCTTAATGATAATGATTCTGATATTTTAACCCTGCCATCAAAGAGTTGTAATTTGGAGTCTACCCTTGATTCAAATATGACTCTGGCCATTAATGCTAGGCAGGGTAACTTGAAGTTGTCTACAACTATTAGGGAGTATACACAATCTGAATCATTATTGGAATTGTACCTGACACCGGCTAAGCCCTCATTGGACTTAACCATTACCTTCCAACACTACAAACAACCCTTATACTCCCTAATCGATTTTTGGCTTAGATCTCTACTCATGTACATTCTTTCTGGAGAACATATCAGGCTAGTACATCCTCGTGTATAATGATGAGTGTGGATTGATGCTTGTACTTTTACTCTCACCATTCAAGAGTTTGAACTAATAATGTTTATATCTTTTACAACCCGTCCTGCTCTGGAGGATCCTTGTTATCCTCCACTTATTCCGTTTTGGGAGGTCCCTTTTCATATTCCTTTTGTCAATCCTAGACCTCCCAAGGTAGCCAACGAGGTTCTCCATTTTCATATTTTCGGGCGAGCATTTGGGATTATGTTACATCATCAGCTCGCCAACATCCATGGCTACCTGTTTTCTAGGCCCGCACAGTTACGCAAAATTTTAGGTCCTAACCTTTTCTATCTGGAACTAGACTTGCAGGTTACTTCTAAGTCTAGCTGCTGACAGAAAATGCAGTGCTTGTTAGGAGGCAACCCAGCATTCTGAATAACATCGTTGTCAGGTGATTTCTTTCCTTTCTCCCCCTGTTTTAATTATACAATGAGGACATTGTAGGATTTAGACTTGGGGGGTGCATTTTACATCTTAGGATGTATTCATGCATTTAGGTTAGCATATAAAAAAAAATTCTTTTCTTGAGTTGAATGGGTTAGTCCCTAGCAGAATACCTTTGTCATTGGATGTTTTTCTTCTAGAATTATTTCTTAAGTTTAGAATTCAATACATTTATTTCATGTGTATGTAGAATGAGTAATGGATCCTTGAAGAAAACTAATAAGCATTTCTAGTCTACTCAACCCTTGGACAATTAAGAGGGAGTCAGGCATACTATCTTCTAGTAGATCCACCTTATATTTGTGTGAAGAAAGTAGAGAGATTACTGGTGCACTAAGTCTAGTGCAAGGACTCTTAAATTTTGGACAATTAGATGATGATACTTTAGAGTTTGGCATAGTTTTAGCTCTCTGTTCCTATATGCGTATTGTGTGTGAATTACTGAGAGTCACCAAATAAGGCAGACACACAAAGATTGAGTTTTAATAAAGCTGTGACTATGGTGGATGGTTATGATCATCCTTCATGGAATCCTCGGCTGAAGGAGGGTAATAGTGTCAAAGGTCAGAAATATGCCTATCCTATCCATTCCTTCCCTGTGCAGAGAATAGGCACTTCCACCAAATAAGCCACACAATATCCTCTTGGCCATCATCCCTAATAATGCCTCATAAATAAAAGTCTAAGTCGTATTGGGTTGATTTAAAAAAAAAAAACTAAATAAAAAGAAGAAAAAGAAGAAACAATTATATTACAAAAAGAAAGAAGCAAAAAAAAAAAAAAAAGTCCATGTTTATAATGTAACATTATTTCTGAGGCAACAGAACACCTATCGTGATCCACCAAATATGACCCATACCTACCTATCAGTATTTCTGATTGCCTGAATACTGGTTGAGGACTCTAACTTAGTTGTAGAGTTATTGGGACTTTAATTGAAGTGTGGAGCCATGTGAGGGCACCAAACAGTGAGTACAATTACCGAATCTGGTGAGATTTGTGTTCTGAGAAAGAAAAGAAAGAAAAGAGTGAGTGCCCAGGAACATTAAGAGAGCACATTTGTTTATCCTCTCTCCAAGTTGACTTGTCTAATAGTAATAAATCTGGAGTCTATTGTACTAGATTACATGTAGCACCAGATGAGTGTGTGCCACCAAATACAAATCCATTCAACTTTATATCTCCAACCTAAGCCAAACGTCGAGGTCAAATTACAGATTACTTCTGCTTTATCCCTGAGAGAAGTAGTTGCCTATCCCAACAGAAATATTTACCAAGGGTAAAGTACGAACTCTCAATGTGAATTGGCTTTTCACATTGATTTGTTACTTAAGCTATCATCACTTCACTTTTATCTGGATCTCTAAAGGTTTGAAATAAGAAAAGAAGAAATCTTTTGATTACTTTTATTATTTTTCATTTTTTGCTAGGGACCAGGAAATCTTAGGCATAGGGGTATTTGATGAGTTCATTTTAATGGACTATTGTTACACTGAAGTTAACTTTAATCTTACCTTTTAGGTTTGTTAATAACTACCTTAAGTTACAGAATGTTTGCATTCATCATTATTTAAGTTTACATCTATTTTAACGCATTCTATAAGTTAATATGTAATGATTTTATGTTTTTATGTTGCAGGAATGATATTAGGAAAGAACAAGTAGGGGGGAATAAATTTCCCCAACAAACAGCCGATTCAATCCCTTCCTCATCCTCCGGCCAGCCGCAACACCTCCCTCACAAATATCTAATCTCTCGCCACCCTCCCTCAACAAATGAAGCCATATTTAGAAAGGATTTTGAAAATCCCTTGAAGGGCGGAAGAGAGGAGTTAAGAGGAGGCAGAGAAAAGGAGAGGGGGATTTGGATCTTTGAGTTATCTTCTTCTACCCTTGGCGGGGACCTAATTGTGAGAGGAGCGTGCACTGTGGGAAGACCACTTGCACTGTGGACCATCACCACCCCCCACCGCCTACACTGCAAACTCTACATCAGCCTGCACCAAGCACCCATTCCTGCTCTACTGCCAAGCGGCCGCAGTTGCTTCACCTTCCATCACCCCTCCATTGTAGTCGCAGGCGCTCATCGCCCTCTGCAGGTGCACACCTCCCACTGCATTCAACCAATCCCTCCAACCAGTGCCTTCGTGCGCCGCACCACACCTGCAGGTGCCTGGCAGAGGGTGCAGGTGTGGTGCGCCCACCTGCGGTTGCTTCCTCCAGTGCCTGCAGAGCCCACATGCTAGCCTGTCCACCGCGCACATGCGTGCCCATGCAACACCAACCAACGCCTACAGGCACCGCACCCTTGCAGCCACGCGCACCGTGCACAGCACAAGCGCTCAACCTCACGGCGCGCCTCACACCACACTATTCATCTTCTTCACCGATGAAACCCTTCTTCAGCCATCCATCTCCAAATGCAGCCACCTCCACGTGCCATGAAGCTTCGCTCTAACAATGCCATCGACTTCACCTTGCCCTCACAAGGCAGCCCACACCCGCGGCAGACCTTCCCGCCGTCCATATGCACCCATGCACAAGCTGTCGCCGACAGCATCAAAACCTCCGACCGACCACCATCGGCCACCTCTGTCGATGCCACGACCACCAATGCTAAGCCTGTATCCCGGTCGATCTACTCTGAGCACAGTTCATTCAGCCGTGGGCCCTCCTCCTCGTGTGTGCCAAGGAGAGCAATGCTCTATTTTGCAATAGTAAAAATCCAATTAAAAATTACAATTATTGCCATTGTCAAAGCTACTATTTATTTATTTATCTTAATATTATATTACACTAGAATTACGTGAATGACCGTCAACTTTAATGGAATTACATGCAGTCACATTAGATTCATCTCATGATTAAGCTAAATGTATCTTTGCTATGGGAATTAAGTTCTGATTTAGATAAATTTGATGACACTTGTCATTATTAAGGTAGCAATTCAGGTATTTCCATAGTGGTGATTTTGCATTTGCACCCTCAGATTCTTGGTTAATTATCTAAATTGAGAATTTATGAATGAAATGAGAATACAAGTTAGCATGCACATCTGTTGAAATTCCCAATTACTTGATACATCATTACTCTTGTTTGATAGGTTAATTCCTCCCTATGGAGATAACCAAACTATTCATGGTTAGATTCTGAAATTTAAAATGTTTTGAAAAGCGATTTTGTACCACGCGATTAAATACAAAGACACATCATTTTATGTCAAAGCTTTCAACAAAAATGAAGATCATTCTTTCAAGGTTCATCAAGGACTTTTCTAAGGTTACTCAACCATTGAGTAACCTTCTGGCCAAAGACACGCCATTTGATTTTGAAAAATCATGTCATAAGGGAATTGATTTTCTTAAAATGACTGTCACTTGCGCTATAGTGTTGCAACCACCAGTCTGGATAGCCCCATTTGAGATCATGACCGACACTTCTGATTACACGGTTGGGGATATTTTGGGTCAAAAGATAGATAGGATGCCTTCTATCATCTACTATGCTAGCAAAACTCTGGACGACACCTAGAGAAACATCACTATTATAGAAAAAGAATTGCTAGCTGTAGTATTTGCATTGGAAAAATTTAGGGCTTATCTCTTAGAATCTATTGTGCTGGAGATTCGTCAGGAAAAGGTTCGAGTTTGTACAACCTATTGTTGTAGTTCAATTCATGAGAAAATCCAGCAATGAGATAAAATTTATAACTGAAACTTGAAGAGTCCTGAGTAAAACATGGGGAGGCGAACATTTACTTTTGAAAATCCGCATTTCACTTTTTACATATTTTTTTCGTTTTTATCTTTTGTTATTTTTTTGGTATTTTAGTAAGGCAAGAGATCAGGTTGGTGAAAACATTATCTACTTGCAGAAATATAAGAGAGAGAGAGAGAGAATCACATATATTTCGGAAGCAAATGTTTTCTACAACTAAGAAAGTAGGAAAGATTACACTACAAAAGTAAAAGAAAAGATATAGGTGAGAGAAATCCCCCTTGATAGTTGCTCGGAGGATGACTTGCTCTGATGTCGCTTGGAGGAAGGTGGTGACGAGTGGGAAGAATGAGGACAGAGGGTGGGGCAGGACAACGTCGTGGGGAGGATCTTCTTCCCCAAGGGGGTGAGAGGATGGCTACGGGATGCTCCAGAAATGGGGATGAGGGGAGGGGAAAATATTTGATTCTACTCTAGAGGAGCATCCCGAGCTTGGGACAAGCTTTCTCTAGAGCCTTGGAGGTGGTGAGAGGAAGAAAGGAAGAGATGGCGAAGAATGGAGGTTTAGGGGTCCTTTTATAGTGGAAGGAAGAGGAAGAAATTAGTGTTGAGGGCTGTAGTGACAACTGCAAGCGTCGCTGAAGATCCTCGCCAACCCTCGACCCTGCTAGCATGCGTATCACGCTCCCATGCCTCGTGCTTCATGTCACATGCTGGTGTGCTGGCATGCGTAGCGCTACATTGTGCACAACTATCCTTTGCGTGCGTGTTTGTTGGTGCACACAGTCGTTGTGCCTCCAATCCTCAATATGGGGCAGCTGCAGGGATTTAAACCTACGCCCCTCCCTTCGAAGGAAAAGTCTTCACCATAGTGGTAAGTTTCCTAGAGTGTTGAGAACATGACGTGGAAGCTATAGGTGTGGGGAAACCTCAACTGTTGGATCTTGATCCAACGGTTGTGGCACGTGATCTTGTATGAAGAGGTGGAACTTATAGTCACTGATGGCCGGCATTAAGCAGCCTAGATGGCGCCACATGCACCATATGGGCAGTCCATCTTCTTTTCATTGTAGTGGGTGCCTCTGTGATTGGATCGAGATGATTCACGCGTTGCTGGACTACGATTGTTGCTCCTGATCCATCAGTGTGGTAAGATTTTTTATTTGAACCTTCTAAGGATGTCACATTTCCCCTGGCCATTGATCTTCCTTAAATCACATAAGGTGACATGGGATTCCAATTAGGATGATCTCAGAGGCATTGGACTCTGTTCATCATCCTGATCAGATTCGTACATTCAGATTGTCAATCTAAGGTCCTGAAATAAATCTCCTTCCCACTTGGCCATAAAATGTTCATAATTAACTTAAAATATACACAACTACTCTAAATGCATGCTATGCACTATTTATAACAAGAAATGCCAATATAAGCCTAGGAACATGCATGAATAGGCATTTTATCCTCAATAGTTGCGTCTACATCAGGATCTCATGTCATTATCCTTATCGACCACTAAGCCTTGATGCATCTCTTGCGCAAAAAGGATGCTAAAACCCAGCTCATCCGATTGATTCTTTTACTTTAAGAGTTTGATCTTGAAATTAAAGATAAATTTGGGCCACAAAAGGTGGTGCTGGATCATCTTTCGAGACTCCTAATTGACTCTTCTCGTCCGGATATTCCAATTACTGATAGTTTTTCGGACGACACTATTCTTACAGTTTCAGGTGTCCAAACCCCTTACAGTTTGCAGACAAGGTAAGTTATTTGGTTGTTGGTAAAATCCCCCAGGATTGGACAAGCAACAATGGGATAGTCTTATATTTGAGGCCAAATATTACTTCTGCGATGATCCAAAATTGTACCGCATTGGCTCTGGTTAGATTATTCGTTAATGTGTTTTGGAGAATGAGTATCAAAGTATACTTGTGTTCTACAATGCATCTGCGTGTGGTGGACATTTCTCCGGGAAAAAGACAGCTGCAAAAGTTTTGCAATTTGATTTTATTGGCTGTCTTTATTCAAGGATGACAAGGAGTTCTCGAGGTTGTGTTCCTAAGAGGGACATGATGCCTTTAAACCGATTCTTCCCATCAAAATCTTCGATGTTTGGGGCGTGGATTTCATGGGACCCTTCCCCTCCTCACTTGGAGACCAGTACATTCACATCGCTGTTGACTGTGTCCAAGTGGATTGAGGCTATTCCTACCCAAACCAATGGCCACAAGGTGGTCATCAATTTTGTTAAGAAGAATATCTTCAGTTGCTTCAAGATTCCGAGGGCCATCATCAACAATGGTGGCACTCACTTCACCAATACCTACTTTGGTAATTTACTAGATAAATATTGGGTGAATCACAGAATTTCCACACCTTACCATCCCTAGAAAAATGGATAAGCTGAGATCTCCAATCGAGAAATCAAGAACATCCTATAGAAAATGGTTAGGCCTGATAGGAAAGCCTAAACTCAAAAGCTTGATGATGATCTTTGGGCCTACAGTATGGTGTACAAAATGCTTATCGGCATGTGACCTTTCCTTTGGTGTATGGTAAGGGGTGCCATTTACTCACATAGATTGAACATCGGTCATTCTAGGGAATCAAGAAATGCATCTTTGATTTAAGTTTAGCCGAGAAGACTAGAAAACTACAACTATCTGAGTTGGAGGAGCTTAGAAATGATGCATATGAGAATGCTAAGATCTATAAGGCTAGGACCAAAGCTCTCCATGACCAACTGATTTCACGCAAGAGCTTTAAGCCGAATCGGAAGGTTTAGATCTTTGATTCTCAACTTAAGCTCTTTCCCAGCAAGCTTAGGTCAAAGTGGAATGGCCCATTCATCATTGTTCGAATATTCCCAAATGGGGTCATTGAGATTTCTGACCCAAAGACATGTAATTCTTTCAAGGTCAACGGACAAGGTCTCAAACCTTATGTTGACCATGTTATTAGACGTGCTTCCGTGCGTGTGTGTTAAGAAGTGTCGTTATAGTTCGCACTTGCAACGTCGATTTTAAAGTAAAGAAACATATGTGAGTCCGAGTGTCGGTCTCAGGGAGGCATGAAAATTGAATTTTTCTTGTCACTTATTATCACGAAAATCGCAGAGTTTGCTTGCAAAAAGATGCGGGTGAAAAGCGAGAGAGAGAGAGCGATTAGGGTTAGGATCATTTCATTCTTAACATGCAACTTGAATCGGAAATAGAGTGGGCAACTAAATGAAAACAACTTCATTAATCATGCAGCTTTAGTTCATCAATTACAACATCAGATACAATCTTAAACATAAGTAAAGCTTAAAAGATAGGAGGGAAGAGAGAGAGAGGGAGGGCGGCGAGGCAACCACGGTGGTGGAGAAGGCTCCGTCAGTGGCTCATCATCTCCGACGATTGCAAGAGGGCCTAAAGCTAGCTAAGAGAGGGGTAGAGTAGTTGCAAGGGGAGTGAATGCCTTGAATGGGAAGTTGGAAGGGGTTTAAATAGGGAGAAAAGTGTTCCAAATGAAGAAGGGGTTTTAGCAATGTCTGGGACGTCGCTAAAACCCCTCCAAAAACGTCGGTGAAGGCCCCAGCCCGCCAGTCACTCGGCCGCAGCCGTTCTTCTTCACCTTGATACGTGGGCATGGCATGAGAGTTGTCCGATCGAAGATCGGAAGGCTGAGGTCTTCTCCCAAGCACGCTCGGATCGCGCTTTAAGTACATGTGTGCACAGTGTTATCGTCCGGCGCCCACTCACGCGTGGCTGATCAGCGCCTAAGGGCGCACTGCATGGCGCTATCTCGACCGCCCACTACTGATCAGGTGGCCCAATTTTGCCTGAGCGCGAAGTCGTCTTCTGATTTCAGCACCGCGCGGCTTGAACCTACGTCACGTGGGCGCGGGCGTGCGCTTCACCCGCTGCGCTACGCCCGTTGCTTTGTCACGGCGACCGCGAGCGTGCACGCGATTCTCAGCCGTTTGATCAGAGATCGACGGCTAAGATCTGCTCTCCGGGTGAAGGTGGAAGCAGGCGAACGGTGAGCGGGCTCCACGTGTCGCATCGTGGGTCGTTGATCATCAAATCAACGGTCAGAACTTCTTGGGTGCATTGTGGGAGCTCGTGATGTCGAATTTGGTCGATTTTGAGCCCGTTGGACTCCGTTCGTTGTTCTGAATCCATCCGTGCGGTCCAATTGCTCATCTGAGGCCTGCTTTGACAAGTGCTCATACAAATGGCCTTTAATACTGTTTTATAAGCAATCGTGGCATATAATGCATGCAATGCTCCCATTCTACTTATGTTGTGCCTTTTATTCTTAAGATGGGCACTATTTAATAGAATTATCACCCGCAGATGCAGTGTTATCATACCCTCATGCTTACTCATTTCTAGTCCCTAGCAAGGTTTATTCTAGCCTTTATTTTCTGTCAAAATTTAAGAAGTAATTACTTAGACACTTCGTCACTTGTCAACAGGAAGAAATATAGTAAGATCTTAATCCAGAAAGACTAAGCAGTGCTCGGGTGTCTGCCAAAATATGAATGGCTTGAATCCTTGCTTTAATGTATGTAAATATACATATTTATATATGTCTATTTTTTAGAATTTTGTTGGAATTCAGAGTGGGTTGGTAGCTTTTTACGGCTACCCAACCCACCCAAAACTTGGTCAGAACCCTAAGTGCTAAGCATCTTGGTGTGAAGATTGTGATAGACTCACTCAGCGGTAATCCAGATAGACTTCGGGTTTCTACGCCCCTAAGTGATCGGAAGAGGAAGTATTTTGCCTGAGGTGTATTTGTTCGATTGGTAGTTTTCTCCCGATGTTTGTTTTAATTGGGGTCAATGCAAGGATTTTTTCAGTGTATATCTCCCCGGCTTGTACTACTTCCTCGCTTCTTCCTAAAGTGTTTTGGTTCTTTCTGTGCAATTTTTGAGCTGGGCTCTGGACAACCGACCAATGGGTTGTTAGCTACGATCACTTGCCAGCCATGCTCGTGCAATGAAGTGTGGTTTATTTTGTTTTCTTTTCTTACCCTTTCATTTTTTTTTTCCTTTGTAGCTGGCTTCCCTGATCTCAAATGTACCTAGAGGCAAAGAAGAAGTGGACCCATGGTTGGGCTCTGGACAACCTACCAATGGACTGTTACCCACGACAACTTGCTAGCCATACCACCCTACAGAGTTCATTAGCTACCCAATTTCTATCAAAATCTCTGAGGAGTGATTTTGTGCAAGAATGTGTGCAGATGCTTAGACTCGAAGTTCTTCTCAGTTAGAGGGTGAGTTGATAAGTCGTATACTTATCACTTTATTTAGTTGGTGGATTAGAGTAGCTTAAGGTTGCAAGGATTCGAAGTTAAATCCATATTTTAATGGACACCAGGGCTGATTCAGCCTGAAGGCCTGAAAAGTCTTACTGTTCAAGTTCTTTTTGTATTATTTCCCATTATTGACGAGTTTCTAATGCCTAAGTTTCTTCCTAAATTCATTCATTTATTTTTTTTTAATTTATTTATTCACTTATTCAGACTAATTAAATGACCTCAGGATCGTGCCATTTATCGCCCCCCCATGCTTAAGTTCGACAATGTCCTCATTGCCAAATACATGGATGCAACAAGGATTAGAAAGATATTACCTGAGTGGCGTACAATACCAGATCAGTCTGAATCCTCTGGGTTGCCTCCCAGGAAACTCTGAGTTTAACGCCTCCAGCTGGGCGTTGCTTCATGTCATCCCTCAATGAGGGTGACACTCTTCTTTGGGGGAACCTCGGCTAGGAAGTGTTTCAATCTTTGACCATTAACTATAAAAGTGTGCCCAGTGTTTGGATCAGCGATTTCCACCGCCCCATTAGAGCAAGGCTTAACCACCTGAAATGGTCCTATCCATTTGGACCAGAGTTTCCCCGAAAAGAGTTTTAGGTAGGTGTCGAACAGCCAGACTTGCTTGTTAGGCTCAAAGGTCCTTCAATGGATGAGTCGGTCGTGGACAGCTTTCATTTTCTCCTTATACAGTCGACTTTTCTCAAAAGCGTCCCAATGAATTTCTTCGAGCTTAGATAATTGGAGCATCCTCTACGCATCGGCTAATTGGGAATCCACGTTACATTGCTTGACAGCCCAGTAAGCCCGGTGTTCCAATTCGACAGGAAGATGGCAGGCTTTGCCAAAGACCAGGCGATAAGGCAACATGCCTATCGGGGTTTTGAAAGCGGTCCTGTATGCCCACAGGTGGTCGAGCTCGGATAGGTTGTATTAATATGGTGATTTAATCGTTGAAATGAGTATAGTGGTTAACCTAAATCGAGCCTAACCAACATTTTACAAAATTTTTAACCTAGCCTACTTGATTTTATCTTGGTCATTTTTAGGCCCAGGGTCGAACTCAGGGATGTGGGAGTAGAGGTGAATAAGTTTCTACGTCCTTCCTACAGCGAATTTCTTCCGTTCGTTTATTATGTTTTTGGTGTTTTCCTGTTTAAGATTTTTTTCTGATAATTTTTGTCCTTGAGGTACACCCTCAAAATAAGGTTCTTGCCTTTGAGCCAAATTAGGGTTCCAAAATTGGTCTTGCTATTTGCAAGAATGAGTACCTGCAAGTCAAGGATTATCTTTTATCTTTTGTATATATATTTTTTTATCTTTTTAATGGTAGGAAAGAGAACCAGAAATAAAGTAAATATAGTATATATATATGTATATATTATATATGTATATAAGGGTGGGGGTGGAGGTGGAAATGGTGCGTAGCACGGCGTCGAGTTGATTGTCATCTAGGAAGACGCAACCAACAGGACGAACTGCTGCGTGGAGTGTAGGATGGATGGGAGGAAGTGTGTGCGAAGATGCTTTCTGTACGCATGTATCGAGGAATATCAGCAACTGGTGCAGATATTCCCGCGATACAACTTATGTTAGGTGATATGAAAATATATATAAATATATATACGTATATGTGAAAATATATATCTATATGTATATATATATATATATATATATATATATATATATGGTTATAATTATATAGATGTATATGCAGTTATATATGTATATATATGTATATATATATAGATATGTAAATATATGTATAGATAGATGTATGTAATTGTATATATATATATTTATAATTACATATATATGTATATATAACTATATATAGGTATAGATATCTTTATATATATATATATATATATATATATATATATAGTAATATATGTATATAGTTATAGATATGTATATATGTATGTATATTTGTATATATATATATGTATAAATATATAAGTATATATACTAATACTTAGTTATATACGTAGTAATATATGTATAGATATATGTATATATATATATATATGTATATATATAAATATATATATGTATATAGTAGTGTATAAGTGAGTGGGTGTGTGTGCGAGAGTGTGTGTGTGTGTGTATGTGTCTGCAGGAGGGAGTGAGAGAGTGCTGTGAGAGAGAGAGAGAGAGCGCGCGCTTCTGCTGGAGTGAAGAAGGCGGGGAGTTAAGCCATCCGGACGAAGCGGCCATCGTCTGGTGCGAACACGCAGGGACAGGCACGTAGGCGCACGAAGGCACGAGCATGGAGGAGTGAGTGAGTGCGAGGGAGGAACCGCAGGGCACCGCACTGCACGCTGAGGCAGGTGCGAGCGAAGAAGCGGGCGCTGAAGCAAGCAGGTGCAGACGGGTGTGGATGCTAGAAGAAGCAGGCGCGCACACTGGCATACACGGGAGCGGGCGTGCGGACGGGCTGGCGACGGTTGCAATGCGGAGAGAGAGTGCCTGGTGACTGGATAAGTGAGAAACTTACCGGTCACCGCACTGTAGCAGCGTGAGGTCACGACTACAGTGCGTGGGCAAAAAGTTGACCGGCTGGCACGCACAAAACCGTCTGGGCCGCCGGCGAAGCTTTGCGACAGGGCACGCGTAGAGGGGCGAAGGCGGCCTGCTTCCGCGCGTAGAGCCCGCGAAACAGGTGCCTGAGGCGCGTGGTGGCCTGCATTGCTAATGCTGCCTTGCCGCTATTGCTGCGGAGCTTCAGACCTTGAGTCCTGCGGCAATGGCGGAAATGGCTGGAACGGCGAAATAGAGAGGAGAACCACCACGCCCACCGGCTCTTTGATGAGCTGGGCGGTGGTGGGACTAACAGTGGTGGTTGTGTACCACTGTGAGTTGCTCCTGCCCACAGCGTGGCTCCTCAAGAAGAAGAAAGGCTGTGTATGGAGAGGAGAGGGCAGGAGATGGCCTGGAGGAAGGAAGGTACTGTCTGTGTGTGGACCAGGCCCTCCTGTAAAGAAGATAGCTGTGCCTTCTTAAAGAGGAAAGAGGCATGCATAGCCATGCCCTGGCTGTGCATGGCTTTGCATGGCTATGCATGGCTGGCAGGGAGTGGCCGTGTAGAGCATGGCGCGAAGAAGATCAAGCCATGCTTCGCAGCCGTGGAGAAGGAGCTCAAAGTCAAATAAAAAATAAAAATAAAGATGGTGAATTTGCGAGGCAGCACTTGAGGAATGCATTAATTTCAAGGCCATTTTATTCACTCTCCTCCCCTCTCAAATAAATGCATGCATGCGTTTATTTTTACAAATGCAACTATGGCTATCTAATCTACACTGGCAATGCTTGGAAATAGCGCAAGATGGCACAATTGTTGGTGTATTTTTGCTGTGCAATCATACCCCCATGCCTATCTTTAGCTAGTCCCTAGCAAAACATTTTTTTGTATTGCATTTAGAAATGATCTTAAGCTGAAGATTTTCTCCTAAGGCGACATAGGTGTGTTTATTGTTGGATATTGTGAGAACCAATTGCACAGAAGACTACCAGTACTTTAAGTCTTACATGACATAGACCATCTCTCAACTAACCAGGATTCTTGATATTTAAACCTTAAGTATGATTTCCAGGACCCAGGAGGTTTTTGCCATACTCGATAGCTTAAGAGATTATGGCTTGTGCATAGTGAAGGATCAAGACTGACCAGATGAACATTGAGACTCAAGACCAGGGTTTCACGAATTTTTTAGTGCAGGTTGGTCCAAGTTTCAGCTTGTGTCTTCGGATTAACACTTAAAAGGATGACGGAAAACTCAACTCTCATTTTATAACATTTGCGACTCGAAGAAAACAGGGTATTTGTAACTTGCCTTGAAGAATTTTTGTAGGGGGAAGACTTTACAGATATTTACGAGATATACTGACTTATTTGCTTCTTTTTTTTTTTTCAAACACGTGTCAGTATATCTCTTACAAGATTATTTGAGGAGCACACTTTTCTTTTTGGAGGGAGAGTTCCATCTTGGTGGAAAGAAGATTGCACAGCAATAATGCACCAACAATTGTGCCATCTTGTGCTATTTCCAAGCATTACTAGTGTATATTAGGTAGCCATAGTCGCACTCATGAAAATAAACGCCTGCATGCATTTATTTAAGAGGGGAGGAGAGTGAATAAAATGGCCTTGAAATTAACGTATTCCTCAAGTGCTGCCTCACAAATTCTCCATCTTTATTTTTTATTTCTTTTTGGCTTTGAATTCCTCCGCACGAGTACAAGGCATGGCAGCTTCTTCCTCGCACCATTCCCTGCAACTGCTTGCCCTGTAGCCTCATGCACAGCATGCACAGCGATGCACAGCCAGGGCATGGCTGTGCTTGCCTTCTTCCTCTTTAAAAAGGGCACGGCTTTCTTCTTTGAGGAGAACCTGGTCCAACACCACACATACAACAGCTTCCCTTCCAGGCCGTCTCCTCCCCTCTCCCCTCCATACGCAGCCACTCATCCTTCTGAGGAGCTACGCTGCGGGTAGGAGCCGCTCACAGTGGTGCACAACCACCACTGTGAGTCCCACCACCACCCAGCTCATCAAAGAGCCAGTGGGCGTGGTGGTTCTCTCCTCTGTTTCATCGTTCCAGCTCATCGCCGCCATTTACATGAGCTTCAAGCTTTGAAGCTCAAGCTTCGCCGCAGCAGCAGCGTAGGCCTCCACACGCCACAGGTGCCTGTTCCGCACCCTCTGCGTGTGCCTGCAGGCCGCCCTCGCCCCTCTCCGCATACCCTATCGCAAAGCTTCACCCGCAGCCCAACCAATTTCACGCGCGCCAGCCGGTCAACTTTTTTCCCCTACACTACAGTCGCGATCTCACACTGCTACAGTGCGGTGACCGTAAAGTTTCTTACTTTTTCGTTCACCAAGCACTCTCTCTCCACGTTGCAACCTTCGCTAGCCCACGTTCGCGTCTCTCCCCACGCCCGCTCACGCATAAGCCTTCGCCCACACCCATCTGCGCATGCATCTTTGCCCGCTTCAGCGCCAGCCTCTTCGCACAACGCAGCGCAGCAGTCCTTTCCCTTGTGCTCACTCCCACCTGCGCGCATGCACGCCTTTGTGCGCCTACGTGCCTGTGCCTACGAGTTGGCATCAGACATCTCCCGCTGCCTCTGGACGACTTAATGCACCATCTTCAGCTGACGCTCTCTCTCTCTCTTTCTCTCTCTCACACAGACACTCACCTCACACATACACACACACACACAATCACGTACTCACGCACTCTCACTTGTACACGCCCATATACACACTTATATATATATATACATATATATATTTCTATATATATATATACATATATATATATATATACACATATTAGTACCTATACAATTATATATAAGTATATATACACACATACATACATACACACGTATATATCTCTATATACTTATATATATATATACACATATATATTTACATATATTCATATAGTTATATACGTATAAATATATATATATATGTACATATATTTATACATATATTAGTACCTATATAACTATGTATAAGTATATATACACACATATATATACATATATATACACATATTTATACATATATATATATACAAATATACATACATATATACATATATCTATAACTATAAATACATATATATATATATAAATGTATATCTATCTACATATATCTATATACATAGGTACTTATCCAGATATATTTATATACATATACATACATATATAGCTATATACATATATTAATATATTTATACATATATTTATATATATATATATACATATATATATATATATATCTATATCTATATATATAGTTATATATACATACATATATTTCTAATTATAAGTATATATATATATATACACATATACATACATCTATATATACATATATATACATATAAATATATATACAGATATATATATTTACATATATGCATATACATATATATATTTTTTCATATCACCTACCATACGTTGTATCACGGGAATATCTGCACTAGTTGCTGATATTCCCCGATACACGCTTATGGAAAGCGTCTTCACACACATCTTTCACCCATCCATCCTACACACCATGCGGCACTTCGTCCTGTTAGTTGCGTCTTCCTAGATGACGACCGACTCGACACCGTGCTACACGCCATCTCCACCTCCACCCCACCCCTATATACATATATATATCTACTATATTTACTTTATTTCTATTTCTCTTTCCTACCTGTAAAAAGATAAAAAAAATGTGCAAAAGAGAAAAGATAATCCTTGACTTGCAGGTACTCAGTCTTGCGAATAGCAACACCAGTTTTGGGACCCTAATTTGGCTCAAAGCCAAGAACTTGATTTTGAGGGTGTACCTCAAGGGCAAAAATTATCAGAAAAAATCTTAAATAGAAAACAACAAAAACATAATAAACAAACGAAAGAGATTGGTTGTTGGAAAGGCGTAGAAACTTCTTCTAACCGCACTTCCCTGAGTTCGACCCTAGGCCTAAAAGTGACCAAGATAAAATCAAATAGGCTAGGTAAAAAATTTTGTAAAGAGATGGTTAGGCTCGATTTAGGTTAACCACTATACGCATTTCAATGATTAAATCACCATATTAACATGACCTATCCGGGCCCGACCACACCTTTTTCTGGTGCCGTTGCCGGGGAAGTGTGCATTCAAGTAAGTTTTTACTCCATTCCTTTAATTTTTCTCTTCTCACACCCTTCTATTCACAGGTGTTTCTGTTTGTTGGTGTGCCGGTGAACCAGTTGCAAGTTGAAAGCAGGCAGACGAAGTCGGAGTCATGGGCAGATCAAAGGTGGGAACGAGAGCGTGAAGATGCCAACACTGCACTGGAGCTTCGCACACATTGCTGAACAAGTAGGTCTTTCTTTCTTAGCAACTTAGGCCAACTTGTCACCTTAATAATATAAAAAAAAAACTAAAAATACTTCTTTGGATCTCTTGGGGCAAGTGGATTAAAAATCACTTGTTTGATTGTTTGTCATGACTCCCACTGCCTTGGGATTTCTCGCCTAACTTCGCATAGTGAAGATCCTAGAATCTTGATTCTTGAATCTTTCGCCGTGTGAAGTATTCTTTGAGGCAAAGATAAATAGATTGATTGTCATCCCTTTTTGCCTCATTTATCTGCAATTCGGGGTCACCTTTATGGTGGGGAGACTTGGAGTTGAGTTGATTCCAACCCCACCACGACCTTTCATGTGCCTAAGATTCGATCCCAAATACTTCAACCCCAACAATTTGATTTTCTTTATCTTCTCGTTGAGCCTTGTGTGTTGACACCTTTTTTGTGATTGGGAGCACTTGAATTGAAGTGCTTTGGCTCCCTTTCACACTAATCTAAAATTGATTCGTGCATCCACACATAGAAATCTCCATCTAGGGAAGCCCACTGCATTTTAGCATGCATTAACCAACTGACATTGAAGGAGTGTTTGTTGGGATTAGAAAAAAACTTGTATTCTCTCAAAACTCGAAGATTGGTTGAATTGGTATTTCAGCAAAATCGTAAAATCCATACTACTTATGGCTGAATTCTAAAAACCATTCACCAATTAAAACTTCAATTCGGGGAGATTTCCTCATTGCATGCTTGGTTTACACACTCTACAAAATCAATCACATGGGCATTAACGTAAATAATGCCCTTCACGTTTCAGAAGCACTTGATCTTAAGCCTCTAACTAAAATTGGTAGGAACTTGACCCTTATTAAGGATTGGAGGTCTAACTACCTGCGTGTAGCACATACGTGCTGGTGAGGGTTCCCGCATGCTTTCAAGTGTCTGAGATTGGGGCAAACAGCCTTTCAATCTGGCCTGGTGGTTCTGCGGTACTCGCATTCTGTTCCGTAGGTCCTGATAGTTGGCAACTTAGATCTTTAGGTCTAAGGGCACACTGTAGAGGTTAGTAATTTGATTGTATTAATTTGTCATCAAGTCTACCTTTGCAGCGTCATTTCTCTCATCTCTTTTCCCTTCGTATCCCCCCAATTCTTCCTGCGGTAGTGCATGTTTTGGAGGAGGTCACAAAACCCTGAACTGTGTGAATTGCCTGATAATTTTAGAAAAGGAGCCACTTCATCCTCCTCATTCACAAACATGGCTGCACACCGACCCCCAAATCCCGAGGGTGGAAACCGCCCTCAAAACCCACTAGGTGGTGGAGCCTTGGATCCCATAACCCGCCTCAAAGCCCAAATGGAAATGTATAATGAACAAATTGAGGCCATTAGGGAAACATTCGAGGAAATGCAGAACCCTCCGGAACGGGAGGAGCTTAGGTCTCTTAGCTCCTATCAGAATCTCGCTGCTACAGAGACCATAGGACAAATTCAGGTCCCCATGGATGGCGATGACTTTGAATTGAAACCTAACATAATTGGCTTGATAAATTTTCACTTCCATGGTCTTGCATGTGAAGATCCTTTTCTCTACTTGGAAGACCTAACACGATTGGCTGAAACAGTTAAACCGAGAAATATCAGGTTACCTATAGTCCTCATGAAAATGTTCCCATTTTCTTTGCAGGATAAAGCATAGCAGTGGTTACGCACACTTGGGAGAACCATCCACTCTTGGGAAGAGATGCGAACAACGCTTCTCAAGTTCTTCCCAATCAGGCGAACCAATGCGCTTCGCCGTGCTATCACCTCATTTACGGAAAAAAACGGTGAACAGTTTCATGAGGCATGGGAGAGATATAATGACCTCCACAGGAGTGTCCGCACCATGGTCTGCCTAAGTGGCACATAGCCCAGATTTCTACTATGGGCTAAATGAGACTTTGAAGCAGATTGCAGACGCTTCCTGTGGAGGGAGTTTCATGAATAAAGACGAGAATGGAGCATTTGAATTATTTGAAAATATGAGTGAAAACTCAATGAACAATGCCTCCATTATCACCTTTAATCATACTAGCCTGCCCCGTAATGTCCACGAAGTTGACACAGGACCCTCCCATTCATCCACTGATCTCAGCCCTATCGCACAGAAATTGGATGAAGTCTCCGTCGTGCACAAGAAGCTGGATGAGCTTCTGGCCAACCCCGCCCGTTCTATGGCAAGCACCCCCACCTCACCACTTCGTCACAATTCTAATTCCTCCAACACCAGGCTTATCACGAGAAACCTCGTAAGACCTTCCTTGCCGAGTGTCGTGCAGAGCGATTCGTTAAGTCATGTGGATCTGGCCTCCGTGTGCTCGGATGCGTATTTACATGCGGATACGTCTTCTAGCATAGAAGATGCTTGCACCCTGGGAAACAACCCATTCTCTGCCACTTATAACCCAAGGTGGCGAAATCATCCAAATTTCGCAAGGTCCAACAACCCGCAGTGCCAAAACCCCGTGGGTGGACCAATGCGACCGTCTGCACCTGTCATCCCAAGGGTCCAGTCTAATCCTATGGAGAATCCGCCATCGCATCCTTGCATACCGCAAATAGAACATGCATTAAGTCCTCTTGACAAATTGATGCGAATGACGACGGAAATGTCAAAGCGCCATGAAGAGAACATGACCTCTCTTCAGCATCAATTAGCATAGCAGAATGCTGAGATTAGTCAACTACGCATGGCAACTCGATCTCAGGGCACTCTCCCAGCCCAACCTATTCCCAACCCGTGAAATTTCGTACCCCGTGGTATGCAACCACAGGTACGACCTTCTCAGGGGCAGGTTCATCAGATTCTGCAAGCTCCGAGCATTCCACCTGGATTTCAGGCTAATCCTGCTGCAGCTCCTCACTCTTATGTCCCTATTGCGAACCATGCTATGTCGTATGATCCCAATGGACCCTCATCATCCAATGCTATCACTACGAGGAGCAATAAGTAGACCGTCAATCCACCTCGACCTGATCCTACCCCGTCTTCTTCATCGCCCTGTCATTCGGGATGCACATTGCATTTGCGAGAGGGCAATACACCCAAATTGGTTCCAAAATCAGTCCCATTCCCTGAGGCTCTACTGAAGGAGCCAAAAGGCAAAAAGAAGGATACACAGGCCTTTGATAACATGCGTAATTTGTTCAGGGTTGCTGAAATCAAGGTACCCCTGCTAGAGGCTATCGACCACATACCTACTGTCGCCCGATTTTTCAAAGACTACACAACACCCAGGCGACAGTCAAAGAAAACTAAGAATCCGGTGGTTCTCTCGCCTCATGCGAGTTGTGCTATACTGTCTAATCTACCACGGAAGCAGAAAGATCCGTGTACACCGCTTATTTCCTGTAGCATCCAAGGCTGCAATTTTAACCGTGCCCTGCTTGATTCTGGATCTTCCATCAATCTTATACCAACCATCATGCTCGAAAAATTTTCCTTGGAAAATCTGAAACCCACCCCTGTCACGTTACAGTTGGCAGATCATTCTATCAAAATTCCAAAGGGTGTGGTGGAAGACGTGGTGGTTAGGGTCAACAGTCTCTGTTTTCCTGTTGACTTTCTTGTTTTAGATATGGAAGTTCCTAGCTCACTTTCTGATTGTCCGATAATCCTTGGTCGACCTTTCTTGGCCACAGCTCGTGCCCATATCGACTGCGAGTCGGGCTGTATTGAGATTGCCATTGGATCTGAAAAGCTCAAGCTTAACATCTTCAAGGCAGCCAAGAATTGTGATTGCTATTGCATCGAGGATGACACGTCTGACGAGGACATGGCCATCAGTGCGTGTATGAGACTAATTGGGACCTATTCTGACTACTACGGATTACCTGTAAACACTGACGATTGCCTGACCAACACATATTGTGACATTCCCCCATCCCTCCCTATTCCCGTACCTTCTCCTGGCCAGACTTCTGACGAGGTTTTCTCCGCTTCCCATTCCTCGTGGTCTGAGTCATATCCGGGCTACTCACCGCCGGTCCACACTCTTGAAGACTAGATTGCCCTTTCTTTCCCGCCAAATCAGGCGGATTTGCATCTCCACACTGGGACCTTGAGTCCATATTCTTCTCACTGGGGCTATTCCTTTTTTGATCCATCTATCCAAGAAGCCCCTCTTCTTGGCCAATCTGAGGGCCAACTTCTTCCTCCTGATTTGTTTTCTAATCCGCCTTGGACACTTTCATCCCAAGAAATGCCAGACCTATCACCATCCGCTCCCAAGCAAAAAGAGCTGCCTAGTACACGTAAATATGTTTTCTTGGGGCCAAATGAAATGCTCCCCGTAATCACTAGTTCAAAATTGACCAGGGAGCAAGAGGGCAAACTAACTGAGGTCCTTATGGAACACAAGGCAGCCATTGGATGGTCTTTATCAGACTTATCTGGCATTAGCCCCTCCTACTGGACTCATCGTATATATACGGAGGAGGAGTCTCGACCCTCCCACGAGATGCAGCGACGTCTCAACCCTAACATGTGGGAGGTCGTTAAGAAGGAAATTATTAAGTGGCTACAAGCAGGTATAATCTACCTGATCAGTGATAGCCCCTGGGTGAGTCCAACTCACGTTGTGCCCAAAAAGGCGGGACTCACCATCCGTGTCAATGACAGGGGCGAATCCATCCCTGCACGCACTCCTACATCTTGGAGAGTGTTTGTTGATTAAAGGAAACTCAATGCTGCAACTAAGAAAGAGCACTTTCCACTACCTTTCATTGACCAAATCCTGGAGCGGTTAGCGGGAAATAAATTTTTCTATTTCCTGGATGGATTCTCAGGATATAACCATGTGGCAATTGACCCCCGTGACCAAGAGAAAACCACTTTTACCTACCCCTTCACCACCTTTGCAATTAGAAGAATGCCGTTCGGACTTTGTAACCCGCCAGCAACTTTCCAGATATGTGTGTTGGTGATATTTCATGACATGGTGGGTGACTTTGTCAAGGTCTTCATGGATGACCTTTCAGTCTTTGGACTATCTTTCGATGATTGTCTGACCAACATGACCTGTATCCTTAGGAGATGTATTGATGTAAACCTCGTGATTTCTTGGGAAAAAAGTCATTTTATGGTACACGAGGGAATTGTTCTCGGGCATATCATCTCCGATAAGGGTATCGAGGTTGACAGAGCTAAGCTTGATGTAATTGCTGATTTACCAGTGCCGGGCTCTATCAAACAAATCCGCTCCTTCCAGGGACACGTCGGTTTCTATAGGACATTTATCAAGGATTTCTCCAAGATTTCTCGACCTTTCACTCATCTCCCATCAACCGACGTACGATTCGATATGGGCCCTAACTACACATGAGCATTCACACAGTTGCGTAATGCTGTCACCAAGGCCCTTGTTCTCCAGCCACCTGATTGGTCTTTCGACTTTGAACTCATGTGTGACGCTTCTGACATTGCAGTCGGAGCCATCCTGGGACAAAGATGTGATGGACACCGCTTCGTGGTGTACTACACCAGTAACATGTTGGACGAGGCCAAACATAATCATACTACCACTGAGAAAGAACTACTGGCAGTCGTCCTTGGGCTGGAGAAATTTCGGTCTTACCTTCTGGGCTCACATGTTACTGTTTTCACTTATCACGCGGCCATTCACCATCTCATGCACAAGAAAGATGCCAAGCCTAGACTGATTTGTTGGATCCTTCTGCTCCAAGAATTTGATATTGAGATCCACGATAAGGCCGGAGCCCAGAATGTTGTGGCTGATCATCTTTCCAGAATGGACCCTGACCATATTGGACTTACTCTGCCGATTAATGAGATTTTTCTTGATGAGAACCTATTGTCAATTAATGTGTCAAGTGGACCTTGGTATGCCGACCTTTCCAATTACCTTGCTTCTAGATCCCATCCACATGGCTGGCCTAAAAACCAGTGCGAGCGTCTCATGGCAGAAGCAAAGTATTATTTCTAGGATAATCCACTTCTTTTTCGAATAGGTGCCGATCAAATCATCCGTCGCTGTATTCCTGACAGCGAATTCCCCAGTGTGCTATCCTTCTGCCACGATCAGGCCTGCGGAGGCCATTTCTCTGGCAGGAAAACTGCAGCCAAGGTGTTGCAGTGCGGTTTCTTTTGGCCCTCCCTTCACCAGGATGCACACAATTATGCCAAACATTGCACTAGGTGCCAGTCGTTAGGGTCAATGTCATGTCGTGACATGATGCCCTTACAACCCATCCTAGCAGCAGAAATCTTCGACATTTGGGGAATTGATTTCATGGGTCCCTTTCCTCCTTCCAACAGCTTCGAATTTATCCTCGTGGCTGTTGATTACGTTTTGAAATGGATCGAGGCTATTCCCACGCGTCATGCTGACCATGTTATATCCACTCGATTTGTCAAAGACCACATTTTTGAACGCTTTGGGATCCCTCGAGCCATTATCTCAGATGGAGGAAGCCACTTTACCCATGCATCTTTTCGGGCACTTCTGAGGAAATACGGAGTCCACCATCATATCGCATCCCCGTATCATCCTCAGACGAACGACCAGGCAGAGGTGTCGAACCAGCAAATCATGCAAATTCTCCAGAAAACGGTTTGGCCTGACCGTAAGGATTGGTCCGACAAGCTGATTGACGCACTTTGGGCGTTTCGGACCGCCTTCAAGGCTCCCCTTGGTATGTCTCCTCATAGAATTGTTTACGGGAAGCCTTGTCATTTTCCCGTGGAGTTGGAACACCTCAGTTATTGGGCGGTTCGCCAATGTAACGTCGACCCAGACCTGTGTGGTCAAGAAAGGAAACTCCAACTCCAGGAGCTGGAAGAGCTCCGTCGTGAAGCCTATGATTCTACCTTTACTTTCAAGCAACGCACTAAGGCTTTTCACGACAGCCGTATTTGGCAGAAGGAATTTGTGCCATCTCAGCAAGTTTGGCTCCATAATGCCTGCCTCAAATTCTTTCCTGGGAAATTGAAGTCCAAATGGACTGATCCTTTCCTGGTCCTGAGACCATTTCCCAACGGGGCCGTTGAGATTGAAGATCCCAAATCTAGGCATAAATTTATGGTCAATGGGAAGCATTTGAAACCCTATCTTACTCATGAACCTGCCCCCATTGGAGAAACTGTTGCCCTGCTGGAGGGTAACTAATTTTGTGCCTCATTCTGAGTCTAGCTGGGGACGTTAAATTCAGCTCTCATTGGGTGGCACCCCAACAACACTTCACCACTATCACATTCACTTCACTTTTCACTTTGCCACCCACCATCCACCCACCCTACCACCCTACTGTATACCCTGCACCTCAACTCTCGTTACCCGATCTTTCATCCTTCCTCTACCCTTCCCTACATGCATATGAGGACATAGCATCATTTGGCATGAGGGGGTGAATAGGCATCCATAGGATCTGGGTATTTCATGGTATCATGTAGTTTCCATCTATCTATAAATATGTCAAAAAAAAAAAATGGTGTTTAGTAATGATCTAAAGGCTGAAACAAAAATACAATAAGTGTTTATGGATATTCAACCACTGCTTTGAAGACTTTCCATGCCACAGAAGCTTGATTCGCTCAGGCTTGGCATAATTCACTTGAGCATTGAGAAGATAGAATGGAATCTCTCCTAACTTAGGACGTATTCATGTACCTGAGACACCGGTACAGGATCCGTTGTTTGCTTCTACTTGAGAGCCTAAGTAATCTTGGTTCAAACTACACATATCAAGAAAGACCAGGTGAACATAAGATCCAACCCTAGTGTTCATTAGGGAAGATGGAGTCCTTACCAGTGCGCGCAGCTAGACTTTTTATCCCAGGCTTTAGCCTTGTGTTTAGGAGAGACTCTTTCCATCAAAAAGGAACTCTCCCGCCAAAAGAAAAGTGTGCTCCTCCAAATAAAGTTGTAAGAGATATATTGACAAGTGTTTCAAAAAAAAAAAGAAAGAGGCAAATAAGTCAATATGTCTCGCAAATGTCTGTAAAGTCTCCACACTAAAAAAGTTCTTCAGGGCAAATACCCTATTTTTCTTTGAGCCACAAATGCCATAAAATGGGAATTGAGTTTTCCGTCATCTTTTTAATGGTCAATCCGAAGACATGAGCTGAAACTGGGACCAACCTGCACTTAAAAATTCATGAAACCCTATGCTTGAGTCTTAATGTTCATCTGGTCAGTCTTGATCCTTCGCTATGCACAAGCCATAATCTTTTAAGCTCCCGAGTACGGCAAAAACCTCCTGGGTCCAGGAAATCATACTTAAGGTTTAAATATCAAGAGTCCTAGTTAGTTGAGAGATGGCCTATGTCTTCTAAGACTTAAAGTACTGGTAGTCTTCTCTACAATTGGTTCTCACAATATTCAACACATAAACACACCTATGTCGCCTCAAAAAAAAAATAATCTTCAACTTAAAGTTCATTTCTAAATACAATACAAAAATGTTTTGCTAGGGACTAGAAAAGATAGGCCTGGGGGTATGATCTCATAGCAAAAGTTCACCAACAATTGTCCCATCTTGTGCTATTTCCAGGCATTACCAGCGTATATTAGGTAGCCATAGTCGCATTTGGGAAAATAAACACCTGCATGCATTTATTTGAGAGGGGAGCAGTGAATAAAATGGCCTTGAAATTAACGTATTCCTCAAGTGCTGCCTTGCAAATTTTCCATCTTTATTTTTTATTTCTTTTTGGCTTTGAATTCCTCCACGCGGCTACAAGGCATGGCAGCTTCTTCCTCGTGCCATTCCCTGCAACTGCTTGCCCTGCAGCCGCCTGCACAGCATGCACAGCCATGACCAGCCAGGGCATGGCTGTGCTTGCCTTCTTCCTCTTTAAAATGGGCACAACTTTCTTCTTTGAGGAGAGCCTGGTCCAACACCACACATGCAGCAACTTCCCTTCGAAGCCATCTCCTCCCCTCTCTCCATATGCAGCCTCTCCTCCTTCTGAGGAGTGACGCTGCGGGCAGGAGCCACTCACAGTGGTGCACAACCACCACTGTGAGTCCCAGCACCGCCCAGCTCATCAAAGAGCCGATGGGTGTGGTGGTTCTCTCCTCTGTTTCGTCGTTCCAGCCCATTGCTACCATTGACAGGAGCTTAAAGCTTTGAAGCTCAAGCTCCGCAACAGCAACAGGAAGGCTTCAGCAGCAGTAGCATAGGCCTCCACACACCTCAGGTGCCTGTTCCACGCCCTCTGCGCGCGCCTGTAGGCCGCCCTCACCCATCTCCGCGCACCCTGTCACAAAGCTCCACCCGCGGCCTGGCTGGTTTCTCGCGCACCGGCTGGTCAACCTTTCGCCCATGCACTATAGCCGCGATCTCATGCTGCTACAGTGCGGTGACTGGAAAGTTTCTCACTTTTTCGGTCACCAAGCACTCTCTCTCCGCGCTGCAACCTTTGCTAGCTTGCGCCCGCGTCTCTCCCCGCACCCGCTCCCGCGTAAGCATTCGCCCGCACCTGTCAGCGCACACATCTTCGCCCGCTTCAGTGCCTGCCTCTTCGCGCAGCGCGGTGCACTGCGGTCCTTCCCCTCACTCTCACTCCCTCCTGCGTGCACGCGTGCCTTCGTGCGCCTACGTGCTTGCACCTGCGGATTGGCATTAGATGTCTCCCGCAGCCTCTGGACGACTTAACACGCCATCTTCAACAGATGCTCTCTCTCTCTCTCTCATAGACACTCACCTCACACATACACACACACACAGTCTCGTACTCACACACTCTCACTTATACACACTTATATATATATATATATATATACATATATATATATACATATTAGTACCTATGCAATTATATATAGCTATATATACACACATACATACATAAACATATATATATATATATCTATATACTTAAATATATATATATATACACATATAGATTTACATATATACATATAGTTATATACGTATGAATATATATATATATATATACATATATTTATACATTTATTAGTACCTATATAACTAAGTATAAGTATATATACAAATATATATATAGATATATATACACATTTATTTATACAAATATATATATATATATAAATATACATACATATATACATATGTCTATGACTATAAATACATATATATATATGTACATCTATCTACATAGGTACTTATACTAATATATATATAACTATATACATATATTACTATATTTATGCATATACACATATATATAGTTATATATACATACATATATATCTAATTATAAATATATATATATAAATACGCATATATATACATCTATCTATACATATATATATGTATTTATATATAGATACATATATACATATATATAAACATAAATACCTACACATAAACTTGTATAATTATAACCATATATATATACATATAGATATATATATTTACATATATACATATACATATATATATTTTTTCATATCACCTACCATACGTTGTATCACGGGAATATCTACACTAGTTGCTGATATTCCCCGATACACGCGTATAGAAAGCGTCTTCGCACACATCTTTCACCCATCCATCCTACACTCCACGCTGCACTTCGTCTTGTTGGTTGCGTCTTCCTAGGTGACGACTGACTCGACACCGTGCTACACGCCATCTCCACCTCCACCCCCACCCCTATATACATATATAATATATACATATATATATCTACTATATTTATTTTATTTCTTTTTCTCTTTCCCGCCTGTAAAAGGATTAAAAAAATATACAAAAGAGAAGATAATCCATGACTTATCGGTACTCAGTCTTGCAAATAGCAAGACCAGTTTTGGAACCCTAATTTAGCTCAAAGCCAAGAACATGATTTTGAGGGTGTACCTCAAGCACAAAAATTATAAGAAAAAAATCTTAAATAGAAAAACACCAAAAGCATAATAAATAAATAGAAGAGATTCGTTGTAGGAAAGGCGTAGAAACTTCCTCTAATCCCACTTCCCTGAGTTCGACCCTAGGCCTAAAAGTGACCAAGTTAAAATCAAATAGGCCAGGTAAAAAATTTTGTAAGGAGATGGTTAGGCTCGATTTAGGTTAACCACTATACGCATTTCAATGATTAAATCACCATATTAACACAACCTATTCACGCTCGACCAAAAGAGTCTCTCCTAAACAAAAGACTAAAGCCTGGGATAAAAAGTCTACCTACCAACACAGGTAAGGACTCCACCTTCCCTAATGAACACTAGGGTTGGGTCTTATGTTCACTTGATCTTTCTTGATATGTGTAGTGTGAACGAAGATTACTTAGGCTCTCGAGTAGAAGCAAACCAACGAATCCTATACCGGTGTCTCAGGTACAAGAATACGTCCTTAGTTAGGAGAGATTCCGATCTATCTTGTTAATGATAAAGTGAATTAAGCTGAGTCTGAGCGAATCAAGCCTCTTTGGCCTGGAAAGTCTTCAAAACAGTGGTTGAATATCCATAAATACTTATTGTATTTTTGTTTCAGCCTTCAGATCATTACTAAACACCTTTTTTTTTTTATAATTATATGGAGATTGCATGATACCGTAAAATACCCAGATCCTTTGGATGCCTATCCACCCCCCCATGCCAAACGATGCTATGTCCTCATATGCATGCAGGGTAGGTTAGAGGAAGGGCGAAAGATCGTGTAATGAGAGCTGAGGTGCAGGGTATAAAGCAGGGTGATAGGGTGGGTGGATGGTGGGTGGTGAAGTGAAAAGTGAAGTGAGCATGACAGTGGCGGAATGTTGTTGGGGTGCCTCCCAATGAGCACTGAATTTAATGTCCCCAGCAAGACTCAAAATGAGGCACAACGTTAGTTACCCACTAGCAGGGCAATAGCTTCTCCAACAGGGGCAGGTTCATGAGTAAGATAGGGTTTCAAACGCCACCCATTGACCGTAAATTTATGCCTAGATTTGGGATCTTCAATCTCAACGGCCCCGTTGGGAAATGATCTCGAGACTAGGAAAGGACTAGTCCATTTGGACTTTAGTTTCCCAGGAAAGAATTTGAGCTGGGCATTGTAGAGCAAAACTTGTTGAGATGTCTCAAATTCCTTCTGCCGAATACGGCTGTCGTGAAAAGCCTTAGTGCGTTGCTTGAAAGTTAAGGCAGAATCATAGGCTTCACGATGGAGCTCTTCCAGCTCCTGGAGTTGGAGTTTCCTTTCTCGACCACACAGGTCTGGGTCAAGGTTACATTAGCAAACCGCCCAATATGCACGGTGCTCCAGCTCCATGGGCAAATGACAAGGCTTCTCGTAAATGATTCTATAAGGAGACATACCAAGGGGAGCATTGAAGCTAGTCCGATACGCCCAAAGTGCATCAATTAGCTTGTCGGACCAATCCTTACGGTCAGGCCGAACCATTTTCTGGAGAATTTGCTTTATTTGCCAGTTCAACACCTTTGCCTGGCCATGCGTCTGAGGATGATACGGGGATGTGATATGACGGTGGACTCTGTATTTCCTCAGAAGTGCCCGAAAAGAAGCATGGATAAAGTGGCTTCCTCCATCCGAGATAATGGCTCAAGGGATCCCAAAGCGTGCAAAGATGTGGTCTTTGAAAAATCGAGTGGATATAACATGGTTAGCAAGGCATGTGGGAACAGCCTCGATCCATTTCGAAACATGATCAACAGCCACGAGGATAAATTGAATGCCGTTGGAAGGAGGAAAGGGACCCATGAAATCAATTCCACAAATGTGGAAGGTTTCCGCAGCTTGGATGGGTTGTAAGGGCATCATGTCACAACGTGACATTGACCCTAATGACTGGCACCTAGTGCAATGTTTGGCATACTTTTGTGCATCCTGGTGAAGGGAGGGCCAAAAGAAATCGCACTGCAACACCTTGGCTGCAGTTTTCCTCCCAGAGAAATGGCCTCCGCAAGCCTGATCGTGGCAAAAGGATACCACACTGGGGAATTCGCTGTCAGGAATACAACGACGGATGATTTGACCAGCACCTATTCGAAAAAGAAGTGGATTATCCCAGAAATAATGCTTTGCTTCTGCCATGAGATGCTTGCGCTGGTTTTTAGGCCAGCCACGTTGAAGGGATCTTGAAGCAAGGTAATTGGCAATGTCAGCATACCAAGGTCCACTTGCCACATTTATTTCCAATAGGTGCTCATCAGGAGAAATCACATTAATCGGCAGAGTAAGTATAATATGGTCAAGGTCCAATCCGGCAGAGTAAGTACAACATTCTGGGCTCTGGCCTTATCGCAGATCTCAATGTCAAATTCTTGGAGCAGAAGGATCCAATGAATCTGTCTAGGCTTGGCATCATTCTTGTGCATGAGATGGCGAATGGCCGCGTGATCAGTGAAAACAATAGCATGTGAGCCCAGAAGGTAAGAGCAGAATTTCTCCAGCCCAAAGACGACCGCTAGTAATTCTTTTTTAGTGGTAGTATAATTACGCTGGGCCTCGTCCAACATCTTACTGGCGTAGTACACCACAAAGGGGTGTCTATCGCGTCTTTGTCCCAAGATGGCTCCGACTGCAAGGTCGGAAGAGTCACACATGAGTTCAAAGTCGAGGGACCAATCTGGTGGCTAGAGAACAGGGGCCTTGGTGATAGCATTACACAGCTGCGTGAATGCTCATATGCAGTAGGGGCCCATATCAAAGGGTACGTGGGTCGATAGCAGATGAGTTAAAGGTCGAGAAATCTTGGAGAAATCTATGATGAATCTCTTATAGAAACTGACGTATCCCAGGAAGGAGCGGATTTGTTTGATAGAGCCAGGCACAAGTAAATCAGCAATTACATCATGCTTAGCCCTGTCAACCTCGATACACCTATCGGAGATGATATGCCCGAGAACAATTCCCTCGTGCACCATAAAATGACTTTTTTCCCACGAAAGCACGAGGTTTACATCAATACATCTCCTAAGGATATGGGTCAGGTTGGCAAGACAGTCATCAAAAGATGGTCCAATGACCGGAAAGTCATCCATGAATTCCTCGAGAAAGTCACCCACCATGTCATGGAATATCGCCAGCATACATCTCTGGAAAGTTGCTGGCATGTTACAAAGTCTGAACGACATCCTTCTAAATGCAAAGGTGCCAAAGGGGCAGGTAAAGGTGGTTTTCTCTTAGTCTCGGGGTTCAATTGCCACCAAGTTATATCCTGAGAATCCATCTAGGAAATAGAAAAATTTATTTCCCACTAACCGCTCCAGGATTTGGTCAAAGAAAGGTAGCGGAAAGTGATCTTTCTTAGTTGCAGCATTGAGTTTCCTATAATCTACACACACTCTCCAAGATGTAGGAGTGCGTGTAGGGATGGATTTGCCCTTGTCATTGACATGGATGGTGAGTCCCACCATTTTGGGCACAACGTGAATCGGACTCACCCAGGCGCAATTGCTGATCGAGTAGATTATACCAGCATCCAGCCACTTAATAATTTCCCTCTTAACGACCTTCTGCATGTTAGGGTTGAGACGTCGCTGCATCTCACGAGAAGTTCGAGCCTCCCCCTCCGTATATATACGGTGAGTGCAGTAGGAGGGGCTAATGCCAGATAAGTCTGATAAAGACCATCTAATGGCTACCTTGCGTTCCATAAGGACCTCAGTTAGTTTGCACTCTTGGTCCCTGGTCAATTTTGATCTAATGATTATGGGGAGCATTTCATTTGGTCCCAGGAAAACATACTTAAGTGTACTAGGCAGCTCTTTCAGCTTGGGAGTGAATGGTGAAAGGTCTAGCATTTCATGAGACGAGAGTGGCCCAGGTGGATCGAAGAACAAATCAGGAGCAAGAAGTTAGCCCTCAGATTGAACAAGAAGAGGGGCTTCTTGGATAGATGCATCCAAAAAGGAATAGCCCCAGTGAGTAGTATGTGGGCTCAAGGTCCCAGTGTGGAGTTGGAAATCTTCCTGATTTGGCGGGAAAGAAAGGGCAATCCGGTATTCACGAGTGTGGACCGGCGGTGAGTTGCCTAGATATGACTCAGACCATGAGGTATGGGAAGCAAAGAAAACCTCATCAGAAGTCTGGCCAGGAGAAGGTATGAGAATAGCGAGGGATGGGGGAACGTCACAATATGTGTTTGTCAGGCAATCATCAGTGTTTAAAGGCAGTCCGCAGCAATCAGAATAGGTCCCATTTAGTCTGATATATGCGCTGACGGCCGTGTCCTCGTCAGACGTGTCATCCTCGATGCAATCGCAATCAAAGTGCTTGGCTGCCTTGAAGATGTTTAGCTTGAGCTTCTCAGATCCAACGACAATCTCAATACATCCTGACTTGCAGTCGATATGGGCGTGGGCTGTGGCCAAGAAAGGTCGACCAAGGATGATCGGACAATCAGAAAGTGAGCTAGGAACTTCCATATCTAAAACAAGAAAATCAACAGGAAAACAGAGACTGTTGACCCTAACCACCACGTCTTCCACCACACCCTCTGGAATTTTGACCGAACAATCTGCCAACTGTAACATGATAGGGGTGGGTTTCAAATTTCCCATGGAAAATTTTTCGAGCATGATGGTTGGTATATGATTGATGGAAGATCCTAGATCAAGTAGGGCACTGTTAAAATTGCAGCCTTGGATGCTACAGGAAATAAGTGGTGTGCCCGAATCTTTCTGCTTCGGTGGTAGATTAGACAGTATAGCACAACTTGCATGGGGCAAGAGAACCACCAGATTCTTAGTTTTCTTTAACTATCGGCTTAGTGTTGTGTAGTCTTTGAAAAATCGGGCCACAGTAGGTATGTGGACGACAGCCTCTACCATGGGTACCTGGATTTCAACATCCCTGAACAAATTATGCAGGTTATCGAAGGCCTGCGCATCTTTCTTCTTGCCTTTTGGCTCCCTCAGTAGAGCCTCAAGGAATGGGACTGATTCTGGCACCAATTTGGGTGTATCGTCCTCTCGCGAATGCGGTGCACATCCCAAATGAGAGGGCAATGACGAAGATGGTCCAGGATCAGGTCAAGGCAAATCAGCGGTAAGCTTACCGCTCCTCGTAGTGATTGCATTGGACAATGCAGCTCCAGTGGGATCATACTGTGGAGGAGGGTTCGCAATAGGGGCATAAGAGTGAGGTGCTGCAGCAGGATTAGCCTGAAATCCCGGTGGAATGCTTGGAGCTTGCAGAATCTGATGAACCTGCCCCTGAGAAGGTCGTACCTGTGGTTAAGAACCATGGGGTACTAAATTTCACGGGTTGGGAATAGGTTGGGCTAGGAGAGTGCCCTGAGATCGAGTCGCCATGCGTAGTTGACTGATCTCAGCATTCTGCTGTGCCAATTGGTGCTGTGGAGAGGTCATGTTCTCTTCATGGCACTTGGACATTTCCGTCAACATTCGCATCAATTTGTCAAGAGGAGTTGATGCGTGTTCCGTTTGCGGCACGCAAGGACCCGATGGTGGATTCGCCATAGATTAAACTGGGCCCTTGGGATGACGGGTCCAGACGGTCGCATTGGTCCACCCGCGGGGTTTTGGCAATGCGGCCTGTTGGACCATGCGAAGTTCGGATGATTTCACCACCCTGGGTTATAAGTAGCAGAGAACGGGTTGTTCCCCAAGGCACAAGTGTCTTCTATGCCAGAAGATGCGTCCGCATGTAAATATGCATCCGAGCACACGGAGGCTTCGTCCTCCGTGTCAAAATACTGGCTCGTAGAAGTCAGATCCACATGACTTATTGAATCTCTTGGCACGACACTTGATAAGGAAGGTCTTACGGGGTTTCTCGGGATAAGCCTAGTGTTGGAAGAATTGGGATTGTGACGAAGTGGTGAGGTGGGGGTGTTTACCATAGAACGGTCGGGGTTAGCCAGAAGCTCGTCTAGCTTCTTATGCACGACAAAGACTTCATTCAATTTTTATGCGATAAGGTTGAGATCAGTGGATGAATGGGAGGGTCCCGTGTCAACTTCGTGGACATTACGAGTCAGGCTGGTACAATTAAAGGCGACAATGGAAGCATTGTTCATTGAGTTTTCACTCATATTTTCAAATAATTCGAGTGCTCCATTCTCGTCTTTATTCATGAAATTCCCTCTGTAGGAAGCGTTTAGTCTCATTTAGCCCATAGTAGAAAATCTGGGCTATATGCCACTTAGGCAGACCATGGTGCGGACACTTGTTGAGGAGGTCATTATATCTCTCCCATGCCTCATGAAACTGTTTTCCGTTTTGTTGCGTAAATGAAGTGATAGCACGGCAAAGCGCATTGGTTCGCCTGATTGGGAAGAACTTCCTGAGAAACACTACTCGCATCTCTTCCCAAGAGTGGATGGTTCTCCCAAGGGTGCGTAACCTCTGTGACGCTTTATTCCCTAATGAAATGGGAACATTTTCATGACGACTATAGGTAACTCGATATTTCTTGGTCTAACAGTTTCAGCTAATCGGGTTAGGTATTCCAAGTGGAGAAAAGGATCCGCACTTGCAAGACCATGGAAGTGAAAATTTATCAGGCCAATTATGTTAGGTTTCAGTTCAAAGTCATCGCCGCCCATTGTGGACCCGAATTTGTCCTATGGTCTCTGTAGCAGCAGGATTCTGATAGGAGCAAAGAGACCTAGGCTCCCCCCGTTCGGGAGGGTTCTACATTTCCTCTAATGTTTCCCTAATGGCTTCAATTTGTTCATTATACATTTCCATTTGGGTTTGGAAGCAAGTTATGGGATCTAAGGCTCCACCACCTAGTGGGTTTTGAGGGCAGTTTCCTCCCTCAGGATTTGGGGGTGGGCATGCAGCCATGTTTGTGGAGGAGGAGGAGGATTCGGCTTCTTTTCTAAAATTATCAGGCAATTCACACAGTTCAGGGTTTTGTGACCCCCTCCCAAACATGCACTATCGTAGGAAGAATTGGGGCATACGAAGGGAAAAGAGATGAGAGAAATGATGCCGCAAAGGTACACTTGATGACAAATCAATACAATCAAATTCCTAACCTCTACAGTGTGCCCTTAGACCTAAAGATCTAAGTTACCTTCTTTCACAACCTACGGTACCGAATGTGAGCACCGCGGAACCACCAGGCTTGATTGAAAGGTCGTTTTCCCCAGTCATAGACACCCGATAGCACGCTGGAACCCTCACCAGCACGTAGGCGCTACACGCAGGTAGTTAAACCTCCAAACCTTAATAAGGGTCAAGTTGCTACCAATTTTTGTTAGAGGCTTAGGATCAAGTGCTTCTGTAATGTGAAGGGCGTTATTTACAGGTAATGCCCAAGTGATTTATTTTTAGAGAGTGTGTAAACCAAGCATGCAACGGGGAAATCTCCTCGAATTGAAGTTTTAATTGGTGAATGGTTTTTAGAATTCAGCTTTAAGTAGTATGGATTTTAGGATTTTTTTGAATTACCAATTCAACCAATCTTCTAGTTGTGAGAGAATACAAGTTTTCTTCCAAGCCCAACAAACCCTTCTTCAATGTCAGTTGGTTAATGCATGCTAAAATCCAATTGGCTTCCCCAGATGGAGATTTCTATGTGTGGATGCACGAATCAATTTCAGATTAGTGTGAAAGGGAGCCAAAGCACTTCAATTCAAGTGCTCCCAATCACCAAAATGATTTCCACACACAAGGCTCAACCAAAAGGTAAAGAAAATCAAATTGTTGGGGTTGAAGTATTTGGGATCGAATCTTAGGCACGTGAAAGGTCGTGGTGGGGTTGGAATCAACTCAATTTCAAGTCTCCCCACCGAAAAGGTGATCCTGAATTGCAGATAAATGAGGCAAAGAGGGATGGCAATAAATCTATTTATCTTTGCCCCCAAGAATACTTCACACGGGGAAAGATTCAAGAATCAAGATTCTAGGATCTTCACTATGCGAAGTTTGGCAGGAAATCCCGAGGTGGTAGGAGTGATGGCAAACAATCAAACAAGTGATTTTTAATCCACTTGCCCCAGGAAATCCCAAGAACTGTTTTCTAGTTTTTTTTTTCTTAAGGTGACAAGTTGACATGAGTTGCTAAGAAAGAAAGACCTACTTGTTCTGCAACGTGTGCGAAGTTCCAGTGAGGTGCCAGCGTCTTCACGCTCTCGTTCCTGCCTTAGATCTGCCCACGTTTCGTCTGCCTACCTTCTCCTTGCAA
This sequence comes from Thalassia testudinum, assembly GCA_037157565.1. Classification (NCBI taxonomy): domain Eukaryota; kingdom Viridiplantae; phylum Streptophyta; class Magnoliopsida; order Alismatales; family Hydrocharitaceae; genus Thalassia; species Thalassia testudinum. The sequence goes on from JAZHRO010000014.1 coordinate 68,046,156, forward strand.
CTGGTTCACCTGCACACCAACAAACAGAAGCACCTGTGAAGAGAAGGGTGTGAGAAGAGAAAAATTAAAGGAATGGAGTAGAAACTTACTTGAATGTGCACTTCCTCGGCAACGGTGCCAGAAAAGGTGTGGTCGAGCTCGGATAGGTTGTGTTAATATGGTGATTTTATCGTTGAAATGAGTATAGTGGTTAACCTAAATCGAGCCTGACCATCTTTTCACAGAATTTTTAACCTAGCCTACTTGATTTTATCTTGGTGACTTTTAGGCCCAGGGTCGAACTTAGGGAAGTGCGATTAAAGGTGAATAAGTTTCTACACCCTTCCTATAGTGAATCTCTTCCATTCGTTTATTATGTTTTTGGTGTTTTTCTATTTAAGATTTTTTTCTGATAATTTTTGTCCTTGAGGTACACCTTCAAAATTAGGTTCTTGGCTTTGAGCCAAATTGGGGTTCCAAAATTGGTCTTGCTATCCGCAAGACTAAGTACCTGCAAGTCAAGGATTACCTTTTCACTTTTGTATATATTTTTTTATCTTTTTAATGGCAGGAAAGAGAAACATAAATAAAGTAAATATAGTATATATATATATGCATATACTATATATGTATATAAGGGTGGGGGTGGAGGTGGAAATGGCATGTAGCACGGTGTTGACTTGATCGTCGTCTAGGAAGATGGAACCAACAGGACGAAGTGCTGCGTGGAGTGTAGGATGGATGGGTGGAAGATGTGTGCGAAAACTCTTTCTGTACGCGTGTATCGGGGAATACGAGCAACTGGTGCAGATATTCCCGCGATACAACGTATGGTAGGTGATATGAAAATATATATATATGTATATGTGAAAATAAATATCTATATGTATATATATATATATATGGTTATAATTATATAGGTGTATATGTAGTTATATATGTATATATATGTATACATATATAGATATGTAAATATATGTATAGATAGATGTATGTATATGTATATATATATATTTATAATTAAATATATAAGTATGTATATATAACTATATATAGGTATAGATAAATTTATATATATATATATAGTAATATATGTATATAGTTATAGATATGTATATATGTATATAGATATATTAGTATAAGTATCTATGTATATAGATATATGTAGATAGGTAGATATATATATATATATATATGTATTTATAGTTATAGGTATATGCATATATGTATGTATATTTGTATATATATATATATATGTATAAATATATGTGTATATATATATGTATATATATATAAGTTTATATACTAATACTTAGTTATATAGGTACTAATATATGTATAGATATATATATATGTATATATAGATATATGTATATAGCAGTGTATAAGTGAGTGGGTGTGTGTGCGAGAGTGCGTGTGTGTGTATGTGTCTGCAGGAGGGAGTGAGAGAGTGCTGTGAGAGAGAGAGAGAGAGAGCATGCGCTTCTCCTGGAGTGAAGAAGGCAGGGAGTTAAGCCGTCTGGACGCAGCGGCCGTCCTCTGGTGCCAACGCATAGGTGCAGGCGCGTAGGTGCACGAAGGTGTGTGCACGCAGGAGGGAGTGAGTGCGAGGGTGGAATCGTAGTGCACAGCACTGCCCGTTGAGGCGGGTGCGGGCAAAGAAGCGGGCGCTGAAGTGGGCGGGTGCAAACGGGTGCGAGTGCTAGAAGAAGCGGGTGCAGGCGTTGGCGTATGCGAGAGCGGGCACACGGATGGGCTGGCGACAATTGCGGCGCGGAGAGAGACTACCTGGTGACCGGATAAATGAGAAACTTACCGGTCACCGCACTGTAGCAATGTGAGATCGCGGCTACAGTGCAGGGGCAAAAAGTTGACCGGCTGGCTCGTGAGAAACCGGCTGGGCCGCGGGTGGAGCTTTACGATAGGGCACGTGGAGAGGGTCAAGGGCGGCCTGCTTGCGCGCGCAGAGCCCGCGGAATAGGTGCCTGAGGTGGGTGGTGGTCAATGCTGTTGCTGCTGCTGCGGAGCTTCAAACCTTGAGTCCTGCAGCAATGGCGGAAATGACTGGAACGGTGAAATAGAGAGGAGAACCGCCACTCCCACAGGCTCTTTGATGAACTGGGCGATGGTGGGACTCACAATGGTGGTTGTGTATCACTATGAGTTGCTCCTGCCTGCAGTGTGGCTCCTCAAGAAGAAGAGAGATTGTGTATGGAGGGGTGAGGGGAGGAGATGGCCTGGAGGAAGGAAGGTGCTGTCTATGTGTGGACTAGGCCCTCTAGCAAAGAAGATAGCCGTGCCTTTTCAAAGAGGAAAGAGGCATGCACAGCCACGTCCTCGCTGTGCATGGCTCTACATGGCTGTGCATGGCTGGCAGCGAGTGGCCGTGAAGAGCATGGTGCGAAGAAGATCAAGCCATGCTTTACAGCCACGGAGAAGAAGTTCAAAGTCAAATAAAAAATAAAAATAAAGATGGCAAATTTGTGAGGCAGCACTTGAGGAATGCATTAATTTCAAGGCCATTTTATTCACTCTCCTCCCCTCTCAAATAAATGCATGCATGCATTTATTTTTACAAATGTGACTATGGCTATCTAATCTACACTGGAAATGCTTGGAAATAGCACAAGATGGCACAATTGTTGGTCTATTTTTGATCTAGTCGTGTGGACCAATCTTTCCTCTTAGGTCTCACAGTCTTTTGTAAAATGTTCTTGATTTGTCTATTGGAGACATCGGTTTGCCCATTTGTTTGCGGATGATACGGGGTAGCAATGCGGTAGTTAACCCCGTATTTTCTAAGTAGGGCACGGAATTAGGAGTGGATAAAATGACTTCCACCATCATTGATCATGGCCTTTGGTATTCCAAATCGGGAAAAGATGTTCTGCTTAGCGAAGTCCATGATAGTCCTGTGAACGCATCCGCGGTTGGCGACAGCTTCAATCCATTTAGAAACATAGTCTACCGAGACTAGGATGTACTCGAAGCTGTTGGATGGTAGAAAGGGTCCCATAAAATCGATACCCCAAACGTCAAAGATTTCTACAATCAAAATGGGTTGGAGGGTAATCATATCTTTCCTGATCATGGTCCCCCGCATTTGGCAGCGTGAGAAAGTCTTGGCGAAGTTGTGTGCATCCTTAAATAGGGAAGGCCAGTAGAATCCAGACTACAGATCCATTGCAGTCGTTTTCTTTCCAGAGAAGTGGCTACCACAAGCCTGGTCATGATAGAGGGAAAGTACACTCTGAACTTCCTTCTCGGGGATACACCTCCTGATGATCTGGTCGGCACAGAGGCAAAACAGCATGGGATCATCCCAGAAATAGTGCCTGGCCTCAGCCAAGAATCTGTCCCGTTGCTGTCCAGACCAGCTGTGCGGGGTTTGTCCTACAACTATGTAGTTGACATAGTCAGCATACGAAGGCAGTCTCTTATATTGCAAAGCCAGAATGTGTTCAACGGGGAGGGCATCAGATAGAGGTAGGGAGGGTCCACTGTGGTCTGGATGAAGTCGAGACAAGTGGTCAGCCACCACATTCTTCGATCTGGCCTTGTCGTGGATTTCCAAGTCAAATTCCTAGAAGAGTAGGATCCATCTGATGAGCCTGAGCTTTGTTTCCTTCTTGGCCAACAGGTGCCGAATGGCTAAATGGTCAGTATAGATGGTCAAGTGGGATCCCAGCAAGCACGATCGGAACTTCTCAAGTGCAAAGACTACAGGAAGGAACTATTTCTCTGTTACCATATAATTTCGTTGGGCCTCGTGCAACGTTTTGCTCGCGTAGTAGATCACCACGGGCTTCTTGTCTTGTCTTTGTCCCAGGATAGTGCCTATGGCAAAATCTGATGCATCACACATAATCTCAAAGTCCTGGGACCAATTCGGGGGCTGAAGTACAGGTGTTGTGGAGACTAAGTCCGGGAGGCTATGATAAGCCTTGATGCAATCAGAAGACATGTGGAATATGGCGTCGTTGGCCAGGAGGTCGGTTAAGGGTTTGGAAAGCTTGGAAAGGTCTTTAGTGAACCTTCGGTAGAAGCCAACGTGTCCTAGAAATGAGAAAATCTATCGGATCGAGCTAGGTGAAGGAAGTTTGGAAATCAAATCAACCTTAGCCCGATCTACCTCGATGACCCTATGCGATACGATGTGACCGAGGACAATTCCTTCTTGAGCCATAAAATGGCTCTTTTCCAAACTTAACACTAGATTAACCTCGATACATCATTTCTGGATTTTCTCCAAGTTACTCAAACAATGGTCGAATGAATTCCCAAATACAGAGAAATCATCCATAAAGACCTCTAGGTATTCACCCACCATTTCTGAAAAAATGGCTGGCATGCAACGTTGGAAGGTAGCAGGTGCATTGCATGCCCGAACGGCATTCGACGGAATGCAAACGTGCCGTATGGGCAAGTGAATGTAGTCTTTTCTTGATCTTCCAGAGTAATTGAGACTTGGTCATATCCTAAATATCCATCCAGGAAGCAAAAATACTTTTGCCTTGGCAATCTTTCAAGGATCTTGTCAATGAATGGCAAGAGGAAATGATCCTTCCTAGTGGCTTCATTGAGCTTCCTATAATCAATACACACCCACCAAGCGCTGGTGGTGCATGTGGGGATGGATTCACCATGATCATTGGTGACAACGGTGAACCCGGCTTTCTTTGGCTCCACTTGAGTGGGGCTCAACCAGGGGTTATTGGAGATAGGATAGATGATGTCGGCGTCAAGGAACTTGATAATTTCTTTCTTAACAACTTCCCGCATGTTCGGGTTTAGACAACTCTGCATCTGGCGGGAGGGTCATGCCCCATCTTCCAGGTAAATCTTATGGGTGCAATAGGTGGGGCTAATTCCTCTCAAGTCAGAAATGGTCCAACCAACGTCGGCCTGATGCTATGAATGGGTCGCGGTCAACCTGAGTTCCTGATCCTTAGTTAGATGAGAATTAATAATCACAGGAAAGGTCTGGTCAGGTCCAAGGAAGACATACTTGAGATTCTCGGATAGTGGCTTAAGTTCGGGTGCGGGTGGAACCACAGCTGACGGAAAGGGAAAAGGCGGGAGTTGATCAACATCAATCTCCTTAAATGGTGTTGTGTGATGGTAATCAGCCTTGCAGAGGTCCACGGGTAGTGACGGTAATGGGTCAGAACAGTCATTACGGGTTTGGTGGTTTGAGACAAAACTAAGGGTGAGGCATTCCTCGACCAGAGTTTCTACGGGATCATGTTCCTCAACACAATCGCAATCAAAAAACTGTCACCCGGAGGATATCCAACTGCATTTTCCTGTCTTCGAAGGCAATTTCTATACATCCTGTGTCACAATCAATGTTTTCCTTAGCCGTAGCTAAGAAAGGTTTGCCTAAGATTATGGGTGCATTCTATAATTTTTCAGGAACTTCCATGTCGAGCACCAAGAAGTCAACCGGGAAATAGACGTCTTTGACCCATACGATTACGTCCTCGAAAAACCCCTTTGGGATTTTCACTGATCTATCAGCCAGCTGGATGGTGACAGGTGTGGGTGTCAACTCTCTGAAACAAATTGGTGGTACAAGGTTGTTGGAATTAGATTGATTGAAGCACCTAAGTCCAGGAGCGCTTTATCAAATGTCATGTCCCTGATATTGTAGGAAATCAGGGGTGCTCTTGTGTCAGTTCACTTGAGTGGAAGGTTGCTTGATATTACGAAACTTGCTTGTTTGGAGAGCACAACCTTCTTAGGTGCCTGAGGTCTTGGCTTACATTTGGGTGTACAGGCACCCTTTAAAAACTTGGCGTAATCCGAGATGTGCTTAACGGCTTCGAGGAGTAGAATATTAATCTGTACCTGCTTAAAGTTCTCCAAGAGCTCCTTAGTTTCCACAACATTCTTCTTTTTCTTGATTGTTTCCAAGGCGTCAAGGTAGGGTGTCTGAATGTGGATCGAATCTATTTCTGGGTCCTTGGGTTTTTCTGGTGCCTCTTCTGAGTCGGGTATTTCAGCGGGTGAAGTCTCAGGGAGAGTCGGCCATTTGGGATCCTGAGTTTTGGTGCCACTTATCAAGGTCACTGCATTCGCAGAGGCATTGGGACCATGAGTTGATCCTTGAGAAGATGAGGACGAAGAAGCACCAAACCCAGGGGGTGTTTGTGGGACTGGCTGGACCATGTGAGCCTACCCGGGATTGCCTTGGAACCCTTGCGAATTGAGGCCTCTGTTAATAATGTTTCGTGGGTTCGGTTGTGGCTGGGAAGGTAGGGATCTATGTTGTTTACAGTCCAAGAGTTGGCTTAACTGTCCCTTTACCAAGGCCATTTCCTCCTGATGTTTTTGGTTCATGTCAGCCATCATCATTATTAGGGTGTCCATATGGTTTTGTGGGGGAGGAGCCACCCTATTTTGATTATATGGGGGTCTAACTGGTGGTCCTTGCTGATAGGGGGCTAGTGTGGCTGCTGGTTTGGTCTGGGCTAGTTTTAGAATTGCGATGGTTTCTGGTTTGTCCAACCAAAGTTGGGGAGGTTATGCCAGCCAGTGTTGTAAGTGTTGGAGAAAGGATCAGGTTTAGCATAAACTTGGATAGCTTGCACATCTTCAAGGATAGCAAATGTCGATGGAGAGGGAAGAGAGTAATCATCGGTTGAGGGAGCAAAGGTCCCTCTGTGGAACGTGATCAGGGGTTCTTCTAGGTTCAATTGGGTTAAGGGCTGGACCAGGTCAACATTATGTGCTCCCTTTGCTAGGGAGAAGGTTGATAACAGGTTCCTAGTCAGGTTTAGTAGCTCATCAATCTTTTTGTCCACCAATTCCACTCGATCTAGTTTCCTGGCAATGATGTCCATGTCAACCATTCCAGAATTTACTTGTACCTCATAAATCCCACCACGGGGTTGACTGGACCTGTTAAACTAGGTCATGGAGGCATTGTTGAGCAAATTTTCACTCATGGACTCAAAGAGCTCAAGTGCGCTCTCCTCATCCTTGTTGAGTAAGTTCCCCCCGCATGAGTGATTGCACAGCAAAAGTACACCAACAATTGTGTCGTCTTGTGCTTTTTCCTAGCATTGCCAGTGCATATTTGGTATCCATAGTCGCATTTGTAAAAATACACGCATGCATGCATTTAATTGATAGGGGAGGAGAGTGAGTAAAATGGCCTCGCAATTCATGTTTTCCTCAAGTGCTACCTTGCAAAATCTCCATCTTTTTTTTCTATATCGATTTGACTTTGAAATTCTGCTCCGCGAGGCTGCAATGCATGGCAGCCTCTTCCTCGTGCCATTCTCAGTAGCAGCTTGCCCTGTAGCCGCATGCATAGCCATGCACAGCCAGGGCATGGCTGTGCATGCCTTCTTCCTCTATAAAAATGGCATGGCTTCTTATTTGCAAGGAGGGCCTCATCCACCCAACAAGAACAGCACCTCCGTCCAGGCCGTCTCCTCCCCTCTCCCCTCTATACGCAGCCTCTCCTCCTTGAGGAGCCACTCTGCGGGCAGGAGTAGCTCACAGTGGTGCAAAACCACCACTGTGAGTCCCACCACCACCCAGCTCATCAAAGAGCCGGTGGGCGTGGTGGTCTTCTGTTCTCTAAATTCGTCGTTCAACCATTTTCTCAATTGGAGTAGGAGCTTCAAGCTTTGAAGCTCAAGCCCCGCACAGCAGCAGCACGGCACCGCACTACTCTTCCACATGCACAAGCTACCATGCAAGCCAGCAGGTCACCCTCGCCTTCCACCGCACACGCCAACAGGCCACCCGCACCCCTCTCCGCGTGCCCTATCACGCTCCTTCGCCTGCAGCCCAACCGGCATAGACCTTCCATGCACGAGCCAGCTCGCGCACTAACAGCACAGAACACACCCGGTCGCGCGAAGCTGAGTGGCACTGTAGCCACTGTTCACGCTAGCCCAGAAGGTAAGAGCGAAATTTCACCAGCCCAAAGATTACCGCCAGTAGTTCTTTTTCAGTGGTAGTATAATTACGCTGGGCCTCGTCCAGCATCTTACAGGTGTAGTACACCACGAAGGGGTGTCTATCGCATCTTTGTCCCAGGATGGCTCCGACAGCAAGGTCAGAAGCGTCACACATGAGTTCAAATTCGAGGGACCAATCAGGCGGCTGGAGAATAGGGCCCTTGGTGACAGCATTACGCAGCTGCGTGAATTCTCATATGCAATCAGGGCCCATATCGAAGGGTACGTCGATTGATAGGAGATGAGCTAAGGGTTGAGAAATCTTGGAGAAATCTTTGATAAATCTCCTATAGAAACCGACATGTCCCAGGAAGGAGCGGATTTGCTTGATAGAGCCAGGCACAGGTAAGTCAGCAATTACGTCAAGCTTAGCTATATCAACCTCGACAACCCTATCGGAGATGATATGCCCAAGAACAATTCCCTCATGCACCATAAAATGACTTTTTTCCCAAGAAAGCACAAGGCTTACTTCAATACATCTCCTAAGGATATGAGTCAGGTTGGCAAGACATTCGTCGAAAGATGGTTCAAAGACCGAAAAGTCATCCATGACGACCTCATGAAAGTCACCCACCATGTCATGGAATATCGCTAGCATACATCTCTGGAAAGTTGCTGGCATGTTGCAAAGTCCGAACGGCATCCTTCTAAATGGAAAGGTGCCAAAGGGGCAGGTAAAAGTGGTTTTCTCTTGATCCCGAGGGTCAATTGCCACCTGGTTATATCCTGCGAATCCATCCAGAAAATAGAAAAATTTATTTCCCGCTAACCGCTCCAGGATTTGGTTGATGAAAGGCAGCGGAAAGTGATCTTTCTTAGTTGCAGCATTGAGTTTCCTATAATCTACACACACTCTCCAAGATGTAGGAGTGCGTGTAGGGATGGATTCGCCCCTATCATTGACACTGATGGTGAGTCCTGCCTTCTTGGGCACAATGTGAATCGGACTCACCCAAGGGCTATCACTGATCGGGTAGATAATACTCGCATCCAACCACTTAATGATTTCTTTCTTAATGACCTCCTGTAAGTTAGGGTTGAGATGTCGCTGCATCTCGTGGGAAGGTCGAGCCTACTCCTCTGTATATATACGGTGAGTGCAGTAGGATGGGCTAATGCCAGATAAGTCTGATAAAGACCATCCAATGGCTGCCTTGTGTTCTATGAGGACCTTCGTTAGTTTGCACTCTTGCTTCCTGGTCAATTTTGAACTGATGATTACGAGGAGCATTTTATTTGGTCCTAAGAAAACATATTTAAGTGTACTAGGCAGCTCTTTCAGCTTGGGTGTGGATGGTGAAAGATCTGGCATTTCTTGGGACGAGAGTGTCCCAGGCGGTTGGAGAACAAGTCATGTGGAAGAAATTGGCCTTCTGATTGTCCAAGAAGAGGGGCTTCTTGGATAGATGGATCCAAAAAGGAATAGCCACAGTGAGAAGTATATGGGCTCATGGTCCCAGAGTGGAGTTGCAAATCCGCTTGATTTAGCGGGAAAGAAAGGGCAATCTGATCTTCGAGAGTGTGGACCGGCAGTGAGTAGCCCGGATATGACTCAGACCATGAGGTATGGGAAGCGGAGAAAACCTCGTCAGAAGTCTGGTCAGGAGATGGTACGGGACAAGGGAGGGATGGGGGAATGTCACAATTTGTGTCAGTCAGGCAATCATCAATGTTTATAGGTAATCCGAAGCAGTCAGAATAGGTCCCAATTAGTCCGATACACACGATGATGGCCATGTCCTCGTTAGACGTGTCATCCTCGATGCAATCGCGATCAAAGTTCTTGGCTACCTTGAAGATGTTATGCTTGAGCTTTTCAGATGCAACGGCAATCTCAATACAGCCTGACTCACAGTCGATATGGGCACAGGCTGTGGCGAAGAAAGGTCGACTAAGGATGATCGGACAATTAGAAAGTGAACTAGGAACTTCCATATCTAAAATAAGAAAGTCAACAAAAAAACAGAGACTGTTGACCCTAACCACCACGTCTTCCACCACACCCTTTGGGATTTTGATAGAATGATCTGCCAATTGTAACGTGACAGGGGTGGGTTTCAGATTTCCCAAAGAAAATTTTTTGAGCATGATGGTCACTATAAGATTTATGGAAGACCCTAGATCAAGCAGGGCACGGTTAAAATTGCAGCCTTGGATGCTACAGGAAATAAGCGGTGTGCTCGGATCTTTCTACTTCAGTGGTAGATTTGACAGAATAGCACAACTCTTATGAGGCGAGAGAACCACCGGATTCTTAGTTTTCTTTGCTTGTCGCCTGGTTGTTGTGTGGTCTTTGAAAAATCGGGCGACAGTAGGTATACGATCGATAGCCTCGAGCAGGGGTACCTTGATTTCTACATCCCTGAACAAATTACGCAGGTTATCAAAGGCCTGCGTATCTTTCCTTTTGCCTTTTGGCTCCCTCAGTAGAGCCTCAGGAAATGGGACTGATTCTGGCACCAATTTTGGTGTATCGCTCTCTCGCGATGCGGTGCGCATCCCGAATGAGAGGCCGATGAAGAAGACGGGCCAGGATCAGGTCAAGGCGGATCGACGGTCTACTTACCGCTCCTCGTAGTGATAGCATTGGACGATGCAGGTCCAGTGGGATCATAAGGCGGAGGAGGGTTTGCAATAGGAACATAAGAGTGAGGTGCTGTAGCGGGATTAGCCTGAAATCCTAGTGGAATGCTCGGAGCTTACAGAATCTGATTAACCTGCCCCTGAGAAGGTCATACTTGTGGTTGAGGACCACAGGGTATGAAATTTTCGCGTGCTTGGAATAGGTTGGGTGGGAAGAGTACCCTGAGATCGAGTCGCCATGCGTAGTTGACTGATCTCAGCATTCTGTTGCACCAATTGGTGCTGAAGAGAGGTCATGTTCTCTTCATGCCGCTTTGACATTTCCCTCATCATTCGCATCAATTTATCAAGAGGAATTGATGCATGTTCGGTTTACAGTACGCAAGGGCCTGATGGCGGATTCGCCATAGGATTAGACTGGGCCCTTGGGATGACGAGTGCAGACAGTAGCATTGGTCCACCCTCAGGGTTTTGGCGCTGCGGGTTGTTGGACCATGCGAAATTCGGATGATTTCGCCACCCTGGGTTATAAGTGGCAGAGAACGGGTTATTCCCCAGGGCGCAAGCATCTTCTATGCCAGAAGATGTGTCCACATGTAAATATGCGTCCGAGCACACGATGGTTAGGTCCTCCGTGTCGAAATACTTGCTCATAGAAGCCAGATCCACTTGACTTACTGAGTCGCATGGCGCGACACTCGGTAAGGAAGGTCTTCTGGGGTTTCTTGGGATAAGCCTGGTGTTGGAAGAATTGGGATTGTGACGAAGTGGTGAGGTGGGGGTGTTTGCCATAGAACGGGCGGGGTTGGCCAGAAGCTCGTCCAGCTTCTTGTGCACGACGGAGACTTCATCCAATTTCTATGCAATAAGGTTGAGATCAGTGGATAAATGGGAGGGTCCCGTGTCAACTTCGTGGACATTACAGGGCATGCTGTACGATTAAAGGTGACATTGGAAGCATTGTTCATTGAGTTTTCGCTCATATTTTCAAACAATTCGAATGCTCCATTCTCATCATTATTCATAAAATTCCCTCCGAAGGAAGCATCTGCAATCTGCTTCAAAGTCTCGTTTAGCCCGTAGTAGAAAATCTGGGCTATATGCCAGTTAGGCAAACCATGGTGCGGACACTTCCTGAGGAGGTCATTATACCTCTCCCATGCCTCATGAAATTGTTCGCCGTTTTGTTGCATAAATGAAGTGATAGCGCGGCGAAGTGCATTAGTTCGCCTGATTGGGAAGAACTTCTTGAGAAATGCTATTCGCATCTCTTCCCAAGAGTGGATGGTTCTTCCAAGGGTGCATAACCACTGCGACGCTTTATCCAGCAATGAAAACAGGAACATTTTCATGAGGACTATAGGTAACCCGATATTTCTTGGGTTAACTGTTTCAGCTAATCGGGTTAGGTCTTCCAAGTGGAGAAAAGGATCTTCACTTGAAATACATGGAAGTGAAAATTTATCAGGCCAATTATGTTAGGCTTTAATTCAAAGTCATCCCTGGCCATGGGGACCCAAATTTATCCTATGGTCTCTGTAGCAGCGGGATTCTGATAATAGCTAAGAGACCTAGGCTCCTCCTGTTCGGGAGGGTTCTGCATTTCCTCCAATGCTTCTCGAATGGGTTCAATTTGCTCATTATACATTTCCATTTGGGCTTAGAGGTGGGTTATGGGATCTAAGGCTCCACCACTTGGTGGGTTCTGAGGGCGGTTTCCTCCCTCAGGATTTGGGGGTGGGCGTGCAGCCATGTTTGTGGAGGAGGAGGGGGATTCGGCTTCTTTTCTAAAATTATCAGGCAACTCACGCAGTTCAGGGTTTTGTGACCTCCTCCTAAACATGCACTACCACAGGAAGAATTAGGGAAATAAGAAGGGAAAAGAGATGAGAGAAATGACGTCGTAAGGGTACACTTGATGACAAATAAATTCAATCAAATTCCTAACCTCTATAGGGTGCCCTTAGACCTAAAGATCTAAGTTTCCTACTATCACGAACTACGGAACCGAATGCGAGCACCGCGGAACCACTGGGCCAGATTGAAAGGCTGTTTGCCCTAGTCTTAGACACCCGATAGCATGCGGGAACCCTCACCAGCACATAGGAGCTACACGCAGGTAGTTAGACCTCCAATCCATAATAAGGGTTAAGTTACTACCAATTTTAGTTAGAGGCTTAGGATCAAATGCTTTTCGAATGTGAAGGGCGTTGTTTACGGGTAATGCCCAAGTGATTGATTTTTCAAGTGTGTAAAATAAGCATGCAATGGGGAAATCTCCCTGAATTGAAGTTTTTTTAATTGGTGAATGGTTTCTAGAGTTCAGCCTTAAGTAGTATGGATTTTAGGATTTCGCTGAAATACCAATTCAACCAATCTCCAGGTTTTGCAAGAATACAAGTTTTCTTCTAAGCCCAACAAACCCTTCTTCAATGTCAATTGGTTAATGCATGCTAAAATGCAATGGGCTTTCCTAAATGGAGATTTCTATGTGTGGATGCACGAATCAATTCTAGATTAGTGTGAAGGGGAGACAAAGTACTTCATTTCAAGTGCTCCCAATAACCAAAAATGAGTTTCACAAAAGGCTCAAGCAAAAGATAAAGAAAATCAAATTGTTGGGGTTGAAGTATTCGGGGTAGAATCTTAGGCACGTTGAAAAGTCGTGGTGGGGTTGGAATCAACTCAATTCCAAGTCTCCCCACCAAAAAGGTGATCCTGAATTGCAGGTAAATGAGGCAAAGAGGGGTGGCAATCAATCTTTTTATTTGCCTCAAGGAATACTTCACATGGCGAAAAATTCAAGAATCAAGATTCTTGGATTTTCGCTATACGAAATAAGGCGGGAAATCACGGGACGGTGGGAGTAAGGACAAACAATCAAACAAGTGAATTTTAATCCACTTCCCCCAAGAGATCTAAAGAAGTTTTTCTAGTATTTTTTTAGTTTTTAGTTTTTTTTTTTCTATTAAGGTTACAAGTTAACATAGGTTGCTAAGGAAGAAAGACCTACTTGTTCGGCCACGTGTGCGAAGCTCTAGTGTGTTGTCAGCATCTTCATGCTCTTGTTCCAGCCTTGGATCTGCCCACGTTTCCGACTTTGCCTGCCTGCCTTCTCCCTGCAACAGGTGCACCTGCAGAGCAACAAACAAAAACACCAGTGAAGAGAGAAGAGAAAAATGAAATGAAAGGAATGGAATAGAAACATACTTGAATACGCACTTCCCTGGCAACAGCACCAGAAAAGATGTTGGTCCGACCCAGTTAGGTGTGTTAATATGGTAATTTTATTGTTGAAGTGTGTATAGTGGTTAACCGAAATCGATCCTAACCATCTCTTTACAAAATATTTTTTTACCTGGCCTATTTGATTTTATCTTGGTCACTTTTAGGCCCAGGGTCGAACTCAGGGAAGTGGGGTTACAAGTCAAGTTTCTACACCTTTCCTATAATGAATCTCTTCCGTTCATTTATTGTGTTTTTGGTGTTTTTTCTATTTAAGATTTTTTCTGATAAACTTGGTCCTTGAGGCACACACTCAAAATTAGGTTCTTGGCTTTGAGCCAAATCAAGGTTCCAAAATGGGTTTTGCTATTCTCAAGATGGAGTACCTGCAAGTCAGGGATTATCTTTTCTCTTTTATATATTTTTTTATCTTTTTATTGGAAGGAAAGAGAAGCATAAGTAAAGTAACTATAGTATACATATATGTATAAAGGGGTGGGTGTGGAGGTGGAGATGGAGTGTAGCACGGTGTCGAGTCGGTCGTCGTCTAGAAAGACACAACCAACAGGACGAGGTGCTGCGTGGAGTGTAAGGTGGATTGATGGAAGATGAGTGTGCCACACTTTTTGTATGCGTGTATCAGGGAATATCAACAACTGGTGTAGATATTCCCGTGATACAACGTATGGTAAATAATGTGAAAAATATATATATATATATGTACATATGTAAATATATATGTATAAATGTATATATAGAAGTATATATATATATGTATGTAACTATATGTATAGATAGATATATGTATAGATATATATATATCTATGTACGTATATATATGTATATAATACTATATAGATGTATATATATATATGTGTTCGTATATAGTAATATATGTATATATAGATATATGTAGATAGATATGTATATATATATATGTATATATAGTTATATAGGTATATATGTATATATGTATGTATATTTGTATGTATATATATATATGTATAAGTAGGTGTGCATATATGTATATATGTATCTGTACTTATATTTAGTTATATAGGTAAAAATATATATATATATAGATATATGTATATATATATATGTGTATATAAGTATATGTAGATATGTAAATATATATGTATATATATATTTATATAGGTATATAGATATATATATATATGTTTGTATACTAATAATTAAGTATTTAGATACTACTATACATATAGATATAAGTATATATATATGTATATAAATATATATAGATATTGTTACTACCCGATTCCCGAATCCCTACAGGACACGAGAATTGGACCGATTCGACTGATCCCAAGACCCAGTCGTCTAATGAGAAAGTAACCAAAAGAGTTGTAAAATAAACCACATTCACCATGCATATAACTAGCAGTAACAACATTACAGCAGTAAAGTAAAGAACTACTACAGTACACACCACCACAACAGTAGAGAATTAAACAGGTGCATAAACATGATGCTTAGAATAAAAGAGTACAATGGTAACAGAAAATAGTCACTACAACAGAAGAAAAGGTACAGTAGGTACTACACAAGTAAAACTAGTGGGCTCTACTAGGCCCAGCACCCTCTGCAGCCGCCGGCTCTTACTGCTCAACACCTGATCCTGAAAAGGTGACAAAGGTAACACGTCAGCGAAATGTTGAGTAGAGTGGCAACTAAAAGCTAAGAAAGACAGTAAGGTGGACAAGTAGATATTATTTTTAATTTTTTTCTTTATTCTTCCATTTACTCATTCTTGAATTATTCCTCAGATCCTTCTCTTGATCTCGAATGTTCCTCATGGGAACAATCTTGATTGTAGTCTTTTCTGAAAAGTAGAAGTAGCACGTGGTGCTCTCCTATCCGGGAGAGTCCCCCATGGTGGTCCTACCCCCAGTCAACCACCCCAAGGTCGTTGACGGATGTAACGGTGACTACGGCACACGCGATAAAAGCACAGGTAGCTACCCCGCACTAGCACACGGTCAGTCGTTTCCATTAACGGGTGCGCCCCAAATCACAGCACAGAACCAGTATAAATCAGAGCCCTCTCAGTA
The DNA here is from genome assembly GCA_037157565.1 of Thalassia testudinum. Lineage (NCBI taxonomy): Eukaryota > Viridiplantae > Streptophyta > Magnoliopsida > Alismatales > Hydrocharitaceae > Thalassia > Thalassia testudinum. The sequence continues at coordinate 68,061,994 of JAZHRO010000014.1, forward strand.
ACAGGGTTCCAACCCCTCCACAGTAACCAAATAAGGGTCTTGCCCCTTCACAGTCCGCACACCCTCGCCTGACAACCTGGTTTGCCCAGTGGGCCTAACAAGCTGGTGTAGGAAGGCTAGCAGAACCCCGGGGCCCGTGGGGTGGCTAGTGCTCTCCCTATACTAGTAGCTCTCCCTGGTACTGTGTACGCGAAGGCCAAAAGTTGGTACAAAGTGGCCAGACCTAACCCTGAGTCCCTGGGGCGGCTAGCTCCGCTCTGCACTAAACAGGGTGGGGGGACAGTCACTCTCCTTGGTACTCTGTACTCAAGGGCCAGCTCACTTCCCCAATTCTATTCCATTCACTTCTCAGGAGCTCTACTCCTAATTCCTCGTAGGGTTCATGCTCATATTTGTTTAACTAAGCCAATTTACGTTTCATCCTTTCAGCTTTATTTTCATATAGCCCATGTTCTCAACAGCTAATATTCATTCATAACAAGCAACAGTTATCCAATTACAGTCAATTTTCATTTTTCTTTCTACTTTTCCAAGACTACAATTTATATATTCATGACATTCATTTTGGTGTTTCTGTTCCTAGGATTCATGCCACACCCCAGGATATATCATTCAATATAGTTTTCCTATCCTAGGATTTATGCCATATCCTAGGATCTGTCATTCAATCTAGTTTTCCAGTCTTAGGATTCATGCCATACCCTAGGATATATCATTCATTCTAGATTTCCAGTCCTAGGATTCATGCCATACCTTAGAATCTATTAATTATCTCACAAGTGCATAATTTTTTGATAAATAATTAAAGGGAGCCACTCTACCTTCAAAATCAGGAGTACTGGGGTGTGATCGGTAGGTCTGCTCACCTCTGCAACCCCTAGAGCCGCAACGGAATGGGGTCTTAACACAACGATCAAACACAAGGAACTACTCAGAACAGGATACAAATACTATAAACAAGTAGAGGAACAAATTTTGAGAAGAACGAAATTTGACACACGGAAAACAGACTTCGAATGGACCCTAAATGGGTTAAAAATGACAAGTCTGCCCCAAATTAGACGTCTGGAACATCTTCCAGACGTCTTAAATGATGGTTCAGGTCATACCTTGTTTTTGCACGGTTCTTCAGACGTCCAGAATCCCACTGAACCATCTGGACTTAGTTCCAGACATCCGACTGTCACTCCGGACGTCTGGAGACCCTCTCTACTGTCTGGTGCTGTGCCCAGACGACCGATCTGTGTGGGAGGGCGTTCCCTTGCGCCTTCCCGAACTAAACCTACACGCGTATGCAACTATCTTCAACACAAAAATGAGGCTGAACCCTTCGGCAGAAGAGCGTGCATGGCCGGACACGCGAAAGGAAGAAGAAATGGAAATATCGTACCTTACAAACGTCTGGATCTTCCTGCAAACGTCTGATTCTAGGAAATTTTCCCAGAATCAGGACCTCCTCACCCTCCACCTGCTGTGCACGGCCGTGCCGCACCGCGCTCGCCTGCTGCCTGAGCTGCAGCAGCACCTCCCCAGCACCACGGTCCCACTGCGCGCCCGTCGGCCGGCCCTGGCTGCTCCGGTGAGCTCGCACTCCCGCAGTCTAACTCTTCTCCCTCTTGCTGCAACTCCTCCTCCCCACGCACACACGACAGCAACTGCTGCACTCGCCCTCTCACTCTCACGCTAACAGGAAGAAGAAGATGGTGGAGTGATGGTGAGGGGGAGGAGAGGGGGAGGTATTTGAAGGCGCCGTGGGGAGAGAGAGAGAGGAAGAATGCTGCACCTGCAGGACGGGGAGGAAAGAGAGAGAAGAAAAGAGGGTGGCAGTTCAGTCTGCGCGTGCATACACGCAGACACGAATTCGTACGCCAAAAAAATTAATTTTCAGACATCTGGGAAGGCTTCCAGACGTCTGACTAGACGTCTGGACCAACTCCCAAATGTCTTAAAAGATGTTTGATGCCAGGGTCTCAATAGATATAAATATATATATGTATATATATATATAAGTATCTAATAGTGTATAGGTGTGTGTGTATGAGAGTGTGAGTGTGTGTGTGTAACTGCTAGCGAAGAGATAGGGAGAGAGAGAGAGGGGCTTCCTGCTGGAGTCAACGGGGCGTTTAAGTCGTCCGCGCACAGTAGAATGTCATCTGATGCTGCAAGTGCACGAACAAGCGCGTATGCGCACCCTGAGAGGGAGTGAGTGCTAGGTGGACCACAGTGCACAGCACAACGCGGAGAGCTGGAGCGGGCGCACGCAGACGTATGCGGGCGATGAGGGCGGGTGTAGGCAGGTACGGGAGATGCAGGCGCATGCAGATGCGCAGGCGGGTGCTGGAGCGGGTGCAAGGCTGGACGCGGGAGCGGGCAGTGGCCGGTAGCGATGCACCATGTGACCGGATAAGTGAGAAACTTACCGGTCACCCCACTGTAGCCACAGTGTTCCGCAGAAACACGTGAACAGTGGCTACAGTGGCCAGGCGAGCTGCGCAACCTGGTGATGTTGGTGTTGTGAGTGCGGATGGCTCGGCACGTGCGCGGAAGAGTGGCTCCGGCTGCTGGCTTGCGGGCGAGACTTCGTGACAGAGCACGCAGAGAGGGTTGGGTCACGAGCGAAGGAGCGCGATAGGGCATGCGGTGGTGTGCTGGTGTCGGCTGGCGGTCGCGGTGAAGCTTGGCCGGCCGCTGCAGCTGCGTGCAGTGGCCGGTTGCGAGTAGAAAGGCAAGTGCAGTGTGAAGAAGCGGGCGGCGATGGTGCCTGCAGGCACGTGCTGGAGGCAAGGGTGGCCTGTTGCTGTTGCTGTGGGGCTTGGCCGGTTGCTACAGGGGCATGCGGTGGCCGGTTGAGCTCCAAATTCTTGAAGCTTTGGTGTAATGGTGGAAATGGCGTGGAAAGCAAAACAAGGAAGAGAAGACCACCACGCCCACCGGCTCCTTGATGAGCTGGGCGGTGGTGCTTTCACGGTGGTGGGTGTGCACCATAGTGATGGTCTCCTACCCGCAGAGTGGCTCCTCAGAGGAGGAGGTCCTGCGTGTGGAGGGAGAGGTGGAGGGGAAGGTGGCCCGGAAGAAGCTGTTGTTGGATTTTTTGTGTGGAGGACTCGGCTCTCCTTGCAAGAAGGCAGCCATGCCCTTATAAAAGGAAGAAAGAGGCATGCACAGCCTTGCCCTTGTTGTGCATGGCTCAGCAAGGTCAGCAAGGAGATCATGTGCATGCGGTTGCAGGGCTGGCAAGGAGAAAGGGAGCAGGACATGGCGCGAAGAAGAAAAGGTTGTCCCATGCAGCCGCAGGAAGAGTTTCAAAAATCAAAAAGAAAAAAAAAATGAAGATGGAAATTTTGCGAAACAGCACTTAAGGGAAACGTGAATTGCAAGGCCATTTTATTCGCTCTCCTCCCCTCTCAATTGAATGCATGCATGCATGTATTCTCACAAATGCGACTATGGAAACCTAATATGCACTCGTAATGCTAGGAAATAGCACAAGACGACACAATTGCAGGTGTATTTTTGTGGTGCAATCACCAGCCCACCGGTCGCTCACCCGCAGCCGTTCTTCTTCGTGCTCGATCCATGGGCGTGGCATGAGAGCCGTCTGATAGAAGATCGGACGGTTGAGGTCTTCGCCCAGGCATGCTCGGATTGTGCCTTGAGTGTGCATGCACGTAGCCATTGTCGTCCGGCGTGTGCGTGCGGCTGGCTGATCAGCGCCTGAGGGCGCGCCACGTCGCGCTATCGCGGCCGCCCGCTACTGATCGAGTGGCCCAATTTTTCCTGAGCGCGAAGTCGTCTTCTCATTTCAGCACCGCGCGGCTCAAAGCCATGTTGTGTGGGTGCGGCCGTGCACTTCAACCACTGCGCTACACCCGCTGCTTTATCATGACGACCACGGGCATGCGTGCAGTTTACAACCATCCGATCAGAGATCGATGGCTGAGATATGCTCTCCTGGTGAAGGTGGAAGTGGGCATGCGGTGAGCAGGCACCACGTGGTGCATCATGGGTCGTTCATCATCAGATCAAAGGTCAGAACTTCTTGGGCCCATTGTGGGAGCTCTGCATGTCAGATTTGGCCGATTTTGTGTCCGTTGGGCTCCGTTAGTCGTTCTAAATCCATTCGTGGGATCCGATTGCTCATCTGAGGCATGCTTTGGAAAGTGCTCATATAAATGGCTATTAATACTATTTTATAAGCAATCTTGGCATATGATGCATGCAATGCTCCCATTCTACTTATGTTGTGACTTTTATTCTTAAGATGGGCCCTATTTAATAGAATTATCACCCCGAGATGCAGTGCTATCATACTCGCATGCTTACTCGCTAGTCCATAGCAAGGTTTATTCTATCCTTTATTTTCTGTCAGAATTTTAGAAGTAATTACTTAGTCACTTCGTCAATTGTCAGTAGGAAGAAATATACTAAGATCTTAATCCACAAAGACTAAGCAGCTACTGGGTGTCTACCAAAATACGAATCGCCTGAATCCTTGCTTTAATGTATGTAAATATACATATGTATATATATATATTTTAGAATTTTGTTGGAATTCAGAGTGGGTTGGTAACTTTTTACAGCTACCCAACCCACTCAAAACTCGATCAAAGCCCAAAGTGCTAAGCATCTTAGTGTGAAGATTGTGATATACTCACGCAACGGTAATTCAGACAGACTTCGGGTTTCTACACTCCTAGGTTACCAGAAGAGGAAGTATTTTGCCTGAAGGTGTATTTGTTCTATTGGTAGCTTTCTCCCTATGTTTGTTTTAATTGGGGTCAACGCGAAGATTTTTCCAATGTATATCTCCCTGTCTTGTACTACTTCCCTGCTTCTTCCTTAAGTGTTTTGGTTCTTTTTCTGCAATTATTGAGCTGGGCTCTGGACAACCGAACAATGGGCTATTAACTACGATCACCTGCCAGCCATACTCGTGCGGTGAAGTGTGGTTTATTTTGTTTTCTTTTCTTCTCCCCTTTTTTTTCTTTGTAGGTGGCTTCCCTGATCTCAAATGTACCTTGAGGCAATGAAGAAGAAGTGGTCCCGCGGTTGGGCTCTAGACAACCTACCAATGGGCTGTTACCCACGACAACTTGCCAGCCATACCACTCTACAAAGTTCATTAGCTACCCAATTGAGGAGTGAGTCTGTGCAAGAATGTGTGCAGATGCTTAGACTCAAAGTTCTTCTGAGTTAGAGGGTGAGTTGATAAGTCGTATACTTATCACCTTATTTAGTAGGTGGATTAGAGTAGCTTAAGGTTGCAATGATTCAAAGCTAAATCCATATTTTAATGGACACCAGGGCTGATAAGACTGAAGGCCTGAAAAGTCTAAGTGCTCAAGTTCTTTCTGTATTATTTCCCACTATTGACAAGTTTCTAATACCTAAGTTTCTTCCTAAATTCATTCATTTGTTTTTTTTTAATTTATTTATTCATTTATTCAAACTGATTAAATGAGCTCAGAATCGTGCCATTTACCACCCCCCCATGCTTAAGTTGGACAATGTCCTCGTTGCCAAATACATGGATGCAACAGGGGTTAAAAAGATATTACCAGAGTGACATACAATACCAGATTAGTCTGAATCCTTTGGGTTTCCTCCCTGGAAGCTCTGAGTTTAATACCCCCAGCTGGGCGATGCTTCGTGTCATCCCTCAGTGAGGGTGACACTCTCCTTTAGGGGAACTTGGGCTAAGAAGTGTTTCAACCTTTGACCATTAACTATAAAAGTGTGCCTAGTGTTTGGATCAGCGATTTCCACCACCCCATTAGAGTAAGGCTTACCACTAGAAACAGTCCTGTCCATTTGGGCCTGAGTTTCCCCAGAAAGAGTTTTAGGCGGGCGTCGAACAACCAGACTTGCTGGTTAGGCTCAAAGGTCTTTCTATGGATGAGTTGGTAGTGGACGGCTTTCATTTTCTCCTTATACAGTCGACTATTCTCAAAAGCGTCCCAATGAATTTCTTCGAGCTCAGATAATTGGAGCATCCTCTACGCACCGGCTAACTGGGAATCCTTGTTACATTGCTTGACATCCTAGTAAGCTCGGTGTTCCAATTCAACAGGAAGATGGCAGGCTTTGCCAAAGACCAGGTGATAAAGCGACATGCCTACCGGGGTCATGAAAGCGATCCTACATGCCCACAGGGCATCATCTAGTCGTGTGGACTAGTCTTTCCTATCAGGTCACACAGTCTTTTGTAAAATGTTCTTGATTTGTCTATTGGAGACCTCGGTCTACCCATTTGTTTGCGGATGATACGGGGTAGCAATGCGGTGGTTAACCCCATATTTTCTAAGTAGGGTCACGAAATTAGGAGTGGATAAAATGACTTCCAACATCACTGATCATGGCCTTTGGTATTCCAAACTGGGAAAAGATGTTCTACATAACAAAGTCCATGACAGTCCTGTGATCGCATCGGCGGGTGGCGACAGCTTCAATCCATTTAGAAACATAGTCTACCTAGACTAGGATGTACTCAATGCCGTTGGATGGTGGAATGGGGCCCATAAAATCGATACCCCAAACGTCGAAGATTTCGACAATCAAAATGGGCTGGAGGGGCATCGTATCTTTCCTGGTCATGGTCCCCAGCGTTTGGTAGCATGAGCAAGTCTTGGCGAAGTTGTGTGCATCCTCAAGTAGGGAAAACCAGTAGAATCTGGACTGTAGAACATTTGCAGCCATTTTCTTTCTAGAGAAGTGGCCACCACAAGCCTGGTCATGACAGAAGGAAAGCACACTCTGAACTTCATTCTCGGGGATACAACTCCTAATGATCTGGTAGGCACAGAGGCGAAACAGCATGGGATCATCCCAGAAATAGTGCTTGGCCTCAACCAAGAATCTATCCTGTTGCTGTCTGGACCGGCTGTGTGGGGTTTGTCCTACAACTAGGTAGTTGACATAGTAAGCATACCAAGGCAATCTCTTGTCTTGCACAGCCAGAATATGTGCGTCAGATAGAGGTAGGGAGGGTCCAATGTGGTCTAGATGAAGTCTAGACAAGTGGTCAGCCACCACATTGTTCGATCCAGCCTTGTCGCGGATTTCTAGGTCAAATTCCTGCAAGAGCAGGATCCATTTGATGAGCCTAGGCTTTGTGTCCTTCTTGGCCAACAGGTGCCGGATGGCTGAATGGTCAGTATAGATGGTCACGTGGGATCCCAGCAAGTACGATCGAAACTTCTCAAGTCCAAAGACTACAGTGAGCAACTCTTTCTCTATGACCATATAATTTCGTTGGGCCTCATCCAACGTTTTGCTCGCGTAGTAGATCACCATGGGCTTCTTGTCTTGTCTTTGTCCCGAGACAGTGCCTATGGCAAAATCTAATGCATCACACATAATCTCAAAGTCCTGGGACCAATCCGGGGGTTGAAGTATAGGTGCTGTGGAGACTAAGTCCTAGAGGGTGTGATAAGCCTGGATGCAATCAGAAGACATGTGGAATATGGCATCGTTGGCTAGGAGGTCGGTTAAGCGTTTGGAAAGCTTGGAAAAGTCTTTAATGAACCTTCGGTAGAAGCCAACGTGTCCCAGAAATGAGCGAATTTGTCGGATCGAGCTAGGTGGAGGAAGTTTGGAAATCAAATCAACCTTAGCCCGATCTACCTCGTTGCCCCTACACGATACGATGTGACTGAGGACAATTCCTTCTTCAACCAAAAAATTGCTCTTTTCCCAACTTAACACCAGATTAACCTCGATACATCATTTCAAGATTTTCTCCAAGTTGGTCAAACAATGGTCGAATGAATTCCCAAATACAGAGAAATCATCCATAAAGACCTCTAGGTATTCACCCACCAATTCTGAAAAAATGGCTAGCAAGCAACGTTGTAATGTAGCAGGTGCGTTACATAGCTCGAACAGCATTCGACGGAATGCAAATGTGTCATACAGGCAAGTGAATGTGGTCTCTTCTTGATCTTCCAAAGCAATTGCGACTTGGTTATATCCTGAATATCCATCCAGGAAGCAAAAATACTTTTGCCCTGCCAATCTTTCAAGGATTTGGTTAATGAATGGCAAGGGGAAATGATCCTTCTTAGTGGCTTCATTGAGCTTCCTATAATCAATACACACCCGCCATGCAGTGGTGGTGCGGCTGGGGATGGATTCACCATGATCATTGGTGACAACGGTGAGCCCAGCTTTCTTTGGCACCACTTGAGTGGGGCTCACCCATGGGCTATCAGAGATAGGATAGATGATGTCGGCATCAAGCCACTTGATAATTTTTTCTTAACGACTTCCCGCATGTTAGGGTTTAGACATCTCTGCATCTGGCGGGAGGGTCGTGCCCCATCTTCCAGGTCCACGGGTAGTGACGGTGACGGGTCAGAATAGTCATTACGGGTTTGGTGGCCTAAGATAGAACTAAGGGTGATGCGTTCCTCGACCAGAGTTTCTACGGGATCATGTTCCTCAACACAATCGCAATCAAAAGACTTTGTCACCCGGAAGATATCCAATTGCATTTTCCTGTCTCCGAAGGCGATTTCCATACATCCCGTGTCACAATAAATGTTTTCCATAGCCTTATTTAAGAAAGGTCTGCCTAAGATTGTGGGTGTGTTCTGTAATTTTTTAGGAACTTCCATGTCGAGCACCAAGAAGTCGACCAGGAAATAGAAGTCCTTGACCCGTACGATTACATCCTCGACAACCCCCTTCGGGTTTTCACTGATCTATCAACCAGCTGGATGGTGACAGGTGTGGCTGTCAACTTTCCGAAACCAAATTGGTGGTACAGGGTTGTCGGAATCAGATTGATAGAAGCACCTAAGTCCAGGAGCGCTCTATCAAATGTCATGTCCCCGATATTGCAGGAAATCAAGGGTGCTCCTAGGTCAGTTCGCTTGAGCGGAAGGTTGCTTGATATTACGGAACTTGCTTGTTCTGAGAGCACAACCTTCCTAGGTGCTTGAGGTCTTGGCTTAAGTTTGGGTGTACAGGCATCCTTTAAAAGCTTGGCGTAAGCTGGGATGTGCTTAATGGCTTCGAGGAGCATAATATTAATCTGTACCTGCTTAAAGATCTCCAAAAGCTCCTCTGTTTCCACAAAATTCTTCATTTTCTTGATTGTTTCCAAGGCCTCAAGGTAGGGTGTCTGAATGTGGATCGGATCCATTTCTGGGTCCTTGGATTTTTCTGGTGCCTCTTCTAAGTCCAGTATTTCTACGGGTGAAGTTTCGGGGAGAGTCAGCCATTTGGGATCCTGGGTTTTGGTGCCGCTTCTCAAGGTCATTGCATTCATAGAGGCATTCGGACCATGGGTTGATCCTTGAGAAGACGAGGACGAACAAGCACAAAACCCAAGAGGTGTTTGTAGGGCTGGTTGGACCATGTGAGCCTGCCCGGGATTCCCTTGGAACCCTTGTGAATTGGGGCCTCTGTTAATTATGTTTCGTGGGTTCGGTTGTTGCTGGGAAGGTAGGGATCCATGTTGTTTACAGTCCAAGAGTTGGCTTAACTGTCCCTTTATCAAGGCCATTTCCTCCTGATGTTTCTAGTTCATGTTCGCCATCATCTTTATTAAGGTGTCCATTTGGTTTTGTGTGGAGGGGCCGCCCTTTTTTGATTATATGGGGGTCTAACTAGTGGTCCTTGCTGATAGGGGGCAAGTGTGGCTGCTGGTTTGGCTTGGGCTAGTTTTGGAATTGCGGTGGTTTCTGGTTTGTCCAACCAAAGTTGGGGTGGTTACGCCAGCTAGTGTTGTAAGTGTTGGAGAAAGGGTCAGGTTTAGCATAACCTTGGACAGCTTGCACATCTTCAAGGATAGCCGATGTTGATGGAGAGGGAAGAGAGTAATCAAGGGTTGAGGTAGCAAAGGTCCCTCCCTGGAATGTGGTCAGGGGTTGTTCCAGGTTCAGTTGGGTTAAGGGCTAGACCAGGTTAACATTATGTGCTCCCTTTGCTAGGGAGAAGGTCTGTAACGGGTTCCTAGGTTGGTTTAGTAGCTCATCAATCTTTGTCCACCAATTCCACTCGATCCAGTTTCTTGGCAATGATGTCCATGTCAACCATTCCAGAATTTGCTTGTACCTCATAAATCCCACCACGGGGTTGATTGGACCTGATAAACTTTGTCATGGAGGCATTGTTGAGCGAATTTTTGCTCATGGACTCAAAGAGCTCAAACGCGCTCTCCTAGTCCTTATTCAGGAAGTTCCCCCTGCATGAGGCATCGACGAAGTTCCGTAGGTTGCTGTCCAGACCGTGGTAGAAAATCTGGGCCAATTGCCACCTTGGTACTTCGTGGTGTGGGCATTTCCTCAAAAATTCATTAAATCTTTCCCACGCCTCATGGAACTATTCCCCACCTTGGAGTATAAAGGTAGTAATAGCTCTTCCGAGGGCATTGGTCTTTCCTATGGGGAAGAATTTCCCTAGAAATGCATGCCTCAGTTCTTCCCAGGTGGTGATGGGTCTACCTAGGGTTCTAAGCCAGTGAGAGGCCTTATCTCTTAACGAGAAGGGAAACATCTTAATTAGAACAATGTCAAGGCTAATATTCCTAGGTTTCACAATTCGTGCTATGCGGTCGAGATCCTCTAGGTGCTGGAAGGGGTCCTCATTTGAGCTTCCATGGAAGTGGCTCTGCATTAGACCTAAGACAATTGGTTTTACCTCAAAATCATCTCCCCCTTCGAGGATCCTAAGGTGTGGCTCGACTCTAATTGTGGAAGGATTATAGAAATCATGGAGGGGCCTCGGTTGATCCTGAAATGGTGGTACATCGAGTGGTGGTTGAACTTGTGGGCCTTGGAAAGGTGGTGGTTGTTACCCTTGTGGGTTCTGTAACTGGTGTATGGCTTGCATAATGGTGTGGATCTATTGTTGCTGAAGCCGGTGGTTTGCATTAATTTGTGCTTGGATGATGGCCATTGTGTCTGGTGGGGGTTGATCCCCAGCCTCATCTACCCTCGGTTCAGCCGTGTTTCTAACAGAATCACGTCGCCTAGATTCCTGTCCCAAAACAAACAACTTGGGATGTAGTGAGCATCTCCCGTGCATACACTAGAGAAGAACAAGAGGGGATGCGGAGAGCGACAGATGCGAGAAATGTGTTCAATCAATCAAGCAAGACTAGTCCTTATGGTGTACTCCTCAGGAGACCTAGAAATCTCAAAAAGGGTGATTAAGTCTGTGAGCATTAGACTCCCCTTCCCAAGGCTAATCTAGCCAGGTTGATTACGAGGAGAATGCAGGGAAGGCTCCTCCTTTGTCTTATGCCACCGGTTTCGTAGACCCCACAACTGCGGTCGTTTGACACTACTCCACAGCCTAGTCACCAGATTCTACCAAGGGAATGAAAGCCAAGTGCCCAGCGAAGAAAACCTCGCCTTTCGAGACTTAACTCAGTCCTGCCTAGGGCACGTCTACTCAGTTTTAAAAGGGCTAGGTTAGTGCTAGGGCTAGGGTTTTGTGATGAGCCGTTGATTGGGGTGGTGCCTCTTAATTTTCCACTTTCAGAGTGTGTGCTTCTATCAAAGCATAGTTTTCAAGCAAGGATTTTTTCAAGATGTGGTGACTTTTAGTGTTTCATCCTTACTTTAGTGTCTCCTAGGATTGACATGTCTTAATGTTTTCAGACAAGTTTCAGTGGGCACGTCAAGTTTTGCACACAATTTGGTGAAAGTAGATTTCCTTTTATTTGTAGAGGCTCTAAAAACCTAATGTACTCAACCTAATGATCATGCAGCTTCTATTAGATGAGTCATTTTTAGGGTTAAGTGGTGCAGCCCAAGTCAATCCATGGTGGCTTCGCAAACACCACTCAGAAAGAGAAAAGAACACTCCAAGAATTTATTCAGAATGTTAGAGTGTACATTTTTTTGTTGGATGATGTGTTAAGGATGTGGGTCAAGTAATCATACACCACACCATTTTTTTTCAATTTTTACAATTTTTTTTAGTTTTTCACGCAAGCAAACAGTCATGAGTGAAGAATTACTCACTACCGATCCTTGTTGTGCCTACTCCCTTGTAACCGTCATGGGATGCGTTGCTTCATCGTCCAAGCGCCGAATTCCTGCAACCATCAATTAAAAAGGAGACAAGGCATTAGACGATGTGAGAATGGATGTGGAATGGAAGTGACAAAACAAATCTGTTGCCTCCCGGGCAACGGCGCCAAAAACTGACGTGCTTCCATGCGTGTGTGTTAAGAAGTGTCGTTATAGTTCGCACTTGCAATGCCGATTTTAAAGTAAAGAAACGGATGTGAGTCCGAGTGTCGGTCTCAAGGTGGCGTGAAAACCAGATTTTTCTTGTCACTTATTGTCATGAAAATCGTGGAGTTTTGCTTGCAAAAAGGTGCGGGTGAAAAGCGAGAGAGAGAGAGAGCGATTAGGGTTAGGATTGTTTCATTCTTAAGATGCAACTTGAATAGGAAATAGAGTAGGCAACTGAATGGAAAACAACTTCATTAATCGTGCAGCTTTAGTTCATAAATTACAACAAAAGATACATGCTTAAACATAAGTAAAGTAAAGCTTAAAAGATCGGAGGGAAGAGAGAGAGAGGGAGGGCGGCGAGACAGCCACGGTGGTGGAGAAGGCTCCATCGGCGGCTCGTCGTCTCCGACGATTACAAGAGGGCCTAAAACTAGCTAAGACAGGGGTAGAGTAGTTGCAAGGGGAGTGAATGCCTTGATTGGGTGGTTGGAAGGGGTTTAAATGAAGGGCGTTCAAAATGAAGAAGGGGTTTTAGCGATGTCTGGGACGTCGCTAAAACCCTTCCAAAAACGTCGGTGAAGCCCCCAGCCTGCCGGTCACTCGCCCGTAGTCGTTCTTCTTCACGCTCGATCCGTGGGTGTGGCATGAGAGCCGTCCAATCGAAGATCGAACGACTAAGGTCTTCGCCTGGGAACGCTCGGATCGCGCCTTGAGAGCACGCGCGCGAGGGCGTTATCATTCGGCGAGTGCGCATACGTGGTTGATCAGCGCCTGAGGGCACGCCGCATGGCGCTATCTCGGCTGCCCGCTGCTGATCGGGCAGCCCAATTTTTCCCGAGCGCAAAGTCGTCTTCTGATTTCAGCACTGCACGGCTTGAACCCGCATCGCGTGGGCGCGGGCATGTGCTTCAACCGCTGCGCTACGCACGCTGCTTTGTCGTGGAGATTACGGCCGTGCACGTGGTTCTTAGCCATCTGATCAGAGATCGACGGCTGAGATCTACTCTCCAGGTGAAGGTGGAAGCCGGCACGCGATGAGTGGGTGCCACGTGGTGCATCGTGGGTCATTGATCATCAGATCAACGGTCAAAACTTCTTAGGCCCATTGTGGGAGCTCCGGATGTCGGATTTGGGTGATTTTGAGTCCGTTGGACTCCGTTCGTCATTCTGAATCCATCCGTGCGGCCTGATTGCTCATCTGAGGCCATCTTTGAGAAGTGCTCATGCAAATGGCCATTAATACTATTTTTTAAGCAATCTTGGCATATAATGCACGCAATGCTCCCATTCTACTTATGTTGTTCCTTTTATTCTTAAGATGTGCCCTATTTAATAGAATTATCCCCGTAGATGCAGTGTTATCATTATTCCAGAACTCGTCTCAGACAAGGTTGCTTTAACCATGATCTATCTTCTTTGGCTGGACCCTACCTAGCTGATGGTATTAAACTCAGCATTTGTATAATCTTACTCGGAATTGACCAGAGCATCGTGGAATACAAGTGATATTTTTCCATTCTACCCTTTTCTCATGCATTTTATTTTCAATGAGGACAATGCATAATCTAGTCATGGGGGGTGGATTCATTTTCGAATCATATTGTCAACTCTATGGAATCCTTGTAAATTTTCCTTATTTTTCCTTTTTATTTTAAAAAAATAGAATTAGAAAAAAAAACTTGGGCTTTAGAAAATTTCAACCTTAGGAAATAATACAGTAGGACCTGAACACTTAGACCCTTGAGGTGTTCGGGCTTAATCAACCTCGGGTGTCTACTAAAATGTCGACTTGATTCTCAATTCCTTCCCATTTCAATATTCATTTCTAATTGGTTAATAAGTTGGGGTGATAAGTACATGTCTTATGAGGCCAACCTCTAATTTGAGGGAAGTTATTGTCTAAGCATCTACACACTCTTCTCACTAACTCACTATTCAGCAATTTTAATGAAAATTGGGTAGCTAATGAACCTTCTTGTGTGGTATGGCTAGCAAGTTGTCTACGGCAATAGATCATCAGTCAGGTTTCCAGAACCCAGCCACATGGCCATTCTCTTTCTGTTGCCTTTAGTTAAATCTTAGATCAGGGAAGCTACCTACTTAAAAAGAAGAAAAAGAAATACCGAAAAAGAAAAAGAAACAAAAAGGAAGAGAAAAAAAATAACAATAAGCTACACTTCACCGCACGAGTATAGATGGTAAGTTGTCGGTGCTAACAACTCATCGATCGATTATCTAGAACCCAGCTCACGAAGTGCACATATAATTCCGAACACTTAAGAAGAAGCTGGGAAGTAGAATAAGCTAGGGAGATATACACTAGGTTTGCCCTTGTGTTGACCCAATAAAAATAAAAAGTAGGAAGAAAGCTACTGGTCGTATAGATACACCCTTAGACAGAATTCCTTTTCGCAGTCACCCAGCGGTGTAGAAACCCGAGGTCAGGTTTGACTGTCGATCTGTGAGTCTATCACATTTCACATAAAAAATGCTTAGCACTTAAAGTTCTTTTTAAGTCTTGGGTAGGTTGGGTAGCCATAGAAAGCTACCCCAAAACTCTAAACTCGAAAATCCAAAAACATTAGGAAAGAAGAAAAAGGAAAAAGATGCTTTTGCTCTTGAATAAGGTGAAGGCTTGGGCAGTCTGCATTTTGGCAGACATCCGGAAACTGTTGTGTCCCTATAGTTTAGGTCTTAGAAGAAATTTCCTAGTATTGAAAATTAACTATTGCCCAAGTAATTTGATCCTAATTCTATTTATAAGTACAATATAGTTTTGCTAGAGACTAGCAAAAGATAGGCATGGGGCGTATGATGTGCATACATTTAATTACCTAAAATGTCTATTTATGCATGTTCTTAGAGTCATAGAAGCCATGCATTATAAATATTGCATAACATGCATCATCATGCATTTCGGTCAAATTGTATAGTAATTTTCTCTTTTCGTGGTCAGGGTAGGGCAATATTTATTGGAGCCTCGGATTGAAAATCCAACCGTACGGATCTGATCAAGGAAATGATCAGAGTCCAACAACTTTGAGATTGCCCAAATCAGATTTCAATAGTATTACATGTAGTCCAAGGAAGATCAAAGGTTGAGGGACAAGGTGGTGTAAAATCCAAAGTTCAAACAACAAATTCGACCCCACAGATGGATTTAGATCGACTATGGTAGCCCAACACTGAAAAAATCGATCCAATATGACATCTTGCACCATCTACAAGTCAGAAAAGATGTACGGCTATGATGGCCACATGTGGTGCCATCATAGCCACCCAACACCTCCAGCCACCTCCTCCTTAGAAAAGGTCGCATGATCTAGACCATTGATCTCGATCCAATGGTCTTGAGCATGTGAGCCTTAAAATGTAACTGCAGCATAAACTCAACCGTAGCACGTTGGTTCAGAGGATGTCTGCAAAGATAGAGGCATGGGTTCAAACCCCGCCTCACCTTAAATTAGGTGAAGGAGTGGGCGTGACTAAATTTAGTCGTTGGATGCAGTGCAGACGGCTGATCGAGTGATGACACGACGCAACATCGAGCATTGGATGCACACGTGAGTGAAGACGTGCTATCTGGCGTGCATCAGAAGAAGAAGAGGTGCGTATGGTTTTTAAGCCGTCCGATCTCTTGATCGAATGATTGAGATCATGCCAATGTGGTACGCTTGCCTAACAAATGAAGATCCGGCATCGTCGACGTGCCTCGTTGTGGACGATTAAATCAGAGGCGAATGACAGAGATCAAGGTGTCGCTTTGAAGACATGGGGTCTTCAGCGACGTGCACATCCATCATTAAAGACCCTGCCATCACTTTCAAGCCTTCGAAAGACCTTTTTGCCCCCATGTATGCAACTATATAAGGGACCGTACACCCCCCTTTGTAAACCATCCCTTCCATTATCTCTCTCTCTTTAAGAGCTAAGAACTCAAGTTCTAAAGATCGCTCTAATGCTTCAAAGCTACGGGAAGCTTTGCTAGAGTTTAAAATAAAATTTTCCACCTTTCACCCCCTTCAAGGAACTCTCATCAGCCATTTTCTCGCTCCCATTCAGGAAGTGGATCCCCCAACGTCGACACCCTGCCTCACCCCGATTCTTCCCAATTTGCCCTCCATCCTCTGCCATTGCCCTTTTCCTTCTAAAAATTGTCTGTCCGACCCATCCAACAAGCAACCATCGAGTAGGATAACTTCTCACCCCCTTCTCCTTATCACTTTCTAGATTAGATTTCCCGCTTTCTAGTTGTAGTTGTAATGACATTACTTTTATTACAAAAGTTATTTCTCTCTCTCAATAGTTTTGTTGTTTATATTGAAAGTAGGGTAGCATCATTGTGAATGCCTCTTTTATAAAAACAATTACAAACAAATATAAATGTAGATTTAGAATAGATGTAGCCACCTCGTGTTCGGCTAGAGACTCATTCTGAGTTTCGGTAAAAGCTACCTAATTTATGGATTTTCTTGCGAAGTGCACTACAACGATAGGGTTTTCTAAACTCAAATCATTTCGCCAAGAAATTCCAACTTATCAGGGAGAAGGTTCTTCCCTTGGCTTTCACCTCAGGTTCCTTTGATGCTCCCCAACCATGGTCGTTTGACACTGCTCCCCTGGCAATACATCAGATTGAATTGTAAAAGCAGATTAGTTAAAAATAATCTCATTCTTGATGGGATCTAAAATATGGAATGTGTCTATGTGCATAAATACTCAAAAGCGAAATATTAGTAGTACAGAAAAATTTGCACAAACAATCAAACCACAAAGGATGCAAAATGTAAATTGGTTCCCCTCACTTGTGTACTCCACTACCTAAGTCTCCTGACTTAGGACTTTTAACTTGATTCCCTCAACCCTGATAGAATCAATTTACTAAATCGAGGTAATTATTGCATTACCTCAACCCAAGTACAAAAATGGGTATGTTACAACCCAATGAGCAACAAGCTCAAAATACAAATAAGAACTGGTGTAAGAAGGAAAGGTCTTACAACTAAGTTCCTAAGCCTCTCTACAAATGTAATTATAATATTACTGATTTGAGAGCCTCCTGAAGAAGTGAATATGAGAAAGAAAATCTCGTCGACACATTTGCAAAAGTGTGCAAAGATTGAGAGCAACAAATTGTATTCTTCTCTTGAATATGTGGTGAATATATGAAATGTAGAGCTCTAGAATTTTCTCTTATCTTTCTTGTATCTCTTGTGTGCAAACTAATGGTCCAAGGGTTTATTTATAGAGTTAAAACCTTAGTCGGTTATCTACTAGACGTTGGGGTTTAAATCCCAATGTTCATATAGCCAAAATTAATTTTCTAGCCGTTTAGCCTTGAGCCAATGGCTACCTGGTACCGGTACTAAAGTCTGCATACCGGTAGTCGTTCCTTCCAGATTTAGGTTTCAAACTCCTAACACAAGTCTATAACCCACTTGTACTGGTACTAATCATTAGTACTGATAGTCGTTACCTCCAGTACTGGTACTGATCATGAGTACCGATACTCACTGGGTACAAGTTTGTTTCTATGGAAAAACCCAAACCTGTAACTCACATGTACCGGTACTAAACTTTAGTACCAGTACTTGAGGGTTAACAAGTACCTTTTTTAAGTAATTTAATCAATTACATTCTTTGAAAATGATTGCAATATCAATCCTAATTTATCTATAATTATTTTTAAGATTTAAGTTATATTCCTTTGTTAAGAGGCATACATTCTATAAATAACAAAACCTAAACTAAAAAACTAAAGGTCGAAGATGATCTTCTTCACTTTGACTCATCCTTGTCATCTTGCCTCCTCCTTGTCATTATCTTCTCTTTCTCATCATCATGCCTCCATCACTTCCAGTTTACTTTGATCTTCACCAAAATCTGAAAGGCAGTTAGTTCCAAACATTAATCAATAATAAATTTGTTAACACCAAAACAAGATGTGGAACAAGGTTCCAACAGATCTAGGCCATGAAGAAGAGCAAGTCCAATCCTTAAGGCCAACATCTACTTGATTTTAGTCAGGCTTAGGTTTGAATGTGATCTGGAATGTAATGGACCCTTTTAATGGGTTGTGCCCATAAAGATTGATTAATATGCATGTGCATACACAACCAGGGTTTTCGAACAAGGTTTATTAATGATTTGTCTTTTAGGGTTCAACCTTGTTTAGTAGTTTTAGGGTTCAACATAAGGTGTATTCAATCAAGTTCAATTGGCACACCAGATTTTGAAAGCACAGGTGTGGATGTCTTCCTCTAAAATCAAAATAAGATGGAGTGCGTGGTATTGACCCTAAATGTTAACCCAAATGAGCAAGCTACTTCTTGAGTCATTTTTAGTTGAAGTGGTGTAGCCCAAATAACTCAAGCAATTGGCTTGATGCTCCTCTAAATTAGGCACACAAGTTGTTACCTAACATGATTTATTCTCGATTATGTGTTGATGAGTGTACCAGTTCCAAAGATCAGGTTACCGGTTGAGAATGAAAAATCAGGAGAGGTTGTCTACCTCTGTGGGATTTTTTAGAATTTTCCCTTTATATGGAGGGTGAGGTGGTTGGATGTGGCAACCAAACAACTAAACTAAGGCTAGGGTTTATGCAAGCTTGTAGGTTATTTAGGGTTTGTGTTATGTATGTGATGGAATGAAATCTTAGGGATGGGAGGTCTAGGGTAAATTTACAGATCCTTTAACACTTTACTCTAATCTACTGGTTTTGCTCGCCTCGAGAGAGTACCTGCAATCACAATAAGTATGGAGACATGTAAGGTAAACGATAAGTAAGGTGGAAAACACAGGAAATGAAAGAGCATCACCTCCCGGGCAATGGGGCAAAAATGATTAACATGAATTCTACGGAAAAAGATTCGGTTAAAACCCCTGTCGTTGCAGTTGCATAAAAATCCGTCAATCAGATAATTTTTCAGAAACTCAAAGTGAGTCTCAGGTCGAACACAGGGAGTCAAACGTTTGATCAAAAACCACATTGGAATTATTGTCATGAAAGAAGATTAGCTGTTTGAAATTAATATATGCTAGCTATTCTTCTTAAAGAATAATTAATAGAAGACAGAGATAGAATAATACAAGTAATTAAAAAATAGGGAGAGAATAAACAAATGTTTGATAACAATATCATCATGTTCATTACATCTACTTGTTACACTAGGAAG
This sequence comes from Thalassia testudinum, assembly GCA_037157565.1. NCBI lineage: Eukaryota > Viridiplantae > Streptophyta > Magnoliopsida > Alismatales > Hydrocharitaceae > Thalassia > Thalassia testudinum. The sequence continues at coordinate 68,081,366 of JAZHRO010000014.1, forward strand.
CTGTAAATCTACACTCAAAAGCAATAAAAGGAGAAGGGGGAGAGAAGTTATCCCCATCGACAGCTGCTTGGAGGATGAGCTGCATTGATGGAGCACCTAGACGATGGGGATTAGGTGCTGGATGTAGGAGGATGAAGCTGGAGGATAGAGGATGGAATGGGGCATTATCACAGTGGGATCTGCTTCTCGAACGGCAGTGAAAGGACAATTGCAGGTGCTACACGAAAAGGGATGAGAAGATGGAAAAAATATGTTTAAGGCTCTAGTGGAGCATCCTGGGTATAGGATCAGCTCGTAAAGCTTTAAAGGAGGTGAGAGAATAGAAGGGATGAAGAAAATGAGTGGTATGATGTCCCTTTTATAGTTAATGATGAAGGGCATATAAGTCATTTTAAATGCCATTAAAATGAATCTGCTGCCTTTTGTGATGCATGTTGTGCCACTACAGGCACACGTTGCTGTTGGCATAAAAGGAGGGCCATTAGATCTCAAACGGACTACCTAGATCGAGCCACGGTACGTGCCTGATCACCTTCAACCATTCAGGCCAAATTGTGCTCAAGCACTATCAGCAGTCCGATTGCACGATTAGACGGTTGATATTGCACGAAGTCGCTTCCTCTTCTATTGTTTCCGCATGCATGTATGATGGTGCATCATCGCATATGTGTGGCACGATCACTCATCTAGGGCATGAGAAGGGGCCATGTTTCACCTCCATAGCCGCTAGATGTTCAACGCATGGTGCAATTGAGCTTGTGCACCTATGCTACTTGGTTTGAGGTAGAAGGGGGCTCGAACCCTTGGCACTCTCTTTGTGAAAGCATGCTCTACTGCTACACTACAAGGTCGATTGTGGTGAGTTCTTGGTTTAAGGCTTAATCACCCTTTACCGTTGGATTCTAATCCAACGTTCGGGATCTCATATTCTTCGCCTCTATAGTTTGAGTAGGCACAGCTAGAACTCATCTCAGCTGTTGGATAAGATCCAATGATTGAGATTGATCATGCGAGTGAGGAAGAGGTGCTACAGGCAATATTGGGTAGCTATGATGGCACCACATGGGGCCGTCATGGCTATTAATTTTCTTTGCTTAGAAAATCATGCCATGGTTATCAAATTGAATCAATTTTCATGTCATTGGGTAGATATAGTCAATCCAAACCCATTCGAGCAGTTGGATTTTCGATTTGAGGTTTGAATTTACACCACCATGGCCCTTGACCTCCAATCTTTCTCATGTTGTATCTGATGCTACAGAAATTCGATCGGGGCAATCTTGGAGTCGTTGGACTCCAATCGTCGCCCTGAACAAATCCATAGGGTTGGATCTTCAATCTAAGGCCTAAAATTGTATCTCCCTGTCCCCTATCTACAAAAAGGGCAAATTGACCAAAATATGTATGAACTAATTTAAATAAAAAACGATGCATACTATGCAATATTTATAATGTATGATGCAATTATACACCTAAGAACATGCATTAATAGATAATTTATGTGACTTAGATATGTCTACATCAGTGATTGTGGCGTGTTTCGCAAATTAAAATTAGAGTTCGGAGAACATGTCGTCATAGCTTGCAAAACACATCTATCAGATAAAATTTATACTTAAAACTCAAAAAGTGAGTCCTGTGTCAAATACGGGGAGGCAAACATTTGGTTTTGAAAGATATGAGTTTCTCTTTTATTTATTTTTGTCATTTTTATTTTTTATAATTTTTTTGGTATTTTTTATCAAGCAATAGATTAGGTTGATGAAATTTTATCCATGTAATCTACTTGCAAAAATATAAGAGCGAGAGAGAGAAACAATCATGGATTTCTAAGTAAATCTTTTTTTACAACTAAGAAAGAGGGAAAGATTACACTACGAAAGCAATAAAAATAGAAAGAGGTGAGAGAATCCGCCTCGACGGTTGCTCGGAGGATGACTTACTCTGCCGTCACTTGGAGGAAGGTCGAAAGGAGTAGAATGAAGGAGGATGGAGCTAGAGGACAGAGGATGGGGTAGGACAGCGTCGCAACAAGGATCTTTTTCCCAAAGGGTGGTGAGAGGACGGCCATGGGATGCTCCACGAATGGGGATGAGTGGTGGGAAAACTATTTCTTTTGTACTCTAGAGGAGCATCTCGGACTTGGGACAAGCTCTCTCTAGAACCTTGGAGGTATGAGAGGAAGAAATGAAGAGATGAAGAAAAACGGGAGGGGTAGGGGTCCTTTTATATGGGAGGAACGAATCACATTCGTATTCAAGACATTTAGTGACAGTAAAAAATGTCGCTGAAGATCTGGTGCAAACGACACTGAATATCCCGCTCATGCGCCCCTACTACTACATAAGGACGCGCACACTACACATGTCCTTATCGCGTGCACACGCGCAATATGTGCCGCTGCTGCCATTGCCCCACGCCTGCATTGCTGCTACACTTGCGCCCTTGCGCTTACGCTGCTATTATGTGCATGCATGCATGCACCTGCGTTGCTGTGCTCTGCGGTGGCACGTGAGTGCGCATGGCCGACTGGAATTCTGCCACGTGGTGCAACCTGGGTCGTCCATCTTCATTCCTTTGTAATGGATGCTACAGAGTTTGGATTAAGTCGATTTTCACGCTGTTGGGCTGCAATCGTTGACTCAAATCCATCTGTGTGGTCGGATTTGTCATTTAACATTTCGAATTGCATCACCTAGTCCCTTGACCGTTAATATGGTGCTACGAGACTCCAATCGAGGCAATTTCGGAAGCGTTGGATTCCATTGTCATCTTGATCAGATCCGTACAGTCGGATCGTCAATCCGAGGCTCCGAAATAAATATTTTTTTCTCCTAACCACAAAATGAATGTAATTAACCTAAATTATATACAACTACTCTAAATTCAGAATGACGCATTCTATGCAATATTTATAACATGAAATGCAAATCTAAGCCTAGGAACATGCATGAATAGGCCTTTTAGCCATAATATTTATGGCTACATCTTACCCCCATGCCTATCTTCTGCTAGTCCCTAGCAAATTCAAACTACATGCTTTGTATAAAATCAAAATTAGGATTAGATCGCTTGGCCTAAGTTGTTTATTAACAATAGAAATTATCAACTAAGCTCCTAAACTACAAAGACTCAACAACACCCAAGTCCTCACCTTATTTGAAAATGGAAGATAAATTTTTTTCATTTTCTTCTTTTCTAACTTTTTTGTTCTTTTGGAGTTTAAGAGTTTCAAGATATCCTTTTACGGCTACCCGACTAGCCCAAGACTTGAAAAGGACCATAAATGCTAAGCATTTAGTGAAAGGAGTGAAAGACTCACTAGGAGACCGTTAAAATGGACTTCGGGTTTCTACGACACCAGGTGACCTTGCCCAGAGGTTTATCTTCTCTAACGATAGCTTTCTCCCTACTTTTATTTATGGGGTCAACACAAGGGTGAACCCAGTGTTTATCTCCCTAGTTTATTCTACTTTCCCGCTTCTTCACTATGTCTTGGGAGTTATTATGCATTTTTATGAGCTGGGCTCTGAACAACCAACCAATGGGTTGTTACCCACGGCAACTTGCCAGCCATACTTGTCTAATGAAGTGTGGTTTTATTTATTATTATTATTTTCTTATTTTCTCCTTTTTCTTCTTCTTTAATTTTTTTCTTTAAGTAGGTGGCTTCCTGGATCTAAGATTTACCTAAAGGTAGTAGAAAGAAAATGATCTTGTAACTGGGCTCTAGACAACTAACCAATGAGCTGTTACCACAAACAACTTGCCAGCCATACCACCCTAGACAGTTCATTAGCTACCTAATTTTCGAATAAACGGTCGAAATGTGAGTCAGTGCAAAAAGTGTGTAGATACTTAGGATTAAAGTTCCCTCAAATCAGAGGGCAGATTGATAAGTCGTTTACTTATCACCCCAATTTACTGATGTTGAGAAAATCATCAAGAGCCCTAACTAGCTCATTTTGACCTAAGAAAGAGAATAAAAGCTCCTACATAACCTAGAGAAGGGCTTAATTCAAGGAATAACTATCTGAGAAGAAAACATGAAAGAAAGGTAAAACTGTAATTTTACCATTGTATTACATCAATGGGATTTTTTAAAGGCTAAACATAGGTCAAATGATCTTAATAAGATAAAAAGTTGGTTGGTTTAGTAAGAAAAGGGTTCATGTGCAATCTAAGAATTAAATGACATATTGTATCCCTAAAACAAACTTGCTTCATTTAACAAGGTTATGGTCAGGATAAAAATCAACTAAACCCTCTAAAATTTATGGAAAAATATCCTCTAGGGTTTAGAACTTTCAAATTAGCCTTTGGAACCTATTTTGACCTAAATTGGGGCTCTAGCTAAATATTTGACCTAAATTAGGTTTTTTTGTAAAATGCCCAGTCAAACGTAGTCAAACCTAAAATCCAACTTCACCATTAGATTCCTTAGGTTTAAATTAGGTTTGTACCAAAACTTGGACATAAGGGGAGGTCACCTTGACCTACTTTGCAAAACAGTCCACCCAATTACATTTTGACCCCTAACTTTTGAAAATCATTGCGCAGACCCACCTATCTTCCTCGCCACCATTTGCAATTAGGTCGCTCCGCCATTACAGTAGACGAGTACAACTCCGGCGAGGATTCAAGGAGGATTGCTCCCTGATTCCTCAGAGATCTCTCATATTTGAAAGGGAGATTCTCTCAGGAATTCCCTATCGTCTATAAGCAATTCCAAGGTTTGATTTGCACCCAATCTCTCCTGCGAACGCATGAGAGATATGGGTATCTCCCAAATTTGTTCTCCAGCGAGGATTCTTAACCTTGGAAGCTTGCCTTACAAGCACAAGAAGCCTCTGCTAGTACCTATAAAAGGACACTCATATCCGGCCGCTCAAAATCAACTTGGCCTGGTCGGAGAACCACCTTCAATTTCTTCCCTTCTCCTCCAGCCAGGTGTTCAGCAGGCTCTGGCAACTCCTCCTCCTCCTTCTCATCACTCTACTACAATACCAGTGGCATAGATTTCTTCACCTCCTTCCTCCGCGTTGCACCATAACCGCGTGCGCGCCTCTAGCCCCTTGATCGTCGCCATTCTCCCTCCATTGGAAGCTTCTTCTCCGATAGTGGCAGGTACGGCTGACTGCGTGGTTTCACTCAACTTTGTAATTTAAGTTAATTCCAATTAATTAAGAGTAGAAGTCACCTAGGTTAACTCGAAGTTGTGTTGGTTGTGTAGTATAAGGTCAAATTAACACAACATTTTAGAAATTTTTACTGGTTGAGTCCAGGTCGTTCACTGGGAGGTATAATAATTTTCTCCAAATTCATTAATTCTGTTTTATTTCTATATAAGTTTAGGAGGTATAACTAATTTTATTTTTGAAACATGAATTTTGTCAAAATATTTAAACTATAAAGAATATACAAAATTCCATATGAGAAACATATTTACTTAAAATGATGTTTGTTTTCCAATTTTATTTCAAAAGAAAATAATGCAATTAAAAGTTATTCTATTAAAATATGCCCTTTTACAATTAAGAACAAAAAGTAATTAAAAGTGATGTAAGAAAATATTTTCTTCAGCCTCTCATCTTCTTCTTTCTTTCTTTTATTTTCTTCTCTCTCTCAAGCTCGCTTTCTTACCTTTCTTCTTTTCTTCCTGTCTTCTCCTGCCTTCTTTTCTTCCCTTAGTCTTCTCCTTTTGTTCCTTAGTAGTGCCTGTGCTCCTTTGTTCCTTAGCCTTTGCCCAACACTTATCATTTAACAACCATCGGCTTCTCTTTTCCTTAAGTCCTTCAGCTGAATCGGGTTTTTTTTATTTTTTTAACCAAAATTTATTTTATTTGCGACGAGGTCCTTTCGAGGATACACCGCACCCTGAGACCAGGTTGGGACTAGACCCTATTCGGTCCTCACCTAATCTCAATTAGGTTCATTTTTTATTTATATTATATCGACTCACAGTCTCAAGCCAATTCGGCTCAACCCGACCTCCCAGGCCTCTCGCCCTCCCAGGGCACAAACTCGCGCACACCACCAAGTGTGCACACCTGCAGGCACACAAGCCCGCACACACACACACATGCACATGCTCAGATCAGATTGGTAATCGGTGCGCCCAGCGCTGACGACTGGATAGCCCATACAACAAATTGCTTTTATCCCCATGCGCGCGCTCAGAATCAGCCGATGTTGGACTAACTAACCCCTTCCAGACCTAACTCCAAATGATCATAACTTTTTACCCAGAGCTCCAAATTGAGTGACTTAAAGTTTGTTAGAAGGCTCTGATTGTACTGCAAAAATACACCTGCAATTGTGCCATCTTGTGCTATTTCCTAGCATTACCAGTGCATATTATGGTTCCATTGCCGCATTTGTGAAAATACATGCATGCATGCATTTAATTGAGAGGGAGGAGAGTGAAATAAATGGCCTTGCAATTAACATTTTTTCCTCAAGTGCATCTTTGCAAAATTCACCATCTTTTTGTTTTTTATTTCAATTGATTTTGAAATCTTCCCTGCAGCTGCATGGAACAACCTCTTCTTCTTCGTGCCATGTCCAGCTCCTCCTCTCCCTACCAGCCTTGCAGCCACCTCTCCCTGCCGTGAGCCATGCATGAGCCATGCACAGCCAGGGCATGGCTGTGCATGCTCTACTCTTCTTTAGAAAGAGGGCAGCTTCTTCCTTTGAAAGCATCCTAGTCCTCCACGCCAAAAACCCCACACAGCAGCTCACTTCCAAGCCATCTCCTCCCTCTCCCTCAATACGCAGGACCTCCTCCTCAGAGGAGCCACTCTACGAGCAGGAGTCATCACTGTGGTGCACACCCACCACAGTGAGACCACCACCACCCAGCTCTCCAAAGAGCCGGTGGGTGTGGTGGCCTTCTTTCCCTATTTCAAGTTCAAGCCATTGCAGCCATTGGAGCGGGAGCTCCAAGCTTTGAAGCTCTCAAGCTCCGCACAGCAGCAGCAGCTCCACCGCGCATGCCAGCAGCGTGGTGGTCTTCTCTTCCCTGACTTCTTCGTTTCCAGCACTTCCACGATTGTCGTAGGCTTCAAGGTCTGAAGCTCCGCGGCAATAGCAGCAGCAAGGCGGCAGAAGGCACGTAGGCCACCACACGCCCGCATGCAGGCGACCGCGCGTGCCTATAGGCGCGCTTGCCACCCTCTCCACGTGCTCTGTCATGAAGTTCTCCGCGCCTGCAATCGGCCAGTGCAACCTTTCCTCGCGTGCGCCAGCCTGCACGCGCCAGCCGTAAGACACCTGCACTCACAGCACCTGCAGCAAGCGGTTGCGCGGCTCGGCCATACACTGTAGCCACTATTCATGCACGTCTGCGGAACACTGTGACTACAGTGGGGTGACCGGTAAGCTTCTCACTTATCCGGTCACCCGGCGTGCCACTACCGCTATTCGCCTGCGCACGCATTCAGTCCTACGCTTGCTCCAACGCCCACCTGCGCGTCTGCGTGCGTCCGCATCGCCTGCACCAGCCCACTCCTTCGCCTGCTCCCTTTCACTCGAGTACGCCTCTCAGCGCAGTGCTACGCATTGCGGTCCTCTGCGTGCGCCCACTCCCTCCAGCGTGCTCCTCTTTGCGCACATACGTGCCTGCGCACGCACGTGGAAGCCTCAAACGTCGGCCGTGAAGCTCAGACGGCTTAACCCGCCTCTTCTTTACTCCAACAGGACCAATCTCTCTCTCTCTCTCTCTCTCTCATAGCACTCTCTTCCTATCTCTTTACCGACGCTTACACACATACACTCACACTTTCATACACACATACACTTGTACACTATTATATATATATATGTATACATATATATATTGATATATATACATATATTTATATACATATATATATATACCTATATCTATATATATAGTAGTATGCATATAACTAAGTATTAGTATACATATATCTACATATACATATCTCTACATACTTATATAAATATATATACATATATCTATACATATATTAGTACCTATATAACTATGTATTAGTCTATATATATATATCCCAGCAACGGAACCAGTCCAAAGAAGGAGAAGTCAACCATGAAGACCTCGAGAAAGTCATGCACCATGTCATGAAATATCGCCAGCATACATCTCTGGAAAGTTGCTGGCGTGTTACAAAGTCCGAACGGCATACTTCTAAATGCAAAGGTGCCGAAGGGGCAGGTAAAAGTTATTTTCCCTTGGTCCCAGGGGTCAATTGCCACCTGGTTATCTCCTGAGAATCCATCGAGGAAACATAAAAATTTATTTCCTGCTAACCGCTCCAGTATTTGTTCAATGAATGGTATCGGAAAATGATCCTTCTTAGTTGCAGCATTGAGTTTCCTATAATCCACACACACTCTCCAAGATGTAGGAGTGCGTGTAGGGATGGATTCGCCCCTGTCATTGACACGGATGGTGAGTCCTTCCTTTTTGGGCACCACGTGAATCAGACTCACCCAGGGGCTATCACTGATCGGGTAGATTATACCTGCATCCAGCCACTTAATGATTTCCTTCTTAACGACCTCCTGCATGTTAGGGTTGAGACGTCACTGCATCTCACGGGTAGGTCGATCGTCCTCCTCCGTATATATACGGTGAGTGCAGTAGGAGCGGCTAATGCTAGATAAGTCTAACAAAGAACATCCAATGGCTGCCTTGTGTTCTATGAGGACCTCAGTTAGTTTGCACTCTTGCTCCCTGGTCAATTTTGAACTGATAATTATAGGGAGCATTTCATTTGGTCCCAGGAAAACATAATTAAGTGTATTAGGCAGCACTTTCAGCTAGGGAGTGGATGGTGAAAGGTCTAGCATTTCTTGGGACGAGAGTGTCACAGGCGGATTAGAAAACAAGTCGGGGAGAAGAAGTTGGCCGTCAGATTGGCCAAGAAGAGGGGCTTCTTGGATAGATGGATCCAAAAAGGAATAGCCCCAGTGAGAAGTATTTGGGCTCAAGGTCCCAGTGTGGATTTGCAAATCTGCCTGATTTGGTGGGAAAGAAAGGGCAATTCGATCTTCAAGAGTGTGGACCGGCAGTGAGTAGCCCAGATATGACTCAGACCACGAGATATGGGAAGCGGAGAAAACCTCGTCAGAAGTCTGGCCAGGAGAAGGTACGGGACAAGGGAGGGATGGGGGAACGTCACAATATGCATTGATCAGGCAGTCGTCAGTGTTTACAGGTAATCCACAGTAGTCCGAATAGGTCTCCATTAGTCCGATACACGTGCTGACAGCCATGTCCTCGTCAGACGTGTCATCCTCGATACAATCGCAATCAAAGTTCTTGGCTGCCTTGAAGATGTTAAGCTTGAGATTTTCATATCCAACGGCAATCTCAATACAGCCCGACTCGCAATCGATATGGGAGCAGGCTGTGGCCGAGAAAGGTCGACCAAGGATGATCGGACAATCAGAAAGTGAGCTAGGAACTTCCATATCTAAAACAAGAAAGCCAATAGGATAACAGAGACTGTTGACCCTAACCACCACGTCCTCCACCACACCCTTCGGAATTTTATAGAGCGATTTGCCAACTGTAACGTGACAGGGGTGGGTTTCAGATTTCCCAAGGAAAATTTTTCGAGCATGATGGTTGGTATAAGATTTATGGAAGATCCTAGATCAAGTAGGGCATGGTTAAAATTGCAACCTTGGATGCTACAGGAAATCAGTGGTGTGCCCGGATCTTTCTGCTTCGGTGGTAAGTTTGACAGTATGGCACAACTCGCCTGAGGCAAGAGAACCACCGGATTCTTGGTTTTCTTTGACTGTCGCCTGGGTGTTGTGTAGTCTTTGAAAAATTGGGCGATAGTAGGTATGTGGTCGATAGCCTCGAGCAGGGGTACCTTGATTTCTACATCCCTGAACAAATTACGCAGGTTATCAAAGGCCTACGTATCTTTCTTTTTGCCTTTTAGATCCCTCAATAGAGCCTCAGGGAATGGAACTGATTCTGGCACCAATTTGGGTGCATCGTCCTCTCACGAATGAGGTGCGCATCCCGAATAAGAGGGCGATGAAGAAGATGGACCAGGATTAGGTCGAGGCGGATCAACGGTCTGCTTACCGCTCCTCGTAGTGATAGCATTGGACAATGCGGGTCTAGTGGGATCATATGGTGGAGGAGGGTTTGCAATAGGGACATAAGAGTGCAGTGCTGCAGCGGGATTAGCCTGAAATCCTGGTGGAATGCTCAGAGCCTGCAGAATCTGATTAACCTGCCCCTGAGAAAGTCGTACCTGTGGTTGAGGACCACGGGGTATGAAATTCTGTGGGTTTGGAACAGGTTAGGTGGGAAGAGTGCGTTGGGATCGAATTGCCATACACAGTTTACTGATCTCAGCATTCTGCTGTGCCAATTGGTGATGAAGAGAGGTCATGTTCTCTTCATGGCGCTTTGACATTTCCATCATCATTCGCATCAATTTATCAAGAGGACTTGATGGGTGTTCGGTTTGCGGTACGCAAGGGACTGATGGCGGATTTGCCATAGGATTACACTGGGCCCTTGGGATGACAGGTGCGGACGGTCGCATTGGTCCACCTGCAGGGTTTTGGCATTGTGGGTTGTTGGACCATGCGAAGTTCGGATGATTTCGCCACCCCGGGTTATAAGTGGCAGAGAACGGGTTATTCCCCAGGGCGCAAGCATCTTCTATGCCAGAAGACGTGTCCACATGTAAATATGCGTACGAGCAGATGGAGGCTTGGTCCTCCGTGTCAAAATACTGGCTCGTAGAAGCTAGTTCCACATGACTTACCGAGTCGCTCGATGCGACACTCGGTAACGAAGTCTTACGGGGTTTCTCAGGATAAGCCTGGTGTTGGAAGAATTTGGATTGTGACGAAGTGGTGAGGTGGAGGTGTTTGCCATAGAACAAGCAGGGTTGGCCAGAAGCTCATCCAGCTTCTTATGCACGATGGAGACTTCATCCAATTTCTGTGGGATAAGGCTAAGATTAGTGGATGAATGGGAGGGTCCCGTGTCAACTTCATGGACATTTCGAGGCTGGCTGGTATGATTAAAGGCGAGAATGGAGGCATTGTTCATTAGGTTTTTGCTCATATTTTCAAACAATTCGAATGCTTTGTTCTCATCTTTATTCATAAAATTCCCTCCGTAGGAAGCGTCTACAATCTGCTTCAAAGTCTCATTTAGCCCATAGTAGAAAATCTGGGCTATATGCCACTTAGGCAGACCGTGGTGCGGACACTTCCTGAGGAGGTCTCTCCCATGCCTCATGAAATTGTTCGCCATTTTGTTGCGTAAAAGAGGTGATAGCATGGCGAAGTGCATTGGTTCATCCGATTGGGAAGAACTTCTTGAGAAATGCTGTTCGCATCTCTTCCCAAGAGTGGATGGTTCTCCCAAGGGTACGTAACCACTACGACGCTTTATCCCGCATTGAAAATGGGAACATTTTCATGAGGACTATAGTTAACCCGATATTTTTATGTTTAACAGTTTCAACCAATCAGGTTAAGTCTTCCAAGTGGAGAAAAGGATCTTCACTTGCAAGACCATGGAAGTGAAAATTTATTAGGCCAATTATGTTAGGTTTCAGTTCAAAGTCATCCCCGCCCATGGGGACCCGAATTTGTCCTATGGTCTCTGTAGCAGCGGGATTCTGATAGGAGCTAAGAGACCTAGGCTCGTCCCATTCGGGACGATTCTGCATTTCCTCCAATGTTTCCCTAATGGCCTCAATTTGTTCATTATACATTTCCATTTGGGCTTGGAGGCGGGTTATGGGATCTAAGGCTCCACCACCTGGTGGGTTCTGAGGGTGGTTTCCTCCCTCGGGATTTGGGGGTGGGCATGCAGCCATGTTTGTGGAGGAGGAGGACGATTCAGCTTGTATTCTAATTTATTAGGAAATTCAAACAATTCCGGGTTTTGTGACGTCCTCCCGAACATGCACTACCGCTGGAAGAATTGGGGAGATGAGAAGGGAAAAGAGATGAGAGAAATGGCGCCACAAAGGTACACATGATTACAAATCAATACAGTCAAATTCCTAACATCTACAGTGTGCCCTTAGACCTAAAGATCTAATTTACCTACAACCACGAACTACGGAACCGAATGCGAGCATCGCGGAACCACCAGGCCAGATTGAAAGGCCGTTTGCCCCAATCTTAGACACCCGATAGCACGCGGGAACCCTCACCAGCACGTAGGCGCTACACGCAGGTAGTTAGACCTCCAATCCTTAATAAGGGTTAAGTTACTGCCAATTTTAGTTAGAGGCTTAGGATCAAGTTCTTTTGAAATGTGAAGGGTGTTATTTACGAGTAATGCCCAAGAAATTGATTTTTCAAAGTGTGTAAAACAAGCATGCAATATGGAAATCTCCCCGAATTGAAGTTTTTAATTGGTGAATAGTTTTTAGAATTCAGCCTTAAGTAGTATGGATTTTAGGATTTCGCTAAAATACCAATTCAACCAATCTCCAGGTTTTTGAGAGAATATAGGTTTTCTTCTATGGCCAACAAACCTTTGTTCAATATCAGTTGGTTAATGCATGCTAAAATGCGCTAGGCTTCCCCTAATTGGAGATTTCTATGTGTGCATGCATGAATCAATTTTAGATTAGCATGAAAGGGAGCCAAAGCACTTCAATTCAAGTGCTCCCAATCGCCAGAAAGATTTCCACACAGGGCTCAACCAAAAAGATGAAGATAATCAATTTGTTGGGGTTGAATTATTCGGGATCGAATTTTAGGCAAGTTGAAAAGTAGTGGTGGGGTTGGAAGCAACTCAATTCCAAGTCTCCCCACCAAAAATGTGATCCCAAATTTGCAGATAAGTGAGGCAAAGAGGGGTGTAATCAATGTTTTTATGTTTGCCTCAAAGAATACTTTACACGGCAAAAAATTCAAGAATCAAGATTCTTGGATTTTCGCTACGCGGAGTAAGGTAGGAAATCCTGGGGTGGTGAGAGTAAAGGCAATCAATCAAAGAAGTGAATTTTAATCCACTTGCCCCAAGAGATGCTAAGAAGTGTTTCTAGTTTTTTGTTTTTAGTTTTTTTGTTTATTTTTTATTAAGGTGACAAGTTAACCAAGGTTGCTAAGAGAGAAAGACCTACTTGTGTAGCAACGTGTGTGGAGCACTAGTGCGGTGTCGGCATCTTCACGCTCTCGTTCCCGCCTTTGATCCGCCCACGTCTCTGACTTCGTCTGCCTGCCTTCTCCTTGCAACAGGTTTACCTGCACACCAAAAACAAAGACACCCATGAAGAGAGAAGAGAAAAAAAGAAAAAAAAAATGAAAGGAATGGAATAGAAACTTACTTGAAGACGAACCTCCCCGACAACGGCACCAGAAAAGAGATGGTGGTCGGACCCGGATAGGTTGTTAATATGATGATTTTATCATTTAAGTGTGTATAGTGGTTAACCTAAATCGGACCTAACCGTCTCTTTACAAAATTTTTAACCTGGCCTACTTGATTTTATCTTGGTCACTTTTAGGCCCAGGGTCGAACTCAGGGAAGTGGGGTTACAAGTCAAGTTTCTACGCCTTTCCTACAACGAATCTCTTCCATTTGTTTATTGTATTTTTGGTGTTTTTCTATTTAAGAATTTTTTTTTCTAATAATCTTGGTCCTTGAGGGACACCCTCAAAATTAGGTTCTTAGCTTTGAGCCAAATTAGGGTTCCCAAATAGGTCTTGCTATTCGCAAGATAGAGTGCCTGCAAGTATGGATTATCTTTTCTCTTTTATATATATATTTTTTATCTTTTTGCTAGCAGAAAAGTGAAACAAAAATAAAGTAGATATAGTATATATATATTGGTATATACTATATATGTATAAAGGGGTGGGGTTGGAGGTGGAGATGGAGTGTAGCACGGTGTCGAGTCGGTCATCGTCAAGAAGGATGCAACCGACAGGATGAGGTGCTGTGTGGAGTTTAAGGTGGATGGATGGAAGATGAGTGTGACCATGCTTTTGTACCAGTGTATCGGGGAATATCAGCAACTGGTGCAGATATTCCCACGATACCACGTATAATAAGTAATATGAAAATATATCTATACGTATATATATATATGGTTATAAATATATAGGTATATATGTAGTTATATGTATACATATATATGTATATATATGTATATGGATATATATAGGTATGTAAATATATGTATAGATAGATATATGTATATGTATATGTATGTATATATAACTATATAGATGTATATATATGTATGTATATGAATATAGTAATATATGTATATGTAGATATATGTAGCTAGATATGTATATATATATATATATGTATATATAGTTATATAGATATATATGTATATATGTATGTATATTTGTATATATATATATATATATATGTATTAGTAGGTGTGTATATATGTATATATATATATATGTATCCATACTTATACTTAGTTATATAGGTAATAATATATATATATAGATATATGTATATATATATATATGTATGTATATAAGTATATGTATATAGGTAAGTATATATGTGTGTATATATATATATATAAGTATATAGATATATATATAAAGACTAATACATGGTTATATAAGTACTAATATATGTATAGATATATGTATATATATATATATATACACACCTACTTATACATACATATATATATATATAAATATACATACATATATACATATATATCTATACAACTATATATACATATATATTTATATATATACATATCTTGCCACATATATCTATATATACATATATTACTATATACATATACATACATATATATACATCATATAGTTATATATACATACATATACATATACATATATCTATCTATACATATATTTACATACCTATATATATACATATACATATATATGCATATATATATATACATATAACTACATATACACCTATATATTTATAACCATATATATATATATATATATACATATAGTTATATTTTCATATTACTTACTATACGTGGTATCGTGGGAATATCTGCACCAGTTGCTGATATTCCCTGATACACACGTACAAAAAGCGTGGTCACACTCATCTTCCATCCATCCACCTTACACTCCACGCGACACCTCATCCTGTCAGTTGCGTCTTTCTAGACGACGACCGACTCGACACCGTGCTGCACTCCATCTCCACCTCCGCCCCCACCCCTTTATACATATATAGTATATACCTGTATATATATACTATATCTACTTTATTTCTGTTTCGCTTTCCTGCTAGTAAAAAGATAAAAAAAATATATATAAAAGAGAAAAGATAATCCTTAACTTGTAGGTACTCCGTCTTGCGAATAGCAAGACCTATTTTGGAACCTTGATTTGGCTCAAAGCCAAGAATCTAATTTTGAGGGTGTCCCTCAAGGACCAAGATTATCAGAAAAAAAAAATCTGAAATAGAAAAACATCAAAAATACAATAAACAAACGGAAGAGATTCGTTGTAGGAAAGGCATAGAAACTTGACTTGTAACCCCACTTCCCCGAGTTCGACCCTGGGCCTAAAAGTGACCACGATAAAATCAAGTAGGCCAGGTTAAAAATTTTATAAAGAGATGGTTAGGTCCGATTTAGGTTAACCACTATACACACTTCCACAATAAAATCACCATATTAAGAACCTATCCAGGTCCAACCACCAAGCTCTAAGATAGATCTACGCAATTGCAGGGTCAATTTAAGGTTTTAAAGAAGTTTTCCTCTTCAATTTGAAAAATTAAATGAGGTGTTCCTACGGGTTATTACTAGCCTGGAAATGGAATTAATATCCATAGAGTCCTCAGATGGATTTTTCTCTTTTATTTAATGGTCTGTACAGGTTATACAATTACTTCCACATCTGTTATAGTAGATTTTAAGCTCTTAAGACCTTCAGGGACAATAGAGAAGCACTTCACTTTTCTGAAAGCTTCAGAGTTCAGATCTTCAGACTTCATTTTGTGTAGCAGACACTTAAGAATTCTTCTAATCAATTAAACTAATTCAAAGGGTTATAATTAACTCATCAGGGCAGGATTTAAGTTTAAATTTCAACAAAATGGCACTGCTGTTGATTTGGGTTTGAAAGTAACCGAAATTGACAGGAACTACATTCTCAAACATGAGCTCACTTAATTCTCTCTAAAACCATTCAACAAATTCTCAGAAACAACTTAATTGCATCAATTCCTCATATTGAACTCAGTAACAAAGTTTCATCCTCAGGTTTGACTATAAAGGCCTCAAGTTTGACTTTCTGTTCAAAGCTTTTCCACAGGAAATCAAAGCCTCAATTAGGATCTCCTCAACATCAGAAACTTATTCACATCTTCAAATAGGTGTTCTGTCCTTAATTTCTAGAGTTTCAGGCTCATCACCTAAGCTTGAAAAGGTGTGTGTTCGACAGAATCATTCAAAGGTTGTTACAGTGTTCTAAAGGTTTAAATAGCTTCAGTGCATTGTACTGAAGCTTCTGAGTTCCTTAAATGTCCTTTAGATCTCCTAATCAGACTTCTCCAACTCTGCCAGAGTTGGAGAAGATGAAGTCAAATCTATAGCTTCATACATTAAAATCTCAATTAAACATCCTTAAAACAATTAGTGATCCACATTATACCATTTTGGAGCTTCTCAACAAGTTTAACAAGCTGAAGCATAGATTTGGCTCACCGGAGCTCCGGTGAGTCCAGAAAATATGAAAAGTGTGTATATATTGTTAAAACTTACCATTTTTAATCCAAAAAGGATCCTGAGGTTGCAAGGAACCTCAGTATCACATCTAATTTCTCATTATTTCTTTTTAGTTAAGATTTGATAGTGAGTTTGTTTTCTTAAAGGATTTGATTTGAGATAAGCTCAGGACTTGTTTAACCACTCAATTGAGAGGTTAAAACAAGTCAACAAATGTTTATATTCATAAATATATATTTAATTTAAGATTTGAACTATTCCTGAGCCGCCATGGACAGCGAGCTCAGGATCTTAATTAAGATTTGGGCGTTCAATTTATATGTGATATTAATATGTGTTATAGTGTCGATTAGGGTTCATAAGTGGTGGATAGATGATGAAGAACCCAGTGGAGGTTAAATTAGGTCAATTACTGTCACCATGGACAGTAATAGTAGTCGGTGAAGGTGAAATTTGAATTAGGCAATTAGGTGATCAATTAAGCAATTAAATGATTTAGAAGTGTTCATGGAAGATAAAGGAAGGTGGATAGTGATTTAAAAGGATGAAATTAAGTCTCTGGCGAGCTCAAGGAACTCGCCGAATTCGAAGAAGATGAAGCTAAAATCTAAAATTACTCTAATCTAACTACCTAAACTAACTAACTAAGCTAGCCTACTCCTACTCCTAATCTACTGTTACCTGGACGAAGGGGTCAATAGGGTTCTGCCGAATTCTCAGGGCAGACGACGAAATCAGAGGGTGGAAGAAAGATCTCCGGTGGGTGGATTTGAGGTGGAGCGGAGGATTCCTTTGGTTGGCGCCTATGTCAGAGACACGGAAGACCACGGCGGATCTCCTCGGCTAATTAAGATGGACGGAGGAAGTTGGAAAGTGGAATGGAAAGTCGTCAAAGTTTTGGACGAATAGCCTATCGAAGATGGCTACAGGGTTAGAAGAGGGAAGGGAGCCAACTTGAATAAAATCAGAGGTGTGAGGGGTTATTTATAGTAGTTGGTGGCGAAGCGAATGGCGGGGTCTGGCCGAAGAAGGAGCCTGAGGAGCTTAACCTCCATCGTCGTCTCCGACGATGGTGAGGTTATCTCCCATTGAAAAATAGGATTCCGGTTAATCCAGACCGATGGATGAAGTGGAGGTGGTGAGCGCAAGCTGCAAGAGCTTGGACAAAGAAGGATGATGTTGGTAGGGCGGTAATCACACGGTGTGGTGACTCTCTGCCGCCAGCCGTTCATTTGGCAGAAGAAGAAGATGAAGAGGGATTTATGTGAAATAATACTTAAGGACCTGTGTGAGAAATAAGGACCCGATTGTAATGAAAGGTAAGGACTAAAATGTAAACCTAGGTTTGAAGGTTTATTTTAACTTAGATCTTTTTCAACTTTTTATATATGATAGTAAATAAGGTAAATATTATGTTTATACCGTGAATTTACATTTTTGACCTTTTTAGGTTAATTTATTAGATTAAGTAAAATCACTTAAGTTATTATATATTAAGATTAGGTTACTTATCTTATTAATTAAGAGAATGGTCAATAGGATTTCGAGTCCAATTACTAACTATATTATTAATAATGTTAATTGAATGATAAAATGTCATTTTTAACTTAGTTTAAGGTCCTTTAATAAATATCCCATATTCTATAATTTACCCTTATTTATTAATAACCTTAATTAATTAACTTGGAAGATAGTTAATTAGGGGCAATTAGAGATCATGATGAGTGTCTCATCAATGGCCAGCCACCCTTCTGTGCCCTTTCGTCCACATAGTTAGGTTAGAACTCTTCCTCCCTCTCCTCTCTTTATTTCCCCTATCTATATTTCTATTTTTATCCCCTCGACGCCGTAGACCACCACCATCTTCTCCACCTCCGGCTGACCAGCGATGAAGGCGCTTCCATCGCTCCATGCTTCCACAAGCATCGCCAGACCCCACATAACCTCTGCCATCATCCACTGAGCATTTTTCCCATCTCCGTTGATCACCAACACCACTCCAGGTGCCTACCGAACACACCCATCACAATGGCCACAGAGCGACCTAGGCACGCACACCTAGGCCGCCCCGTGGCCAGCCACCCACCGCTTCACCTTTGTCGTGAAATGGAAAAGCTACCAACATGGTTTGATAAGGTCGCAAGGTCGTATTTGTGGGTTTTAGGTCCGACCCCCATTCCACCATTGAAGCACGAGCAAGGAGCTTGCAAGCTCACTCCAGGCCACATTGCTCCAGGTCTCCAGGTCCAGGTGACATGGGTTCATCTCTCGCACACATCTAGCCAAGTGAATGGCTTTGCGAGGAGCCCAGCTGCAGCAATTGAGCGAAGTTCTCCTTGCGGGTGTGTGAGCGAAGCAGGTGGGACTTTTAGTCCCACCTCGAAAAGTTAGGTGTGCCGTGAGTGGTTTTTATTGATTTTGTTTTTCTTGCTTACCACCTCGGAACATGGGGTAAGGTCCCCTCGCCCTCTCACCCGCCTCATTCGCGACCCATGCCTATGTGGACCTGGTCGACCCGTTTACCTAGCACTCCTCATGCACCACCCTTGTCAGTGTGCTTGGACCCAGGTGCACGTAACCCGACCCGATTACCTGGCTGGCTCAGAGAGAGCGAGCCCAAGAGAGAAATAGAGAGAGAGTGTACGTGGGGGAGGGTAGGGGATAGGTTTTGCACTCTTATGTGTGCATGAAGAGGAAGAAGCTGAGGAAGCTAAGGCAAGGACTAAGAAGAAATGCAAAGGGCTGAAGCGCAGAGAAACTAAGGAGGAAAAGAAAAGGCACTGTGGTAGAGAAGGGTGTGGCTGAAGAAGGAAAGAGAAAGAAAAAGCCAAGGAAGAAGGAAGGAGAGATCATGGCAGAAGCAAAGAAGGAAGGAGAAGGTGCGGCCAAGTAGAGAAGGAAGGAGAAAGCACTGTAGCCAGAGAAGGTGCGGCTGAAGAAAAAGATAAAGAAGAAGAAAGAAGGCAAGGCTAAGGCAGAGGAAAGGAAGAATAAGAAGGAAGGAGAAGTTAAGGAAGAGGAAGACCAAAGGTAGAGAGGAAAAGAAAGAGAAGCTAAGGCCAAAGACACGCAGAGGTAAGTCAGAGAAAAGAAGAAAGAGACAAAGCTAATGGAAAGAAGAAGAAAAGATAGAAGAAAGGAGAAGCTAAAGAAGAGAGACAAGAGAAAGAGAATCAGACTTTTTGCCCTATTCTTCTAAATCTCTCTATTTTGCTATATCTTTTAATTCATATACTCCTGCATTATACTCTGAATTAGATTTTGAGTAGATTTAAGTGTTGAAATTACATTGATTATGATTAGTGAATAAATTCCATTTGCTCTCTATGTTCGACATCGGACTTAACAATTAGAGTAATAAAAATTCTTATTTGTTTACAAGGTGATTTCATTTATTCTATAACGCAACAACATTTATCTTTTAAACCCTGATTTCCCTTCGTGAACATTTTGGCACCATTGCCGGGGACACTTTCGATTTTCGACTTCTACCTTCATCTCTGTAAACATTCTGGCACTGTTGCTGGGGAGCAACACAAAATTTATCACTAGTAGCTACATTATTTTTGAATATATTTGAACATTAACTTGCCCTATTTTGTTTTGCTGTGATCTTGCAAGGTATTTCACGAGAAGATCTCCCGTGCAAGTCAACCACTCCAGGGCAGGTAATCTCTCCTCTTCCCTAAATCCACCTCCTAATCCTTGGAAGACAAAAGGAAGTAATCAATTAGGAATCACTTACCTTGTTTCCATAGTAATTACCATCTTTAAGGCAAAAGTTTCCTAATTTGTGAAAAATTTCAAATCTTACTAAAATCGAGACAATTTTTAGAGATCCTACCCCACAAGTTCTTGTGCTTATTAGAGATCATGCTTAATTTCTAAATCTCCGTGGACTACACACTTCTTGTTTTGAAGTCCAAAGAGAACTTCTAAAAAATCAATGAGGATTGGAAATAGAACCAAATTAGGGTTTCTACAGTAGGGTTTGGAGTGCTAGTTCACAAGTGCCTATTTAAAAGGAAATAAACCCACCCGCATTTGTGTGCTACCAAGCCCTTGATTGAAGAGATCTAAGCAAGACAAACCATAAAATTGAGCTCTAAAATCACTTGAATCTTAAAAGCCTTGGAACTAATAACTTGGGAGTCAAATCAGGGTGATTTCTAGGGCTTGACCTAGAATCATAATCCCATCTTTCGGGCAGGTTAGGTGAAGTTGACCACTTGTTGGGTCAACCAACCTTGAAATTAGGTCACAAACCAAAAACATCTAAAGTTCAAGTGAAAACCCTAAAGCACCTTAAATCTAAAAGTGATAGACCTAAGAGGTCAAGGTCCCTATTCTAGTCTACCTTGAATCTTAGTGACAAGAGAGGTTGGGTGGGGGAAACCCTGTAACCTGTGAGGTTGCTCTACTATGTAGGGGTCATTGTGGGACTCTCCCTCTCTGGTTGCCCAGGTAATTCTCAGGTGGATGACTTTTCGATATAGGGGTATCATCCACACCGAACCTCCATAGTCATCCAAACATCTTTAGGTGCCTCGATTGAGTCAAAAACACATCCAGTCCCTCATCTCTTCTCTTTAGAGCACACACATACATTTTCAGTGGGACTCTCTATTCAGATCTATTCACTTCACAACTTGACTCTACACCTTGATTCGAATTCTGATTTTACATCTTGACTCCACCATCTGATCCAAACAAGTAGCCTAGTTACTTAGGATTACCATTCAAGAAACCTGACTCCCGAAGAACCATGAAAGATAGAATGATTGAGGATGCCATTGAATTCTATGAAAGTGAATACAAAACCTCAACACCAGTAGAAGACATTCAAGTTAGAGTACCAACAACCACAACTTTCTTCCTAAACTATGCCCATGTGTTATTGACAGAAGACACAAAAGGATCAACCAGACACATTCTCATCGCAGGATACATTTAGATACAAAAATTGCACAACTTTGAATACATCCAATGCATGACAAATCCTGTACTATGGGAACAATACCAAGATGATCTTGAAAAATGGGAAGAGATGATGAGATTATTGAAATAAATTATCGACCAGAAATACCTGTATACACCCCAAATAGATAATGAACCATCTTGGAATACTATTGAGGATCAATCCAATTTCCCAACTCTTGGGTTTGAGGCACAGAGTTGTTGTGGATTCCCAACCCATATAGGGTATGACATGCCTGATCTTGAAATAAGTTGGGAAGTTCCAATTGCAGGAAAACACAATGTTGAGCCAGCCCTAGACCCTGGATCACCAAGCATAGAATTCCACGACTCCTGCAATGATGAAAGTAGAACTGAACCTCTCCAGGGTGTAAATCCCACCCCATATTCTGATAAGGTGACCCTCAAAGGTTATTCGGACTTAGACTATAGTGATTCAACCCACATCCTAGGCCTAGAATCTTGATCTGACAGTTATTGGGTAGATTACGAGGCCCTGTATGAAGAAGATCATATTTTCAAAGAAGAATGTGATTATGGGCCTCTATTTGATGAATATCCCTCTCCAACATCCTCAAAGAATCAGATCGATTTTTCAGAAGTCACGCCAATTTATGATACAGAAATCAAGGAGTTCGATGAGTGGGTTGTTGATTGGGTCTTTCCTACAAGCCTAGAACTTTAGCCTAGACCAAATAAGAACACCTTTTTGAGCTTAGAATTTACATATAGGCTAGACCCAAGTCAGCCTACTCAACCTACATCATGTGATTTATTCTATGGTGGAACTCATGATCTCCAATCTCTTTCAAAAATTTATTTTCGCAATATCTTTGACGATTTCAAATCCTACCATGATTTTGGAGATACTCAGCTTCATGAATACAACGAGCCAATCTCCGACCTCAGATCACATGAATCATTGTCCAACTTCGACTCTGAGGTCCCCATTCCCAAGATCACAGATTGAAGTTCGGGTTCCAGTGACATGGAATCATTTCTTTTCGATCCTCGGGAATCAAAACCAGAAATTGCCGAGAGTAATTGCAACCCAGAATTCAAATCTTTTCTCGACTCCGATTTCCATCATCCTATGGACACTCTTTAGGCATTCTCTTTTGATTTTGAAAGCTACTATGAGGACTCTCTACATGAAACCACCGGTCATTCCTTTTTAGAAGAGCCCTCATGCACAATTCTCATTGAAGCCACCTCTTCCAAATATACAAAACCCATCCAAACTCATTTTCGACCCTGACCCGCAACCTGACTCAATTTCTATTCTGATTCCCCTCTCACTGAGCCATTTGCAAATGATTCAACTCCACACATATACCGGGTATGAAACATTGAACAGATTGAAAAACATGCTCCACCATTCTCTGATCACCCCTGTAGGTTTTCCGTCATTCACTGATTATCTCATGGATCCCTACTCGGATCAGGCTAATTTTACTCAACCAAAACCCGAGTTTACACTTCCACATCCATCATAGCATCATAGCATATGGTGGGTTCCACATCTTTTGATCTATATTTATCAACCCATCAAATTAATAGGCCTTAGGCTGCATCATCAGCGTGTTGATCTCAACAAGCACCTAGTCGGACCAACCAGCCTCTTAATTGAGGTGGTTGTTCTACAAAACTCTGTTGATTTGACCACTCCCTCTCCATCCCATTTACCGCTAGGCTGAAGGCATTGAATTTAACGCTTAACGAGAGTCAACCCGTCATTCCAAAAACCCGAGATCCATCTGATTATCCGTCTGTATCCACGTCTATTGCACCCTGAGTTCAGCCATAGAACAGTCGATCCCACCTCTGGTACACGTACCAGAGCTTCAAATCAGCTGCATCAGTCATTTCCAGACCCATTCGCCCACTCGATGTATCCTGTTCTAAGTCCCTGAACCCTACACTATTTCACACCCTTCGTTTACAATGAGGACACTGCAAAACATAGGAGTGGGGGGTGGTAAGTTGCATACATACAGAAATCAAGGAAAGTCAGAAGGATTCTCACAAAAAAATTCACATATGTCAAAAATACCAAAAAAATAGAAAATTATGAAAAAGAACAAAAAATTGGAGGGAAGAAAATTCTGAAGTGACACAAACATGAGGAGGAAAAGAGCAAAAAGTCAAAAGGAGCACAAAAATGAAAAAGAAAAAGTGAGTCATTAGTAAGAAATTAAGGAATTAACCGAAGTTCTAGACCACATCAGAGAAAAATAAGAAAACAGTGCTTATGAGACACAAAAAGAGATTAGTAGGAATGCTAATCTTAAGCCTTTTGGGCTATACTCTTAGGCTTAAAAATTCAAGTATCTACTAAGATCTGGATAATCCTCAAGAGATTGGGGAAAATGCGAAGCTTAAGTATTATGTCTAAAGCTTAGGGAGTATTCAGCTTCGTTAACTGACCTTCAGTTTGCGGGACTTGGTAACCTAAGCACCCCAATCCACACAGTCAGGTTCAGTGCGCATAACTATCAAAATCATGCAAAAGCATTTAAGTATTTTGAAAAAAAGTTGCCTAGATTAGGAGGGACTGATCAACATAAGTTGATTTGGACGAGTTCCCGGTGTGGAAAGGCGGGAAATTTTGCTCGAAGATGCGTAACAGCATATCGTCTCCTCGGTGCTTGTCTCCTAGGATATTTACGTATCCTTCCAAGGGCACGTAAGCACTCTGTTGGTTCAGATACCATGGGCGCCATTATCATGAAATGTCGGTTACCAATGTCTGGATTTGGCTACGGAACACCATGGGCAAGATTATCTCAAAATCTCGAAACCTAGGGTTCTGGGGTTTTCCATGGGAGGTGCTATCATGAAGCATCGATTGCCAGGGACCTTTGAGGATTGATGATGGGGATGAGGAATCCAATACAAACCGTGTTGAGAAGCTAATCTGAAGCTAAAAATAAAAAGAAAAGAGAGAGATAACTCTCCAAATAAATAGATCCCCTATCTCTCTCTTACAAAAAACACACTGCAAACTGAACCAAGGCTAAAATATGTCTCAAGCATGGGTGTTTTAACCACGGAGTCCAACAAACCTTATGATAGTTCCTGCGGGCCTTAGAAACCTTCGTGGAGGATAGAGGCTAAAGCTGGTCAGGTTCGAATCTTGGTTGGTACTTGAGTACCTCTAGGCCTACTATCAGCATTCTAACCTAATCGAAAAGAAAAAGAAGGCACTTATCATAACTTGTGAAAGAAACTCATGGTCTAAAACAAAAGTTAAAACCTTAAAATTTTGCTAAGGGACTAGCAAAAGCTAGGCATGGGAGTACGATGAGAACATCATCATGAGCCCTAACTAGCTCATTTTGACCTAAGAAAGTGAATAGAAGCTCCCACATAACCTAGAGAAGGGCCTAATTCAAGGAATAACTATTCTGAGAAGAAAACATGAAACAAAGGGTAAAACTATAATTTTACAAGTGCAGTACATCAATGGGATTTCTTAGGGGCTAAACATGGGTCAAATGTTCTTAATAAGATAAAAAGTGGGTTGGTTAGTTGATGAGTGGCTACTCATCATAGCTAAAAGGCCGAAATTAAGCTAGACACTAAGCAAAACAATATCAAATTAACATATAAAAAGGGTTAAGTGTGGGAATTAAAGAACAGACCTAAAACTTTTAATGTGTGTTAAAACCTCCTAATTAGGTCACAAAAATGAGATATTCTGAAGACTAAAGAAAAATGATGATCCATGCATCAATTGAACACATAAACAAGTTTGAAAAGATAAATCAGAAGTAAAATCAATGTCCTAAATGTTCAATTAAGCACATGTAAAAATTTGAAAGCAATTGGACATCATTTAGGCTTAGAAATAAATAGATTACAATTAGGTCCTTCATGCATTACATTTCTACCCTTCAAAACTCCTTGGACCTTTTTGCAAGCCGCAGGGACTCTTCTGTATGACTGCAAGGCCCTTCCAGTTATAGTTCTTTTCAGTTTTGGACCTGCACGCTATTCTTCTACCCCTTCGTTCAAGGGTCTTCCTGCAAGTTTTCCCTCATTTCAGAGAGAAGCCAGTGTTCTTCACGCGCACTGTAGCACGCGAAGAACACAGCCATTCTCGACCGTCCATCGCACTTTTGATCTCGATCTGCGGCTGGAATCAAATGGAACCTTCGCGCGATTCGGTGCGTGCGTTCACCTCTCTTCCCAGATCTCATCTGACGGTCAGATCTCTCTCTTGACTCGCCGCGCGCTCTACCCATCTCATCCTCACCGCCGGCCTAATTTTGATTAACCTCACCCTTGCGGTGATCTCAATCACTGAGCTGCTACTTAAGCACCTCAGTGGTGTCGCGCGCAAGGGATCGCTCCCTCCTACATCTCTTAGCGATCAGTTCGTCCACTCCAGTCTCTCCTCCTCACCTAGACCCTGATTTCACAGCCACCGGCTATGGAATTATCGCCTGCTCTCGACCCTCCTCGTCGCTAAGGACCTCGTAGCACCTGAGGACGACCCTGGAGTCTCACTAGCAGACTCTTCCCTCCGCTGGAGTCACCCTCATTTCTTCCTCCTTAGCCGCCGGCTAAGGACCCATAGGTCCCATTCTTCCTTTTAGTTTAGGTTTTTAATTCTGCACAAGTAGTGTTAGATTTAGTTTTAATTGTTAGTGTTTAATGTTAGCTGTAGTTAGATTAGTCTTAGGAGTAGAATTAGTATTAGATCCCCTCCCTCACCTCCTCTGATCAGTCCAGATCAGAGGGGAAGAATCATCTGTTCATTGTTCAACTTTTCTCCCTCTTCATGTTTTGTTTTTCCATCATCCAAATTCTGATTCTTGTTTTTTCCTTTTTAACGACGAATTTTTCATCAATCACCCACACATCCTGACCCAATTTCAGATCTGATGGCGCACTACCTCAGATCTGAAAGTGGCGTCACAAGCACCATTTGGGTCTTCTCACTCACTCCATTTGTTTCACAAAAGCCCCTCTGTTTTAAATGGATTGCCTCAGTTTGTCAGAGCACTTTTGATTTGGATTTTAAAGGATTTTTACTCTCTGAAATGTTTTGACAGATCTGACAAATTGAAGGGATTTTTGGTTTTCATTGTGGGCAAGGATTCTGAGAAGTTCTCTGGTGACAGAGAACCAATCAGAAGAGCCTTTCATGATTCTGTTTATACTTTCTTTTGAATGCATTCGCCAGCTTCCATTAAATTTCCTTAATGCATTCTTAGTCTCTTTTTGCTATTTCAGAACTGCCATGCACTATTTGTGTTGATGATCATTTCTGTATGGTGATTCTCTAACCTAAGGAGTTTTCCATACTCCTTAAGGTTGTAAGAAACTGGGATTGTGTTTCTTTGGTTTTAATTGATCGAGCTAAGTCTTCCTTCATGCTGTCTATGGCATTAGGAAGACTAACTCAATGCCATTTGAATGTTGATCTGAAAGGATGCTTCTGATAAGGTTTTTCCTAATGAGTATTTGAGCTGAATTTACATGAGATTTTCGTGAGATTTAAACCCCTTTCAGATTTGGATTTCATCTCTTCAATGTTTAGTTTGTTTTGAATTTAATCTTGTTCCCAGTTATACAGCAACATGCTGCAACTTGCAGCTACATTTCCCTCCATCTCCAAATTCTCTTCTCCTCCAAATTCCCCTTTCATCTGTGAATTTTTTGTTCCCCTTTCTCCAAGTGGACTAACTGCAGCAGCAGTTAGCCATTTGACAGTGGCTTAAGCCACTGCTGCTGCTACAAAAACTCACCCTGAACAGCAACTAAAACCAACACTAAAACAGCACATTCTTCTCTTCTCCATCTCCTCTGACAGTAGCTGCAGCTGCTGTCTAAACTCAAATAAAAACTCAATCAACTCTAATTCCCTAACTTTATACAAAAGCCTAATGACATAGACTTATTTTAAAACTGTAAATATACCTATTCATAGTATTATAACTATAGCATATCAATTAGATACATAGTTATACTGTAAATATGTATAAAACCTGTAC
Organism: Thalassia testudinum; assembly: GCA_037157565.1. NCBI lineage: Eukaryota > Viridiplantae > Streptophyta > Magnoliopsida > Alismatales > Hydrocharitaceae > Thalassia > Thalassia testudinum. The sequence continues at coordinate 68,109,039 of JAZHRO010000014.1, forward strand.
AGAAATTCATATACATATGTAATCTATGTAAAAATATGTATATATACTAATCTATTATGCATGTATTTACTGATTTATGTATATATGTATGTACAGATTTATATTTACTTATTTAGTAGCTAAGTTAATAAGTTAGAGCAATAATCAAGTAAATAAATCTATAAACTTGGGAATATATATATGTATTAAGTAATTTAAGTTAGTCAAAGTATAATTATACCTAGTATAACTTACTGTAACTTAGTTTTAATTATAAACTACACAGAATTGCTATTTTAGCCTAAATAAAACATAAATAAATTCGTAAAAATACAATAAAAATATGTATTAAATACTTAAGTATGTAAGTTAAAACTGTTTAAGGTCAATTAGACCATTTACTAATTATTTTATAAGTAATTAACTATTTAATCACCTAAATCAACCTGTATAATCAGCCTAGTTTAGTGAATTTATTTGTATAGTAAATATATTTAAAATTCAAAATTAATTAATCAATTATGTAGTATTATGTAAATATTTTATTTACCATATTTTATTTTATTTTTTTTAATAATTTATGGCCCCCAAATCGAGGGCCAAAAATGCGCACAGACGCAGCTGCGTCTGATTTCCAGCGCACGATGTGGCGCTGGAATAGCGCCACATCGTGTGCTGCAAACCAAACGCAGCCATATAAATGTAATTTACGCTATAGTTGAAGCAGTCGTCACGGCGCCGGGCGCCCGAAACGCGATCCCTTATCCGATTACCCGATTTGTGCTGAACTCTGATATGTGATGATATTGAAAGTGTGATGTATGTGTGGGGCCGGAGGCCCGAGCGTGGGAGTATTGTCTGGCGTTGGGCTGAGGCCCTGCGCTGATACGAAAACGTAATCAAGGCACCTAATCTGAGATTAGGGCGCGCTTAGTAGAGGTCTGGTCCCACCCGTAGGGTGCTGTGTATCCCTCGAAAAGCGTGCCCACTAATTAAACACATTTTACACTAAGGACGTTAGCCTAATAACCCCGTCTCCACCGCAGCCTCTGAAATACCACACAGAACAAATTGAAAGGACAGACGACTTAAAAAAAAGAGAGAACAAGAGATAGCAAGAACAGAAAGACTTACTGTACATACAACAGTAGAATAAGTAATATACATACGTATAAGTAAACCCACATAATTACTAACAGAATAAAACGACACTATAAATGTCGCTAAAGACCTCAGTTTGCTTCTTTAGGTTGTATATAGTTTTTTCTGAGATTTAGCGACGTTTATATCTGTCACTAAAACTGATATACATGTCACTATAAATAAAAGACTAGTAAGTTAAGTTTTTACACTATGGTATCCTCATGTAGTATGAACTAACATATTAGTGTTAATAGTATAACTTGTAAATACATAGTTTAGAGTATAATAATAGATTGTTTGATGCTTGTTCATAGTTAGTATTTTTTTGCAAGCACTTCTTAGTAACTAGGTAAATAAAACATTCATTCATTCTTTAAATGTAGAGTTTCTTTTTGAATAAGAAGACAATTTCGGAGATAATCAAAGAGTGACCGAATTAAATTCAATAAATTGCCTCCCAGAGAACGACCTGGAATAAAACCAGTAAAAATTAGATAAATAAGCAAATGATAATAATGGTTGTAATGACTGGTACTCACCCATACTCACCACTATACGACATCCTTAATGTTATATTATACACCCTATACTACAACGACATGATCATAACAATAATTATTCACCATCATCAACCAACCATCACCACCATTATTTTGGCGCCGTTGCCGGGGAGCATCGGTGTCAACAATTTACACCATCATTAGTCAGAAAAGGGTTCATGTGTAATCTCAGAATTAAATAACATCTTGTAACCCAAAAATAGACCCGCTTAATTGAACAAGCTTCTGGTCAAGATAAAAATCAACTAAACCCTCTAAAATTCATGAAAACATATCCCCTAGGGTTTAGAACCTTCAAATTGGCCTTTGAAACCTATTTTGACCTAAATTGGGGTCCTAGTTAGATATTTGACCTAAATTGGGTTTTCATGTAAAATGTCCAATCAAACGTGGTCAAACCTAAAATCCAACTTCACCATTAGATTTCTTAGGTACAAATTAGGTTTTTATGAAAATTTGGACCTAAGGGGAGGTCACCTTGACATACTTTGCAAAACAGTCCATCCAATTACATTTTGACCCCTAACTTTTGAAAATCAATGCGCATACCCCCTATCTTCCTTGCCACCCTTCGTAATTAGGTCCCTCGGCCATTACAACGAAGGAGTACTACTCCGGTGAGGATTCAAGGAGGATTGCTCCCTGATTCCTCAGAGATCTCCTCTCAAGTTTGAAACGGAGATTCTCTGAGGAACTCCCTATCGTCTGAATGCAATTCCAAGGTCTGATTTGCAGCTAATCTCTCGTGCGATTGCACGAGAGTTATAGGTATCTCCCACAATTCTTCTCCTGATAGGATTCTTGCCCTTGTAAGCTTTCCTTCCAAGCACAAGAAGCCTCCTCCATTACCTATAAAATGACCCTCATATCCGGTTGCTCAAAATTAGCTTGGCCTGGTCGGAGAACCACCTCCAATTTCTTCCCCTCTCCACTGGCCAAGTGTCCAGTAGGTTCCGACTCCCCCTCCACCTCCTTCTCGTCGCTCTATCACAATGCCAATGGCAGAGACGTCTTCACCTCCTTCCTTCGCATCGCGCCATACCCGTGCGCATGCCTCTAGCCCCTTCATCATCATCGTTCTCCCTCCACTGGAAGCTCCTACTCCGATGGCGGTAGGTACGGCCAGCCGCCCTTCTATCCCCTTTCGTCCACTTAGTTAGCTTAGAACTCTTCCTCTCTCTCCTCTCTCTATTTCCTCTATCTTTGTTTCTATTTTTATCCCCTCGACACTGCAGACCACCACCATCTTCTCCACCTCCGGCCAACCATTGGCGAAGGTAGTTCCATCGCTCCACTCTTCCACATGCCTCACCAAATCCCTCATAACCTTTGCCATCATCCGTTGAGCATTTTCCCCATCTCCATCGACCGCCAACACCTCCCCAAGTTCCCACCAAACACAACCATCAGAATGGCCACAGAGCGACCTAGGCATGCATGCCTAGGCTTCCCCGTGGCCAACCACCCATCGCTTCACCTTCGCCATGGCAGGGCGAAGCTACCCACGTGGTTTGACAGGGCTGCAAGGCCGTATTTGTGCATTTCAGATCCGACACCCGTTCCGCTATTGAAGCATCAGCAAGGAGCTTGCAAGCTCGCTCCAGGCTTCATTGTTGCCGGTCTCCAAGTCCAGGTGACACGGGTTGGTCTCGAGCACACATCCAGCCAACTGAGTGGCTTTACGAGGAGTCCAGCTGCAGTAATTGAGTGAAGTTCTCCCTGTGGGTGCGTGAGCAAAGTGGGTGGGACTTTTAGCCCTACCTCGGAAAGTTAGGCACATGGTGTGTGGTTTTTATTGATTTTGTGTTTCCTTCTTACCGCCTTAGAACACAGGATGAGGTCCCCTCACTAGCTCACTGATGCGTGCATTCTCCTCAACTCAGTAATTAGGATAATTTCACTTAATTAAGAGTAGAAGAAATCACTTAGGTTTACCCGAAGTTGTGTCGGTTGTGTAGTATAGGGTCGAATTAACCCAACATTTTAGAAATTTTTACTGGTTGAGTCCAGGTCATTCACTGGGAGGTATAATAATTTTCTCCAAATTCACCAATTCTCTTTTATTTCTCTATAATTTTACAAGGTATAACTAGTTTGATCTTCAAAACATGAATTTTCTCAAAATATTTAAACTATAAAGGATATACAAAATTCCTTATGCAAAACATATTTACTCAAAATGTTGTATTTTATTAACAAGTAAACATGTTAGTTTTTCAATTCAATTTCATTCTATGAAATTAAGGCAATTAAAAGTTATTCTATTAAAACATGCCTTGTCACAATTAAGAACAAAAAGTAATTAAAAAAACTAATCCAAGAGAAATAATTTTCTTCATTTATTACTTCATCCTCTTATCACCTTCTCTCTTATTTTCTTCTTTCTCTCAAACACTATTTCTTCTGTTGTTCCTGCCTTCTTCTCTTCCTGTCTCTTATTCTTTTTCCCTTAGTCTTCTCCTACCTTCTCTTCTTCCCTTAGTTTTCTCCTTTGTTTTTTAGTCTCTTTTCCTTAACACTCCTTAGCGCCTGTGCTCCTTCTTTAGCTTTCAGCTTCAACACTTAACAATTTAACATAACATCCTTCAGCTGCTTCTCTTTTCCTTAAACTTTCAGCTGAATCGGGTTTTTGTAACGAGCGCGTACCCCAGACGTCTTTTAAGACGTCTGGGAGGTGGCCCAGACGTCTGTCAAGACGTCTGGGATCACATCCAGACGTCTGACCAGACGTCCGGGATAGTTTACAGACGTCTGACGAACAGTTATACTCGCACGGAATATTCGTCTGCGCGCCTGTGCGCGTAGACCTGCGATCCGCATCTTCTCTGCGGCTGCAGGCGACTGCGGCCGTCTCTCCCTCCTCTCCGCGCGGCGTTAAAAGGGGGAGGGGGCGCGCCTCCCCTCCTGTCTCCACCATCTTCCTCCTTCTCTCCTGCCTGTGCGCGAGAGCGAGCGGACGCGAGGGCGCAGCGGCAGCGGCGGCCGCAGTAGGCGCGGAGGAGCTGCGGCGTGCGAGGGCGGGGCTCTGCCGTAAGGGCGAGCTCGCCGGGAGCGGCTTGGCCGGCCGGCGGAGGGCGCAGGGGGCGCAGAGCGTCGCGAAGAGGGACCTGCTGCGGGCGGAGCAGCGGACGCGCGAGGTGCGACGCGGGCGGCGTCGCGAGCGGAGGCCGAGCGAGGTTCTGATTCTGGAAAAATCTCCAGAATCAGACGTCTGGACTGATATCCAGACGGCAAGGTCGACGTCTGTGTGATCATACAGACGTCTGAAAGGTGAGTTCCGCTTTCTCCTTCTTTTGTTGTCGACTGACCGTACTGAGGGAGGAGGGTTGGCTGTGCGCAGGTGTTCGGATTCGTCATCCTTTGCGAATCCGACGTCTGGAAGTTGTACCAGACGGCGGGAGTGACCTCCAGACGTCCGGAGAGACCATCGGACGTCTGGGATCTAGGAGAGACGTCGCCACAGACTTCTGGACGTCCGGGGAACCAAGCCGAACAGGTAATTCTCTGATCCACCGTTTAAGACGTCTGGAAGGAGTTCCAGACGTCTGATTTTGCACAGTATTGTCTTTCTCGACCCGTTTAGGGCCCGTTTGGGCTCCGTTTTCCACGATTCGAGTTGCGTTCGATTCAGAATTTATTCCTCTACCCGCCTACAGTAGCTATACACTGTTTTGAGACACTCCTTGTGTTTGATCCTTGTGATAGGACCTCGTTCGGTTGCCGTCTTGAGAGTCGCGGAGGCACGCGGGATTCCCGACCACGCCCCCATTACTTCCGTTGTACCTGGTAGAGTGGTTTTAAGCATTAATAAAATCTATTAAAGTATGGAACCATAACTAGAACCTAGGGCATTGCATGAACCCTAGGAATGAGAAATGTATGGAATGATAGCTCCTAGGTGTTGCATGAATCCTAGGGCCGGAAAACTAGATTGTATGATAGATCCTAGGATATGGCATGAATCCTAGGATGGAAAAACTAGTGGAATGTATATTACTGCAGTCTTGGAAAAATGGAAAGGAATATATAAGCTGCCTGTGAAATTAATTAACAGCTGCCTGTTATGAACAAGGAAACATGTTGAGATCATGGAATGTGAGAACGTGAATCTGGAAAGTGAAACATATGATGTTCTGAGATAAAGAGCTGGAACCCTACGGGGAATTAGGAGTGGAACTCCTGGAAAGAAAAGGAATGGAACTGAGATGTAGTTTGTACTGTCTCTTGGGTACGCAGTACCAAGGGAAGTACCTGTACCTGTTTTAGTGCAGAGTGGGGCCAGCCGCCCCAGGGACCCGGGGTTAGGCTTGGCCGCTCTGTACCGACTTGTTGGCCCTCGTGTACGTAGTACCGAGGAGAGCTAGTAGTGTTAGGAGAGTACTAGCTACCCCACGGGCCCCGGGGTTCTGCTAGCCTCCTTCACCGACTTGTTAGGCCCACTAGGGCAAACCAGGGTAGTCAGGCGAGGGTGCGCGGACTGTGGAGGGGCAAGGCCCCGGTTTGGTTACTGTGGAGGGGCTGGACCCCTGTTACTGAGAGGGCTCTGCCCTGGTTCCGTGCTGTGCTTTGGGCGCACCCGTTAACGGAAACGACTGACCGCGTGCCAGTACGGGCTAGCTACCTGTGCGTTTATCGCGCGTGCCGTAGTCACCGTTACGTCTGTCAGTGACCTTGGGGTGGTTGACTGAGGGTAGGATCACCACGGGGGACTCTCCCGGCCAGGAGAGCACCACGTGCTACTTCTACTGTTGGAAAAGACTGCAATCAAGATCGTCCCACGAGGACATTCGAGATCAAGTAAAGGATCTGAGAAGTAAATGAAATAGTGAGAAAAATTGAAAGATGTAAATAAAGGAAGTAATAGAACATAACAGCTACTGTACACTCTACTGTTGCCTTTAGTTAGTTTGCCACTCTACTCAACGTTTTGCTGACGTGTTACACTCGTTACCTTTTTCAGGACCAGGTGTTGAGCAGCCAGGGTCGGCGGCTGCAGAGGACGCTGGGCCGAGTAGGGTCCAGTAGAGTTGCCACAGCTTTGTACCTTCTTTTGTTTCTGTTCTAGTGAGTAGTTTTGTTTCCGCTGTACCTTCTTTACCTGCAGTTTTTGTTATACGATAAATGTTGTTTTACTGTTGTGGTGGTGCCTACTGTAGTAGTTTCTTTCCTTACTGCTGTACTTTTTACTGTTAGTTATATTCATGCTGAATGTGGTTTATTTTACTGTCTTTTGGTTACTTCCTCGTTGGACGACTGGGTCTTGGGATTAGTCGAGTCGGTCCGGTTCTCGTGTCTCGTAGGGACTCGGGAACCGGGTCGTTACAGTTTTTGTACTTTTTTAACCAAAAGTTAGTTTATTCGCGGTGAGGTCCTTTTGAGGATAAACAGCACCCTGAGACTAGGGTGGGACCAGACCCTACTCGGTCCTCGCCTAATCTCAATTAGGTTCATTTTCAGTTCATTTGTTTATCGATTCACAGTCTCGAGTAATTTCAGCTCAACCCAGCCTCCCATGCCTCCCTCACCCTCCCAGGGCACAATCTCATTCAGACGCCCCCAAGGGCACACACCCACAGGCATAAGCCCGCACACACACACATGCAATGCTCAGATCAGATGGAATCGGTAACTGGTGCGCCGAGCGCTGACGACTGCATAGCCAGAGAAATAAATCGCTTTTATCCCCAGGCACGTGCTCGTGAATAGACGAGGTGGAACTATCGTACCCCTTTCAGACCTGAATTCAAATGATCATAACTTTCTACCCAGAGCTCCAAATCAAATGATTTCAAGTTTGTTGGAAAGCTCTAAGGTTAATCTACATAATTTTAGGGTCAATTTAATGTTTAGATGATGTTTTCCTTTTCAATTTAAAAGATGAAATCAGGGGTTCCTACGGGGTTTTTACTAACCTGGAAGAGAAATTAAGTCAAGAGAGTCCTCAAATGGATTTCTCTCACTTATTTAAAGGTTTGTACATGTTTTATAAGTGATTCTGCATCTGTTAGAGTATGTTTTAAGCTTTTAAGACCTTCAGAACCAGCAGAGAATCTATTCACTTCTCTGAAAGCTTCAGAGTTTGATTTTTGAGGCATCAATATGTGCAATAGACACTTACAAGTGTCTCTAATCATTTTAGATTAATTCTAAGGGTAATAACAAATCAATTTGGGTAGGTTTTAAGTTTAAATTTCATCAAAATAGTTCTCCTAGTAGCTTGGGTTCGAAAGTAACTCAAATTGGCAGATACTAAATCTTCACTAAGTAAATCATCTGAGCTTACTTTAATCACTTTCAGATCATCAAATAAGTTCCTAGAAATAATTTTATCTCCTCAAAATCTCAATTCGAGGTCAGATCTCCATTAACAGACTCATGTTTGATTGTGGAAGCTCGAAAATTGACTTTCTATTTAAAGTCTTCTCTCAAGAAATTAATGCCTAAATTAGAGTCTCCTCAACCTCAAAAACTCATTCAGATCTTCAGAAAGTTGTTTTAACTTTGTTTCCAAGGGTTTCAGGCTCGCCGCCTGAACTGGAAAAGGTGTATGTTCGGCAGAATTAATGGAAGTTTGTTACAGTTTTCTGAGGGTTTAAATAGCTTCAGTGCATTGCACTGAAGCTTCTGAGATCATTAAATGCTCTTTAATCATTCCTAATACACTTCTCCAACTCTGCCAGAGTTGTGGAATATGAAGTCAAATCTATAGCTCCAGTGGTTAAATCCTCAAATAAACATCCTCAAATTAATCAATGATCCATGTAATAACATTCTAGAGCTTCTCAATAAGTTTTAGAGGTTGTAACAAAGTTTTGGCTCGCCGGAGCTCCGGTGAGTCCAGAAAATATAAAATTGTTTGTACATATTGATAAAATTAACCATTTTTTATTCAAAAAGGATCCTGAGGTTGCAAGGAACCTCAGTATCACATTTAATTCCTCAATAATCTCATTAAATGTAAGATTTGATAGTGAAATTATTTTCTTAAAAGATCTGAGTGGTTAAAGCTCAGGACTTATTTAACCACTTGGTTGAGAGGTTAAATCAAGTCAACAGGTATTTATATTCATAAATATATATATTTAATTTATAGTTTGAACTGTTCCTAGGCCGCCATGGACAACAAGCTCAGGAGCTTAATTAAGATTTGGGTGTTTAATTTATAGATGATAATAGTATGTATTAAAATGTCGATTAGGGTTTATAAGTGGTGATAGGTGATGAAAGAACCCATTGAAGGTGGAATTATCTCGATTACTGTCACCATAGACAGTGTCAGTAGTCGGTGAAGGTGATATGTGAATTAGGTGATTTAATTAGCGATTAAGTGATTTAGAAATGAACATGGAAGATACAGGAAGGTGTACAGTGAATTAAACGACAAAATTACAGCTCTGGCAAGCTCAAGGAACTCATCGGAGTCGGAGAAGATGAAACTAAAATCTGACATTACTCTAATCTAACTAACTAAACAAACTAACTAAGCTAGACTACTCCTACTCTTACTCCTAATCTACTGTTACCTGGACGAAGGGTCAATAGGGTTCCGCTGAAGGTTCATAGCGGACAACGAAATCAGTGGGTGGAAGAAAGATCTCCAACAGGTGGATTAGAGGTGGAGCAGAGGATTCCTTGGGTCGGTGCCTTTGTCAGGGGTGTGGAAGACCACGGCAGATCTCCTCGGTTGCTTAAGATGGATGGAGGAAGTCGAAAATTGTAATGGGAAGTCATCGGAGTTTTCGACAAATAGCCTATTGGGTCGGTTGCTGTGTTAGAAGAGGGAAGGGAGCCAACTTGAATAAAATCAGAGGTGTGAGGGGGTATTTATAGTAGTTTGCGACGAAGAGAGTGGTGGGGTCTGGCTAAAGAAGGAGCCTGAGGAGCTTAACCTCCGTCGTCGTCTCCGACGATGGTGAGATTATCTCCCACTGAAAAATAAGATTCTCAGTTAATGCAGACTAATGGATGAAGTGGAGGTGGTGAGTGCAAGTTGCAAGAGCTCAGACAAAGAGGGATGATGTCGGCAGGGTGGTGATCGCACGGTTGCGTGACTCTCTGCTGCTAGTCGTTCATTCAGCTGAAGAAGAAGAAGAAGACGAAGAGGGACATAAAAGTAGCAAAACTTAAGGACTTGTGTGAGAAATAAGGGCCCGGCAGTAATGAATTTTAAGGACTAAAATGTAAACCCAAGTTTTGAAGGTTTGTTTTAATTTACATCTTTTTCAACTTTTTATATATGTTAGTAAATAAGGTAAATATTATGTTTACACCTTGAATTTACATTTTTGACCTTTTTAGGTTAATTTATTAGATTAAGTAAAATCACTTAAGTTATTACATACTTAGTTATACATTAAGTTTAAGTTACTTATCTTATTAATTAAAGGAATGATTAATAGGATTTCGAGTCCAATTATTATCTAAATTATTAATAATGTTAATTGAATGATAAAATATCATTTTAAACTTATTTTAAGGTCCTTGATTAAATATCCTTTATTCTATAATTAATCCTTATATGTTCATAACCTTAGCTAATTAACTAGGAAGACTAGTTGATTAGGGGTAATTAGAGATCATGATGAGTGTCTCATCATGCCCCCAAGCCAAAGTTTTGCTAGTCCCTAGCAAAATTATCTAAGACTATGTTGATTTAAAGCACTTGGGTTTAAATTATTATAAATAGCAACTATGTAGAGGAAAGCTTAGGTCAGAAATTTTTAAGGTTAAATATAAATGATTAATGTATAGAGCATGTGTGAAAATTTTCTTACTTAGACTTATACTTATAACTTTTTCAAAACACACTAAAAATAATTTGTAAACAAGAATTTTACTCTGAAATAGAATTCTTCGAAAATCTCTTAATCTTTGTAACTAATCTTAACTCAAACTAGAATACAAAGTGTTTTAAAAAAAACAAAACTTAAGGATTGAGAATTAAATTTTAACTCAAAAACTCAAATAGATTAAAGTTAATCCTTTGTTTATAATATTTAACTTTTATCAATATAAGTTTAAGCAAATTAACCAGATACTCATTATTAATCAAACCTAGAGTAGCAAAACTCTAATTTACTAACCTACAACACTAAAGATTAACTTCTAGACCTAGGATTCTATCAATTCTTCTCCTTTAGGTCTCAACTTAAAATCTTCAAAACCCAATTTCTTAGGCTTCACTGCCCAATACCAAGGTTCAGTAGCTATGATTTTAAAACATCTATGCTTAGTGAAGAGAATTGTCCTAAAGACATCCAAAGTTGCAAAAATCTAGATCTTAAGACATCACTTTTCAATCCCAATTATTCCAATTCAAGCCTTTGGCTTGGCCTTACTCAGGTTTGGTTGCTTTCTCCAAACCAGTTTTCCATCCCGAGGTCAACACTTTTTGTGTATATCTCCCCGGTGGACCACTGGGTCTCTTATTCCTAATATTTTTTCTCCATATTTTTTTTCTCTTTTTCTATAGGTTAGAACACCCATTTGTAGCGAGGTGTTCTATTTATTTGATGGAAGGAAGGGTAGCATCCATTTGTAACGAGATGCTTCATTTATTTGTGGAAAGACTACATAAGCACCCATTTTTAACGAGACACTTAACTGCAGGGTGTTTTATTTACTTTTATTTTTCTTTTCTCCCCTTCTCATTTTTCTTACTACCATTATTCTCCAAATCCTTTTTCTAGGTGAGTGGCACATCCTTCAACCTTTCAAGAACCGCCCCACAGAAATCCTTTGACGAAAGAGGATTTAGAATTGATCTCTTAACCTCTGTGTTTTCTTGGTCTCAGATGTTAACTAGACAATTCTATGTAAGTGAATTTAGATGTTTAGGTTACTTAGCTCTCAAACTAGTGCTTGGACAACAAAGCCCTTTACTCTTAGGTTCCTCAAATTTTTAGTTTCCTCCTATACGATCTGTCAAGACAAAATTTACCAAGTCTACTTATTTATCTCTAGCTTGAAAGTTTTGTAAACTAAAACTCTACCAACTCTCTATTTAATTAACTCTGAATATCTGGCCTTTTACTTAACTTTATGATAAAGCAAATTTTCAAAAAGCAAAAGGATCACTTAATCTAATTGATTAACAATTTATAATTCAATTCCAAAACTTAAGTTTAAAATCTTAACACACTTAGTTTCTTAATTCAAGTAAGAATAGAAAAACAAATCTTTAAAAGATTTAAAAGATTCCTAATTCAAATAAAATCTTGTTTTAAAAATTTTAAACACAAAAGTGTGTTTTACATAATGTTTAAGTAAAAATCTAATTAAGAATTGAATGCTCTTAAATATCTAAATATATTCTATATACATTTTAAACTTCTGACCTAGAAGAAAATTAAGCTCTTAATTACAATATATATATTTTCTTCTTCTTTCCTTCTTTATTAATAATGCATATTCCCCTCTTATTATTTTTATGAATTTTTTTTTCAAATTTTTATATTTATATATTTTTATTTTTATGTATGAAAGACTTTTCAATTTTTTTATGATTTTTTCAAAAAATTTTCAAATTTTTATGAAATTTTTAACTTTCTAAAATTTTTATCATTTTTGAATTTTTTATTTTATTTAATTTCGTGGATATTTAATTTTTATGTGTTTTTATTTTTTTAAATCACACTTAATGTGTAAATTTCACTTCAACAAACCCCCAAGCCAAAATTTTACAATGTCATTGTAAGAAGGGTGAAAAAATATGAAGTGAAATTTTAAAAGTAAGTGTATAAGAAAATAAAAAAAATGAAAACAGGAAATAGCTATGTACAAGTGCTAAGTTTTATGCCTTCAGTTAGGCGTAAACCCTAGTAAAGAACTCCTAAAAAGAATAGGTATACAGTAAAAATAGAGGAGTTATGAAATAATTAGATCAAAAAAATTAGAAAACAGATTAAACCACACAATCAAAACTCATCCTGAAATTGCCTAGAATAAATCTCACTAGAATCAGATTCTTGTGAAAAATCTCAGAAAGATCAGAGTTAATCTTATAAAGAATAGATCTGATTTAGGTTGAGATGACGAACGTTCAAGATTAAGGAAATTAAAAAATGTTTCCACCAAGTTCAGAAGATCAGCATAATCAGTTTTGGTTCTTAATAATAGGTGGGCCATTTTGATACAAAATAGGTTGCTGATGCAGGTTTGATGGGTTATTTTCAGATAATATAGTGGACGGATTACGATTAGAATCAAAGGCCTAATTAATGAAATGGACTTGGCCTTGATTTTGCCTAGGATTTGGCAGATTCCTAGGATTTAGAATTGGCTAAGGTGGAAGAGTACCTGGCTGACGAGATTTAGCCAAAAGCGTGATCTATGTCGTAAATCAGCCAATTCTACCTTACATTGCCTATGGATCTCAGAAAGAGCTTCATCATTTTGTCGCTGACTCTCTGACATAGCTCTTAAAATCTGATCTAGCTATGTATCTCTAATAGGCCTGGAGTAATTCTACATACTCATCGGGCTAGGCCTTAAATTTGATTGCTGAGGAGGCAATGGAGGTGGATTAAAATGGATCTAATTCCAATAATTTGGTCTTTGATTTTGATTTGGATCAGCTCAAGAAAAATTTGGGTGGCTTCTCCATCCAGGATTATAGGAATTTGAATATGGGTTTGTCTTGGAAGATTTTCCTGGATGGCATGTAAACCTAAAAGATATCGTGTGTTTTCTGCAATAGTTCAGGGTGGGGAAAAGGGTGGGTAAGATTATGGGACAAAGGTCCCTCCTTGGGTTGGTGAAGGAGTAGATAGAAAACCCAAGGAAGATTGATCTCTGGAATCCAGATTATTCACAAATTCCCTCCCCGCGGGAATTTGCGAAACAGGTAAATATGCGGGATTTGTAGCAAGTAGAGGGGTAAGAGTCTTCATTGTGTTTCTAACGTCATCGAGATGCTTTACTACGATATCTACTTTGTCCAATTTTTCTGCAATAATCTCTAAATCCTTTGAACTGGATGGATTACCGATCTCGTGAATGCCCTTATGCGGATTTTGATGATTCATATTTGCTCCCCGCAAAAATTGCTACATTAATGCATTGTTGATCGAGTTTTCCGCCATCCCTTCAAATAATTCTGAAGCGGATTCTACGTCGCGATTTAGAAAATTCCCTCCACAAGTGGCATCGACTAGATGACGAATGCCCTCTTGTAAACCATAATAAAAGATGTGCATGAGTTGCAAACGAGGGATGTCATGATGTGGGCATTTCCTTTGCAATTCATGAAAATGTTCCCACGCTTTATGAATTGGTTCTCCTTGATTTTGATTAAAAGTCGTAATAGCTCACCTTAAAGCATTGGTCGATTAATTGGAAAGAATTTCTTCAAAAATGCGGATTCGAGTTTAGCCCAAGTTGAGATTGGTCTTGCTATAGTTCTATACCAATAAGCTACTTTATCATTAAGGCTAGAAGACAACATTTTCATTAGTAGGATTTCCCTATTTTGATTTCGAGGACCAAGAGTTTGGGATAAATTTTTAAGATCTTCAATATGTTGAAATGGATCCTCGGATGCAAATCCGTGGAAGTGGGGGATTGAACCTATAATATTTGGCTTTAATTCTGGATCATTTTCCCCAATAGGAATCCTAACATTAGGCTCTACTTGTGCATTAGATGGGTTATAATAATATCTAAGTAGAGGCCTTGGATGATTGATCGGTAAATCAAGATTTTCAAAATGCGCCTCAGGTCGAGGTGAAAAATGGGTTTGAAGAGTTAGTAAGTTATTTAAGGCTGCTGTTAATAGATTGATTTGTCTTCTTTGCTCTAGCATCCCAAGGTTCTGGTTCAGGAGCACCACATGAACATCAAAAGGCGGCATCTCCCCATGACCAGAAGAAGAAGGGATCTCGGGATTAAGATTCTGCATTGGATCCATAGAAGTAGATGGATCAGATGGGAAAACCATTGGTTGCTTATCTGCAACCAGCCTAGGATCACCTATCAACGGTGGTTCAAGAGGCGGATGCAAGGATCGCCTCCCGTCCATAAATAGAAAATAATGTGCAAAGGCACACGCACACCACTGATAAGAAAATAGCGGCACAGAAAACCTGCAAAACAACGCAAAAGAAGTGGGTTTTTGCTCTCCTTTCAAAGGAAAGAAGAAATTCCTAAGATACGCAAAATAATTTGACACAAACTAATAGAGTAACAATATCAAAATACGCATCCTAATTCGTGTCTACGCAGGTGTGTACCTTAAAGCTCAAAGGTCTAAGGTCTAGGATCGAGACCACTCACTACTGGCTTCTCGGGGCTCTAATAGTGAGACAGACTTGTTGATCTTCGGCCAAAGTCCTAAGAGCTGCAAAGAGGAGAGATAGAAAAATAGACTTGTGTGACTCTAGTGATCGCGCTGTGTGTGCGATAGCATGCAACAGACGATAGCGATATAAAAACCTGCATTCATTCTGCAAACGGATTTAAGTCGCCAATTTTACTTCCTCTTTTTAGTTAATCTTTTTCAAAAATATATCAATTAAACTACAATGGCCGCTTTTTTTATCTTTTCAAACAAAAATATGTGGTCTTTTTAAATTATCAAAGGACAGGGATCTATGTGGGTTTTCTCATGTTTTCCTGCTGATGCGAGAAAAATAGTTTAAAAATTCCTGAGTCAGATCGTATTAATACTAGCAGAAAATGCACTCTTAAGCGTGTATGCCTATGTTTATGCTGCTGCTAGTCAGAGAAGATGTATTTTTGTATTTTTTTATTTTTATTAAATGCAACAATACAGAAGAATAGAAATACTCACAAAAACAAAAATAGTAAAAACTGATTCCTGCCTTCTCCTGAGATTACCCGTAGAGGTAAACCTGAAAAGAAGATAGAAAATAAAAATAAAAAACAAAAACAAACACACTAATTAGAACAAAAGTTAGTAAAAACAAAAATATTTACAAAATACCTCCTAATTAAATAATTAAACCTTTTAAATTTTAGTGAATCAAAATATTACCTCCTCGACAACGGTGCCATTAAAATGATCTTTAGACGAAGTAATGCCAGGGAATATTTTGATGAGTGGAATGAGTCAAAATATTTCCACCCTGGCAACGGTGCCACTAAAATGGTAGGTGGTTCCTCTCAACCCAGTAATTAAGTTAATTTCACTTAATTAAGAGTAGAAGAAACCACTTAGGTTAACTCGAAGTTGTCTTAGTTGTGTAGTATAGGGTCGAATTAACCTAACATTTTATAAATTTTCACTAGTTGAGTCCAAGTCGTTCACTGAGAGGTATAATAATTTTCTCCAAATTCACCAATTCTCTTTTATTTCTCTATAATTTTAGGAGGTATAACTAGTTTGATTTTCAAAACATGAATTTTGTCAAAATATTTAAACTATAAAGGATATACAAAATTCCATTTGCAAAACATATTTACTCAAAATGTTGTACTTTATTAACAAGTAAACATGTTAGTTTTTCAATTCAATTTCATTCTAAGAAATTAAGGCAATTAAAAGTTATTCTATTAAAACATGCCTTTTCACAATTAAGAACAAAAAGTATTTAAAAAAATGATGCATGAAAAATAATTTTCTTCATTTATTTCTTCAGCCTCTTATCTCCTTCTCTCCTATTTTATTCATTCTCTTGAACTCTCTTTCTTCTGTTGTTCCTGCCATCTTCTCTTCCTGTCTCTTATTCCTTTTCCCTTAGTCTTCTCCTGCCTTATCTTCTTCCCTTAGTTTTCTCCTTTGTTCCTTAGTCTCCTTTCCTTAACACTCCTTAGCACGTATGCTCCTTCTTTAGCTTCCAGCTTTAACACTTAACATTTTAACTTAACATCTTTCAGCGGCTTATCTTTTCCATAAACTTTAAGCTGAACCGGGTTTTTTTACTTTTTTAACTAAAAGTTAGTTTATTTGCAGCGAGGACCTTTCGAGGATACACAGCACCCTGAGACCACGGTGGGACAAAACCCTACTCAGTCCTCGCCTAATCCCAATTAGGTTCGTTTTCAGTTCATTTGTTTATCGGTTCACAGTCTCGAGCCATTTTGGCTCAACCTAGCCTCCCAGGCTTCTATCGCCCTCCCAGGGCACAATCTCATTCACACACCCCCAAGGATGCACACCCGCAGGCATAAGCCCGCACACACACACATGCATTGCTCAGATCAGATGGAATTGGTAACCGGTGTGTCGAGCACTGACAACTGCATAGCCAAAGAAACAAATCACTTTTATCCCCAGGCGCATGCTCGTGAATAAATGAGGGACTATCCTACCCATTTCAGACCTGAATTCAAGTGATCATAACTTTCTACCCAGAGCTCCCAATCAAATGATTTCAAGTTTGTTGGAAAGCTCTAAGGTTAATCTACACAATTTTAGGGTCAATTTAATGTTTAGATGATGTTTTTCTTTTAAATTTAAAAGATGAAATCAGGGGTTCCTACGGGGTTTTTACTAACCTGGAAGTGAAATTAAGTCAGGAGAGTCCTGAGAAGGACTTCTCTCTTTTATTTAAAGGTCTGTACATGTTTTATAAGTGATTCCGCATCTGTTAGAGTAGGTTTTAAGCTTTTAAGACCTTCAGAACCAGCAGAGAAGCTGTTCACTTCTCTGAAAGCTTCAGAGTTTGATTTTTTAGATATCAATATGTGCAACAGACACTTAAAAGTGTTTCTAATCAATTTAGATTAATTTTAAGGTTTATAACAGATCAATCTAGGCAAGTTTTAAGTTTAAATTTCGTCAAAATACTTCTCCTATTGGTTTGGGTTTCAAAGTAACCCAAATTGGCAGATACTAAATCTTCACTAAGTAAATCATCTGAGCTTACTTTAATCACTTTCAGATCATCAAATAAGTTCCCAGAAATAATTTTCACTCGTCAAAATCTCAATTCGAGCTCAGATCTCTATTAACAGACTCATGTTTGACTATGGAAGCTTGAAAATTGACTTTCTATTTAAAGTCTTTTCTCAATAAATTAATGCCTTAATTAGAGTCTCCTCAACCTTAGAAACTCATTCAGATCTTCAGAAAGTTGTTTTAACTTTGATTCTAAGGGTTTCAGGCTCGCCGCCTGAACTGAAAATGGTGTGTGTTCGATAGAATTAATGGAAGTTTGTTATAGTGCTCTGAGGGTTTAAATAGCTTTAGTGCATTGCACAGAACCTTATGAGATCATTAAATGCTCTTTAAATCATTCCTAACAGACTTCTCCAACTCTGCCGGAGTTGGGGAAGATGACGCCAAATCTATAGCTCCAGTGGTTAAATCCTCAAATAAACCTCCTCAAATTAATCAGTGATCCATGTAATAACATTCTGGAGCTTCTCAGTAAATTTTAGAGGCTGCAACACAGTTTTGCCTCGCCAGAGCTCACCGGAGCTCCGGTGAGTCCAAAAAATATAAAATTGTATGTACAGATTGATAAAACAAACCATTTTTTATTCAAAAAGGATCCTGAGGTTGCAAGGAACCTCAGTATCACATTTAACTCCTCATTTATCTCATTAAATGTAAGATTTGATAGTGAAATTATTTTCTTAAAAGATCTGAGTGGTTAAAGCTCAGGACTTGTTTAACCACTCGGTTGAGAGGTTAAATCAAGTCAACAGGTATTTATATTCATAAATATATATTTAATTTATAGTTTGAACTGTTCCTGAGCTGCCATGGACAGTGAGCTCAAGATCTTAATTAAGATTTGGGTGTTTAATTTATAGATGATAATAGTATGTATTATAATGTCGATTAGGGTTCATAAGTGGTGATAGGTGATGAAAGAACCCATTGAAGGTGGAATTATCACGATTACTGTGACCATAGAAAGTGTCAGTAGTCAGTGAAGGTGATATGTGAATTAGGCGATTAGGTGATTTAATTAGCGATTAAGAGATTTAGAAATGAACATGGAAGATACTTAATGCTCCAACGAGCTCAAGGAACTCGCCGGAGCTGGAGAAGATGAAACTAAAATCTGACATTACTCTAATCTAACTAACTAAACTAACTAACTAAGTTAGGCTACTCCTACTCCTACTCCTAATCTACTGTGACCTGGATGAAGGAGTCAATAGGGTTCCGCCGAAGGTTCAAAGCAGATGACGAAATCAGTGGGTGGAAGAAAGATCTCCGGCGGGCAGATTTGAGGTGGAGTAGAGGATTCCTAGGGTCAGCTGATGTCGGACACGAATAGGTTGTTAATAAGATGATTTTATCGTTGAAGTGTGCATAGTGGTTAACCTAAATCAGATCTAACCATCTGTTTACAAAATTTTTTAACCTGGCCTACTTTATTTTATCTTGGTCACTTTTCTGCCCAGGGTCGAGCTCAGGGATGTGGGGTTACAAGTTAAGCTTCTACGCCTTTCCTATAGCAAGTCTCTTCCATTCCTTTATTGTGTTTTTGGTGTTTTTCTATTTAGATTTTTTCCTAGTAATCTTTGTCCTTGAGGCACACCGTCAAAATTGGGTTCTTGGCTTCGAGCCAAAATAGGGTTCCAAAATGGGTGTTGCTATTCGCAAGATGGGGTACCTGCAAGTCGAGCATTATCTTTTCTCTTTTATATATTTTTCTATCTTTTTTTGGGCATGCAAGAGAAATAGAAATAAAGTAAATATAGTATAGATATATATATATATACTATATATGTATAAAGGGGTGGGGGTGGAGGCGAAGATGGAGTGTAGCACGGAGTCAAGTCGGTCGTCGTCTAGAAAGACGCAACCAACAGGACGAGGTGCCACGTGCAGTGTAGGATGGATGGTGGAAGATGTATGTGACCACGCTTTTTGTACGCGTGTATCGGGGAGTATCAGCAACTGGTGCAGATATTCCCGCGATACCACGTATGGTACGTAATGTGAAAAAATATATATGTATATATGAAAATATATCTATATATATATTTATGGTTATAAATATATTGGTATATATATGTAGTCATATATGTATATATGTATATATATATACATATATAAGTATATGTATAGATAGATATATGTATAGATATATATATATGTGTATATATATGTATAAGTATGTATATATAACTATATAGATGTAAATATATATATATCTATATATGGCAATATATGTATAGAAATATATGTTGGTTGATATGTATATATATATATATATGTATATATAGTTATAGATATCCATATATATATGCATGTATTTACATATATATATATATGTATAAATATCTGTATATATATGTATGTATAAGTATATGTGTATATATATGTATATATATATAAGTATATAGATGTATATATATATATATGTATGTCTATGTATATAGACTAATATATATTTATATAAGTCCTAATATATGTATAGATATATGTATAAATATATATATATATATATGCATACAAGTTTATGTATATATGTAAATATATATGTATATATATATATATAAGTATATAGATATATGTATATATATATATGTTTACTAATACTTAGTTATATAAATAATATATATATATAGATATAAGTATATATATATATGTATATAAATATATGTATATATATATCAATAAGTATATGTATACGTATATATATGTATGCATATAATAGTGTATAGGTGTGTGTGTGTATGGAAGTGTGAGTGTATGTGTGTGTGAGCATCGGTAAAGATAGTGTTGTGAGAGAGAGTGAGAGAGAGAGAGAGATAGAGCGGGAGAGAGAGAGCATTGCTGGAGGGTTAAGGCGTCTGCAGACTAGTGGGCGTCGTCTGGAGGTCCTCAAGTGCACACGCAGGCACGTATGCATGCGAAGACGTGCATGCTGGAGGGCGAGGGGTGTGGAGAGGTGGCCGTAGCGCACCGCGCTGCGTGAAGGGTTGGAGCGGGCGCTGGTAGGTGTGCATGGGCGAAGAGAGTGGGCAATGCAGGCAGGTGCGGGGCTAGCAGAACGTGCGGGCGAGCGCTAGCAGAATGCGTGGCGAGACGTGTGCTCGGGCGAACAACGGTTGCAGCACACCGGGAGACCGATAAAGTGAGAAACTCACCGGTCACCCCACTGTAGCCACGGTGTTCTGCGGAAATGCGTGAACAGTCGCTACAGTGGTCGGGCGAGTCGCGCAACCGAGAGTTGCAATTGCTGTGAATGCGGTCGACTCGCGGCTGACACGCGCGGGCTGGCGTGTGAGGAAGAAGGTCTGTTCCGGCCGGTTGCGAGCATGGAGAAGTTCATGACAGAGCACGCGGAGAGGGAGTTGGCGTGCCTGGTGGAGGGCGAGGGAGACCTGCTGCTTGTGTGGTGGCTTGTGGGAGTTGGCAGGGGTGCGCGGAGAGGCTTGGCCGGCCGCTACAATGGCGCGTGGTGGCCGGTTGCGGGCGGGAAGGCGAATGCAGTGCGAATGAGCTAGAGGCGAGCACGCCTGCAGGCGCGTGCAGAAAGGCGAGGGAGGCCTACTGCTGCTGCTGCGTGCAGAGCTTTAAGCTTCAAAGCTTGAAGCTCCGCTCCAATGGTTGGAATGGCGTGGAAGGTGGAACAAGGAAGAAGGCCACCATGCCCACCGGCTCTTTGATGAGCTGGGCGGTGGTGGTCTCACGGTGGTGGTTGTGCACCACCGTGACGTGCTCCTGTCCGCCGGGTGTCTCCTAGGAGGAGGAGGGCCGACGTGTGGAGGGAGAGGGGAGTGGACGGTGGCCTGTAAGTGACCTACGTAGGGTTTTTGAAGTGAAAGATCAGGCTGCTACAAGAAGGAGCCGAACCCTCTTTTTAAAGAATAGGAGAGCATGCACAGCCATGCCCTGGCTGTGCATGGCTCACATGAGGCTGCAGGGAGAGGCTGGCATAGGGAAGGGCTTGAGCAGGGAATGGTGCGAGGAGAAGAAGTTGCCATGCAGCCGTGGGGAGAAAATCGAAAAGAAGATAAAAAATGAAGATGGAATTTTTGCAAGGCAGCACTTAAGGAAAACATAAATTGCGAGGCCAATTTATTCACTCTCCTCCCCTCTCAATTAAATGCATGCATGCGTCTATATTCACAAATGCGACTATGTCTACCTAATATGCACTGATAATGCTAGGAAATAGCACAAGACGACAAAATTGCAGGCGTATTTTTGTGGTGCAATCATACCCCCATGCCTATCTTTTGCTAGTCCCTAGCAAAACAGTATTTAGAAATGATCTTAAGCTGAAGATTTTCTTCTGAGGTGATATAGGTGTGTTTATTGTTGGATATTGTGAGAACCAGTTGTAGAGAAGACTACCAGTACTCTAAGTCTCACATGGCAAAGATCATCTCTCAACTAACTGGGACTCTTGATATTTAAACCTTAAGTACGATTTCCAGGACCCAGAAGGTTTTTGCCGTACTCGAGGGCTCAAGAGGTTATGGCTTGTGCTTAGTGAAGGATCAAGACTGCCCAGATGAACATTAAGACTCAAGCCTAGGGTTTCACTAATCTTTAAGTAGAGGTTGGTCCCAGTTTCAGCTCGTGTCTTCGGATTAACCCTTAAAAAGATGATGGAAACTCAACTCCCATTTTCTGACATTTGTGGCTCACAGGAAAATAGGGTATTTGTGACTTGCCCTAAAGAACTTTTTTAGGGTAGAGAATTTACAGACATATGCAAGATATACTGACTTATTTGCAACCTTTTTCTTTTTTTTTAATAGAAACACATGTCAGTATATCTCTTACAACATTATTTGAAGGTGCACACTTTCCTTTTTGGTGGGAGAGTTTCTTTTTGGTGGAAAGAGTCTCTTCTAAACACAAGACTAAAGCCTGGGATAAAAAGTTTACCTGCGCGCACAGGTAAAGACTCTACCTTTCCTAATGAACACTAGGGTTGGATCTTATGTTCACTTGGTCTTTCCTGAAATGTGTAGTGTGAACCAAGTTTACTTAAGCTCTCAAGTAGAAGCAAACCAACGGATCCTGTACTGGTGTCTCAGGTACAAGAATACGTCCTTGTTAGGAGAGATTCCGATCTATCAAGTCAATGCTCAAGTGAATTAAGTCGAGCCTGAGCGAATGAAGCTTCTATGGCCTGGAAAGTCTTCAAAACAGTGGTTGCATATCCGTAAATGCTTATTGAATTTTTGTTTCAGCTTTCAGATCATTACTAAACACCATTTATATATATATATATATTTTTTCTTTTTCTTGCATATTTATAAATAGGTGGAAACTGCATGATACCATAAAATACCCAGATCCTATGGATGCCTATCCACCTCCCCATTCCAAATAATGCTATGTCCTCATATGCATGCAGGGAAAGGTAGAGAAAGGACAAAAGATTGGGTAACGAGAGCTGAGGTGCAGGGTATATAGCAAGGTGGTAGGGTGGGTGGTTGGTGGGTGATGAAGACAAAAGTGAAGAGATCATGATAGTGGCGTGAAAAGTGAAGGTGGATGGTGAAAGGTCTGGCATTTCGTGGGACGAGAGTGTCCCAGGTGGATCAAAGAGCAAGTCGGGAAGAAGGAGTTGGCCCTCAGATTGGCCAAGAAGAGGGGCTTCTTGGATAGATGGATCCAAAAAGGTATAGCCCCAGTGAGAAGTATATGGCCTCAAGGTCCCAGTGTGGAGATGCAACTCCGCCTGATTTGGCGGGAAAGAAAGGGCAATCTAGTCTTCAGGAGTGTGGACCGGCGATGAGTAGCCCGGATATGACCCAGACCACGAGGTATGGGAAGCAGAGAAAACCTTATTAGAAGTCTGGCCAGGAGAAGGTATAGGACAAGGGAGGGATGGGGGAATGTCATAGTATGTGCAGATCAGGCAGTCGTTAGTGTTTATAGGTAATCCGCAACAGTCTGAATAGGTCCCAATTATTCCGATACACGCGCTGACGGCCATGTCCTCGTCAGACGTGTCATCCTCGATACAATCGCAATCAAAGTTCTTGGCTGCCTTGAAGATGTTAAGCTTGATCTTTTCAAATCCAACGACAATCTCGATACAGCCCGACTCGCAGTCGATATGGGCACGGGCTGTGGCCAAGAAAGGTCGACCAGGATGATCGGACAATCAGAAAGTGAGCTAGGAACTTCCATATCTAAAAAGAGAAAGTCAACAGGAAAATAGAGACTGTTGACCCTAACCACCACGTCTTCCACCACACCCTTCAGGATTTTGATAGAACGATCTGCCAATAGCAACGTGACAGGGGTGGGTTTCAGACTTCCCAAGGAAAATTTTTCGAGCATGATGGTTGGTATAAGATTTATTGAAGATCCTAGATCATGCAGGGCATGGTTAAAATTGCAGCCTTCGATGCTACAGGAAATAAGCGATGTGCCCGAATCTTTCTTCTTCGGTGGTAGGTTTGACAGTATAGCACAACTCGCATGAGGCGAGAGAACCACCGGATTCTTAGTTTTCTTTGACTATCACTTGGGTGTTGTGTAGTCTTTGAAAAATCAGGCGACAGAAGGTATGTGGTCGATAGCCTCGAGCAGGGGCACCTTGATTTCTATATCCCTGAACAAATTACGCAGGTTATCAAAGGCCTACGTATCTTTCTTTTTGCCTTTTGGCTCCCTCAGTAGAGCCTCAGGGAATGGAACTGATTCTGGCACCAATTTGGGTGTATCGTCCTCTCGCGAATGTGGAGCACATCCCGAATGAGAGGGCGATGAAGAAGAACACGGGCCAGGATCAGGTCGAAGCGGATTGACGATTTGCTTACTGCTCCTCGTAGTGATAGCATTGGACGATGCGGGTCCAGTGGGATCATACGGCGGAGGAGGGTTTGCAATAGGGACATAAGAGTGCGATACTGCAGCGGGATTAGCCTGAAATCCCGGTGGAATGCTCGGAGCTTGTAGAATTTGATTAACCTACCCCTGAGAAGGTCGTACCTATGGTTGAGGACCACGGGGTACGAAGTTTCGCGGGTTTGGAATGGGTTGGGAGGGAAGAGTGCCCTGAGATCGAGTCGCCATGCATAGTTGACTAATCTCAGCATTCTGCTGAGCCAATTGGCGCTGAAGAGAGGTCATGTTCTCTTCATGGCGCTTTCACATTTCCATCATCATTCACATCAATTTGTCAAGAGGACTTGATGCGTGTTCGGTTTCTGGTACGCAAAGGCCTGATAGCAGATTTGCCATAGGATTAGACTGCGGCCCTGGGATGATGGGTGCGGACGGTCGCATTGGTCCACCTGCTGGGTTTTGGCGCTGTGGGTTGTTGGACCATGCGAAGTTCGGATGATTTCGCCACCTCGGGTTATACGTGGCAGAGAATGGGTTGTTCCCCAGGGTGCAAACGTCTTCTATGCTAGAAGACGTGTCCGCGTGTAAATATGCGTCCGAGCACACGGAGGCTTGGTCCTCCGTGTCAAAATTCTGGCTTGCAGAAGCCAGATCCACATGACTTACCGAGTCGCTTGGTGTGACACTCGGTAAGGATGGTCTTACGGGGTTTCTCGGGATAAGATTGGTATTGGGAGAATTAGAATTGTGACGAAGTGGTGATGAGGTGGTGTTTGCCAGAGATTGGGCAGGGTTGGCCAGAAGCTCGTCCAGCTTCTTGTGCACGACGGAGACTTCATCCAATTTATGTGCTATAAGGCTGAGATCAGGGGATGAATGGGAGGGTCCCGTGCCAACTTCGTGGACATTTCGGGGCTAGCTGGTATGATTAAAGGGGATAATGGAGGCATTGTTCATTGAGTTTTCACTCATATTTTCAAACAATTCGAATGCTCCATTCTCGTCTTTATTCAGAAAATTCCCTCCGTAGGAAGTGTCTGCAATCTGCTTCAAAGTCTCATTTAGCTCGTAGTAGAAAATCTGGTCTATATGCCACTTAGGCAGACCATGGTGCGAACACTGCTAGAGGAGGTCATTATATCTCTCCCATGCCTCATGAAGTTGTTCACCGTTTTGTTGCGTAAAAGAGGTGATAGCATAGCGAAGCGCATTGGTTCACCCGATTGGGAAGAACATCTTGAGAAACGCTGTTCGCATCTCTTCCCAAGAGTGGATGGTTCTCCCAAGGGTGCGTAACCACTGTGACGCTTTATCCCGCAATGAAAATGGGAACATTTTCATGAGGACTATAGGTAACCTGACATTTCTTGGTTTAGCCATTTCAGCCAGTCGGGTTAGGTCATCCA
This sequence comes from Thalassia testudinum, assembly GCA_037157565.1. Classification (NCBI taxonomy): domain Eukaryota; kingdom Viridiplantae; phylum Streptophyta; class Magnoliopsida; order Alismatales; family Hydrocharitaceae; genus Thalassia; species Thalassia testudinum. The sequence continues at coordinate 68,134,814 of JAZHRO010000014.1, forward strand.
AGTGGAGAAAAGGATCTTCACTTGTAAGACCATGGAAGTGAAAATTTATTAGGGCAATAATGTTAGGTTTCAGTTCAAAGTCGTCCGCGCCCATGGTGACCTGAATTTATCCTATTCTCTCTATAGCCGCGAGATTCTGATAGGAGCTAAGGGACCTAGGCTCCTCCCGTTTGGGAGGGTTCTGCATTTCCTCGAATGTTTCCCGAATGGCTTCAATTCGTTCATTATACATTTCAATTTGGACTTGGAGGTGGGTTATGAGATCTAAGGCTCCACCACCTGGTGGGTTCTGAGGGCAGTTTCCTCCCTCGAGATTTGGGAGTGGGCATGCAGCCATGTTTGTGGAGGAGGAGGACGATTCGGCTTCTTTTCTAGATTTATCAGGCAATTCAATCAGTTCAGGGTTTTGTGACCTCCTCCCAAACATGCACTACCGCGGAAGAATTGGGGAGATGAGGAGGGAAAAGGGATGAGAGAAATGACGCCGCAAAGGTACACTTGATTACAAATCAATTCAATCAAATTCCTAACCTCTACAGTGTGCCCTTAGACCTAAAGATCTAAGTTACCTACTATCACGGACTACAGAGATTAAAAGGCCATTTTCCCCAGTCTTAGACACCCGATAGCACGTGGGAACCCTCACCAGCACGTTGACGCTACACGCAGGTAATTAGACCTCCAATCCTTAAGAAGGGTCAAGTTACTACCAGTTTTAGTTATAGGCTTAGGATCAAGTGCTTCTGGAATGTGAAGGGCGTTGTTTACGGGTAATGCCCAAGTGATTGATTTTTTAAGTGTGTAAAACAAGCATGCAACGAGGAAATCTCCTCGAATTGAAGTTTTTAATTGGTGAATGATTTTTATAGTTCAGCCTTAAGTAGTATGAATTTTAGGATTTCACTAAAATTCCAATTCAACCAATCTCCGGGTTTTGCAAGAATACAAGTTTTCTTCTAAGCCCAACAAACCCTTCTTCAATATCAGTTGGTTAATGCATGCTAAAATGCAATGGGCTTCCCTAATTGGAGATTTCTATGTGTGGATGCATGAATCAGTTTTAGATTTATGTGAAAGGGAGCCAAAGCACTTCAATTCAAGCGCTCCCAATCACCAGAATAATTTCCACACACAGGGCTCAACCAGAAGATAAAGAAAAGAAAATTGTTGGGGGTTGAGGTATTCGGGATCGAATCTTAGGCAAGTTGAAAAGTCATGGTAGGGTTGGAATTAACTCAATTCCAAGTCTCCCCACCAAAAAGGTGATACCGAATTATAGATAAGTGAGGCAAAAGAGGGGTGTAATCAATCATTTTGTGTTTGCCTCAAAGAATACTTCACACGGCAAAAAATTCAAGAATCAAGATTCTTGGATTTTCGCTATGCGAAGTAAGGCAGGAAATCCCGAGGCGATGGGAGTGAAGACAATCAATCAAACAAGTGAATTTTAATTCACTGGCCCCAAGAGATCCCAAGAAGTTTTTCTAGTTTTTTTTTAGTTTTTATTTTTTATTTTTGTTAGGGTGACAAGTTAACCTAAGTTGCTAAGAAAAGAAGAACCTACTTGTGCAGCAACGTGTGCAGAGCTCCAGTGCGGTGTCGGCATCTTGACACTCTCGTTTCCACCCTTGGATCTGCCCATGTCTACGACTTCGTCTGCCTGTCTTCACCTTGCAAAAGGTTTACCTGCACACCAGAAACAAAAACACCCATGAAGAGAAGGGTGTGAGAAGAGAAAACTTATAGGAATAGAGCAAAAACTTACTTGAAGGCGCACTTCCCCAGCAACGGTGCCAGAAAAAGTGTCGTGTCGGACTCGAATAGGTTGTTAATATGATGATTTTATCGTTGAAGTGTGCATAGTGGTTAACCTAAATCGGACCTAACCATCTCTTTACAAAATTTTTCAACCTGGCATACTTGATTTTATCTTGGTCACTTTTAGGCCCAGGGTCGAACTCAGGGAAGTGGGGTTACAAGTCAAGTTTCTACGCCTTTCCTATAACAAGTCTCTTCCGTTCCTTTATTGTGTTTTTTGGTGTTTTTCTATTTAGATTTTTTTCTAGTAATCTTTGTCCTTGAGGCACACCGTCAAAATTGGGTTCTTGGCTTTGAGCCAAAATAGGGTTCCAAAACGGGTCTTACTATTCGCAAGATGGGGTACCTGCAAGTCGAACATTATCTTTTTTCTTTTATATATTTTTCTATCTTTTTATGGGCATGCAAGAGAAATAGAAATAAAGTAAATATAGTATAGATATATATGTATATACTATATATGTATAAAGGGGTGGGGGTGGAGAACAAGATGGAGTGTAGCATGGAGTCGAGTCGGTCGTGGTCTAGAAAGACGCAACCAACAGGATGAGGTGCCGCGTGGAGTGTAGGATGGATGGTGGAAGATGTATGTGACCACGCTTCTTGTACGCGTTTATCGGGGAGTATCAGCAACTGGTGCAGATATTCCCACGATACCACGTATGGTACGTAATGTGAAAATATATATATGTATATACGTAAATATATCTAAATATATATTTATGGCTATAAATATGTAGGTATATATATGTAGTCATATATGTATATATGTATATGTATATATATATATGTATATATATATATATATAAGTATATGTATAGATAGTATATGTCCCCCCTCGTACCCTGTTGGGGGGGACACATGTTACAAGGTTGACCAGATTGAATTAGAGCAACCAATTAAAGAAGATCAGATTTCTTCACCTAAAATCCCTGAGCCAGGGTACGAGGAAATGTATGTCTCCTTGGAACATAAAGTGACAGATGATTTTGAGACATACATTAATATAGATTTTGATTTCTTTGATTCTAATGGTGAAGATTCCATTTGCAAAGTCTAATGTGAGTTTACATAACACAATTTTTGTGAGTCGATTGGGCCTGAGGAATATGAACGATCATTTGATAGCCCAATAACTGAGGAAACTGATTTTATTAGGGCTCACATTATGGATCTAGAATTGCATTTTCTGGAGGATTTAATCAAATGCCTTGATTGTCAGTTACACCCCATTGAGCTTATCAATGATTCTATTTCTAAGATAATTAGACCCAAGTCAATTCTGATTCAGCCACATAATTTAGACTTGGAGATTTCAGATGGGGTGATTAATATGCAAGAGGTCCTGGAATTTGACATGCTGAATGAGGAGGATAGGAGCCAGGAAATTTTGATTTGGGAAGCAAGTTGTGGAGGAAGTAGAAGACTGAGTCGAAGGGTTCCTATTAAGCTGAAACCATCAAAGCAGAACCCTTACGACATTTGTTCTGAGGATGTCCAACCTAAGCACACATTCATTGATTATCCTTTTGAGATTGAATTCTCTGTAACCCGACTTTTTGGTCTTAGGTTGCACCCTCATAAATGGCAGGCTCGACCCCACTTGCATACTAATTTTAGGTTTTGGGTAATTTTTATCCAGAACCTAAGATATTCTCGATTATGCGGTATGGGTCTGCACCACAATCTAGTCCACATCTGTGGAAATTTGCTGACAAGTCCGAAGTTTCTTATGTTTATTCTGATTCTGACCTGCACCTGTGAATTCTTGATTTCTCTTCTTTGTATAGTGTGCCTAGCTAAAGGAACTAAATTCAGCATGTATACAGCTCTTTTTAATTTTCATCTTGGAGCAGACCTGACATTCACGCAATTCAGGTTCTTTCTACGCTAATCCACTCTATTTTATGTCTTTTTAATACAATGAGGACATTGTATTAGATAGGCATGGGGGTGTGGATATTCATCTCTGAATTTATTCGTCAACTCCAAAGATTTGTTTTATTTTATTAAAAAAAAAAAGTAGTTAGGAAAGAGAACTTGGGTTTAAGAAAATTTTCAATCCTAGGAAATAATACATTATGATTTGAACACAAAGACCCTTCTGGTCTTTTGACTTAATTAGCCTGTGTATCGACTAAAATGTGGATTTATTTTTTGAGACCTCGCCAACCTAAATTTTATTTTAATTGAAGTAAATAAGTTTGGGTGATAAGTACACGACTTATCAACCCATCGTCTGATTTGAGGGAATTTTGAGTTTTAAGCGTCTACACACTATCTTGTCACTGACCATTGTTTGACAATTCCAACGGAAATTGGGTAGCTAATGAACCTTCTAGGGTGATATGGCTAGCAAGTTATCGTGGGTAACAACCCATAGGTAGGTTGTCCGGAGCCCAGTCATTGGATCTTTCTCCTTTTGCTGCCTCTAGGTAAATCTTAGATCAGGGAAGCCACCTACTTAAAAAAAAAAAAAAAGAAAAGGAGAAAAGAAAAAAAAGCCACACTTCATCGCACGAGTATGGCTGGCAAGTTATCGGTGGTAACAGCACATCGACCGGTTGTCCAGAACCCAACTCAATAAATGCACTGAAAAATCCCAAACACTTATGAAGAAGCAGAAAAGTAGAATAAACCAGGGAGATATACACTGGATTCACCCTTCTGTTGACCCCATAAAAAATAAAAGTAGGGAGAAAGCTACCAATTGTAAAGATGCACCTTTAGGCAGATTTTTTTTTTTAGGTCACCTAGAGGCGTAGAAATCTGAAGATTGTTTTAACTACCGGTCAACGAGTCTATCACATTCACAATAAGATGCTTAGAACTTACGGTTCTCATCAAATCTTAGGTGAGTTCAATGGCCGTAGAAAGCCACTCTTAAACCCTAATACTTGAAAATTCAAAAAAGTTAGAAAAGAAGAAAAAAAGAAAAATAAAATTTTCTTTGAATAAGGCGAGGGCTTGAGGCAGTCTGCATTTTGGCAGATACTTGGGCACTGTTGTGTCTTTGAAAGTTTAGATCCTAAGTAGACATTTTCTTAATAATTGAAAATAACTCATGCCCAAATAATCCAACCTAATTCTTCTGTAAATGGCATATAGTTTTTGCTAAAGACTAGCAAAAGATAGGCATGGGGGTATGATGTAAACTTGTTTACACTACTTAAGATGTCTATTTATGCATGTTCTTATTGATAGGATTGCATTGCATGCTATAAATATTGCTTAACGTGCATCATCTTGCATTTAGAGTAGTTTGAATAAAATGGAGGTTAATTGTCTCCTTTTATGTTCATGGATAGGGAAAACTTTTTATCGGGACCTCGGATCGAAGATCCAACCAAATAGATGTGATTAGGGAGTTGATTGGAGTTTAATGTCTCCAAGATCGTCCTAATCAGACATCTGTAGCATCAGATAGAGACCGGGGAACCCTAGAAGATCAAGGGCCAAGATGGTGAGAATCGACACTTCAAACGACAAATCTGACCACACTGACGGATTCAGATCGATGATCACAGCCTAACGGCTCAAAAATTGACTCAATCCGACACCTGTGGCACCATCTACATCATCCAGAAGATGGACGGCCAAGATGGCACCACGTGGTGCCACCTTAGCCATCCAATCGACCCTCAAGACCGCCATTGCCTTTCCAAAAGAAGATCCAACGTGCGATCTGGGCTGTTGGATCTTGATGCAACGGCTGTCTGGACGACATAGCAAAGCGGGTGAGCGCCTTATTGTGAGGTGCTGGCACACGTTCGAAATGCGAGAAGCGAGTGAGCGGTGCGGGCGAGCAGGTGTGATTGACCGCTCGATCACGATCTAACTGTCGCACGCGCCCAATCCACCCCACACGTTATTGCATGCCCACGCGTGATGTGGGATCGTACGTGCGCAGGCGCACACTGAGGAGTGGGCGAAGGCACGACTTAGAGTAGACGACAGCGATCGGTTGGACGTGAGCGTGCATTGAGCACATGACAAGCGAAGAGGCGTGTGTGCGCCACCCACTACGCCCACGTTGGGACCTTTAGCAACGGTTTTATCCGTCACTAAAGGTCCTGAATTAATGTTTTTAAAATTAGAATGACCAAAATGCCCCCACTCCTTGCAAATAAAAATGGGGACCCCCTCCACACGAAATTCTCATCCCTTCCTTCTCTTCTCTCCCTCTCCAAAGCTCAAGAGAAGCTTGTCCCACACCCGAGATGCTTCTTGCGAGATAAAGTCAATTTTTCATCCCCCTTTTGGAAGCGGATCCCGCAACGACGACGACGTGCTGCCTCATTCCCATTCTTCCTACTTCACCCTCCTTCGTCTTACTCCGTCCTTCTTCGTCCAGGTGTCGTCCCGTCCGGCTTGTCCTCCAAGCATCCATCGAGGAGGATATCTCTCTCCCCATTCTTCTTACTACTTTCTAGAATAGCTTTACTGCTTTCTAGAGTAGATTTACTGCCTTCTAGTGTAATCATTTTCCCACTTTCTAGTGTAATGAACAATCATTCTGATGATGAAATTCCATATTTATTCAACATCTTTTTTGGTTTTCATTTGTAATATTCTCTCTCTCTCTTACTCTCTCATTCTGTTATATTTATTGTAAATACTTAGATAGTTCTAAACAATTGAATTACTTCAAGACAAATAAATCAAACGCGAATTTTTTAAATCAAACGTCCACCTCTCTGTGTTCGACCCGAGATTTCCATTCTGGCATAAATTTTATTTGCTGAACACGAGTTCTTCGCTTTTAAACTACAACGACAGGTTTTCAAAACCAAACACATTAGCGTAGCAACCTGTACATTCAACAGGTGCCTATTAGTGTAGCGAACCTCTACCCCACAAAATACTCCTCCAACTTCCAATCTCCCTTCATAAGTCACCTTGGAGCCATCCTCTCAGCTCCATTCCGGTAGTAGATCAACACCATCTTCTCACCTCCATTCCGGAGCTACGCCGAAGCTTTCCTCAACCCGACGTCCTCCAGCATCTCTCCTCCGCCGTCTCACTCCTCACCTCCTTAGTCCGAGCTTCCGCCAGGCGCTGTCATCTCGCCGAACAGCCGATTCGAGAGATTTCCTTTCACCTCCTTTTCTTTTCATGCTTTTATAGTTCATTGTAATTGACATTGAATTGATATATATATCATATTTGTTCCACATCTCTATCTTGTGAATCATTTGCTTGTCTTTTATTTAAAAAACACAAAAAAATAACAAAACCCTAAAATAACAAAAAGAAATGAATAAAGCACAGTTTTCAATAAAGTAAATGTCCCCTCCCTATGTTCGACCCGGGACTCCCTTGGAGTTTCGGTATAAATTTTATCTGATTGACGTGTTTTGCAACTATGATGATGGGTTACTTGTAACCCCGATTTCTAACATGCGAAACACGCTCGACCAATCATGATTGACTTGGGTACAATGATTTTAAACATATCATCATTCGACACTTTGGGGTGTGGTTGAAGATTGGGGCACCGATTGATCATCTATTTAAATAGGATCTGAATCCTCCATGTCAACCCCAATCGAAGCATAATCCTAAATTATAAGGCCCTCAAATGATTGATCAGATTCCTTTGGCCCATTTGTTTCACATAAACCATCTTCTCCAAGCTCAAGTGATACTTCATGAATAAATTCTTCAACCTCAGAATCAAAGAATTCTTGATCCTCATTTATATATGTCTCAAAATCATATGATTTTCCTTGGTCTATAGGGACATATCTGTCCCGCTCCCTAACTCAGGGATCTCGGGTGAGAAAATTGGTTCCTCCTCAATGAGTTATTATAGACCAACCTAGTGATCCCTGGTCTCATAAAAATAGTCCCTCCCAATAGGTGCCTAAGCAGTTTTTGACATTGTCTCTTCAGAAGGGGGTTCATCCTGAGAATCATCCCAAGATTAGATTAGGGCAACCACAATCTCCATCCTTGTGTTGACAATTTCCCAAGTAAAAGCTCACCTGGATCCTTATCATCAACATCTTGGAACCAATCCAATACAGAACTATTAATCTCATCAATCATTTCCATCATCGGCTCCAATGCTTCAGTGTAGGGTGTTGGCTAAGTTTCCAAAGATCATATGGTGTCCTCAAGTTAGCCAACACCCTATCTTGGGCCTAGTTCACCTGAACCGAATGGTTCGTAATTGCATTGGATTCATCATGTAAAGGGTTCGAGTTTTGGAAAATACGTTCTCATAGTTCGATTCAGGAAAAAGTCCATTGATCATATAAAATTTATAACTGAAACTCGAAAAATGAGTCCCGGGTCGAGCACAGCGAGGCGAACTTTTGGTTTTGAAAAATACATGTTTCGCTTTTATTTATTTTTGTCATTTTTATCTTTTCTAATTCTTTTGGTATTTTTTATCAAGAAAGAGATTAAGTTGAAATCTTTTCTAGCTAATCTACTTGTGAAAATATAAAAGAGAGACAAACAATCTTGGATTTCTAATCATTTTTTTTTTTACAACTAAGAAAGTGGGAAAGATTGCACTACGAAAGCAACAAAGATCGAAAGAGGTGAGAGAATCCCCCTCGACGGTCGCTTGGAGGATGACTCGCTCTGACGTCACCTGGAGGAAGGTGGTAAGCACTAGGATGAAGGAGGACATAGTCAGAGGATGCACAGTGGGCACAATGGTGTCACGGCAAGTCATCCTTTGAGCGACCATCGATGGGGATACTCTTACCTCTTTCTATCTTTATTGCTTTCGTAGTGTAATCTTTCCTGCTTTCCAAGTTGAAAGAAAAACATTAGATTAGAAATCCATGATTGTTTTTCTCTTTCTCTCTTATATTTTAACAAGTAAATTAGTTAGATAAAATTTCATCGACCTAATCTCTTTCTTGATAAAATATACCAAAAAAATTAGAAAAATAAAAAAGACAAAAATAAATAAAAGCGAAACGTGTATTTTTCAAAACCAAATGTTCGCCTCCTTGTGTCCGACCAGGGACTCACTTTTTGAGTTTCTATTATAAATTTTATCTGATCGACGGATTTTTCTGTGAATTGAACTACGATGATAGGTTTTCCAAAACTCGAACCCTTGACACGAATCCGACGCAAGCATTTTGGTGTCGTAGCCGGGGAGGCAATGCTCTTTGGTTTTTTTTGCGTTTTTCCACATTACTTACATATTTTTCTAACCTATCTTTCTTCTTCTATTTATTATCTTGCAGGAACTTGATCAACGAGTCATATGTGGTAGATTGGAGTAAAGTGCGGGTAGAGACATTTGTAAGTTTATCCCCTACCACCCTCACCCAAGTGTCCATTTTGCTACACTAATAACTCAAACTCAAATCAACCTAGGTGCTTTTATAAACCTTAGAATAGTTTTGATTGTTTGATTATCACTTTGCCTCACCTCACCCACCCACATATATTAAAAAAAATAAAAAAAAATTCTCTTCTCTTTTGGGATTTAACTAAAAGCTACACACTTAACACCACAACTTCTCACTTTCAGGTGCACCACTTCACATTGATTCAACAACTTAACTAGAATCTGACCTGTGGATTCGGTACACCCTAACTCAACACACCAATAAATGAGTACTAAATTTGACTAGGTTAAGACTTTTTGTGTGCTGTAACTAAGTGGTGCAACATGGCAATTGATTGAGCTGTTTGAGCCACACCACTCTAATTAAAATTGATTCATCAAGTAGCTTGCCACAGAGTTAATTTTTAGGGCTGAACTAGGAACTCCACATTTTATTTCTAATTTTCAAAGGAATATGTCATCACCAGTGCTTCTAAAACTCGAAGTGTTCTCCTGAACCCTGATTGAACCAACCTAAGGATTAAACCCTAAAAGCTAATAAACAAGGTTAAACCCTAATAGACACATCATCAAATAACCTTGTTTGCAAACCTTGGTTGTGCATGCAAACAAATTTCAATTGATCATTAAGGGCACAACCCATCTAAAGGGCCCATCACATTCCAAGAGCACAATCATCCAAAGACTAATTAAAACTGAGTAGATGTTGGCCTTAAGGATTGATTCGCTCTTCGGGGCTCGGACTGAGATTTTTTTTTATTAATCTACTTCTACTAGTCCATCTGATCTCTAGCTAGGGGAGCAGCATTAAACAACCGTGGCTGGGGGTACACTAGGAACTAGAGGTGCAAGCCAAAGGAAGAACCTTCTCCCCAGCCCCTCCCTCTAACTGGTTGGATTGACTGGATAAAAGTAGACCGAATCATTTATAATCTCAAGATGGTTCTTGGGAGACTATAGGTCATTAGGCTAACCCACCTAAGGACAAGGCTGATTGCTTGTTTTGAAAGGCTCCTTTCACTCTTCTGATTTCCCTCCTATTCTACCATGTATTCTTCCACATCTTACATGCATTTTGCATCCTACCCTCCTACCAACACTTATCCCTAAGATGATTACTATCCTGACTTGAATTATGACTACCCATCTCCTAGTCGTGATAACTTTGAATGGGGATATGAATCCGGACCTCATTGTCCACGGTCTCACTGTGGACAAGACTATGATTACTATCCTTCCTAGAGCTACAAACATTATAGATCTCCATCCTTTGATGATCAACCTAATCAGATCTACAACCATGAAGGATATGTTGATTATAACACTTACCCTCCCAAGTATTCCACCAAATATAGGTCGCCACCATTCTTTAAACAACTTGAAATGACCTACTATCAGGGAGGAACTCGAGAACCACAATATCTTGACTTGCCTAGAATGAACCCAAACCCACACAACCCTTAACTGAACCATTCGGTTCAGGTGAACCAGGTCCAAGATAGGGTGTTGGCTAACTTGAGGAACACCATCCAATCTTTAGAAGCTCAGCTGATACCACACACTGAATCATTGGAGCCTATGATCAAAATGATTAATGAACTTAATAGTTCTCTATTGGATTTTCTCCCAAATGTTAGGGATAGGGGCCTGGGTGAGTTTCTACTTAGGAAATTGTCAAGATTAAGGATGAAATTTGTGGTTGCCCTAGTCTAATCTTAGGATGCTTCTCAAGATGAACCCCCTTCAGGAGAGCCAATGTCTGAACTCGCTCAGGCACCTATTGAGGGGGATACATTTTCTGAGATCGGGGATGACCAGTTTGGTCTAGAGCAACTGATTCAGGATGAATTGATTATTTCACCCAAGATCCTCAAGCTAGGGAATGACAAAAAATATGTCTCCATGGACCATGAAATGACATATGATTTTGAGACATATATAAATGAGGATTAAGAATTCTTTGACTTTGAGGGTGAAGAAACTTTAGGTGAAGTCTCACTTGAGCTTAACGAACAAGATTTTAGTGAGATGAATGGGCTTAAGGAGCATGATGAACCTTTTGATAGCCCGATTATTGAAGATTATGATCATGTTGGGGCTAACTTGGATGATCTGAGTCTTGATGATTCAATCAGCAGCCCCACTGCTCAACCATACCTTGAAGAGCTGAACTATGATATTTTTGAGATCACCAAACCCAAGCCAATCCTGATTCAACCATAATTATTGGACTTGGGAATTTTTGATGGGTTGTACAATGATCTGGAGGTCCAAGAAACCTTGATCTTTGAGGATAGGAAGTTGGAAATAAAAATTTGGGAAGCTAGTTCTGAGGGAACAACGATTTTGGATTTAAGGATACCTATTGACCTAAAACCACCTACTTTTTATGAGGACCCTTACGATAACTTTGATGCGTGACCCAAGCATGGAATATCTGATTATTTTTCCGTGCTGAATGTTAAGTAGACATCTGAACCTAGTGAACCAAATCAACCTTTTGTCCGACACTTTAATCTTGGGTTGCACACCACCAAACTGCATGATGGGAACACCATCATGAGCTATAACTAGCTCAGTTTGATCTGATTAAGTCAATAAAAGCTCCTACATATCCATCAAAAGGTCTTAAGGGCACAAAACATTGATTTAAGAAGAAAATAAGATTATAGGGTTATTTCCACAAATGTACCATTCTACCACAAAAATAGAATAACCATGGGTTCTCTAAGGGGTGGAACAAAGGCCAAATGGTCTTAAAAGTGTAATAAATGGGTTAGAACAGACAGAAGAGGGTTTTCATGTGTTACTAGAATTAATAGACATCTGAAACCCAAGAAAATAGACCCGCTTAATCAATTGAGGTTTTGGTCAGGATAAAATTCACCTGAACCCTCTAAAAATCATAAAAAAATATTCTCTAGGGTTTGGTAAGTTCAATTTGACCATTGGAACCCATCTTGACCTAAAATAGAATATCAAATAGACATTTGCTCTAATTTGGGTAATTATGCAAATTACCTGCTCAAACTAGGTCAAAACCAATGTCCAACTTGTCCATTGGATTAATTAGGTCCAAATTACGTTTGTTCCAAAATTTGGGTCAAATTTGAGATTGTTTCAACCTAGTTTGTACTTTGCTTCAAGTCTAATTTCCTTTATTCCACATGGGCCCTTAGCTTTTGAATTTCTTACACAAAGGTCCTTATCTTCAAAAATTTCCCTGCCACCATGAATCCTAATCCTACATCTCCAGTGACCATAATATGGCATGCTCTCTGACTCGTCGATCTTTCGCTTTTAAGTCGGTTGCAGTTTAATGTGGTGGAAAAATCGACTCATTAATAATTAAGAAGAAATAACCACTCGCGGAGGAGCGGGTCGTATCCACAGGGAGGAAATGACGTATTAAAATTCGCACCAATTAAAAACGTTCATTCGTAGTTAGTTTGGACAAGAATCAAGCCAAGATTGCCTTTAGATTAAGGTTTAAGCAAGAAACAATGCTGAAATGGCAATTATGAGAAACTAGAGGATATTTTCCGCAATGCAGAAACAAAAAATATCATTAAAAAGTGAAAATGGCAAAAAATGTAATTTCTAATTGATGGTTTACTGTAGCAAAACAGGGGAATTTTTCCCCTTTGTCTTGTGCGACGAGGAGCGAATGGCCAAGCATGGGAAGCTCGGAGGAGGTCCCTTGGACCGAGGGCTTCGAATCGGGGGTGGCGGCCAGTCGCGCGGCAGTTGGAGGTGGCTGGACGAGCTCCGGCGGAGGTGCTGCAGCCGGTGAGCATACACGGCCTATTGGCGTGAAGTCTGTCGCGCGCTGCAGCTGCCGTGGGCACGGGAGCGCAGGCGCGGGGAAGGGCGGGCGCTAGTCTGCACGCGCGGGGAAGAACAGTCGCTGGTCTGCAGGCGCGAGGAAGAGGGTGCAAGCGTGGTTGAGGATGGTTGCGCGGGTCTGCAGGCGTTGTTGGATGGCGTGGGCTAGTCTGCAGCTGTGCGCGGGTCTGCAGGCGCGTGGAGAGCGCTGCAGCCGATGAGCGCGTGGAGATGGGCGCGGTTGGAAGGTGGCGTGGGCTAGTTTGCAGGCGTTGTTGGAGGATGCTGCGGGCATGGGAGCGTGTGCGTTTTGAGGGTGCAGCAGGCTGAGGAAGACATGGCAGTTGTAGGTGAGCGGGTGGAGGGCGCTGCATGAAGAGCAGGTGCGGGTGGACTGCAGATGGGTATGCAAGCGAGTGGGAGGAGGTGAGCGGGTAACTTCAGACATCTGGGAAATTTCCCGGACGTCTTAAGTTACTGAAAGGGTTGCTGAATCAGTAGCTCGGTGGTGGTGGTCTACGATGACGGCGAGGGAGATGCACGCAAAGGTGCTCACGGTGATGCGGATGAGTTCCGGATGGCGGTGTGGCCTGTCACACCACACGCCCACGGTGATGGAGACTCGCCGCCACAGTAGAGGCCGGCAGTATGGAGTGGAAGAGAGAAGGTCTCTCTGTGCAGTGGTGGGTCGGTGGTGGAGGCCTCCTGAGCTCGGCTGCCTCCCTCCTTTTGTAGTGGCCTGCACACATTTGAAATCTTCCACCCGACCAGATCGACCACATCCGCTCTCCCTTGAATGGTTCTTCACTACGGCCGTTCGACGTTGGAGCGGCAGCCAGCCGTTCCTGTAAGGAGAACAATAAAGAAAATAATGTTAAAATATTAGGGTCATTTATATACAGACCCTCAACTTCTATGTTAATGAAAACAATGTACCTAATTGGTTGTCTAATTAGATGAATGCTATTCTAAGCTAATTCTAAATGCACTTAAGATATGAATGCAATGTATGGATTATGTAATTGAATTAAAACTATGAATTAATCTATTTACATCCTAATTTATGCTAAATAAATGTTAGAATTAACCTAATGTGTAGGCACTTAAATACTTAAATAGCCCACAACTATGGGCTAATCAAATCCCCCCATGCCTAGTTTTTGCTAGTCCCTAGCAAAATTAAGCGAAACCTAGCACTCTAAGTAGACTAGTCAACTCACTTAGTCTTCCTTCAGAAGCGTATTAAGTTCAGGCTCTAGACCCAAGGTTCCTAAGTAGTTTCTAAGTTACAGACTAGGTCGGCTAAAGATGAGTTGCTGGCACAAGTTTCCTTGATTCCTGACTCTACCCTAAAGTTTAATGATCCCTGAGATTAAAGCATCCGTGCCTGTGCATTGGTCTGAGTTATTTGAGTTAAAGAATTATATATTTATATGTATATATTTTTTTTTTGTTTGATTCTTCTAAGTTTAACCTCAGATCAGCTATCAACACGGTCTGTGTCGGATTCATTGTCCCCATTACCATACCTCGAAGGGTGCCTGGCTTTCGATGCTTCAAGATAGCACCACCCGTAACGACCCCAAGAACTCCTGGCAATCGACACTTCGAGATAGTATCGCCCATGGATTTCTTAAGCAAATTCAGGCCTTTGGCAATCGGCACTTCGAGATAGGGCCGCCCATGGTACCTGAACCACGCAATGCACTTACATGCCCCCAGTAGGATGGATATCCTAAAAGACAAGCGCTGAGGAGGTAATATGTTATCATCGCATCCTCAAGGTGAGTATATACTCCAACACTCCTGCGGCGGGAACTCTTCCAATCAAAATGTGCTTTCAAGCCTTTCTTAAGTCAAAACTAAGAGAACCAAATCTCTTTTTAGAAAGACAGAAATTAAGTTAATTACCAGACCAAGTGTGTGAAATTTGGATGCTTGGGTTACAAAGACCCGTAAACCAAAAGGTAGAATAAGACTCCAGGTACTACCCCACCTTTTAACTCAAACCCTAGCTTCCCTTCCTCAACCTCTTGAGGAATGGTCCGCAACATAACTCCTACTTAAGTTTTTAAGTCCACAAAGGACCCTAAAGGTCTAACGCTAGCAACTCATTTAGCTTCTAAAGTTTGACCCTAGAATTAATTTAGTCTACCCTAGAGTTCTGATTTGCTTAAGACTGCAAGATCTAGCCAGTTAAGCTCAAAACCCCTTTTTTTTTTTTATTTTCTCTCTTTTTCTCTCTTCTTTTCTTTATTATATATTTTCTATTTATTATTATTTTTTATTTTTTTTATTTTTTATATGCTATAAACAAAATGCCTCAGGTCCTCTCCCCCATGCCTGGTTCATACAATGTCCTCATTGAAAACAAAAATAGCTAAAGGAAGATATTACCTGAGGCGGAAAATGGTAGGAGCTAAGGCTCCTCAAGAGTGACTTCGTCAACCAGATGGCCATCTAAAGTTATGTACGGTTTTAACCGTTGACCATTGACGATAAAGGGAGTTGCTGATGAGGAAGGATTTTTGATCTCCACAGCTCCATGGGGGAATACTTTGGTGATTATGTAAGGCCCATCCCAACGAGATTTTAATTTCCCAAGAAAACGCTTAAGTCTGGAATTGAAAAGCCAGACTTGTTGGTTGGGTTCAAAGGTCTTTCGAAGAATAAACTTGTCATGCAAGACCTTAGTTCTTTCTTTATAAGCCTGAGAAGTGTCATAAGCATCATTCCTCAGCTCCTCAAGCTCACTTAATTCTAGAAATCGTGCCTTACCTACCTTCTCTAAATCCATGTTAACACTTCGAATAGCCCAAAGTGCTTTATGTTCCAACTCAGCAGGTAAATGGCACATTTTCCATACACAATCTGAAAGGGAGAAGTACCCAAAGGGGTCTTATAGGCCGTTCGATAAGCCCACAAAGCATCATCGAGCTTTTGGGACCAATCTTTCCTATCAGGTCTAACGGTCTTTTCCAAAATATTTCTTATCTCCCTATTTGATACTTTAACCTGGCCACTTGTCTGAGGGTGGTAAGGGGTAGCAACCTTATGAGTCACTCCCAAACTCTTAATTAACCGATTGAAGTGGTGGTTTCGGAAATGAGGTCCCCCATCACTTATAATAGTCTTGGGCCAGCCGAAACGGGATATGATATTGGCCTTCACAAATTTCAAAACCACAGAGTGGTCATTTGTGCGCGCAGGAATGGCCTCTATCCATTTAAAGACATAATCAACTGCCACCAAGATATATTCAAAACCATGGGACGACGGGAAGGGGCCCAAAAAGTCAATTCCCCACACATCAAAAATTTCAACAGATTGAATAGGATGTTGAGGCATTTCATTTTTCTTCCCAATCGTTCCAGTCCGTTGACATCTAATACAAGCCTTAACAAAATTATGAGAATCCTGAAATAAGGAAGGCCACCAAAAATCGGACTAGAGAACCTTAAAAGCAGTTTTCTTAGCACCAAAGTGTCCTCCACAATGAAGTTCATGGCAAAATGTCAGCACACTTTGTTGTTCCTCTTCAGGCACACGTCTCAATACTTGGTCTTGTCCAATTCTAAATAATTCTGGCTCTTCCCAATGAAAATATCTTGCTTGAGAAATGAATCTCTTTCTTTTCTGCTCATCCCAAGAGCCAGGAGTGTGTCCAGTAACCAAGTAATTTACAATGTCTGCATACCAAGGTAAAGTTGGTGTTACCACCATCAGAGTCTCATCGGGAAATGTCTCGCAAATGTCTTTAGAAAGAGAGTCATTAAGAGGAAGGCGAGACAGGTGGTCAGCCACAACATTTTCTACTTTCTTTTCACATATTTCCAAGTCAAATTCTTGAAGGACTAAGATCCACCTAATCAGACGTGGCTTAGAATCTTTCTTAGCAATGAGATGTTTCACTGCTGCATGATCAGTAAAAATAACCACCTTAGACCCAAGTAAATAAGACCTAAACTTCTCCAGAGCAAAAACTACAGCAAGTAATTCTTTTTCAGTGACGGTGTAGTTTTGCTGAGGTTCAGTTAAAGTCTTGCTTGCATAATGCAGCACATGAGGTCTTCCCTCAACCCTTTGTCCAAGGACTGCTCCCACTGCATAATCCGAAGCATCACACATAAGCTCAAATGGGAGTGTCCAATTAGGAGCTTGGAGAACAGGTGCAAAGATCAAGGCCTCCTTTAGGGTTTGAAAGGCCTTGGCACACTTTGAATCGAAATTGAAGGAAGATTCCTTCGCCAATAAGTCACAAAGTGGCCTAGAAATCTTACTAAAATTTTTAATAAAGCGCCTGTAAAAGCCATCGTGGCCCAGAAAGGATCTAATCTGTTTGACATTCATAGGCAATGGAAGTTTGGAAATAGAATCAATCTTGGCTTTATCTACTTCCAAACCTTGCTCGGATACAACATGCCCAAGTACAATTCCTTTCTGTACCATGAAGTGACTTTTCTCCCTATTGAGGACTAAACCAGTCTCCTTACATCGTTTCAACACATCCTCCAGGTGCAAGAGACACTGGTCGAAAGATGAGCCATAAATGGAGAAGTCATCCATAAATAATTCGACACACTCGTCAATCATGTCCGAAAAGATAGACATCATACACCGCTGGAAAGTTGCAGGGGCATTACATAATCCAAACGGCATACGCCTGAATGCAAAAGTACCGTAAGGACTCGTGAATATCGTCTTTTCCTGGTCATCAGGAAAGACTGCCACCTGATTGTACCCAGAATATCCATCGATAAAGCAATAATACTTATTCCCTGCCAATTTTTCGAGAATTTGATCAATAAAGGCAAAGGAAAGTGATCCTTCTGGGTCGTGGTGTTCAGCTTGCGGTAATCAATACAGACCCTCCATCCAGTTGAGGGTCTAGTGACAACTTGTTCACCTTGGTCGTTGAGTTCCACAGTAAAGCCTGCCTTCTTTGGCACCACATGAATCGGACTGACCCATTTACTATCAGCAATGGGATATATGATCCCAGCATCCAACCACTTCAGGATTTCCTTTTTTACAACCTCCCTCATATTAGGGTTGAGACGTCTCTGCATGTCCCTAAAAGGCTTGATGGAATCATCAGTATAAATGTGGTGCATGCAAAGTGTAGAGTCTATACCCTTAATGTCAGCAATGCTCCAAGAAATAGCTTCCTTGTGCCTAGACAGGCATTCAATCAAGGCTCCCTCCTGTGCCTCAGACAACACAGCCGAAATGATAACGGGGAGCGTATCATTGGCACCTAGGAAAACATACTTGAGAGTGTCAAGGAGGGGTTTCAACTCAAGGTCGGGGGCTTGTATGGTTGAGGGTTTCATAATAGATGTCCCAATCTCAGGTAGCAAATCTACCTTCAACGAAAATGATGGGGGAAGAGACTCAGCAAAAACTCCTAGCAATTCCTCTAGTTCTAGTATATCCCCTTCACATTCCTCCAGGAGATGGGAATGCTCATTTAGCATGACATGTTGAAGGGGGTCATCACATAACATTGCAGGAGTTGCCTCTTCAATCAGGTCATCTATCACCTCAACTTGAGAACAATCCTCAAGTCCAGCTTGTTTGTAAGCATCAAACACATTAAGTCGGATTTTCCAATTCCCAAAGCCCATTTTCAATGCCCCAGTATTGCAATTAATTGAAGCATGGGAAGTTGCAAGGAAGGGGCAGCCCAAAATGATGGAGGGTTTGGTTGGCTTGTTGGTAGGGTCAGTATCCAAAACTAAGAAGTCAACGGGAAAGAAGAAATCCTCCACTCTTACGAGGACATCTTCCAAAATTCCCCGTGGTGTCTTAAGTGATCAATCAGCAACTTGAAGGATTATAGGGCTAGGCATCAGATTGCCTCCCCCAAGTTGTTCATACACGTAGCTTGGAAGGATGTTCACCCCCGCACCCAGATCAAGCAAAGCCTCATCAATTTGTAGGTCACCAATAACTACAGAGATATATGGGGCTCCTGGGTCCTTAAGTTTTGGGGGTTTGCCATGTTGAACAATTGAGCTAACAGAATCAGGCAAGACAACTTTAGATTGGACCTATTTTCTAGATTGCCGCTTTTTCATGCAAAGGTCCTTTAAGAAGCGAGCATAAGACGGAATCTACCTGATAGCTTCAAGCAAAGGTAGGTTAATCTACACTTGCTTGAAAGTTTCCATAATCTCATCCGTCTTATCTTTGGCTCCAGATGAGCCAGCAGAAGTCTGCCCAGAGGTGGATAAGCGCTCTGGAAAAGGCACTCTCGATCTCTGGGTGGAAGGGTTGTCATGTTGAGTAAGGGGTGGAACAAGGTCAACTTCTTTCGGTGAGGTGATTTCAAGCGGAGAAGATTTGGGAAAATCTTCTCCGATGGGGGTGAAAGTCGGGGTGGATGGTTTTTTAGGGGGTGAGACTATAGGAGCATCGAGTTTGAAAATTTCTTTCCCACTCCTCAGAATAGTCATCGCCTGAGCATGCTCCCTAAAGACAATCCCTTTTCCTTTAGGATTTTCCTCAGCAGCACTAGGAAACTTCCCAGTCTCCCTCTGTCTAACGGCCTCAACAAGGTATCCAATTTGTGATTTCATCTCATGTATAGCCTTGTCATGAGATTGGATGATGGCACTTTGACTTTCTTGCATAGTTTTCAACATCGCCTTCAATTAATCCATCTCAGAGGTTTTAGGTTGGGCAAAGGTCTGAGGTTGGTTCATTTGATGGTTTTGAAAGGATTGTGTTTTGTAATTCCCTGAATTTGAGACATTTCCTTGTCTCCATGAAAAGTTTGGGTGGTTCCTCCATCCCTCATTATAAGTGTTGGAGAAAGGATCATTATGAGGCCTTGGACGGAACCCTTGAGCGGCATTCAAATCTGCTTGTACAAGCTTAGGGAATTGGGAGGCCAAGTGGCAATCCACAGTGGCGTGTGTATTGCCTTGACAAATTATGCATCCGGAAGCTTGGGATGTGGAGGTGTTAGGTACGAATGAACTCGGGTTCGACATAAGCCTTTCCATGTTTTGATTGAATAATTGAATTTGATAGGCTAAATTCTAGGTGTCCCTTGCTTCATTCGCCTCCAACTTTCTTTGCATGAGAGTGGGCTTTCTATCCATGTAGGCAGAATTCAAGTGAATAGAATTCTCACTCAAAGTATCAAATAAGTTCCAAGCTTCATCGTCAGTCTTAGATAGAAAGGTTCCTGCACAGGCACCATCCACAGTTTGCCTATGCGAATCATTAAGTCCGCTGTAGAACCTTTCAACCAGTTGCCATTTAGGCACCTAGTGATGTGGGCAAAGTCTAAGCAAATCGTTAAAGCACTCCACGCATCATGGAATGCTTCCCCATCCTTTTGAGCAAAACTCATAATTTCCCTCCTAAAGTGATTTGTTTTGCTCATGGGGAAGTACTTTTTCAAAAACTCCTTCTTCAGGGCATCCCAAGTATTTATATTATCAAGGGTGTGATACCAATACTTGGCTTTGTCCTTTAGGGAGAAGCGAAAGAGGGTCTGCATTTGAGCGTCATCAGTAATGCCCTGCAGCTTCACCGTGGAACAGACCTCGGTGAATTCCTCGATATGCCTGGAAGGGTCTTCCCTAGTAGTACCATAAAAGGAGGGTAGCAAGGATATGGTACTACTTTTGATCTCATATGGATTGTCCCCTCCAGGTCTACGTAGTGCTGGGCTATCTTGATTGGTTGGGATGAAATATTCCTTAAGGCTCCTTTGACCGGCCATTTCTACCCTTGGGAGGTCTTTTCTTAGGATTCTTTCAGGTTCAGGATCAAATACAAGTTGTCTCCTAAGAGAACGCCTACCAAGCATGCACTACAAACACAATTCAAAAGGACTTGTTTGGTCTTTACAAATTTAGGCTTTTGACTTTAGTTCAAATTGTAGGTGACAAAACAAGTTGCCCAATCAATTACGCGCCTATTGTCAACCTACGACTCACCTAAGAAGACCTAGTTGGAACTTAGGTATTCTTCCCTAAATCTCAAATGGTCAAGTAAATCCAAAGATGGAGGATCGAGGGATGCAAGTAGGCCTTAGCCTTCCTTTGAAGCTGTGCTTTCACGGTGCTTCTCAACTACCCCCAAAAATCCGTGACAGGGTATACCCCTCTTTGGACTTGCAAAACCTTTGATCTCAAGTTCCGAACACTTCAGAATCCAATGAAAGGAGGGCTCTTGTCCTAGTATTTCCAAACCTAAGGAGTGTCTACAAGCGTGCCATGGTGCAAGTGAAATAAGTGTGCATACACCGTAAAAGATTTTGAACTTTGAATCGCACGCCAAGTTTGAAAATCAAATCCTTGGTTTTTAAAATGTCCTTCCTTTAATTAGTCCTTTTTCTAAAAAAAAATGTGACCACTTGTTTGATTTATTCAGTACAAATTAGGTGGTCTTCGCATTAAATCCCAAATGCAATGCGTGATCAAAAATAGGATGCAAAGTAAGAGAATGCGTACCTTGCCTCCAGCGATCTACGATGCAAGAATGCACGCAATGCAGAGGAGTAAATCTAGAGGCTGCTCATACAGACCTAAATGGTTCGTCCTAAGGCAGGCAGCTCTTTTTTTTTTATTTCTTTTTAGAACTACTTATGCACAAGCAAATAAAATTAATAACAAAAAACCTAAATCTAAAGAAAAGGGAACAGACTCCCAAAAATTACCCAACACGGGCCGCAAACAAAATCGGGGAACAGACCCCTCAAAATATGCCCCAGAACAAGGGTTTCAAACTATCTGCAATGAAAAATTAAGTCTGCAGTCTTAATTCTATTCTAATTAAACTAAAGACTAAATACAATGGTGTCCATCGTGTCCTCGTCCTTCTCCTCCTTTCAAAATTGCTCGTCCACTTCTCGTCTGGCGACGTCAAGGGTCGCCTCTCACACTAGCTGATTCTTGCACAATTTTTCTCGCACAGAAAAGAAAATAATAAATGGTCAAATCTCTATGCAATTGACAAATAATCAAAATAAAATTAGGTGAAATTATTGCGTCTGTTGGCTCCCCGGCAACGGCGCCATTTGACTCGTCAATCTTTCGCTTTTAAGTCGGTTGCAGTTTCATGTGGTGGAAAAATTGACTGATCAATATTTAAGAAGAAATAACCACTCGCAGAGGAGCGAGTCGTATCCACAGGGAGGCAATGACGTATTAAAATTCGCACCAATTAAAAATGTTCGTTCGTAGTTAGTTTGGACAAGAATCAAGCCAAGATTGCCTTTCGATTAAGGTTTAAGCAAGAAACAATGCTGAAATGGCAATTATGAGAAACTAGATGATATTTTCCGCAATGCAGAATCAATAAAATATCAATAAAAGGTGACAATGGCAGAAAATGTAATTTCTAATTGATGGTTTACAGTAGCAAAATAGGGGAATTTTTCCCCTTTGTCTTGCGTGACGAGGAGCGGATGGCCGGGCGCGGGAAGCTTGGAGGAGGTCCCTTGGATCGAGGGCATCGAATAAGTGGTGGCGGCGAGTTGCGCGGCCGCCGGACGAGCTCGGCGGAGGTGCTGCAGCCGGTGAGCGTACGCGTCCTGTTGGCGTGAAGTCTGCCGCACGCTGCTGCTGCCGTGGGCGTTGCTGCGGCTGGCGTGGGCACGGGAGTGTAGGTGCGGGGAAGGGCAGCGCTGGTCTGCAGGCGCGGGGAAGAGCGGTCGCTGGTCTGCAGGAGCGAGGAAGAGGGTGCAAGCACGGTTGAGGATGGTTGCGCGGGTCTGCAGGCGTTGTTGGATGGGGTGGGCTGGTCTGCAGGTGCGTGGAGAGCGCTGCAACCGGTGAGAGCGTGGAGATGGGCACGGTTGGAAGGTGGCGTGGGCTGGTCTGCAGGCGTTGTTGGAGGATGCTGCGGGCGTGGGAGCGTGTGCATTTAGAGGGTGCAGCAGGCTGAGGAAGATGTGGCTATTGGAGGTGAGCGGGTGGAGGGCGCTGCGTGGAGAGCAGGTGCAGGTGGACTGCAGATGGGTACGCAGGCGAGTGGGTGGAGGTGAGCGGGTAACTTCAGACGTCTGGGAAATTTCCCGGACGTCTTAAGTTACTGAAAGGGTGGCTGAATCAGTAGCTCGGTGGTGGTGGTCGGCGACGACGGCGAGGGAGATGCACGCTAAGGTGCTCACGGTGATGCGGACGAGCTCCGGATGGCGGTGTGTCCTGTCACACCACACGCCCACGGTGATGGAGACTTGCCACCACAGTAGAGGCCGGCAGTATGGAGTGGAAAAGAGAAGGTCTCTCTGCACAGTGGTGGGTCAGTGGTGGTGGCCTCCTGAGCTCGGCTGCCTCCCTCCTCCTTTTGTAGTGGCCTGCACACATTTGAAGTCATCCGCCCGACCAGATCCACCACATCTGCTCTCCCTTGAATGGTTCTTCAATGTGGCTGTTCGACATTGGAGCTGTAGCCAGCCGTTCCTGCATGGAGGAGAATAAAGAAAATAATGTTAAAATATTAGGGTCATTTATATACAGACCCTCAACTTCTATGTTAATGAAAACAATGTACCTAATTGGTTGTCTAATTAGATGAATGCTATTCTAAGCTAATTGTAAATGCACTTAAGATATGAATGCAATGTGTGGATTATCTAATTAAATTAAAACTATGAATTAATCTATTTACATCCTAATTTATGCTAAATAAATGTTAGAATTAACCTAATGTGTAGGCACTTAAATACTTAAATAGCCCACCACTATGGGCTAATCACTCTCCTTGATTCCTTAACGAATCCCTCTCAGATTTGAAAGGGAAGTTTGTCAAGGAATTCCCTTCCTTTTGAGCCAAATCCTATGCCCTAAAACCTTCCCAATCTCTCACGCGAATGCATGAGAGATTTGGGTATATGTCCAATTCCTATCTTCGATGAGCTCTCCTAGCTTAGGAAGCTTGCTTCCGAAGCTTGAAGCACCATTCAGAGATCTATAAAAAACCCCCCATGTAAGACCGAAGATCCCAATCTTCATTCCAGCTGTGAAACCCCCACATCCGCTTTCTGCTCTGACTGAGAAGCTTCGCAAGCTCTAGCTATTCCTCCTGACCTCCCTCATCCTCCGTCCACAATACCAGCGACCAGATTTCTTTCCTCTCTCTCGTCTGCTCTTGGCCGTACCAGCAGGAGTCTCCTTCCTGTTGTCATCACCGTTCCTACCCTCACCGGAGCACTTCATCTTCTCTGTCGCTGACGTACCCTCGACACAGATTCTCCCCCCTTTCACCCTTTTAGGTTATGCTAGTAAAGCTTAGTTAGGTCAACACTATCTTTCCCACTCACCATATACCAATTTTTACCCTCAACGTCGCCATTCTCCTTCATCATCCTCCACTTCGAGTAGACCTCCGATGAGGCTCCCTGCTCATTCCACTACTCCAAACGCCTCGCCGACACCTCATAACCTTCGCCTAATCCTCTCGCACAAAAGCCCTCTCCTTATATCTCCATTTACACACCCAACAATTCCACCAAACACACCCATCACCAGTTTCCTTTCCTGACTCCAACCAACCACCACACACCTCCAGAAGCCATGAAAACACCACCAATGCACTCCATGCCTTACGGCAAAGCTCCTGAGCTTGTTTAATTAGTCCACGAGGTCGTGTTTATGTTTTCAGCTATTCACCCTCATCACTATTAATAGAGCTTCTTCGAGGAGCTTTTAGGAGGTCTCTTGCCATTGCGAGTCCCTAGCAACATCCCTATGCTGTGCGAAAGACTTCGAAGCACACACCCAGGTGGTCACTTGGGCACCACATCAACTGTTGCAGTTTCAATTAAAGATATCTTCACCTATAGCTGACGCATGCAGAAAGGCAATGGGATTTAGTCCTGCATCGCTAACAAGAAAGTAGTTGAAGGCGCATAAATTGAATTTGTGCCTATCCCTCTTCACCTCCTAACATGAGGGTGAGGTCCGCCTTACCCATGGATGCCTCACGCGTGAATGTCCCCCTCGGGTCTGGCACATCTGATTACCTGCCTAATCTAAGCACTCCTCTCTCATCACCGATTGCCAGTGAGCCTTGTCCCCAGTGCGCATGTGTCCGTTAACCTGATTACCTGAACTGTGGCCTTGGGAAGGCGAGCAAAAGAAAACCCAAATAGAAAGCAAGGAAAGAGTGTGCGAGGGTGGGGGGTTTTTTCTTCCCTTTGTATTGGCTAACACTTACCAAATTTGGTGAGTTTCCCCTTGTGCATAAAGAGAAGAAAGAAAGCCTTGCAGAAGAGGAGGAAAGGAAGAAGGCCAGCAGAAGGAGAAGGCACATAGGAAGAAGGAGAAGGCACAGAAGAAGAAGCAGAAGGATAAGAGGAGTTGAAGAAGGAGAGAAAGAAGACTCTGAGATTTAGTAGAAGTGCACTACGCACTTATCCTACATGGTAATTAATTATTTAGTACCATTGAAATATTTCGTATAATTGTGATGGGTAATTGGTGATTCAAATCACCAATTTACCTCATTCTTTTTACACTATTCTACATACGCTTTCATTTATATATCATTACCGTCTGGAATTTTGTTATAAATTGCTCATATAATTGCTTGAATTGCAATCTTGAGAATCATTTTATTAATTGCTCCCTGTGTTCGACCTCGAACTTCTATTCGAGTAATAAATTCTATTTGTTTTCAAGGGATTTCGCCCTATACTTGGACATGGTTTTTATAACCTCATTTTCGCTCGTTAACATTTTGGTGTCATTGCTAGGGAACAATACACAATTTGATCTCTTAAGTGCAATATCTAATTTAGTACTTGCTCTATCTCTTTTCACTATGATCTATTTCAGGGGATTCATAGAAGGAAGATCAGCAGCACATCAAACACTCCAAGGAGAAATCAATTAGGGGTACTTGCATTTTATTCTTAGATTAATCATCAAGTTACCTGATTTGATACAGTCTGATTAGAGAACACCCAACCCTGATTTGTGCACCTACTTAGAGTTGTAAGTTATCTAGGGTTATCACCTTCTTGCTTGAGCCCTAGGAACCACATTTGAAGTAATCAAATTTTACCGATCAAACCAAATTAGGGTTTCCAGTTTAGGATTTTAAAGACAAACTTGCTTAATTAGGCATTAACCTTCCCAAACTGTGCACGCCTAAGCCTTGATTGAATTGATTTATTCAAGCAAACCCTAAAATCAGGCTCTTAATCTCATTTGAACACTAGAAAAAGGACCTAAATTTTTCAAAGGACAAACCAGATGTGGTTGACCCACCTTGTTGGGTTAACTAATCCTCAAATTAGGTCAGTTTGCACAAAAACATCTTAAAGTCTAACTGAAATCAAAAGCACCTTTGCGCTTAATTTAATACCGGTAGACTTAAGTGGTCAAGTCCCCATTCTTGTCTACTTGGATCATCAGTGACAAGAGAGGTCGAGTGGAGGAAACCTTGTAACTCATGGGGGCACTCTGCCATGTGGGGGTCTTTGCGGGACTCTCCCTTTCTGGCTGCCCAAGTAATTCTCAGGTGGATGATTTTCTGACAAACTAGTATCATCCACCCCAAACTTCTATAATCATCCAACTTTTTTGGATGTCTTGATTGGGTCCATCACCTGCTATCCCTCATCTATTCCATCGATGCAAGTTTTGGAGGAGGTCCTTAAGGACATCCTTAAGGCCTTCATTAGCTATTCTCTCTCATCGAGGTCAAGCCTCAACTTCCGTGTTTGTGCAACAAACTGATCACATTGATATATCCTCTAATTCAGAACCCACTTCCCCTTCATCATCTATGGATCACCAAGAAGAAGAACCTAACCTTGAGCAACAATTCCACGATTTCCAAAATTGTATCAATGCCATTATCAGCCCACCACCGCGTCCTCAAATGCAAGATCACTATAATCCTGTAGCAGTGGAGATTGAACCCGAAATCAACATTCCCATTGGAGGACCCATGGTGGATCTCAGGCCTAGCATGCTTCATATGACCCCAAAATTTCATGGCTTGAACTCTAAGGATCCTTTCCAGCACATCAAAAACGTAAAACATCTGGCCGACACTTTAGGGGCAGATGTGCAGAATCGGGATGGATTACTCTTAAAGCTCTTCTTGTTCTCCCTGGATGACAAAGCTAGTCACTGGTTTCAAACTCAACCTCACACGATCAACACATGGGGAGAACTTCAAACCGCCTTCGTGTAAAAATTCTACCCCATTGGTCGTACAAATACAATGCGGCACCAAATCATGCACTTCTCCCAAGGAGCGAGAGAATGTCTACACGAGGCATGGGATCGCTTTTTGGAATGTCTACACGAGGCATGGGATCATTTTTTGGATTTCATGCGTAAGTGCCCCCATTACAGAGTTCCGAAGTGGGAACCAGTCCAATCCTTTTACCATGGACTCCATGAAGACATCTTGCTCTTTGTTAATGCAACCTGTGGTGGTAGCATCATAGGTCAACATGAGGACATGATCTGGGAAATTCTCATGAATATGTGCGAGAACTCCATGAACAATGAGTCATTGGGTGCATACGACCAAATGTTCACCTGTGCATTGATAAATAATCAGGGGGTACACGAATCCTGAGGCCTTTCCGCATCCGTTGATCTGGAGTTGGTAGCCAGTCAATTGGATTATGTCTCCATTATTGAGAAGGTTGACGGCATCACTCATCATCTACACAAATCCACCTCTAAACCTCAAAGCACTTACACGCACCCGTCCATAGGAAGGGAGGCTGCGTACAACATCTACCATTTCTCAAGGATGGATGCATATCCACCCTCGTCAGATTATGGCCTCGGAGGCAACTCCAGGATTGCCCACCTCAGTTGGGGGAACTATGAACACTCGTACCCTGATTATCTCAGAGCTCCTCAGACCTACGAGGATCTCCATGCCATCCAGAATAATCCTTTCTCCAACACTTACAATTCTGGATGGCAGAATCGTCTTAATTTTGCGTCGTCAGGAAATAACCTGAATCCAAGACCTCAATTTCAACCTCGACCACAGGCTCCACATCGTTATCAGCCCACCCAACCAAATCCCACTCAAAATTTCCAATCTTGACCACCTAAGGAAGATCAGACATCTTCGATTCTTCAAACCTTGATTGACTTGCAGAAACAACATAAAGAAGAAATCACTGAACTTTGCAATCAAATGACCCAGCTAGCAAACTCTCGCCAGCTCGGCACACTTCCTTCCCAACCTCTGCTAAATCCTAGCAACATGTTGACCCAAAAACACGTTGTAAACCAAATCCAAGGTCAAACATGTTATACCCAACCCGATCCAGCAACTCATACCTACGTGTTTTCTCCATCCAACTAAGCTGAGCTAAAACACACCATTACTTTCCCAACCATACACACACAGCAACCGCAAGATTCGACTTTTCCCCACCCACCTCCTCACCATGATTGTGCTATGATCAATGTCATGAGAGAACATAAACTCTTCCCTAAAGATAGCCAATCCATTTCCCTATCCCAGGTCATATCTCACCTCCACAAAAGGACTGTCAAAAAGTGATATAACTAGACCTTTGGGGAATGCACAACTCACGATTCCACTACTTGACATCCACACTCTCAATCCAATTGCACCTGACTTACCAAGAAGGGAGATGAAACAACAAACACTAGGAAAGGTAGTACTATCTAAAAATATAAGTGCCATAATCTAAAACAATCTACCCCCTAAGAAATCTGATCCAAGCACCTCGTTAATTCCTTGAAATATTGGTGATACAAACCTCAAGCGGGCTGTACTAGACCTGGGCACTTCAGTCAACCTCATTCCTACCAACCTATTGGAAAATTTTCATATTCGACAGCCAAAACCCGCTTATGTCACTTTGCAACTAGCTGGCTGAACCCTGATCACACCAATTATGTTGATCGAGGATGTGGTAATTAAAGTTAAGGACATCAGCTACCTAGTAGATTTCCTAATTCTTGACATGGAAACACCACAACAGGTACAGGATATAACCGTGATTTTTGGAAGACCATTCTTGGCCACGGCGAGAGCCATAATCAATTATGAATCAGGACATATGATAATCGCCTCAGGAAATCAACATGCTGAGATTAATATTTTTGTGGCAACAAAGGAAAAATGCTTGATAGAACAACTAGGTTTTATACAGGATCTCATGACCATATCCTTAATAGAGAACCTAGAACCTGAATTTGAAACCTTTCACATCTTAGATGGTGATCTAGTCGAGCATAATGACATGAGCATAATGGAGGCTTTCACCTTTGAACATGAAGATATACCTAGAAATGTCGGACCAGATTCAGAGTCCATGAATATGCAGACTTTTGGTTTTGAACACCACCAGGAATCAAGATTGGACAATATTAAGAGTGACCTTCATCTAGAATATGAATCCTTTACAGATTTCAAGTTCTATGATTCAAAAGGCACTCTCCAAGCATTCACTTTTTGGGATGAAGATTATAGGAAAAATTCACCTGAAGACCCAATCTATGAGTCATTTCTTAAGGAGATAATCTCAAAATAAAAAGAAAAGAATCACAATGACTCATCAGGTATCGATTTGATAGGTCACAAAGCACGAGAGAAACCACACATCTAGGATGCACTAACTACACCCATTTCTATTAAGACTTGGAATCACGTCAAAGCTACTATAGAATCCCATGACTACTATACCTTCCAAATATTCCCTCCGCAGAAACTCAAGAAAGATCATCCAAAAACAAATCAGCCTAATGTATATCAGAGATATTCGGGAATGACTCTCCACCATGCTTTGATACTTATCTGTGGCCATCCAATTCTCATCCATCATGATCATATCATTCATCCAGTCAATCCATTCTCCCTAAGCATATTGCGCCCGGCTGATGGTGTTGAACTCAGTGCTTAACGGGAGGCAACTCTTCATCTTCTTGAAAAACCCAAACCCCTTCTTGACAAATCCCGTGCTGAACTCATATTGCACTTTAGGGTTCATCCATTAGAACAACCAACTCCACCTCTGGTACCCATACCAGAGCTTGAAATCATCTACAATAGTCTTTAGGGTTCATCCATTAGAATAACCAACTCCATCTCTGGTACCCGTACCCGAGCTTGAAATCGTCTGCAATAGTCATCTCGACCATTCCACCCACCCAAAACCTATTCTAATGTATGATCTAAGCTGAATTCGAACCCACATAATTTATAATGAGGACATTACAAATCGTAGGCATGGGGTTTTTAAAGTACAAAACGCTATGAGAATCACTTCACAAGAAAGGGTTTCAGAAAAAAAAAAACATATTCCAATAAACCAAGAAAATAAAAAATGAAAAAAAAGGAAAAAAAGGGAGAAGGGAGGAAAATTTGAAAGATCAGTTTGCATATCATTTTTTAGGAGAGAAAAGAGGAGGTGATATAAATATCAATAAGGAGCAACAATTTGAAATAAAAAGAGATAGTCATTAGTAAAAGATTGAGGAATTTACTTAGTTCTAGACCAAATCAAATGAAAGAAATAAAAGATTAAAAAATGCTAAGAGATAAAAAGAGATTAGTATGAACGCTGATCTTAGTCCTCTTAGGCTTATGCTTAGGCTTAAAAATTCATGTATTGATTAAGATTTGGATAGTCCTTAAGAGGTTGGGGAAAATGTGAAGCTTAAGTATTAGGTCTAAAGCTTAAGGATTATTCGACCTCATTAACTTACCTTTAGTTTGCAGGACTTAGTAACCTACGCACCCTAATCTACACACTGTCTGGTTTAGTGCGCTTAATTATCAAAATCATGCAAATGCGTTGATTATATTATGAAAAAGCTACCTACATTAGGAGCTGCTTATCAACACAAGTTGATTTGGAAGAGTTCCCAGGGTGGAGAGGAGGGAAATTCCCCTCGAAGATGTGTAATAACATACCATCTCCTCCGTGCTTGTCTCCTAGGATATCTAAATATCCTACCAGGGGCATGTAAGCATCTTGTGCTAGTTCTGGTGCCATGTGCGGGACTATCTCGAAATGTCAATTGCCAAGGCCTGAATTTAGCTACAGAATGCCATAGGCGGCACTCTCTCAAAGTGTCAAAAGCCAGGGCTCTGGGGGTTTCCATGGGCGATGCTATCTTGAAGCGTCGAAAGCTAGGGACCCTACGAGGATTGATGGTTGGAGCTAGGAATCCGATACAGACCATGTTGTAAAGCTAATTTGAAGCTAGAAACAAAGAGAGAAAAGAGAGATAAAACTCTCAAAAAATAAAAAAATCTTGTCTCTTTCTTACAATAATGCACTACAAACTGAACCGGGACTAGACATGTTTTAAGAATAGGTGCTTTAACCCCATAGTTCAATGAACCTTAAATTAGTTCCTGTGGGCCTTGTAAAACTTCGCGGCAGACTGAGGCTAGAGCTGGTCAGGTCAGGATCTTGGTTGGTACTTGAATACCTCTAGGCCGACTGTTGCATTCTGAACTAATCTACAAATGAAACATATAGTAGAAATCTGAGCATAAAAAGGCATGGTCTAAAATTTAGGTTAATTCCATGTGATTTTGCTAAAGGAGAAGCAAAAGGTAGGAATGGGGGCATGATGGGAACACCATCATGAGCAATAACTAGCTCAGTTTGATCTCATTAAGTCAATAAAAGCTCCTACATATCCATCAGAAGGTCTTACGGGCACAAAACGTTGATTTGAGAATAAAATAAGATTACAGGGTTATTTATGCAAATTTACCATTCTTTCACAAAAATAGAATAACCACGGGTTCTCTCAAGGGTGGAACAAAGGTCAAATGATCCTAAGAGTCAAATAAGTAGGTTAGAACAGATAGAAATGGGTTTTCATGCGTTATAGGCATTAATGGACATCTAAAACCCTAAAACAATATACCCACTTAATCAATTGAGGTTATGGTCAGGATAAAATTCACCTAAACCCTCTGAAAATCATAGAAAAATATTCTCTGTGGTTTGGTACCTTCAATTTGACCATTGGGACCCATCTTGACATAAAATAGAATATCAGATAGACATTTGCTCTAATTTAGGTAATTGTACAAATTACCCTGTCAAATTAGGTCCAAAGTAAAATCCAACTTCACCGTTGGATTCCTTAAGTCCAAGTTAGGCTTGTGCCAAAATTTGGGCCCAATCTAAGATTGTTTCAACCTAGTTTGCACTTTAGTCTAAGTCTGATTTCCTTTATTCCACTTGGATCCTTAGCTTTAGAATTTCTTACACAAAGGTCCCTATCTTTATCATCATTTTCATCAAAAAGGTCCCTACTGAAATTGCACTAGAGGAGGGGTGAATAGTGAAATTATAAAATATTGTAATACAAAAAATTCAATCACAAAAGGTGGCACTAGATTTTTAGGTGGAAACCCAAGATGGGTGAAAACCACCACCTAAGCCAATCCCTTGACTTAGGATTTTCGATCACAAGGTGATCAATCCACTAACCACAGTACTTAAACTAGGGTTGTATACCTCAATTACAAATCTCACCTCTGATCCCTAAATAGAGGTTTCTCCCTTCAAAATGAAGAGACGAGAACCCGATAGGCCGGATACCCAAAGTACAAAAATAAAAAGTGAAACAACACCTATAGAGCACACCAATACTTTAATTACTTTCTTATCTACTAGGCATGAAAAGAACTCCCTGAGGATTTGCAGAACGAAGTGAGCTGGGAGTATGGATTTGCCCTTAATCAGAGTGTTGGCACAGCACAAGGGCAAGATGAAGCTTAGAGTAGTGAGCAAGTGATTTTTCTAAGGGAATTGTATCTTAAGAGGTGTGTTTTACCTAAGAGGAGTTGTCTATTTATAGGCAAGTTTGGAGCCTTCAAGAACACTTGAGAGAGTTCTCCTAGCCGTTGGAGACAAATCCTAAGAGATTAGGATTAAATCCACTGCAAATCAAGGTAATGATGGATCTGATAGCAATATCAGACGTCTTATAGGACGTCGGATTATAATTCTGGTTGTCTAATACTGTAGGCCATCCTGAACTGACTCCATTGGATCAAAAAAGGGCATCTGATATTTTCATATAAGCCGTTTGATTAGGTTATTGGATGTCTAATAAAGGGTGGATTTGTTCCTGTTTCCATCAGATCCAAACAGGGCTCTAGATTTAAAGGATTAGACGTTGTTATGGACGTCTGAAGGAGTCATCAGATGTCTGGAAACCAAAAAATACTACGCTACAATTTCTGACAAAAGATTTTATGGCAGTAATGAGATACGCACAGAAATACGTGGACAACGGTCTAAAGGTGCATGTCTGGAAGCATGTCCAGACGTCTGGAAATACATTTTTTCCTACGAAGATAGGTGTTTAGTCTAAGGGTTAGTCTGAGGATGTCCAGGTAAAGTATCAGACGTCTAGATAAGGATATGGACGACTGATAGAAAAGTGCTTCGACTGATGTCTATGAAGGCACAAACTAAAGGCAGAACTCTAGGAAGTTAGACGTCTGAGACACATGTCAAATGTCTTAAAGTGGAAAATCAGATGTCTGACCATTGTTCTAGATGTTTGATAAGAGTGTAAGTGTTAGGTTTTTGTTTCTAAATTATCCTAAGTGTAGAGAGCCTAAGTTAGCTATTTATAGGTTATGTTTGGGGGCTCTTTACATCATTTCTAAACTCAAATAAAACGAAAATTACAACCTTTGAAAGTTTACATGAAAAAGCCTAGGACCTAGTACTTATGCTACTTGTCTTCACGCTTTCAATCTCCCGTCTTGGAAAACTTTATGAAACCTGCAAATTTGTTATTATGGAGAGAAACAATATGCTACTCTTATTTTTTTATTTCATTTTCTTCATTTTTTAAAATCATCAAAATATTATATATGAGTAGTTGAACTAACACCTGCTGCCATGAATCCTAATCCTACATCTTTGGCAACCTTAATATGGCAAGCTCTCCTTGATTCCTTGACGAATCCCTCTCAGATTTGAAAGGGAAGTTTGGTAAGGAATTCCCTTTCTTTTGAGCTAAATCCTAAGCCATAAAACCTTCCCAATCTCTCATGCGAATGCAAGAGAGATTCAGGTATATTTCCTATTCCTATCTCCGGGGAGCTTTTCTAGCTTGGGAAGCTTGCTTCCCAAGCTCAAAGCACTCTCCAGAGATCTACAAAAGACCCCCCAGATCAAACTGAAGATCCTAAGCTTGATTTCTACCGTGAAACCCCCCTTCCTCTCTCTGCTCCAACCGAGAAGCTCTGCAAGCTCTGATGATTCCTCTTGACCTCCTTCGTCGTCCATCTGTGATACTAGTGGCCTGATTTCTTTCCTCTCTCTCATTCGCTCTTGGTTGTACCAACAGGACTCTCCTTCCCGTTGTCATCACTGTTCCTACCCTCACCAGAGCACTTCGTCTTCTGCATCGCCGATGTACCCTCAGCGTGGATTCACCCCCCTTTCATCTATTTAGATTAGGTTAGTAAGGCTCTGTTAGGTTTACACTATCTTTCCCACTCTCCATATCCCAATTTTCACCCTTGACACCGCCGTTCATCTCCATCGTCCACCGCTCCGACCAGACATCCGACAAGGCTCCCAACTCATTCCACTACTCCAAACGCCTCACTAACCATAAAGAAGCTGAAGGCGCATAAATTGAATTTGTGCCTATCCCTCTTCACCACCTAACACGAGGGTAAGGTCTTCCTTACCCATGGATGCCTCTTGCATGACATGTCCCCGTCGAGTCTGGCACATCTGATTAGCCGTGTAATATAAGAACTCCTCGTTCACCACCTACTACTGGTGAGCCTAGTCCCGGGTGCTCATATGTCTATTAACCTGATTACCTGGACTGTGTTCTTGGGAAGGCGAGGAAGAGAAAACACAAATAGAGAGGAAGGAAAGAGTGCACGGGAGTAGAGGGGTTTTTGCTTCCCTATGTATTGGCTAACACTTGGCCAATTTCTTGAGTTTCCCCCTGTGCATAAAGAGAAGAAAGAAAGCCTTCGCAGAAGAGGAGGAAAGGAAGAGGGCCTGCAGAAGGGGAGAAAGAGAAGAGGAAGGAGAAGGCACAGAATAAGAAGTAAATGAATAAGAGGGGCTGAAGAAGGAGAGAAAGAAGACTCTGAGAGTTAGCAGAAGTGCACTGTGCACTTATCCTACATGACATTTAATTGATTAGTACTATTGAAATTTTTTATATAATTGTGAGGGGTAATTGGTGATTCAAATCACCATTTTGCGACATTCATTTCGTAGTATTTGGCATATGCTTTCATTTATATATCATTACTGCTTGGAATTTTGTTATAGATTGCTCAAATATTTGCTTGAATTGCAATCTTGAGAATCATTTTGTTAATTGCTCCCTGTATTCGACCTTGGATTTCTATTCGAGTAGTAAATTCTATTTGTTTCTAAGCAATTTCGACCTATACTATGACGTAGCTTTTATAACCTTGATTTTTCTCATTAACACCGCAGACTCGGTCCCATAAGCACAATAATCTTTGATTCTAGGTGACTTTCATCCAGAACCTTAGAACCACTCAACCCTGGGGCATGGGTCTGCACCATAATCTAGTCTACATTTGTTGACACCTACTGGCAGGTCCTCTGATCAATATTTTTATTTTGATTCTGACCAGCACTTGTGAATTCCTAATTTCATCTTTGTATGTATATTATGCCTAGCTGAAGGCATTAAACTTTGCACGTGTGTATACTGTCTTCTCTCTGCAGAGCTGACCGAGTTGTCACGAAATTCAGGTGATATTCTATTTACTCTACCCTTTTCATGTCCTTATTTTTACAATAAGGAAATTGCATCATTTAGGCATGGTGGGGTCGATACTTTATCCTAAAATCATTTTGTTAACTCTGTAGAATTTCTTTTAGTTTCTTAAAAAAAAAATTCAAAATTCAAAATAATAATAAAAAAATAACAATTAGGAGAAGAGAACTTAGGCATTAGGAAGTTATTAACTTTAGGAAATGATACCATAGGACCTGAATACTTAGACTCTTCAGGTCTTCAGGCTTATTTACCTGGGTGTCCACTCGAATGTGGACTTAGTCTTGAGTCCTAGCCAATTCAATTTCATCTTTAATCTACTAAATAAATAGGGATGATAAGTACACAACTTATCAACTCACCCATTGATTTAAGGGGACTTTAAGCCTAAGCATCTACACATTGATTGCACTGACTCACTTTTTAACAGTTTCTTTAAAAATTGGCTAGCTAATGAACTATCTAGGGTGGTATGGCTGGCAAGCTGTCGTGGGTAATAGCCCATTGGTTGGTTGTCTAGAGCCTAGCCACAAGACCATTTTCTTCGTATTGCATTTAGGTAAATCTTAGATCAGGAGAGCCACCTATATAGAAAAAAGATTTAAAAAAAGAAAATAAAATAGAAAAAGGAGAAAATAAAAAAATAAACAAATAAAACTACACTTCACCGCACGAGTATGGCTGGTAACTTGCCATGGGTAACAGTCCATTGGCAGGTTGTCCAAATCCTAGCTCACAAAAATGCATAATAATTCCAAAAACACTTAGGGAAGAAATAGGGAAGTAGAATAAATCAGGGAGAAATACACTGGGTTCGCCCTTGTGTTCGCCCCATAAATAAAAGAATTAGGTTGCAAGCTGCCATTTGAAAAGATAACCTCTAGGCAAGGTCACCTAGCATTATAGAAACCTGAAGTCCATTTTAACGGTCGCCTAGTGAGTCTTTCACTCTTTTTAGTAGATGCTTAGCACTTAGAGTCCTTTTCGAGTCTTGGGCGAGTTGGGTAGCCATAAAAAGTTATCCTGAAACTCTCAAACTCAAAAATTCCAAAACGAATGGAAACAAACAAAAGACAAAAGAAATGTATCTTCCCTTTTCAAATAAGGCGAGGACTTGGGCAGTCTGCATTCTGGCTGACACCTGGGACTGTTGAGTCTTTGTAGTTTAGGACCTTAGTTGATAATTTCTATTGTTAATAAACAACTTAGGCCTAAGCGGTAGAATCTTAATTCCGATTTTATATAAAGCATGTAGATTGATTTTGCTAGGGACTAGCAAAAGATAGGCATGGGGGTATGATGTAGCCACAATTATTGAGGATAACATGCTTATTCATGCTTGTTCCTAGGATTAGATTTGCATTTCATGTTACAAATATTACATAGCATGCATCATTCTACATTTAGAGTAGTTGTATATAGTTTTGGTTAATTGCATCCTTTTTGTGGTCAGGAGAGAAGGATATTTATTTCAAACCCTTGGATTGATGATCCAACCATACGGATCTAGTCAAGATGATGATTGGACTCCAATGCCTCCAAAATCACCTCTATCGGAGTCCCGTAGAACCATATGCAATCCAAGGAAGATGAACGGCCGAGGGACTAGGTGATGCATTCTGGAATAGTCAAACGACAAATCTAACCGCACTGATTGATTTGGGTCAACGATCTTAGACCAATAGCACTAAAATCGACTCAACCCGACCTCTATTGCATCCCCTACAAAGGAATGAAGATGGACAACCCAAGTCACACCATGTGGTGCAACCCAGGCCACCCTTGCACACGCACACACCACTGCACATGCACAGCAATGCAGGCACGTGCATGCACATGCGCGGTAGTAGCGCAACAGCAAGGGTGCACACATAGTAGCCACGTATGTGTAGGGGCAGCAACTGCAGCGACACGTATCACATGTACGCACAAGACAAGGGCACGTGCAGCATGTTCCAGCGGGGCGGCTACAGGGGTGCTTGAGGAGGATCTTCAGTGATGTTTGCGGCAGATCTTCAGCGATGTTTGTGGCAGTCACTACATGTCCTGTAGATGAATTTGATTTCTTCCTCCACTATTAAAGGAGCCCTACCCCTCCTATTTCTCTGTGTCTCTTCTTTTCTTCATTTCAGCACCTCTAAGGCTCTATAGAGAGCTTGTCCCAAGCCCACGATGCTCCTCTAGAGTAGAAAACCAAATAGTTTTCCCTCCCCTCATCCCCATTCATGGAGCATCCCGTGGTCATCTTCTCACCTCCCTTCGAGAAGAAGGTCATCGCTGCGATGCTGTCCTACCCCATTCTCCATCCTCCAGCTCTATCCCTATTCATCCCGGTCCTCACCACCTTCCTCCAGGCAATGTCTGAGCAAGTCATCCTCCAAGCAACCATCGAGGGGGATTCTCTCACCTCTTTCTATCTTTTTTACCTTTGTGGTGTAGTTTTTCTGCTTTCGTAGTTGTAACAAACATTTATTCTTGAATAGATGATTGTTCTTCTCTCTCTCTCTCTTTCTTTTATATTTTGCAAGTAGATTAGTTAGAATTCATCGACCTAATCTCTTTCCCTATTAAAATACAAAAAAAGTAGTTATAACAAAAGATTAAAAGGACAAAAAAGAAACCAAACTATTTCAAGTTTCGATTATAAATTTTATTGAATTGATGGATTTTCTCAGGAATCAAACTATGATGATTCGTTTTCCAAATCCAATCCTTTTCATGTGCGAATCCCCAGCAATGGCGCCAAAATGATAAGGTGTGTTTCACGAATTAAAATTAGGGTTTGAAGGGCCCATCATCGTAGCTCACAAAATGTGTCTATTATTTAGAATTTATAATCGAAAGTCAAAACATGAGTCCAAGGTCAAACACGAGGAGGCGAACATTTGTTTTCGAAAATCCACATTTCGCTTTTATTGTTTTTGTCAGTTTTATCTTTTATAATTGTTTTTTTGGTATTTTAGTAAGGCAAGAGATCAGGTTGTTGAATTCTAGCTAATCTACTTGCAAAATATAAAGGAAAGAGAGAGAGAGGGAAGAACAATCATCTATTTTTGAATAAATGTTTGTTACAACTACGAAAGCGGAAAAACTATACTATGAGAGCGAAAAAGATAGAAAGAGGTGAGAGAATCCCCCTCAACGGTCGATTGGAGGATGACTCACTCTGACGTCGCCTAGAGGAAGGTGGTGAGGAGTGGGATGAACGGGGATGGAGTTAGAGGATGGAGGATGGGGCAGGACGGCATCGCGGCAAGGATCATCTTCCTGAGTGGAGGTAAGAAGATGGCCACGAGATGCTCCACGAATGGGTACGAGGGGAGGGAAAATAATTTAGTTTTCTACTCTAGAGAACCATCCCGAGCTTCCGGCAAGCTCTCTCTAGAGTGTTGGATGTGGTAAGGGGAAGAAAGTAAGAGATGAAGAAAAATGGCAAGAGTAGGGGTCCTTTTATAGTGGAGGAAAGAATCAAATTCTTATACTAGACATTTAGTGACGGTCATAAATGTAGCTGAAGATCCACCGTAAACATCGCTAAAGATCCCACTCATGTGCCCCTACTGTCGCACCACTTGTGGACACTGCATGAGCCCTTGTAACATGTGCATGCTTCATAAGCATCGCTATTGCTGCTGCCCCCGCGCTTGCATTGCTACTGCACGTGCGCTCTTGCGTTTGCACTGCTACTGTGCATGCTCTTGCATGCATCCACGTTACTGTGTGCGTGCAGCATCGTGCTTGTGCACAAGGGTAGCCTGGGTTGTGCCACAAGCCGCAACCTGGGCCATCCATCTTCATTCCTTTGTAGGGGATGCTACATAGGTCAGATTGGGTCGATTTTTGTGCTGTTGGGCTGCGATTATCGACTTGAATCCATCCGTGTGGTCAATTTTGTTGTCTGACACACTAGATTGCATCACCTAGTCCCTCAACCATTAACCTTTCTTGGCTTGCATATGGTGCTATGGGACTCCGATAGAGGTGATTTCGAAGGCATTGGACTTCGAGCGTTGTCTTGATCTGATCTGTATGGTCGGATCATCAATCCGAGGCTTCAAAATAAATATCCTTCTCTCCTAACCACAAAATGGATGCAATTAACTAAAATTATACAGAACTACTCTAAATGCTGAATGAAGCATGCTATCCAATATTTATAACTTTAAATGCAAATCTTAGACTAGGAACATGCATGAATAGGCATTTTACCATCAACATTTGTGGTTACATCGGTTTGGTTCGAGGTTGGGTGTGTTTGGGTTTAGTTCTGCGCAATCAAGGAATTAAGGTTCTTCTGGCCCTCCATGATAATTGGTCATTTCGAGTTGTTGAAAGAAGGGTGGTGACCTATATTTAGTATAATCCTAGGGAGGGTAGGTGTTATAATCATCATATCCTTCTTGATTATCAATCAAGTTGGTTTGTTCATAAGTGATCAGTGATCTATAATCTATGTAGCTCTGTGAAGGATAGTAATCATATTCATGATGTCTAAGGTTACGTCCTGGACATTGAGGTCTCGCATTATATCCCCAATCCTAGTCATCCCAACTAGTAGATGGTTGATTACAAGTCGAGTCAGGATAATAATCATCATATTAGAGATAAGAGGTGGTAGTAGGGTAAGATTGGAAATGTGTGTAGTATGTGGAAGGATACATAGCAAAGCAGGAGGAGAAAGAGAAAAGAAAGGTGCTCTGCTGTACAAACAATTCAAACCTATCCTTAAGTGGGTACCCGAAAGATCAACAGACTCCCAAAACCCATCTTAAGATTATAACAATTTAGTCTACTTTTGTCTGGCCAATCCAACCTGTTAGAGGGATTAGCTTTCGCCTCAAGTTCCTTTGATACCCCATAACCATGGTCATTTGATACTACTCCCCTAGCTAGACATCAGATGGACCGGTAAAAGTAGTTTAATTGAAAACAATCTCAATCTGAACCTTGAAGAACGATTGAATCCTTAAGGCCAACGTCTACTCAATTTTAGTTTGGCTTAGGTTTGAATGTGCTTTGGAATATTTTGGGTCCTTTAGATAGGTTATGCCCTTAATGATCAGTTTCAAAGTGTGTGTGCGCACAACCAATGATTTTCAAGCAAGATTATTAAAGATGAGGCTGATTTTAAAGTTTAAATCTTGCTTAAGAGCTCCTTAAAGTTTAATTTTTTTATATATTCAATCAAGGTTCAATGGAATGCTCCAAGCTTTGAAAACATAGGCAATGGTATAGTCCTATAAAATAACAAATAATGTGCAATATCAGGTTTAGCCTTAAAAGTCAACACTAGAGAGTAAGCTACTAGATGAATCAATTCATTTTATCTTATGTAGTATGATTGCACAGCAATCATAGGTCTTAATTTACCTAGATTAGGGTAGAACTTGGCATAAGTTAGAAAATTCATGAACGCATAAGCATTATCCGCATCTTTACTGCTTTACTTCAAATATGATAAAATAATGTTATAATGTGCACATTAAGTGCATTATGTCGATTGCAGGCAATAAGCAGATCTGGAGCTGGATCTAGAGCAGGATCTGAAGCTGGATCTGGAATAACGGGAGTTGTATAGGAGCTGGAGCAGAAGGCTTAGTTTAGATGTAGGAATAATAATGTAAGGGGGTTAAAGGTTTTCTATTCCATTAAGTGGAAATAAAGTAGTAAAATGTGAAGAGCTTAGGTCCATCCTCGCCATAAGATAGGCTAGAGATCTCCCCAAGCCTTAGCCACCGTTAGATTAGGTCACAACACCCTAGGAAGCCCTAAAACCCTAGCTCCAGCCCTTATCTAGACGTCCAGATAAGTTATAGGACGTCTAGGACCCTTAGCTATCTCCCACACACCTCAAAGCCACTTTTGAAGTGTTATTGGACATCCAAACACTTTGTCAGACGTCCAATTTCCACAGAGTACCCAAAATAGAACCTTAATTTCCCCCTAACTCAAATTGGATGTCTAGAACTGAAGTCTGGACTTCATATTTTTTAGTATATGTCGTTCGATCTTATTATTGGACATCTGATACTAGTCTCCAGTCCCTGTTTTGAGATTTAAGTCTTGATCATGGATCTCTAGGTCCCTAAACCCAATTCCAACCCCATAGGAACCTAAATTGAGGTGCCCTAACCCTAGTACATCACCTCTAGACCTCCCTAAGGACCTAATTAGGTCCTCACCAAATCCAATTGACTTAGATCAAAGTCAATTACCTTCACCTAAGTCAATTGGACTCATTGAGTCCAATTGAGCTTAGAGCTCAACCCACACAAGTTCAATTGGACTTAGTGAGAGTCCAATTGACCTAAACCCAACCTAATTGAGTTATTTCACTCTCAATTAGGTTCACATTCATTCAATTAAACTTAGTTTAAGTTTAATTGCATTTTCCCCTTAGCAATTAGGGTTTGTTACCCTAATTTAAGACCTACACCTACCCAAACCCCTTAGGACCTAACCTAAGCCACCTAGCCACATAGAGAATGACACAAACACACACACACACCCATTTACGTGCACCCACTTCTCTAGACTTCTCCATAACTCTCATTGAAGTGGCACCATCTCTTGGTTGCCAAAATTAATAACCAGAAGGCATTCAAAATGAGATCCATAATTTTTGGATCTCATAACCTCTTGCCCGACCACTCTTGGACTCTCCCTAGAGAGTACCACACCTCTCTAGAGGGAAGCCATTGGGTCTATAAAAAGACCCATGGGCGGCCAAGTGACCCCATTCACATCCCTTGGCTTCCATTGGTACCACTCACTTCATTAGCTCCATGCACGCCCACCTTCACATAGGTCAGCTACTCCACCTCCACGAGCTCTCCACCATCAAGGAGGACATCATGCCAGGATGTTGGATCAACCCTACCTCTGTCCAAGGGTAGGCCTAAGCTACATTGGCGGCCCTTCACTCTTCTCCCAACCTCTCGAAGGCCATCGGGGACCACCCCTGAATGCCCTTTATTCTGCTAGATTTAGTTTATGCTCTCCATGAGTTTTACTACTTTTATTACTGCTTAGTAGCATAGTCTTAACTTCTCCCCCAATGATGCATGCGAAATCCCCCCATTGATTCTTGTATGCATTCATTTTCTGGTAGCTAGATTTTCGTTTCAAGCATTTATGTACAAGCTTTCCTATAAATTTCTTGTGCAAACAACTCCCCAATGAATGAATGATAATGCATTTATATATATATATATATATATATCTCTTTATGTGTTTGAAATCACCATCATCTTAATGATTATTATATTTCCGTGATTTAAGTTGCCTGCTCGTTAACTGTCTATCCATTATGCACCAGCATGTCGTTTCCCAAAGATATTGAAAATCTAACGATAGACGCTTTCTCCATAAATAGTCACCACCTCATTAGAATCGTGCGCATAGAAACTCACATATTCACCCTCATAATTTATTTGACGCATGCGCATGTAATCCGAGTAAAAAACAGAAGTGGTGAAGTTTTACTGAGGATATTGGAAATCGGT
This sequence comes from Thalassia testudinum, assembly GCA_037157565.1. Taxonomy (NCBI): domain Eukaryota; kingdom Viridiplantae; phylum Streptophyta; class Magnoliopsida; order Alismatales; family Hydrocharitaceae; genus Thalassia; species Thalassia testudinum. The sequence continues at coordinate 68,178,035 of JAZHRO010000014.1, forward strand.
GTGTGTTTTTAAATGAAGTAGAGCAGAAAAAAGATCGATTTCAAAAGTGAAAGCAACACCTCCCAGAGATGAACGACCGAGACTCAAAGTCTCATTATCTTTAGAAATCATTTTTTGACGAACATTTTTGCACAACTATACTACGATTTCCGATGACTTTCAAAATGCGTGAATCCGGCTTCCGTCAAATGACGTCGTTGCTGGGAAGGCAACATCATTTTCTTTGAGTTCGATCTTTTAAAACTATAACTGCCAAATTTGCCTCTGCTTTGTTTTTTATGTGCAGGAAAAATGGGATGAAAATGGGATCTGCGCACACATCGACCGCGGCAAAGAAAAAATTCAGGTGCACATCATCACATTTTTAGATTAGATTTACTTTCTGTAATTCCCTTGAAAAAATCTCTGTGAAAAAAAAAGATTTTACTAATTTTCTTGAAGAAAAATAAAAAAAAAATTTGGATTAGGTTTCCTTTTTGAATCTTAGGTTAGTTCGAAAAAGAGAAAAAAAAAAGATATTTTCTTCGAATCTTTTGAAAAATTCATTTGTTAAAAAAATGTGCAAAATATTTGAAAAGAAAAAAGCATTTTTGGTGGAAAGCTTAGATTTTAAACTCAAACCTCTTTAAAAAGCCTTTCCACCATCTTGTGATTTTCGGCCAGATTTCAAGCTTAATTTAGAAATTCAATTGCCGAAAAATTAATAAGTGAAAAATTCTGAAATTCAGGCTAAACCTTCTTTTTGAAACCATCTTTCCAACGCCACCATTCTTTTTAAAACAATCTAAGCAGACAATTTCTAAAAATTCGTGAACTACACAAGGGTCAGACTGATCCAGATTCAAAATTTTTCAAATTTCAAAAAGCGATTTCGAGCAATCCACGAATCTATTTTGAATAAAAGTGGCGGTGTTTGAAAGATGATCTCATTGGCTTTATTTTCCATATTTTGCCCTAATTTTTAAAGGTCATTTGATACTGTTTCAAAGCGAGAAATCGACCATGGGTCAAAATTCCAGATCTGACCCCCTAATATTCAAAATTCTTTAAAAATTCGGTTGAAATAGTAAAAATTCCAAAAAATTATTCTCTGAAAAACTAATTGGAAAAGGAATCTACTCGCAAAATTTCAAATTAATTAGATTCCAATTATCATCAGAGAACAAACATTACTTTTGTGGTCTACTGAAACAGAAAAAAGACAAAACCCTAGAAGTGCATGCAACTTAGGTTGAATCTTTAGGCTTACAACTAGAGAACACTCTTGGGACTAAGCTAGACTTAATCAAGTCTAGTTAGACAGTGAGCTTGGTCACCTTGTGGGCCACTCACCACAAACCCCACTGAAGAAAACGGGTTAAAACTAATTTTGAAACACGAAATCAACCCGAGTTCATTGTCAAACTACTGAGTGTTTTTAATCTCTCTTGCCAAACCTAGTGACAAAGTCTACGGGGTAGTGTCAAACGGTCGTGGCTCAGGGGTCAATGGAACCGGGGGCATAGGCCAAAGGAAGAACCTTCCCCTTAGTCTCGTCGTAACCAGACTGGCTGGGTTAACTTAAGAGGTAGGAATCACTTTCAGTCGGTTGAACGACGAACTTCTCTTCAGGAATTCAAACTTCTAACGAAAAATCTGGTCACTTGACCCATAAGGACCATTTGATTGACAAGGCCTTAGCCTTGTCCTACTTGGCTACACCAACCTAGGGGTTGGGTGGTGTATGCAAGGAAGGAGGTCGCTTAGACCTCAACTGATTGGACCTTGGGAGCCGCTCCCAAGGAGGCAAGTCACTTCTTCTATCTACTGAGCCGCGATGGCTAACAATAGATCTGGACCTAATCAAGATCCAGAAGAGTTGGACCCACGAGCTTATCTGAGAGCCCAGGTAATTGAATTAGCTCAACATTGGGATCAAAACCCAAGGTGGTGAAGATGACTTTTCGCTTCACCTGATCCTTCTCCTCGGGTTACCGAAATGGTTAACCCATATCCTAACCTAGATATTATGACCCATACCAGTCGATCCCTCAAAGGAACGCATCTTATAACCCAGGATATGGATTTCATACTCCTGCTTCTCACCCATGGAACATGGGTAGGCCTGATTCACCCCTTGGAACCCCTGAATAGCTATCGGTGCATATGTAGCCGCATTATAGAATACAGAGAGCTATAGCGAGCGCTAAGGAAAAGGCCGCATCCTATCTACATGAAATCCAGAGTATCATTGAGTCGACCCAAAGAGAAAGCTGGATTCCACATCAACAACCTATGATGGAGCTTCTTCGGGAAACAGTAGAGATAACAAGGCTAATGAGACAAGATCGAGAAACTCAAGAACTACTACTTTTGAGATATCAAGTGGAAAATAGCCTTGAGGAGCTCAAGGAATCTGAAACGATTATGCTAGGACACATAGAAGATTCTCTGGAGTAGATACTGGAAGATCACTCGGGGGAAAAAGAATCTAGCGTGGATATGAGATAGGAGCAGGAAGTACGCCGAATGGGTTCATCTGAAATTGAGGAGGAAAGGGCTGATATCTCCAGGACTGAGCTGCAATCAGATTATCTTGAATCTTGGGAGACACCCCTCAGGTTTGATAACCCAATCGTGATAGGGGAAGTAGATCCAATTGAGGATATGGATCTTGAGGCAAGCATTACATGCAGCACTACTGATCAGCCTAAGCCACTTCCCATTGTAGGTGAACCTATGCTGGAGCCAACATCTTTTGATCTACACTCTTCTTTCACCTACATCCCTAATTCGGATGCTAGAGATTTTGAGATGACAGTTTCTATCCCTAAGCATGACATCCGAAGACCAGAAATAGCTATGGATGCTGGAATTACTGAGGAACCCAATGCATATGAGGGTGAAGCTTTGAGTAGAAGGAGCTGGGGATGCACCTATCATCCTAGTCAATCTAATAGATGGCTTGACTTTGAGCCTGAGGAGACAGCCTCTGATGAATCAGAGATGGGTACTAATGAGGACGAATTAATTTCTGACGAGGATTTCAGTGACCCCACAGATCTTCTACTTTCACGGATACCCCCATATGACCCAGAGCCCCGAGAAGGCATGATCTTTGATGTCAATTATCATTATGAGGATCCCTATCACTCAGATTCTAGTTCTGAGATACATTTTGATCCACTCCCTTAGCAACTTCCTGCTAAATTGTGGGACATGATAAATCAGCTGAATCAACATCTTGATCCCCCCTCTGATTATCCTCTATTTTCCACCACCACTGCACACTTTCTTATAGCTAGACTTTTTAGAGTAGGGATGCACAATCAGCTGGTTGGCATCTCCGGACCACTGATTTTGGGAGCATACGAGCTTATCTTTCTCTTAATCTTAGCTGGCTCCTATGCTAGGAATGACACATCTGATTGAGTTTTCGCCCAGCTCGAGGCGTTAAACTCAACACATATCGATACCATTCACTCCACATTCCACCATCATTCATTTATAACCATTTTTATACATAGCATATTTTTGTTTAAGCATATTTCCCTTTTGAATATTGCACATTAATAGGTTGGCCGGTGCTGAATATAATTTCAGGAGTAATTACAGGTGATTCTACCCATTCTCCCCTTGCAGTATTTATTTTCTTTTACATTAATGCATGAGGACAAGCAAGAACTTAGGCATAGGGGGTAGATACAGCAAAAACTGAAAAAAAAAATTTTGCCAACACTTAGGAAAACCTCGGACCTACATGTAAAATGTACTTTAGGACCTTAAATAAAAGAACAACTGACTCCACCTCCAATGCTCACATTGGAACTAGAAATCGTTCGCAACAGTCACTTCCGACACACCTGCTCACCTTTTGTTCTAAATTTATGGTCAAGCTGATTGTAACCCGATACGGGAATTTCACGAAGTGCAAATTATATGAGGTTACATGTCTATAACATATATACAAATTGCATTCATGAATAAGATTATTTTATTAAGAGAATGCATTAGGGATTTTATCCTTGAGTTGATTCCTATAATCTAGAGTCCGGTACAACTTTTCCACACATGTTGAATTTGCAATGGATTCACGATGAAGGCTGATAAATGTCTTTAGTCTGTTGAGAAGAAGCAGTGCTTCTTTTCCTGAACACCTGGACAGTGTTTTGGGAGTCAGGCAGATTTTCTTCCAAAAATCCACCAAATAGTGCAAGATGGGAGTAGAGTGTACTGGTGCTCCATGATTAGTGCAAGGAATCAGGAATCCAAGATAATTAGGTGATGATACTTAGAGATAAGGCATAGTTTTCGCTCTCGTTTCCTGCATAAACATTTTTGTGTGAAAGTTGAGAACCACCGAACAAGGTAAAAACGTGGAGAGCGAGTTTTCATAAAACTAGGGCTAAGGTGGATGGTTATGACCATTCTTTACAGAATCCTCAACTGAAGGAGGGTATTGATGCCAAGGTCAGAAATACACCATCCTATCTGTCTTTCCCAATGCCGTGAGTAGGCACTTCCACCAAATAAGCTACCCAATGTCTCTTGAGTACCACCAATCCCTAATAATGCCTCCTCATTAAAGTTCATGAATGTGTGCTAGTTGTGTTATGTTGTGAAAAAAAAAAGAGAAAAAAAATGATGAAATGAAAGAAAAACTGAAAAAAATTAGAAAAAGAAGAAAAAGCGAAGAAAAGAACGAATATTTAGTGCTTATTTCATCGAGGCAATACAACCAAACAAAATTGAGATCCACCAAATATGGCCCTAACCTATTTTTCTTGTGTTTCTGACCGCCCAAATATTGGCTGAGGAATTCCGACTTAGTGTTAGGGTTATGAGAACTCAATTAAAGTGTTAATGCATAGTGAGACCACCAAATACAAGTCATATATGTGAATCTGGTGAGGTTGTGAGCTCTAAGAAAAGGAAAGAAAAAAGAGTAAGAGAGAATGAATACAAAGGAATCAAAAGAGAGTATAGTTTTCTCATCTTTTTCTGAGTTGAGTTACTTAGTAATCTAGGAATCTAGATTCTGTAGTGCTAGTCTCTATGTAGCACCAAGTGAGAATGAGCCACCAAATTTATACTCCTTTCCCTCAGAGATTCTCTACGTAAGCCTAAAGTTGGGGTGAAATTCACAGAATATTTTGAATACCCTGAGGGAGGAAGTCCGCCTATCCCGCTACAATTTTTACTAGGGGTCAAGTACAGGCTTAGAGGTGTATTAGTTTTCAGTCGAATCCATTTCAAAAGCTACATAGCCACAGTTTCATGATTGTCTGGATTTCTAGAGCATAGGATGAAAACAAAAAGGAGAAAAATCTCTCTGCATACACTTGATAATATAATTAGTCACTTAGGGACCCTTTCTGTAAATAAATTAGCCTTGCATTTGCCAGGGACTAGTAAGATTTAGGCATGGGGTATGATTGCGCAGCAATCATAGGTCTTAATTGACCTAGATTAGGCTAGAACTTAGCAAAAGTTATGGAAATTTATGCACGCATAATCATTATCTACATCTTTACTGCTTTACTTCAGCTATGCATAAAATAATGCTATAATGTGTTGATTAAGTGCATTATGACGATTGCAGGCAATAAGCAGATCTGGAGCTAGATCTGAAGCAGGATCAGAAATAACGGGAGTTGTAGTAGAGCTGGAGCAGAAGGTTTAGTTTAGATGTAGGAATAATAATGTAAGGGGGTTAAAGGTTTTCTATTCTATTAAGTAGAAATAAAGTAGTAAAATGTGAAGAGCTTAGGTCCATCATAGCCCTAGGATAGCCTAGAGACCTCGCTAAGCCCTAGCCACCCATAGATTAGGTCACAAAACCCTAGGAATCCCAAAAAGCCTAGTTCCAGCCCTTATCTAGACGTCCTGATAAGTTATAGGACATCCAGGCCCCATAGCCATCCCCTGCACACCTCAAACCCACCTCTGCAATGTTATTGGACGTCTAGACACTTTGTCAGATGTCAAATTTCTGTAGAGTACTCAAAATAGAACGTTGATTTCCCCCTAACTCAAATTGGACGCCCAGAGCTAAAGTCTGGACTTTTGATTTTTGAGTATAAGTCATCTGATCTTATTATTGTACGTCAGATACTAGTCTCCAGTCCCTATTTTGAGATTCAAGTCTTGATCTTGGATCTTTAGGCCCCTAAACCCAATTCCAACCCCATAGGAACCTAAATTAAGGTGCCTTAACCCTAGTACATCACCTCTAAACCTCCCTAAGGGCCTAATTAGGTCCTCACCAAATCCAATTGACTTAGATCAAAGTCAATTACCTTCACCTAAGTCAATTGGACACATTGAGTCCAATTGAGCTTAGAGCTCAACCCACACAAGTTCAATTGGACTTAGTGAGAGTCCAATTGACCTAAACCCAACTTAATTGAGTTATTTCACTCTCAATTAGGTTCACACTCATTCAATTAAACTTAGGTTAAGTTTAATTGCATTTTCCCCTTTGCAATTAGGGTTTGTAACCCTAATTTAAGACCTACACCTACCCAAACCCCTTAGGACCTAACCTAAGCCACCTAGCCACATAGAGCATGACCACACACACACACACACACACACCCACTCATGCACACCCACTTCTTTAGAGTTCTCTAGAGCTCTTCCTTGAAGTGGCACCATCCCTTGGTTGCCAAAATTAGCAACCAAGAGGCATTCAAAACGAGATCCATAATTTTTGGATCTCATAACCTCTTGGATAGCCACTCTTGGACTCTCTTAGAGAGTTCCACACCTCTCTAGAGAGAAGCCATTGGGTCTATAAAAGGACCCCATGGGCGGCCAAGTGACCCCATTCACATCCCTTGGCTTCCATTGGCACCACTCACCTCATTAGCTCCATACATGCCCACCTTTACTTAGGTCAGCTACTCCACCTCCATGAGCTCACCACCATCATGGAGGACATCATGCCAGGATGCTGGATCAACCCTACCTCTCTCCAAGGGTCAGCCTGAGCTACATTGGCCGCCCCTCACTCTTCTCCCAACCTCTCCAAGGCCATCAAGGACCACCCCTGAATGCCCTCTATTCTACTAGATTTAGTTTATGCTCTCCAAGATTTTTACTGCTTTTATTACTACTTAGTAGCATAGTCTAAACTTCTCCCCCAATGATGCATGCGAAATCCCCCCATTGATTCTTCTATGCAATCATTTTCTGGTGGCTAGATTTCCATTTCAAGCATTTATGTACAAGCTTTCCTCTAAATTTCTTGTGCAAACAACTCCCCAATGAATGAATGAAAATGCATTTATATATATATATATATCCTTATGTGTTTGAAATCACCATGAGCTTAATGATTATCATATTTGCGTCATTTAAGTTGCCTACTCGTTTACTGTCCATCCATTATGCACCAGCATGTCGTTTCCCAAGGATATTGAAAATCTAACGATAGACGCTTTCTCCATAAATAGTCACCACCTCACTAGAATCCTGCGCACAGAAACTCACACATTCACCTTCGTAATTTATTCGACGCATGCGCACGTAATTCGAGTTAATAACAGAGGTGGTAAAGTTCTAGTTAGGAGATTCGAAACCAGCGTGCATTTTTAAACGAAGTAGACCAGTAAAAAGATCGATTTCAAAAGTGAAAGCAACGCCTCCCAGAGACGAATGACCGGGACTCAATGTCTCGTTATCTTTAGAAAACATTTTTTGGCGAACATTTTTGAGTGACTATATTACGATTTCCGATGACTTTCAAAATGTGTGAAACCGGCTTCCATCATGGTACGACCTAAATAGCTCAATCAATTGGCCTATTCACATCGCAGATTAAGGTGCATAAAATTTCTTAACCTAATCAAATTTCTACTCACTTTTGTGTATTAAGTTGAAGTGTACTGGATCCACCAGTCAAATCTTGGTTATGTGATAGAATAAAAGTGATTGTGCACCTTAGGATGAGAATTTGTAGGTATTTAAGGTGTGTCACTTTTAGCATAATCCCACAAGAAGACGAGTAATTTTTTTTTATTTTTAGCTTATGCAAGTGGGTGAGGTGAGTGGAGTGACAATCAAACAACCATGACTAACCTAAGGTTCATGCAAGCTCCTAGGTTAATTACGGTTTGAGTTATTAGGTGGTGGAATGAAATTTAGGGGGTGGGTGGTGGGGATACACTTACAGAACCATCTAATTGCACTTTACTCTTATCTATTCCACTTTAGCTCACCTTGGAAGGGTACCTGTAATCACAAAAAGAAAGGAGCAAACTGAGTTAAAAAGTTAAGGCGAAAAATGCGGGAAAAACCAATGGGTGTTGCCTCCCTGTCAACGATGCCAAAATGATGGGCGAGAAATTGATCATGGAAAATTCGCGTCGTAGTATATGTCGAAATCTCTCTAACAAAAAAATTTACAATCAAAGCATGAGGTAAGTCCGGGTTGAACATAGGAAGGCGAACGTCTAGTTTTGAAAATCCGTGTTTCGATTTATTTGTTTTTGGTGTTTTTATATTCTGTGATTTTTTACATATTTGTATAAGGAAAAAGATCATGTGGATAATATCTAGCTAATTTACTTGTAAAATAAGAGAGAAAATTTCACCATCATTGAAGGATGGGGAGGAGTGTAGCTAAGGTTTGGTAGGTTGACGACAGCTGGAGATTGTGGAGGTCTAGGAGGTAGCAGTAGAGGAAGAGGATGAAAGAGGCGTGGGTAGCTCCACGGGCGGCCCAAAGGGTTGGTGAGGTGTGGAGGCGGAGGAGAGGAAGGAATGCCGAGGTGGTATGTTATCGTTGTAGAAAGAGAGGACATATGGCAGCGGTATGTAGGTCACTGACCTTATGATAGGCATGTAGTGGGTGGGGACACAAGAAGATTGATTGTCGGGAGAAGGGGAAGATTGACCTGCTTGCTGGGGGGTAGGCTAGGGCTCATGGAGTTGGTGAGTCGTCACTACCACACCCATTACCTTCGCCAGAGGGGTTAGGACTGACGTATGATGTGGAAGTACCCTTATCTGAGGATACTAGGGCAGCAGAGCTGGCGACTAGGGGGGCACTCATTGATGAGACTACGATTGGCATGTATGCTTTTGGGAAGATCCAAAGCCTGGCAAGATGTCTCTCACTCTCCTCTCAGGCGTGGAAGTTAGCTCATTTGGAGGGGAGAAGATTTGTAATTTTTTATTTGAACATGATGGATGTGGAAGGGTTACAATTTCGCATTACTAGCTGATGTAAACATGTTTACACTACTTAAGATGTCTATTTATACATGTTCTTAAGCATAGGATTGCATTGCATGCTATAAATATTGCATAACATGATTCATCTTGCATTTAGAGTAGTTTGAATAAAATGGAGGTTAATTGTCTCCTTTTATGTTCATGGACAGGGCAAACTTCTTATCAGGGCCTCGGATCAAAGATCCAACCGTACAGATGTGATCAGGGCAACGATTGGAGTTCAACGACTCCAAGATCACCCTAATCAGGCATCTGTAGCATCAGATAGAGATCGAGGAACCCTAAAAGATCAAGGGCCAATATGGTGTGAATCTGCACTTCAAATGACAAATCCGACCGCATGGATGGATTCACATCGACGATCGTAGCCTAACGATGTGAAAGTCTACTCAATCCGACAACCGTGACACCATCTACATCACCCAGAAGATGGACGGCCAAGATGGTGCCAAGTGGTGCCATCTCAGCTGTCCAACCAGCCTTCAAGACTGCCGCTGCCTCTCCAAAGGAAATCCAACGCACGATTTGGGCCGTTGGATCTTCATCCAATGGCTGCGGATGCGCACACCTTAAAATATCCAAGTGACCATCTAGACGACGCAACGCAGTGAGAGAGAGCTCTATTGCGAGCAAGCGGCGCGCGATTAATTTCTCGCGAGTGGGTGTTGGCGCATAGGTGAGCGAGCTCCGCGACCGCTTGATCGCGATCGAGCAGCTACGAGCGCCCAATCCATCCCACGTGCTATTGTACACCCGCACGTGATGCGAGATCATACACGGGCGAGCACGCACTGAGTAGCGGGCGAAGGCACAACTTATGTCGTCCGATCTCGCGATCAGACAGCTGAGAACGGCTGGACGTGTACACGTGTTACATGCGTGGGCAACAGAGTGGGCACGCACGCGCCGCCCACTACGCCCACGTTCGGGCCTTTAGTGATGATTTTATCCATCACTAAAGGTCCTGAATTAATGTTTTTAGAGTTGTAATGACCAAATTGCCCCCACTCCTTGCAACTATAAATAGAGACCCCCTCCATATGAAATTCTCATCCCTTCTCTTCTCTTCCTCTCCAAAGCTCAAGAGAAGCTTGTCCCACACCAAGGATGCTTCTCGTGAGATAAAGTCAATTTTTCGTTCCCCTTTCGGAAGCGGATCCCATGATGACGATGACGTGCTGCCAGGCTCCCGTTCTTCCTGCTTCGCCCTCCTTCATCCTGCTTTGTCCTCCTTCATCCCGGCGTCGTCCCGTCCAGCTCGTCCTCCAAGCAACCATCGAGGAGGATATTTCCCTCCCCATTCTTTTTACTGCTTTCTAGTGTAATCATTTCCCACTTTCTAGTCGTAATGTTCAGTGTAATGAACAATCCTTTCGATAATGAATTCCATGTGCATTCCATATCTCTTTTGATTTTTTTTTGTATTATTCTCTCCCTTATTTTCTCTCTCTCTCTTCTATTTATTGTAAATAGTTAGATAGTTCTAATCAATTAATTTACTTCGTGACAAATAAAACAAATGCATAGTTTTTAAATCAAACGTTCGCCTCCCTGTGTTCGACCCAGGATTTCCATTCCGGTATAAATTTTACTTGTTGAACATGAGTTCTTTGATTTCATACTACGACGACAGGTTTTTCAAAATCAAACACGTTAGCGTAGCAACTCGCACGTTCAACATTTTGGCATCGTTGCCGGGGAGGCGATGCTCTTTGATTTTTTCTTCTCGTTTTCTAACTTACGAATCATTTACCTCACTTCTCTCCTTTCTTATTGTGATTGCAGGTACTCCTTTGAGACGAGCAAAAGCGGTAGATCGGAGAAAAGTGTTATGGAAGGTTTTGTAAGTTATCCCCCACCTCCCACCCATTAGATTTCATTTCACCACATAATAACACAAACATCAATCAACCTAGGTGTTCTTGTAAACTCTAAGGTTAGATTGTTTGTTGTTTGACACCCACACCCGCCCTAAACCCCACATTTAAAAAAAAAAAAAAATCTCACAAAGGTACACAATCTCATCTGATTTTCAAACTCAACCGGTAAACCGATCTTTGGAGCAAGTACACACATTCAAACACATAATTGAGTAGAAATCAGATTAGGTAATCACTTGTGTGCCTAATTAAGTGGTGCAACAAGCCAATTGTTTGAGTTGATTGGGCTGCACCAGCTCAATTAAAATCAACTCGTCAAGTAGCTGCCACTTAGGTTCAACAATTAGGGATTTACTAGGCACTCCACATTCTTTTTAAGTTTTAAAGGAAAACATCTTCACTTGTGCTTTCAAAACCTGGTGTGCCAACAAAACTTGTTTGAAAACACCTAGAGTTGAATCCTAAAAGCTACTAAGCAAGATTTGAACCCTAAAATTAACCGCATCAAAAATAATCTTGCTTGAAAACTACTAGTTGTGCATGCACACACAAATCAATCAATCATTATGGGCACAACCCATATCAAGGGTCCATCATATTCCAAAGCACATTCAACCTAGCCGTAAATAAATTAGAGTAGATGTTGGCCTTAAGGATTCGACTAGCTCTTCAGAGCCCAGAACGAGATTATTTTCGATTAGTCTATTTCTACTGTTCAATCTGATGTCTAGCTAGGGGAGCAGAATCAAACGATCGTGGCTGGGGGGTACACTAGGAATCGGAGGCGCAAGCCGAAGGAAGAACCTTCTCCCCAGTCCCTCCATCTAGCTGGTTGGATTGAATAGACAGAAGTAGATCAAATCATTCCTTTATCTCAAGATGGGTTTTGGGAGTCTGTAGGTCTTTAGGCTAGCCCACTTAAGGATAGGTTTGATTGTTTGTATTGCAGGGCGCCTTTCTTCCTCCTGTCTCTCATGAATCCTTCCACATATTACACGCATTCTCGCTCTTTCCCTCCTATTTTGAATTATCCTCAACATGATGATTATTCCAACTCGTACTGTAATCAACCATCAATTAGTTGGGATAACTCGGATTGGGGATATAGTTCCAGACCTCCGTGTTTAGGGTCTAACCCTGAACACTATGATTGTGATTTCTATCCTTCTCAAAGCCACATCAATTATAGATCGTCAACCTTTCATGAACAACCTAATACAATCTACAATCAAGAAGGATACACTGATCCTTACCCATCCTCTGATTACACTACCTTTAGGTCATCACCACCTTTTGAGCAATCCAAAATGACCTATTATCAGGAAGGGTATAACGAATCTCAATTCGTTAATTCCCCTACATTGACCCCAAACCCGCCTAACCCTGAACCAACTCATTTGGTTCAGGGTAACTAGGTTCAAGATAAGGTTCTGGCTAACTTGAGGAATATCATACAATCTTAGAAGTTCAGCCAATACCTTACATTGAGAGATTGGAGACACTGATTAAAATGATTGATGATTTGAACAAGTATTTGTTGGATTGGCTCCAGGATGTTAAGGATGAGAACCCAGGTGAGTTTCTACATAGGAAGTTAGCGAAATTGAGGATGAGATTAGTGGTCTCTTTGATTCAATCATGGGATGATTCCCAAGATGAACCCTCTTCAGGAGAGCCACTTTCAGAACCCGTTCAGGCACTTGTTGGGAGGGACACATGTTACGAGGTTGACCAGATTGAATTAGAGCAACCAATTAAGGATGATTTGATTTCTTCACCTGAGATCCCTGAGCCAGGGTACGAGGAAATGTATGTCTCCTTGGAACAGAAAGTGACAAATGTTTTTCAGACAAACATTAATATGAATCTTGATTTCTTTGATTCTGATGGTGAAGATTCAATTTGCGAAGTCTTACGTGAGTTTACAAAACACAATTTCTGTGAGACGATTGGGCCTGAGGAATCTAAAAGACCATTTGATAGCCCAATAACTAAGGAAACTGATTTTATTAAGGCTTACATTACGGATCCAGAATCGCATTTTCTAGAGGATTCAATTCAATGCCCTGATTGTCAGTTACACCCCATTGAGCTTATCGATGATTCTGTTTCTGAGATAATTAGACTTAAGTCAATTCTGATTCAACCACATCTTTTACACTTGGAAATTTCATATGGGGTGATTAATATGCAAGAGGTCCTAGAATTTAATTCTGACTGAGGAGGATAGGAGCCGGGAAGTTCTGATTTGGGAAGCTAGTTCCGGAGGAAGTCGAAGACTGAGTCGAAGGGTTCCTATTAAGCTGAAACCATCAAACCAAGACCCTTACGACATCTGTTCTGAGGATGTCCAACCCAAGCACACATTCAGTGATTATCCTTTTGAGCTTGATTTCTCTATAACCCGACTTTTTGGTCTTGGGTTGCATCCTCATAAATCGCAAGCCTGACCCCGCTTGCATACTGATTTTAGGTTTTAGGTAATTTTTATCTAGAACCTGAGATATTCTCAATTATGGGGTATGGGTCTGCACCACAATTTGGTCCACATCTGTGGACCTCTACTAACAGGTCAGAGGTTTCTTCTGTTTATTCTGATTCTGACCTGCACTTGTGAATTCTTTATTTCTCTTCTTTGTATAGTGTGCCCAGTTAAAGGCACTAAATTCAGCACGTATACAGTTCTTTTTAGTTTCCATCTCGGAGCAGACCTGACATTCAAGCAATTCAGGTGCTTTTTATGCTATTCCACTCTATTTATGTCTTTTTAATACAATGAGGACATTGCATTAGTAGGCATGGGGGGTGGATGTTCATCTCTAAATTTATTCGTCAGCTCCGTAGATTTATTTTATTTTCTTTTATTTTAAAAAAAATTGGAGTTAGGAAAGAGAACTTGGGTTTAAGAAAATTTTCAATCTTAGGAGATACTACATTATGATTTGAACACAAAGACCCTTTCGGTCTTTGGACTTAATCAGCCCGTGTATCCACTAAAGTGTGGATTTATTTTTCGAGTCCACGCCAAGCTAAATTCTATTTTAATTGGAGTAAATAAGTTTGGGTGATAAGTACACGACTTATCAACCCACCCTCTGATTTGAGGGAATTTTGAGTTTTAAGCATCTACACACTATCTTGTCATTGACTCGTTGTTCGATGATTCTAATGGAAATTGAGTAGCTAATGAACCTTCTAGGGTGATATGGCTAGCAAGTTATCGTAGGTAACAACCCATAGGTAGGTTGTCTAGAGCCCAGTCACTGAACCTTTCTCTTTTTGCTACCTTTAGGCAAATCTTAGACCAGGGAAGCCACCTATTTAAAAAAAAAAAATCAAAAGGAAAAGGATAAAAGAAAGAAAAAGAAATAAGCCACACTTCGCCGCACGAGTATGGCTGGCAAAGCTGGCAAATTATCGGTGTTAACATCTCATTGACCGGTTGTCCAGAACCCAGCTCAATAAATGCATTGAAAATTCCCAAAACACTTAGGAAGAAGTGAAGAAGTAGAAAAAACTAGGGAGATATACACTGGATTCACCCTTGTGTTGACCCCGTAAAAAAAAAAAGTAGGGAGAAAGCTATCGGTTGTAAAGATACACCTTTAGGTAGAATTCCTTTTTTTAGGTCACCTAGAGATGTAAAAATCCGAAGTCCATTTTAACTATCGGTCAATGAGTCTATCACATTCACAATAAGATGCTTAGAACTTAGGGTTCTGATCAAATCTTGGGTGAGTTGAAAGGCTGTAGAAAGCCACTCTTAAACCCTAAAACTTGAAAATCCAAAAAAATTAGAAAAGAAGAGAAAGAGAAAAAGAAAATTTTCTTTGAATAAGGTTAGGGCTTGAGGCAGTCTGCATTTTGGCAGATACTCAGGCACTGTTGTGTCTTTGAAAGTTCAAATCCTAAGTAGACATTTTCTTAATGACTGAAAATAAACTCAAGTCCAAATAATCCAACCTAATTCTTTTATAAATAGCATATAGTTTTTGCTAGGGACTATCAAATGATAGGCATGGGGGTATGATGTAAACACATTCACACTACTTAAGATGTCTATTTATGCATGTTCTTAAGCATAAGATTGCATTGCATGCTATAAATATTGCATAACATGCATCATCCTGCATTTAGAGTAGTTTGAATAAAATGGCAGTTAATTGCCTCCTTTTATGTGCTTGAACAGGGCAAACCTTTTATCGGGGCCTCGGATCGAAGATCCAACCGTATAGATGTGAATTAGGCATCTGTAGCATCAGATAGAGATCGGGGAACCCTAAAAGATCAAGGGCCAAGATGGTATGAATCCTCACTTCAAACGACAAATCCGACCGCACGGATGGATTCAAATCGACAATCGCAGCCTAACGACATGAAAATCAGCTCAATCTGACAACCGTGGAACCATCTACATCATCTAGAAGGTGGACAGCCAAGATGGCACCTTGTGGCACCATCTCAGCCATCCAATCGACCCTCAAGACCGCCGCTGCCTCTCCAAAGGAAATCCAACGCACGATCTGGGCCGTTGGATCTTCATCCAACGGCTATGGATGTGTGCGCCTTAAAACATCCGTCCGACCAAATGGACGATGCAACACAGTGGGCAAGAGCTCTATCACAAGCAAGCAGAGTGCGATCGATTCCTCGCGAGTGGGTGTTGGAGCGCGAGTGAGCAGGCTCTTCGACTGCTTGATCGCGATCGAGCAACTGTGGGTGCCCAATCCATCACACGTTCTATTGCACGCCCGCGCATGACACGGGATCGTACATGGGTGGGCGTGTGCTGAGGAGCGGGCGAAGGCACGACTTAAGCTGTCCGATCTCGTGATCGAACAACTAAGAGCGGCTGGGTGTGTACGTGCATTACACGCACGGGCAAGCGAGCAGGCGCACGCTAGTGCCCACAATGCCCACGTTCGAACCTTTAGCGATGATTTTATCCGTCACTAAAGGTCCTAAAATAATGTTTTTGGAGTTGTAATGACCAAATTGCCCCCACTCCTTGCAACTATAAAAGGAGACCCCCTCCATACAAAATTATCATCCCTTCCTTCTCTTCTCTCCCTCTCCAAAGCTAAAGAGAAGCTTGTCCCACACCTGGGATGCTTCTTGCGAGATAAAGTGAATTTTTTGTTCCCCTTTCGAAAGCAGATCCCGCGACGACGATGACATGCTGCCCCGTTCCTGTTCTTCCTACTTCACCCTCCTTCATCCTGCTTCTTCCTCCTTCATCTAGACATCGTCCTGTTCGGCTCGTCGTCCAAGCAACCATCGAGGGGGATATTTCTCTCCCCATTCCTTTTATTGCTTTCTAGAATAGATTTATTGCTTTCTAGAATAGATTTACTGCTTTCTAGTGTAATCATTTTCCCGCTCTCTAGTCATAATGTTTAGTGTAATGAACAATCCTTTCGATAATGAATTCCATGTGCATTCTATATCTCTTTTGATTTTTGTTTGTATTATTCTCTCGCTTATTCTCTCTCTCTCTCTCTTCTATGTATTGTAAATAGTTAGATAGTTCTAATCAATTAATTTACTTCGTGACAAATAAAACAAATGCATAGTTTTTAAATCAAATGTCCACCTCCCTTTGTTCGACCTGGGATTTCCATTCCAGTATAAATTTTATTTGTTGAAAATGAGTTCTTCGCTTTCATACTACGACAATAGGTTTTTCAAAACCAGACACATTAGCGTAGCAACTTGCACATTCAGCACTAGCTTTGATGAGCTGATAGTAATATGGAGGTTGGTATCTCCTTTTGACGGTGCTCTCCGAGATCATCCACCACAGTGGACTGAGAGTAGAAGAGGGGCCCTGGAGATCTGGGGCCTGCCGTTACATCTAAGAACAACAAGGGTGGTGGCAGGAGTGATTGGAAATTTTGCGACTATGGTAGAAGGTATCATGGTTGGACTATGTGAGGGAGATGGGAGGTCAATTAAGGTTGAGGTGAAGATGAC
Organism: Thalassia testudinum; assembly: GCA_037157565.1. NCBI lineage: Eukaryota > Viridiplantae > Streptophyta > Magnoliopsida > Alismatales > Hydrocharitaceae > Thalassia > Thalassia testudinum. Next base: position 68,195,107 of record JAZHRO010000014.1, read on the forward strand.
TAGGGGGCACAGTACCGGACAAAGTCACTCTAAGATGAGGGGGGTAGTTCTTAGCTTCTCCGATTGAAAATGGCCTTGGTCTGCGAGATTAATGTGCAAGAGGGGGCTCCAGTAGTGTTGGTTGAGTTGGATGTTCAAGCTAGTGCCTAAGAGGAATGTGCCAGAAAAGCTAGCAGACAAGAAGTTGAAGGGAAGGAAGAACTTCAATGGGTAGGGAAGCCGATTGCTGAAATACAGGAGGTGAGGGAATTGGACCATCCACATTTGGTGACTATGTTGGAATAGGAGAAAGGTGGGGGAAAGGAGCTGGGCATTATACATCATGATATCCAAAGCCAGCAGGTGGCCTATGAAGCTATCCCACTATAGACAGATAGCCGTTCCCCTAGGGTACCAAAGGAAGTGTGCTATGCGGTGGGTTCTTCTATAAGGGGGAAATCTATGAGATCACCATATAAGTTGAGGGGAAGGAGTACTGGTTGAAGCCATTCTTATTGTGAAGGGCAGATAGTAGACATTTTGAAGGTTGAGAAAATAGTAGTGGGGCAGCAAGGGGCCTTGAAGCTTTGGGGATGAAGGTGCTCACTTGGAATGTGCATGGGTTGCGCGATCGTGAGCGAAGGGCATCGCTGGCCTGATATCTTTGCGAAGGGGAGGTGGATTGTGCACTGATATAGGAAACACACTTAGGAGGGGATTCTCTTTGGCAGTTGCTATTGTAAGGAGGGTAGGCAGATTTTAGAGCCGTGAGTGCAACTGGAAGGGTGGGAGGGCTGGCTGTGTGGTGAAAGAAATCCACTCTAGCTTTGAAAGAAGTGTGGAGGAGTAACTATGTGCTCTCGTGCAAATTTTAGGCCGTTGGGGATGCACAAGAGTTGATTCTATCTTGTGTGTATGGTCCCTTTGCAGATAATATGAGGAACATACTCTGGTAGGAGCTGCGGGTGATGGCGAGCAATACAAATGGGCTACCATGGCTGGTAGGCGGGGATTTTAGCAGCGTTCTATCAGTGAATGATCAGAGGAATGGAAGAGTAGATAGAACTTCACTCGGGTTTCAATTAGTGGTGTCAGTGGTGGGTCTGAACGAATATCCCTTGGCAGCGGCTGAATTCACATGGCGAGGGGGTAATGGGCTGGTCTCTAAGATGGATAGGTTGTTTGGGAATGTGGAGCTATTAGCGCGTTATCAGTTGTCATCAGTTATAGGGCAGGTTCGCCCCTTCTCTAACCACACTCATATGTTGTAGGACAGTGGGGAGGATGCCCCTGTGGGCACCTACTTTAAGTTCAGGAAATATTGGCTGGGTGAGGGAGGTTTTTGGGAGATGTTTGGCTGCTGGTGGGCGCAGAAGAAGGTCGAAGGATCAGTCACATACCATCTGGCTATGAAATTGAAGGACCTGAAAGTGATGGTAAGGGAGTACAGACGAACAATAGAGGTTTTGAGAGATCAGATGAGGTTTGAAGCTTTGTCTGTGGTGCGATTGTTGGATGAGAAGGAGAATAGGGAATGGTTGACACTGGCTGAGGAGGCACAGTGGAAGCACTGGTAGGGAGTCATTCATGAGGAGGACAAATCTAGGGAAATGGATTGGCGTGAAAAATCTAGGCAGCTTTGCTTGAAAGAGGGTGCTGCAAACATGAACTTCTTTCATATGGCAATGAGTGCTAGATGGAGAGTGAACTTTATTTCCTCTTTGAAATGTGGGGACTTGGTGTTTACCTCATCTGATGAAATCAGAAGAGAGACAGCTAGGCATTTCAAGGAAGCTTCAAGAACAAATGGGAGAGGGGGCTGGAAATTGGTAGCATCTGAGTTTCCACGGCTGGGAAGTCCTACTGCAGTGACTGAAAGTGTTTCAGAGTAGGAGGTGGTGGAAGCAATGGATGGATTGAACATAGAAGGCTCTCATGGCCTTGAAGGTTTTCAGGTTCTATTTTACAGGGAATTATGGCCAGTTGTCAAAGGGGATGTGATGGAGGTTATTGGAGAATTTCAGTGGGGCAATTTAGGTATGGAGAGATTCAATAGGTCTTACCTGTTTCTGCTACCTAAGCGTAGTGGTGCAAAGATGCTTTTTGAGTTTCGACCCATTGCGTTGTCGAACTCAATTTACCTGATTATTAGCAAGGTGTTGGAAAATCGACCGAAAAGTTTGCTATCTAACCTGGTAAGTCTAGTGCAAGTAGATTTTCTCCCTAATCAATTGGTGTCGGACCCGAATAGGTTGTTAATATGGTGATTTTATCGTTGAAGTGTGTATAGTGGTTAACCTAAATCAAACCTAACCATCTCTTTACAAAACTTTTTTTTAACCTAGCTGACTTGATTTTATTTTGGTCACTTTTAGGCCCAGGGTCAAACTCAGGGAAGTGGGGTTACAAGTCAAGTTTCTACGCCTTTCCTACAACGAGTCTCTTCCATTCTTTTATTGTGTTTTTTGCATTTTTTTTATTTAAATTTTTTTTCTGATAATCTTGGTCCTTGAGGCACACCATCAAAATTAAGTTCTTGGCTTTGAGCCAAAATAGAGTTCGAAAACGGTTCTTGCTATTCGTAAGATGGGGTACCTGCATGTCAAAGATTATCTTTTCACTTATATATATATATTTTATACTTTTATGGGCATGAAAGAGAAATAGAAATAAAGTAAATACAGTATAGATATATATGTATATACTATATATGTATAATGTGGTGGGGGTGGAGGCGGAGATGGAGTGTAGCACTGTGTCGAGTCGGTCATCGTCTAGAAAGACATAACCAATAGGACGAGGTGCCGCGTGGAGTGTAGGATGGATGGTGGAAGATGTAAGTGACCACGCTTTTTGTACGCGTGTATCGGGGAATATCAGCAACTGGTGTAGATATTCCCGTGATACCACGTATGATAACTAACATGAAAAAAAATATATATATATATGTAAATATGTAAATATATCTATATATATATATATATGGTTATAAATATATAGGTATATATATGTATATGTGTATATATATAAATATCAGTATATGTATAGATAGATATATGTATTGATATATATATGTATATATATATGTATAAGTATGTATATATAACTATATAGATGTAAATATATATATATATATATCTATATATGGTGATATATGTATATAGATATATGTATATAGATATGTATATATATATGTATATATAGTTACACATATATATATATGTTTGTATATGTAAATATATATGTATGTATAAATATATGTATATATATTTATGTATAAGTACATGTGTATATATATGTATAAATATATATACAAGTATATAGATGTATATATATATATGTGTGTGTGTGTATTTATGTAGTCTAATACATATTTATATAACTACTAATGTATGTATAGATATATGTATATATATATGTATATGTATATGTATATATATAAGTATATAGATATACATATATATAAGTATATATACTAATTCATAAGTATATAGGTACTACTATATGTATAAATATAAGTATATAGATATATATATATATATGTATATATATATGTATATAAATATATGTATATATATATCAATATATACATGTATCCGTATATATATATATGTATATAATAGTGTATAGGTGTGTGTGTGTGTGTGGAAGTGTGAGTGTATGTGTGTGTGAGCATCGGTAAAGAGAGTGTTGTGAGAGAGAGTGAGAGAGAGAGAGAGAGAGCGGGAGAGAGAGAGCGCTGCTAGAGGGTTTAGTCATCTGCGAGCCCAATGCATCGTCTGATGATTCATGCTAGCGCGCAGGAGCACATGCACGCAGAGAAGTGCACGTTGGAGGGCGATGGGAGCAGAGAGAAGACTGCAGTGCACAGCGCTGTGTGAAGAGATGGAGTGGGCACTGGCAGGCGCACGTGGGTGAAGAGAACGGGCGACGCTGGTTGGTGCCGGGGCTGGCAGACGCACGGGCGGGCACTGGCAGAACGCGAGGTGAGACACATGCACGGGCGAACGGCGGTACCGGCGCGTCGGGTGACCGGTAAAGTGAGAAACTCACCGATCACCCCACTGTAGCCACAGTGCTCCGCAGAAATGCGTGAACAGTGGCTACAGTGGCCGGGCGAGCCACGTGACCGGGATCTGCAGGTGTTGTGAGTGCGGCCAGCTCATGGCTGGCACGCGCGGGCTAGTGCACTAGGAAGAAGGTCTGCACCAGCCGGTTGCGAGTGTGCGGAGAGGGAGTTGGCATGCGCGGTGGAGGGCGAGGGCGACCTGCTGCTTGCGTGGAGGCTTGCGGGTGCTTCTAGGGTGCGCTAGGGTGCTTGGCCGGCCGCTGCAAAGGCGCACAGTGGCCGGTTGCGGGCGGAAGAGAGAGCGTGACAGAGCGACGAAGTGGGAGGCGATGGTGCCTACAGGCATGTGCTAGAGGTGTGGGCGCCTGTAGGTGAGCGCGGAAGGGGCTGGGGCTGTTGCTGCTGCCGTGTTGCTGCTGCCGCTGAGCTTCGAGCTTCAGGCCTTGAAGCCTGCGGCAATGGTTGAAGGTCCTCAAACGGTGAACCAAGAAAAGAGCCACCACGCCCACCGGCTCTTTGAATAGCAGGGCGGTGGTGGTCTCACTGTGGTGGGTGTGCACCACAGTGAGGGCTCCTGTCCGTCGAGTGTCTCCTTGGAGGAGGAGGGTCGGCGTGTGGAGGGAGAGGGGAGGGGATGGTGGCCTGGAAGGAAGTGGAGCTGAGCTGCTATGTGGGTTCCTTTTGGCTAGACCAGGCTGCTGCAGGAAGAAGAACCGCGCTCTTTTTAAAGAAGAGGAGTGCATGCACAGCCATGCCCTGGCTGGGCAAGGCTCAAGGATGGCTCATGGCAGGGAGATCATGTATGCGGCTGGCAGCGAGGGGTGTGAGTAGGGAATGGCGCGAGGAGAATAAGAAGTTGCTCCATGCAGCTAGGGGGAAGATTTCAAAATCAAGTGAAATAAAAATAAAAAGCTGATGAATTTTCAAACATGCACTTAAGGAAAAATGTAAATTGCGAGCCCACTTATTTTATTCTCCTCCCCTCTCTTAATTGAATGCATTCATGCATGTATTTTTACAATGCGACTATGGAGACATAATATGCATTGGTAATGCTAGGAAATAGCACAAGATGGCACAATTGCAGGTGTATTTTTACGGTGCAATCGTACCCCCATGCCTATCTTTTGCTAGTCCCTAGCAAAATAGTATTTAGAAATGTCCTTAAGATGAAGATTTTCTTCTGAGGTGATATAGATGTTTTTATTGTTGGATATTGTGAGAACCAATTGTAGAGAAGATTACCAGTACTTTAAGTCTCACATGAAATGGATCATCTCTCGACTAACCAGGACTCTTGATATTTAAACCTTAAGTACGATTTCCAGGACCCAGGAGGTTTTTGCCATAATGGAGAGCTCAAGAGGTTATGGCTTGTGCTTAGTGAAGGATCAAGACTGACCAGATGAATATTAAGGCTCAAGCCAAGGGTTTCACGAATCTTTAAGTATAGGTTGGTCCCAATTTTAGCTCGTGTCTTCGGATTGACCCTTAAAAAGATGATGGAAACTCAACTCCCATTTTCTGACATTTGTGGCTCACAGGAAAACAGGGTATTTGTGACTTGCCCTGAAGAACTTTTTTAGGGTAGAGACTTTACAGACATTTGCAAGATATACTGACTTATTTGCATTTTTTTTTTTGAAACACGTGTCAGTATATCTCTTACAGCATTATTTGGAGGAGCACACTTTTCTTTTTGGTGGGAGAGTTCTTTCTTGGTGGAAAGAGTCGCTCCTAAACACAAGACTAAAGCTTGGGATAAAAAGTCTACCTGCACGCACAGGTAAGGACTCTACCTTCCCTAATGAACACTATGGTTGGATCTTATGCTCACCTGGTCTTTCCTGATATGTGTAGTGTGAACCAAGTTTACTTAAGCTCTCAAGTAAAAGCAAACCAGCGGATCCTGTACTGGTGTCTCAGGTACAAGAATACGTCCTTAGTTAGGACAGATTCTGATCTATTTTGTCAATGCTCAAGTGAATTAAGCCGAGCCTAAGTGAATCAAGCTTCTGTGGCCTGGAAAGTCTTCAAAACAGCGGTTGAATATCCATAAACACTTATTGTATTTTTGTTTCAGCCTTCAGATCATTACTAAACACCATTTATTATTATTATTATATATGTATATATTTTTCATATATATATATAGAAACCGCATGATACCCTAAAATACCCAGATCCTAAGGATGCCTATCCACCCCCCCATGCCAAACAATGCTATGTCCTCATATGCATGCAGGGAAGGGTAGAGAAAGGATGAAAGATCGGGTAACGAGAGCTGAAGTGTAGGGTATACAGCAAGGTGGTAGAGTTGGTGGATGGTGGGTGGTGAAGTGAAAAGTGAAGTGAAAAGTGATGGAGGATGGTGAGTGTTGTTGGGGTGCCTCCCAACGAGCGCTGAATTTAACGTCCCCAGCTGGACTCGGAATAAGGCAAAGAATTAGTTACCCTCTAGCAGGGCAACGATTCCTCCAACGGGGGCAGGTTCATGAGTCAAATAAGGTTTCAAACGCTACCCGTTGACCATAAATTTACGCCCAGATTTGGGATCTTCGATCTCGATGGCCCCGTTGGGGAATGGTCTTGAGACCAGGAAAGGACCAGTCCATTTGGACTTCAATTTCCCAAGAAAGAATTTGAGTCAGGCATTATATAGCCAAACTTGCTGAGATGGCTCAAATTCTTTCCGCTGAATACGGTTCTCGTGAAAAGCCTTAGTGCATTGTTTAAAGGTTAAAGCAGAATCATAGACTTCACGGCGGAGCTCTTCCAGCTCTTGGAGTTGGAGTTTCCTTTCTCGACCACACAGGTCTGGGTCGAGGTTACATTGGCGAATCGCCTAATAAGCGCGATGCTCCAACTCCACAAGCAAATGACAAGGCTTCCCGTAAACGATTCTATATGGAGACATACCAAGGGGAGCCTTGAAGGCGGTCCGACAATCCCAAAGTGTGTCAATCAACTTGTCGGACTACTCCTTACGGTCAAGCCGAACCATTTTCTGGAGAATCTGCTTGATTTGCCGGTTCGACACTTCTCCCTGGCCGTTCGTCTGAGGATGATACGGGGATGCGATACGATGGTGGACTCCGTATTTCCTTAGAAGTGCCCAAAAAGAAGCATGGGTAAAGTGGCTTCCTTCATCAGATATAATGGCTCGAGGGAACCCAAAGCGCGCAAAGATGTGGTCTTTGACAAAGCGAGTGGATATAACATTGTCAGCACGGCATGCGAGAATAGCCTCGATCCATTTCGAAATGTAGTCAACGGTGACAATGATGAATTCGAAGCCGTTGGAAGGAGGAAAAGGACCCATGAAATCAATTCCCCAGATGTCGAAGATTTCCGCAGCTAGGATGGGTTGCAAGGGCATCATGTCACGACGTGACATTGACCCTAATGACTGGCACCTAGTTCATTGCTTGGCATAATTGTGTGCATCCTGGTGAAGGGAGGGCCAAAAGATACCCACTGCAACACCTTGGCTGCAGTTTTCCTCCCAGAGAAATGGCCTCCGCAGGCCTGATCGTGGCAGAAGGATAGCACACTGGGGAACTCGCTGTCAGGAATACAACGACGGATGATTTGATCAGCACCTATCCGAAAAAGAAGTGGATTATCCCAGAAATAATACTTTGCTTCTGCCATGAGACGCTCGCGCTGGTTTTTAGGCCAACCATGTGGAAGGGATCCAGAAGTAAGGTAATTGGCAATGTCGGCATACCACGGTCCACTTGCGACATTTATTGCCAATAGGTGCTCATCAGGAAAATTTCATTGATCGACAAAGTACAATATGGTCAGGGTCCAGTCTGGAAAGGTGATCAGCCACAACATTCTTGGCTCTGGCCTTATCACGAATCTCAATGTCAAATTCTTGGAGCAGAAGGATCCAACGAATCAGTCTAGGCTTGGCATCCTTCTTGTGCATGAGATGGCGAATGGTCGCGTGATCAGTGAAAACAATAATGTGAGAGCCCAGAAGGTAAGAGTGAAATTTCTCCATCCCAAAGACAACCGCCAGTAGTTCGTTTTCAGTGGTAGTATAATTATGCTGGGCCTCGTCCAACGTCTTACTGGCGTAGTACACCACGAAGGGGTGTCTATCGCGGCTTTGTCCCAAGATGGCTCCAACTGTAAGGTCGGAAGAGTCACACATGAGTTCAAAGTCGAGGGACCAATCAGGCAGCTGGAGAACAGGGGCCTTGGTGACAGCATTACGCAGTTGCGTGAATGCTCATATGTAGTTGGGGCCCATATCGAAGGGTACGTCGGTTGATAGGAGATGAGTTAATGGTCGAGAAATCTTGGAGAACTCTTTGATGAATCTCCTATAGAAACCGACGTGTCCTAGGAAGGAGCGGATTTGTTTGACAGAACCAAACACAGGTAAATCAACAATGACATCGAACTTAGCTCTGTCAACCTCGATACCCCTATCGGAGATGATATGTCCGAGAACAATTCCCTTGTGAACCATAAAATGACTTTTTTTCCAAGAAAGCATGAGGTTTACATCAATACATCTCCTAAGGATACGAGTTAGGTTGGCAAGATATTCGTCGAAAGATGGTCCAAAGACCGAAAAGTCATCCATGAAGACCTCGAGGAAGTCACCCACCATGTCATGGAATATTGCCAGCATACAACTCTGGAAAGTTGCTGGCACGTTGCAAAGTCCAAACGGCATCCTTCTAAATGCAAAGGTGCCGAAGGGGTGGGTAAAAGTGGTTTTCTCTTGGTCTTGGGGGTCAATTGCCACCTGGTTATATCCTGAGAATCCATCCAAGAAACAGAAAAATTTATTTCCCGCTAACCACTCCAGGATTTGGTCAATGAATGGTAGTAGAAAGTGAACTTTCTTGTTTGCAGCATTGAGTTTCCTATAATCTACACACACTCTCCAAGATGTAGGAGTGCGTGTACGGATGGATTCACCCCTGTCATTGACACAGATGGTGAGTCCTGCCTTTTTGGGCACAACGTGAATCGAACTCACCCAGGGGCTATCGCTGATCAAGTAGATTATACCCGCATCCAGCCACTTAATGATTTCTTTCTCAATGACCTCCCGCATGTTAGGGTTGAGACGTCGCTGCATCTCGCAGGAAGGTCGAGCCTCCTCCTCCGTATATATACGGTGAGTGCAGTAGGAGGGGCTAATGCCAGATAAGTCTGATAAGGACCATCAAATAGCTGCCTTGTGTTCTATGAAGACCTTAGTTTGCACTCTTGCTCCCTGGTCAATTTTGAACTAATGATTACAGGGAGCATTTCATTTGGCCCTAGGAAAACATACTTAAGTGTGCAAGGCAGCTCTTTCATCTTGGGAGTGGATGGTGAAAGATCTAGCATTTCATGGAACGAGAATGTCCCAGGTAGGTTGGAGGATAGGTGAGGAGGAAGAAATTGGCCTTCAGATTGTCCAAGAAGAGGGGCTTCTTGGATAGATGGATCCAAAAATGAATAACCCCAGTAAGAAGTATATAGGCTCAAGGTCCCAGTGTGGATTTGCAAATCTGCCTAATTTGGCAGGGAAGAAAGGGCAATCCGATCTTCAAGAGTGTGGAGCGGGGGTGAGTAGCCTGGGTATGACTCAGACCACGAGGTAAGGGATGCGGAGAAAACCTCGTCAGATGCCTGGTCAGGAGAAGGTAAAGGACAAGGGAGGGATGGGGGAACATCACAATATGTGTTGGTCAGGCAGTCATCAGTATTTATAGGTAATCCGCAGCTATCCGAATAGGTCCCAATTAGTCCGATACACGTGCTAACGGCCATGTCCTCGTCAGACGTGTCATCCTCGATGCAATCGCAATCAAAGTTCTTGGCTGCCTTGAAGATGTTAAGCTTGAGCTTTTCAGATCCAACGACAATCTCAATAGAGCCCGACTCGCAGTCGATATGGACGCGGGCTGTGGCCAAGAAAGGTTGACCATGGTTGATCAGACAATCATAAAATGAGCTAGGAACTTCCATATCTAAAACAAGAAACTCAACAGGAAAACAAAGACAGTTGACCTTAACCACCATGTCTTCCACCACACCCTTAGAAATTTTGACAAAACGATCTGCCAACTGTAATGTGACAGGGGTGGGTTTCAAATTTCCCAACGAAAATTTTTTGAGCATGATGGTCGGTATAAGATTTATGGAAGATCCTAGATCAAGCAGGGCACGGTTAAAATTGTAGCCTTGGATGCTACAGGAAATAAGCGGTGTGCCCGGATCTTTCTGCTTCGGTGGTAGGTTTAACAGTATGGCACAACTTGCGTGAGGCGAGAGAACCACCGGATTCTTAGTTTTCTTTGATTGTCGCCTGGGTGTTGTGTAGTCTTTGAAAAATCGGGCAACAGTAGGTATGTGGTCAATAGCCTCGAGAAGGGGTACTTTGATTTCTACATCCCTAAACAAATTACGCAGGTTATCAAAGTCCTGCGTATCTTTCTTTTTGCTTTTTGGCTCCCTCAATAGAGCCTCAGGGAATGGGACTGATTCTGGCACGAATTTGGGTGTATCATCCTCTCGCGAATGCGGTGCGCATCCTGAATGAGAGGGCAATGAAGAAGAAGATGGGCCAGGATCAGGTCGAGGCGGATCGACAGTTTGCTTACCGCTCCTCGTAGTGATAGTATTATACGATGCGGGTCCGGTGGGATCATACGGCGGAGGAGGGTTCGCAATAGGGACATAGGAGTGCTATGCTGCAGCGGGATTAGCCTGAAATCCTGGTGGAATGCTCGGAGCTTGCAGAATTTGATTAACCTGCCCCTGAGAAGGTCGTACCTGTGGTTGAGGCCATGGGGTACGAAGTTTCGCAGGTTTGGAATAGGTTGGGTGGGAAGAGTGCCTTGAGATCAAGTCGCCAAGCGTAGTTGACTGACCTCAGCATTCTGCTGCGCCAATTGGTGCTGAAGAGAGGTCATGTTCTCTTCATGTCACTTTGACATTTCCGTCATCATTCGCATCAATTTGTCAAGAGGACTTGATGTGTGTTCGGTTTGTAGTACGCAAGGGCCTGATGGCAGATTTGCCATAGGATTAGACTGGGCCCTTGGGATGACGGGTGCAGACTATCGCATTGGTCCACCCACAGGGTTTTGGCACTACGGGTTGTTGGACCATGCGAAATTCGGATGATTTCGCCACCCTGGGTTATAAGTGGCAGAGAACGGGTTGTTCCCCAAGGTGCAAGCGTCTTCTATGCCAGAAGACACGTCCGCATGTAAATATGCATCGAAGCACATAGAGGCTTGGTCCTCCGTGTCGAAATACTGGCTCGCAGAAGCTAGTTCCACATGACTTACCGAGTCACTCGACGCGACACTCGGTAAGGAAGGTCTTACAGGGTTTCTCGGGATAAACCTAGTGTTGGAAGAATTTGGATTGTGACGAAGTGGTGAAGTGGGGGTGTTTGCCATAGAATGGGCGGGGTTGGCCAGAAGCTCGTATGGCTTCTTGTGCACGATGGAGACTTCATCCAATTTTTGTGCAATAAGGCTTAGATCGGTGGATGAATGGGAGGGTCCCATGTCAACTTCGTCCACATTTTGGGGCTGGTTGGTACGATTAAAGGCGACAATGGAAGCATTGTTCATCGAGTTATCACTCATATTTTCAAAAAATTCAAATGCTCCACTCTCGTCTTTATTCATAAAATTCTCTCCGCAGGAAGCATCTGCAATCTGCTTCAAAGTCTCATTTAGCACATAGTAGAAACTCTGGGCAATATGCCACTTAGGCAAACCGTGGTGCGGACACTTCCTGAGGTGGTCATTGTACCTCTCCCATGCCTCATGAAATTGTTCACCGTTTTGTTGCGTAAAAGAGGTGATAGCACGGCGAAGCGCATTGGTTCGCACGATTGGGAAGAACTTCTTGAGAAACGATGTTCGCATCTCTTCCCAAGAGTGGATGGTTCTCCCAAGGGTGCGTAACCACTGCGACACTTTATCTAGCAATGAAAATGGGAACATTTTCATGAGGACTATAGGAAACCCGACATTTCTTGGTTTAACTATTTCAGCCAGTCAGGTTAGGTCTTCCAAGTGGAGAAAAGGATCTTCACTTACAAGACCATGGAAGTGAAAATTTACTAGGCCAATAATGTTAGGTTTCAATTCAAAGTCGTCCCCGCCCATGGGGACCCGAATTTATCCTGTGGTCTCTGTAGCAGCGGGATTCTAATAGGAGCTAAGAGACCTAGGCTCCTCCTGTTCGGGAGGGTTCTGCATTTCCTCCAATGTTTCCCAAATGGCTTCAATTTTCTCATTATACATTTCCATTTAGGCTTGGAGGCGGGTTATGGGGTCTAAGGCTCCACCACCTGGTGGGTTCTGAGGGCGGTTTCCTCCCTCGGGATTTGGGGGTGGAGGAGGAGGACAATTCGGCTTCTTTTCTAAATTTATCAGGCCATTCAAACAGTTTATGGTTTTGTGACCTCCTCCCAAACATGCACTACCGTAGGAAGAATTGGGGGGATAAGAAGGGAAAAGAGATGAGAGAAATGACGCCGTAAAGCTACACTTGATGACAAATCAATTCAATCAAATTCCTAACCTCTACAGTGTGCCCTTAGACCTAAAGATCTAAGTTACCTACTATCACGAACTGCGGAACTGAATGCGAGCACTGTGGAACCACCAGGCCAGATTGAAAGGCCATTTACCCTAGTCTTAGACACCCGATGGCACGCGAGAACCCTCACCAGCACGTAGGCACTACATGTAGGTAGTTAGACCTCCAATCCTTAAGAAGAGTCAACTTGCTACCAATTTCAGTTGCAGGCTTAGGGTCAAGTGCTTTTGGAAAGTGAAGGGCGTTGTTTACGTGTAATGCCCAAGTGATTGATTTTCAGAGTGTGTAAGACAACCATGCAATGCGGAAATCGCCCAGAATTGAAGTTTTTAATTGGTGAATGGTTTTTAGAGTTCAGCCTTAAGTAGTATGAATTTTAGGATTTCACTGAAATACCAATTCAACCAATCTCCTAGTTTTGCAAGAATACAGGTTTTCTTCTAAGCCCAAGAAACCCTTCTTCAATGTCAGTTGGTTAATGCATGCTAAAATGCAATGGGCTACCCTAAATGGAGGTTTCTATGTGTGGATGCACGAATCAGTTTTAGATTTATGTGAAAGGGAGCCAAAGCACTTCAATTCAAGTGCTCCCAATCACGAAAATGATTTCCACACACAAGGCTCAATCAACAGATAAAGAAACTAAAATTGTTGGTGTTGAAATATTCAGGATCGAATCTTAGGCAAGTTGAAAAAGTCGTGGTGGGGTTGGAATCAACTCAATTCCAAGCCTCCCCACCAAAATTGTGATTTCAAATTGCAGGTAAATGAGGCAAAGAGGTGTGGCAATCAATCCTTTTATGTTCCTCAAAGAATACTTCACACAGCGAAAAATTCCAGAATTAAGGTTCTTGGATTTACGCTATGCGAAGTAGGGCGGGAAATCCCGAGGTAGTGGGAGTAAGGGCAATCAATCAAACAAGTGAATTTTAATTCACTTGCCCCAAGAGATCCCAAGAAGTTTTTCTAGATTTTAGCTTTAGTTTTCTTTTTATTAAGGTTACAAGTTAACCTAAGTTGCTATGAAAAGAAAACCTACTTGTTCGGCAACGTGTGCGAAGTTCCAATGCGGTGTCGGCGTCTTCACGCTCTCGTTCCTACCTTGGATCTACTCACATCTCCGACTTCGTCTGCCTGCCTTCTCCTTGCAGCAGGTTCACCTGCAAACCAAAAATAGAAACACCAGTGAAGAGAAGGGTGTAAGAAGAGAAAAAAAATTATAGGAATGGAGTAGAAACTTACTTGAAGGCACACTTCCCCAGCAACGGCGCCAGAAAAGGTATGGTGTCGAACCCGAATAGGTTGTTAATATGGTGATTTTATCGTTGAAGTGTGTATAGTGGTTAACCTAAATCGGACCTAACCATCTCTTTACAAAATTTTTTTTTTAACCTGGCCTACTTGATTTTATCTTGGTCACTTTTAGGCCCAGGGTCGAACTCAGGGAAGTGGGGTTACAAGTCAAGTTTCTACACCTTTCCTACAATAAGTCTCTTCCATTCATTTATTGTGTTTTTGGTATTTTTTCTAATTAGATTTTTTTCTGATAATCTTGGTCCTTGAGGCACACCCTCAAAATTAAGTTCTTGGCTTTGAGCCAAAATAGGGTTCGAAAATGGGTCTTGCTATTCGCAAGATGGCGTACCTGCAAGTCAAAGATTATCTTTTCTCTTTTATATATATATTTTTTATCATTTTATGGGCATGCAAGAGAAATAGAAATAAAGTAAATATAGTATAGATATATATGTATATACTGTATATGTATAAAGTGGTGGGGGTGGAGGCGGAGATGGAGTGTAGCACTGTGTCGAGTTGGTCATCGTCTAGAATGATGTAACCAACAGGATGAGGTGCCGTGTGGAGTGTAGGATGGATGGTGGAAGATGTATGTGACCACGCTTTTTGTATGCGTGTATCGGGGAATATCAGCAACTGGTGAAGATATTCCCACGATACCACATATGATAAGTAACGTGAAAATATATATATATGTATATATGTAAATATATCTATATATATATATGGTTATAAATATATAGGTATATATATGTAGTTATAAATGTATATATGTATATGTTTATATATATATAAGTATATGTATAGATAGATATATGTATAGATATATATATGTATATATATATGTATAAGTATGTATATATAACTATATAGATGTAAATATATATGTTTATCTATATATGGTGATATATGTATATAGATATATGTAGATAGATATGTATATATATATGTATATATAGTTACAGATATATATATATATATATGTACGTATATGTATATATATATGTATGTATAAATATATGTATCTATATGTATGTATAAGTATGTGTATATATATGTATATATATATATATATAAGTATATAGATGTATATATATATATATATATGTATGTGTATGTATATAGACTAATACATATTTATATAGTTACTAATGTATGTATAGATATATGTATATATATATGTATATGTATATATATAAGTATATAGATATATATATATGTATGTATGTATACTAATACATAAGTATATAGGTACTACTATATGTAAAAATATAAGTATATATATATATTTGTATATATATATGTATATAAATATATGTACATATATATCAATATATATAAGTATCTGTATATATATATATATATGTATATAATAGTGTATAGGTGTGTGTGTGTGTGTGGAAGTGTGAGTGTATGTGTGTGTGAGCACCGGTAAAGAGAGTGTTGTGAGAGAGAGTGAGAGAGAGAGTAGGAGAGAGAGAGCGCTGCTGGAGGGTTAAGTCATCCACGGGCCCAAAGCATCATCTGATGATTCAAGCTCGCGCGCAGGCGCGCATGCGTGTAGAGAAGCATGCGGTGGAGGGCGATGGGCGCGGAGAGAAGACCGCAGCGCACAGCGCTGCATGAAGAGCTGGAGCAAGCACTGGCAGGCGCACATGGGCGAAGAGAGCAGGCGACGCAGGCGGCTGCAGGGGCTGGCAAACGTGCAGGTGGGCGCTAGCAGAACCCGAGGAGAGATGCTCGCACGACCGAACGGCGGTAACGGCACGCCGAGTGACCGGTAAAGTGAGAAGCTCAACGGTCACCCCACTGTAGCCACAGTGTTCTGCAGAAATGCGTGAACAGTGGCTACAATGGCTGGGTGAGCCGCGCGACCAGGAGCTGCAGGTGCTGTGAGTGTGGCTGGCTCGCGGCTAGTCCGCATGGGCTAGCGCTCGAGGAAGAAGGTCTACACCGGTTGGTTGCGAGCGTGGCGAAGTTCACGACAGAGCATGCGGAGAGGGAGTTGTCATTCGCGGTGGAGGGCGAGGGCGACCTGCTACTTGCACGGAGGCTTGTGGGTGCTGCTAGGGTGCGCTGGGGTGCTTGGTCGGCCGCTGCAGAGGTGCGCAGTGGTCGGTTGTGGGTGGAAGAGATAGCGCGACAGAGCAAAGAAGCGGGAGGCGGTGGTGCCTATAGGCACGTGCTGGAGGCGAGGGTGCCTGCAGGCGCATGCGGAAGGGGCTGGGGTTGCTGTTGCTG
This sequence comes from Thalassia testudinum, assembly GCA_037157565.1. NCBI lineage: Eukaryota > Viridiplantae > Streptophyta > Magnoliopsida > Alismatales > Hydrocharitaceae > Thalassia > Thalassia testudinum. Next base: position 68,211,278 of record JAZHRO010000014.1, read on the forward strand.
CTGTGCAGCTGCTGCCACCTTGCCGCTGCTGCTGCCGCTGAGCTTCGAGCTTCAAACCTTGAAGCCTGTGGCAATGGCTGAAGGTCCTCAAACGGTGAACCAAGAAAAGAGCCACCACGCCTACCGGCTCTTTGAAGAGCTGGGAGGTGGTGGTCTCACTGTGGTGGGTGTGCACCACAGCGAGGGCTCCTGCCCATCGGGTGTCTCCTCGTTGGAGGAGGGCTAGCGTGTGGAGGGAGAGGGGAGGGGATGGTGGCCTGGAAGGAAGTGGAGCTGAGTTGCTATGTGGATTCTTTTTGGCTGGACTAGGCAGCTGCAAGAAGAAGAACAGTGCTCTTTTTAAAGAAGAGGAGAGCATGCACAGCCATGCCCTGGCTATGCATTGCTCAAGGATGTCTCATGGCAGGGAGATCATGTATGCGGCTGGCAGGGAGGGGTGTGAGTAGGGAATGGCGCAAGGAGAAGAAGAAGATGCTCCATGCAGCCGCGGGGAAGATTTCAAAATCAAGTGAAATAAAAATAAAAAGATGGTGAATTTTGCAAAGATGCACTTGAGGAAAAATGTAAATTGCGAGGCCACTTATTTTAATCTCCTCCCCTCTCTTAATTAAATGCATGCATGCATGTATTTTTACAATGTGACTATAGATACCTAATATGCATTGGTAATGCTAGGAAATAGCACAAGATGGCACAATTGCAGGTGTATTTTTGCGGTGCAATCATCGATCCCTGCAGGAATCCTTCATCGTGGAACAAGAGGAGATAACTGGATGGAAGAGAAGAAAGTCTAGAGCTTTCATGTGGAAGGTTGACTTTAGCAGAGCCTACGATTCAATAGAGTGTCACTATCTATTGGAGATTTTTAAAAGGAGGGGCTTCCCCCCCGTGTGGATTTAGTGGATGAAAAGGTGTATTGTCACATCTTCCTTCTCACCTCTAGTCAATGGGAAACCCTGTGGAGTTTGGATTCAGCCACAGTGAGAGGTATGGTAGGGATTCCCACTAGCCCCACTTATTTTCAACCTGGCAGTGGACACAATTGCACAATTTAGTCTCAGGCTGACAGATGTGGGTGCAGCCTAGGGTTACTCACCTACAAATTCTCGAGTTCTGGCACCCATTTTGAAATACGTGGATGACACCATGTTCTTTGTAGAGGGTGGGCTCTGTGAAGCAAAATCTCTCTTTGCCATGATTAGTATCTTTGGAGAGATTTCGGGTTTGTGTTTGAATGGGGCAAAATCTACTTTGATCTCTTTCAGTATGACTGCTAGGGAGACTGATGAGATCTCAACCACTCTACATACTCCCTCATCCACCCTACCAGTGAGATATCTAGGTTTACCTCTGTTCGACAAGAAGCTGAAGAAGAGCGACTAGGAATCCCTCTTAGAGAAAGCAAAAGCCAGACTGGAGCCGTGGAGAAGCAGGTTCCTACCGAAGGGTGGGCGACTAATTCTGCTAAACTCTATTATCACTGCAATTCCAGTGTTCTCGATTTTCAGGTCTCCGAAGTCTTTCTGGAAGAGGCTGGATGCATTGCAAAAATGCTTCTTCCAGAGGGGTGTCAAGATGGAAGGCAGATTCCTACATCCAGTAAGGTGGCAACACTTGTGCAAGCCTAGATCAAAGGGAGGATTAGGCAATAGATCATTGAAAGAATTCAACGATGCTTTGCTTCGCAAGTGGACAATAAAATTATCTACGGAGGATGGCAAACTATGGTCCCAACTGATTAAAGAATTGTTCGGTCTTACGCAAGTGCAGCTGTGGAACAAAACCCCTTACAGACCTTCGTCTTTTTGGCAATCAGTAAGGAGGGCGGTCCGTGATCACTGGTTAGATTTTACACCTGTGATAGGGGATGGCAAAAATTTTGCTTTCTGGGAAGATATTTGGTTTGGTCTTGGATAGATTAGCGAGAAGTTTCTAAGAAGTTTTGCCGCTGCAACACATAGCAGGATATCGGTTAAGGAGTACTGGGATGAGGAGGTTGGTAGATGGGCATTGAATGTAGCTGCTGGGCGTGATGGGGGAAGGACTCAGACGGAGCAAGCGCGGCTACTTGCAGATCTGGCTGCATTCCAGCCAGCAGATGGCAAGGATGGCTGCCGGTTGATACATGGTAAGTTCACATCTACCAAAGCATACAAGAGGCTAATGGTTGTCACGACTGCTGATCCTACCCCTATGGATTCTGACTACAGCAAATTCTGGAAGTTAAGGACTCTGCTCAAGCTCAAAATCTTTCTTTGGCTCTGTAGCAAGATGGACTTGTAACGGGTGATTTAAGAAGTAGGAGGTTGGGTGCTCCACTACAGAATTGCCCTTGATGCAGATTTGACACTGACAATAAGATACACCTTTTCACCTTGTTTCTGGTGATAGATCATATTTGAAGGGAAGTATGTGGGGAGCCATTACCTACATGGGACGATCTCTAGAGGAAAATGTTGCTATCAGGGAATCTATAGATGAAGATGGTGGCTGTCATGTGGTGTGTTTAGCATGCTCGTAATGAGTTCCTTTTTAGAGGGCCTTCTTGTAATGTGGGAGCTATTGTGAGTGTTGGGAACATGTGAAAGAGTAGGACAAATGTATCTAATGGCCCCTTTTAATGTTGAATAAAAGATTTCTGGTCTGCTATCCTCCTCGATAGCACTCCTCATCCTTTCAAAAATAAAAAAAAAGAGATAGAAAGGGAGAAAGAGAGAGTGAGAATATTAATATTTTTCTTACTAAAGTTTGCTACAGATAATGAACGAAGAAATTACAACTACATTATACAGTGAATAAAAGATAGAGAGAGGTGAGAAGAATCCCACTCGATAGTTGCTTGGAGGATGACTCACTTGGACAGTGCTTGGAGGAACATGGTGAGAGTCTGGACGAAGAAGAACGAAGCCATAGGATGGAGGGCAAGCCAGGATGGTTTCTCGGCAAGGATGTACTTTCAGATCAAGGTCAGAGGACATCGATGGGATGCTCCATGAAGAGGGGTGAGAAGCGGCAAAACATTTTTACTTTTCAACTCTAAGGAGCATCACAAGCTTAGGAGCAGCTCCTTAGAGCTTTGGAGGAGGTGTGGGAAGAAGAGGAAGAGATGAAGGACAATGGGAGGGGCAGTGGTCCTTTTATAGCAGAGGAAAGGAGGCAAAAATTCATTCATGGGTCAATAGCAACATTAAAATCATCATTGTAGGTCTACCGCAAGTGTCGCTACAGATCCTGGCTTATGCACCCGCTCTGGCGCTCAAGCGCTCATAGCTGCCACACACGGTCGAAGGAGAGTCGTTCGATTGAAGATGAATAGCTGGGACAGCATGCGAGCGTGCCCTTTGGTTCGCTCCTTAAGCACATGTCAGATGGCTGTGTAATAGCATGTCGTATCGCACTTCCACGCTATTTGGGATGTGGCACATTCATAACTACACAATTGAGATCATAGGGTTCAATTTCCACCTTGCCTTTGCTGAGAGGGGGCACGGTGGGTTTTGAACCCACACCATCTCCATGAGAGTGCAACTCGTTCACCAATGCACTATGAGCACTTTTGAGACCAGAAGATCACTCCTCCATTGGCAGTGAAGAGTTGATCTCAGCCATTAGATGAAGATCCAACGGTTGAGATTATGGTTTCTTTGATGAGAAGGGGGAGGCTGACAAAGTTGGGTGACTAGGATGGCACCACATGGCACCATCGTGGCCATCCAACTTCTTTTCTTTGTAGATGATGCCAAAGATGTCAGATTGGATTGAGTTATGCACCCTTAGGCTGTAATCGTTGATCCAAATTCATCCGTGCGTTTCGATTTGGCATCTGAGGTTGTGATTCATGCTGATAAACACCAGTTTATCATCATTCTTATGCCCTAAAATAGATTTAGCTCATAGGATTTTAACTCCGCGAAAGGGTTTTTAGGGTGCATTTAGGCATTTACCTAGGATAGGCATGCATTACATTTTAATGTATTTTTAATGCATTTATCCGACTGTTAGGATTATGCAGAATGTCAGATCCCACACATCTACACACTCAAGAAGGCAGAAGATGAAAAAGAAGCTCTCATCAGCTGAATTCCAATTAGACCCAGCACAACTCTCCCGAATCCCAGCTAGATCCAGCTCATCCTAGCTGGATCTCAACTCCTTCTTGCTGGATCAACCCACCCTTAGCTCCATTCAGTTCATCTCAGCTGAATTGTAGCTCTATCAAGTTCACCTTGGCTCCATTCCACTCACCTCAGCTGAATAGCAGCTCAAACAAGCTAAAGACCATTGATTGTAGCTCCATTCCAACTCTTCCAGCTTACAAGAGTTCACTGGAAGTTCAACTTGACTAGGACTAGACCTGGTCAGCTATAGATGACCTCAACCTGCTCAGGCCATCTCAAGTTCAGCTCTCGGAGACCTTTCTCTGCTCAACTTAGTTGAGCTGAGCGACTTGACCTAAGCTTGCTACTCCGACTAGCTAGGTAATCTCCTGGAAGACTAGACCCAGCTCACCCTAGCTTAGATTAGGAGAATCTAGCTCAGATTAGCTTGGCTTAGCTACTAGCAAAGAACTAGCTAGCTAAGCTAGCTACTGAGCTTTACTTCAGCTCCATTCGGAAGACATCAGCTGCAGTGCAGCTCCTTCCAGGTACCCCCATATCTTCTCCGCTAAAACCCTAGCTCCAAATGCCTCCAACCCTACTCCTACTAGCCAAGCTAGCTAAGCTAGCTTAGCTTAGCTAGGCACCTCCTTGGAACCAACACCTAACCCTAAAACCCTACCTAAATAGCTCCACCAAATAACCCTAACACTAAGCCCACCCAAGCTACCTAGTCCACCCTACTTTTGGAGCCAACTGTAGGCAACCTTCCACCCCACTCAACGACCAAAACACCTCTCTCTTTTGTTACCAAAAACTACCCTAGGTACCCCACTCTTTTGGCGCCAAAAATCCCTGCATCCTAACCCTACACCTACCCATACAACCCATTATAGCCATCCACCTACCCACCTTCTGGAACCTTTCTTAGGTGGCGCCTGATAAACGCCAGTTTATCATCATTCTTATGCATTAAAACAAACCTACCTCTTAGGATTTTACTCCACAAACAGGTTTTTGGGCTATATTTAGGCATAAAATAGGTTAGGCATGCATTGCTTTTTTTATTTTCTTTTTGATATGTTTTTGTGAGTGTTAGGGATGAACAGATACATAGATCCCTAAAACCCTAGCACTCAAGAAGGGAAATGGTGAAGGAGAAGCTCAGACTAGCTGGAACTCAGCTTGATCCAGCTCACCACAGCTGGAACCTAGCTCACTTGAACTAGGGTTAGCTCATCCCAACTCCATTCAGCTAATCTCAGTTGAATGGTAGCTCAAGAGAGTTCATCTTAGCTCACCTTAGCTCAAGTCAGCTCAGATCCAACTCAACTTAGCTGAGTCTAGCTCATCTCAGCTCCCACTAGTGCATAGGGAGCTCTAGCTAGCTCAGCTGAGTTGACAGGAGTTCACCCCAGCTCAGATCCAGCTACATCCAGCTCCACTCTACTCTAGCTAGCTAAAGAAGAACTCATCCAAGCTTAGGAAGCTCAAGTCCAGCTCCCGGGGACTCAGCTTAGCTCAACTCAGTTAAGCTAAGCTACCTTAGCTGCCTCAAACAGCTTGATCCTCCCCGGGAGCACCAGACCTACCTCACCTCAGCTCAATATGGTAGAAGCTAGCTCACTTTAGCTTGGCTTAGCAGCTAGCAAAGAACTAGCAAGCTAAGCCAGCTAGAGTAGCTCTATGCTAGCCTCTTCTGCAGCAGCCAGCTCCAGTTTCAGCTCCAAACTTCTCCTCAGCTCCTCCCTCCAAACCCTAGCTCCAACACCTTCTCCTCTACTCCTCCATTAGCTAAGCTATCTTAGCTTATCTTAGCTTAGCTTAGCTTAGCTATGCTCCAACTTCCTTGGCTTGTACCACCCCAAAAACCCACCTAACAACTCCACCCAACTAGATCCACCTAAGCTCCACATAAGCTAACCTACTTGGCACCAACCTAGCCTACCAACCACCTCCAAAAGACACCTAAAAGTGGTGCCAAAACCACCCTAACCACCCCCTTGATGGCACCACTTTTCCCTCCAAAATTCCCCTTCATCTCCACCACACAATTCCCCTTAAATCCATCTCCACCATCCACCTAACCGCCCTTCTAGAAGACCCTAGGTTGGCGCCAAAATGGTGGTGTCTCTCCACCACCAAAAGCCACCAACACCACCGTAACCACCCCCTTTAACACCCCTTGGGTTGGTGCCAAACACCCTTGGCCATAGGATCACCAACCACCTCCATCCTTCCATCCTAGCCCTCCATTTCAAGGGGCACCTTAACCCCCATCCTACCCTATTAAAAGACCACTACCCACCACCATTCAAGGCATCCTTGGGTAGCAAATTCACTCTCATATTCCACCTATAAGCCCACGTCCAAGAGAGAAGAAGAAGAAGAAGATTAATGGGATATTCTGTCCCCTTGGTGCCTTCCCCTCTTCCCTTCTCTCTTGGGTCATGCCAGCCAAAGGAGAAGCTAGGAAAGGAAGATCTTTGGAGGAGATCTTGAAGGTGGTCCAAGCCACCTTGGAGGATTTTTTGACGGTGGTGCACACCCACCCCTTGGAGAGAGCATTGAAGGTGGTAGCTTCCACCTTGGAGGAGCTCTCAAGGAAGGAGAAGAAGGAGGCCCTCTTTTCAAGCCAAGGAGCAGCTAGGCTTGGAGCAAGAAGACTCACTTCTTCACCAAATTTTGCAAGAGGATTAGTGTTTCTTTATTTGCTTTTAAATTTGTTTAGTTCTAGTTAAAGCATTCCTCTACTTGTCCTTGAAAAGAACACTAATTTTAGTCAATTAAATTGCCTTCTTTTAGCTTTTTATTGCAATTGTTACTTTTGGTTCTAGCACTTGTTTCACCTCTTCTTCCTAATTACTCTAGGCCTCCACTTGCCCAGAGTGAGCTTAGGAAGAAGATATTTCTATCTTTTAAATTTTAGTTAAGCAATTGTAGGTGTTAGTACTTTCCGTTACAATTCGCATTTTGCCCTCGTCTTTTCAAAACAAAAAAAAAATTACATATTTAAAATGCCAAAAAGAAAGTTGAGATCTATTTGTAAGTAAGAGGATTAATTTTGCAACCATTTGGCCACCTTGGATGACCCTAGATACTTCCCCTATCTAGGATATAAATTTAAAAGCGAAAGCAGATTCGCGTGTTACAACGACGTTAAAAACCTGCTTTTACAAATCACGCATATTTTGCAATCAGCGCCAAACCATGGCATCCCTCTGTGGTTGACGCCAACCCCATACACCTCTCCACCACTGTAACTACCCCTTTCACACCCTTAAAGATGGCACCAACTAACCTAGGCCCTAGGATCCCCATGACCACCAATAATTACCCACCAAACCTAATCCTAGCCCTACACCTATGCCCACACCAACCACCCCCCATGTACCTCTATAAATACCCACCATAATCGCCACTAAAAAGCCATCTTCTCCCATAGATAGGTCAAGCAATATTCCACACCATCTCCACACCAGTGAGGTAGAAGGAGAGAAGAAGATCAAGAGGGCAACCTATTGGCCCCCTTAGTGCCTTCTTCCTCTCCCTCTTCTCCCTAAGCCACGCCAAGGAGGAGGTCACCTTCATCAAGAGCGGATGACTAGGCAAAGAAGGAGCGAACAAGGTGGTTGACACCCACCTTGGAGGAGAGCTTAAAGGAATGCAACTTGAAGAAGGAGGAGAAGGATATCTCTTTCCAAGTGCATGGCGACTACACCTGGAGTAAGGGCTCTCCTAAACTTCTATAGAGGATTCTTCTTCTTCTTTATCTTCTTTTACCTTGTATTAGATAGTTTAGTTTCACTTTTTCTTTTAGAATCATTTAGCTACTTGTGATTTACCTTTCTAGTAATACAAATCAAAATTACCTTCCAAGTTCATGTCCTTATCTTATTGTGTTTTTCATGGTATTCTATTGTAGTGCACACACTCTCCTCTTCTAATTACCCTAGGCACACTTGTCTAGGGTGAGCTTAGAAGGGAGAACTCCATTTTTGTAAATTAGGTTTTGTGATAGGTCTAGTTGTAGCATAATTTCGTCTTCTCAAATCTAAAGTCCGATTGTCTTGAAAAATATAAAAACAACAAAATCAAAATCATAAAAAAAAGTACAGATTTGAGAGGCGAGAGAAAGTACCACTCATGTGATTAACAAGTTAGCTTCCTTGCGTGACCCTAGATACTCCACTATCTTGGTATTATAAATTTAAGAGTTACTTATGGATTTACCCATCTCAACAACATTATTTTGTATAATTAACAACCCATGTATTTCTTGCATCACTTTTTGGCGCTGTTGGCTGGGAGGCATGGCTTAGTCACACATTTTGATCTTTCTCTTGCATTCATGATCTTCATGAAATTTTGTTTCTTTTGATTTCTGGTTCAAATTAGGACTGGGAGCGAGATTTAGAGCACTTTGAGTGGAAGCTTCAAGTTTCTTTTCTTCCCGCGTACTTCAAGTTTGTTCCTCAGGCCTTTTCTCATCAAAAACAAAGATAAAATCTCTTAAAAATTCTTTAAAATTATCAAAAAAATCAAAAACAAGAAAAATTGGGAGTGGTAGAACCCTAAAATTCATTTTGTTGCTTATTTGCTTCACTTTTCCACGACCTTCACCCTATTGGTGTTTGATTTTTAAGAATTCTAACTTCTATCTTGATTATCAAAAGTCAGGTTCGGGCACTTAGAAGCTTCCTAAAATCACCAAATTTCATCCAGGAAAACTGCTTTGAGTTAGGAACCTTGAGTCCAATTTTCAAGAAATTTCACTGAATAGAAAAAATTAAAAAATTCACGGACTTAACAAGGGTCAGACCTTGTTTTCTTACTATGTTCTTACTATTCGTGAATTTTATAAATTTTTCTACTCATCAAATTTGGGTAAACATTATATTACTGGAAACCTTAATAAATTATCTACACTAACTCTTGATTCCAGTAAAAATGAAAATTCCAAAAAATATTAAATAATTTTCTAAAATCTCAAAAAAATTACTTTTGGATTCCTTGTTTCATTTGCTATCAGGTGGTGGTGTTGTTTGTCTTATTTGGACCACCACCTTTAATGATTTCGAAAAAGAGATTCATTTTAGGAGTCCCATAACTAGGAATTTCAACTTTAGGATTTTTTTTAAATTCTCTCTTAGTCACATCATACTCTAAAGGAATTGAACTCCACCAACTACAACTTGATTGTTACTATTTGTGGAATTTCAAAACCTTGTTTGAATCTTAACAAGAGAGAATCCTAAAAGACACTAAACCTTAATCAAAACCCTAAAACACTTCAACTAAAATTCCTTGTTTTGCAAAACATATTGATTTAGCCTGGGAACACTTCCCACACAATTTGCACACACATAAAAAATAAATAACTGGGCATTACCCTAACTAATGCCCATCACATTTCTTGTGAACTTTAGCTTCTTAGACCTAATTAAAATCTGTAGCAATTTGACTTCTAAGGTTTCATCAAACTTAGGCTTTCTACCTGGGTCTTAAGTTATCTTTAGTTAGTATCAATTCTTTCATCTATATCTTGTGTCAGATTGAGAGGCTGTGTCAAACGACCAGGCACTGGTTTACACAAGCCCTAATGATTTTCCTGGGACATGCTTGGGCCCAAACCTCCCCTTATTCAGCCTGGCCAGATTTGTTTAGAGAACGGATATCCACTATTGATTTCTTATTTCCTTGGTAGATTAAGTCTTAGGCTTATTTTTAGGGTGTCACATTTAAGTTAGGTCTATAATTTTGTATTGCATGATTGCACACTTCTCTCATCTCTCCCTCTTCTCCTCACTATTTCTTCCATTTTCCACGGGCGGCGGTCCAAATCTCCACACTTGGAGGGACCACTTGATTTTTGCCTCCCCAAAAGAACTTTCTCCTGCATTCTTCCTCTTCTTTAAAAATGGAAAATCAAAATAGGCCCTCTAACCTACATGTTAATTTTTCTTTCCCAATCTATCCACTCAAGAGCTACTTAATCAGGCCCCCCCACCTAAATTCTACTCCATCATGGCTCAGCTACAAGCTAATAACCAGTAGTTGAATAGGGATATAGCAAACCTAGCCAACCAAGGGAGACCTACCACACCTACCCAAGCTCCATGAATTCCACATCTCACCCCTTCATGCACCCCAAAGAGAGAAAATTTGCATAACCTAAATACTACCCGTGATGAGTATAATCATTATTCCAAGGCTTTCTATGGTTCAACGGGGAATTAAACATATCCAAATCATTACCCCACTCAAGATCTCTCCACCTTCAAGGACTAATTGAAAATTTCATCTAATTGGAGGAATTATCCTACTCATTCCTGGACCAATTTCGTTCCTCACTAACAACAAAACCCATTCGAAGGGTATGGTTCAAATCAAACTTATTAATCTGGGCCATCTCAAGAAGATATCAATACCCAGATGATGAAAACCCTGTAGGAGATGCAAAGAAAAGCTAAGGAAATCACCTATATTATTAACAATCCCAATGAACAAGTTAGGCTTATTCCGACTGAAAGACCTGTAGGACATTCACCATCCCAGCCCACACCAAACTTTGTCAATCAAAGGAACCAACACCTGAGTGGACACCAACATCAGAACCACACTAATTAGCCTCCTATTAACTAGATACCTCAGCACCAACTCGTTTTCCACCAACAGGCCCCCTTCCTTCCAATGACAACCAAACTGCATATGCAGATACATTGAGGAGTAGGAAAATCACCACTGATTTAGGGCTTTCAAATCAAATTGATGAAACCTACTCTCAACCTATACAAATTGACTCTCCTAACCCCACTTAAGAAGAACAAAAAGAAACACCAAAAGCACTACATTCAAATCCTGTCTCTCACTCCTAAGCACTGCAATCCAATTCTTCTAATCAGAAATCAGAGCCCTCTCACCAAGATCTTTTGGACTTATTTGGCCAAGTCGAGACTAATATCCCTGGTCAGGCGTGTTTTGCATGTTAGAAATCGGCATTACAAATAACCCATTGTCGTAGTTGCCAAACACATTGATCAGATAAAATTTATACCGAAACTCCAAGAGAGTCAGGCTAAACAAAGGGAGGTGACGTTTACTTTACGTGAAAATCGTGCTTTGATTCGTTTCTTTTTGGTATTTTAGGGCTTTGTTATTTTTTTGTATTTTTGTATGAAGAAACAAGCAAACATATCACAAGATAGAGATGTGGAATGAAAATGGTATATATATCAATCCAATGTCTATTACAATCTACTATGAAAGCATAAAAAGAGAGGGGGTGAGAGGAAATCTCCTGAATCGGCTATTCGGTGAGACGACGGTGCCTGGCGGAAGCTCGAACGAAGGAGGTGAGGAGGGGAATGACAGAGGTGAGAAGCAAGAGGATGTCGAGTTAAGGAAAGCTTCGACGTAGATCAAGAATGGAGGTGAGAAGACAGAGTTGATCTGCTATCAGAGTGGAGGTGGGAGGACGGCTCCAAGGCAACCTATGAAGGGAGATGGGAAGTTGGAGGAGTATTTGGTGGGGCAAAGGTTCACTACACTAATAGGCACCTTGGGAGCTTGAGAACAAGCTTTAATGGAGTGTTGGTAGGCTTGCTCAAGCTTAGGAGTAGGTGGGAGTAGAGTAGGTATAGATGGATTGGAAGGGAGGGGGTGTAGGTCCTCTTATAATGGAGGAGAAGAGGAAAAAATAGGTATGGGACCATTAGTGACATCCAAGCCATCGCTGGAAAAGTCGCTATAGGAAATGCATGCCCGCTCAAGCCCAAAGTTGGCTTTGCTGGCGCGCGAAGAATTAACAACGGCTGTAAGCATCGTTGTAAATCTAGCTCATGTGTCACTGTAGGTCCAACTCACGCATAGCTGGCGCTGCGCTCCTACCTTCCCACACGTACGCACGCCCACGCACTGGTGTTGCGCTGTGTGCTAGTGCTAGTGTGCGCATGTGCTACTGCGCATGTGCGGTGCCCCATGCATGTGCTTGGTAGCCTGGGCTGCGCCACATGGTGCAATCTGGGTTGTCCATCTTCTTCTTGTTGTAAGGGCTGCTACAGAGGTTAGATTGAGTCAATTTTTGCACCGTTAGGCTGCAATCGTCAACCCGAATCCATCCGCGTGGTCGGATTTGTCATTTGAAGCTCCAAATTATGTCTCCTAGTCCCTTGGTCATTGATCTTCCTCGGACTACCTATGGTGCTACGAGACTCCGATCGAGGCGATTTGAGAGGTGTTGCACTCTGATCATCATCTTAATCAGATCCGTACGGTCAGATCAACAATCCGATGCTCTAAATAAATATCCTTCTCTCCTAACCACAAAAAGGATGTAATTAATCTAAATTATATGCAACTACTTTAAATGCGGAATGATGCATGCTATGCAATATTTATAACATGAAATGCAAATCTATGCCCAGGAACATGCATGAATAGGCATTTTACCCTAAATAAATGTGTTTACATCATACCCCCATGCCTATATTTTGCTAGTCCCTAGCAAAATTAAATTATATGCTATGTAGAAAAGTAGAATTAGGATTAGATCGCTTAACCCTAAGTTGTTTATTAACAATGGAAAATTTCAACTAAGGTCCTAAACTACAAAAACTCAACAGTACCCATGTGCTTGCCAGAATGTAGATCGCCCAAGTCCTCGGCAAATTTAAAAAGGGAAGATACATTTTTTTATTATTTTCTTCTTCTTTTCTAATTTTTTTTGTTCTTTTGGAGTTTAAGAGTTCCGGGATAACTTTTTACGGCTACTCGACCCACCCAAGAGTCGAAAAGGACTTTAAGTACTAAGCATCTTGTGAAAATAGTGAAAGACACACTAGATGACCGTTGAAACAGACTTCGGGTTTCTATGACCCTAGGTGACCTTGCTTAAAGGTTTATCTTTACGATCGGTAGCTTTCTCCTTACTTTCTTTTATATGGGGTCAACATAAGGGCGAACCCAATGTATATCTCCCCGGTTTATTCTACTTCCCTGCTTCTTCCCTAAGTGTTTTAGGAATTATTGTACTTTTTTTTTTGTGAGCTGAGTTTTGGAAAATCAGCCGATGAGCTGTTACCTCCAACAACTTGCCAACCATACTCGTGCGGTGATGTGTGGTTTTATTTATTTTTTTATTTTCTCCTTTTTCTATTTTTTTCAATTTTTTTCTTTTTTTTTAAGTAGGTAGCTTTCCTGATCTAAGATTTACCTAAAGGAAGTACAATGAAAATGATCTTGTGGCTGGGCTCTGGACAACCGACCAATGAGCTATTACCACCAACAACTTGCCAGCCATATCACCCAAGTCAGTCCATTAGCTACCCAATTTCCGTAAAAATCGTCGGAAAGTGAGTCAGTACAAAAAAATGTGTGTAGATGGTTAGGCTTAAAGTCCCCCTAAATCAGAGTTCGAGTTGATAAGTCACTTACTTATCATCCCAAATTATTAACTAAATTAAAATAACTTTTAATTGGCAAGAACTTGAGACTAAATCCACATTCAAGTGGACACCCAGGCTAATTAAGCCCGACGACCTAAAGAGTCTAAGTGTTTATGTCCTCTCGTATCATTTCCTGAAGTTAATAACTTCCAATTGCCTAAGTTCTTTCCTAATTTCTTTCCTTTTTTTATCTTTTTTCAAATTTTCAAATTTTATTTTTCTAATTTTACAGGAAACTAAAAGAAATTCTATGGAGTTAACATAATGATTTCAGAAAACGATTATCCACCCCCCATGCCTAAATGATGCAATGTCGTCATTGTAAAAATAAAGACATGAAAAGGGCAGAGTAAACAGAATATCACCTGGACATCGTGAGGAATCCGGTCAGCTCCGTAGAGAATGTGAAATATAAACACGTGCTAAATTTAATGCCTTCAGCTAGGCATAAAATACATACAAGGAAGAAATTGAGAATTCACAAGTGCAGGTCAGTGTCAAAATAAAAATATTGATCCTGAAACTCGCCAACAGAATATGTCCACAGACGTGGGCCAGATTATGGTGCAGACCCATGCCCCAGGGTCGAGTGGTTATCAGGTTCTGGATGAAAATCACCCAGAACCAAAGGTTGTTGTGTTTGCGGGGTTGGGCCTGTGGTTTTGGGGTGTGCAACCCAAGACAAAAATGGCGAACAATAGGTAGATCTGGTTCACTAGCTTCATATGTCCACTTAATATTCAGCTTAGAAAAAAATCAGTTATTCCAGGCTTGGGTCGCACGTGAATGATATCATAAGGGTCCGTAAAGACGATAGGTGGTTTCAGGTCAATAGGTACCCTTATATCCAAAATCGTAGCTCCCTCAAACTTAGCCTCCCAGATTTTTATTGCCAAATTCTTATCCTCTAAAATCAAGTGCTCAAGCTCCAGGACCTCCAAATCGTTGTATACCCCATCTAAAGTGCCCAAGTTCAACAGTTGCAGCTGAATTAGGATTGACTTGGGCACAATGATCTCAAAAGTATGTTCATCCAACTCTTCGGGGTATGGTTGAGGAATGGGGCTACTAATTGAGTCATTAGGTATCGGATCCTCCAAGTTAGCCCCAACCGAATTAGAATCTTCAGTAGTCGGGCTACCAAATTGGTTTTCATACTCCTTGAGCCCGTATGTCTCACTAAAATCATTCTCCTTAAGCTTAAGTGAGACTTCACTAAAAGATTCCTCACCCTCAAAATCAAAGAATTCATGATCCTCATTTGTATATGTCTCAACATCACAAGTCATTTCGTCATCCAAGGAGACATAATTTTCTTCGTTTCTTGACTTGGGGATCTCAAGTGAATCAATTGGTTCATCCTCAAAGGGTTTCTCTAGACCAATTTGGTCATCACCAATCTTCAAATATGTTTCCCCCCTGATAGGTGCCTGAGTGGGTTCAGACATTGGCTCTCCTGAAGAGGGTTAATCTTGACAATCATCCCAAGATTTGACTAGTGCAACCAAAAATTCCATCCTCAACCTTGAGAATTTCCCAAGAAGAAACTCACCCAGGTCCCTATCCCTAACACTTTGGAGAAAATCCAATAAGAACTATTAAGTTCATCAATCATTTTGATCATAGGCACTAGTGCTCCAGTGCATGGTGTTGGCTGGGATTCTAAAGATAGTATGGTGTTCCTCAAATTAGCCAACACTCTATCTTGCATCTGGTTCAACTGAACTGACTGGTCTAATTTAGGTTTGGGTGGGTTTGGGTTGAATCTAGGGGAGTCAAGATGTCGAGGTTCTCGAGTCCTTCCCTGAAAGTAGGTCATTCTACGTTGTTCAAAGGATGGCGGCGACCTATATATGGTGGAATACTGGGGAGGGTAGGTGTTATAACCATGATATCCTTCCTGATTGTAGATCGGGTTGGTTTGGTCATCAAAGGATGGAGATCCATAATCATTATAGCTCTGGGAAGGATAATAATCATAGTCTTGTCTAGGGTTAGGCCCTGGACACTGAGGTCCGAATTCATATCCCCAATCAAAGTCATCTCGGCTAGTGGATGGATAATTACAAGTTAAGTTGGGATAGTAATCATCTTGGGGGTAAGTGGTGGTAGGAGGATAGGATGTGAAATATGTGTAGGATGTGGATGGGCACATGGTGAAGGAGGGAAACCAAAAGAGAAAGGAGCCCTACAATACAAAAATACAAGCCTGTCCTTTGTTAGGTAGCCTAAAGGTCTACAGACTCTCAGAATCCATCCTAAGATTATGGATGATTTACTCTACTTATGTCCAGGCAATCTAACCAGTTAGAAGAAGGGATTGGGGAGAAGGTTCTTCCTTTGGCATGCGCCTTCGATTCCTAGTGTACCCCCAGCCGCGGTCGTTTGACGCTACTCCCCTAGCTAGACATTAAATTGACTAGTATAAGCAGGTTAACCATGAACAATCTCAACCTGGATCCTGATGAGCGAACCAGTCCTTAAGGCCAACGTCTAATCAATTTTAGTTAGGCTTGGGACAGTGGTGCTTCAGGAATGTGATGGGCCCTTTAGATGGGTTGTGCCTTTAATGATCAGTTAAAATGTGTGTGTGTGCACAACCAAGGTTCTCAAATAAGGTTATTTGATGATGTGTGATGGGAACACCACCATGAGCCCTAACTAGCTCATTTTGACATAAAAAAGAGAACAAAAGCTCCTACATAACCTAGAGAAGGGCCTAATACAAGGAATAACTATTCTGAGAAAGAAATAAGAAACAAAGGGTAAAACTGCAATTTTACCATTGCAGTACATGAACGGGATTTCTCAAGGGCTTAACATAGGCCAAATGGTCTAAAGAAGATAAAATGTGAGTTGGTTCAATAAAAAATGGGTTCATGTGCAATATAAGAATTAAATGACATCTTATAACCCCAAAATAGACTCACCTAATTCAACAAGGTCGTAGTTAGGATAAAATTCAACTAAGCCTTCTAAAATTCATGGAATAATACCCCCTGAGGTTTAGAACCTTCAAATTGACCTTTGGAACCTATTTTGACCTAAATAGGGGTCGTAGCTAATTATTTGCCCTAATTTGGGTTTTTGCATAAAATGTCAGGCCAAACTTGGTCAAACCTAAAATCCAACTTCACCATTGGATTCCTTAGGTCCTAATTAGGTTTGTCACAAAATTTGGACCGAAGGGGAGGTCACCTTGACCTACTTTGCAAAATAGTCCACCTAATTACATTTTGACCCCTAGCTTTTGAAAATCACTACGCAGACCCCCTATCTTCCTCACCACTCTTGGCAATTAGGTCCCTCCGCCATTACAACAAAGGAGTCCTACTTCGGGGAGGATTTTTGGAGGATTTCTCCCCGATTCCTCAGAAATCCCCTCTGAGATTTGAAAGGGAGATTCTCTAAAGAATTACCTATCATCTGAATGCAATTCAAGATCTGATTCACACCTAATCACTCGTGCGAATGCGTGAGAGATATGGGTATCTCTCACATTCCTTCTCCGCCGAGGATTCTTGCGCTTGGAAGCTTGCCTTCCAAGCACAAGAGCCTCTGCCAGATGCTATAAAAAGGGCCCTTGATCCAGCCACTCAGAATTAGCTTGGCTTGGGCGGAGAAAACCCTCCAATTTCTTCCCTTCTCCTCTGGCCAAGCATGTAGCAGGCTCCAGTGATTCCTTCTCCTTCTCGTCACTCTGCCACAATACCAGTGGCAGAGACATCTCCGCCTCCTTCCTCCAAGTCGCGCCATACCTGCGCACGTGCCAATGCCCCTTCATTGTCGCCATTCTCCCTCTACTAGAACCTTCATCTCGGGCAGCAGTAGGTACTAGCCATCTGCCATCTTCTCTCCTTTCACTCGTTAATTAGGTTAAATCTCTTCCCCTCTCTCCTCTCTTCATTTCCCCCTTCTTTATTTCTATTATCGATCGTCGACCACTGTAGACCACCAGCAAGGTGTCTCCGTCTCCTCCACACCTCCATCCACCTCGCCAGATACCTCAGAACCTCCGCCATCACCCACTGATCATCATCCGCCCCTTCACTGACCACCACACACACCCCACACTCTCACCGAACACACGCACTTTCACGGTCACAATTAGACCTAGGCACACACGCCTAAGCCGTTCTACACCACGCCACCCACCACAGTACCTTCACCGTGACACGGTGAAGCGACCCAAGTATTTTGACAGGGCCGCGAGGCCGTATTGTTGATTTGTAGGTTCACCCCCTTTCCGCCATTGGAGCACGAGCAAGCTTGCTCGCAAGCTCGCTCCAGGTTACGTTGCTCCAGGAAGAAAAGCCCCAGGTGCGGAGAAACAATCCATGACTCTTTCGCACCTAGCAATCAAAGGCCACATCAAGCACAGCTATAGCAATTGCGTAGGCATCCTCCCTGCACGCACGTGAAGAAGCGGGTGGGACTTTAGTCCCACCACGGAAGTTTTCAGCGTAGGTGAGTAATTTATATTATTTTAGTGTTTTCACGTTATCGCCTCAGATCATGTGGTGAGGTCCCCTCGCCCGCTCACCCACCTCGTCCGTGACCCACGCTATGTGGACCTGGCCTGCCTGACCCGTTTACCTAGCACACCTCGCACACCACCCACGTCAGTGCGCTTGGATCCAAGTGTGCGTAACCCGACCCGAATATCCGATTGGCTGGCTCTAGGAGAGCGAACCTAAGAGAGAATAGAGAGAGTGCGTATGCGGGGAGGGTAGGGGTAGGTTTTGCACTCGTGTGTGCATGGAGAGGAAGAGAGGAGGCTGAAGTTGCAGCTGCAGAGAAGAAGGAAGAAGCAAAGGGTTGAAGGCGGAAGCTGTGGAAGCTGAAGGAAGAAGAAGGAAGGAGAAGGTGCGGCTGAAGAAGAAAGGGAAAGAAGGAAATCAGAAGCCAATGAAGAAAGGAAAGAAAAGGCATTGTAGCAGAGAAGGTGCGACTAAAGAAAAGGGCAAAGGTAAGGCAGAAGCAATGGTAGAGAAGAAGGAATAAGAAGGAAGGAGAAATCAAGGAAGAAGAGAACTCAGAAAAGAAGAAGGCCAAAGTCAAAGAGGAAAAGAAACTGAAGCTAAGGAAGGAAGAAGAAGCAAGGAGAAATCAAAGAAGAAGAATGAAGGCACGGCTAAAGTACAAAGAGCTAAAGTCAGAGAAGATCCAAAGAAGAAAGTCAAAGAGGAAAAGAAGGAAAAGAAGCTAAGAAGGGGAGGGCAGAGAAGGAAAGAAGAAGAAAGAAAGAAAGAATAAAAGAAGAGGAATCTGAAGAACAAGTCAAAGAGAGGAAGCAATCAAATATTCTTTTATCCAATCTTCTCAATTTCTCTTTTATTCCTATTATTGGAACCTTGTTCCACATCTTGTTTTGGTGTTAATGCAATTATTATGGATTAATGTTTGCCATTAAGTGTTTTTTAGATTTAGGTGAAGGAGAAAGGCAAACAAGAAATGATGGAGGCATGATGGTCATGTCATGGAGGACGACAAGGATGTGTCGAGAAGATCATCTTCAACCTTTAGTTTCTCTAGTATAGATTTTATATTTATAGATTGTATATGCCTCTTATCAAAGAATCATAACTTCGATCGTAAAATCAATTAGAGATAAATTAGGTTTATATTGCAAATATTTTCAAAGTACGTAATGGATTAAAATGCTTAAAATAGGTACTTGTAAGCAAGTACTGATACTGTTCATCAATACTGGTATTTGCAAGACACAAGTTTGAGAATTCATCTCAAGCTGAGAACAATAAGTACCAGTACCAACCATGAGTACCGGTACATGTTGGCCACAGGTTGAAGCCTCTGTTCTAGCCTGAACCTTACAAGTACTGGTACCCATGATTAGTACCGGTACAAGTAGGTTACTGTGGCCATGGAATTTCAAACCTGGGAGTCATAAGTACAGGTACCCATGATGAGTACCGATACCAGGACTCATGTACTGGTGGCAGTGAGCTGCTAGTACCGGTACAGGTACTTTAGTACCGGTACTAGGTATCCTTTGGCTCAAAATTGAACAGCTAGAAAATTTATTTAGGCTATGTGAACGTTAGGAATTAAATCCCAAAATCTAGTAGACGAATACCTAAGGTCCT
The DNA here is from genome assembly GCA_037157565.1 of Thalassia testudinum. NCBI lineage: Eukaryota > Viridiplantae > Streptophyta > Magnoliopsida > Alismatales > Hydrocharitaceae > Thalassia > Thalassia testudinum. The sequence goes on from JAZHRO010000014.1 coordinate 68,230,928, forward strand.
AAACTCTATAAAATGACCCTAGGACTCTATGTTTGCACACAAGATATAGAAGAGACATAAGAGAAAATTCTAGAGCATATAATTCATATTTTCCACCACATATTCAAGAGAAGAAATCGTGTTTGCTGTTTTCCAATCGTGCTATGGGTTTGCAAACACATTGATGTGTTTTGTTCACACAATTCAACACGATTTGCATCCATCCTAAGCTCTCAAATCGGTAACATTATATTTACATTTGTTGAGAGGCGTAGGAATTTATGTTGTAAGAGTTTTCTTTCTTACACCTGTATTTCATTTGTTCTTGAGCATTTGCTTGTTGGGTTGTAACAAACCCGTTTTTGTACTTGGGTTGAGGTAACCCGTCAATTACCTCAGTTTAGTAAATTGATTTCCTCGGGGTTGAGGGAATCAAGTTAAAAACCCTAAGCTGGGAGGCTTAGATAGTGGAGTACCCAAGGGAGGAGAACAACTATACATTTTGTGCCAATTTTGTGTCCTTTTGTGGTATGAATTGATTGTGCATATTGTCTTGCTATTAGTAATATTGTTCTTGAGTGTTTGTGCACATAGCCATATATATCATATCTTTGGATCCAATCAAGTGGTATCAGAGTGAGTAGCGAGAAGTAAAAACTCTTGCTCGCGATGGCATCAACCTCAAGGTGCACTGAAGGACAATCGTCGACCCGTCCTCCCTATTTCGATGGGACGAACTACGAGTATTGGAAGAGGAGGATGCAAGAGATCAGACACTGATCATGATCTCTAATTACCCCTAATTAACTAGTCTTCCTAGTTAATTAGCTAAGGTTATGAACATATAAGAGTTAATTATAAAATAAGGTATATTTAGTGGAGGACCTTAAAATAAGTTTAAAAGGGCATTTTATCATTCAATTAGCATTATTAATAATTTAGTTAATAATTAGACTCAAAATCCTATTAATCATTCTCTTAATTAATAAGATAAGTAACTTAAACATAATGTACACCTAAGTATATAATAACTTAAGTGATTTTACATAATCTAATAAATTAATCTAAAAAGGTCAAAAATGTAAATTCAAGGTAAAAACATAATATTTACCTTATTTACTAACATACATAAAAAATTGAAAAATATCTAAATTAAAATAAATGTTCAAAACCTGAGTTTACATTTTGGTCCTAAAATTCATTACAATCGGGTCCTTATTTCTCACACAGGTCCTTAAGTGTTATTACCTTTAAGTCCCTCTTCGTCTTCTTCTTCTTCTTCAACCGAATGAACGGCTGGCGGCAGAGAGTCACCCCACCGTGCGATTACCGCCCTGCCGACACAACCTTCTTTGTCCATGCTCATGCAGCTTGCACTCACCACCTCCATTTCATCCTCCGGTCTAGATTAACCAGGAATCCTATTTTTCACTGGGAGATAACCTCACCGTCGTCAGAGACGATGCTGGAGGTTAAGCTCCTCGAGCTCCTTCTTCGGCCAGACCCCGCCATTCTCTTCGTCGCCAACTACTATAAATACCCCCTCACCCCTTGGATTTTACTCAAGTTGGCTCCCTTCCCTCTTCTAACATTGTAGCCAACTTCGATAGGCTATTTGTCCAAAACTCCGATGACTTCCCATTCCACTTTCCAACTTCCTCCATCCATCTTAATCAGCCGAGGAGATCCACCATGGTCTTCCACATCTCTGACACAGGTGCCGACCAAAGGAACCCTCTGCTCCACTTCAAATCCGCCTATCGGAGATCTTTCTTCCACCCTCTGATTTCGTCATCCACTATGAACCTTCGGTAGAACCCTATTGACCCCTTCGTCAAGGTAATAGCAGATTAGGAGTAGGAGTAGGAGTAGCCTAGCTTAGTTAGTTTGTTTAGGTAGTTAGATTAGAGTTAATGTCAGATTTTAGTTTCATCTTCTCCAACTCCAGCGAGCTCCTTGAGCTCGCCAGAGACTTAATTTCATCTTTTGAAATCACTGTCACCCTTCCTTTAAATCTCACAATCATTTCTAAATAACTTAAACACATAATTGATCACCTAATCGCCTAGTTCACATTCCACCTCCACCGACTACTATCACTGTCCATGGTGACAGTAATCGAGTTAATTCCACCTTCATTGGGTTCTTTCATCATCTATTCACCACTTATGAACCCTAATCGACACTATAATACCTATAAATACCACATATAAATTAAATGCCCAAATATAATTAAGCTCCTGAGCTCACTGTCAATGGTGGTTCAGGAGCAGTTTAAATCCTAAATTAAATATATATTTATGAATATAAACATCTGTTGATTTGTTTTAACCGCTCAATCGAGTGGTTAAACAAGTCCTAAGCTTTAACCACTCAGATCCTTTAAGAAAACAAATTCACTGTCAAATCTTAATTCTAATGAACAAAATGGGAATTAAATGTGATACTGAGGTTCCTTGCAACCTCAGGATCCTTTCTAAATCAAAAATGGTAATTTTAATCAATCTGTGCATACTTTTTACATATTTTGTTGACTCACCGGAGCTTCGGCGAGACAAATTTGTATTTCAGCTTATAGAATTTGTTGAGAAGCTCCAGAATGGTATAATGTGGATCACTGATTATCTTGACGATATTTGTTTGAAGATTTAATGTCTGGATCCAAAGATTGAACTTCATCTTCTCCAACTCCGGTAGAGTTGTAGAAGTCTGGTAAAGAGATTTAAGAAGCATTGAAGGAACTCAGAAGCTTCAGTACAATGCATTGAAGCTGTTTAGACCTTTAGAACATTGTAACAACCTCTGAATGGCTCTAACAAACACACACCTTTTCAAGTTCAAGCGATGAGCCTGAAACCCTTGAAATCAAGGTCAGAACACCTTCCTGAAGATCTGAATAAGTTTCTAATGTTGAGGAGAGTCTAATTGAGGCTTTAATTTCTTGGGAGAAGGCTTTGAATAGAAAGTCAATTTTTGTGCCTCCACAGTCAAAGTGAATCTGATAATGGAGATTTGAGCTCGAATTGAGGTATTGAGGAGTGTAAACTGTTTCTGAGAATTTGTTGAATGGTCTAAGAGAGAATAAAGTGAGCTCAGATGATTTGTTTAGTGAGAATTTGAATCCTGTCAATTTGGGTTACTTTCGAACCCAAACCAACAACAGTGCCATTTTATTGAAATTTAAACTTGAATCCTACCCAGATTAATCTATTATAACCCTTAGAACTTGTTTAATTCAATCAGAGGTGTTTCTTTGTGTCTGTTTACCTATTTCAGTCTGAAATTTCAAACTCTGAAGCTTTTAGAGAAGCTTCAACCTTTTGTACATTGTCTGAAAGTCCTAAGAGCTTAAAACTTACTCTAACAGATGCGGAATCACTTGTATAACTTGTACAGACCTTAAATTAAGAAAGAAAAGTCCATCTGAGGACTCTATAGATATTAAAACCATTTCCATGTGTTAAATAACCTGTAGGAACCCCTAATTTTATCTTTCAAATTTAAAGGTAAAACATCATCAAAACCTTAAATTCACCCTGCAATTGTATTGATCAACCTTAGAGCTTTCTAACAAACTTGAAGTCACTCGATTTGGAGCTCTGGGTAGGAAGTTATGATCATTTGAAGTTGGGTCTGGAAGGGGTTAGATAGTCCCACATCGTCGGATTACGAGCGCGCGCATGGGGATAAAATGAATTTGTTACCCTGGCTCTTCAGTCGTCAGCGCTCGACACATCGGTTACCGATCTGATCTAAACCTATTCTGGGCATGTGCATGTGTGTGTGTGCGGGCTTGTGTGCTTGCGGGTGTGCGCCCCTGGGGGCATGAGCAAATGTGCCCTGGGAGGGCGAGAGGCCTGGGAGGCTGGGTTAAGCCAATTGGCTCAGGACTATGAGCCAAAATGAAATGAACCAAAATCGAACCTAATTGAGATTAGGCGAGGACCGAGTAGGGTCTGGTCCCACCCTAGTCTCAAGGTACTGTGTATCCTTGAAAGGACCTCGCTGCAAATAAAGTAAATTTTGGTTAAAAAAGTAAAAGAACACGGTTCAGCTGAAAGTCTAAGGGAATTGAAAGAGAAGCTGATGGTTGCTAAATGCTAAGTGTTGAAGCTGAAGGCTAAGGAAGAAAGGAGCATAGGTACTAAGGAAAAGAGATTAAGGAACAAAAGGAGAAGACTAAGGGAAGAAAAGAAGACAGGAGAAGACAGGAACAACAGAAGAAAGGTAAGAAAGAACTCGAGAGAGAATAAAAGTAAAGGAAAAGAAGAGAGAAAAGGAGAAGATGAGAGGCTGAAGAAAATCTTTTCTTGCATCATTTTCATTACTTTTGAACTTGTTTTAATTGTAAAAAGGCATGTTTTAATAGAATAACTTTTAATTGCCTTAATTTCTTTTGAAATAAAATTGGAAAACAAACACCATTTGAGTAAATATGTTTTTCATATGGAATTTTATATATTCTTTATAGTTTAAATATTTTGGCAAAATTAATGTTTTAAAAATCAACCTAGTTATACCTCATAAACTTATAAAGATAAAAAAAAATTGGTGAATTTAGAAAAAAATTATTATACCTCCCAGTGAACGACCTGGACTCAACTAGTAAAAATTCTAAAATGTTAGGTTAATTCGACCTTATACTACACAACCGACACACCTTCGAGTTAACCTAAGTGACTTCTTCTAATCTTAATTAAGTGAAATTAACTTAATTACTGAGTTGAGTGAAAGCACTAGGGTTTAAATTATTATAAATAGTAACTATGTAGAGGAAAGCTTAGGTCAGAAATTTTGAAGGTTTAGTATAAATGATTGATGTATAGAGCATATGTGAAAATTTTCTTACTTAGACTTATACTTACAACATTTTTAAAACACACTTAAAAATAATTTGTAAACAAGAATTTTACTCTGAATTAGAATTCTTCAAAAATCTCTTAATCTTTTGTAATTATTCTTAAGTCACATTAGAATACAGAGTGTTTTAAGGAAAACAAAACTTAAGGATTTAGAAATAAATTTTAACTCAAAAACTCAAATAGATTTAAGTCAGTCCTTTGTTTATGATATTTGATTTTTATCAATATAATTTAAGAAAATTAATCAGATACTCATTATTAATCAAACTTAGAGTAGTAAAACTCCAAGTTACTAGCCTACAACAGTAAAGATTTACTTCCAGACCTAGGTCTCAACTTAAAATCTTTGAAACCCAATTTCTTAGGCTTCATTGCCCAATACCAAGGATCAGTAGCTATGATTTTAAAACATCTTTTCTTAGTGAAGAGAATTGTCCTAAAGACATCCAAAGTTGCAAAAATCCAGATCTTAAGACATCATTTTCCAATCCTAATTATTCCAATTCAAGCCTTCGGTTTGTCCTTACTCAGGTTTGGTTGCTTTCTCCTCACCAGTTTTCTCTACCAAGGTCAACACTTTTTGTGTATATCACATCGGTGGACCACTGGATCTCTTATTCCTAATATTTTTTTCTCCATTTTTTTTCTTTTTTTCTATAGGTTAGAACACCCATTTGTAGCGAGGTCTTCTTTTTTTATTTGATGGAAGGAAGGGTAGCATCCATTTGTATTGAGATGCTTTTATTTATTATGTGAAAAACTACATAAGTACCCATTTTTTAACAAGGCACTTAACTGCAGGGTGTTTTATTTACTTTTCTTTTTTTTCTTTTCTTTTCCCTCCTTCTCATTTTTCTTACTAACTTTATTCTTCAAATCATTTTTCTAGGTGAGTGGCACATCCTTCACCCTTTCAAGAACCGCCCCGCGGAAATCCTTGGACTAAAGAGGATTCAGAATTGATCTCTTAACCTCTATGCTTTCGCGGTCTTAGATGTGAATAACACAATTCTATGTGAGTGAATTTAGATGTTTAGGTTACTTAGCTCTCAAACCAGAGCTTGGACAACAAAGCCCTCTACTCTGAAGTTCTTCAAATTTTTAGTTTCCTCTTATAGGATCCGTCAAGACAAAATTTACCAAGTCTAGTTATTTATCTCTAGCTTGTAAGTTTTATAAACTAAAATTCTACCAACTCTCTATTTAATTAACTCTGAATATCTGGCCTTTTACTTAAATTTATGATAAAATCAAATTTTTAAAAAGCAAAAGGATTACTTAATCTAATTGATTAAAAAGTTATAATTCAATTCCAATACTTAATTTTAAATCTTAACACACTTAGTTTCTTAATTCAAGGTAAGAATAGAAAAAAGAATCCTTAAAAGAATCAAAAGATTCCTAATTCAAATAAAATCTTATTTTAAAAATTTTAAACACAAAAGTGTGTTTTTACAAAATGTTTAAAGTAAAAATCTAATTAAGAATTGAATGCTCTTAAATGTTCTATATATATTTTATATACATTTTAAATTTCTGACCTAAAAGAAAATTAAGCTCTTAATTATAATATATATATATTCTTCTTCTTTTCTTCTTTATTAAAAAATGAATAAACCCCTCTTATTATTTTTATGAAATTTTTTTCAAATTTTTGTATTTATATATTATTATTTTTATGTATATAAGATTTTCCAATTTTTATGAATTTTTTTCAAAAATTTTTTGAATTTTTACGAAATTTTTAATTTTTTAAAATTTTTTATCATTTTCAGGTTTTTTATTTTATAAAATTTCGTTGGATAATTAATTTTTATGTGTTTTTATTTTTTTAACCCACACTTAAAGTGAAAATTTCACTTAATCACCCCCTCAAGCCAAAATTTTATAATGTCATTGTAAAAAGGGTGAAAAGATATTATAGTTCATTTAGTATAGGGTAATGGAAGGAGTCGAATAGAGAAGATTAAAACTCTCAGTACGGACGATTTTGAGTCTGACTAAAGGTCAGAGTGGTCAGTTGGACTAAATGAAGGTAATCAATATGATATGAAGTAAAATTTTAAAAGTAAGTGTATAAGAAAATCAAAAAGGGTAAAAGCAGGAAACAGCTATATACAAGTGCTAAGTTTTACGCCTTCAACTAGGCGTAAACCCTAGTAAAGAAATCCTAAAATGAATAGGTATACGGTAAAAATAGAGGAGTTATGAAAGATTGGATCAAAAATAGAAAACAGATTAAAAACCACCCAATCAAAACTTGTCCAGAAATTGCCTAGAATAGATCTCGCAGATCCAAGAATCAGATTCTCGTGAAATCTCAGAAAGATTAGAGTGAATCTTGTGAAGATTAGATCTGATTTAGGTTGAGATGTAGAACATTTAAGATTAAGGCAATTTAAAAAATGATTCCACCAAGTTCAGAAGATCAGCATAATCAGTTTTGGTTCTCAATAATTGGTGGGTGATTTTGACACAAAATAGGTTGCTAATGCAGGTTTGATGGGTTATTTTTAGGTAATACAGAGGACGGGTTATGATTAGAATCAAAGGCCCGATTAACGAAATAGACTTGGCCTTGATTTTGCCAAGGATTTGGCAGATTCCTAGGATTCGGAATTGGCTGATATGGAAGAGTACCTGGCTAACGAGATTTAGCCAAAAGCGTGATCTGATTTTGTAAGTCAGCCAACTCTACCTTACATTGGCTATGGATTCTTGCGTGAGCTTCAGCATTTTGTTGCTAACTCTCTGACACAGCTCTTAAAATTTGATCTAGCTGTGTATCTCTATTTGGCCAAGAGTAATTCTACATACTCATCGGGCTTGGCCTTAAATTTGATTGCTGAGGAGGCAAAGGAGGTGGGTTAAAATGGGTCTGATTCGGATAATTTGGTCTTTGATTTTGATTTGGATCAGTCCAAAAAAAATTTGGGTGATTACACCATCCAAGATTATAGGAATTTGAATATGGGTTTGATCTTGGTGTCTATTCTTGAATGGCATTTAAATCAAGAGGACATGGCGTGTTTTCTACAACAGTAAAGGGTGGGGAAAAGGGTGGGTAAGATTGTGGGACAAAGGTCCCTCCTTGGGTTGGTGAAGAAGTAGATAGAAAACCCAAGGAAGATGGATCTCTAGAATCCAGATTATTCAAAAATTCCCTCCCTGTGGGAATTTGCGAAACAAGTAAATACGTAGGATTCGTAGCAAGTAGAGGTGTAAGAGTCTTTATTGTGTTTCTAACCTCGTTGAGATGCTTCGCTACGATATTGACTTTGTCTAGTTTTTCTGCAATAATCTCTAAATCCTTTGAACTGGATGGATTACCGATCTCGTGAATGCCCTTATGTGGATTTTTATGATTCGTATTCGCTCCCCGCGTAAATTGCGACATAGATGTATTATTGATCGAGTTTTCCGCCATCCCTTCAAATAATTCTAAAGTGGATTCTACGTCACGATTTAGAAAATTCCCTCCACAAGAGGCATTGACTAGATTGCGAATGCCCTCTTGTAAACCATAATAAAAGATATGCATGAGTTACCAGCGAGGGATGTCATGATGTGGGCATTTCCTTTGCAATTCATGAAAACATTCCCATGCTTCATGAATTGATTCTCCTTGATTTTGATTGAAAGTTGTAATAGCTCGCCTTAAAGCATTGGTTCAACCTGGAAAGAATTTCTTCAAAAATGCGAATTCGAGTTCAGCCCAAGTTGAGATAGGTCTTGCTATAGTTCTATACCAATAAGCTGCTTTATCTTTAAGGCTAAAAGCGAACATTTTCGTAAGTAGGATTTCCCTATGTTGATTTCGAGGACCAAGAGTTTGAGATAGATTTTTAAGATCTTCTATGTGTTGAAGTGGATCCTCGGATGCAAATCCGTGAAAGTGGGGGATTAAACCTATAATGTTTGGCTTTAATTCTAGATCATTCACCCTAATAGGAATCCTAACATTAGGCTGTACTTGTGCATTAGATGGGTTATAATAATCTCTAAGTAGAGGTCTTGGATGATTGATCGGTAAATCAGGATTTTCAAAACTCGCCTCAGGTAGAGGTGAAGAATGGTTTGAAGAGTCTTCAAATTATTTAAGGTTGTTGTTAATAAATTGATTTGTCTTGTTTGCTCTAGCATCCTAAGGTTCTGCTTCAGGAGCACCTCATGAACATCAAAAGGCGGCATCTCCCCCTGACCAGAAGAAGAAGGGATCTCAGGATTAAGATTTTGCATTGGATCCATGGAAGTAGATGGATCAGGCGAGAAAACCACTAGTTGCTTATCTGCAACAAGTTTTCCTCAAAGCAATGGATGAGGAGTCTTGGATTCTCATTTAAGAGAAGTACACGGATCCGGAGCCAGAGGAAGGCGTAGCTTGGACAATGAAGCAAAAGAGAAAGATTGCAGGAAATGCAAAGGCGATGAATGCACTTTATTGTGTGTTGTCACGAGAAGAATTCAACCGTATCTCAGCATGCGAGTCATCATTTGAGATATGGAACACACTTCAAATCACCTACGAAGGTACTAACAAGGTGAAAGAAACCCATATTTCTATTCTAACTGAAGAATATGAGTGTTTCAGGATGACAAAAGGTGAAACGATCAAAGACATATACACAAGGTTTGGGGAAATAGTTAATCCCCTAAAAAACCTTGGAGTGAAGTTCACAGAAGAGCAGCTTGTAGGGAAGATCTTAAGATCTCTTACAAGTGATTGGTCTGCAAAGACCACAACAATCTAAGAGGTGAAGGATCTATCCACTCTCCCCATGGATGATCTAATTGGAAGCCTCATGGCATATGAAGTCCAATTGGAGAATAGCAAGAAGAGTGAGGAGAAGGCGACAAGCAAGAATAAAAGCATTACTTTTAGAGCAATCAAGGTGGACTCTGACTCAACAACATCAGAATCCAAAGACGAGGAGATGGAAATGCTCACTAGGAAATTCCAGAAATTCCTCAAGAAATAAGGTAAGCAAGTAAATAAAATTTGTTCTAATATTATTTGTTATGAGTGCAAGAAGGGCCACTTGCGAAAGGATTGCCCCTTAAACAAGGAGGACAATAGTAAAGAAACAAAGAAGCTCAAGAAGAAGAAGAGGAGAGCTTGAAAAGCGATATGGGATGATAGCGACTCTAACATAGACACTGACTTTAGTGAATCGGATGAAGATGAGGTCGCACACCTTTGTCTTGTTGCAACTTCAGGAGACACAGAAGAAGAGGTAAGCTTTGATTTTTTTTTTGAAGAATTATTAGAAGCTTATGAAGAACTATATCATAATGCTAGATTATTTAAAAAGAAAAATAAGGCTTTAAAAAATAATTATCAAACATTAGAAATAGATAAATCATGTTTAGAAATGGAATTAGAAATGTCAAAAAAGACTAACAATCAATTGCATGCAAAGATAGTAGAATTAGAAGATATTTATGAGCATTTTGAAGGGACTTTGAATAATCTCAAAACAACTAGGTTAAATTCTAAATTTTGTGAAGGTATAAAATCAAAATTTTAGAATAAGAATACACATACTAAATCACATGCATCTAGGGATGCATGGATGTATCAAAAGGCTAAAAATCCCAAGAATTATAGATCTAACACTAAAAGGTTCTATATATCTCAGGATTTGAAAGGTGTTAACTCTAAAGGACCCACAAGAAAATGGGTACCTAGGAAAGATATTTGTTTTGCAGGAGTAGATCAAAGTAATCAATGGGTGTCCAAGGTACATAATGGAACACTTCAACCTTTCTATAGGTTGAATGAAGACCAAGAATGTTGGACGAGAGATGCTTGGTATCCACAAGCTCCATTTTACTATTGGTAAATTTTATGGTATGATATTTTTTCATTTTTTTTGTGATTGACGAAAGGGGGGAGAAAGACAGAGGTCAAATAGTAATATTTTTAGGGGGAGCATATATTTAGGGGGAGGATTTAATTGAAAGTTTTTCCTTCATATAACATTGCTAAAAATTATTTTATCAATTTGAAAGATAGTTTTGTCAACACCAAAAAGGGGGAGATTATTGGAACCTTATTCCACATCTTGTTTTGGTGTTAACAAAATTATTATGGATTAATGTTTGCCATTAAGTGTTTTTCGGATTTAGGTGAAAGAGCAAGGCAAACAAGAAATGATGGAGGCATGATCGTCATGTCATGGAGGACGGCAAGGATGTGTTGAGGAGAAGAAGATCATCATCGACCTTTAGTTTCTCTAGTTTAGATTTTATATTTATAGATTGTATGTGCCTCTTAACAAAGAATCATAACTTAGATCGTAAAATCAATTAGAGATAAATTAGGATTTATATTGCGAACATTTTCAAAGTACGTAATGGATTGAAACACTTAAAACAGGAACTTGTAAGCAAGTACCGGTACTATCCATTAGTATTGGTATTTGCAAGGGACAAGTTTGAGAATTCATCTCAAATTGTGAACAACAAGTACCGGTACCAACCATGAGTACCAGTACATGTTGGCCACAGGTTGAAGCATTTGTTCTGGCTTGAACCTTACAAGTACCGGTACCCATGATTAGTACTGGTACAAGTAGGTTACTATGACCAAGGAATTTCAAACCTGGGAGTCACAAGTACCGGTACACATGATGAGTACCAGTACCAGGAATCATGTACTTGTAGCAGTGAGCTACTAGTACCGGTACCAAGTAGCCACTGGCTAAAAATTGAACAGTTAGAAAATTTATTTAGGCTATGTGAACGTTGGGAATTAAATCCCAACATCTAATAGATGAATACCTGAGGTCCTAAACTCTATGAAATGACCCTAGGACTCTTTGTTTGCACACAAGATATGGAAGAGACATAAGAGAAAATTCTAGAGCATATAATTCATATTTTCCACCACATATTTAAGAGAACATATCGTGATTGCTATTTTCCAATCTTGCTACGAGTTTGCAAACACATAGACGTGTTTCGTTCACGCAATTCAACACGATTCGCATCCATCCTAAGCTCTCAAATCGGTAACATTATATTTACATTTGTTGAGAGGCATAGGAATTCATGTTGTAAGAGTTTTCTTTCTTACACCTGTATTTCATTTGTCCTTGAGCATTTGCTCGCTGGGTTGTAACAAACCCATTTTTGTACTTGGGTTGAGGTAACCTGTTAATTAACTTAGTTTAGTAAATTGATTTCCTTAGGGTTGAGGGAATTGGGTTAAAAAGCCTAACCTGGGAGGCTTAGGTAGTGGAGTACCCAAGGAAGGGGAACCACTATACATTTTGTGCCAATTTTGTGTCCTTTTGTGGTTTGAATTGATTGTGCATATTATCTTGTTATTACTAATATTGTTCTTGAGTGTTTGTGTGCGTAGCCATATATATATCATATCTTTATATCCTATCAGCTATATTTTAGTATTCATAAACTCCTACATTATATTCTGAATTAGATTTTGAGTAACTTTAAGTGTTCAAATTACATTGATTGAGATTAGTGAATAAATTCCATTTGCTCCTTGTGTTCGACCTCGGACTCCATATTCGAGTAATAAAAATTCTTATTTTTTTACAAGGCCATTTCACTTATACTACAACGCAGCAGCATTTATTTCATAAACACCGATTTCACCACAATAACATTTTGGCATTATTGCTGGGGACACTTTCGACTTCCGCCTTACATTAACATTTTGGCACAGTTGCCGAGGAGCAACGTGTAATTTATCACTGGTTTCTACATTATTTCTTTTATATTTGAGCACTAGCTTGCCCTATTTGTTTTGCTGTGATCTTGCAAGGTATTTCACAAGAAGATCTCCCGCACAAGTCAACCACTCCAGGGCAAGTAATCTCTCTTCTTCCCTAAATCCATTTCCTAATTTTGGGAAGACAAAATGGAAGAAATTAAAATAGGAATCAACTGCCTTCTTTCTATAGTAATTACCATCTTTAAGTCAAAGTTTCCAGATTTCACAAATTTTTTTCAAAACTTGTTGAAGTTGAAGCGATTTTTAGAGATCCTACCCATCAAGTTCCTGTGCCTATTAGGGAACACCCTTAATTCCTAAATCTCTGCGAACTACACAATTCTTGTTTTAAGTCCTAAGAGAACTTTTGTGAAAAGAAAAGAGGATTGGAAATAGAACCAAATTAGGGTTTCTACAGTAGGGTTTTGGAGTGCTAGTTCACACATGCTTGCATAAAAAGGAACAAACCCACCCGCATCAGTGTGCTATCCAAGCCTTTGATTGAAGAGATCTAAGTAAGGCAAACTCTAAAAATTGAGCCCTAAAATCACTTGAATCTTAAAAACCTTGGACCTAATAAATCTGGGAGTCAAATTAGGGTGATTTATAGGTCTTGACCTAGAATCATTCTGGCATCTTTAGGGTAGGTCAGGTGAAGTTGACCCCTTGGGTCAACCAACCTCTAAATTTGGTCACAACAACAAAACATCTAAAGTTCAAGTGGAACCCTAGCCACCTTTTGATCTCAAAATTGGTAGACTTAAGAGGTTAAGGTCCTCATTCTGGTCTACCTAGAACTCAGTGACAAGAGAGGTCGGGTGGGGGAAACCCTATAACCTGTGGGGATGCTCTACCCTGTACGGGTCTTTGCGGGACTCTCCCTCTCTAGCTGTCCTGGTAATTCTTAGGTGGACTACTTTCTAATCTAGGGGTATCATCTGCCCCGAACCTCCATAGTCATCCAAGCATCTTTGGGTGCCTTGATTGGGTCAAAAACATTTCCAGTCCCTCATCTCTTCTCTTTAGAGCGCACACATACATTTTTTGTCGGACTCTTTGTTCAGATTTATTCGCTTCACAACTTGATTATACATCTTGATCCAAATTCTGATTCTACATCTTGATTCAACCACCTGATCCAAATATGCAGCCAAATTACTTAGGACTACCTTTCAGAAAACCTGAATCACAGAGATCCATGAGAGATAGGATGATTGATGATGCCCATCAATTCTATGAAATTGAATGCAAAACCTCAACACCAGTAGAGGACATTCAGGTTAATATACCAACATACAAAACTTTCGTCATAAACTGTGCCCAAGTACTTTTGGCAGAAGCCACAAAAGGATCAACCCGAGACATTCTCATCAAAGGATACACTGAGATAGAAAAGTTACACAACTTTGAATACCTTCAATGCATAACAAATCCTACACTTTGGGAACAACACCAAGATGATCTTGAAAAATGGGAAGGGATGATTAGATTATTGAAACAAGTCATCGATCAGCAATACCCGTACATGCCCCAAACAGAAGATGAACCATCTTGGAATAATATTGAGGATCAATCCGATTTCCCAAATCTTGGGTTTGAGGCACAGAGTTGTTGTGGATTCCCAACCCAAATGGAATACAACATACCTGATCTTGAATTAGGGTGGGAAGTTCCAATTGCAGGAAAAAATGACTTTGAGGTAGCCCTAGAAACTGGATCACCGAGAATAGAATTTCGAGACTCTTGCAAAGATGAGCTTAGAATTAAATCTCTCGAGGGTGTAAATCTCGCCTCTTATTCTGATATGGTGACCCTCAAAGGTTATTCAGACCTAGATTCTAGTGATTCAACCCACATCCTAAGCCTAGAATATGGATCTGAAACGTATTGGGAAGATTACGAGGCCCCGTAAGAAGATCAAATTTTCAATGTGGAGTATGATTCTGGGCCTTTATTTGATGAAGATCCCTCTCCAACATCCTCAGATAATCAGATTGATTTTTCGGAAGTCACGCCAATTTACGATACAGAAATCGAGGAGTTGGACGAGTGGGGTGTTAATTGGGTCTTTCCTACAAGCCTAGAACTTGAGCCAAGACCAAATAAGGATAACTTTTTGAGCTTAGAATTTACATATAGGCTAGACCCCAGTCAGCCTACTAAGTCCACATTATATGATTTGTGATGAGTTCATTTTAATGGACTAATATTATGCCTAAGTAACTTTAATCGTACCTTTTAGGTTTGTTAATAACTACATTAAGTTATAGAATGTTTACATTCATCATGATTTAAGTTTACATCTATTCTATAACTTAATATGTAATGATGTTACGTTTTTATGATTGCAGGAATAATATTTGAAAAGAACAAGGGGGGGGACTAAATGTCCCCAACACATATTCGGTGCCAGCTGCAACTCCTCCCACCCAATTATCAAATCTTCCGCTACCCTCCCTCAACATCCGAGGCCATATTT
The DNA here is from genome assembly GCA_037157565.1 of Thalassia testudinum. NCBI lineage: Eukaryota > Viridiplantae > Streptophyta > Magnoliopsida > Alismatales > Hydrocharitaceae > Thalassia > Thalassia testudinum. The sequence continues at coordinate 68,245,989 of JAZHRO010000014.1, forward strand.
AGAAAGGATTTTTGAAAATCCATGGAAGGGTAGAGGAGACGAGTTAAGAGGAGGCGGAGAAAGGAGAGGAGGGGATTCATCATCCAGGGACTGTGTAACCCGAATGCACTGTGCTCCAAACCACCTTCAGCCCGCTCCACCTTCCGGCCTACAGGTGCACGCCCAACTGCAGCGCGCCCTCCAACCGCATTACAGGCACTCCAGTGCTAGCACCACCCCACCCGTGCCCATAGGTACTTCTCCCTCCAGCCGCGCCTGATGGCACTGCTCGCCTTCACCATTGCTAGGCCCGCTCACTGAAGGTAGGCGTGCCCCCTCCTGCAGGCACCCTTCTCCAGCTCCCGCAGGCACTCGCTTCCACCTTGTGCGCTCCTGCACCGCCTTCCTTCACCTTCCAGGCTGCGCCCTACTGCAGTGCGCCCCCCCTCTCACCCGCACACCCGCAGGCATCTAGCGCTCCCACCAGCTGCTCCAGCCAACGCCCCATCCCACATAGCGCCCCCTCCGCAGGCACTGCATCACCTCACCTTGCCCGCTCTAGCAGGCGCGCCCTTCTCCAGCACCAGCAGCCACTCTGCCTCACGCCCAACGCCTGTAGGTGCTCACGTATTGCACCTTCTCCATCGCCTACAGACCTGCAGAGCCACGCCGCCCATAGCGCCCCCTTCTGTAGTCTCACACCGCCCACCGCGCCGTCCAACCAGGCTGCAGGCACTGGACAACCACACTGCCCGATAGGCGCGCCTCCACCGGCGCTCTTCTCCTCCGTCAGTCGGCCACCTCCAGCCATCTCCGTCGACGCCGCAACCTCCACCGGATCGGCCTCGTCTTCGCCAACCTCCCTTGCGGTTAACAGCCCTGCTAGTGCTCTCTCTCTCGAGTGGAGAGAAGGGCAAGCGCTTTATTTTACATCCAATTAAAAATTACATCTAATGCCATTGCCACTAGAAATTATTTTTTGATTTATTATTATTTTATTGTTGCAAAATTGTGCTTGCACACTCATACTTTCTGATAATTTCACATTATTGTTATTCACCTATTTCAAGATTGGTTTTGGGATTAACTTGTGCACCAATTTTCTCTAGTATATGTCAATTGAAAAGTACATAAAATCAACATATTTATTGAGATTTCAGTGAGGGAAAATTGCACATATACCCTAATATTTTTAAGTTATTATGAGTCTACTTTTCATCGCATTTTATGTCAGATTTGACTAGGGATTTAGTACTTAACTGAAAGAATATGAAATAATCGAGAGTTTATTTCATAATTGCCTCCCTGTGGACACGACCCACTCTTCTGTGAGTGGTTATTTTTATTGTTGATTAAACGATTTTTCCACCAGTTAAATACTACAATGCGTAGCGGAAAATCGATTCGTCAAATTGGCGCCATTGCTGGGGACGCAACAGATGCAATAGATTTACTTCATTGTTTTTGAATATTCTTAGTTGCGAAATTATTTGATCAATTTTTTTACTGTGCGAGGAATCTGACGAGGCGACGAGGTGCAACAGAGCGGCGATAACAGCCACGAGCTAAGCCACACAAGGAAAAGAGGTAGGAGACCAAGATCTTGCTTTCACAAAGGATTCTCCGTCGTCCCAAAATTTATTTCTATCTTTTCGCCTTTGTAGTAATTGGGGCTAAATTTTTGAGGGTTTGTCCCCACATTCTTTAGCTACTAGGGCTTACATTATTTTTTGTGCTTGCGTGATTCTATTTTCTACTTGCCTTTAAAACCAACAAAGAAAATATCGAGCTGCCTATTTAGAAGTTGCATGCCCTTAGGTGTGTGCATTTAGGGGTGATTGAGCAGCACATTAGATCTTATTATTGCATTGCAAGCATATTAGCACGAAGACTGCTGGAGATAGGTACATCTTTCTAACTTTTGCATCCAGCTCCTGTTCATGCATTTGCATTCAAATTTAAATTCAAGACCACCAAGTTGTGTGAATTTACTAATTCAGTGGTCACATAACTAAAAGTGGGACTGATAATCAGATTCAACCCTAAAAGCAACTCACATTTGATCTGATTCTAAGGGACTTGTCTGCGATTTCAAAAGAAATTACAAAGATTTGCGGTGTGTTGCACACTTTTGACACTGAGCACGCACATTAGGCACCACACTAAGGCTCGATCCCTTAAGGCTATAGTCACCGATCTCTTTATCGGTGCAAACCCTCCTATTATGCTTTGTGGTGGTGGTGATACTATCTTTTGACCAAGTGTTTTGATACTCCACGGAGGGGGCACCCCTTAAAGGAACAAAAGGGTAGTTAAGGGGCACCGCATACGCATCGCCTCAATGGAAGGGTTCGCCCTACTTGCATCCCTTTATTTGTCCTTGGAGTAACTTCTCACTTGATCACCTGGGAGTATCATCCAAGCAAAGTATAGGTCCTAGGGCACTCGAAGGTTCAATTAAGGCACGTAATTGCAGTGAAAAACATGTTTGGCCATTTATATTAACTAATTCGACCTCTGCAATAAAGAAGGTTAAGATTTCAAGTCCACACCCCTCTTATACCACTTACACGGGAACGGAGGGATAAGTCTTGATCTTTCGACTTATCTTTGGAGTGGAGGTTTAACTTACCCAATAAAAACCTAAATTGTGTTTTGTATGCTTGGTAGACACTCTCTTGAGGGTAGTCTAGTGTTTGATCCTACGCCTGAGAGAATTCTTAAGAGAGCTCTCCTAGGAGAGGAAAAAAAAGGAATGGCTGAGTAAGGTGCAAATCAACAAAGGACCCTAAGGGACTATCTTATTCCAACTAACCAACCTGCACAAGCACTAAGATGACCGGCAAGGGATAATCCGTATGAGATCAAGAGCAGTACCATATCTTTATTGCCCTCTTTTTATGGTACTACTAGGGAGGACCCCTACCGGCATTTGGAGGAATTCACCAAGGTCTGTTCCACGGTGAAGCTCCAGGGCTTTACTGATGAAGCCCTGATGAGGACTCTATTTCCTTTCTCCCGTAAGGATACGGCCAAGCACTGGTATCATACCCTCGATGCAAGGGTAAATGATTGGGCCACCCTTAAGGGAGAATTTTTGAAAAAATATTTTCTTATGAGTAAAACCAACCATTACAGAAGAGAGATTATGGGTTTTACTCAACCGGAAGGGGAGCAATTTCATGAGACTTGGGAGCGCTTTAATGACCTTCTTAGGTTATGCCCCCAACATCAAGTGCCAAAATGGCAGTTAGTTGAAAGGTTCTATAACAGATTATCTGAAAGGCATAGGCAAACCATTGATGCAGCCTGTGCAGGAACCTTCATGACCAGAACTGAGGATGAAGCCTGAGCATTATTTGAAACATTAAGCGACAACTCCATACATCTGTCCTCTGCCTATCAAGAAAGAAAACCATCAATCTTGCACAGGAAGATAGAGGCCCATGAAGCCAGGGCTTCTCAGGATTTGGCTTATTAGATTCAACTATTGAATAAAAACTTTGATAGGCTTTTAGCAAACCCTGGCATGAACCCGCAAGCAGCCTCTATTTTTCAGGCCTCAAGAGAATGCTCCATTTGCCAAATCACAACGTACGCCACTACGGAGTGCCATCAGGCAAACCAATTACCTGAGTTGATTTAGGCCGACTTGAACGCGGTCCAAGGTTTCTGCCCTGCTCGCAATAACCCTTATTCCAACACTTATAATCTAGGGTGGCAGAACCATCCAAACTTCTCTTGGAAGCAAGGTGATGCATTTAACTCAGGGAATACAAGACCCTTGCCTCCCCAGCCCATATACTAACCTTCTTATGAAAATCCTCCTCCGAATAAGCCCTCTGAGATGGATGAACTGAAGGCCATGATGAAAGCAATGCAAGAGCATCAGAATATGGTTATCCAATCTCAGAATAAGATGATTACTGATATGCAATCCCAAATTGGTCATCTTACAGAGGTAATTACGCAACGTGATCCAGGGAAGCTGCCTAGCTCCTCTAAGGAGAACCTTAAGGGCAAGGGGATTGTATTCAGGGAGCACGCCCAAGCAATGACCATGTTGAGGAGTGGAAAAAAGATTGACAAGCCTAATAACACTCCTACGGTTACATCTCAGAATTCCCCTTCCACACCTGACCTGACTTCCATCTCACCCGAGGAAGAGACACACCACTCTCCCTCGCACAAAATCACCCACAATGAGGATGTCGTCCTTCCACCACCCCTTTCCCACCATGGCGACCCCTCTACCTAAAGCTAAAAGTGCCCTATCCAGAGCGCCTATCTGCTCCTGGGGAATCTTCTGTTGGCTTGTCTGGAGCCAAGCATAGGATGGAATAGTTTTTGTATACTTTTAGGCAAGTCCAGATTAACTTGCATCTGCTAGAAGTGATTAAACAGATTCCGTCATATCCCAATTTTCTGAAGGACCTGTGCACCTAGAAGCACCGATCTAAGAAATAGGTCTAAACCAAGGTCATCCTACCTAACCATGTTAGCTCAGTTCTTCATCATGGAACACCCCCGAAAATGAAAGACCCAGGGGCCCCGTATATTTCAGTGGTTATAGGTAACCAACACATTGACGAGGCTCTGCTCGATCTGGGTGCGGGGGTAAACATTCTACCGAGCACTGTCTATGACCTTTTGGTAGGAGGCAAGCTAAAGCCTAGTCCAGTAATCCTCCAGGTTGCAGATAGATCACTTAAGACACCGCGGGGATTGTTAGAAGATGTCCTTTTGAGAGTGGAGGATTTCTTCTTCCTTGTTGACTTTCTGGTACTTGATACTGACCCATCTAATAAGCCCACAAAGCCGTCCATTATTCTAGGATGCCCCTTCTTGGCCACAGCCAATGCCTCTGTAAATTGCAGATCTGGGGCACTTAAAATTGGCTTTGGGAACAAGAAGGTCCGGTTGAATGTTTTTGATACTTACAAGCAACTTGGATTTGAAGATTGTTCTCAGATTGAGGTTGTTGATGAAATAATTGAAGAGACTACTCCAGCACTCTTACGTAGAGATCCCCTTCAGAAGGTCATATCTTAGGACCATCCCTCAATTACTAAAGAAACTGAAAGGAAAATGCCTGAACTAGAAGAGTTGCTGGGGATACACACTGAGTCTCTGTCCCCACCATGGACTGTGAAGGTAGATCCGCTACCTGAGGCGGGGACATCTCAACTAAAACCCTCAATCCAAAAGCCTCCTGAATTGGAGTTAAAACTCCTCCCGAGCACATTGAAATATGCTTTCCTTGGCCTTAGTAACACGCTCCCCATTATTATCTCGTCTGCATTATCTAAATTGCAGGAGGGAGCTCTGCTTGAGTGTTTACAAAGGCACAAGGAAGCAATTTCCTGGACAATTGCTGATATTAAGGGTGTTGATCCCTCTCTTTGCATGCATCATATATACACGGATGAGTCCATGAAGCCTTTCCGAGATATGCAGAGAAGGCTCAATCTAAATATGCGGGAGGTTGTTAAAAAGGAGATTCTGAAATGGCTAGATGCAGGGATTATCTATCCCATTTCAGATAGTAAATGGGTCAATCCTATTCACGTAGTTCAGAAAAAGGTAGGAATCACTATGGAAGAGAATGACCAAGGTGAACTGGTGACCACTAGATCCTCAACTAGTTGGAGGGTCTATATTGATTACCGCCGTTTAAACATGGCTACCCAGGAAGACCAATTCCCCTTACCGTTTATCGATCAAATTCTGGAACGATTGGCGAGGAACAAGTACTTTTATTTTCTTGACAGGTACTCTAAATACAATAAAATAGCCATTTTTCCTGATGATCAGGAGCGTACCACCTTCACGAGTCCGTATGGCACTTTTACTTTCCGTTAAATGCCATTCGGGTTATGTAATGCTCCTGCCACTTTCCAACGTTGTATGATGTCTATCTTTTCTAATATGATTGACGAGTTCGTTGAAATTTTCATGGATGACTTCTCCATTTATGGCTCGTCATTTGACCTATGCCTTTCGCACCTTGATCAAGTTTTAATCCATTGCGAAGAGGCAAAGCTGGTGCTTAGCTGGGAGAAAAGCCACTTTATGGTCTAATAGCACATTCTGCTAGGCCATGTAGTTTCAGAGAGAGGATTAGAGGTGGACACCACAAAAATTGATTCCATCTCTAAGCTTCCATTGCCCACCAATGTTCGTCAGGTTAGATCTTTCCTTGGCCATACTAGATTTTATAGGCACTTCATTAGAGATTTCAGTAAAATCTCTAAGCCACTCTGTGACCTGTTAGCGAAGGATGTCTCCTTCGATTTTGATGATAGATGTGGCAAGGCTTTCCAAGTTTTGAAGAAAGCCCTCATTACCGCGTCGATTCTCCAATCACCAGATTCGACCCTCCCGTTTCAGCTTATGTGCGATGCCTCTGATTTTGCTGTGGGAGCGGTCTTAGGTCAAAGGGTTGATGGCAAACCTCATGTGCTACATTATGCCAGCAAGACCCTTACGGATCCTCAACAAAACTACATGGTCACTGAAAAGGAATTAGTTGCTGTAGTATTTGCTTTGAAAAAGTTTCGGTTTTATCTTTTGGGATCCATGGTTGTAGTGTTCACTGATCATTTGGCCCTAAAGCATCTTGTGGCTAAAAAGGAGACCAAACCTCACCTAATTTGTTGGATTCTGCTACTCCAAGAATTTGACCTGGAAATTAAAGACAAGAAAGGAGTTGAGAATGTGGTAGCAGACCATTTGTCTAGGATCCCTATTGTGGCATCAAACCCTGCTGGCGATATTCAAGAGACTTTCTCTGATGAGTCTCTGATTGCCGTGGAAGGTAAAACTCCTTGGTTCGCTGACGTAGTGAACTATCTGGTCATGGCCATTACCCATAGTACTTGGGACAAGTAGAAACGAGACAGGTTTCTCGCCAATGCTAAATTTTATCAATGGAAGGAACCCGAGCTTTTTAGAATAGGCCCAGACCAGCTTTTTTGTTGTCCGTCCCTGACGAAGAACAAAGAAGTGTTCTGAGCTTCTGCGATGACCTCCATTGTGGGGGACATTTTAGTGGGAAGAAGACTGCCCATAAGGTTCTTCAGTCTGGCTTTTGGTGGCCCACATTATTCCAACATGCAGATACATATGTGAGTGCATGTCTACATTGCCAGCAGGCGAGAACCAATGGAAAAAGGGATGAGATGCCCCAACAACCAATTCTCCCTATAGAAATCTTTGATATTTGGGGCATTGACTTCATGGGTCCCTTTCCTATGTCTTTCAGATATGAATACATCCTTGTGGCGGTTGACTATGTATCGAAATGGATAGAAGCCATACCCACACGAACTAATGACCATTCTGTGGTCTTGGGCTTTGTTAAGGCTAGTACCATTTATCAGTATGGGTGCCCAAGGATGATCATAAGTGATGGAGGACCTCACTTTAAGAATGTACACTTCACAACAATACTCCAAAATTTGGGAGTCAACCACATGATAGCCACACCTTATCATCCCCAAACAAGTGGACAAGTTGAAGTATCTAATTGGGAGAGTAAGTGAATTTTAGAAAAAAATTGTCAGGCCTGATCGGAAGGATTGGCCTAAAAAACTAAATGATGCTCTTTGGGCCTACAGAACTGTGTATAAGACTCCTTTGGGCATGTCTCCTTTCCATCTTGTCTACGGAAAAGCATGCCACCTTCCCATTGAAATCCAACATAAAACTTATTGGGCTATTAAAAGCGTTAACTTGAATCTGGATAAAGCAGGAAAGGCACGTATATTAGAGTTAAGTGAGCTTGAGAGCTTCGTAATGAAGCTTATGAAACTTCTCAAGCTTACAAGCAACGTACAAAAGTCTTCCATGGCAAGCACATCATTAGAAAGACTTTTGAGCCCAACCAATGGGTCTGGCTTTTCAATTCTAGACTTAAATTATTTCCTGGAAAGCTCAAGTCCCACTGGGATGGGCCATACGTTGTTATCAATATTTTCCCTCATGGAGCTGTAGAGGTGCGAGTTTAAGGTAAATGGACAACGACTTAAATTGTATATTACTCTTTCTGATGGCCAGGTTTTGGATGCACTTCTACTTGTGGAGCCTTAGCTCCTCCCACTCTCCTCCTCAGGTGATATTCTTCTATGTCTGCATTTTTCCAATGAGGACATTTTCAGTCTTAGGCATGGGGGGGTATAACCTGAGAATATTTATAGCATTTATAAATATTTCCATACATATTTATATATATATATATATAAAATCTCTTTTCTTGAGCTGAATGGGTTAGTTCCTAGCAGAATACCTTTGTTATTGGAGGTTTTTCTTCTTGAATTATTTCTTAAGTTTTGAATCTAGTACATTTATTTCACATGCACGTAGACTTGGTAATGGATCCTTGAAGAAAACCAATAAGCATTTGCAGTCTACTAAACCCTTGGACAGTTCATAGGGAGTCAAGCATACTATCTTCTAGTAGATCCACCTCATATTTGTGAGAAGAAAGTGGAGAGATTACTGGTGCAATAAGTCTAGTGTAAGGACTCTTAAGTTTTGGATAATTAGATGATGATACTTCAGAGTTAGGCATAGTTTTTCGCTCTCTGTTCTTGTGTGTATACTTTGTGTAAATTCCAGAGAGTCACCAAATAAGGCAGATATACAAAGATGGGGTCTTAATAAAGCTATGACTATGGTGGATGGTTATGACCGTCCTTCATAGAGTCCTCGGCTGAAGGAGGGTAATAGTGTCAAAGGTCAGAAATACGCCTGTCCTATCCATTCCTTCCCGTTGCCGAGAATAGGCACTTCCACCAAATAAGCCACACAATAACCTCTTGACCATCATCATCCCGAATAATGCCTCATAAATAAAAGTCTGTGTCGTATTATGTTGATTTATATTATAAAAAAAAAAGAGAGAGAAAAAGAAAAGAAAAGAAGAAGAAAAAGAAGAAACAGAAAAGAGAAGAAATATTTATATTACAAAAAAAAAAAAAGAAAGAAGAGGGTCCAAGTTATAATGTAAAATTATTTCTGAGGCAACAGAACACCTATCGCGTTCCATCAAATATGACCCATACCTACCTTTTCGTATTTCTGATCGCCCGAATACTGGTTGAGGACTCTAACTTAGTTATAGACTTATTATGACTTTAATTGAAGTGTGGATGCCATGTGAGGCCACCAAATATTGAGTACAATTTCTAAATCTGGCAAGATTTGTGATCTCAGAAAGAAAGAAAAGAGGGAGTGCCCAAGAACATCAAGATAGCACAGTTGTGTAGCCTCTCTCGGAGTTGACTTGTCTAATAGTCTAGAGATCTAGAGTCTGTAGTACTAGACTATACGGAGCAACAGATGAGTGTGTGCCACCAAATACAAATCCATGCTACTCGATATCTCCTACCTAAGCCAAAAGCCGAGGTCAAATTACAGATTATCTTCTACTTTATCCCCGAAGGAAGTAGTTGCCTATCCTGAAAAAAATATTTGCCAAGGGTGATGTACGAACTCACAGTGCAAATTGGCCTTTTCACTTGGATCCGTTACTTAGGCTATTAGCACGTCACATTTGTCTGGATCTCTAAAGTTTTGAAATAAGAAAAGAAGAAATCTTCTGATTACTTCTATTATTTTTTACTTTTGCTATGGACTAGCAAATCTTAGGCATGGGGGTATTTGATGAGTCCATTTTAATGGACTAATATTATGCGTAAGTAACTTTAATCGTACCTTTTAGATTTGTTAATAACTACATTAAGTTATAGAATGTTTACACTCATCATGATTTATGTTTACATCTATTCTATAGCTTAATATGTATTGATGTTACATTTTTTTGATTGCAAGAATAATATTTGAAAAGAACAAGGGGGGAATAAATTTCCCCAACACATATTCGGTGCCAGCCGCAACTCCTCCTACACAATTATCAAATCTTTCGCTGCCCTCCCTCAACAGCTGAGGCCATATTTAGAAAGGATCTTTGAAAATCCCTAGAAGGGCGGAGGAGAGGAGTTAAGAGAAGGCAGAGAAAGGCGAGGAGGGGCTTCGTCATCCAGGGACCGTGTAACCCGTGTGCACTATGCACCAAACCACCTTCAGCCTACTCCACCTTCCGCACTTGCAGGCGTGTGCCCATCTGCAGTGCACCCTCCAGCCGCACTGCAGGCACTCCAGCGCTAGCACCACCCCACCCATGCCCGCAGCTGCTTCTCCCTCCAGCCACACCAAAAGGCACTGCGCACCTTCACCACTGCCAGGCTCACTCATGCTCTCCGCAGGCAGGCGCGCCCCTTCCTGCAAGTGCCCTTCTCCAGCGCCTACAGGCGCTCCCTGCCACCTTGCATGCTCTTGCATCGCCCGCCTTCACCTGCCAGGCTGTGCCCTACTGCAATGCGCCCCCCTCTCCCGCACGCTCGCAGGCATCCAGCGCTCCCACTAGCTGCTCCAGCCAACGCCCCATCTCGCATAGCACCCCCCCTCCGCAGACGCTGCATCGCCTCACCTTGCCCACTCCCACAGGCATGCCCTTCTCCAACGCCAGCAGCTGCTATGCCTCACCGCCAATGTCTGCAGGTGCTCACGCATCGCACCTTCTCAATCACCTGCAGACCTGCATAGCCACGCCACCCACAGCGCCCCATCCTGCAGTCGCACACCACCCACCGCGCCCTCCAACCAGGCCACAGGCATTGCATAGCCACACTGCCCCGCAGGCACTCCTCCTCCGACGGTCTTCTCCTCCATCAGCTGGCCACCACTGGCCATCTCCGTCGACGCCGCAACCTCCACCGGATCGGCCTCGTCTTCGCCAACCTCCCTTGCAGTTAACAACCCCGCCGATGCTCCCTCTGTCTCATGAGGAGGAGAGAGAGCAAATGCTTTGTTTTACATCCAAATTAAAATTACATCTAATGCCATTGCCACCAGAAATTAATTTTTGATTTATTATTATTTTATTGTGGCAAAATTGCAGAAGCACACTCATAGTTTTTGATAATTGCACGTTATTATTATTCACCTATTTCAAGATTGGTTTTTGGATTTACGTGTGCACCAATTTTCTGTAGTATTTGTGAATTGAAAATTACATAAAATCATCATATATTTATTGAAGATTTCAGTGAGGGAAAATTGCACATATACCCTTATATTTTTAAGTTATTGTGAATCTACTTTCCATCGCATTTTATGTCAGATTTGACTAGGGATTTCACACTTAACCGGAAGAATACGAAATAATCGAGAGTTTATTGCATAATTGCCTCCTTGTAGACACGACTCGCTCTACTATGAGTGGTTATTTTTATTGTTGATTGGTCAATTTTTCCACCACTAAAATACTACAATGCATAGCGGAAAATCAATTCGTCAATTTGTTCTGTGGTGGAACTCATGATCACGAATCTCATTTAGAACTTGATTTTTGCAATATCTCCGATGATGTCGAATCTAACCATGATTTCAGAGAGAATCTGCTTCCTCGATACAACGAGCCAATATACAACCTCAGCTCACATGATTCGATCTCTGACTCCGACTCTGAGGTCCCGGTTCCCGAGATCATTAATTTAAGTTCATGTTCCAGTGACATGGAATCATTTCTTTTCGATCATCAGGAATCAAAGCCAGAAAATGACGAGAGTGATTGCAACCCAAAATTCAAATCTTTTCTCGATTCAAATTTCCCTCATCCAATAGACACTCTTTAGGAATTCACTTGTGAGTTTGATAGCTACTATGAGGACTCTCTACATGAAACCACCTGTAACTTCTTTCTAGAAGAGCCCTCATACACAATTCTCATAGAAGCCACCTCTTCCACACATACAGAACCCATCAAAACCTGTTTTCAACCCTGACCCACAACCGGACTCAATTTCCATTTTGACTTCGCCCTCACTGAGCAGATTGATGATAATACAACTCCACACATATACCGGGTATCAAACATTGATCAAACTGAAGACTGGATCTGAAGAATAAGGAATAACTGGTGTTACAGAAGAGCTGGAGTAGAAGATCTAGAATAAGATGTAGTAGACAATAATGTAAGGGGTTGAGGTATGCTATTCTATCTAAGTAGAAATAAAGCAGTAAATTATGAAGAACTTAGGACCATCCTAGCCTTAGGATAGCCTAGAAGCTTGCCCAAGCCTTAGCCACCCTTAGATTAGGCCACCACACCCTACGAAACCTTAAAACCCTAATTTCAACCCCTATCTGGACGTCCAGATGAGTTATAGAACGTCCAGAACCCTTAGCCAACTCCCGCACACCATAAACCCACTTCTGCAATGTTATTGGACGTCCAGACACTTGGTCAGACATCCAATTTCTGCAGAATAGCCAAGATATAACATAAAATCCCACCTGACTCTGATTGGGCATCCAGACAACAAGTCTGGACTTCTGATTTTTCATTATAAGATGTTTGACACTATTATTAGATGTATGATACTATCCTCTAGTTCCTGTTTTGGAGTTAAAGCCTTTATCTTGGATCTCTAGCCCCCTAAACCTAATTCTAACCCCATAGGAACCTAAATTAAGGTGCCCTAACCCTAGTACATCACCTCTCAACCTCATTAAGGACCTAATTAGGCCCTCACTAAACCTAATTGACTTAGATCTTAGTCAATTCCATCAGCCAATTCATTTGGACTCATTAGGTCCAATTGAGCCCTGATCTCAGTGGACACTATCCAATTGGACTCAGTGAGAGTCCAATTATCCTAGATCTAACTTAATTGAGTTATTTTACTCCCAATTAAGTTTTCACACACCGAATTAAACTTGTATTAACTTTAATTGCACTTTACCTTAGTGAATTAGGGTTTACAATCCTTATTTGAGACCTACCTTGACCTAAACCCACTAGAACCTAACCTAATCAACGTAGCCACCTAAATTTCAACCCACACACACCTACACACACCATCCACACGGAAAATACCTTTCCTAGAGTTCTCTAGAACTCTCTACCATATGTTGTTGCCTTGGTTGCTAAAATTAGCAACTAAGAGCCATTCAATTTTTAGATCCACATTTGGTGGATCTAAAAACCACCATCCATGCTCTCTCTCTCACTCTCCCACGAGCTCCTACCATAGGCCTCTCTAGAGAATTCCATAATTCTCTCGAGAGCTTCCCTTAGGTCTATAAAAAGACCTAAGGGGTGGCCATTTGCACCCATCCATCTCTTGGCATTCATTCACACTTAGGTTAGCTACACTCCAACTCCACTCCACCTCCATGAGTTGTTCACCATGGCTACCACCATCTCCACGCTAGGATACTGGATCACCTTTCCAACCTCTCTCCAAGGGCAGACATAAGCACCATTGGCCACCCCTCCTTCTCCACTCAATCACTCAAAGGCCTTCAGAGAACACTGCCGAAGGCCCTGATTTCTGCTAGATTAGTAGCTAGTTCTTCATAGTTTACATGATTTTATTACTGCTTAGTAGTGTAGCTCTTTATTCTCCATCAATGATGCATGCAAAATCCCCCCATAGTTTCTTGTATGTGATCATTTTCTGTTAGTTAGATTTATGTTTTTAGCTTTCCTCTAGTTCCATGTTGCAAACACCTTACTGAAAGAATGAAAGAAATTTTTCTATATATATATACGCCTATGCGTTGAGAATCACCATGAGCTTATTGTAATATATTTTGTGTGATTAAAGTTGCCTGCTTTTAATTCCTGATATTCTTGCAACTAAGCATGTTGTGCTTAAATACGTAATAACTGTAAACTGCCATGAGATTTTTAAGAAAGTGGAGCGATAAAAGATCGATTTCAAATTTCCATAAATGCCTCCCAGAGATGAACGATCAAGACTCAAACTCTCATTATTTTTACAAAATCATTTTTCGACGAACATTTTAGCGCGACTATACTACGATTTCCAACAACTTTAAAAAGTGCGAAAATGGCTCTCCGTCAAATGGCACCGTTGCCAGAGAGGCAACATCATTTTTATGCTATTGATCTTTTGAGGCATCATTGACAAATTTTCCACTACTTGTCTTTTTGGTGTGTAGGAAAATATGAAATTTGGGTTAGACTTTCATTTTCAAACCATTTTACAAACAGCACCATTCTTTTTTGAAAATTTAAAGTATAAAATTTTTAAAAATTCTCAAAGAGCAACAAGGTCAGACTGACCCAGATTTGAGATTTTTCAAAATTTAAAAAGTAATTTCGAGTAATCCCCAAATTTGTTTTGACTAAAAATGGTGGGGTTTGAAATCTGATCTCATTGGCTTTAATTTACATATTTTTACTGAATTTTTGAAGATCATTTGATACTGTTTCAAAGCAAAAACTCAACAAGGGCTCAAAATTCCAAATCTGACCCCTTGACATTTAAAAATCTATATAAGTTCGGTTGAAATAGTAAAAATTAAAAAAAAAAATTCTCTGAAAAGACAATTGGAAAAGGAATCTACTTGCAAAATTTCAACTTATTTGGAATCCAATTTTTGCTAGAGAACTATTTCTGTTTCGTGGTCTACTAAAAAGAAGAAAACAAAAAGCCCTAGAGTTGCATGAACCCAAGGTTACATCTTTAGGGTAATAATATAGAGACCACATTTGGGCTAACCTAGACTTAGTCAAGTCTAGTGTTTAGCCAGTGAACCTAGTCACCTTGTGCGCCACTCACCACAAACCCCAACTGAAGAAAATGGGCTAAAATCAATTTTAAAACACAAAATCATCCTGAATTTGTTGTCATACTACTGGGTGCCTTCAACCTTTCTTGCCAAACCTAGTGCCTGGGTTAGCTTGAGAGACAGGAATCACTTTCAGTCGGTTGTATGACAAATTTTTCTTTAGGAATTCGAACTTAGAATGAAAAATCTTGTCACCCGATCATAAGGACCATCTGATTGACAGGGCCTTAGCCTTGTCTGGCTTGTTTACACCAACCTAGGGGTTGGGTGGTGTATGCAAGGAATGAGGTCACATAGACCTCAACTAGTTGGACATTGGGAGCTGCTCCCAAGGAGGTGAGTCACCTCTCCAGGACCATCTTCTCCCCCCACTTCTTCTACTCCCTTAGCCACAATGGGTAATCCCAGACCTAGACCTAGACCAGGTTAGGATGCTGGTCATCTAGACCCGATGGCTCATCTAGTGGACCAGGTTGTTGAATCTGAGGAGCGGCATCAGCAGAGCATGGACCATATTTTGACGATGCTTGACAGAATGCAACATCCACCATGAGGAGAATAACTTCGAGACTTCTATGATCCAGCTACACCGATCATCGCACCCTTAGTCATGATTCCCGTAGGTAGAGACACATTTGAGCTCAAGCCCAATGTGATCGGGTTGATCAGCAGTCATTTTTATGGAAACTCAAGTGAAGATCCGTTCTAGCACTTAGAGGACCTGAGTCAACTCACAGAAATGATTCGACCCAGGAATATTGATCTTGGGATTGTTATGATGAATCTTTTCCCATTTTCTCTGAGGGACAAAGCTTCATACTAGCTCAAGACCATTGGGAAGCCAATGAGAACCTGGCCGGAATTACGACGTGAATTCCTGCAAAAGTTCTTCCCAATCGGTCAAACAAACATGATGAGGTGTGCGATCATGACTTTCTCCCAAGGAGCTGGGGAGAAGTTGCATGATGCCTGGGAACGATTTCATGACTTTCTCCAGAAATGACTGCACCATGATATACCCAGATGCCTATCTCAAAACTTTTACCATGGGCTAGATGACACACATCGGTATCTGGCCGATGCATCTAGTGGTGGGAATTTCCTCGCGAAAGACGAGAACAACGCATTTGAGTTGTTCAAATATTTGGTAGAGAACTCAATGAATGCCGCGTCCTTGAACCAATTCCAGTGGCCTGGTCAGCGATGGGTTGTTGTCCATGAGCCTCACAACGAGTCTATACGAGCCGACATGAATATCATCATCAAGCAACTGGATAGAATAAACTTGATCAAGAATAAGATTGACAAAATTAGTTAGGGTCAATCTAACGAGAACTCCGCTGCTCCAAGACCCTCTTATGCACCTCGAGCCCCCCTGCTCAAGTTAATCTACGCACTTGGGATGCATCTTCTCCTTATTTACGAGATCATGCATATCAGGATCCTGTAAACAATCCCGATTTGGCACCATATGACCAGGGTTACTCACCACCCGCAGACTATAATACATATCCCCTTGATGGATATACGTCTCAGACATCTTCGGCCTATGAGGACATCAGTGCTATTCAAGGATACGGGCGTAATAACCCGCATTCAGAGGCGTATAACCCTGGTTGGCACCAGCATCCAACCTTGTCCTGGTTTGGTAACTCACTGAGACCACATCAAGATCCACATTACTAGACCAGGCAATACGGGAATCTGCGAAACACATACCCTAGGCAGCAGCCATTCCCGTCTCAGCAGGAGCAACCCCATTCTTTATACTAGCCGCTGCACCAAGCTGCCAGTCACCCGCCAAAGCGGACTGGCCCTCTGGAGGCACTGAAAGAGGAGCTGTAAGAATCGATGAGGTTATGGCTAATTAAATACAGACTATAAAGAACACGCAAAACCAGCTATTGCAAGAGCATTGGACTCAGGGAGCCTTGCCCTCCCAACCCATCCTGAACCCTCGGTATGTGTAGAACCAAGGTGCCCCACCTAGGTATCAGGCACCACAAGGACAGGCACATGCCGTATTACAGGCGCCTCCTGCACCACCTTGTTATGCTCAAGGCCAGTCGCCTTTGATATAGAACCCCACATACTCTGCCCCATCTGCTCCCCCACCACCTCATGGAACGCAGGCCAATGCAAATGCTGTCTCATTAAGGAGTAGAAGGAAGACATTCGACCCACCACATAGGCAGGCGGGTCCCAATTTTTCTTACCCTTCGCCGTAGGTGGGTTCAACTCCTTCATCTCAGTAGCCACCTACGGTAGATATGGGTAAGAGGACACTTTTCCCGGAGATTCCCATCTTGTTTCCTGAGGCTCTGACATGAAATGTAGTATGAAAGGACACGCGAAATTTTAAGGACCTGAAGTCAATGTTCAAGGAAGTACAAATTCAGTTCCCTCTCCTCGAGGCAATTGATCACATCCCCGTTGTCGCTGGGTTCTTTAAGGACTATTATACACTAAAGTGACAACATAGAATTGGATGACAGGCGATACTATCTAAAGAAGCTAGCACTGTCATTCTAGCCGACTTGCCGTTGAAAAAGAAAGACCCTGGTACCCCACTCATATCCTGCTTTTTGCAGGATTCTCCATTTGATTGGGCTCTTCTAGATCTGGGCTCGTCCATCAACCTAACTCCCACTACCGTATTTGATCAATTTCAATTTGGGGACTTAAAGCACACCTCGGTCACGATTCAGTTGGCTGATAGATCAGTAAAAACACCATGGGGGGTGGTTGAGAACGTGATCGTAAAAGTCCACGGATTCTGCTTTCCCACAGACTTTTTCATTCTAGATATGGAGGTTCCTCCTAATCTTTGAGATGCACCAATAATTTTGGGCCGCCCATTTCTAGCGACAGCCCGAGCAAACATTGATTGTGCATCTAAGTGTATGGAGATAACCCTAGGTAATGAGCGACTTCGACTTGATATATTCAAGGAAGCAAAGAATTCTGACTGTGATCACATAGAGGAGGATGGTGAAGATGAAGATTCGGCATACTGTGGTAACATTGGGCTCCTTTGTGATTACCCAATCTCTCGTTCGTTTGCACTATCAGGGTTCTTGGACCTCGATCCACACAGGATCGAGACCACTACACTGCACATATCTCCCTGAGGATCCGATTGTTTAGGATGTGTTTCTAACCACAACACCCTTTAATCTAGCTATCCTGATCTATACGCTACTGGATCTGCCCTCTTGTTACAAGAAGATGTGAGCACAGCTAACGGGATTCCCGTTAACACAGTCACAACCGATTACCTCACAGGTAGCGAATCATCAGAAATTCACATGCATACAGATCATCAGATTCCCACCTTCGAGTCTTCTCCTCCTATTCCCATTTTTGACTCAGACCCACCCGTGATTGAATTGAAGCCCTTACCCACTCCACACTTTCTTATAGCTAGACTTTTTGGAGTAGGGGTGCATAATCAGTTGGTTCACATCTCCGGACCACTGATTCTAGGAGCACACGAGCACATCTTTCTCTTAATATTGACTGGCTCCTATGCTAGAACTGATACATCTGATTGAGTTCTCGCCCAGCTGGAGGCGTTAAACTCTGCACGTATCGATAGCATATCCCACATTCCACCATCATCTATACGTAACCATTTTTAT
This sequence comes from Thalassia testudinum, assembly GCA_037157565.1. NCBI lineage: Eukaryota > Viridiplantae > Streptophyta > Magnoliopsida > Alismatales > Hydrocharitaceae > Thalassia > Thalassia testudinum. The sequence goes on from JAZHRO010000014.1 coordinate 68,264,276, forward strand.
ACATAGCATATTTCTCTTTTAAGCATATTTCTTTTGCATATTGCATATTGTCAGGTTGGTCGGTGCTGAATGTTAAAATTTCAGGAGCAATTCTAGGTGATTTCTACCCATTTACTCCCTGTTGTATTTATTTTCGTTTATATTCATGCATGAGGACATGCAAGAACTTAGCCAAGGGGGGTAGATACAACAAAACTGAAAATTTTTATGCCAACACTTAAGAAAACCTCGGAACTACATGTTAAACGTACTTTAGGACCCTAAATAAAAGAAAAACTGACTCCACCTCCAATGCTCACATTGGAGATAAAAATCATCCGCAACGGCCACTTCCGACTCACCCGCTCACCTTTTGTTTTAAATTTAGGGTCAAGCTAAATGTAACCCAAAAGGTAAATTTCATGAAGTATGAATATAAGAGGTTACTTGTTTATAGCATATATACATAGTGCATCCATGAATAAGATTATCGTAGTAAGAGAATGGTAGGGATTTAATCCTCTAGTTGATTTCTGTAATCTAGAATTCAGTACAATTTTTCACCCACATGTAGAATTTGCATTGGATTCACGGTGAAGGCTAATAAACACCTTTAGTCTATCATGAAGAAGTAGTGCTTCTTCTCCTGAACCCCTCGATAGTGTTTTGGGAGTCAAGCAAATTTTCTTCCAAAAAATCCACCAAATAGTGTGAGATGAGAGTAGAGCATACTGGTGTTCTAAGATTAGTGCAAGGAATCCAGAATCCTAGATAATTAGGTGATGATACTCAGAGATTAGGCATTGTTTCCACTCTCGGTTCCTGCATATACATTTTGTGTGAATTTTGAGAGCCACCAAATAAGGAAAATACGTGGAGAGCGAGTATTCATAAAACTAGGGCTAAGGTGGATGGTTATGACCATTCCTTACAGAATCCTTAGTTGAAGGAAGGTATCGATGTCAAGGTCAAAAATACACCGTCCTATTCATCTGTCCTAATATCGTGAGCAGGCACTTCCACCAAATAAGCCACCCAATGTCTCTTGAGTACCACCAATCCCTTCTAATGCCTCCTCAATAAAGTTCATGGATGTGTGCTAGTTGTGCTATGTTGAAAAAACTAAAAAAAAAAGAAAAAAGAAAAAAAATGATGAGAAGAAAGAAAAATTGGAAAAAAAATTAGAAAATGAAGAAAAAGCAAAGAAAACAAATGAATATTTAGTGCTTATTTCAGTTGCATTGAGGCAATACCACCAAATAAATTTTAGATCCACCAAATATGGTCTTAACCCACCTTTCTTGTGTTTCTAACCACACGAATACTGGCTGAGGAATTCCGACATAGTGTTAAGGTTATGATAACTCAATTAAAGTATTAATGCCAAGTGAGACTACCAAATACATATCATACGTGAGAATCTGGTGAGATTGTGAGCTCTAAAAAAGAAGTGAGAGAGACAATGAATACAAAGGAACTAGAAGAGAGCATAGTTTTTCTCATCTTTCTCTGAGTTGAGTTACATAATAATTTAGGAATCTAGAATCTATAGTGCAAATCTCTATGTAGCACCAATCAAGAGTGAGCCACCAAATATATAATCTTTTCCATCTAAGATTCTCTACCTAAGCTGAAAGCTGGGGTGGAATTCATAGAATATCTTGAATACCCCGAGGGAAGAAGTCCGCCTATCCCACTAGAATTTTTACTAGGGGTCAAATACAGGCTTTAGAGGTGAATTAGTTTTTCACTCGAATCCGTTGCGAAAGCTACGTAGTTGCACTTTCATGATTGTCCGAATTTCTAGAGCATAGGATGAAAACAAAAAGGGAAAAATCTTTAGTCATACCCTTGATAAAATAATTAGTCCCACAGGGACCCTTGATGCAAATAATTTAGTCTTGCATTTGCTAGGGACTAGTAAGATTTAGGCATCGGGGTATGATTGCGCAGCAATCATAGGTCTTAATTAACCTAAATTAGGCTAGGGCAAAGCATAAGTTAGGATAATTCATGCATGCATAAGCATTATTTGCATCTTTATTGCTTTCTTTTAACTATGCATAAAATGACGCTATAATGTGCTGATTAGGTGCACTATGTCAATTACAGGTAACAAGTTGATCAGAAGCTAGATCTGAAGCTGGATCTGAAGAATTAGGAATAACTGGTGTTGCAGCAGAGCTGGAGCAAAAGACCTAGAATAAGATGTAGTAGACAATAATGTAAGGGGTTGAGGTATGCTATTCTATCTAAGTAGGAATAAAACAATAAATTATGAAGAACTTAGGACCATCCCAGACGTAGGATAGCCTAGAAGCTTGCCAAAGCCTTAGCCACCCTTAGATTAGGCCACCACACCCTAGGAAACCTTAAAACCCTAATTTCAACCCTTATTTGGATGTCCAGATGAGTTATAGGACGTCCAAAACCCTTAGTCAACTCCCGCACACCTTAAACCCACTTTTGTAGTGTTATTGGACATCCAAACACTTTGTTAGATGTCCAATTTCTGTAGAATAGCCAAGATAGAACCTAGAATCCCTCCTGACTCTGATTTGATGTCCAGACAACAAGTCTAGACTTCTGATTTTTCAGTATAAGATGTCTGACACTATTATTAGATGCCGGATACTGTCCTCCAGTTCCTATTTTGGAATTCAAGCCCTGATCTTGGATCTCTAGCCCCCTAAACCCAATTCCAACCCCATAGGAACTAAAATTAAGGTGCCATAACCGTAGTACATCACCTCTAGACCTCCCTAAGGACCTAATTATGTCATCACTAAACCTAATTGACTTGGATCTTAGTCAATTCCATCGACCTATTCCATTGGACTCATTGAGTCCAATTGAGCCCTGATCTCAGCACACACTATCCAATTGGACTCAGTGAGAGTCCAATTGACCTAGAACTGACTTAATTTAGTTATTTTACTCTCAATTAAGTTTTCACACATCCAATTAAACTTGTATTAACTTTAATTGCACTTTACCTTAGTGAATTAGGGTTTACAACCCTTATTTGACACCTACCTTGACCTAAACCCACTAGAACCTAACCTAATTAACCTAGGCACCTAAGTTTCAAACCACACACACCCACACACACCCACACACACCATCCACACGAAAAATACCTATCTTAGAGTTCTCGAGAACTCTCTACCATGTGTTGTTGCCTTGGTTACTAAAATTAGCAACCAAGAGCCATTCAATTTCTAGATCCACATTTGGTGGATCTAAAAACCACCATCCATCCTCTCTCTCTCACTCTCCCACGAGCTCCCACCATAGGCCTCTCTAGAGAATTCCATAATTCTCTAGAGAGGTTCCCTTAGGTCTACAAAAAGACCTAAGGGGTGGCCATTTGCACCCATCCATCTCTTGGCATTCATTCACACTTAGGTTAGCTACCCTCCACCTCCACTCCACCTCCACGAGTTGCTAACCATGGCTACCACCATCTCCACACCAGGCTGCTGGATCACCTCTCCAACCTCTCTCCAAGGGCAGGCCTAAGCACCATTGGCCGTGCCTCCTTCTCCTCCCAACCACTCAAAGGCCATTAGAGACCACCTCCAAAGGCCCTTATTTCTGCTAGATTAGTAGCTAGTTCATCATAGTTTACATGCTTTTATTACTGCTTAGTAGTGTAGCTCTTTATTCTCCCCTAATGATGCATGAGAAAACCTCCCATAGATTCCTGTATCCGATCGTTTTCTGTTAGTTAGATTTATGTTTTAAGCTTTTCGCTATAAGCATTCCTCTAGTTCCATGTTGCAAACACCTTCTTGAATGAATGAAAGAAATTTTTCTATATACATATATATGTCTATGTGTTAAGAATCACCTTGAGCTTATTGCAATATATTTTGTGTGATTAAAGTTGCCTGCTTTTAATTCCTGATATTCTCGCAACTAACCATGATGCTTAAATACGTAATAGCCATAAACCGCCATGCGATTTTTATGCAAGTGGAGCGATAAAGGATCGATTTCAAATTTCCATAAATGCCTCCCAAAGACGAACGACCGGGACTCAAAGTCTCGTTATTTTTACAAAATCACTTTTTTACAGACATTTTAGCGTGACTATACTACGATTTTTGACAACTTTAAAATGCACAAAAATGGCTCTCCGTCAAGGTGCCATCATGCCTCTTGGCCTTTGATATTCCCTAGACTGCTTAAGGTTGTATGGGACTTTGATCAAGGCAATTTTGGAGCAATCGGACTCCAATTTTTGTCCTAATCAGATTCGTATGGTTGGATATTCAATTTGATGCTCTAAAATAAATCTCCTCTCCTGGCCACAGAAAGGAGCAACTTAACCTATAATTTATATAATCTATCGTAAATGTAGAATGATGCATGCTATGCAATATTTATTATGTGGAATGCATATAAAAGCTTAGGAACATGCATAAATGGGCATTTTATCTTGAATAAATGTAGATTTATCAATTATTAATTCTTGACTCACTCCTGATCAAGAAATGAACCTGATTTCTCTCCTCCAGCAACATCATAGAGCCATTGGTTGGACTCTAGATCATTTGACTGAAATAAGTCCCTTACATTGTACTCATTGAATTTGTGTCAAAGAGGGCTCACGATCTTCTAACGAGATGTAGAGAAGACTTAATCTGAATCTTGAGGAGGTCGTTGATTGCATGGGTTTCACATGTTTGAAATAGGGGTTACGAGTAACCTATCGTAGTAGCCGCAAAACTCATAATCAAATATAATTTTACAGAAACTCCAAGGGAGTCCCGGGTCGAACATAGGGAGGCGATGTTTACTTTAATTGAAAACCACGCGTTGTTTTATTTCCTTTTGGTGTTCTAGGGTTTTGTTTTTTTTTTTTTTTTGAATTAAAATGACAAGCAATCAAAAGAGAGATAAGGAATCAAATATGATGTATTGCATGAATGTCAATTACAATAAACTATGAAAGCATAAAAGAGAAAGGGGTGAGAAAAAATCTCCCAAAACGGTTGTTCGGTGAGACAACGGTGCCTAGTGGAAGCTCGGACGAAGGAGTTAGGAAGCAAGATGATGGGGGTGAGATGTGCGAGGACGTCGGGTAGAGGAAACATTCAACATGGCTCCGGAATAGAGGTAAGAAGGCGGAGATTATCTGCTACTGGAATGAAGGTGGCAGGATGGCTCCAAGGTGGCCTACGAATGGGGATGAGAAGATGGAGGAATATTTGGTGGGGTAGAGTTTCGTTACACTAATAGGAGCCTTGGAAGCTTAAGTGTAAGCTCTAACATAGTGTTGGTTGGCTTGCTAGCGCTTAGGAGTAGGTTGGAGTAGAGTAGGCAAAGATGAAGAGGAATGGGGCGGGTAAGGGTGTTTATAGTGTCATGGGAGGAAGTGCATCCGGCGCACAGGCATCCAGCGATAGATACAAGCATCACTAATGGCTGCTCAAGCTGTTGCTAAAAGATCCGCGCCTCTTCATTGCCTTGGCTGGTGCACGCACTACGCATGCCATTTAGTGACAGCTGCAAGTGCCACTAAAGGCCCACTCTACTGTTGTTGCAAATCCCATGCCAACTGCTCACGCCCGTAGCTATCCGCTTGAAGAGATCTCCACTGCTGGATCCATCATCGTGTGGCTGGGATGCATCCTCAGTTCGTGTCCTCACAAATTCAAACGCGAACGTATCGCGCCTTCAAGAAGATCCAACTTTCGAGAGCACATCCCGTCATCTTAAATGAGCGACCCTGATTGCACATGTAAGATGGCACATTCTCAAGGAGCATTGATGGTCGCATGCAGCATCCGTGCTCAGCTATGCGTCCACGTAGCCTCATCTCGACTGCTCATCCATGATAGGGCGGTCAAATTTGAGGTGCTTCTCTTCTGGGTCTAATTGGTGGCGCTTAGGAGAGTAAAACCTATGCCCATGCATTGCGAGCTAAGGCGCCGATTGCTGCACTGACAGTCGTGTTATGTTGCGCTTCTGGATTTGAGGCTACGCGTGCACGACCGTCGGATGTTGGATGGCATGGCCGAGAGAAGAGTGCACTCGCCCTTGTGCGAGGCACGGTTGACTGTTCAATGGCTCGAGTGGGGCAGCCTAGATGGCACCACGTGGTGCCATCTGGGCCGTCCATCTTCATCTTCTTGTAGAAGGTGCTACAGAGCTCTGATTGGGGTGATTCTCACGTTGACGGATTGCAATCGACACTCTGAATCCATCCCTACAGTTGGATTCTTAATCCAAAGCCCATAAAGATGTCGCACTGCCCCCTGGCCATATAAAAAGACGGAATTAAAATACATAATATACAATTATCCTATATGCAATACAATGGATGTTTATGCAATATTTAAATCACGATATGCAATGCTAAGCTTAGGAACTATCGTAAATAAGCATTTTACGATGAATTTATCCGTGTTTATCATACCCACATGCTTACTTTTTGCTAGTCCTTAGCAAAATTAACCTAAATGCTATTTATAGAAGAAGAATCAGGATTCGATTATTTATGCAAAATTCATCGATTGCTTTAGAAAATCTCAACCCCAAGACCTAATTAAAAAAATTCAACAGTGCCCGGGTGTCTACCAAAAAGCAGATCATCCAAGCCCTCGGCTTATTTGAAAAGGAATGATACAATTTTTCTATTTTTTTCCTCTTTTCTTTTTTTTTTGACTTTTTGGAGTTTGAGTGTGTCGAGATAACCTTTTACAGGTACCCAACCAGCCTAAGACTCAAAAAGGACCCAAAGAGCTAGGCATCTTGTGAAAATACTGAAAGACTAACTAAGCGCCTGTTGAGACGAAATTTGGGTTTCTATAGCCCTATGTGACCATGCTTAATGGTTTATCTTTTCGATTGGTAGCTTTCTCCCTACTTCTTTTATTTATGGGGTCAACACAAGGGCAAACCCAGTGTATACTTCCTCAGTTTATTCTACTTCCCTGCTTCTTCGGTTATTGTTTTGGGAATTATTATACATTTTTATTAGCCAGGCTCTGGATAACCGGCCAATGGGTTGTAACCCATGACCACTTGCCTACCATACTCGTGTGGTGATGTGTGAATTTATTATTTTCTTTTTTCTTATTTTCTCCTTTGTCTATTTTTTATTATTTTTTTTCTTCTTTCTTTTATAAAATAGGTGCCTTTCCTAATCCAAGATTTACCTAAAGGCATTATGACAAAAATGATCACGTGGCTACGCTCAGGACAACTGGTCGATGAGCTATTACCACCAACAACTTGCCAGCCATACCACCCTAGATAGTTTGTTAGCTACCCAATTTCCGAGAAAACCACCGAAAAGTGAGTCAGTGCAAAAAGTGTGTAGATTCTTAGACTTAAAATCCCCTCAAATTAGAGGGCGGGTTGATAAGTTACATACTTATCATCCCAAATTATTTACCAATTTAAGATAAGATTATTTGGCAAGGACTCAAGACTAAGTCCACATTCGAGTGGATACCAAGGCTAATTAAGCTCGAAGACTTGAACAGTTTAAGTATTTAGGTAGCAAAGTATCAATTCCTAAAGTTTACAACTCCTAATGCCTAGGTTCTTGTCTCCTAATTTTTTTTTTTAAAAGATGAAAAATAGGAAATTACTATTACGGCTGACAAAAAGATTCCTAAGAAATATCTAACCCCTAGTGCTTAGATAATGCAATGTCATCATTGTAAAAAATGAAAGCTTGAAGGAGAGTAGAAGTGGAAGAATAACACCTAGTTTTCATGAGATTCTGGTCAACTCGGAATAGTCTTTACATGTGCTGAGTTTAATGCCTTCAGCTAGGTGATGATCGGCCCACGGTGGTTAAGGCAAGGTAAGAGCAACCTTATCCGAGAAGGGTTTAGGGAGCTTATGGTCAACAAAGGGTTTGAGACGCTGTTCATTGACCTTAAAGATATTACCTGTCTTTGGGTCTCAATAACAAACGTTGTTCATTTCCTGATGGCTCAAAATGGCTAGTGTTGAAGTTCTACAGGTAAGTGACTTGCCTTACCAAACACCAAATGTAACGGAGACATGTCGATAGGCATTTTGTACGCCGTACGATAGGCCCAAAGCGCATCATCTAGCTCTTGGGTCCAATCCTTCCTATTAGGCCTAACAGTTTTCTGCAAAATATTTTTGATCTCCCGATTGGAGACCTCAGCCTATCCGTTCGTCTGAGGGTGATAAGATGTGGAAATATGATGATTCACCCCATACTTCCCCAGTAAATTAGGAAACTGGGCATGAGTGAAATGTGTCCCGCCATCACTGATAATTGCCCGAGAAACCTCGAACTGGCTGAAGATATTTCTCTTCACAAAATCGATGACTACATTTTGGCCATTAGTCTAGGTAGGAATTTCCTCAATCCATTTGGACACATAATAAACAGTGACCAGAGTATACTGGTGTCCAAATGAAGGAGGGAAGGGTCCCATAAGGTCGACACCCCAATTGTCAACAATTTTGATGGAAAGTATAGGGTTAAGGAGCATCATATCTCTCTTGGCCATGTTCCTGAGTGTCTGGCATCGAGTGCACGACTTTGAGAATTCCTAGGCATCCTTAAATAATGACAGCCAAAAGAATCCAGATTGCAATATTTTTGTTGCCGTCTTCTTCCTAGAAAAGTGTCCACCACACACAGATGTATGGCAAAACTCAAGTATACTATGGAACTCAATTTCCAGGATGCATCAACAAATAATATGGTCAACGCCGATGCGATATAGCATGGGATCATCCCAAAAATAATATTTGGCCTCAGACACAAGTCTGTCCTGTTGTTGTTTGGTCCAATCCTGGGGGATTTAACCAATGGCCAAATAATTGACAATATCTACAAACTAATGTGTTCGGATACTCAAGACTGGAAGGATAGTCTCACCTGAGAAAATATCAAAGATCGAGGCTTATGGATGAGGAGAAACAATTAGGATTCTCGAGAGGTGATCGGCCACTACATTTTGTGCCCCAACTTTATCCCTGATTTCAAGATCAAATTCTTAAAGCCGTAGAATCTAGCAAATAAAATGGGGTTTGGGATCCTTTTTGGCCAAGTGATGTTTCAAAACTGAGTGGTCGGTATAGATGATGACATGGCAACCTAAAAGATAAGCTTTGAATTTGTCTAAAGTTAAAAGTACAAGTAGCAATTGTTTTTTAGTAACGGTGCAGTTCCTTTGGGCGTCGTCCAGAGTCTTGCTAGCATAGTAAAAATAGAGGGATTTTTCTCAATCTTCTAACCCAAGACAACCCCGATGGCATAATCAAATGCATCAGCCATAATCCCAAATGGGGCTATCCAGACTGGTGGTTGCAGCATCGATGCACAGGTGACTGCCATTTTTAACAAATCAAATGCCTTAAAACATGATTCATCAAACTCGAATGACGTGTCTTTGGCCAAAAGGTTACTCAAGGGTCGAGCAACCTTCGAGAAGTCGCAGATGAATCTTCTATAAAAACCCACATGCCTAAGGAAAGAGCAGATCTGTTTTATGGATGTAGGTGGAGGAAATCTAGTCATAGCATCCACGTTATCCTTTTCAACTTCAATACCCCGACTAGAGGCCACATGACCTAGGACAATGCCTTCCTGAGTCATAAAGTGGCTCCTTTCCCAGCTAAGGACCAGCCGTGTTTTGATGCATTCCTAGAGGATCAATTCCAAGTTACTAGTAAATACTCAAAAGAATCTCTGAAAATGGAGAAATCATCCATGAACACCCCAAGACAATCTTTCAGCATGTCGGAAAAGATGGCTAGCATGCACCTTTGAAAAGTCGTAGGTGCATTGCAAAGCCCAAATGGCATTCTACGGAATGCAAAGGTTGCATAGGGACATGTGAAGGTTGTCTTTTCTTAGAGATGGATAGGGACTTGGTTATATCATGAATAACCATCCAGTGAGCACAAGTATTTCTGCCTAGCTAACCTTTCAAGGAATTGATCATTGAATGGTAAGGGAAAGTGATCCTTTTTAGTGGTAGTGTTCATCTTCCTATAGTCAATATAGACTCTCCAAGGAGAAGCTGAATAAGTGGTGAAGGTTTCCCCTTTCTCGTTAGTCATAACGGTTATTCCCACCTTCTTGGGTACAATCTGAATGGGGCAACCCACGAACTACCTAAGATTGGGTATACAATTATAGCATTGAGCCACTTCATTATCTCCTTCTTGACCACTTCTCGCATATTCGAGTTTAGTCGCTTTTGCATTTCACGAGAAGGGCTAGATCCATCTTCCATGAAAATACAACGATTATAATAAGATGGCTCGATCACCCTAATGTCATGGATGGTCCAACCAATTTCCTCCTTATTATTCTTAAGGACCTTAATTAACCTTGATTCTTCCTCCTTAGTCAAATCAGCACTAATAATCATAGAGAGTGTGTTTTTAGGTCCTAAGAACTCATATTTCAAATTTTTAGGCAATGGTTTCAAATCAAGCTGAGGTAGGTTTAGAATAGAAGGTAGGGAGGATGCTGACAAAGATACATCAGGATGACCTAGTGGTAAAGGCTGGGAATGAACAAAATAAGTAGCCTTGATGTAAACATGTTTATATTACTTAAAATGTCTATTTATGCATGTTCTTAAGCATAAAATTGCATTACAGACTATAAATATTACATAACATGCATCATCTTGAATTTAGAATAATTTTAATAAAATGGAGGTTAATTGTCTCCTTTTATGTTCTGGGATAGGGCAACTTTTTATTGGGGCCTTGGATTGAAGATCCAACCATACAGATCTGATAAGGCCGACGATTGGAGTTCAACAACTCTAAGATTGCCCTAATCAGACATCTGCTGCATCAGATAGAGATCGAGGAACCCTAGAAGATCAAGGGCCAAGATGGCATGAATCTGCACTTCAGACAACAAATCTGACCACACGGATGGATTTGGATCGACGATCGCAGTCTAACGACGTGAAAATCAACTCAATCCAACAACTGTGGCACCATCTATATCATCTAGAAGATGGACGGCCAAGATAATGCCACGTGGCACCATCTCAGCTGCCCAACCGGCCGCATGCAACCACCGCACCTTCTCTTCTTCATCTGATCGTCGCTTCTCCGCCGTTGAATGATCATCCAACGGCTACGAGGCATGGATGCACGTTTCAAGAGCGCGACACAAATGCGCTAGTGGCGCATTGGTTGAACGTGCTCTCGCAAAACAAGAGCGCCCATTCGAATCCTTGGGCGCTTCAATTTGGCAAGGCCACGTGTGGGCGAGCAGGTGTGAGAAGCACTCGATCGCGATTGAGCGGCTACGTGCACTCGATAGCGCTCACACTCCATCAGATGCACTGCGATAATGCAGGATTGCATGCGTAGGCGCATGCTGAGGAGGAGCAGCGAGGATCTCTCTCAGCTGTTCGATCTCATGATCGAACAGCCAAGATTTGAGGATCGTGGGCATGCGTTGCAGCTTGAGGAGTTGAGCGGGCGCATGCACTTTGCTACTACGCCTATGTTCGAACCATTAACGACGGATTTATCCATCACTAAAGGTCCTTAATTAATGATTTTAAACCTAAAAGGACCAAATTGCCCTCACTCCTTGCAACTATAAAAGGGGACCCCCTCCATACGAAATTCTCATCCCTTCCTTCTCTTCTCTCCCTCTCCAAAGCTCAAGAGAAGCTTGTCCCACACCTGTGATGCTTCTCAAGAGATAAAGTCAAATTTTCACCCCCATTTCGGAAGCGGATCCCGCGACGACGACGACGTGCTGCTTCATTCCCATTCTTCTCGCTTCGTCCTCTTTCTTCCTGCTTCGTTCCTCGTCTTCCAGGCATCGTCTCATTCGGCTCATCCTCCAAGCAATCGTCGAGGAGGACAGATGTGGACAGGTCCTACATCTCATGTGCTCCCCTAAGATTCGTCGATGTGGCCATCAGTTCCAAGTTGATGGATGTGGACAGGTCCTGCGTCTCATGTGCTCCCGTAAGATTCGTCGATGCGTTGGAATTCGTCAGGTCGAATAAGCCCATGGAGTTAATATTGATGGAGTTCTTGCACATACTTTCAAGAATCTCACACACCGTGTCCTCATGTTGACCCATGATGTTTCCTATGCAGGTTGCGTTGACGAATAATTGAATGTCTTCATGGAGTCCTTAGTAAAAACATTGGACTTATGCCCATTTAGGAACTCCATGATGGGGGCACTTTCGCATGAGATCTAAGAATCGATCCCATGCCTCATGAAGAGGTTCTCCCGATTGTTCAGTGAAATGAGTGATTTGGTGGTGTAAGGCATTTGTCCGGCCAACGGGGAAAAACTTTGTCAAAAATTTGGACTAAAGTTCATCCCATGTGTTAATCAGACGAGTCTGAGTTTGATACCAAAGAGCAGCCTTGTCCATGAGGGAGAAAGAAAACAACTTCATGAGTAGAATATTCTGATTTTGTGCATCTCACCCGAAGGTCTAGGCCAGATGCTTGAGCTGCTTAATGTGCTGGAATGGATCATCGGAGTTAAGCCCATGGAATTTTGGTATGGCATTAATCATATTGAACTTGAGTTCAGAATCAGGACCTCTAGCCAGGATTTGGACTCGAGGCTCGATTGCCACCGTAGCGGGATTATAGTGATCTTGCATCATAGGACGTTGCGGTGGGTTTACAATGTTTTGGAAGAGATCATTTAGGTGCTGAAGTTGGTGCTCAAGGTTGTTCTCTTCTTCAATGGGTTGTGACATGATGGAAGAAGAAGGAGAACTTGGTTCTAAACCAGAGGAAAGATCTATGTGGTGGGGTTGCTGCACAAACAAGGGCGTCGAGGCTTGGCCTTGGTGGGACTGAACTTCTAAAGGAGGTCTTAAGGATGGTCTTAAGGACCTCCTACCAAACATGCACCAAAGGATTTGATGAGATCAGAATGTGCTGGACCCAATCGAGACACCCAAAAAATGTTGGGTGACTATAGAGGTTCGGGGTGGAAGATACCCCTTAGTCATAAAGGTCATCCACTTGAGAAATACCTGGGTAGCCAGAGAGGGAGAGTCCTGCAAAGACCACTACACGACAGAGCGTCCCCATGAGTTACAAGGTTTCCCATACCTGACCTCTCTTGTCACTGAGATTCCAGGTAGACCAGAATGGGGACCTTGACCTCTTAAGTCTACTTTTTTCATTAAGATCAAGGTGCTTAGGTTTCCACTTGAACTTTAGGTCTTCTGAATGTAAAAAGTGACCTAATTTTATGGTTGGTTGACCTAAATGATCAACATCACCTCTTTGTTCCTTTGAGAGCTTTTAGGTCCTTTCTTTTACGGTTCAAATGGATTAAGAGCCTGATTTGCTTAGGGTTTCTCTTGGATAGATCTTTTCAAACAAGGCTTAGGCACACCTCTTTTTGAAATTTTTGCTTCTTTGCTTAAGAGAAGATGTATCTCTAAAACCTTAGACTGAAATCCTTAGGTTGGCTCTACTTGGCCCACTTTAGTTGCCTTAAAAATGGTATCTAGGGCTCAATCAAGAAGGTGTTAGCCCTAGTTACCATAATTTGATGTGCAATTCAAAATGTGTTGAATGAAAAATAGGAAACTTTGGTAAATTACTAAGTATGGAAGTAGGTAGCCCTAGATTGATTTTTCTTTGTTTTTCCTTTTCAGACTTTGAGGGGATTAAGAGGGAGGGCTATGAAAGCCTACCTGTTCCTTGGTGTGGTTGTTGTGCGGCTGCTTTTCTTTCCTTTTCTTCCCCTGAGACAAAACATAGGAAAAGAGAGGGATTAAGTCAGTATTGGATCAGAGGTTGTGATCAAAGTTTCCAAAATGACCGTTGCTCCCCGACAACGGCGCCAAAATGTTAAAGGGGCAAAATCAATTTTAAAGAGATGTTCATTGCAGTATAAATGAAATCGCCTCAAAAACAAATAAGATTTTATTACTTGAAAACCTAGGCATCCGAGGTTGAACACAGGGAGCAAATTGGTATTTAAAAACTAGAATCATAACTTTCAAAAATGCGATGACCAATCCAATCGATGTTATAAAGTAAAAGTGAGGTCAACGTATAAAGAAGCTCAATAAAACTATGGATGTCTGATTTTGCCTTCGTTCTATTTCTCTGCGGCCACTCTTCTTCTACTGTTCTTCGGCTTTCTTCCTTAACTCTTCTTTCTATCTTCTTCTCTTCTTCTTCCTTCTTTGGCTTGCCTTTCCTCTGCTATAGTGTCGTCTCTTTCCATTGGCTTCTACCGCTTCTTCCTTCTCTACTTGGCCGCAAGTCTGCTTCCTTCCCTTCTTCTTTCTTTCTTTAGCTTTTCTTCTACGGCTAAGTTCTTCCTCAGCTTTGGCCTCCTTGTCTTCTACCTTTGCCTTCAAGTCCTACCTTCAGCTTCTTCCCCTTCTTCAGCAACTGCCACCTTCTCCTTCTTCTTTCACTGACAGCACAGAGCAAAACCTACCCTACCCTCCCCTACGTCTCTCTCTATTTCGCTCTTAGGTTCGCTCTCCCAAAGCTAGGTAATTGGGTCGAGTTTCATGCACCCGAGTCCAGGTGCATCGGTGTGGTGTAGTGCGCGAGGAGTGCAGGGTATACAGGTCGGGTACCAGGTGTGCATAGCTGTGTGTCGCAGATGAGGAAGGGGCGTACGTGGGCGAGGGACCTCACCCCATGTACTGGAGGCATTGAGAAAGAAACACAAAAATAATATAAATGACTCACTTGCGTTGAGAACTTACGAGGTGGGACTAAAGTGTCCCACCTGCTTCTTCTTGCCCGTAGTGAAGACATCCGCCCAATTGAAGCAGCTGCAGTCACAAACGCTTCTGATTGCCAGGTGTGAATGACTTGTAGGGGGATTCCGCGCACCTGGAGCATCTAAGCCTGGAGTGGAATGACCTGGAGCTCACGACTAAGCTCCTCTACAACCTCACTAATGGCGATGGAGGCACAAACTTTAAATGCACGCACACAGCCTCGTGACCCTGTCAAACAACTTGGGAAGCTTCGTCGTGTCACGACGAAGGTGAGACGGGGGTTGGTTGGCTGCGGGATGGCATAGGCGAGCGTGCCTAGGTTACTGGGTGGCTGTGAAGGTGTGTGTGTCGGTTGAGTGTGTAGGGCATGTGTGGCGGTTGGTGAAGGGGCGGAGGATGATCAGTGAGTGATGGCGAAGGTGATTAGGTAGGTGGCATGGCTTGTGGAGTAGGGGAGTGACAGATTTGCCTAGCTGGTGGTCGGCCGGAGGTGGTGAAGGTGGATGTGGTCTGCGGCGTCGAGGGGTTGAAAATAGTAATAGAGATAGGGGAAATAAAAAGGAGAGGGAGAGGAACTTATCTGCGTGTGGTTGGACGAAGGGGAGGCAGAGGGGACGAGCGACATGTATGTGCCGTCGTCAGGGAAGAAGACCCTGAGGTAAGGATGGCAGCGACGAGGAAGAGGTCGGGGAGGCACGCACTGGTACGGCGCAACACGGAAGAGCAAGATGAAGATAACCCAGCCACAAGTATGGTGGCAGAGCGACGAGAGGAGGGAGGAGGGGTCGCAAGAGCTTGTAGGCAGTTGGTCGGAGATGAGGAAGGAGGAAATTTGGGGGAATTCCAAGGCCAATTCAAGCTTGAGATGGCTAGGAGGATCTGAGGCATCTTTTATAAGCACTGGCAAAGGGCCATGTGCTTGGAAGGCAAGCCTCCAAGCATGGTAACTTTGTCGAAGTAGGAAATCCGTGCAATACCCATATCTTTCGAGCGTTTACACATGAGATTGGGTGTGAATCGAATCCTAGAATCATGTTCAGATGGTGGAGAAATCCTCAGAGAATCTCCTTTCCAAATCTGGGAGGAAATCTCTGAGGATTCGAGGAGATATCCTCCTCAAATCCTTGTCGGAGTCAGATTTGTCCGCTGTAATGGCAGAGGGACCAGAATGCAAAAAAGTGACAAGGAAGATAGGGGGTCTGTGCAAGGGTTTTCAAAAGTTAGGGGCCAGAATGTATTGGGTGGACTATTTTGCAAAGTAGGTCCAGATGACCTTCCCTTACGCCCAAATTTTGGTAGAAACTTAATTTGGACCTAAGAAATTTAATGGTGAAGTTGGATTTTAGGTTTGACCACGTATGAATGGACATTTTGCATAAAAACCTAATTTTGGTCAAATAATATGCTAAGACCCTTATCCAGGTCAACATAGGTTCCAAAGGATAAATTGAAGGTTCTAAACCATAGGGGATATTTTTCGATGAATTTTAGAGGGCTTAGTTTATTTTTATCCTTACCAGAACCTTGTGAATTAAGTAGGTTTGTTTTAGGGTTACGAAATGTCATTTAATTCTTAAATCTCACAATAACACTTTTCATACTGAACAATCCCACTTTTCCTCTTATTAAGTCCAATTGACCTATGTTTAGACCCTTAGAAATCCCATTGATGTACTGTAATGGTAAAATTGCAATTTTATCCTTTAGTTCATGTTTCCTTCCCAGAATAGTAATCCCTTGAATTAGGCCTTCCTTTAGGTTATGTAGGAGCTTTTGTTCACTTTCTTAGGTCAAAATGACCTAGTTAGGGCTCATGATGAGGTTCTCATCAAGCTTATCTTAGCTGAATGGTAGCTCTAGCTAGTTCACTTTAGCTCCATTCAACTCACCTCAATTGAATGACAACTCAAACTAGCTAAAGATAACTGATCCCAATTCCATTCCAGCTCTTCCAACTCTAAAGAGTTCACTGGAAGTTCAACCTAACTAGGATTAGCTTCTACTAACAACTAGCTAGACCTGGTCAGCTGAAGATGACCTTAACTAGCTCAGGCCAACTCAAGTCCAGTTCCCGAAGACCTAACTTAGCCCAACTTAGTTGAGCTATGCTACTTGACCTAAGCTAGCTACTCCAGCTAGCTAGGTATTCTATGAGAAGACCAGACCTAGCTCACCTCGACTCACACCAGTAGAAGCCAACTCATCATATCTTAGTTTAGCAGCTAGCAAAAACCTAGCAAGCTAAGCCAGCTACGGTAGCTCCTTGCAACTCTCTTATGCGGCCACTAGCTCCAATGCAGCTCAGGATAACTACCTCCAACTATTCTCCCTCAAAACCATTGCTCCAACTATTTCCATCTGTACTCCTGACTAGCTAAGCTAGCTTAGCTTACCTAGCTGCCTCCTTCACAACCCAACCTAACCCTAAAACCCTACTTAAATAGCCTCAAGAAATAACCCTAACCCTAACTCCACCTAAGCTACCAAGTCCTACTCGAACTTGGTGCCAACCCAAGCCATCCCTTCACCCAACCACAACCTCCAAAAGACACCATAACTACCCCATAGTTGGCACCAAAACCCCCTTCATCTGCACCACACATTTCCCCTTAAACCCATCTCCACCATCCACCTAACCCCCCTTCTGGAAACCCCCATGGTGGCGCCAAAACCAACGCATCTCTCCATGGTTGGCACAACCTTTAGATGCCCCTCCATGGCCATAACCACCACCTACACATCCCCCTACTTGGTGCCAACCATCCTCCACCCTAGTGTCCCCATAACCACCACTAAAAACCTACTAAACCAAATCCTAGCCCTTCACATGTCGAAGCCAACTAACCCCCCTCTCCGCCTGTATATATACCCACCACAATCACCACCAAAAACCCATCTCTTCCATTAGTTAGGTCCATCATTCGTCCACCCCATCTCCAGGCCAAGGAAGAAGAAGGAGAGAAGGAGATCATGGGGGCAACCTACCTACCACATGGCAGCTTTTTCCTCTCATTCTTCTCCCTTAGCCAGGGCAAGGAGGAGATCATCTTCACCAACAGGGGATGGCCAGGCAAAGGATGAGCCAACAAGGTGGTTGACACCTACCATGGAGGAGAGTTCGAAGGAAGGCCAATTGGAGAAGGAAGAGAAGCACAACTCTTTTCAAGTGTGGGACAACAATAGTTGGAGTAAGGGCCACGTGGATCTTCTACCAGAATCACCGCTTCTTCTTTATCTTCTATTCTATCATTTTGTGAAAGCTAGCAGTTTATTACTCTTGTAGAAGCATCCCTCTAATTGAATGTTACTCTTCTAGCAATACAAAATTCATTTTGCCTTCCAATTTTCATGTTGTACTTGGCGTGTTTTGATGTTCGTTGGACTCGTTTGCGTAAAATCGTTCGTTGTAGTGCTCTTACGACGTTAATTTTATATAAAGAATTAGAGCTATGTCTGAGTGTCGAACATTGGCAGGTAGTAATTAGATTAAATACTCACCTTCAAGTCACATAAATATGTCCTTTGTGTGCTTGAAAATTGATTTGAGAAAATGAGAGAGAGAGAGATAGAGACAAAGAGAGGGAGATAGGGTTAGAGAATCATAATAGAGATATGAGAGTAATATATCAAATATTTACTCTATCGACTAACAAATGTAGTGGTCAAGAATATGTAGATGAATGCTTAAATGAAGGAAATGAACTATACTATCCAAAGAAAATAAAACTAAGAACAAGGAAGAGGAAAGCATCGAGGTAGCCATGGTGGTGGAGGAGCCTCCGTTGGTGGCTTGGCGTCTTCACAACCTTGCTTGGAGCTCTAAGGAGTGGTGGAGTTGCTTAGTGATGTGCATACATCTAATTAACCTAAAATGTCTATTAATGTATGTTTTTAGTGTCACATTAGCATCATACATTGAAAATAGTGCATAACATGCATAATCATGCATTTAGATTAAGTTGTATAAATTGTACAGTGTTGTCAGCGTTTTGTGCGGGTTTAAAGTATATCACATTGTAGTACAACCGACAAAACGTTTAAACAAATATAAAGAATTTTATTACTCGAAAATTGAAGTATCCGAGCTCGATCACAGGGAGCAAATGGAATTTACTACTAGTCAAAATGTAATTGAACACTCTAATTTACTCAAAATATCAATTCAACTATGAATGTATGCGATTAAAAGTAGTTAGGACAAAAGGAAATGAAATTGGACGTCTGATCTTGTGATCAGACGTCTTAAAAGTATGTTCCCTTTTCTTCTCGATTATTCTTCTTCCTCTGCAGACTCTCTGTTTCTTCTTTTTCTGTTGTTGTGTTTGCTTTCTTTTCTTCTCTTTCTTCTTCTCCTGCAAAGGCTTCTTTCTTTCTTCTTCTCTACCTTGTTTCTTCTCTGTCTTGCTCCTTCTTCTTCTCCTACGAAGACTTTCTCCTTTCACTGCTACACAGCTTCTTCTTTCTTCTCTTCCTGTTCTTCAGCTGCTAAGTGTTCGCTGCCTCGGTCACTTCTTCCTTCCTGCACACACCACACAGTAGCAAAACCTATCCCCGTCCCTCTACCCAAGCATCTCTCTTTTTCTCAAGAAGTTCACTCAAGCACGCTCTCCCAGAGCCACACGGGTAGTCGGGTCAGATTCGCACCCGGGACCAGGCGCACCGGCAAGTGGTGATGCGCGAGGAGTGCGTAGGTTTAGGTCGGGTCGGATCCGCCAGATCAGCGAGATCAAGCCGCGGACGAGGCGTGTGGGGGCAGTGAGGGACCTCACCCTTGTTCTTACGGAGGCAATGAGAAGAAAAACACAAATTCAATTTATGGTATGCCCACACCTCGCGATTCCACGATGTGGGACTAAAGGTTCCGCCCTGCCTTTGCGTGCGCCCGCAGACCTGCGTGCAAACGCCACAGCTGCTGGCTCTGCTGGCACTCCTTGCTGGACTCACTCACCTCGCGACACTCGCGCGAGTATGTAGCACCTGTAGCCTGGGAGACCGGGTGCCTGGAGCTTCGTTGGAGCTTCATCAGAGGTCGTCCATGGCGGCAGGAGCTCAAACACTATCATGCACAAAATGAGCCTCTTGGCCCAATCAGATTAGCTAGAGTCCTTCGCCGTGGCACGGCAAAGGCGGTGGACGATGCTGCAGGCCGTAGGTCGGCCTAGGCGTGCGTGCCTAGGTCAACCTGTGGCTGGAGATGGTGGGTTGTTCGGGGAGTGATTATGGAGGTCTGGAGTGGCAGTTGTGGGGTGGAGCGAGTTCCTGGTGGTGTGGCGGAGCTCTCGAGGTGGTTGGCGAGCCGTGTGGGGGGCTGGAATGGTGGAAGCGACTCGCCGGAGGTCGGTCGGTGATGTGGAAGATGAGGGTGGTCAGCGTCGGTCGAGGGGTAATCAGATGAGATAATATGGGGAAAATAGAGAGGAGAGGTTGGAGAGGAGTTCTAACCTAATTGTAAGGACAAAAGGGGACGGAAGGCGGATAGCAGTACCTGCTGTCGCCGGAGAAGATGATGCCTAGTGGGGGAGAACGGCGGCGACAACAGGGCTGAGGCGGCGTGCACGGTTACTGCACGACGCGAAGGGAAGTCAGGAAGCTAACTCTGCCACTGGTTTTGTGGCGGAGCGAAGAGGGAGGGGAGGGGGGCTCGCCGGAGCTTGCTGGGACTTTTGGCTGGGCAGGATGAGACGAATTTGGGGTGGACACTCGGCCAAATCATGCTCACCTTCTGCGGCAGGGTCTGGGGGTGTTTTATAGGTGCTGGCCGCTCCTATCAGCGCGTGGAGAGCGCGCAATTAGGTCTGCCGGCTTGCCGGAGTTGGAAGGAAGGTGGATACCCAAATCGCACGAGGGATTGGGTTCACACCAGCGATTGTAATTGGCTTTATAAGGAAGGGAATTCCTCAGAGAATCCCCCTTCCATTTCTGGGAGGGAATCTCTGAGGGATTAGAGATTAATCCCTCTCTGAACCGCGCCGGAGCTCAGTTCTGCCCAAACAATGGCGGCAGGACCGGATTGCAAAGGGGGCGAAGAACTTGGGGGGCTCTATTTATGATTTAGGTGTACTAAATTGCAAAGTAGGTCAAGGTGAACTCCCCTTAGGTCCAAATTTTGGTATAGACCTAATTTTGACATAAGGAATCCAATGGCGAAGTTGGATTTCAGGTTTGACCTCGTTTGACTAGACATTTTGCGTAAAAACCCAAATTAGGTTAATTGAGGAGCTAGGACCCTAATCTAGGTTAGACTAGGTTCCAAAGGCCAAAGTAAGTGTTCTAAACCCTAGAGGATGTTTTCCAATGATTTTTAGAGGGTTTACTCGATTTTTATCCTGACCGGAACCTTCTTAATTAAAGCGGGTCTGTTTTAGGGTTACCAGGTGTCATTTAATTCCTAGATTGCACATGAACCCATTTCTGATTGACTCTACCCTCTTTTTATCTCATTTAGACCATTTGACCTATGTTTTGCCTCTAAGAAATCCCGTTTATGTACTGCAATGGTAAAATTACAGTTTTAACCTTTATTTCATGTTTTCTTCTCAGAGCACTTGTTCCTTCAGTTAGGCCTTCTTCTAGGTTATGTAGGAGCTTTTATCTTCTTTATTGGGTCAAAATGAGCTAGTTACGGCTCATGATGAGGCTCTCATCATACCCCCATGCCTAGCTTTTGCTAGTCCCTTAGCAGAATTTCAAAGTTTTAACTTCCGTTCTAGACCCTGAATGTCTGTCAATAATGATAAGTGCTTCTTCTTTTGTGATTAGGTATGAATGCCGACAACAGGCCTAGAGGTATTCAAGTACCAACCAAAATCCGGACCTGTTCTGCTTTAGCCTCAGTCCTCCGCAAAGGTTTCTATGGCCTACAGAAACTATCCTAGGGTTTGTTGGACTCCATGGTTAAAGCACCCGTGCTTGAGACATTTTTAGCCTAAGTTCAGTTTGCAGTGCATTTTTTTTTTTTTGGTAAGAGAGAGATAGAAGATTTATTTGTTTGGAGAGCTTTTCTCTCTCTTTTCTTTTTATTTCTAGCTTCGGATTAGCTTCTCAACACGATCTATATCGGATTCCTCGTCCCCATCATCAATCCTCAAGGGTCCCTGGCTTTCGAGATTTCGAGATAATCCCGCCCATGGCAACCCCCAGAACCCTGGCTTTCGAGATTTCGAGATAATCCCGCCCATGGCGTTCCGTGGCCGAATTTAGCCCCTGGCGATCGACATTTCGTGATAATGCCGCCCATGGCATCTGAACCAGCAGAGTGCTTACATGCCCCCAGTAGGATATTTAAATGTCCTAGGAGACAAGCACCGAGGAGACGATATGTTGTTATGCATCTTCGAGGGGAATTTCCCGCCTCTCCGCACTGGGAACTCGTCTAAATCAATTTGCGTTGATTGGCCGCTCCTAATCTAGGTGACTTTTTCAGAACATTAAACGCTTTTCGCGTGATTTGGATGTTTATGCGCACTGAACCAGACTGTGTGTGAATTTGGGTGCTTAGGTTATCGAATCCCACAAATTGGAGGTCAGTTAACGAGGTCGAATACTTCCTAAGCCTTAGACCTAATACTCAAGCTTCGCATTTTCCTCAACCTCTTGAGGATTATCCAGATTTTAATGAATACGTGAATTTTTAAGCTAAAGGTACTAGCCCAAAAGGCCTAAGACCCGCGTTCCCGCTAATCTCTTGTTATATCTCCGTCGCACTTTTCTTTTCTTTTTCTTGATTCGGTATAGAACTTCAGTTAACCCCTTAAGCTTTTACTAATGACTATTTCTTTTCATTTCATTTTGTACTCCTTTTTGTCATTTTTCTTCTTTTTCTCCCCCTTATGCTTAAGTGGCTCACAAAATTTCCTCCCTCCCCCCATTTTTTTGTTCTTTTTCTTAATTTTTTTCAATTTTTCTGCGTTTTTGACATATGCAAATTTTTTCGTGTGTGAGACTCCTAATTTTTTTCTTGGTTCTATATGTATGCACTTTATCACCCCCCCATGACTAAGTTTTGCAATGTCCTCATTGTAAATAGAGGGTGGGAATTAGTGTTGAGGTCAGAGGCTTAGAACAGGATATATCGGGTGGGTGAATGGGTCGTAAATGACTGATGCGGATGATTTCAAGCTCTGATACGTGTACCAGAGGTGGGATCATCTGTCTAAGGCTGGACTCAAGGTGCAAGAGACGTGGAGTCCAGATGGATAATCAGACAGGTCTCTATGTTTGGGATGACGGGTTGCCTCCCATTAAGCGTTAAATTTAATGCCTTCAGCCGAGCAGAAAATCGGGTGGAGACGGAGTGGTCAAATCAATGGAGTTTTGGAAAACAAGCACCTTGATTAAGAGCCTGGTTGGTCCAACCAGGTGCTTGTTGAGATCAGCGGGCTGATGATGCAGCCCGAACCCAATAAGTCTGGTGGGTTGATAGATGTAGATCAGCAGATGCGGAACCCACCATATGCAGTGACGTTCTGATGGATATGGAAGTGAAAACTCGGGTTCAGGCTGAGTCGAATCAGCCTGGTCAAACTAGGGTTCCGAAAAATTATCCATGTAAGGTGTGCAATCCCTACAGAGGTGATCAAAGGATGGAGGCTCCTGATTTGTGGTCTGATCAGTACCCGATACCCGGTCTAGATATGGAGTTGAATCATCTACAAACGGCTCAGTGAGAGGTGAATCGGAATAGAAATTGAGTCCAGTTGCGGGTCGGGGTGGGGAACGGGTTTTGATTGGTTCTGTATATGTGGAGCAGGTGGCTTCAAAGAAGATTGACATGTTATAATCAGGAGGCAGATTTTGTCCGATGTTATGGTCAGATTCGAGATCGTCGGAGAGTTTGCGAAAATCAAAGTTTGAATGAGATTCTAGATCATGAGTTCCACCATAGGATAAATCATATGTTGTATATTCAGCAGCCTGACTGGGATCTAACCTAAATGTTAATTCTGAGCTTAAAAGGGTATCCTTATCTAGTAGAGGCTCAAATTCTAAGCTAGTAGGGCAGACCCAATTGAAACCCTGCTCGTCCAACTCCTCGATTTCTGTGTCATAGATTGGCATGACTTCCGCAAAATCGATTCGTTCCTCTGAGGAGGTTGACGAGGGATATTCATCAAATCGAGGCCCAAAATCATATTCTTCATTAAGAGATTGATTTTCTTCATCTGGGGCCTTGAAATATTCAAAATATGTTTCAGATCTAGGTTCTAGGCTTAGGATGTGGGTTGAATTACTAGAATTTATGTCTGAATAACCTTCGAGGGTCACCTTAACAGAATAAGGGACGGAATTTACACCCTTGAGAGGTTCATTTCTACTCTCATACTTGCAGGAGTCTTGGGATTCTAAAATGGGCTCATCATGGTCTTTTCCTGCATTTGGAGCTTCCCAACCTTCTTCAATATCAGGTGCATTATACTCCATCTGGGTTGGGAATCCACAACCATTTTGTGCCTCAAACCCGAGGTCAGATTTATCCTCGATGTTGTTCCAAGATAGCTCATCCTCTGTTGGTGGTATGTACGGGTATTTCTGATAAATCACTTGTTTTATTAATCTCATTATCTCTTCCCATTTTTCAAGACTATCTTGGTGTTGCTTCCAAAGTCGAGGTTTTGTCATACATTGAAGGTATTCACTATTGTGCAATTTTTCTATCTCAATGTATGCAGTAATGAGAAAGTCACGGGTTGATCCTTTGTTGGCTTCTGCTAATAGTACTTGGGCACAAGTTATGACAAAGGTTGTGGCTGTTCGGACATCAACCTGAACGTTTCCTACTGTTGTTGAGGTTTCTTTATTTTCATAAAATCTCATGGCATCCTCAATCATTTTATCTCTCATGGATCTCCGGTATTTAGGTTTCTTGAATGGTAGTCCTAGGTGGTTTGGCTGCAAACTTGGATCAGGTGGTGGAAACAAGATCAGAGTTTGACTCAAGATGTGTTCTGAAGCGATCAGATCTGAATAACGAGTCCCACTGAAAATGAGTGTGTGTGCTGTAAAGAGAAAAGATGCAGGACTGGAGATGTTCTTGACCCAATCAAGACACCCAAAAGATGTTTGGATGACTATGGAGGTTCGGGGCGGATGGACCCTTGGATCCGAAGATCGTCCACCAGAGAAATACCTGGGCAGCCAGAGAGGGAGAGTCCCGCAAAGACCCCTACACGGTAGAGCATCCCTATGGGTTACAGGGTTTCCCCCACCCGACCTCTCTTGTCACTGAGATTCCAGGTAGACCAGAATGGGGACCTTGACCTCTTAAGTCTATCACTTTTTATTTCAAAGGTGCTTTTAGGGTTCTCACTTGAACTTTAGATGTTTTTGGTATT
This sequence comes from Thalassia testudinum, assembly GCA_037157565.1. Lineage (NCBI taxonomy): Eukaryota > Viridiplantae > Streptophyta > Magnoliopsida > Alismatales > Hydrocharitaceae > Thalassia > Thalassia testudinum. Next base: position 68,289,315 of record JAZHRO010000014.1, read on the forward strand.
GTGACCTAATTTAGAGGTTGGTTGACCCAAGGGGTCAACTTCACCTGACCTGCCCTATAGATGGCAGAATGATTCCAAGCTCGGAGCCTAGATATCACCCTGATTTGACTCCCAGGTTATTAGGTCAGAAAATTTTAAGATTCAAGTGATTTTAGAGCTCAATTTTAGGGTTTGTCTTATTTAGCTTTCTTCAATCAAGGGCTTGGGTAGCACACTGATGCGGGAGGGTTTATTTCCTTTTACACAGGCATTTGTGACTAGCGCTTCAAGACCCTAATGTGGAAACCCTAATTTGGTTCTATTTCCAATCCTCTTTTTCTTTTTCAAAAGTTCTCTTTGGACTTATAAACAAGAAGTGTGTGGTCCGCCAAGATTAAGCATTATTTCAATTAGGCACAAGAATTTGTGGGATGGAAAAAAAAAAAAATCACTCCAACTTCAAGAATATTTGCAGAAATTTTCGCAAAATCAGGAAATGTTTTGCCTTAGAGATGGTGATTACTATATAAAGAAGGCAATTGATTCCTAAATTGATTTTCTTCCTTTTGTCTTTCAAAGATTAGGGGATGATTAAGGAAGAAAAGAAATTACCTGCCCTGGAGTGGTTGACTTGCGGGAGAGATCTTCTCATGAAGTACGAGCAAGATCACATCAAAGCAAAGTAGGGAAAGTTAGTGTACAATATGATAAAAAGACTGTAGAGACTAGTGGTAAATTGCGCATTGCTCCCCGGCAACGGCACCAAAATGTTGTCAACGTTTTGTGCGGGTTTCAAGTATATCACGTTGTAGTACAACCGACAAAACGTTTAAACAAATATAAAGAATTTTATTACTCGAAAATCGGAGTATCCGAGGTCGATCACAGGGAGCAAATGGAATTTACTATTAGTCAAAATGTAATTGAACACTCTAATTTACTCAAAATATCAATTCAACTATGAATGTATGCGATTAAAAGTAGTTAGGACAAAAAGAAATGAAATTGGACGTCTGATCTTGTGATCAGAGGTCTTAAAAGTATGTTCCCTTTTCTTCTCGATTATTCTTCTTCCTCTGCAGTCTCTCTGTTTCTTCTTTTTCTGTTGCTGTGTTTGCTTTCTTTTCTTCTCTTTCTTCTTCTCCTGCGAAGGCTTCTTTCTTTCTTCTTCTTCTCTGCCTTGTTTCTTCTCTGTCTTGCTCCTTCTACTTCTCTTGCGAAGACTTTCTCCTTTCACTGCTACACAGCTTCTTCTTTCTTCTCTTCCTGTTCTTCAGCTGCTAAGTGTTCGCTGCCTCGGTCACTTCTTCCTTCCTGCACACACCACACAGTACCAAAACCTACCCCCGTCCCTCTACCAAAGCATCACTCTTTTTCTCAAGCAGTTCACTCAAGCACGCTCTCCCAGAGCCACACGGGTAGTCGGGTCGGATTCGCACCCGGGACCAGGCGCACCGGCAAGTGGTGATGCACGAGGAGTGCGTAGGTTTAGGTCGGGTCGGATCTGCCAGATCCGCGAGATCAAGCTGCGGACGAGGCGTGTGGGGGCAGTGAGGGACCTCACCCCTGTGCTTATGGAGGTAGTGAGAAGAAAAACACAAATTCAATTTCTGGTATGCCCACATCTCGCGATTACACGATGTGGACTAGAGGTTCTGCCCTGCCTTTGCGCACGCACGCAGACCTGTGTGCAAACGCCACAGCTGCTGGCTCTGCTGGCGCTCCTTGCTAGACTCACTCACCTTGCGACACTCGTGCGAGTATGCAGCACCTGTAGCCTGGGAGACCGGGTGCCTGGAGCTTCGTTGGAGCTTCATCAGAGGTTGTCCATGGCGGCAGGAGCTCAAACACTGTCATGCACAAAACGAGCCTCTCGTCCCAATTAGATCAGCTAGAGACCTTCGCCGTGGCACAGCGAAGGCGGTGGATGATGCTGCAGGACGCAGGTCGGCCTAGGCATGCGTGCCTAGGTCAACCTGTGGTTGAAGATGGTGGGTTGTTCGGGGGGTGATTATGGAGGTCTGGAGTAGCAGTTGTGGGGTGGAGCAAGTTCCTGGTGGTGAGGCGGAGCTCTCGAGGTGGTTGGCGAGCCGTGTGGGGGGCTGGAATGGTGGAAGCGGCTCGCCGGAGGTCGGTCGGTGATGTGGAAGATGAGGGTGGTCAGCATCGGTCGAGGGGTAATCAGATGAGATAACAGGGGGAAAAGAGAGAGGAGAGGATGGAGAGGAGTTCTAACCTAATTGTAAGGATGAAAGGGGATGGAAGGTGGACAGCAGTACCTGCTGTCGCCGGAGAAGATGATGCCCAGTGGGGGAGAACGGCAGCGACGACGGGGCTGAGGCAGCATACGCGGGTACTGTGTGACGTGGGGGGAAGTCAGGAAGCTAACTCTGCCACTGGTTTTGTGGCAGAGCGAAGAGGGAGGGGAGGGGGGCTCGCCGGAGCTTGCTGGGACTTTTGGCCGGGCAGGAGGAGACGAATTGGGGGTGGACACTCAGCCAAATCAAGCTCGCCTTCTGCGGCAAGGCCTGGGGGGTGTTTTATAGGTGCTGGCCGCTCCTATCAGCGCATGGAGAGCGTGCAATTAGGTCTGTCGGCTTGCCGGAGTTGGAAGGAAGGTGGATACCCGAATCGCACGAGAGATTGGGTTCACACCAGCGATTGTAATTGGATTTATAAGGAAGGGAATTCCTCAGAGAATCCCCCTTCCATTTCTGGGAGGGAATCTCTGAGCAATTAGAGAGCAATCCCTCTCTGAACCTCGCCGGAGCTCGGTTCTGCCCTAACAATGGCGGCAGGACCGGATTGCAAAGGGGGCGAAGAACTTGGGGGGCTCTTTGCAAGGATATTCAAAAGATAGGGACTTATTTGTGATTTGGTTGTACTAAATAGCAAAGTAGGTCAAGATGACCTCCCCTTAGGTCCAAATTTTGGTATAAACCTAATTTGGACCTAAGGAATGCAATGGAGAAGTTGGATTTCAGGTTTGACCTCGTTTGACTGGACATTTTGCGTAAAAACCCAAATTAGGTTAATTGAGGAGCTAGGACCCTAATCTTGGTCAGACTAGGTTCCAAAGGCCAAAGTAAGTTTTCTAAACCCTAGAGGATGTTTTTCCATGATTTTTAGAGGGTTTACTCGATTTTTATCCTGACCAAAACCTTGTTAATTAAAGCGGGTCTATTTTAGGGTTACTAGGTGTCATTTAATTCCTAGATTGCACATGAACCCATTTCTGATTGACTCAACCCTCTTTTTATCTCATTTAGACCATTTGACCTATGTTTTGCCTCTGAGAAATCCTGTTTATGTACTGCAATGGTAAAATTGCAGTTTTAACCTTTATTTCATGTTTTCTTCTCTGAGCACTTGTTCCTTTAGTTAGGCCTTCTTCTAGGTATGTAGGAGCTTTTACCTTCTTTATTGGGTCAAAATGAGCTAGTTATGGCTCATGATGAGGCTCTCATCATACAGTAATTGTCTCTTTTTTATGGTCAGGGACAGGGAGACTTTTTATCGAGGCCTCGAATCGAAGATCCAACCGTATGGATCTGATCAGGGTGATGATTGAAGTACAATGACAACAAGATCGCCCTAATTGAACATCCGTAGCATCAGATAGAGAACGAGGAACCCTAAAGATCAAGGGCCAAGATGATGTTAATCTGCACCTTAGACAATAAATCCGACCACACGGATGGATTCGGATCAACGATCGTAACCTAACGACGCAAAAATCAGTCCAATCCGACACCCGTCGCACCATCTAAAATACTCAGAAGATGGATGGGCAAGATGGCACCACATGGCGCCATCTCAGCTGCCCAACCGACCCTAAGGATCCGCATTTGCCTTTCCTCTTCATCTGATCGGACGACTGATATCGCATGTATGTGCATAGGCGTTTTGAGTGGAGAAGAGGAGCGGGCGCGTGCGGCGCACACACATGTTGGCCACAGTGGACCTTTAGTGACGTCTAAGTCCGTCACTAAAGGTCACATATTAATGCTTTTTAAATTAAAATGTCCAAAATGCCCCCACTCCTTGCAACTATAAAAGGAGACCCCCTCCATACGAATTTCTCATCCCTTCCTTCTTTTCTCTCCCTCTCCAAAGCTCAAGAGAAGCTTGTCCCACACCCGAGATGCTTCTCAAGAGATAAAATCAATTTTTTAACCCCATTCCAGAAGCGGATCCCACGACGACAATGACATGCTGCCTCATTCCCGTTCCTCCTACTTTGACCTCCTTCTTCCAGCTCTGATCCTCATCTTCCTAGCGTTGTCTAGTTTGACTCGTCCTCCAAGCGATCATCGAGGAGGATAACTTTTCTCTCCCATTCCTTTTTCCTACCTTCTTGAGTAGAAATTTCCTGCTTCTAGTTGTAATAATTTTCCTACTTTCTAGTGTAATTTCTTGCTTTCTTAGTTGTAGAAACATTTTACAACATCAAGTGAATGTTCTCTCTCTCTTATTTTTTATATTGATTCCTTTACAATGTAATTACTTCGCTTTTTAAACAAAAACACAGAAAAAATATAATTGTGAATCTTGATGGACGTAGCATCCCTGAGTTGACCCAAGATTTCTATTCCAGTATAAATTTTATTTGTTGAACCCGAGTTATTCTCTATTCAAACTACAACGACAGGTTTTCAAAACTAACTCCGATAGCGTAGTCCTTCGACGTTCAACATTTTGGCACTATTGCTGGGGAGGCAATGATTTTCCAATCTTCTTTTCATATTTCACGCACTTTACTGTCTTCAAACTTGCTTTCTCTTGTGTCTATTGTTTTGTAGATACCTCTATCAGGGAATCGTCGAGTGTTAGATTGGAGTAAAGTGCAGTTGAAGACGACTGTAAGTGCTCCCCATTCTTCCCCCTCCATAGATTTCATTTGTCACATTAAATTCAAATTCCAATTAACCTAGGTGTTTGCATAAATCTTACAATTAGTTTGGTTGTTTCAATTTCCACTCACACACATTTCACCCTCTCTTATAAGAAAAAAACAAAAAGATAATTTTGTGGGGTAATTCAACATACACACAACATACACCCACATTCAAGGCACTTAACCAACTTGACTTTCTTCTGCTCAACGGGATTCTGATCTGTGGAATCGGTACACACAAATCAACGCATAAAAGAGTAGAAATCATTCTAGGTTAATCATTTATGTGTGCCTAACCTGGTGGTGCAATTGTGGCCAATTGTTTCAGTTATTTGGCCTGCACCACTCAACCTAAAATCAACTCACCAAGTAGCTTCCTCTTAGGGTTTTCAATCTAGGTTGATACTAGGCACAACACTTTATTTATGATTTTAAAGGAAAGCATTCTTCACCCGTGCTTGAAAACCTGTTTTGCCTCAAACTTGATTGAAATCAACCTAATTCTAAACCCTACAAGCTACTTAAGCAAGATTTGAACATTAAAATCTACTCATCACAAAAAATCTTGCTTGAAAACCCTAGTTGTGTAGGCACTTACACATAATGAATTGATCATTAAGGGCACAACCCATTTTAAGGGTCCACCACATTCCATAAGCACTACAATACCAGACCTCAATAACATCGAGTAGACATTGGCCTTAAGGACTGATTCGCTCTTCAGGGCCTTGTTTGAGATTGTTTATGATTAACCAACTTGTACTGATCAATCTGATGTCTAATGTCTAGCTAGGGGAGTTGCGTCAAATGACCGCAGCTGGCAGGTACACTTGGAACTGGAGGTGCAAGCTGAAGGAAGAACCTTCTCCCCAGTTCCTCCTTCTAACTGGTTGGATAGAGCTGACACTAGTAGAGTAAATCGTTTATAATCTTAAGGCGGGTTCTAGGAGTTTGTAGATCCGTAGGCTACCCCATTTAAGGACAGGCTTGTTTTGTTGTGCTGTAGGGTTCTTATCCCCAGTTCTTCCAACCTTTTCATTTTTTCTGCTAGGAAGAAGGACATTGAATCCCTGATTGGAAGGACCACTAGAGTATTCTAGGAGGCGCAGATTGGATTTTGGCCAAATCGATCCCATGGCCTATCAATAGCCTCCTCTGCCTCGGGATCCACAGGAGGAATTTCGAAGGTAGCTGGAAAAAATCCAGAAAATGCAAGAATGGTTCTAGAGAATGTAGGGCACTCAACCCTTGAAGGATTTTTATGATCCTTCAAATTATGGGAAATGTCTCGGCATCCAGATTCCTACTGGAGACGTAGAAATCAAGCCCCAAGTGTTAAGCCGATCAAACATTTCCATGGGCTTGGCTCTAAAGACCCGTTCCAGCACTTGGAGGACTTGACCACTTTGGTCCAGACCACCAAGGCACAAAACGTGAATGAGGAGCAAATGATCGTGAGGCTCTTCCCCTACTCTCTTAGGGATAAAACCTCTCATTGGTACAGGACTATAGGAAGACCAATTGCAACTTAGAATGAATTGAAATCAGCCTTTCTGAAGAAATTCTTCCCCATCAGATGTACCAATGCTTTGAGACGGGCAATTACTACCTTTACCCAATGGCTGGGGGAGCAGTTTCATGTGGCCAAGGAGTGATTCCAGGACCTATTGCGGAGGTGTCAACACCACGAGGTGCTAAAATGGCAACTCGTGCAGATCTTCTACCACAGGTTGACTGAGCAACTCAGAAATTATGTGGATGCTTCTTGCATAGCAATTTCCTCAACAAAGACATAGATAGCGCACGTGATTTGTTTGAGGAAATGAGCAAGAATTCGATCAATCATGCCTACATGAACACTTTTAACTGGTCCCAGCAGCCAAGATCGAATGTTAATGAAGTCCACGACTCTCATTCATTCGATATGGAATTGATTTGTAACAAACTTGATAAGGTGGACTTCGTTGCTAAGAGAATGGAGGAGTGGATGGCTAGAAATTCAATGAACAACTCTCGATCCACTCAATCCTAGAATTCAGGATTCCATTCATCATGGGCTCTTTCTAGACGGGAGTTCGTGAATCAACTTGATGCGGCTCAACCTGCGAGCCAACCTTATTCGGAACCCTCCGGGTTCCAAATTGGGGCCTTTGATCCCAGTTTCGTTGATCCTCTCCTTTCTTTCTCTTCATCCTTACCCTATGAGGATGTTTATGCTATACAAGAGAATGTTAGATCCAACCCCTAGTCCAATGCTTATAATCTGGGATGAAGAAACCACCTCAACTTCTCCTGGAAAAACCCAGGGCAGCAGACCCAATTTTGACCCAGCAACTATGATCCGCAATGACCAATAGGTCAGGGTCATGTTTATACTCAGTTGCCCTCAAATCAGGCCAACCAGCTACCTTGGAATGCCTGTCAACCTGTAGGGCAGGCTAATTTGAACCGAGAAATGGTAGAGATGCAAGGATCCATGCTCTAGCTCATGCAGCAAATGAAAACCTCACTAGACAACTTGCAAACTGGGCTCATAGCTAACTCTCGTCAATCCGAATTTCTACCATCCTAACCCGTACCCAACCAGCGATATATCCTGAATCTGAGCAATCAAGACCATGGGTACGAAAATCAGAGGGACCCACATGCACATGCTCAAGTGGTAGAGCAGGGTCCTTCCTCTTCTTCTTCTTCTGCAAACCAATGATTCTTGGCAAATGAAGCCCCTCCAATCTTTCCTAACCCTCCCCAAGACCCAAACTCGTATGCATCCACAAATTCTATTACCTTGAAGAGTGGTAAACAAACTCAGGATCCACAACCACACTGTTTCGATTTACCAAATCCTGAAGAACCTGAGGAGAGAAAGGAGAACTCTGGAGTAGAAATCAAGTCTCAGGAACCTAATTCCAAAGATCTGACTGATGTTCCTTTCCCTGAAGCCTTGATCAGATCAAGGAAGAAGAGGTCTATTGATAGTAATGAGGAGCTTCTGAATATTTTCAAGATTGTCGAGATCAATATCCCACTCCTCGATGCTATCAAGCATATACCAGCTTACATGAGATTTTTAAATGATTTATTTACACAAAAGCATAACTTGAGAGAATCTGATCCGAGAAAGGTGGTACTCTCCGAGCAGGCCAGTTCTGTTATCTTGCACCACCTCCCTCAGAAAAAGAGAGATCCAGGTGCTCTGTTGATTTCTTTTGTCACCGGAGATTACACTTTTGATAGAGCACTGCTGGATCTGGGTGCATCCTTAAACCTAATTCTAACTTCTCTTTACGAGAAGTTTGGATTAGGTGAACTTCGACCGACTTCAGTAATGCTACAGTTAGCAGACTGTTCAGTCACAAATCCGCGAGGCATTATTGAAGATGTTATTGTTAAGGTTAAGGATTTCTATTTTCCTATAGATTTCCTTGTCCTTGACATGGATGTACCTAAAAATCTGAGGAACACGCCCATCATTCTAGGGCATCCATTCTTGGCTACCACTAAGGCCAACATTAACTGTGAACGCGGTAGCATGGAAACCACCTTTGGGGACCAACGAATGAAATTGGATATTTTCAAGGCGGTTAATAAATTTGAGGACTGTGGATTTATTAAGGAACTTGAGGATGATAATGTGAATATTGAAACTTGTATGATGGTTTCTGCATTTGAAAATTCCTCCTTTGATGATGAATTGGACCTGCAACCCTCTTTGGCAAACCCGCCATCTTTTGAAAAGGTTATTGATTTTGTTCACTCTCAACCTCTTTGATGGAAACACAATCATGAGCCCTAACTAGCTCATTTTGACCTAGAAAAGAGAACAAAAGCTCCTACATAACCAAATGAAGGGCTTAACTCAAGGAATAATCAGTCTAAAAGAAAAGTAAGAAACAAAGGGTAAAACTGCAATTTTACCATTGCAGTGCAACATCGGGATTTCTCAGGGGCTAAACATAGGTTAAATGATCTTAACAAGATAAAAAGTCTGTTAGTTCAATCAACAAAGGGCTAATGTGAAATCTAAGAATTAAATGACATTCTACAACCATGAAACAGACTCACTTAACTCAACAAGGTTCTTCTCTGGATAAAAATCAACTAAACCCTCTAAAATTCATGGAAAAATATCCCCTAGGGTTTATAACCTTCAAATTGGACTTTAGAACCTATTTTAACCTAAGTAGGGGTCCTAGCTAATTTTTTGCCCTAATTTGGGTTTTTGTGTAAAATGTCAAGCCAACGTGGTCAAACCTAAAATCCAACTTCACCATTAGTTTCCTTAGGTCAAAATTAGGTTTATACCAAAATTTAGACCTAGGGGGAGGTCACCTTGACCAACTTTGCAAAACAGTCCACCCAATTACATTTTGACCCCTAGCTTTTGAAAATCACTACGTAGACCCCCTATCTTCCTAGTCACTCTTTGCAATTAGGTCCCTCCACCATTATAGTAGAAGAGTCCTACTCCAACGAGGATTTGAGGAGGATTTCTCCATGATTCCTCAGAGATCCCCTCTCAGATTTGAAAGGGAGATTCTCTGAGAAATTCCCTATCATCTGAACACAATCCCAAGATCTGATTCACACCCAATCTCTCGTGCGAATGCACCAGAGATATTAGTATCACTCACATTCCCTCTCTAGCAAGGATTCTTGTGCTTGGAAGCTTGCCTTCCAAGCATAAGATCCTCTGCCAGATTCTATAAAAGTACCCCCATGATCCGGCCGTTCAGATTTAGCTTGGTTTGGCTGGAGAACAACCTCCAACTTCGTCTCTTCTCCTCCGGCCAGACATCCAGCAGGCTCCAGTGACTCTTCTCTCTTCTCGTCGCTCTACCACAATACCAGTGGCAGAGTCCTCTTCGCCTCCGTCGTCTATGTCATGCCATACCTACGCACGCGCCAATACCCCTTCGTCGTCGTCGTTCTTCCTCCACTGGAACCTTCGTCTCTGGAGGCGGAAGGTATGAGCCATCTGCCATCTTCCTTCCTTTTGTTCATTAATTAGGTTAAACCTCTTCCCCTTTCCCTTTTCTTTATTTTCTTCTTCTTTATTTCTACTTTCGACCCCTCGACACCGCAGACCACCACCATCGTCTCCATCTCCGATAGACCATTGGTGAAGGTGCATCCATCGCCCCACTCATCCACATGCCTCGCCACCTACCTCAGAACCTCCGCCATCATCCACTGATCATCATACACCCCTTCACTGACCACCGCATGCACCCTACACGCTTACCGAACACAAACACTTTCACAGTCACAGTCCAACCTAAGCATGCACACCTAGGTCGTTCTGCACCATGCCACCCACCGCACCACCTTTGCCATGACATGGTGAAGCTACCCAAGTGCTTTGATAGGGTCGTGAGGCCGTATTTGTGAGTTTCAGGCCCAACCCCCTGCCTCCATTGGAGTAGGCGTGAAGGAGCTTACAAGCTTGCTCCAGGTCATGCTGCTCCAGGCAGAAGAGTCCTAGATCAGCGGAAGCATTCCATGACCCTTTTGCACCTAGCAATCGAAGGCTACATCAACCATAGTTGCGGCAATTGCACGGGCATCCTCCCTGTGCATGTGCAAAGAGGAGGATGGGACTTTAGCCCCACCTCAGAAATGTTGGGCATGGGTTAGTGGTTTATATTGATTTTGTGTTTCTACCTTGTGGCCTCAGATCACAGGGTGAGGTCCCCTCACCTTCTCACCTGCCTCGTCCGTGACCCACGCTCTGCATACTTGGCTTGCCTGACCTGTTTATCGTGCACTCCTTGCGCACCACCCACGCCGGTGCACCTGGACCCAGGTGCGTGTAACCCAACCTGTATACCGGATTGGCTCTGGGAGAGTGAACCAAGGAGAGAAAAGTGAGAGAGCATACGAAGGGGAGGGTAGGGTTAGGTTTTGCACTTGTGTGTGCAAAGAAAGAAGGATGGAAGAGGAAGCTGAAGCTGAAGAAGCTAAGGGTAGGAGGAGCCGCAATGGAAGCTTGAAGATTTGAATGTAGAAGCTGAGGAAGCTAAGGAAGAAAAGGCAAAGGAGAAACTAAAGGAAAGGAAGACGACCACAGAGGAAGGAGAAATCATGGAGGAAGAAGCCAAGGACCAGAGCAAGAAGAAGGAAAGGAGAGCCAAAGCCAAGGAATAAAAAGGAAGAAGAAATCAAAGAAGACAAAGAAGGAGAAAGGCAATGTTGGAAGAGACGTCAGAGAAAGAAAAAAGGACTAAGGCTAAGGGCAAAAAGGCAAGGAGTTCCAAAGAAGAAGAACAAAGAAGAAAAGAAAGAAGAGAGAAGAAGAAAGAACAACTCAAAGAGAAGAAGCAATCAAATATCTTTTATCCAATCTTCTCAATTTCTCTTTTATTGCTACATTTTAGTATTCATAAGCTCATGCTTTATATGTTGAACTAGATTTTGGGTAACCTTAAGTGTTCAAATTACATCTATTGAGATTAGTGAATAAATTCCATTTGCACCCTGTTATCGACCTCGGACTCAACATTCGAGTAATAAAATTTCTTATTTGTTTACAAGGCGATTTCAACTATACTACGATGCATCATTTATTTTATAAATCTTGATCTTGCCATCTTAACACTCTTCTTCTTGATGATTCTTCATCAGCATCTTCCTTACCTTCAATCATCAGCCCGCCCCAACTTGAATTGAAACTATTGCCTGAGAATCTGAAATATCAGTTTTTAGGACAACACAAGACGCTCCCTGTGATTATCAGTGATAAATTAACAAAGGAGCGGGAAATTAAACTGATTAAGGTCCTGAAGGAATATAAGGAGGCAATTGGTTGGACCATTCATTACATTAAGGTGATTGAGCCATCTTATTGCAATCATAGAATATTGTTGGAATATGGATCCTACCCTTCTCGCCAGATGCAGAGGAGATTAAATCCAAATATGCAAGTAGTGGTCAAGAAGGAGATTATTACGTGGCTCGATGTAGGAATCATTTATCTGATCTCTGATTGTCCTTCGGTAAGTCCCATGCAGATTGTTCCCAACAAAGCCAGGATTACTGTTGTGACTAATGAGAAAGGAGAATTGACGTGCACTTGTGCGTGTGTGTTAAGAAGTGTCATTATAGTCACACTTGCAACGTCGATTTTAAAGTAGAGAAATGGAGGTGAGTCCGAGTGTCAGCCTTAGGGAGGCATGAAAATCGAATTTTGCTTATCACTTGTTGTCACGGAAAACACGGAGTTTCTCTTGCGAAAGGTGCGATTTGAAAAGCGAGAGAGAGATAGAGAGAGAGAGGAAGATATTAGGGTTAGAGTTGTTTCTTGCTTGATCATGCAAGTTAAACAGGAATTAAAATAAAGAACTGAACGGAAAGTACTTCATTAATCATGCAACTTTAGCTCATAGCTTACAACATTAAATACATACTCAAACAAAAGTAAAGGAAAGCTTAAAAGAAAGGAAGAGAGAGAGAGGGGGGAGAGGAGCGAGGCAGCCACGGCAGTGGAGGAGGCTCCATCAGCGACTCGTCATCTTCGGCGATTACAAGAGGGCCTAAAGCTAGCTAAGAGAGGGGTAGAGCAGTTGCAACGGAAGTGAATGCCTTGAATGAGTGGTTGGAGGGGGTTTAAATAGGGTTAAGGGCTTTCTAAAAGAAGAAGGGGCTTTAGCGACGTCCGGGACATTGCTAAAACCATTACAAAAGTGTTAGTGAAGCCCTCCAGCCCGCCGATTAACCGCCCGCACCATTCTTCTTCGCGCTCAATCCGCGGCTGTTGCGTGAGAGCCATCCGATCGAAGATCAGATGGCTGAGATCTGCCCTTGGAGGTGCTCGGATCGTGCCTCGGGCATGCATGTGCGTGGGCGTCGTCAACCGGCGTGCGCACGTGCATGAGCGCTCGCGATCTGAGGGCGCGCCGCATGGCGCGATCACGGCCGCCCGCTGCTGATCGGGCGGCAAAATTTCGCAGCGTTTACTTTGTCTTCAATTCCACGCACCGCGCGGCTCGAACCCGCATCGCGTGCGTGCGGGCATGTACACTAACCGTTGCGCCACGCCCGCGCTTTGTCGCGACGACTATAGGCGGGTGTGCGGTTCTCGGCCATCCGATCGAAGATCGACAGTCGAGATTTGATCTCTGCTGAAGGGAGAGTGGCGTGCGATGGAGCGGGGGTGACATGGCGCAACGAGGGCCATTGATCACCAAATCAATGGTTAGAACTTCTTGGGCCCATTGTAGGAGCTCCGGATGGTGGATTTGGCCGATCTTGAGTCCGTTGTACTTCGTTCGTCGTTCTGAATCCATCCATGCGGTCCGATTGCTCATCTGAGGCCTGCTTTGACAAGTACTTACACAAATGGCCATTAATATAGTTTTATAAGCAATCTTGTTACATGATGCATGCAATGCTCCCATTCTACTTATGTTGTGCCTTTTATTCTTAAGATGGGCCCTATTTAGCAGAATTATCACCCCCTTGTGCAGTGTTATCATACCCCCATGCTTACTCCTTACTAGTCCCAAGTAAGGCTTATTCTAGCCTTTATTTTTTTCAAAATTTAATAAGTAATTGCTTAGACACTTCGTCACTTGTCAATAGGAGGAAATATACCAAGATCCTAATCTACAAAGACTAAGCAGCGCCCGGGTGTCTGCTAAAATACAAATCGCCCGAATCCTTGCTTTAATGTATATAACTATACATATGCATATGTATATATATATATATTTTTAGAATTTTTTCTGAATTCAGTGTGGGTTGGTAACTTTTTACAGCTACCCAACCCACCAAAAACTCGGTCAAAACCCTAACTGCTAAGCATCTTGGTGTGAAGATTGTGATAGACTCACTTAACGGTAATTCAGACAGACTTCGGGTTTCTACACCCCTAGGTGACCGGAAGAGGAAATATATTTTCCTGAAGGTGTATTTGTTCGATTGGTAGCTTTCTCCGTACGTTTATTTTAATTGGGGTCAACACAAGGATTTTTCCTGTGTATATCTCCCCATCTTGTATTACTTCCCCGCTTCTTCCTTAAGTCTTTTTGGTTCTTTTTGTGCAGTCATTGAGTTGGGCACTGGACAACCGACCAATGGGCTGTTACCCACGATCACTTGCCAGCCATACTCGTGTGGTGAAGTGTGGTTTATTTTCTTTTCTTCTCTTTTTTTTTTGTAGGTGACTTCCCTGATCTCAAATGTACCTAGAGGCAATGAAGAAGGAATGGTCCCGTGGCTGGGTTCTGGACAACCTGCCAATGGGCTGTTACCCATGAAAACTTGCCAGCCATGCCACCCTATAGAGTTCATTAGCTACCCAATTTCTATCAAAATCTCCGAGGAGTGAGTCTGTGCAAGAATATGTGTAGATGCTTAGACTCAAAGTTTTTTTGAGTTAGAGGGTGAGTTGATAAGTCATATACTTACCACCTTATTTAGTAGGTGGATTAGAATAGCTTAAGGTTGCAAGGACTCGAAGCTAAATCCATATTTTAACGGAGACCAGGGCTGATTAAGCCTGAAGGCCTGAAAAGTCTAAGTGTTTAAGTTCTTTTTGTATTATTTGCCACTATTGAGAAGTTTCTAATGCCTAAGTTTTCATCCTAAATTCAATTTTATTATTATTATTATTATTCAGACTAATTAAATGAGCTCAGGAATATGCAATTTTCTACCCCCCCATGCTTAAGTTGGACAATGTCCTCATTGGCAAGTATATGGATGCACAAGGGTTCAAAAAGATAATACCTGAGTGACGTAAAATACCGGATCAGTCTGAATCCTCTGAGTTGCCTCCCAGGAAGCGCTGAGTTTAATGCCTCCGACTAGGCGGTGCTCCGTGTCATCCCTCAACGAGGGTGACACTCTCCTTTGGGGGAACCTAGGCTAGGAAGTGCTTCAATCTTTAACCATTAACTGTAAAAGTGTGCCTAGTGTTAGGATCAGCAATTTCAACCGCCCCATTAGAGTAGTGCTTAACCACCTGAAATGGTCCTGTCCATTTGGACCTGAGTTTCCCCGGGAAGAGTTTTAGGCGGGCGTCAAATAGACAGACTTGCTGGTTAGGCTCAAAGGTTTTTCTATGAATGAGTCAGTTGTGGATGGCTTTCATTTTCTCCTTATACAGTTGACTATTGTCAAAGGCGTCCCAACGAATTTCTTCGAACTCAGATAATTGGAGCATCGTCAGCGCACCGGCTAACTGGGAATCCATGTTACATTGCTTGATAGCCAAATAAGCCCGGTGTTCCAATTTGACAGGAAGATGGCAGGGTTTGCCAAAGACTAGGTGATAAGGCGACATGCTTATCGGAGTCTTGAAAGCGGTCCTGTATGCCCATAGGGCATCATCAAGTCATGTGGACCAGTCTTTCCTGTCAGGTCTCACAGTCTTCTATAAAATGTTCTTGATTTGTCTATTTGAGACCTCGGTCTGCCCATTTGTTTGTGGATGATACGGGGTAGCAATGCAGTGGTTCACCTCATATTTTCTAAGTACGGCACGGAATTGGGAATGGATAAAATGGCTTCCACCATCACTGATCATGGACTTGGGTATTCTAAATCAGGAAAAGATGTTCTTCTTAACAAAGTCCATGACAGTCCTTTGATCACATCGGCGGGTGGCGACAGCTTCAATCCATTTGGAAACATAGTCTACCGAGACCAGGATGTACTCGAAGCTGTTGGATGGTGGAAAGGGGCCCATAAAATCAATACCCCAAATGTCGAAGATTTTGATAATCAAAATGGGCTGGAGGGACATCATATCTTTCTTGGTCATGGTCCCTAGTGTTTGGTAGCGTGAGAAAGTCTTGGCAAAGTTGTGTGCATCCTGAAATAGGGACGGCCAGTAAGATCCAGACTGCAACACTTTTGCGGCTGTTTTCTTTCCAGAGAAGTGGCCACCACGAGCCTGGTAATGACAAAAGGAAAGCACACTCTGAACTTCGTCTTCGGGGATACACCTCCTGATGATTTGGTTAGCATAGAGGTAAAACAGCATGGGATCATCCCAGAAATAGTGCTTGGGCTCAGCCAAGAACCTGTCCCGTTGTTGTCTGGACCAGTTGTGTGGGGTTTGTCCTACAACAAGGTAGTTGACGTAGTCAGCATACCATGGCATTCTCTTGTCTTGCACAGCCAGGATGTGTTCATTAGGGAAGGCGTCAGATAGAGGTAGGGAGGGTCCAATGTGGTTTGGGTGGAGTCTAGACAAGTGGTTAGCCACCACATTCTTTGATTCGGCCTTGTCTTGGATTTCCAGGTTAAATTCTTGCAAAAGTAGATCCATCTGATGGGCCTGGGCTTTGCATCCTTCTTGACCAATAGATGCCAGATGGCTGAATGGTTAGTCTAAATCGTCACGTGGGATCCCAGCAAGTACGATCGGAATTTTTCAAGTCCAAAGACTACAGCAAGTAGCTCTTTCTCTGTGACCGTATAATTTCGTTGGGCCTCGTCCAACGTTTTTCTCGTGTAGTAGATCACCACGGGCTTCTTATCTTACCTTTGTCCCAAGACAGTACCTATGGAAAAATCTGATGCATCGCACATAGTCTCAAAGTCCTAGGACCAGTACGGGGGTTGAAGTACAGGTACGGTGGAGACTAAGTCCCGGAGGGTGTGATAAGCCTAGATGCAATCAGAAGACATGTGGAATATGGCGTCATTGGCTAGATGGTCAGTCAAGGGTTTGGAATGCTTGGAAAAGTCTTTAATGAACCTTCAGTAGAAGACAACATGTCCTAGGAATGAGCAAATCTGTCGGACTGAGCTAGGTGGAGGAAGTTTGGAAATCAAATCAACCTTAGCCAGATCTACCTCGATGCCCCTATGCGATACGATGTGCCTGAGGATAATTCCTTCTTGAACCATAAAATGGCTCTTTTCCCAACTTAACACCAGATTAACCTCGATACATCGTTTCAGGATTTTCTCCAAGTTGCTCGGACAATGGTCAAATGAATTCCCGAATACAGAGAAATCATCCATAAAGACCTCTAAGTATTCACCCACCATTTTTGAAAAATGGCTAGCATGCAACGCTGGAAGGTCGCAGGTGCATTGCATAACCCGAATAGCATTTGACGGAATGCAAACGTGTCGTACGGGCAAGTGAATGTAGTCTTTTCTTGATCCCTCGGAGCAATTGCGACTTGGTTATATCCTGCATATCCATCCAGGAAGCAAAAATACTTCTATCCTGCCAATCTTTCAAGGATTTGGTCAATGAATGGCAAGGGGAAATGATCCTTCTTAGTGGCTTCATTAAGCTTCCTATAATCAATGCACACCGGCCATGCAGTGGTGGTGCGGTGGGGATGGATTCGCCATGATCATTGTTGACAACGGTGAGCCCAGCTTTCTTGGGAACCACTTGAGTGGGGCTCACCCAGGGGCTATCGGAGATAGGATAGATGATGTCGGTGTCAAGCCATTTGATAATTTCTTTCTTAACGACCTCCTGCATGTTTGGGTTTAAACGTCTCTGCATCTGGCGGGATGGTCATGCCCCGTCTTCCAGGTAAATCTTATGGGTGAAATAGGTGGGGCTAATTCCTCTTAAGTCAGAAATGGTCCAACCAATGGCGGCCCGATGTTCTGAAAGGGTCGCAGTCAACCTGAGTTCCTGATCCTTGGTTAGATGAGAATTAATAGTCACTAGGACGGTCTGGTCAGGTCCTAAGAAGACATACTTGAGATTCTCGGGCAATGGCTTAAGTTTAGGTGTGGGTGGAACCACAGTCGATGGGAAGGGAAAGGGCTGGAGTTGATCAACATCGATCTCCTCAAATGGTGTTGTGTGACGGTAATCAGCCTTAAAGAGTTCTATGGGTAGTGATGGTGACAGGTCAAAACAGTCATTACGGGGTTGGTGGTCTGAGACAAAACTATGGGTGAGGCATTCCTCGATTAGAGTTTCCACGGGATCATGTTCCTCAACGCAATCGCAATCAAAAGACTTTGTCTCCCGGAAGATATCCAATTGCATTTTCCTGTCCTCGAAGGCGATTTCCATACATCCCGTGTCACAATCAATGTTTGCCTTAGCTGTAGCTAAGAAAGGTCTGCCTAAGATTATGGATGCGTTCTATAATTTTTTAGGGACTTCCATGTGGAGCACCAAAAAGTCGACCGGGAAATAGAAGTCCTTGACCCGTACAATCACGTCCTCGACAACCCCCTTCGGGGTTTTCATTGATCTATCAGCCAGCTGGATGGTGACAGGGGTTGGTGTCAACTCTCCGAAACCAAATTGGTGGTACAGGGTTGTTGGAATCAGATTGATAGAAGCACCTAAGTCCAGGAGCGCTTTATCAAATGTCATGTTCCCAATATTATAGCAAATCAAGGGCTCTCCTGGGTCAGTTCACTTGAGTGGAAGGTTGCTTGATATTACGGAACTTGCCTGTTTAGAGAGCACAACCTTCCTAGGTGCTTGAGGTCTCGGCTTACACTTGGGTGTACAAGCATCCTTTAAAAACTTGGCATAAGTAGGGATGTGTTTGATGGCTTCAAGGAGCGGAACATTAATCTGTACTTGCTTAAAGATTTCCAACAGCTCCTCAGTTTCCACAACATTCTTCTTTTTCTTGATTGTTTCCAAGGCCTCAAGGTAGGGTGTCTGAATGTGAATTGGTTCTATTTCTGGGTCCTTGGTTGGTGCCTCTTCTGAGTCAGGTATTTCAATGGGTGAAGTCTTGGGGAGAGTCGGCCATTTGGGATCCTGGGTTTTGGTGTCGCTTCTCAAGGTCACCGCATTCACAAAGGCATTAGGGCCATGGGTTGATCATTGAGAAGATGAGGATGAAGAAGCACCAAACCCAGGGGATGTTTGCGGGGCTGGCTGGACAATGTGAGCCTGCCCAGGGTTGCCTTGGAACCCTTGCGAATTGGGGCCTCTGTTAATTATGTTTCGCGGGTTCGGTTGTGGCTGGGAAGGTAGGGATCCTTGTTGTTTACAGTCCAAGAGTTGGCTTAACTGTCCCTTCACCAAGGCCATAGCCATCATCTTTATTAAGGTATCCATTTGGTTTTGTGGGGGAGGGACCGCCCTATTCTGATTATATTGGGGTCTAACTGGTAGTACTTGCTGATAGGGGGTAAGTGTGGCTGCTGGTTTGGCCTGGGCTAGTTTTGGAAATGCGGTGGTTTCTGGTTTGTCCAACCAAAGTTGGGGTGGTTATGCCAGCCAGTGTTGTAAGTGTTGGAGAAAGGGTCAGGTTTCGCATAACCTTGGACAGCTTGCACATCTTCAAGGATAGCTGATGTTGATGGAGAGGGAAGAGAGTAATCAAGGGTTAAGGGAGCAAAGGTCCCTCCCTGGAACATGGTCAGGGGTTATTCTAGGTTCAGTTGGGTTAAGGGCTGGACCAGGTCAACATTATGCGCTCCCTTTGCTAGGGAGAAAGTCTGTAAGGGGTTCCTGGTCTGGTTCAGTAGCTCATCAATCTTTTTGTCCACCAATTCCACTCGATCCAGTTTCTTGGCAATGATGTCCATGTCAACCATTCCAGAATTTGCTTGTACCTCATCAATCCCACCAGGAGGTTGACTGGACCTATTAAACTGGGTCATGGAGGGATTGTTGAGCGAATTCTCGCTCATAGACTCAAAGAGCTCAAATGCGCTCTCCTTGTCTTTGTTCAGGAAGTTCCCCCTGCATGAGGCATCAACGAAGTTCCGCAAGTTGCTGTCCAGACCGTGGTAGAAAATCTAGGCCAATTGCCACATTGGTACTTTGTGATGTGGGCATTTCCTCAACAGTTCGTTAAATCTTTCCCACGCCTCATGAAATTGTTCCCCACCCTAGAGACTAAAGGTAGTAATAGCTCTTCTGAGGGCATTGTTCTTTCCTATGGGGAAGAATTTCTTTAGAAATGCATGCCTCAGTTCTTCCCAGGTGGTGATGGGTCTACCTAGGGTTCTAATCCAATGAGAAGCCTTATCTCTTAATGAGAAGGGAAACATCTTGATTAGAACAATGTCAAGGCTAATGTTCCTAGGTTTCATAGTTCGTGCTACGCGGTCGAGATCCTCTAGATGCTAGAAGGGGTCCTCATTTGAGCTTCCATGAAAGTTGTTCTGGATCAGACTTAAGACATTCGATTTTAGCTCAAAATCACTCCCCCTTCAGGGATCCTAAGGTGCGGCTCAACTCTAATAGCAGAGGGATTATAGAAATCGTGGAGGGGCCTCGGTTGATCCTGAAATGGTGGTATATCAAGTGGTGGTTGCCCTTGTATGTCTTGGAAAGGTGGTGGTGGTTGTTCTTGTGGGTTCTGTAACTGTTGTATGGCTTGCATGATGGTGTGGATTTGTTGTTGGTGAAGCTGGTGGTTTGCATTAATTTGGGCTTGGATGATGGCCATTGCATCTGGTGGGGGTTGATCCTCAGCCTCATCTACCCTAGGTTCCGCCATGTTCCTAACAGAATCACGTCGCCTAGATTCCTACCCCAAAACACACAACTCGGGATGCAGTGAGCGTCTCCCATGCATACACTAGAGAAGAACAGGAGGGGATGCGGAAGGCGACAGGTGCGAGAAATGTGTTTCAATCAAGCACACAAGCCTAGTCCTTATGGTGTATTCCTTAGGAGACCTAGAAATCTCACAAAGGGTGATTAAGTCCGTAAGCACTGGAATCCCCTTCCCAAGGCTAATCTGGCTAGGTTGATTACGAGGGGATTGCAGGGAAGGTTCTTCCTTTGGCTTGCGCCTCCGGTTCCGTAGACCCCATAATCGCGGTCATTTGACACTACCCCGCAGCCTAGTCACCAGATTCTACCAAGGGAATGAAAGCCACGTGCCTAGCGAACAAAACCTCGCCTTTCGAGACTTAACTCAATCCTGCCTAGGGCACGTCTACTCAGTTTTAAAGGGCTAGGATAGTGCTTGTGCTAGGGTTATGTGATGAGGCGTTGATTGGGGTGGTGCCTCTTAATTTTCCACTCTAAAGGTGTGTGCTTCTATCAAAACATGGTTTTCAAGCAAGGATTTTTAAGATGTGGTGTCTTTTAGTGTTTCATCCGTACTTTAGTGCTTTTTAGGGTTGACGTGTCTTAATGTTTTAAGACAAGTTTTAGTGGGCACGTCAAGTTCTGCACACAATTCGGTGAAAGTAGATTTCCTTTTATTCTATAGAGGCTTTAAAACCCTAATTACTCATCCTAATGATCATGCAGCTTCTATTATATGAGTCAGTTTTAGGGTTGAGTGGTGCGACCCAGGTCAACTCACGGTGGCTTCGCAAACACCACTCAAGAAAAAGAAAAGAACACTCTAAGAATTTATTTAGAATGTTAGAGTGTACATTTTTTGTGGGGTGATGTGTTAAGCATGTGGGTCAAGCAATCATACACCATGCCAATTTTTTTCTATTTTTATAATTTTGTTTTTAGTTTTTTCACGCAAGCAAACAATCCTGAGAGAAGAATTACTCACTATCGGTCCTTGTTGCGCCTACTCCCATGTTACCGTCGTGGGATGCGTCGCTTCACCGTCCAAGCACCGAATTTCTGCAACCATCAAGTAAAAAGGAAACAAGGCATTAGACGATGTGAGAATGGATGTGGAATGGAGGTGACAAAACAAATCCGTTGCCTCCCCAGCAACGATGCCAAAAACTGACATGTGCTTGTGCGTGTGTTTTAAGAAGTGTTGTTATAGTTGCACTTGCAACGTCAGTTTTAAAGTAGAGAAATGGAGGTGAGTCCGAGTGTCGGTCTCAGGGAGGCGTGAAAATCGAATTTTGCTTATCACTTGTCACGGAAAATGTGGAGTTTTGCTTGCGAAAGGTGCAATTTGAAAAGCGAGAGAGAGATAGAGAGAGAGAGGGAGAGATTAGGGTTAGAGTTGTTTCTTGCTTGATCATGCAACTTAAATAGGAATTAAAATAAACAACTGAACGGAAAGTACTTCATTAATTGTGCAACTTTAGCTCATAGCTTACAACATTAAATACATGCTCAAACAAAAGTAAAGGAAAGATTAAAAGAAAGGAAGAGAGAGAGGGGGGGAGAGCAGCGAGGCAACCACGGCGGTGGAGGAGGCTCCGTCGGTGGCTCGTCATCTCCGATGATTACAAGAGGGCCTAAAGCTAGCTAAGAGAGGGGTAGAGTAGTTGTAAGGGAAGTGAATGCCTTGAATGAGTGGTTGGAGGGGGTTTCAATAGGGTTAAGGGCTTTCTAAAAGAAGGGGCTTTAGCGACGTCTGGGACATCGCTAAAATCATTCCAAAAGCGTCGCTGAAGCCCTCCAGCCTACCGGTCAACCGCCCATGCCGTTCTTCTTTGCACTCGATCCGCGACCGCTGCGTGAGAGCCATCCGATCGAAGAACGGACGGCTGAGATCTGCCCTTGGAGGCGCTCGGATCGTGCCTCTGGTGCACGTGTGCGCGGGCGTCGTCGCCCAGCGTGCGCGGGTACGTGAGTGCTCGCGATTTGAGGGTGTGCCGCGTGGCGCGATCACGGCCGCCCGCTGCTGATCAGGCGACCCAATTTCGCCGCGCGCTTCCTTTGTCTTCAATTTCACGCACCGCACGACTCGAACCCGCGTCACGTGCGTGCGGGCGTGCGCGCTAGCCGTTGCATACCGCGGCAACTGCGGGCAGGTGCACGAATCTCAACCGTCTGATAAAAGATCGACGGCTGAGATTTGATTTCAGCTGAAGGGAGAGTGGCGTGCGATGGAGCGAGGGTGACATGGCACAACGAGGGCCATTGATCACTAGATCAACAATTAGAACTTCTTGGGCCCATTTTAGGAGCTCCGGATGTCGGATTTGGCTGATCTTGAGTCCGTTGGACTCCGTTCATCGTTCTAAGTCCATTCGTGTAGTCTAATTGCTCATCTGAGGCCTGCTTTGACAAGTAGTTACATAAATGGCCATTAATACAGTTTTATAAGCAATCTTGGTACATGATGCATGTAATGCTCCCATTCTACTTATGTTGTGCCTTTTATTCTTAATATGGGCCCTATTTAATTAAATTATAACTCCCTTGTGCAGTGTTATCAAGAATCAGTCACAACTTATTCAGCTTCCGCTTGGAGGGTTTGTATCGATTACAGGAAGCTGAACACGGCCACGAAAAAGGATAATTTCCCTCTGCCTTTCATTGATCAAATCCTAGAAAGATTAGCCGAGTAGAAGTACTTCTATTTCCTTGATGGCTACTCGAGATACAACCAAGTGCCTATCCATCGTGAGGATTAGGAAAAAACTACTTTCACCTATCCCTATGAAACCTTTGCTTTCCGTAGGATGCCATTCGGCTTATGCAATGCACCTGCATCTTTTATGGAAGTCTTCTTGGACGATTTCTCCATTTTTGGAGAATCGTTTGACTCTTGTTTAGTTAATCTTGAAATGATTCTTAAATGATGCATCAAAACAAGATTGGTCCTTAGCTAGGAAAAGAGTCATTTCATGACACAAGAAGGCATCGTCTTGGGTCATGTAATCTCTGAACGAGGAATTGAAGTGGATAAAGCAAAGGTTGATGCTATCACTAAACTTCCTCCTCCTACATCTGTTAAACAAATTCGATCATTTCTTGGTCATGTAGGATTCTACAGGAGATTCATCAAGGACATTTCAAAGGTTTCTCGTCCTTTGAGAAATCTTCTCACCAAAGAAACGCCATTTGATTTCGATGAATCATGCTGTAAGGCATTTGATTTTCTTAAAATGGCAGTTACTTGTGCTCTAGTGTTGCAACTACCAATTTGGACAGCCCCTTCTGAGATCATGGCCGATGCTTTTCATTGCGCGGTCGGGCCTGTTTTGGGTCAGAAAGTTGATTGGATGCCCTCTGTCATCTACTATGCTAGTAAAACTCTGGACAAGGCCCAGAGGAATTACATTGTTACAGAGAAGGAATTACTAGCCGTAGTATTTGCTTTGTAGAAATTTAGGGCTTCTCTCTTAGGGTCTCATGTCATTTTTTATACCGACCACTCAGCCTTGAGACATCTCTTGGCCAAAAAGGATGCCAAACCCCAGCTTATTCATTGGATTCTTCCGCTTCAAGAATTTGATCCTGAAATCAAGGGTAAATCCAGGGTGTATAATGTGGTGGCGGATCATTTGTCGAGACTTCTGACTAATTCTTCTCGTCCAGACATCACGATTGCTGATACCTTTCTAGACGAAACCATTCTTATAGTTTCTGGCATCCAAACCCCGTGGTTTGCTAACATTATTAATTATTTGGCCATTGGTCAAATCCCTCAAGATTGGTCAAAGCAACAATGGGATAGACTCAAATCTAAGGCCAAATAATACTTCTGGGAGGACCCTGAACTGTACTGCATCGGCTCTGATCAAATTATTCGCCAATGTGTTCCAGAGAACAAATTCAATAGTATACTCGAGTTTTGCCATGCATTTGTGTGTGGTGGACACTTCACCGGAAAAAAGACGACTGCAAAAATTTTGCAATCTGGATTCTATTGGCCATCTTTATTCAAGGATGCCCAGGATTTCTCAAGGTCGTGTTCCCAATGCCATGCACTCGGGAGAATAACTAAGAGAGATATGATGACCCTAAACCCAATTCTTCCTGTCGAAATCTTCGACGTTTGGGGCATCGATTTCATGGGACCCTTCCTCCCTTCATTTGGACATCCGTACATTCTCGTCGCTATTGATTACGTGTTGAAATGAATTGAGGCGATTCTCACCCGAACC
This sequence comes from Thalassia testudinum, assembly GCA_037157565.1. Classification (NCBI taxonomy): domain Eukaryota; kingdom Viridiplantae; phylum Streptophyta; class Magnoliopsida; order Alismatales; family Hydrocharitaceae; genus Thalassia; species Thalassia testudinum. The sequence goes on from JAZHRO010000014.1 coordinate 68,313,871, forward strand.
AAAGACCACAAGGTGGTCATTGATTTTGTCAAGAAGAACATCTTCAGCAGGTTCAAGATTTTGAGGGCCATCATCAGTGATGGTGGCATTCATTTCACTAATGCCCAGTTCCATAATTTGCTGGCTAAATACAAGGTTAATCATCAAATCTCCACACCTTATCATCCCTAGACAAATGGATCGGCCGAGATCTCCAATTGGGAGATTAAGAATATTCTGTAGAAAATGGTTAGGCCTGATCGCAAAGACTGGACTCAAAAGCTTTAGGATGCTCTTTGGGCCTACCGTACGGCATATAAAATAGCCATCGGCATGTCTCTATTTCGTTTGGTGTATGGAAAGGCATGCCATTTACCTGTAGAGATTGAAAATAGGGCATTCCGGGCAATCAAGTAGTGCAGTCTAGATCTGAGTTTAGCCAGGAAGACCAGGAAACTCCAACTATCTGAGTTGAAGGAGCTTAGAAATGATGCATATGACAATGCCAAGATCTACAAGGCTCGGACTAAAGCTGTACATGACCAATTGATTTCCTGCAAGTGCTTTGAGCTAAACCAGAAGATCTAGTTATTCGATTCTCGACTTAAGCTCTTTCCCGGCAAACTTAGGTCGAGATGGAACGACCCATTCATTATCGACCAGATTTTTCCAAACAGAGCTGTTCAGATCTCTAACACAAAGATGGGTAATTCATTCAAAGTCAGTGGTCAACGTTTGAAGCCTATTATTGACCATACTCTTCCAGACCCTATCTCAGACACGGTTGCTCTAGCTATGTTGTGACTGCTTTGGCTGGACTTCGCCTAACTGACGGCATTAAACCCAGCAGTTGTACATATAACTCAGAGTTGACCCAAGCTTCATATTCATGTGATATCTTCCATACTCTACCCTTCCTTTCATGTCTCTTTATCTCAATGTTGACATTGCATCAGCTAGGCATTGGGGGGTGGATTCATTTTTGAATCATTTTGTCAGCTCTGTGAAATTCTTATGAATTCTATTTCTCTTCTTATATATACATAAAAATAAAAATTGAATTAGGAAGGAATACTTTGACATTAGGACTTTTCGATCTTAGGAAATATTACACTAGGATATGAACACTAAGACCCTTCAGGTCTTTGAGCTTAATCAACCTGGGTATCCACTAAAATGTGGATTTATTTTTCGAGTCCTCACCATCTTGAATTCTATTGTAATGTGATTAAATAAGTTTGGGTGATAAGTACACGACTTATCAACCCACCCTCTGATTTGAGGGAACTTTAAGTCTAAAGCATCTACACACTATCTTTTCACTGACTTGCTGATCGACGATTTTAATGGAAATTGGGTAGCTAATGAACCTTCTAGGGTGATATGGCTGGTAAGTTATCGTCGGTAACAGCTCGTAGGTAGGTTGTCCAAAGCCCAGTCACTGGACCATTCTCTTCTTGCTACCTTTAGCTAAATCAGAGACCAAGGAAGCCACCTACTTAAAAAAAAAAAAGAAAGAAAGTCAAGTAAAAGAAAAGAAAAAGAAAAGGAGAAAAGAAAAAAATGAAAAAAAAGAAAACAAAAGGAATAAGCCACACTTCGCCGCATGAGTATGGCTGGCAAGTTGTTGGTGGTAACAGCTCATCGACCGGTTATCCAGAACCCAGCTCAAGAAATGCAATAAAAATTCCTAAAACAGCTAGGAAGTGGGGAAGTAGAATAAGCCAGGGAGATATACACTGGACTCACCCTTGTGTTGACCCCATAAAAATAAAAGTAGGGAGAAAGCTATCAGTTGTAAAGATACACCTTTAAGTAGAGCTCACTTTTTAAGGTCACCTAGAGGCGTAGAAACCCAAAGTCCATTCTAATTGCCGATCAACGAGTCTATCACATTCTCAATAAGATACTTAGAACTTAGGGGTCTCATCAAATCTTGGGTGGGTTGAATGGCCGTAGAAAGCCACTCTTTAACCCAAAACTGAAAAATCCAGAAAAATTAGAAAAGGTGAAAAAGAGAAAAAGAAATTTTTCTTTGAATAAGGCAAGGGCTTGAGGCGGTCAGCATTTTGGTAGATACTCGGGTGCTGTTGTGTCCTTGAAAGTTCAGATCCTGAGTAAAAAAATTTCTTAATGTTGAAAATAACTTATGCCCAAGCAATCCAGCCTAATTCTTTTATAAATAGCATATAGTTTTTGCTAGGGACTAGCAAAAGATAGGGATGGGGCTGTGATGTGCATATATATGATTAACCTAAAATGTCTGTTAATGCATGTTCTTAGTGTCACATTAGCATCATACATTGTAAATAGTGCATAACATGCATAATCATGTATTTAGATCAAGTTGTATAAATTGTATAGTAATTATCTCGTTTTTATGGTCAGGGACAGGGAAACTTTTTATCAGGGCCTCGGATCGAAAATCCAACCATACGAATCTGATCAGAGTGACGATTAGAGTTCAATGACTCCAAGATCGCCCTAACCAGGCATTCGTAGCACCAGATAGAGACCAAATAACCCTATAGATCAAGGGCCAAGATGGAGTTAATCCGCACCTCAAACGACAAATCCGACTCACAGATGCATTCGGATCGACGATCACAGCCTAACAGCACAAAAATCGATCCAATCCAACACTCGTGGCACCGTCTACAATACTCTGAAGATGGACGGCCAAGATGGCACCACGTGGCACCATCTCAGCTGCCTAACCATCCCCAAGGATCCGCATCTGCCTTTCCTCTTCATCTAATTGGATGGCTGATATTGCACATACGTGCGCGGGCGTTTTGAGCAGAGAAGAGGAGCGGGAGCGCGCGACGCATGCACACATCGACCATGACGGTCCTTTAGTGGCATTTAAGTCCATCACTAAAGGACCCATATTAATGCTTTTTAAATTAAAATCTCCAAAATGCCCTCACTCCTTGCAACTATAAAAAGAGACCCCCTCCATATGAATTTCTCATCCCTTCCTTCTCTTCTCTCCCTCTCGAAAGCTCAAGAGAAGCTTGTCCCACACCAGCGATGCTCCTCAAGAGATAAAAACAAATTTTCGCCCCCATTCCGGAAGTGGATCCCGCGACGACGATGACGTGCTGCCTCATTCCCATTTCTCCTGCTTCGACCTCCTTCTTCCCGCTCCGATCCTCGTCTTCTAGTCGTTGTCTCGTCCAGCTCGTCCTCCACGAAATCGTTGAGGAGGATAACTTCTCTCTCCCATTCCTTTTTCCTGCTTTCTAGAGTAGAATTCTCCTGCTTTCTTGTTCTAATAAATTTCCTTCTTTCTAGTGTAATTTCTCACTTTCTTAGTTTTACAAACATTTTACAACATCAAGTGAATATTCTCTCTCTCTTATTGTTTATATTGATTCCATTGCATTGTAATTACTCCGCTTTTTAAACAAAAACACAAAGGGAATATAATTGTGAATCTTGATCGACATAGCCTCCCTGAGTTTGACCCAGGATTTCTATTCTGGTATAAATTTTATTTCTTGAACCCGAGTTCTTCGCTATTCAAACTACAATGACAGGTTTTCAAAACCAACTCCAATAGCATAGTCCTTCGACGTTCAACACTTAGGTAGATGATGGATGCAAATGGGAGGGATAGGTCCCTTTTTATAGTTGAGGAGAGGGCTCAAATTTGTCATCGGGTCAATAGCGACATTTAAAGATGTCGCTGAAGACCCGCAGCAAGTGTCGCTGTAGCCCCACCCTCGCCCTCGCGCCTTCAATGCTCTATGCTATGATGCACGCCTCGCGCACCGTGTCGCTCACGCATGCTGGTGCACACTGGTCTTCGCGTGCTACCTCGCCCACGCTGCTACCTCTGCATGCGTGCTTGCTTGCATTGTCGCTGCTCCTACTACATCGTGCCTCAATTGCGAAATTAATGTGCGGCGGGATTTTAACACACGCCGTGTGGAGGCATGAAGTCTTGACCAATGCGCTAAACTGAGCATTGGTCTTGCCTTTGAGTTTGGCTCCCGCACACCTTACCCATCTGATGGTGGATGTACAGTTTGGATCTCATCTGCGTGCGCTAAAGAGAGGAAGCAAGCTCGATCAACAAAGGACCAGGTGCCACGTGTCGCGTTTAAGGAAACGGTCAGGTTTTCTTGAGCTTGTTGTGGGAGTTACGGAGGTCAGATTGGAATGATTTTGAGTCCATTGGACTTCGTTTGTTGGTTTGGATCCATCCGTATGATCCGATCACTCATCTGAGACCTGTTTCAAAATAGACTTGTGCACATGGTCATTAAACATTAATTCTAAGTGATTAAAATGTAAAGATCATGCAATATGCTTGCAATGCTCCCAAACCCATTACAATCTAACATTATCGCATAAGTACCCTCAAATTGACTCTAGTTGATGTTATTAACACTTGTAATTGTAGTGTCATCATAACCCCATGGCCACCCGTTGCTAGTTCCTAGCAAGGTTTGACCTAAATGCTATTTACAAGTAAAATTAGGAATTGATCACTTAGGTAGAAGTTTCTTGTCAACTGGAGGAAATTTCTACATAGAATGTAACTCACTAAGACTAAATAGTGCCCGGGTTGCCTGCTAAAATGCCCATCACTCGAGTCCTCGCCTTATTCTATATAGAAGCAAATACATATTTTTTTCTTTTTCATCCTTTTTAATTTTTTTTTTTTGGAGTTTTGGTATTGAGGATTTCAGGGTAACCTTTTACAGCTACCTAATCCCCTTAGGACTTGAAAAGGATTCTTAGTACTAAGCACCTTATTGTGAAAGTGATAGACACACTTAATAGCAATTAAAATGGACTTCCGATTTCTACGCCCCTAGGTGACCCGAAAGAAAATATGTTGCCTAAAGATGTATCTATTTGACCAGTAGCTTTCTCCCTACATATTTTTTTTGTGGGGTCAACACAAGGGTGAACTCAGTGTATATCTCCTCGGGTTATGCTACTTCCCCGTTTCTTCCTTAACTGTTTTGGAAATCTTTTGCAATTTATGAGCTGGGATCTGGACAACCGGCCAATGGGCGGTTACCCATGGCAACTTGCCAAACATATTCGTGTGGTGAAGTGTGGCTTATTTCCTTTTTTTCTTCTCTCCCCTTTTTTTTCTAAGTAGGTGGCTTTCCTGATCTAAATTTTATCGAACGACAGCAATGAAAGAGACTGGTCCTATGGCCTGATTATGCAGCAAGCATAGGTCTTAATTGGCTTAGATTAAGCTAGGACTTAGCATAATTTAGGGTTATTCATGCATGCATACGCATTATATGCATCTTTACTGCTTTCCTTTAGCTATGCATAAAATAATGTTATAATGTGCTGATTAAGTGCGTTATGTCCATTGTAGGGAATAAGCTGATCAAGAGCTGGATCTGAAACTAGATCAGGAATAACGCGAATTGTAGCAGAGCGGGAGCAGAAGGCCTAGTTTAGATGTAGGAATAATAATGTAAGGGGGTTAAAGGTTTTCTATTCTATTAAGTAGAAATAAAGTAGTAAAATGTGAAGAGCTTAGGTCTATCCTAGCCCTAGGATAGCCTAAAGACTTCCCCAAGCCTTAGCCACCCTTGGATTAGGTCACCGCACCCTAGGAAGCCCTAAAACCCTAGTCCCAACCCTTCTATGGACGTCCAGATAAGTTTTAATACGTCCAAGACCCTTAGCCATCTCCCGCACACTTCAAACCCACTTCTGCAGTGCTATTGGATGTCTAGACACTTTGTCAAATGTCCAATTTCTGCAAAATACCCAAAACAGAACCTGAAATCCCTCCGGACTCTGACTGGACATCCAAAAAAGAAGTCTAGACATCAGATTTTTGAGTATAAGACGTCTGGCACTATTATTAGACGTCTGATACTGCTCTCCAATTCCTATTTTAAGATTTAAGCCTTGATCTTGGATCTCTAGGTCCCTAAACCCAATTCCAACCCCATAGGAACCTAAATTAAGGTGCCCTAACCGAAGTACATCACCTCTAGACCTCCCTAAGGACCTAATTAGGTCCTCAATAAACCTAATTGACTTGGATCTTATTCAATTCCACCAGCCTATTCAATTGGACTCATTGAGAACAATTGAGCCCTGATCTCAGCACACACTATCCAATTGGACTCAGTGAGAGTCCAATTGACCTAGACCTAAATTAATTGAGTTGTTTTACTCTCACTTAAGCTTCCACACACCCAATTAAACTTGTATTAAGTTTAATTGCACTTTACCTTAGTGAATTAGGGTTTATAACCCTAATTTGAGACATACCTTGAGCTAAACCCACAAGAACCGAACCTAATTAGCCTAGCTACCTAAGTTTCAACCCACACACACTCACACACACCCACACACACCATCCACACGAAAATACCTAGCCTTGAGTTCTCTAGAACTCTCTACCATGTGTGGTTGCCTTGGTTGCCAAAAATAGCAACCAAGAGCCATTCAATTTTTAGATCCACATTTGGTGGATCTAAAAACCACCATCCACCCTCTCTCTCACTCTCCCACGAGCTCCCACCATAGCCCTCTCTAGAGAATTCCATAATTCTCTTGAGAGCTTCCCTTAGGCCTATAAAACGACCCAATGGGTGGCCATTTGCACCCATTCACTTCCTTGGCATTCATTCCACTTAGGCTAGCCACTTCCATCTCCATGAGTTGAGCACCACCATGGATGCCACCATCTCCATGCCAGGAAGCTAGAACAACTCCCCAACCTCTCTCCAAGGGTCGGCCTAAGTTCCATTGGCCGCCCCTCCTCTCAGCCACTCAAAGGCCATCGGAGACCACCTGCGAATGCCCTTCCTTCTGCTTGATTAATAACTTAGCTCTTTGCATATTTACTACTTTTATTTACTGGTTAGTAGTGTAGTCTTACTTCTCCCCCAATGATGCATGCGAAATCCCCCCATCGATTCTTGTATGCAATTGCTTTCTGGTAGCTAGGTTTAATTTTCAAGCATTTATGTACAAGCTTTCCTCTACATTTTATGTTGCAAATGACTCTCCTACTGAATGAATGAAAAATGCTTTTATACATATATTTGTCTCCATATGTTTGAAATCACCATGAGCTTAATAATTGTCATTCTTTTTGTGTGATTCAAGTTTCCTGATTCCTAATATTCTTGCAACTAAGCATGTCATACCTAAATACATAATAATCACGAAATGGCATGCGATTCTAAACAAAGCAGAGTAAGATCGATTTCAAAATTAAAAGCAATGCCTCCTAAAGACGAACGATCGGGACTCAAGTCTCGTTATTTTTACAAAATAATATCTTTGTTGGATTGTACTTCACGACTATACTACGACGCATTCCTTTTCTATCAAAAACGCAAGCCACGATTTTTCCCAACAAAAATGGCACCGTTGCCGAGGAGGCAATGTCATTTTCTTTGATTTTGATCTTTCAATTTATCACTGACAAATATGCCTCTACTTCGTTTTTGATGTACAGGAAAACACAGAACGAAAACGGGATCTGCGCACACACCAAGCGCGGCGACGAAAAATCAGGTGCACATCATCTATCTTAGATTAGGCTTCTCTTTCTGAACCCTAGGAGTAGATTTACTTGTTAAAATTTTATTTAAAAATTCTTTGTGAAAAAAAAAAAGATTTTTCTCATTTTCGTGAAAAAGAAAAAAAATCAAGGAGAAAAATTTTGAAAAAAAAATCTAGATTAGGTTTCCTTTCGAATCTATGTTAGTTGAAAAAAAATGAAAAAAATAAGATATTTTCTATGAATCTTTTGAAAAATTATTCTTGAAAAAAAAGAAAAGTGCAAAAGTTTTGAAAAAGAAAAAAATCTTTCTGGTTGAAGGCTTGAATTTCAAGTTCAAACCTCCTTAAAAGCCCTTCCACCATCTTCTGATTTTCGGCCAAATTTCAAATCTAACTTAAAAATTCGATTGTCGAAAAAGTCGTCAGCAAAAGATTCTGAAATTTTGGCTAAATCTTCATTTTCAAACCATCTTTCAAATGCCACCATTACTTTAAAAAATTCCAACTACAAAATTTTTAAAAATTTGCGAAGTGCATGGGGGTCAGATTGACCTAGATTCAAAAATTTTCAAATTTAAAAAAGCGATTCTGAGAAATTTGTGAATCTTTTTTGACTAAAAATGGTGGGGTTTGAAAGTTGATCTCATTATCTTTACTTTCATATTTTTCCCTAATTATTTAAGATCATTTAAAACTATTTCAAAGAAAAAAATCGACCAGGGGTCAAAATTCCATATCTGACCCCCTAATATTCAAAATTCCCTAAAAATTTGATTGAAATAGTAAAAATTACAAAAAAATATACTTTAAAGAACTAATTGAAGAAGGAATCTTCTTACAAAATTTCAAATTATTTTGATTCCAATTATTATCAGAAAATCAACATTAATTTTGTGGTCTGCTGAAACAGAGAAATACCCTAGAAGCACATGCAACCTAGGTCAAACCCTTAGGGTTACAACTAGAGACCACACATTGGGCTAACTTAGAATTAATCAAGTCTAGTTAGTCGGTGAGCTTGGTCACCTTCTGGGCCACTCACCACAAACCCCACTGAACAAAACAGGTTAAAATTAACTTTAAAATACAAAATCAACCCGAGCTCGTTGTCGTACTATTGGGTGAGTTTAATCTCTCTTGCCAAACCTGGTGACTAAGTCTGCGGGGTAGTGTCAAATGACCGTGGCTCGGGGGTCAACGGAACTGGAGGTGTAAGCCAAAGGAAGAACCTTCCCCTTAGTCCCCTCATAACAAGACTGGCTGGGTTAGCTTGAGAGACCGGATTCACTTTCTGTCGGTTGTACGATGAACTTATATTCAGGAATTTAAATCCATAATGAAAAATCTGGTCACCTGATCTGTAAGGACCATTTGATTGACAGGGCCTTAGCCTTGTCCTGCGTGGCTACACTAACCCAGGGGTTGGGCGATGTATGCACGGAAGGAGGTCACTTCGACCTCACTTGGTTGGACCTTGGGAGCCACTCCCAAGGAGGCGAGTCACCTCACCTGGACCATCTTTTCCCCCCATTTCTTCTACTCCAAAAGCCACCATGGCAAATCCTGGTCTTGGACCTAGACCGAGTCAGGACATTGAGAATTTAGACCCGATGGCTCGTCTGGAAGATCGTGTCGCCGAATCTGAGGAGCGGCATCAGCAGAGCATGGATCGTATTCTGACGGTGCTTGACAGGATGCAACTCCTGCCACGAGAACAATTGGGAGATTTCTACGACCCAACCACACCTATCGTCGCACCGCTAGTCAGAATTCCCGCAGGCGGAGGCGTGTTTGAGCTCAAGCCCAATGTAATTGGGTTGATCAGCACTCATTTCTACGAGAACTCAAGCGAAGATCCGTTCTAGCACCTTGAGGACCTAAGTCGACTCGCTGAAATGATCCGACCCAGGAATATTGATCTCAGGATCATTCAGATGAAGCTTTTCCTGTTCTCTTCAAGGGACAAAGCTTCATACTAGTTCAAGACTATTGGGAAGCCAATTGGAACCTGGTTGGAATTACGACGTGAATTCCTGCAAAAGTTCTTCCCAATCGGTCGAACAAATGCAATGTGGCGCGTAATCACGACTTTCTCCTAGGGAGTTGGGGAGAAATTACATGAAGCATGGGATATATTTCACGACCTTCTCCGAAAATGCCCGCATCATGGTATACCCAGATGGCACTTAGCCCAGATTTTTTACCATGGGCAGGATGACACACATCGGTATTTGGCCGATGCATCTTGCGGCGGGAATTTTCTCGCAAAAGTCAAGAAGAGCGCATTTGAGTTGTTCGAATCATTAGCGAAGAACTCGATGAATGCCGCATCTATGAACCAGTTCCAGCGGCCTGGTTAGCAGCGGGTTGGTGTCCATGAGGATCACACCGATTCTATTTGAGCCGACATGGATATCATCGTCAAGCAGCTAGATAGAATAAACCTAATTGAGAAGAAGATTGACCAGATCAGTCAAGGTCAATCCGACTCGAGCTCTGCCGTCGCAAGATCCTCCTATGCACCGCGAGCCCCACCTGCTCGAGTTAATCTACTCACTCGGGATGCATCTTCTCCATATTTACGAGATCCCACATATCAGGATCCCGTGAATAATCCAGATTTGGCACCTTACGACCAAGGTTACGCACCACCCACAAATTATAATGTGTATCCCCTTGACAGATATACATCTCAGATATCTTCGGCCTTTGAGGACATCAACGCTATCCAAGGATACGGGCGTAATAACCCATGCTCGGAGATGTATAACCCTGGTTGGCACCAGCATCCGAACTTCTCCTGGTCTGGTAATTCACAGAGACCACATCAAGATCCACACTACCAGACCAAGCAATACGGGAATGTGGAAAACACGTATCCTAGGCAGCAGCCATTCCCGTCTCAGCAGCAGCAACCTCACTCATTATACCAGCCACTGCACCAAGCTACCAACCACCCTCCAAAGCAGGCCGACCCTTTGGAGGTGCTGAAAGAGGAGCTGCAAGAATCGATGAGGAAGTCTACGCAAGATAGCTTGCAGATAATGAAGGCGATGGCTGATCAAATTCAGACCTTACATAATACGTAGAACCAGCTGTTGCAAGAGCATAGGACTCAGGGAGCCTTGCCCTCCCAACCCGTCCCAAATCCTTGATATGTGTAGAACCAGGGTCCCCCACCTAGGTTTCAGGCACTGTAGGGACAGGCACATGCCATACTCCAGGCGCCTCCTGCGCCACCTGGCTATGAGTATGCGGATTTCGCGAACTACCTTGCCGCAGGCAAAATTCCCGCGAACCTATCCAAAGACCAGAAACTCAAATTCATTGCAAAGGGCAGATACTATCTTTGGGATGACCCACTGCTCTTCCACATTGGAGCGGATTAGATTATCTGCAGATGCATCCCAGACTCTGAGATCCCCAGTGTGTTATCTTTTTGCCACAACGATGCGTGTGGTGGCCATTTCTCAGGATGGAAAACAGCTGCAAAAATTTTGCAGTCAGCATTTTTCTGGCCAACCATCTTCAGAGATACACACAATTATGCCCAACACTGCGAACGATGTCAGTCGATCGGTTCTATGACCAGGAGAGACATGATGCCACTCAAAGCCATCATGGTCGTAGAAGTGTTCGACGTCTAGGGCATCGATTTTTTGGGCCCTTTTCCGAACTCGCATGGCTTCGAGTACATATTGCTAGCCATTGATTATGTCTCGAAGTGGGTCGAGGCCATCCTGGCGAGACAGGCTGACCAAAAGATCGTCATTTCTTTCGTACGGCAAAATATTTTCGCGAGGTTCGGAATACCCCACGCTCTGATTAGTGACGGAGGAAGCCACTTCATCCACGCCCATTTCAGGTCATCATAAAAGAAATACGGGGTACATCACTGCATAGCCACTTCGTATCACCCGTAGACCAATGGGTAGGCTGAGGTGTCTAACCGTCAAATCAAGCTGATTCTCCAGACAAGAAGGACTGGTCCGACAAATTAATCGATGCACTCTGGGCATATCGGACCGCATACAAGGCCCCACTCGGAATGTCACCATATTGCATGGTATATGGCAAGGCCTGTCACCTTCCTGTAGAGCTGGAACACCACGCCTTTTGGGCGGTGCGAAAATGCAACCTCGACCTCGATGCAGGAAGTCGAGAATGGAAACTCCAGCTCAGCGAATTAGAAGAAATCCGACGGGTGGCCTATGAGAATGCATTAATATACAAGGACAAGACCAAGGCCTTTCACGACCGCCACATCCAGAGGAAGGTATTCACGCCCAACCAGCGAGTCTGGTTATTTGATTCACGGCTGAAACTGTTTGCGGGGAAGCATAAGTCCAAATGGACTGGCCCGTATGTTGTCATACAGCCATATCCTAATGGGGCAGTCCAGATCAAGGACCCAAAATATGGGCATATATTCACGGTAAATGGCTAGCGTCTCAAGCCATTTTTGGCCCACGAACCTCCTCCACCTGACGAGACTATTCATGTTAGTGAGGATGTGTGATTGAGTGCTCGCCCAGCTGGAGGCGTTAAACTCAGCATGTATAAATTCCATTCACTCCACATTTCACCATCATCTATACATAACCATCTTTATACATAGCATGTTTTTCTTTTAGCATATTTCCCTTTTGTATAATGCATACTAACAGGTTGGCCGGTGCTGAATATATATTTTCAGGAGCAACTACAGGTGATTTCTACCTATTCTCCCTATGTCAGATTTATTTTCTTTTATAGTCATGCATGAGGGCATGCAAGAACTTAGGCATGGCGGGGTAGATACAACAAAACTAAAAAAATTTTTGCCAACACTTCGGAAAACCTCGAAGCTACATGTAAAACGTACTTTAGGACCTTAAATAAAAGAACAACCGACCCCACCTCCAATGCGCATTGGAGCTAGAAATCGTTCGCAACAGCCACTTCCGACCCACCTACTCACCTTTTGTTCTAAATTTAGGGTCAAGCTGATTGTAACCCGATATGGGAAATTCATGAAGTACAAATTATATGAGGTTACATGTTTATAGCATATATAGATATTGCATTCATGAATAAGATTATTTTATTAAGAGAATGCATTAGGGATTTTATCCTTTAGTTGATTCCTGTAATCTGGAATCCAGTACAACTTTTCACACACATGTAGAATTTGCAATGGATTCACGGTGAAGGCTGATAAATGTCTTTGGTCTATCGAGAAGAAGCAGTGCGTCTTTTCTTGAACCCTTGGACAGTGTTTTGTGAGTCAGGTAGATTTTCCTCCAAAAATCCACCAAATAGTGTGAGATGAGAGTAGAGTGTACTGGTGCTCTAAGATTAGTGCGAGGAATCTAGAATCCTAGATAATTAGGTGATGATACTCTGAGATTAGACATATTTTTCGCTCTCGGTTCCCGCATATACATTTTTGTGTGAAATTTGGAGAGCCACCAAATACGGCAAATACGCGGAGAGCGAGTTTTCATAAAACTAGGGCTAAGGTAGATGGTTACGACCATTCTTTACAAAATCCTCGGCTGAAGAAGGGTATTGATGTCAAGGTCAGAAATGCACCATCCTATCCATCTCTCCCGGTGCCGTGAGTAGGCACTTCCACAAAATAAGCCACCCAATGTCTCTTGAGTACCACCAATCCCTAATAATGCCTCCTCAATAAAGTTCATGGATGTATGCCAATTGTGTTATGCTGAAAAAAAAATTTAAAAAAAGAGAAAAAGAAAAAGAAAAAGAATGATGAAAAGAAAGAAAAATTGAAAAAAAAATTAGGAAAAGAAGAAAAAGCAAAGAAAAGAATGAATATTTGGTATCTATTTCATCGAGGCAATACCACCAAATAAATCTGAGATAAACCAAATATGGCCTTAACCTATTTTTCTGTATTTCTGACCACCCGAATAATGGCTGAGGAATTTCGACTTAGTGCTAGGGTTATGAGAACTCAATTAAAGTGTTAATGCCAAGTGAGACCACCAAATACGAATCGTATATGTGAATCTGGTGAGGTTGTGAGCTCTAAGAAAAAGAAAGAAAAGAAAAAGAGTAAGAGAGAATGAATACAAAGGAAGCAAAAGAGAGCATAGTTTTCCTCGACTTTCTCTGAGTTAAGTTACTTAGTAATCTGGGAATCTGGATTCTGTAGTACTAATCTCTATGTAGCACCAACTGAGAATGAGCCACCAAATATATAATCCTTTCCCTCAGAGATTCTCTACCTAAGCCTAAAGCTGGGGTGGAATTCATAAAATATCTTGAATACCCCGAGGGAAGAAGTTCGCCTATCCTGCTAGAATTTTTACTAGGGATCAAGTACAGGCTTTAGAGGTGTATTAGTTTTTACTCGAATTCATTGCAAAAGCTACATAGCTGCACTTTCACGATTGTCTGGATTTCTAGAGCATAGGATGAAAACAAAAAGAAGAAAAATCTCTAAGCATACACTTGATAAAATAATGAGTCCCTTAGGGACTCCTGCTGTAAATAATTTAGTCTTTCATTTGCTAGGGACTAGCAAGATTTAGGCATGGTGTTATGATTATGCAGCAATCATAGGTACTAATTGGCCTAGATTAAGCTAGGACTTAGTATAAGTTAGGGTTATTCATGCATGCATACGCATTATCTGCATCTTTACTGCTTTCCTTTAGCTATGCATAAAATAATGTCATAATGTGCTAATTAAGTGCATTATGTCAATTGCAGGGAATATGCTGATCAGGAGCCGGATCTGAAGCTGGATCAGGAATAACGGGACTTGTAGTAGAGTAGGAGCAGAAGGCCTAGTTTAGATGTAGGAATAATAATGTAAGGGGGTTAAAGGTTTTCTATTCTATTAAGTAGAAATAAAGTAGTAAAATGTGAAGAGCTTAGGTACATCCTAGCCCTAGGATAGCCTAGAGACTTCCCCAAGCAATACCCAGCCTTAGATTAGGTCATCGCACCATAGGAAGCCCTAAAACCCTAGTCCTAACCCTTCTCTGGATGTCCAAATTAGTTTTAGGATGTCCAGGACCCTTAGCCATCTGCTGCACACTTCAAAGCCACTTCTGCAGTGTTATTGGACGTCCAGACACTATGTCAGATGTCCAATTTCTACAGAATACCCAAAACAGAACCTGAAATCCTTCCTGACTCTGATTGGATGTCCAGAAAAGTCTAGACTTCTGATTTTTGAGTATAATACGTCTGACACTATTATTAGACATCTGATACTGCTCTCCAATTCCTATTTTGAGATGTAATCCTTGATCTTGGATCTTTAGGTCCCTAAACCTAATTCCAACCCCATAGGAACCTAAATTAAGGTGCCATAGCCCTAGTACATCATCTCTAGACCTCCCTAAGGACCTAATTAGGTCCTCACTAAACCTAATTGACTTGGATCTTAGTCAATTCCATCAGCCTATTCAATTGGACTCATTGAGTCCAATTGAGCCCTGATCTCAGCACACACTGTCCAATTGGACTCAGAGAGAGTCCAATTGACCTAGACCTAAATTAATTGAGTTGTTTTACTCTCAATTAAGTTTCCACACACCCAATTAAACTTGTATTAAGTTTAATTGCACTTTACCTTAGTGAATTAGGGTTTATAACCCAACTTTGAGACATACCTTGACCTAAACCCACTAGAACCTAACCTAATCAACCTAGCCACCTAAGTTTCGACCCACACACACTCACACACACCCAAACACACCATATAGACGAAAATACCTACCCTAGAGTTCTCTAGAACACTCTACCAAGTGTGGTTGCCTTGGTTGCCAAAAATACCAACCAAGAGCCATTCAATTTTTAGATCCACATTTGGTGAATCTAAAAACCACCATCCACCCTCTCTCTCTCACTCTCCCACGAGCTCCCACCATGGGCCTCTCTAGAGAATTCCATAATTCTCTAGAGAGCTTCCCTTAGGTTTATAAAAAGACCCAATGGGTGGCCATTTGCACCCATTCACTTCCTTGGCATTCATTCCACTTAGGCTAACCACTTCCATCTCCGCGAGTTGAGCACCACCATGGAGGCCACCATCTCCATGCCAGGAACCTGGATCAGCTCCCCAACCTCTCTCCAAGGGTCGGCCTAAGTTCCATTGGCCGCCCCTCCTTCTTCTCTCAGCCACTCAAAGGCCATTGGAGACCACCTCCGAACGCCCTTCCTTCTGCTAGATTAGTAACTTAGCTCTTCGTATATTTACTGCTTTTATTTACTTCTTAGTAGTGTAGTCTTACTTCTCCCCCAAATAATGCATGCGAAATCCCCCCATCGATTCTTGTATGCAATCGTTTTCTGGTAGCTAGGTTTAATTTTCGGGCATTTATGTACAAGCTTTCCTCTACGTTTTATGTTGCAAACGACTCTCCCGCTGAATGAATGACAAATGCTTTTATATATATATTTGTTTCTATATGTTTGAAAGCACCATGAGCTTAATAATTGTCATTCTTTTTGTGTGATTCAAGTTTCCTGTTTCCGATTCCTAATATTCTTGCAACTAAGCATGTCATACCTAAATACGTAATAATCACGAACTGGTATGTGATTCTAAACAAAGTATAGTAAGATCGATTTCAAAAGTAAAAGCAACACCTCCTAGAGACGAACAACTGGGACTCAAGTCTCATTATTTTTACAAAACAATATGTTTGTTGGATCGTACTTCGCGATTATACTACGACGCATTCCTTTTCTATCAAGAATGGGAGCCACGATTTTTCCCAACATGGCTGAGCAATGAAAAACCAGGCAATGGGCTGTTACCCACGACAACTTGCCAGCCATACCACCCTAAAAGTTCATTAGCTACCCAATTTCCATTAGAGCCGCTAATGAGTTAGTTAGTGCAAAACGTGTGTAGATCCTTAGACTAAAAATCCCCCCAATTCTGAGGGTGGGTTAATAAGTCATTTACTTATCACCCTACTTTATTGACCAGATTAATATATATTAAGGTGGTGAGGACTCAAGGCTAAGTCCACATTTTAGTGGACACCCAGATTAATTAAGTCCAATGTCCTAAAGGGTCTAAGTGATCAGGTCCCTAACGTATCATTTCCTAAAGTTGACAAGCTTCTAATACCTAAGTTTTCTTTTCGTAATTTTAATTTTTTTTTATAAAAAGAAATAAAATTAGTTCAAACTGACAATTTTGTACTCAGATCCTATGAATTACCACCCTCCCTTGCCTAATTTGGATAATGTCCTCATTGAAAACAAAAATGTATGCATGGGAGTAGGTAAAGAAATCACTTGAGTTGTAATCTTGAATCTGGTCAGTTTGAAACCTTTGGGTTGCCTCCCAAGAAGCGCTAAGTTTTGTGCCTCCAGTTGGGTGTAGTTCCAATTTAACCCTCAATAAGGGTCACAACTTCCTTGGGGGGAATCTGGGCAAGAAAGTGTTTTAGTCATGGACCATTAATAGTGAAGGTTTGCCAAGTCTTGGGATTGTCAATTTCAATTGCCCCATTGGGATAAGGTCTGACCACTTGATATGGTCCCGTCCACTTAGATCTCAGCTTTTCGGGGAAGAGTTTAAGTCTTGCATCAAATAGCTAGACTTGTTGATTTGGCTCGACGATTTTTCTATTAATGTGTTTGCCATGGATGGCCTTCATCTTCTCCTTATAAAGTCTATTGTTATCATAAGCATCCCGACGAATTTCCTCGAGTTGGAAGAGTTGGAGCTTCCTTTAAGTTCCGGCCATCTGGGAATCCATATTGTACTGCTTAATAGCCTAGTTTACCCGGTGCTTCAACTCGACTAGAAGGTGGCAAGCTTTGCCAAAGACCAATCGATAAGGCGACATGCCTATCGGGGTCTTAAAAGCTGTCCTGCATGCCCAAAGGGCATCGTCCAATCCTGTGGACCAATCCTTCCTATCAGGTCTCATACTCTTTTATAGAATATTTTTAATCTACCTATTCGAGACCTCAGTTTGCCCATTCATTTGCGGGTGATATGGGGTGGCAATGTAGTGAGTGACCTCGTATTTCTTAACTAGGGCACGAAATTGGGCATTAGTGAAGTGACTCCCACCATCTCTGATCATGGCTTTCAGTATCCCAAATAAGGAAAAGATACTTTTCTTAACAAAGTCCATGACAGCCCTATGGTCACATTTGTGGGTAGGTATGGCTTCGATCCATTTTGAGACGTAGTCCACTTCGACTAGTATATACTTGAAACCATTTGATGGTGGGAAGGGGCCCATAAAATCGATGCCCTAGTCATCGAAAATTTTGATTATTAAGATGGGCTGTAGAGGCATCATATCTTTCCTGGTGTTTATGTGAAGGCAAAATCGGGTTTGTAAATATTGTGTTGCAGTATAGTTGAAATCGCTTGGAAAAACAAATAAGAATTTATTACTCGAAAACCTAAGAATCCGAGGTCGAATACGAGGAGCAAATTGGTATTTAAAAACTAAGAACACAACTTCAATTTAATCAAATGAGATGTTCAACAATATTATGAAGCAATAGAACTAATTTCAACGTATATAAATGCTTCAAAGATATGAATACAAATGTAAAAGAAAATTCAGATGCTTTGAGCTTTCTCTTTTTCCTTTTTCTTCTCTGATTTCATGTTCTTTCTCTTCCTTTTCTTCCTTCTCTGATTTCTCCTTCCTTCCTTTGCCTTGGCTTCTTTCTCTTTCTCTGTCTTTAGCCGAGCCTTCTTCTTCTTCTTTGTAGCTTCCCGACAAAAAGCCATTTTTGCACATTTGAAAGTCGTCAGAAATCGTAGTATAGTCATGCAAAAATGTTCGTCAAAAATTGATTTCTAAAGATAACGAGACTTGAGTCCCAGTCATTCGTCTCTGGGAGGCATTGCTTTTACTTTTGAAATCGATCTTTTTGCCGCTCTACATTGTTTAGAATCGCATGCCGGTTCGTGATTATTACGTATTTATGTACGACATGCTTAGTTGCAAGAATATTAAGAGTTAGAAACAGGCAACATTAATCACGTAAAAGATAATAGCAATCATTAAGCTCATGGTGATCTCAAACAGATAGAGATATATATATATATATATAAATGTGTTTTCATTCATTCATTTGGGAGTTGTTGCACAAGGAATCTAGAGGAAAGCTTGTACATAAATGCTTGAAAATTAAACCTAGCTACCAGAAAATGATCGCATACAAGAATCGATGGGGGGATTTCGCATGCATCATTGGGGGAGAAGTAAGACTACACTACTAAGCAGTAAATAAATGCAGTAAATATACAAAGAGCATAATCTAAATCTAGCAGAATGGAAGGGCATTCAGGGGTGGTCCCCGATGGCCTTTGAATGGTTGAAAGAAGAAGGAGGAGCGGCCAATGGAACTTAGGCCGGCCCTTGGAGAGAGGTTGGGGACCTGATCCAACTTCCTGGCGTGGAGATGGTGGCCTCCACGGTGGTGCTCAACTCGTGGAGGTGGAGTGGAGATGGAAGTGGCTAGCCTAAGTGGAATGGATGCCAAGGAAGTGAATGGGTGCAAATGGCCACCAAAGGGGTCTTTTTATAGAACTAAGGGAAGCTCTCTAGAGAATTATGGAATTCTCTAGAGAGGCCTATGGGGGGAGTTCTTGGGAGAGTGAGAGAGAGAGGGTGTGTGGTGGTTTTTAGATCCACCAAATATTGATCTAAAAATTGAATGGCTCTTGGTTGCTATTTTCGGCAACCAAGGCAACCACACATGGTAGAGAGTTCTAGAGAACTCTAGGCTATTTTCATGTGGATGGTGTGTGTGGGTTGAAACTTAGGTGGCTAGGTTGATTAGGTTGGGTTCTAGTGGGTTTAGGTCAAGGTAGGTCTCAAATTAGGGTTATAAACACTAATTCACTAAGGTAAGGTGAAATTAAACTTAATACAAGTTTAATTGGGTTTTTGGAAACTTAATTGAGAGTAAAACAACTCAATTAAGTTAGGTCTAGGTCAATTGGACTCTCACTGAGTCCAATTGGACAGTGTGTGTTGAGATCAGGGCTCAATTGGACTCAATGAGTCCAATTGAATAGGCTGATGGAATTGACTAAGATCCAAGTCAATTAGGTTTAGTGAGGATCTAATTAGGTCCTTAGGGAAGTCTAGAGGTGATGTACTAGGGTTAGGGCACCTTAATTTAGGTTCCTATGGGGTTGGAATTGGGTTTAGGGACCTAGAGATCCAAGATCAAGGCTTAAATCTCAAAACAAGAATTGGAGAGAAGTATCAGACGTCTAATAATATAAGCAGATGTCTTATACTCAAAAATCAGTACTCCAGACTTGTTGTCTGGACGTCCAATCAGAGTCAGGAAGGATTTCGTGTTCTATTTTGGGTATTCTGCAGAAATTAGATATCTGACAAAGTGTCTGGACGTCCAATAACACTGCAGAAGTGGGTTTGAAGTGTGCGGGATTTGGCTAAGGGTCCTGGACATCTTAAAACTTATCTGGACGTCCAGAGAAGGGTTGGAACTAGGGTTTTAGGTCTTCCTAGGGTGTTGTGACCTAATCTAAGGGTGGCTAAGGCTTGGGGAAGTCTCTAGGCTATCCTAGGGCTAGGATGGACCTAAGCTCTTCACATTTTACTGCTTTATTCCTACTTAATAGAATAGCAAACTTTTAACCCCCTTAAGTTATTATTCCTACATCTAAACTAGGCCTTCTGCTCCAGCTCTGCTACAACTCCTGTTATTCCTGATCTAGCTTCAGATCCATCTCCTGATCAGCTTATTGCCTGCAATTGACATAATGCACTTAATCAGCACATTATAACATTATTTTATGCATAGCGAAAGGAAAGTAGTAAAGATGCAGATAATGCGTATGCATGCATGAATAACCCTAACTTATGCTAAGTCCTAGCCTAATTTAGGTCAATTAAGACCTATGATTGCGCAGCAATCATACCCTCATGCCTAAATCTTGCTAGTCTCAAGAAAATGCAAGACTAAATTATTTACAGCAAGGGTCCCTAAGGGACTTGTTATTTTATCAAGTGTTTGCATAGAGATTTTTCTCCCTTTTGTTTTCATCCTATGCTCTAGAAATCCAGACAATCGTGAAGGTGCAGCTATGTAGCTTTTGCAACGGATTTGAGTGAAAACTAATACACCTCTAAAGCCGGTACTTGACCCCTAATAAAAATTCTAGCGGGATAGGCGGATTTCTTCGCTCGGGGTATTCAAGATATTCTATGAATTTCACCCCGGCTTTGGGCTTAGGTAGAGAATCTTTGAGGGAAAGGATTATATATTTGGTGGCTCATTCTCACTTGGTGCTACATAGAGACCAGTACTACAGAATCCAGATTCCCGAATTACTAAGTAACTTAACTTAGAGAAAGACGAGAAAAACTATGCTCTCTTTGATTCCTTTGTATTCATTCTCTCTTACTCTTTTTCTTTCTTTTTCTTAGAGCTCACAACCTCACCAGATCACACATAGGATCTGTATTTGGTGGTCTCACTAGGCATTAACAGTTTAATTGAGTTCTCATAACCCTAACACTAAGTCAGGATTCCTCAGCCAGTATTCGGGCGGTCAGAAACACAAGAAAAATAGGTTAAGGCCATATTTGGTGGTATTGCCCTGATAAACACTAAATATTCATTCTTTTCTTCATTTTTTTTATTTTTCTAATTTTTTTTTTCAGCATAACACAACTGGCATACATCCATGAACTTTATTAAGGACGCATTATTGGGGATTGGTGGTACTCAAGAGACATTGGGTGGCTTATTTGGTGGAAGTGCCTACTCACGGCATCGGGAGAGACGGATAGGACGGTGTATTTCTGACCTTGACATCAATACCCTCCTTCAGCTGAGGATTCCGTAAAGAATGGTCGTAACCATCCACGTTAGCCCTAGTTTTATGAAAGCTCGCTCTCCGCGTATTTGCCTTATTCGGTGGCTCTCACAATTTCGCACAAAATGTATACACAGGAACCGAGAGTGAAAACTATGTCTCATCTCAGAGCATCATCACCTAATTATCTATGATTCCAAATTCCTCGCACTAATCTTAGAGCACCAGTACACTCTACTCTCATCTCACACTATTTGGTGGATTTTTGGAGAAAAATTTGCCTGACTCTCAAAACACTGTCCAGGGGTTCAGGAAAAGAAGCACTGCTTCTTCTCGACAGAATGAAGACGTTTATCAGCCTTCACCGTTAATCCATTGCAAATTCTACGTGTGTGTGAAAAGTTGTACTGGATTCCAGATTACAAGAATCAACTAAAGGATAAAATCCCTACTGCATTCTCTTAATAAAATAATCTTATTCATGAATGCAATATCTATATATGCTATAAACATGTAACTTCATATAATTTGTACTTCGTGAATTTCCCGTATCGGGTTACAATCAGCTTGACCCTAAATTTAGAACAAAAGGTGAGCGGGTGAGTCAGAATTGGTTGTTGCGAATGATTTCTAGCTCCAATGAGAGCACTGGAGGTGGAGTCGGTTATTCTTTTATTTAAGGTCCTAAAGTATGTTTTGCATGCAGCTCCGAGGTTTTCCTAAGTGTTGGCATAAATTTTTTTTCTATTTTTCTGTATCTACCCCCCCAAGCCTAAGTCTTGCATGTCCTCATGCATGAATGTAAAAGAAAATAAATGCTGCAGGGAGAGAATGGGTAGAAATCACCTGTAATTGCTCCTGAAATTATATTCAACACCGGCCAACCTGTTAATATGCAATATAAAAGGGAAATATGCTAAAACAAAAATATGCTATGTATAAAAATGGTTATATATAAATGATGATGGAATGTGGGGCGAATGGTATCTATATGTGCCGAGTTTAACGCCTCCAGCTTGGCGAAAGCTCAATGAGATGTGTCATTTCTAGCATAGGAGCTGGCTAAGATTAAGAGAAAGATATGCTCGTATGCTCCCAGAATCAGTGGTCCAGAGATACAAACCAGTTGATTGTGCACCCCTACTCCAAAAAGTCTAGCTATAAGAAAGTGTGGAGTGGTAGTGGAAAATAGAGGATAATCAGAGGTGGGATCATGATGTTGATTTAGCTGATTTATCATGTCCCACAATTTAGCAGGAAGTTGCTGAGGAGGTAGATCAACATGTATCTCAGGACTAGAATCTAAGTCACAGGGATCCTCATAATGATAATTGACATCAAAAATCATTCCCTCTCCAGGCTCTGGGTCATACGGGGGTATTCGTGAAAGTAGAAAATCTATGGGGAGGTCACTGAAATCCTCATCAGAAATTACTTCTTCCTCATCAGTACCCATCTCTGATTCATCAGAGGCTATCTCCTCAGGCTCAAAGTCGAGCCATCTACTAGGATGATAGGTGCATCCCCAGCTTCTTCTGCTCAAAGCTTCACCCTCATATGCATTGGGTTCCTCAGTAATTCCTGCCTCAGGTAGCATATTTATTTCTTCAGTTATGTCATCCATAGCTACTTCTGGTTTTCGGATGTTAGGATCAGGGATAGAAAGTGTCATCTTAGAATATCTAATATCCGAATTAGGGATGTAGGTGAAAGAAGAAGAGTGCAGATCAGAAGATGTTGGCTCTAGCACAGGTTCACCTACAATGGGAAGTGGTCTAGATTGATCAGTAGTGTCGCATGTAATGTCTGCCTTAGGAACCATATCCTCAATTGGATCCGCTTCCCTTATCTCGATTGGGTTATCCAACCCAAAAGGTGTCTCCCAGGATTCAGGATAATCTGATTGTGGCTCAGTCCTGGAGATATCACTCCTTTCCTCAATTTTCTGAATGGAGTTCTTAGATGAACCCATTCGGCATACTTCCTGCTCCTGTCTCATATCCACGCTAGATTCTTTTTCCCCTGAGTGATCTTCGGGCATCTACTCCTGAGAATCTTCTGTGTGTTCTTCCGGTGTAGTTGTTTCAGATTCTTCGAGGTCTTCAATGCTATTTTCCACTTGTTATCTCAAAAGCAATAGTTCTTGAGTTTCCCGATTTTGTCCCATTCCCCTTGTTATCTCTGCTGTTTCCTGAAGGAGCTCCATCACAGCTTGTTGATGCAGAATCCGACTTTGTCTTTAGTTCGGCTCAATGATAGCCTGGATTTCGCGTAGATAGGATGCGGCCTTTTCCTTAGCACTCGCTATAGCTCTCTGTATTCTATAATGTGGCCGCATATGCACCGATAGCTCTTCACGGGTTCCAGGGGGTGAATCAGGTCTACCCATGTTCCATGGGTGAGAAGCAGGAGTATGAAATCCATATCCTGGGTTATAAGATGCGATCCTTTGAGGGACCGACTGGTTTGGGTCATAATATCCAGGGTTAGGATATGGGTTAGCCATTTCGGTAACCCGAGGAGAAGGATCAGGCGAAGCGAAAAGTCATCTTTGCCACCTTGGGTTCTAATCCCAAGGTTGAGCTGATTCAGTGACCCGAGCTCTCAGATAAGCTCGTGGGTCCAGCTCTTCTGGATCCTGATTAGGACCAGATCCAATGTTAGCCATCATGGCTCAGCAGATAGAAGAAGTGACTCGCCTCCTTGGGAGCGACTCCCAAGGTCCAACCAAGTGAGGTCGAAGTGACCTCCTTCCGTGCATACACCGCCCAACCCCTGGGTTGGTGTAGCCACGCAGGACAAGGCTAAGGCCCTGTCAATCAAATGGTCCTTATAGATCAGGTGACTAGATCTTTTGTTATGGATTTAAATTCCTGAAGATAAGTTCGTCGTACAACCGACTAAAACTGAATCCCGCCTCTCAAGCTAACCCAGCCAGTCTGGTTACGAGGGGAGTAAGGGGAAGGTTCTTCCTCTGGCTTACGCCTCCAGTTTCGTTGACCCCCGAGCCACGGTCGTTTGACACTACCCCGCAGACTTAGTCACCAGGTTTGGCAAGAGAGATTAAACTCATCCAATAGTACAATAATGAACTCGGGTTGATTTCGTGTTTTAAAATTAGTTTTTAACCCGTTTTCTTCAGTGGGGTTTGTGGTGAGTGGCCCACAAGGTGACCAAGCTCACCAGCTAACTAGACTTGATTAAGTCTAGGTTAGCCCAAAGTGTGGTCTCTATTTGTGACCCTAAATGTTCAACCTAAGTTACATGCACTTCTATGGTTTTTCTCTATTTCAACAGACCAAAGAAATAATGTTTATTCTCTAATAATAATCGGAATCCAATTAATTTGAAATTTTGCGAGTAGATTCCTTTCTCAGTTAGTTTTTTAGAGAATATATTTTTGGAATTTTTTACTGTTTCAACCAAATTTTTAGGGAATTTTAAATATTAGGGGGCCAGAATTGGAACTTTGACCCATGGATGGATTTTCGCTTTGAAACTATATCAAATGATCTTTAAAAATTCAGAAAAAATATGGAAAATAAACCGACTTAGATCAGCTTTCAAATCCCACAACTTTTAGTCAAAACAGATTTGCCGATTGCTTGGAATCGCCTTTGGAAATTTGAAAATTTTTGAATCTGGGTCAATTTGACCGCCGTGCACTTTGTGAATTTTTAAAAATTTTATACTTGGAAATTTTTCAAAATAATGGTGGCATTTGAAATATGGTTTGAAAATGAAGGTTCAGCCCAAATTTTAGAATTTTTTGCTGACGAATTTTTCAGCAATCGAATTTTTAAGTGAGATTTGAAATCTGGCCGAAAATCAGAACGTGGTGGAAAGGCTTTTAAAGTGGTTTGAACTTGAAATTCAAGCCTTTCACCAAAAATACTTTTTTTTTAAAATCTTTTGCACTCTTCTTTTTTTTTTCAAAAAGAATTTTTTCAAAAGATTCAACGAAAATATCTCTTTTTTTTTCTTTTCTCTTTTAACCTAGATTCAAAAGGGAACCTACTGTAGATTTTTTTCAAATTTTTTCTCCTCTTTTATTTTATATTTTTTTCTTATGAAAATGAGAAAAATCTTCATTTTTTTTTTTTGAAAAATAAATTGCAGGAAGTAGATCTAGTCCTAGGGTTCAGAAAATAAACCTAATCTAAGAGAAGGTGATGTGCACCTGATTTCTTTTCTACGCTCGTTGTGTGCGCAGATCCTGTTTTTCTTCTGTGTTGTCCTGCACATCAAGAACAAAGTAGAGGCCAATTCGTTAGTGATAGTTCCAAAATCAAAATCAAAGAAAATGACGTTGCCTCCCCGGCAACGGCGCCATTTGACAAAAAGCCATTTTTACGCATTTGAAAGTCGTCAGAAATCGTTGTTTAATCGCGCAAAAACGTTCGTCAAAAATTGATTTCTAAAGATAACGAGACTTGAGTCCCGGTTGTTCGTCTCTAGGAGGCGTTGTTTTTACTTTTGAAATTGATCTTTTTGCCGCTCTACTTTGTTTAGAATCGCATGCCGATTCGTGATTATTACGTATTTACGTACGACATGCTTAGTTGCAAGAATATTAAGAGTTAGAAACAGACAACATTAATCACGCAAAAGATAATAGCAATCAATAAGCTCATGGTGATTTCAAATAGATAGAGATATATATATATATATAAATGTCTTTTCATTCATTCATTTGGGAGTTGTTGCACAAGGAATCTAGAGGAAAGCTTGTACATAAATGCTTGAAAATTAAATCTAGCTACCAGAAAATGATCACATACAAGAATCGATGGGGGGATTTCGCAAGCATCATTGGGGGAGAAGTAAGACTACACTGCTAAGCAGTAAATAAACGTAGTAAATATACGAAGAGCATAATCTAAATCTAACAGAATGGAAGGGCATTCAGGGGTGGTCCCCGACGGCCTTTGAATGGTCGAGAGAAGGAGGGGCAGCCAATGGAACTTAGGCCGGCCCTTGGAGAGAGGTTTGGGAGCTGATCCAACTTCCTGGCATGGAGATGGTGGCCTCCATGGTGGTGCTCAACTCGTGGAGGTGGAGTGGAGATGGAAGTGGCTAGCCTAAGTGGAACGGATGCCAAGGAAGTGAATGGGTGCAAATGGCCACCCAAGGGGTCATTTTATAGAACTAAGGGAAGCTCTCTAGAGAATTATGGAATTCTATAGAGAGGCCTATGGTGGGAGCTCGTGGGAGAGTGAGAGAGAGAGGGTGGATGGTGGTTTTTACATCCACCAAATGTGGATCAAAAAATTGAATGGCTCTTGGTTGCTATTTTTGGCAACCAAGGCAACCACACGTGGTAGAGAGTTCGAGAGAACTCTAGGCTATTTTCGTGTGGATGGTGTGTGTCGGCGTGTGTGGGTTGAAACTTAGGTGGCTAGGTTGATTAGGTTGGGTTCTAGTGGGTTTAGGTCAAGGTAGGTCTCAAATTAGGGTTATAAATCCTAATTCACTAAGGTAAAGTGCAATTAAACTTAATACAAGTTTAATTGGGTGTGTGGAAACTTAATTGAGAGTAAAACAACTCAATTAAGTTAGGTCTAGGTCAATTGGACTCTCACTGAGTCCAATTGGATAGTGTGTGCTGAGATAAGGGCTCAATTGGACTCAATGAGTCCAATTGAATAGGCTGATGGAATTGACTAAGATCCAAGTCAATTAGGTTTAGTGAGGATCTAATTAGGTCCTTAGGGAGGTCTAGAGGTGATGTACTAGGGTTAGGGCACCTTAATTTAGGTTCCTATGGGGTTGGAATTGGGTTTAGGGACCTAGAGATCCAAGATCAAGGCTTAAATCTCAAAACAAGAATTGGAGAGCAGTATCAGACGTCTAATAATATAAGCAGACGTCTTATACTCGAAAATCAGAACTCCAGACTTGTTGTCTGGACGACCAATCAGAGTTAGGAAGGATTTCGAGTTCTATTTTGGGTATTCTGCAGAAATTAGACATCTGATAAAGTGTCTGGACGTCCAATAACACTGCAGAAGTGTGTTTGAAGTGTGCGGGATTTGGCTAAGGGTCCTGGATGTCTTAAAACTTATCTGGACGTCCAGAGAAGGGTTGGAGCTGGGGTTTTAGGGCTTCCTAGTGTGTTGTGACCTAATGTAAGGGTGGTTAAGGCTTGGGGAAGTCTCTAGGCTATCTTAGGGCTAGGATGGACCTAAGCTCTTCACATTTTACTGCTTTATTCCTACTTAATAGAATAGCAAACTTTTAAACCCCTTACATTATTATTCCTACATCTAAACTAGGCCTTCTGCTCCAGCTCTGCTACAACTCCTGTTATTCCTGATCCAGCTTCAGATCCAGCTCCTGATCAGCTTATTGCCTGCAATTGACATAATGCACTTAATCAGCACATTATAACATTATTTTATGCATAGTTAAAGGAAAGCATTAAAGATGCAGATAATGCGTATGCATGCATGAATAACCCTAACTAATGCTAAGTCCTAGCCTAATTTAGGTCAATTAAGACTTATGATTGCTGCGCAATCACTTCCTCCTTCTTTAGCCTTCCTTCAACCTTGAGATTTCCTTCAGAGTCCTCTTCTTTCTTTAGCTGTTTCTTCTCCTTCCTTGGTTCTCTCTTTGCTTTGGCTTCTTCCTTCTTTGGCTTCCTTCCTTAGCTTCTTCCTTAGACGTGCCTTCTTCTTCCTTCAGCTTCTGATCTCCTTCTTTCTCTTTCAGATTTGCCTTCAGGTCCTTAGCTTCCTCATTGGGCCCTCCTACCCTTAGCCTTATTCAGCTTCCTCTTTGGCTCCTCCTGCCCTTAGCCTTCTACAGCTTCCTCTTCCTTCTTACTTTCCCAGCACAGAAGTGCAAAACCTATCCCTTCCCTCCGCTGCGTATGCTAGTCGTTTCTTACCTCAACTCAGTTAATTAAGTTAATTTTACTTAATTGTGAGTAGAGAAAAGTCACTTAGGTTAACTCGAAGTTGTGTCGATTAGTAGTATAGGGTCGAATTAACCTAACATTTTAGAAAATTTTTACTGGTTAAGTCTAGATCGTTCGCTGGGAGGTATAATTCATTCTAAATTCACTAGTTATCTTTTATTTTTCTTTATAAGTATAGGAGGTAAATTTAAGTTAATAATGGAAGCATGAATTTTGCCAAAAATTGGTTTAAATGAAATAACATGCATAATTCTATATGAATTCCCACTTCCAATATTAAAAACATGTAAATTCTCTATTTATTTCAAATGACTTAAGGCAAAGAAGAGTTTCTTTAGTCAATATATGCCTTAATACAATAATTAAGAGAAAAAAGAAAGTAAAATATAACAAGAAAAATCAATTCCTTTCCTTATTCTTCAGGTTCATCTTTCTCTTCTCTTTATCTTCTTTTTCTTTTATTTCTTAAATGTTTATTTTTTTCTCTTTGTCTTTCTATTTTTTTCTTATTCCTTTTTTCTCTTGATCTCTTTCTTTCTTCACTTCTGCTTTCTCTTCTACTCCTGCCCTTCTTCTTCTTCCTTAGCTTCCTACCTGTTCTCTTCTTCTTTCTAAGCTTCTACTTTAATCCTTAGCTTTCTTCCCATTGCGAGTTCTTCTTCTTTCTTTCGCTTTATCTTTCCCATCCTTAGCGATTTTTTAAGCACATGTGTCCTTCAACCCTTAGCTTTCTTTAACACTTTGCCTTCTCAATTGAACTAGGTTTATTTCCATCTCAACCAAAAATTAGTTTAGGATTTGCAGCGAGGTCCTTTCGAGGATACACAGCACCCTGAGATCAAGGTGGGACCAGGACCCTACTCGGTTCTCGCCTAATTTCATTAGGGTTTATTATCGATTTATTTTCTCTTAAGCCAAACTGGCCCTCTCTCAAGCCAAACCGGCTCAACGCCTCCCAAGCCACGCCCACCCAGGGCCAATCACACACACGCCAACTCGGGTGCACACCCACAGGCGCACTCGCTCACACACACGTACGCATGCTTAAATGGTCAGATTTTTTTTTCATGCTGAGCGATGATGACTGAAGAGGCTATGCAACAAATAGCTTTTATACTAAGGCAGGCACTCAAAGACTTCCAATGTGGGACTAAGAATTACCCCTTCAGACCCGACTTCAAGTGTCAATTTCTCCTTACTCAGAGCTACAAATCAAGCAAAATAAAGCGTGATGGAAAGCTCTAAGGTGGCTCTACATGATTCCAGGGTTAATTTAAGGTTTAGAGGATGATTTCCTCTTCTATTTGAAGAGCGAATCCAAGGGGTTCCTACAAGTAATATATTGCCTCAAAATGGTTTTAAACCTACTGTGTCTTCAAGGTTGATGTTTAGCTTATCTAAGGGCCTGAATAGGTTATACAGGTGATTCTACAGCTGCTTGTGTAAGTTTAAAGCTCTCAAGTGGTTCAGGATACACAGACAACTAAGGAATTTTTTGATTAGTTGGAATAGCTTTTAGAGGTCGTTATAAGCTTGTCTTGGCAAGATTCAACTTCAAAATTCATCCAAAATCTTCTGTCATCAGTTTGGGTTCGAAAACAACCTAAACTGACAGGTTGTTAATTCCATCAAATAAACAAGTCTGAGCTCACTTAAACTTTTCTAAAATCATTCAATAAGATCTCAGAAACAATTCTAACTCATCAATTTATCAAATTAAGCTCAGAATCAAAATCTCAAGTTAAAGTTTGACTATAAGGCTTAATATTTTAGTTTCTATTCTAAGCCTCTTTACCAGAAATTAAAGCCTAGATTAATATTCTTACAACCTCTGAAACTCTCTCAAACCTCTAAACAGATGTTCAAACTTTGAATTCTAAGGTTCCAGGCTCATTGCCTGGACTCTAGAAGTGCTTTATTTGACTGAGGAATTGGAAGGTTGCTACACTGATCTGAGGACATGTATAGCTTCTGTGCATTGCACTGAAGCTTCTAGACCTCTTAAAGGTGGCTCTTAAGCTTCTATACAGTCTTCTCCAACTCTGCCGAAGTTGGAAAAGATGAAGACCTAACAACAACTACAGACGCTAAAATCTCAATTAAAATATCTCAACACACTCAGTGATCCTCAAATCGTTGATCTTGATCTTCTTAACAAATTCTAAAGGCTGAAGATCAATTTTGACTTGCCAGAGCTCGTTGGATCTCCAATGAGTTCAGTAATATACAAATTGTGTACAGAAAGGTAAATTTGTGCCATTTTTTATCTAAAAAGGATTCTGAAGTTACAAGGAACCTCAAAATCACATTTAATTCTTCTTCAATCCATTACATGAATGATTAAACAGTAAATTCAATTCGAATGAATTTTAAGTGGGTTGAAGCACAGGATTTAGTCTCCCATTCAATTGAATGGTTGAGACAAGTCAAAGAGTAATTGCGATACTAAATATATAATTAATTTATGATTTTTACTACTCCTGAGCCGCCATTGACAACGAGCTCAGGAGCTTAATTAAAAGTTGGGTGTTAAGATTATTGGTGGAATTATACAAGTTAAAGTGCAGAATAGGGTCCTTAGGTTGTGAATTAGTGGTGGAGGGCCTTTTGGAGGTGGATATAAGCTCAGTTACTATCACCATGGACAGCGACAGTAGCTGTTGAAGGTGAAGGTGAATTAGGCGAAACAGTGCTAAAGTTTGTGTTTTAGTGGATTAGAAATGATCATGAGGGTTAGAAGAAGGTGATCAATGAGTTTAAAAGACAAAATCAAATCTCCAGCAAGCTCAAGGAACTTGCCAGAGTCGAAGAAGATGAACATTAGAATCTACAATTAAGTTAATCTAACTTACTACTTATCTACCTAAACTACTCCTACTCCTACCTACTATTACCTGGACGAAGGCATCAAAGGGACTTTGTTGACAGCTCATGACGGAGGATGAAATCAGAGGCAATAAGAAGAATCTTCGACTGGTGAATTTGGATGGAGCAGAGGATCTCCGTGGTTGTCGCCTTTGTCCAGAGACCCGGCTGACCTTGGCGAAACTCCTCAACTAATTAGGATGGACGGAGGAAGTCGAAGGATGGTGTGGAAGATCATTGGAGTTGCATACGAATAGCCTATTGGGTCGACTCAGTGTTAAAAGAAGGAAGGGAGCCAACTTGAGAGAAATCGAAGAAGTGAGGGGGTATTTATAGTGAATGGCAGTGAAGAGGACAGTGGAGTCTAGACAAAGAAGCATAGGGAGGTTAATCTCCGGCATCGTCTCCTACGACGGTGAGGTTAATTCCCACCGAAAATTAAGATTTCAGAGTAATCCAGATCGATGGATGAAGATGGGATGGTGAGCGCAAGCTCTAGGAGCTTGGAGAAGGAAGAATGATCTCGTCAGGGTGGTGATCGTACGATGGAGTCACCCTCTGTCGTCAGCCGTTCAATCGACTGAAGAAGAAGAAGAAGAAGACGTCAGGGACCTATGTGTAGTGAAACTTAAGGACCTATATGAAAATTAAGGATCCGATTACAGTGATTAGTAAGGACTTAAATGTAAACCCAGGTTTTAAAGGTTTATTTTAACTTAGATCTTTTCCAACTTTTTATATATGTTAATAAATAAGATAATTATTATGTTTACACCTTCAATTTACATTTTTGTCCTTTTTAATTTAATTTATCCAATTAAGTAAAGTTATTATATACTTATGTATACATTATGTTTAAGTTACTTAACTTATTAATTAAGGGAATGGTTAATAAGATCTCAAGTCTAATTATTAATTAGATTGTTAATAATGTTAATCAAATGATAAAATATCATTTTAACCTATTTATGGTCCTTTACTTAATATCCCTTATTTTATAATTAACCCTTACATACTCATATCCTTAACTAATTAACTAGGAAGACTAGTTAATTAGGGGTAATTAGAGATCATGATGAGACTCTCATCATACCCCCAAGCCAAAGTTTTGCTAGTCCCTAGCAAAATTAACTAAGACTATGATGATTTAAAGCACTTGGGTTTAAATTAATATAAATAGTAACTATGTAGAGGAAAGCTTAGATCAGAAATTTTTAAGTTTAATATTAAGAGCACTTGTGAAAATTTCTTACTTAGACTTATACTTATAACATTTTCAAACACACTTAAAATAATTTGTTAACAACAATTTTATTCAAAATCAAAATTCTTTAAAAATCTCTTAATCTTTGTAACTATTCTTAACTCAAATTGTAATACAAAGTGTTTTAAGCAAACAAAACTTAAGAATTGAGACTTAAATTTTAACTCAAAAACTCAATAGATTTACGTCAATCCTTTGTTTATGACATTTGAATTTTATCAATATAAGTTTAGGGAAATTAACCAGACACTCATTATTAATCAAACTTAGAGTAGTGAAACTCTAATTTACTAGCCTACAACAATAAGAATAACTTCTTGACCTAGGATTCTATCAATTCTTCTCCTTTATGTCTCAACTTAAAATCTTCAAAACTCATTTTTTAGGCTTCACTGCCAAATACTAAGGTTCAGTAGCTATGATTTTAAAGCATCTGTGCTTAGTGAAGAGATTTGTCCCAAAGGCATCCAAAGTTGCAAAAATCCATATCTTAAGACATCAATTTCCAATCCCAATTATTCCAATTCAAGCCTTTGGCTTGGCCTTACTCAGGTTTGGTTGCTTTCGCCTCACCATTTTTCTATCTTGTGGTCAACACTTTTTGTGTATATCTCCACGGTGGACCACTGGGTCTCTTATTCCTAATATTTTTATCTCCATATTTTTTTTCACTTTTTCTATAGGTTAGAACTCCCATTTATAGCGAAGTGTTCTTTTTATTTGATGAAAGGAAGGGTAGCATCCATTTGTATTGAGATGCTTTATTTATTATGGAAAAACTACATAAGCACCCATTTGTAGCGAGGCACTTAATTGCAGGGTGTTTTACTATATATATGTTTTTCCTTTTCTTTTTTTTTATTCCCCCTTCTCGTTTTTCTTACCAACTTTATTCTCCAAATCCTTTTTCTAGGTGAGTGGCACATCCTTCACCCTTTCAAGAACCACCCTGCAGAAATCCTTGGACTAAAGATCATTCAGAACTGATCTCTTAACCTCTGTGTTTTCGCGGTCTTAGATGCCAACAAAACAATTCTATGTGTGTGAATTTAGATGTTTTGGTTATTTAGCTCTCAAACCAGAGCTTCGACAACAAAGCCCTTCACTCCTAAGCTCTTCAAATTTTTAGCTTCCTCCTATAGGATCCGTCAAGACAAAATTTACCAAGTCTAGTTATTTATCTTTAGCCCGTAAGTCTTGTAAACTAAAATTCTACTAAATCTCTATTTAATTAACTATGAATATTTGGTCTTCTTACTGAACTTTATGATAAAATCAAATTTTTAATAAGCAAAAGGATTACTTAATGTAATTGATTATAAGGTTATAATTTAACCCCAAAACTTAAGCTTAAATCTTAATATACTTAGTTTCTTAATTCAAGGTAAGAATAGAAAAATAAATCTTTAAAGATTTAAAGATTTCTAATTCAAATAAAATCTTGTTTTAACAATTTTAAAAACAAAAGTGTGTTTTTACAAAATGTTTAAGTAAAAATCTAATTAAGAATTAAATGCTCTTAAATATTCCATATACTATATACATTTTAATTTCTAACCTAAAAGAAAATTAAGCTCTTAATTATAGTAAATATATATTTATTATTATTTATTTACTTTTCTTCTTTTCTTTTTTATTAAAAATGAATATACCACTCTTATTATTTTTATGAATTTTCATTTTCAAATTTTTGTATTTATATATTTTTCTTCTTTATGTTTAAAAGGTTTTCCATTTTTTAAGAATTCTTTTTTTAAAATTTTTTACATTTTTATGAAATTTTTTTATATTTTACAATTTTTGTCATTTTTACCATTTTATTTTTTTTTAAATTTCATGGATATTTAATTTTTATGTGTTTTTTTTAAAAAAGAAACCACACTTAAAGTTGAAATTTCACTTCAACACCCCCCCAAGCCAAGATTTTACAATGTCCTCATTGTAAGAAGGGTGAAAAGATATTACACTTCTTTTAGTATAGGGTGATGGAAGGAGTCGAATAGAGGAGAACAAAGATCTCTGTGCGGACGATTTCAAGTCTGACCAAAGGTCCAAGTGGTCAGTCGGACTAAATAAAGGTAACCAGTATAATATGAAGTGAAAGTTCAAAGTAAGTGTAGAAGATAATCAAAAAGTAAAAATAGGATACAGCTATGTACAAATGTGGTGGATGGATACAAAAACCCTAGTGGAGCATGTAACATTCTCCAACATGACCCAAAGCATATAATTCCAAGAATTAGATGTTGACCATTGACTTTGAAGGGTTGATCCTTGTTGGGTTCAGTGATTTCGACAGCTCCGTTGTTGAAGACTCTAACTACAACAAATGGCCCTTGCCATTTAGACCTATGTTTACCAGGGAAGAGCTTCAAATGAGCATAAAATAACAACACCTTCTCACCAGGTGCAAAGGATTTACGGGAAATTAATTTGTCGTGGAAGGCTTTAAGTTTCTCCTTATACAGCTTTGAACTCTCATAGGAATCATGACGTAATTCCTCAATTTTGCTAAGCTGCAACCTACGATTTTCACCAGCCTTCGCAATGTCTAAATTACAGGCTTTAATTGCCCAATAGGCCTTGTGTTCAATTTCTACAGGAAGATGACAGGGTTTCCCGTAAACAAGTGTGTATGGTGACATGCCTATTAGCATTTTGTGAGCAGTCCTATAAGCCCACAAAGCCTCATCTAAACGAGAAGACCAATCCTTCCTATCGGGTCAAATTGTCATTTGAAGGATCTTTTTGATCTCCCGATTAGAGACCTCGTTTTCCCATTAGGCTGGGGTTGATAAGGTGTAGAAATACGATGTGTAACCCCATATTTTCTATGTAAAGTTCTGAACTGGGCATTAACAAAATGGGAACCGCCATCAGAAATGATTGCACGAGGTACCCCAAAACAAGCATTAATGTGACTCTGTATAAAAGGCATGACAACTCGATGGTCGTTTATGCATGTGGGTATGGCTTCAATCCAACGAGAAACATAATCTACAACAAGTAAAATATTATGGAAGCCAAAAGAGGATGGAAACTGACCCATAAAGTCTATGCCCCAAATCTCAAAGATTTCACAGACTATAACCGAGTTTAGAGGCATCATGTCTTTTCGTAACATGCCACCAAGTGCTTGGCAGCAACTACATGCCATACAATAAGTCTGAGAATCAGCAAATAACGTAGGCTAATAAAACCCACATTGTAAAACTTTTGCAGCGGTCTTTCTACCAGAAAAGTGACCACCACAAGCCTGGTCATGACAAAAGGATAGGATAGAATCAATCTTAGAAGAGGTGACAACGCCTAATGATTTGATCATTACAGAGTCTAAAAAGATATGGATCTTCCCAAAAATAGTATTTGGCTTCTACTTTGAGTCGTGATTTGAGATTCCCATCCCAGTCTAGCGGGAATTGATGTGTAACCAAATAATTAACAATGTCTGCATACCATGGAAGACTTGTGGATATAGTCAAAAGATGTTCATCAGGGAAGTGTTCTGTGATTGGTGGAGATGATTCAATTGTATCAGAAGGAAGACAAGAAAGATGATCTGCAACAACATTCTGCCTACCTGCCTTATCATGAATTTCTAGGTCAAATTCTTGCAAAAAAAAGATCCATCTGATTAACCTAGGTTTTGCGTCCTTCTTAGAAAGGTGTCGGATAGCTGAGTGATCAGAGTACACTATGATTTGAGATCTGAGTATATAAGATCTGAACTTTTCTAATCCAAATACTATTGCTAGTAACTCCTTTTCTATAACTATGTAATTCCCTTCTGTCTCATTCAATGTTTTACTAGCATAGTAAATTACCACCGCACTCTTCTCAATTTTCTATCCCAAAACAACTCCTATTGCATAATCTGATGCATCACACATGATTTCAAATGGTAAATCCCAATTAGGTGGTTGCAAAATTGGAGCCTGCGTAACTCTGTCTCTCAAAGTTTTAAATGCTAAAATACACTCCTTATTCGTCTCAAAAATTGCATCCTTTGTGAGCGGTCGGGCAATTTTTGAAAAATCAAGGATGAATCTTCTATAATGTTCCACATGCTCAGGAAATGATTTATTGCCTTTGATCGAGTCAGGGACTGGAAGATTTGCAATTTCATTGATCTTGGCTCAATCTACTTGGATAGCCCGCTCAGATACGAGATGGCCAAGTACTATGCCCTCCGGAATCATAAAATGGCTCTTCTCCCAACTAAGGACAAGGTTTACTTCAATGCATCTTTTTAGAACCTTCGACAAATTATCCAAGCAAATATCAAATATCTCCCCAAAGACTGAAAAATCATCCATAAATACCTCCATATATTCACCTACCATTTTGGTAAAAATGGCTAACATGCAATGCTGAAAAGTCACAGGTGTGTTGCAAAGCCCAAATGACATTCTTTGGAAAGCAAAGGTTCCAAAGGGGCAAGTGAAAGTCATTTTCTCTTGATCTTTGGGATAAGTTGCAACTTGTTTATATCTAGAGTAACCATCTAAAAAGCAGAAGAACCTATTACCAGCTAATCTTTCAAGGATCTGATCAATGAATGGTAAAGGAAAATGGTCCTTCGTTGTAACAGTATTCAACTTATGATAATCAATACAAACCAGCCACAAATTCGCAATTCGTGGGGGAATGGTTTCTCCATATTCAGTTTTGATTATGGTGAGTCCTGCCTTTTCGGGTAACACTTGAATTAGACTCACCCAAGGGCTATCAGATATGGGATATATAATATCAGCATCAAGCCACTTGATTATTTCTTTCTTAATGACCTCTTTTAAATTCGGGTT
This sequence comes from Thalassia testudinum, assembly GCA_037157565.1. Taxonomy (NCBI): domain Eukaryota; kingdom Viridiplantae; phylum Streptophyta; class Magnoliopsida; order Alismatales; family Hydrocharitaceae; genus Thalassia; species Thalassia testudinum. The sequence goes on from JAZHRO010000014.1 coordinate 68,351,025, forward strand.
TAGGCGTCTTTGAGCTTCTCTTGAAGGTTGTGCCCCACCTTCAATATAGATGCAATGAGTACAATAATTGGGGCTAATCCTGGTGAGATCATGTAAAGTCCACCCAATTGCCTTCTTGTGATCTCGAAGAACTTTTATCAATTTAGATTCTTGTGATTCAGATAAATGAGAATTGATTATTACAGGATATGTTTGATCAGATTCGAGATATACATACTTAAGATTGTCAGGCAATGGTTTCAATTCAAGCACAGGTTTAGAATCAATAGCAGGATTTAGGCTGGGATTTACAACTGTGAAAAGTGAATTAGATGATTCAGATTCAAAGTCGGATTCATGATTGAGTAGAGATTCCAATAAAATTTCATTGCTTTGAGGGTATGGAATATCAAAAGATGTGCTTTCTAGTTCTAATGAACTAATGTCATCCTCAAAAGCTGCTATAGATTTTATTTCCTCAATCCATTCACAATCAAATCCCCTAGAAGCTCTAAATATATCTAACTTAATTTTCTTCTCCCCAAATTTCAATTCAATCTTTCCTAATTCACAATCAATGTTGACTTTTGTAGTAGCCAAAAAGGGTCTCCCTAAGATAATTGGGGTGTGGCTAATGTATTCGGGTACTTCCATATCAAGAACAAAAAAATCTACGGGGAAGTAAAAATACCGAACTCTCACAATAACATCCTCCAACATTCCTTTAGGTGACTTTATAGATCTATCAGCTAATTGTAAAGTCACATTGGTAGACTTAAGGTTTTCTATTTTAAAGTGTTTTACCAAAGTGAAAGGAATGAGGCTAATAGAAGCTCCTAAATCTTGGAGAACTCTATCAAAACACTGACCCCCAATTATATAGGAAATAAATGGAGATCCTGGGTCTTTCTTTTTCAAAGCAAGCATACTTGAAGTAATAGAGCTCACATGCTCCGAAAGTACAACTGTGCTTCCTTTCTTCGACTTACACTTAGGAGTACACAATTCCTTAAGAAATCTTGCGTAAGTCGGTATGTGTTTGATAGCATCTAGGAGTGGGATATTAATGTGTACCTATTCAGAAATCTTAATAAACCTTCATCTAATGTAGCAGGTTGTTTCTGTTTCTTAGTCTTCTTCAAAGCTTCTGGGATGGGACGTGGATTTCCTATTCTACTGAGGTATTACCCAGATCTCGTGAATTAGCGAGAATTGCAGGATCGGGTTCTGCACCTCTTCCAGGTGTAGAAACAGGGGTTGATTTAGATGTACTAGGGTCTTGGGATAGGTTCCTTGAGAAAACTGGATTCCTAGTGGAAGTTCCACGGTGGGTTGCAACAGAGTTAATACCCGCATGAGAAGAAGAAGCAATTGAAGAAGATGCTTGTGTACTTTGGAAAGATGGATTATTGATTAATGGTTGATTTACAATTGATTGCTGTTGATTTGGATATTCAAAATCAAGATTAGAAATAGGTGGATTTAGATTTGGATTCAGGGGTAATTGATTAAGAAGATGGACATGTCCCTAATTCGGATTTTGAACTCCTGGGTGCTGTCTTTGTTCGATATTCCTAGGGTTTGGAATTGGCTGGGATGGAAGGGTCCCTGCAGACGAGATTCAGCTAACTGCGTGATTTGATCCCTAAGATCGCCAATTCTGCCGAACATTGTCGTTGGACTTCAGCAAGAGCCTCAGCATTTTGTCGCTGGCTCTCAGTCACAGCTCTCAATATCTAGTCTAGCTGTGAATCTCTATTTGGCCCTATAGGGTTTTGTGAACCCACGAAAAATGGCCTCGCATTGTGTTGCTGAAATGACAATGTAGGCAGGTTTTGTCTGGTCTGATTCGGATATGATGGTCTTTGTGAATGGTCAGACCAAGAGAAATTAGGGCGATTACGCCATCTAGGATTATAGGAATTTGAATATGGGTTTGATCTTGGTGTGTATCCCTGAATGACGTTCAACTCAAGAGGATAAAGCATGTTTTCTGCAAAAGACAAGGGTGGGGAAAAGGGTGGGTAGGATTGTGGGACAAAGGTCCCTCCTTGGGTTGGTGAAGGAGTGGATAGAAAACCCAAGGAAAATGGATCTCTAGAATCTAGATTACTCACAAATTCCCTCCTCGTGGGAATTTGCGAAATAGGTAGATGCGCGGGATTCGTAGCAAGTAGAGGCGTAAGAGTCTTCATTGTATTTTTGACCTCGTCGAGATGCTTTGCTACAATATCGACTTTGTCCAGTTTTTCTACAATTATCTCTAGATCCTTTCAACTGGATGGGTTACCGATCTCGTGAATGTTCTTGTGCGGATTCGGATGATTCGTGTTTGCTCCCCGCGTAAATTGTGACATAGATGCATTGTTGATTGAGTTTTTTGCCATCCCTTTAAATAATTCTAAGGCAGATTCTGCACCGAGATTTAGGAAATTCCCTCCACAAGAGGCATCGACTAGATTGCGAATGCCCTCTTGTAGACCATAGTAGAAGATGTGCATGAGTTGCCAACGAGGGATGTCATGATGTGGTCATTTCCTTTGCAATTCATGAAAATGCTCCCACGCTTCATGAATTGGTTCTCCTTGGTTTTGATTGAAAGTAGTAGTAGCTCGCCTTAAAGCATTAGTTTGACCAATTGGAAAGAATTTCTTTAGAAAAGCAGATTCGAGTTCTTCCCAAGTTGAGATTGGTCTTGCAATTATTCTATACCAATAAGTTGCTTTGTCTTTAAGGCTAAAAGAGAACATTTTCATAAGTAGGATTTCCCTATTTTGATTTCAAGGTCCAAGAGCTTGAGATAGATTCTTAAGATCTTCTATATGTTAAAATGGTTCCTCAAATGCAAATCCGTGAAAGTGAGGAATTAGACCAATGATGTTTGGATTCAATTCAGGATCATTTTCCCCAATAGGTATCCTAAAATTAGGCTCTACTTGTGCATTAGATATGTTGCAGTAATCTCTAGGTAGAGGCCTTGGACGATTGATCGGTAAATCAGGGATGTCAAAACCCGCCTCAGGATGAGGTGGAGGACGGGTTTGAAGAGTTTGCAAATTATTTACGGCTTCCATTAAAAGATTAATCTATTTAGTCTACTCAAGAATTATAAGATTCTGGTTCAAGAGCGCCTCATGAACATCAAAAGGTAACATCTCCCCCTGACCAAAAGAGGAAGGGATCTCGGGATTTTGATTCTGCATCTGATCCATGAAGAAGATGGATTAGATGGGAAAACCATTGGTTGCTTATCTACAACCTACTTGGGATCACCTGCAATGATGGTGCAAGAGGCGGATGCAAGGATCTCCTCCCATCCATAAAATGGAAAATAATGTGCAAGTGCACACGCACACCACCAATAGAAACAGCGACACAAAAACCAGCAAAACAGTGCAAAGACGTGGGTTTTCCTCTTCTTTCAAAGGAAAGTAGAGATTCCTAAGATATGCAAAAGTAATTTGACGCAAACAAATAGAGTAACAGTATCAAAATACACGTCTTAAGCTGTGTCTATGCAGGTGCGTAACCTTAAGTCTCAAAGGTCTAAGGTCTAGGATCGAGACCGCTCACTACTAGCTCCCCAGGGCTGTAGTAGTGAGAAAGACTTGTTGATCTTCAACCAAAGCCCTAAGAGGCACAAAAAGGAGAGATAGAAAAAGTAGACTCATGTGACTCTAGTGATCGCGCTATGTGCGCGATAGCATCCAACAAACAATAGCGATTAAACCCGCATGCATTCTACAATCATATTTAGTCATAATTTTTAACTTCCGCTTTTTAGTTAATCTTTTACAAAAATATATCAAATGAATTACAATGGCTGCTTTTTAAGTCTTTTTAAATTTCAAAGGATAGGGATCTACGTGGATTTTCTCGTGTTTTCCCGCCGAAGCGAGAAAAGCAGTAAAAATTTCCCGAGTAAGATTTACGAAAATTTTCTAACAGAAAATGTACTCCTAAGAGTGAATGCCTATTGTATGTTGCTACTAATCAGATAGAATGTATTTTTGTATTTTTTAAATTTTTAATGCAACAAAACAAAAGACTATGAATACTTACAAAAGAAAAACAGCAACAGATACCCGCCTTCTCCTAAGATTACCCGCAAAGGTAAACCTAAAACGAAGACAGTAAACAAAAACAAAACAAAACAAAACACAACTATTTAGAACAAAGGTTATTAAAAACAAAAATATATGTACAAATACCTCCTGTTGAACGTACGAGTTGCTATGCTAACGTGTTAGGTTTTGAAAAACCTGTCCTTAAGTTTGAAAGCGAAGAACTCGTGTTCAACAAATAAAATTTATACCGAAATGAAAATTTCGGGTCGAACACAGGGAGGTGGACGTTTGATTTAAAACTACGAGTTTATTTTTATTTGTCATGAAGTACTTTAATTTAAAACTATCTAATTATTTACAACAAATAAAAGAGAGAGAGAGAGTAAGAGCGAGAGAGAGAATATTACAAACATAAATCAAAACGAGATGTAGAATAAATAAGGAATTCATTATCAAAAGGGATTGTTCATTACACTAAATATTATGACTAGAAAGCGGGAAAATGATTACACTAGAAAGCGATAAATCTACTTTAGAAAGCAATTAAAGAATGGAGAGAGAAATATCCTCCTCAATGGTCACTTGGAGGACAAGCTGAACTACTCTAGAAAGTAGTAAATCTATTCTAGAAAGTAGTAAAAAGAATGGGGAGAGAGATATCCTCCTCGACGGTTGCTTGGAGGACGAGCCAGATGGGACAACGCCTAGACGAAGGATGAAGTAGGATGAAGAAGGACGAAGCTGAAGAATGGGAATGAGGCAACACGTCATCGTCGTCGTGGGATCCACTTCCGAAGGGGGACGAAAATTGGACTTTATCTTGCGAGAAGCATCCTGGGTGTGGGACAAGCTTCTCTTGAGCTTTGAAGAGGTACAGCAGAGAAGGAAGCGATGGGAATTTTGTGTGGAGGGGGTCTCCTTTTACAGTTCCAAGGAGTGGGGGAAAATTGGTCATTACATCTTTAAAACATTAAATAAGGTGTCTTTAGTGATGAATAAAACCGTCGCTAAAGCCCCATTGCGGGCGTAGTGGGCGTTGGACGCACGGCTACTGGATTCCACGTACGCTCAACGCATGCCACACGTTCGATGAATTTTAGTCGTCTGATCACGAGATCAGACATCTTAAGATGCGCCTCCCCCGCTCCTCAACGCGTGCCCGCCCGCGTGCGATGCTGCATGAGGTACGGGCGTGCAATAGCGCATCGACGCTATTGAGTGCGGATGGCTGCCCGATCAAGATCTGACGGTCGGTTGAAGGTGCGCTACTCGCTCCAGATCCAGCTCACCGTGACTCGAACTCGTGTCCGCGCCTCGCGTTAAGGTGCGGGACCATTGTGCTGCCTCAGACAAAAGGTCGCGTGGATGAATTCAGGATGCCGCATCCACAGCCGTTGGATCTTGATCTAACGGTGGAGAAGCTGCACTCTGATTGAGGAAGAGAAAGTGCGGCGGTGCTGGGGGCCGATTGGACAGCTGAGATGGCTCCACATGGCACCATCTTAGCCGTCCATCTTCAAGATGTTGTAGATGGTGCCACGGGTGTCAGATTAACTTAATTTTTTGCGTTGTTAGGCTATGATTGTCGATTCGAATCCATCCGTGTAGTCAGATTTGTCGTTTGAAGTGCGAATTTACATCTTGGCCCTTGATCTTCTAGGGTTCCCCAATCACTATCAAATGCTACAGATGCCTGATTAGGGCGATCTTGGAGTCGTTGAACTCCAATCGTCGCCATGATCACATCTGTATGGTTGGATCTTCGATCCGAGGCCCTGATAAAAAGTTTTCTCTGTCCAAGCACATAAAAGGAGACAATTAACCTGCATTTTATACAAACTACTCTAAATGCAAGATGATGCATGTTATGCAATGTTTATAGCATGCAATGCAATCCTACGCTTAAGAACATGCATAAATAGACATCTTAAGTAGTGTGAATGTGTTTACATCATACCCCCATGCCTATCTTTTGCTAGTCCCTAGCAAAAACTATATGCTATTTATAAAAGAATTAGGTTGGATTATTTGGGCATGAGTTATTTTGAATCATTAAGACATTGTCTACTTCGGATTTGAACTTTTAAAGACACAACAATGCTCGAGTATCTGCCAAAATGCAGGCCACCTCAAGTCCTTGCCTTATTCAAAGAAAAATTTCTTTTCCTCTTTTTCTGCTTTTCTAATTTTTTTGGATTTTCAAGTTTTAGGGTTAAAAAGTGGCTTTTTAAGGCCATTCAACTCACCCAAGATTTGATGAGAACTCTAAGTTCTAAGCATCTTATTGTGAATGTGATAGACTCGTTGACCGGCAATTAAAAAGGACTTCGGATTTCTACGCCTCTAGGTGACCTCAAAAAGAATTTTGCCTAAAGGTGTATCTTTACAACCGGTAGCTTTCTCCCTACTTTTACTTTTTTACGTGGTCAACACAAGGGTAAATCCAGTGTATATCTCCCCGATTTATTCCACTTCTCCGCTTCTTCCTAAGTGTTTTAGGAATATTTTGTGCATTTATTGAGCTGAGTTCTAGACAACCGGTCGATGAGCTGTTACCACTGACAACTTGCCAGCCATACTCGTGCGGGAAGTGTGGTTTATTTCTTTTTTTCTTTTCTCATTTTCTTTTTGATTTTTTTTTTTAAAGTAGGTGGCTTCCCTGGTCTAAAATTTATCTAAAGGAAGCAAAAAGAGAAAGGTCTAGTGACTGGGCTCTGGACAACCTACCTATGGGCTATTACCCACGATAACTTGCCAGCCATATCACCCTAGAAGGTTCATTAACTACCCAATTTCCGTTAAAATCGTCGAACAATGAGTTAGTGACAAGATAGTGTGTAGATGCTAGAAACTCAAAATTCCCTCAAATCAGAGGGTGTGTTGATAAGTCGTGTACTTATCACCCAAACTTATTTATTCCAATTATGATAGAATTAAGATGGCAAGGACTTAAAAGACAAATCCACATTTTAGTGGATACATGGGCTGATTAAGTCCAAAGACCTGAAGGGTCTTTATGTTCAAATCATAATGTAGTATTTGATAAGATTGAAAATTTTCTTAAACCCAAGTTTTCCTTCCTAATTCCACATTTTTTTTAATAAAAATAAATGAATCTACAGAGCTGACGAATAAATTCAGAGATGAATATCCACCAAAACAGAGTGGAATAGCGTAGAAAGCACCTGAATTGCGTGAATGTCAGGTCCACTCTGAGATAGAAACTAAAAAGATCTATATAAATGCTGAGTTTAGTGCCTTCAGCTAGGCACACTACAAAGAAGAGAAATGAAGAATTCACAGGTGCAGGTCAGAATTAGAATAAACAGAAGAATCCTCCGACCTATCAGTAGAGGTCCACAGATGTGGACCAGATTGTGGTGCAGACCCATGCCCCATAATCGAGAATATCTTAGGTTCTGGATAAAAATTACCTAAAACATAAAATCTTTATGCAAGCGGGGTCGGGCCTGCAATTTATGAGGATGCAACCAAGACCAAAAAGTCAGGTTACAAAGAATTCAAGCTCAAAAGGATAATCATTGAATGCGTGCTTGGGTTGAACATCCTCAGAACAGATGTCATAAGGGTTCTGATTTGATGGTTTTAGCTTAATGGGCACCCTTCGACATAGTCTTCTACTTCCTCCAGAGTTAGCTTCCCAAATCTGAACTTCCCAACTCCTATTCTCCTCAATCAGAATGTTAAATTTCGATACCTCTTGCATGTTAATCACCCCGTCTGAAATCTCCAAGTCTAAATGATGTGGTAGAATCAGAATTGACTTGGCTCTAATTATCTCAGAAACTGAATCATTGATAAGCTCAACGGGGTGTAACTGACAATCAGGGCATTGAATTGAATCCTCCAGAAAATGCGATTCTGGATCCGTAATATGTGCCCTAATAATATCAATTTCCTCAATTCTTGGGCTATCAAATGATTTTTCAAATTCCTCAGGCCCAATCGTCTCACAGAAATCATGTTTGGAAAACTCGCGTGAGACTTCACAACTTGAATCTTCACCATCAAAGAAATCAAGATCTATATCAATGTATGTCCCAAAATTATTTGTCACTTTCTGTTCCCAGGAGACATATGTTTCCTTGTACCCTGGCTCAGGGATCTCAGGTGAAGAAATTAGATCATCCTTAATTGGTTGCTCTAATTCAATCTGGTCAGCCTCGTAACATGTGTCCCTCCCTACAGGTGCCTGAACGGGTTCTATTATTGGCTTTCCCGGAGGGAGTTCGTCCTGGGAATCATCCCATGATTGAATCAAAGCGACCACGAATCTCATCCTCAATTTCGCTAATTTCCCAAGTAGAAACTCACTCGAGTTCTTAACCTTAACATCCTGGAGCCAATACAACAAAGGCTTGTTCAAATAATCAATCATTTCAATCAGGGGCTCCAATCTCTCAATGCAAGTTATTGGCTGAACTTCTAAAGATTGAATGATATTCCCCAGAACCTTATCTTGAACCTGATTATCCTGAACCAAATGAGTTGGTTCAGGGTTGGGTGGGTTTGGGATCAATGCAGGAGAATTAACGAATTGAGGTGCGTTATACCCTTCCTGGTAATAGGTCATTTCGGATTGTTCAAAAGGTGGTGATGACCTAAAGGCAGAGAAATCAAAGGATGGGTAAGGATCGGTGTATCCTTCTTGATTGTAGATCGTATTAGGTTGTTCATAAATGGATGACGATCTATAATCGATATGGCTCTAAGAAGGATAGAAATCACAATCAAAGTGTTCAGGGTTAGACCCTAAACATGGAGATCCGGAACTGTATCTCCAATCCGAGTTATCCCAACTAACTGATGGTTGATTACAGTACGAGTCGGGATAATCATCATGCTGAGGATAACTCAAAATAGGAGGGAAAGAACGGGAATGCATGTAATATGAGGAAGGATTCATGAGAAATGGGAGGAAGAAAGGCACCCTGCAATAGAAACAATCAAACCTGTACTTAAGTGGGTTAGCCTACAGCCCTACAGACTCCCAAAACCCGTCCTAAGATAAAGGAACGATTTGATCTACTTCTATCTATTCAATCCAACCAGTTAGAAGGAGGGACTGCGGAGAAGGTTCTTCCTTCGGCTTGCACCTCCGGTTCCTAGTGTACCCCCCACCCACGATCGTTTGATTCTGCTCCCTTAGCTAGACATCAGATTGAACAGTAGAAACAGACTAATCGAAAATAATCTCGTTCTGGGCTCTGAAGAGCGAGTCAAATCCTTAAGGTCAACGTCTAGTTTATTTTATTTAGGGCTAGGTTTGAATGTGCTTTGGAATGTGATGGGCAATTTAAATGGGTTGTGCCCTTAATGATTGGTTGATTTGTGTGTGCGTGCACAACCAGTGGTTTTCAAGCAAGATTATTTTTGATGTGGTGAGCTTTAGAGTTCAAATCTTGCTTAGTAGGTTTTAGGATTCAACTTTAGGCGTTTTCAAACAAGTTTTGTTGGCACACCAGGTTTTGAAAGCATGGGTGAAAATGTTTTCCTTTGAAGCTTAAAAAGAATGTGGAGTGCCTGGTAAATCCCTATGAGTTGAACCTAAGTGGCAGCTACTTGATGAGTTGATTTTATTTGAAGTGATGCGGCCCAATCAACTCAAACAATTGGCCTGTTGCACCACTTAATTAGGCACACAAGTGATTACCTAATCTGATTTCTACTCAATTATGTGTTTGGATGTGTGTACCAACTCCAAAGATCGGTTTATCGGTTGAGTTTGAAAATCATATGAGGTTGTGTACCTCTGTGAGACTTTTTTTTTAATTTTTCTTTATTAATGTGGGGGTTGGGGTGGGTGTGGGTGTCAAACAACAAACAATCTAACCCTAGAGTTTAAAAGAACACCTAGGTTGATTGCTGTTTGTTTTATTATGTTGTGGAATGAAATCTAATGGGTGGGATAACTTACAAAACCTTGCACAGCACTTTACTCCAATCTACCACTTTTGCCTGTCTCGAAAGAGTACTTGCAGTCACAAAAAGAAAGGAGAGAAGTAAGGTAAATGATTTGTAAGTTAGAAAACACGAAGAGAAATCAAAGAGCATCGCCTCCCCGGCAACAGTGCCAAAATGTTGAACGTACGAGTTGCTACGCTAATGTGGTAGGTTTTGAAAAACCTGTCGTTGTAGTTTGAAAGCGAAGAACTCGTGTACAACAAATAAAATTTAAACCGAAATGAGAATTCCGGGTGTAACACAGGGAGGCGGACGTTTGATTTAAAAGCTACGTGTTTGTTTTTATTCGTCACGAAGTAATTTAATTTAAAACTATCTAATTATTTACAATAAATAGAAGAGAGAGAGTAAGAGAGAGAGAATATTATAAACGGAAATCAAAACGAGATGTAGAATAAATAAGGAATTCATTATCAAAAGGGATTGTTCATTACACTAAATATTATGACTAGAAAGCGGGAAAATGATTACACTAGAAAGCGGTAAATCTACTCTAGAATGCAATAAAAGAATGGAGAGAGAAATATCCTCCTCGACGGTCACTTGGAGGATGAGCTGAACTACTCTAGAAAGAAGTAAAAAGAATGGGGAGAAATATATCCTCCACGACGGTCGCTTGGAGGACAAGCCAAACGGGACGACGCTCGGACGAAAAAGGACGAAGCAGGATGGAGGACGAAGCGGAAGAACGGGAACAGGGCAGCACATCGTCGTTGTCGTGGGATCCACTTCCGAAGGCGGACAAAAATTGGACTTTATCTCGCGAGAAGCATCCCCAGTGTGGGACAAGCTTCTCGAGCTTTGGAGAGGTAGAGAAGAGAAGGAAAGGATGAGAATTTCGTGTGGAGGGGGTCTCCTTTTATAGTTGCAAGGAGTGGGGAAAAATTGGTCATTACATCTTTAAAACATTAAATAAGGGGTCTTTTGTGATGGATAAAATCGTCGCTAAAGCCCCATCGTCGGCGTAGTGGGCATTGGATGCGTGGATACTACCTTCCACGTGCGCTCAACGCATGCCACACATTCAACGAATCTCAGCCATCCGATCGCGAGATCTGACGGCTTAAGATGCAGCTCCCCCGCTCCTCAACGTGTGCCCGCATGCGTGCGATGCCGCGTGAGGTGTGGGTGTGCGATAGCACGTCAACGCTATTGAGTGCAGAAGGCCGCCCGATCAACATCTGACGGTCGATTGAAGACGTGCTCCTCGCTCCAGATCCAGCTCGCCACGACTCGAACTCGCATCCGCGCCTTGCTTTAAGGTGCGGGACCGCTGTGCTGCCTCAGCTAAAAGGACGCACGGATGAATTCAGGGTGCCACATCCACAGCCACTGGATCTTGTTCCAAAGGTGAAGAAGCGGCACTCTGATTGAAGAAGAGAAGGTGCGGCAGTGCTGGGGGTCGATTGGATGGCTGAGATGGCACCACATGGTGCCATCTTAGCCTCCATCTTCTGGATGTTGTAGATGGTGCCAAAAGTGTCGGATTGACTCGATTTTTGCATCGTTAGGCTACGATCGTCGATCCGAATCCATACGTGTGGTCGGATTTGTCATTTGAAGTGCAGGTTTACACCATCTTGGCCCTTGATCTTCTAGGATTCCCCGATCATTATCAGATGCTACAGATGCCTGATTAGGGCGATCTTGAAGTCGTTGAACTCCAATCGTCACCCTAATCACATCTGTGTGGTTGGATCTTCGATCCGAGGCCCTGATAAAAAGTTTTCCCTGTCAAAGCACATAAAAGGAGACAATTAACCTCCATTTTATTCAAACTACTCTAAATGCAAGATGATGCATGTTATGCAATATTTATAGCATGCAATGCAATCCTATGCTTAAGAACATACATAAATTGATATCTTAAGTAGTGTAAATGTGTTTACATCACCTACTAATTAGAAAATTAAACCAACTAAATTCTAGTGAATTAAAGGGGTACCTCCCAGCAACAGCACCATTAAAATGGTCGTTTCTTACCTCAACTCAGTTAATTAAGTTAATTTTACTTAATAATGAGTAGAGGAAGTAACTTAGGTTAACTCGAAGTTGTGTTAATTAGTATAGGGTCGAATTAACCTAACATTTTAGAAAAATTTTATTGGTTGAGTCCAGGTCATTCGCTGGAAGGTATAATTCATTCTAAATTCACTAGTTATCTTTTATTTTTCTTTAAAAGTATAGGAGGTATATTTAAGTTAGTAATGAAAGCATGAATTTTTCCAAAATTTGATTTAAATGAAATAACATGCATAATTCTATATGAATTCTCATTTCCAATATTAAAAACATGTAAATTCTCTATTTATTTCAAATGACTTAAGGCAAAGAAGAGTTTCTTTAGTCAATATATGCCTTAATACAATAATTAAGAGCAAAAAGAAATTAAAATATAACAAGAAAAATCAATTCTTTTCCTTATTCTTCAGGCTCTCTTCTTTCTGTTCTTCTCTTTAACTTCTTTTTCTCTTATTTCTTAATCCTTTTTTTTTCTCTCTCTTTCTATTTTTCTCTTATGCTCTTTTTCTCTTGATCCCTTTCTTTCTTCACTTCTGCTTTCTCTTCTACTCCTGCCCTTCTTCCTTAGCTTCCTACCTGTTCTCTTCTTCTTTCTTAGCTTCTACTTTAATCCTTAGCTTTCTTCCCTTTGCGAGTACTTCTTTCTTTCTCTTTATCCTTCCTTTCCTTAGCGATTTTTTAAGCACCTACATTCTTCAACCCTTAGCTTCCTTTAACACTTTGCCTTCTCAATTGATGTGGGTTTATTTCCTTCTCAACAGAAAATTAGGTTAGGATTTGCAGCGAGGTACTTTTGAGGATACACAGCACCCTGAGATCAGGGTGGGACCAAACCCTACTCGGTCCTCCCCTAATTTCATTAGGGTTTATTGTCGATTTATTTTCTCTTGAGCCAAACCGGCCTTCTTTCGAGCTAAACCGACTCAACCCCACACTGGCCTCACCCTCCCAGGGCTAATCGCACACACACACCCACCCAGGCACACACCTGCAGGCGCACTCGCCCACACACACATACGCATGCTCAAATGGTCAGATTTTCTTTTCACGTCGAGTGCTGACAACTAAAGAGGCTATGCAACAAATATCTTTTATACTAAGGCGAGAGCTTGAAGGCTTCCAATGTGGGACTAAGAATTCCCCCTTCAGACTCGACTTCAAGTGTCAATTTCTCCCAACTCAGAGCTCCAAATCAAGCAAAATAAAGCTTGATGGAAAGCTCTAAGGTGGCTTTACATGATTCCAGGGTCAATTTACGGTTTAGAGGATGATCTCCTCTTCTATTTGAAGAGTGAATCCAGGGGGTACCTATAGGTAATATATTGCTTGGAAATGGTTTAAACCTACTGTGTCTTCAAGGTAGATGTTTTAGCATATCTAAGGGTCTGAATAGGTTATACAGGTGATTCTGCAGCTGCTTGTGTAGGTTTAAAGCTCTCAAGAACTTTAGGATACACATGGAAGCTTTGAGACTTCTCTGGAAGCTCAGAGAACAAAATTTCTAACTCTGAATTGCACAACAGACGACTCTGATTAATTGGAATACCTTCTAAAGATCGCTATAAGCTTGTCTGGGCTGGATTCAACTTCAAAATTCATCCAAAATCTACTATCGCCAGTTTGGGTTCAAAAATAACCCAAACTGATAGGTTGTTAATTCCATCAAATAAACAAGTCTAAGCTCACTTAAACCTCTCTAAAATCATTCAATAGGATCTCATAAGCAATTCTAACTCATCAAATTATCAAATTAACCTCAGAATCAAAATCTCGAGTTCAGGTTTGACTATAAGGCTTAAGATTTGACTTTCTATTCTAAGCCTCTTTACCAGAAATTAAAGCCTAGATTAAGATTCTTACAACCTCTGAAACTCTCTCAGACCTCTAAACAGATGTTCAAACTTTGAATTCTAAGGTTCCAAGATCGTTTCCTGGACTCTAGAAGTGCTTTGTTCGACTGAGGAATTTGAAGGTTGCTACACTGATCGAAGACATGAATTGCTTCAGTGCATTGCATTGAAGTTTCTAGACCTTGTAAATGTGGCTCTTAAGCTTCTGTATAGTCTTCATCAATTCTATCGGAGTTGGAGAAGATGAAGACCTAACAACACCTCCAGACACTAAAATCTCAATTAAAATATCTCAGCACACTCAATGATCCTCAAATCATTGATCTAGAGCTTCTTGACAAATTCTAAAGGCTGAAGATCAATTTTGACTTGCCGAAGCTCACCAGAGCTCCAGTGAGTTCAGTAATATACAAATTATGTACAGAAAGGTGAATCTGTGCCATTTTCTATCTAAAAAGAATTCCAAAGTTGCAAGGAACCTCAAAATCACATTTAATTCTTCTTCAATCCATTACATGAATGATTAAACAGTAAATTCACTTCAAATGAATTTTAAGTGGGTTAAAGCACAGGACTTAGTCTCCCATTCAATTGAATGATTGAGACAAGTTAAAGAGTAATTGCGATAGTAAATATATAATTAATTTAAGATTTTAACTACTCCTGAGCTGCCATTAACAGCGAGATCAGGAGCTTAATTAAAAATTGGGCGTTTAGATTATAGGAGGTAATTATACAAGTTAAGGTGCATAATAGGGTCCTTAGGTTATGAATAGGTGGTGGAGGACCTTCTGGAGGTGGATCTAAGCTCAGTTACTATCACCATGGATAGCGACAGTAGCTATTGAAGGTGAAAATGAATTAGGCGAAACAGTGCTAAAATTTGTGTTTCAGTGGATTAGAAATGATCATGAGGCTTAGAAGAAGGTGATCAGTGAGTTAAAACGACAAAATCAAATCTCCAGCAAGCTCAAGGAACTTGCCGAAGTCGAAGAAGATGAACATTAGAATCCACAATTAAGCTAATCTAACTAACTACTTATCTACATAAACTACTCCTACTCCTACTTCTACCTACTGTTACCTGGATGAAGGGGTCAAAGGGACTCCGTCGACGGCTCATGACGGAGGATGAAATCGGAGGGAATAAGAAGAATCTCTGGCGGACGAATTTGGATGGAGTAGAGGATCTCCTTGGTCGTCACCTTTGTCAAGAGACACAGCTAAGCTCGGCGAAACTCCTCAGCTAATCAGGATGGACGAAGGAATTGGAAGGATGGTGTGGAAGATCGACAGGGTTGCAGACAAATAACCTATTGGGTTGGCTCAGTGTTAGAAGAAGGAAGGGAGCCAACTTGAGAGAAATCGAAGAAGTGAGGGGGTATTTAAAGTGAATGGCGACAAAGAGGACGGTGGAGTCTGGACGAAGAAGAAGCCTTGGGAGGTTAACCTCCGACATTGTCTTCGATGATGGTGAGGTTAACTCCCACCAAAAATTACGATTTTAGAGTAATCCAGACCGATGGATGAAGATGGGATGGTGAGCACAAGCTCTAGGAGCTTGGAGATGGAAAAATGGTGTCGACTGGCCGGTGATCGCGCAGTGGAGTCACCCTCCGTCGTCAGCCGTTCAATCGGCTAAAGAAGAAGATGACGATAGGGACCTATGTGTAGTGAAACTTAAGGACCTATATGAAAATAAATGACCCGATTGGAATGATTAGTAAGGACCTAAATGTAAACCTTAGCTTTAAAGGTTTATTTTAACTTAGATCTTTTTCAACTTTTTATATATGTTAATAAATAAGATAATTATTGTGTTTACACCTTGAATTTACATTTTTGACCTTTTTAAGTTAATTTATTAGATTAAGTAATGTTATTATATACTTACGTATACATTATGTTTAAGTTACTTAACTTATTAATTAAGGGAATGGTTAATAAGATCTCGAGTCCAATTATTAATTAGATTGTTAATAATGTTAATTGAATGATAAAACATCATTTTAAACTTATTTTAAGGTCCTTTACTTAATATCCCTTATTTTATAATTAACCCTTATATACTCATATCCTTAGCTAATTAACTAGGAAGACTAGTTAATTAGGGGCAATTAGAGATCATGATGAGTCTCTCATCACTCTCTCTTCTCTCTTAGGCTTTCTATCCTAGAGCCAATCGGGTAAATGGGTCAGGAAAGTGCACCTAGGTCCAGGTGCATCGACGTGGGTGGTGCGTGAGGAGTGTAAGGTTATCGGGTCAGTTCAGCCAGGTCCGCATAGCACAGGCACGAACGAGGTGGGTATGTTGGCAAGGGGACCTCACCCCGTGTTCGGAGGCAATGAGGCTAAAAGACAAAATCAACTTATACCGTTTCGCCTCTTCCAAAGTTATTGAGGTGAGACTAAAAGTCCCACCCGCTTCTTCGCGTGCATCCACAGGGAGTCTCCACTGATTGCTACAACTGTGGTGCACTGTGGCTTCAATTAATGGGTGCAAGGGGATCACAAAGTGGTTCCGCACACGTGGAACTCGATTTCCTAGAGCAGGGCTGCCTGGAGCAAGCTTGCGAGAAAGCTTCGCACCTGCTCCAATGGCGGCTGGGGATCCAACCCTGTCAACACGAATAAGACCTCACAGCCCTGTCAAACACTTAGAGAGCTTCACCGTGACACGGCGAAGGTGGTGCAGTGGGTGCTGTGGCATGGGACGGCCTAGGCGTGCGTTCCTAGGTCGATTTATGGTTGTTAAAGTGGGGTTGTTCAGGGAAAGTGTAGGGTGTGTGTGGCAGTTGATGAAGAGGTGGATGATGATCAATGGAAGGTGGCGGTGCTTCTGCGGTCGATGGCGAGGCGTGTGGGTGCGTGGAGTGATGGTTGCGCCTTCGCCTGTGGTCTGCCAAAGATGAGGAAGATGAGGGTGGTATGCGGCTATCGAGGCTTGAAAGTAGAAATAAAGTAGGGGAAAATGAAGAGTAGGGAGAGAGGAACTTATCTGCAAGTGAGTAGACAAAAGGGGAAGTGGAGGGAGAACGACGAGTATTTGCCATCATTGGAGATGAAGGCCCTTAGATGAAGAGGCGACAACAATGAGAGGGCTGAAGATGCAGGCGCAGATTTGGGGCCACGGGGAAGAACGAGGCGGAGAAGACTCTACCACTGGTATGGTGGTAGAGCGACGAGAAGAGGGAGGAGATGTCATCGGAGCTCGCTGGATGCTTAGCTGGAGGAGAAGAGACGAATTGGAGGGTGGTTCCCAGCCAAACCAACCTGAGAATGGACTACTGGGGCTAGGGCTTCTTTTATAGGCTCTGGCAGAGGGCCTTATGCTTGGAAAGAAAACTTCCAAGCACAGGTGTCCTTGTTGGAGTAGGAAAGCTAAGAATACCCAATTCTCTCATGCATTTGCATGAGAGATTGGGTGACAATTAGGGCTTGGAATTACGCCATAAGATGGGAATTCCTCAGAGAATCTCCCTTTCAAATTTGAGAGGGAATCTCTGAGGAATCAGGGAGAAATCCCCTCTTGAATCCTCCCTTAAGCAGGACTCCTCCACTGTACTAATGGAGTGACCTAATTGGAAAGAATGGCAAGGAAGCTAGGGGCATCTCTGCAAGGTTTTCAAAAGATAGTGGTCTAAAAGTAATTGGGTTAGACTATTTTGCAAAGTAGGTCAAGGTGACCTCCCCTTAGGTCTAAATTTTGGTACAAACCTAATTTGGACCTAATGAATCCAATGGTGAAGTTGGATTTTAGGTTTGACCACGTTTGTCTAGACATTTTACACAAAAACCCAATTTATGGCAAATAATATATTAGGTCCCCTGTTTAGGTCAAAATGGGTTCTAAAGGCTAAATTGAAGGTTCTAAACCCTAGGGGATATTTTTCCATGAATTTTAGAGGGTTTAAATGATTTTTATCTAGACTAGAACCTTGTTGAATTAAGTGGGTGTATTTTAGGGTTAAAAGAAGTCATTTAATTCCCAAATTGCACATTAACCCTTTTCTGATTGAACCAACCCACTTTTCATCTTGTTAAGACCAATTGACCCATGTTTAGCCCTTAAGAAATCTAGTTGTTGTACTACAATGGGAAAATTGCTATTTTACCCTTTATTTATTATTTTCTCTCAAAATAGTTATTCCCTGAGTTAGGCCCTTCACTTGGTTATGAAGGATCTTTTATTATCTTTTCTAGGTCAAAATGAGCTAGTTAAGGCTCATGATGGTGTTCCTATCATTCCCCCATGCCTAGCTTTTTCTAGTCCCTTAGCAAAATTTCAAAGTTTTAGCTTTTATTGTAGACCATGAGTTTCTTTCACAATTTATGATAAGTGCTTTTTCTTGTTCCTTGTGAATAGGTTAGAATGCCGATAGTAAGCCTAGAGGTACTCAAGTACCAACCAAGATCCAAACTTGACTAGCTCTAGCCTCGATCCTCCACGAAGGTCTTTAAGGGCCGTAGGAACTATCCTAAGGTTTGTTGGACTCCGCGGTTAAAGCACCCGTACTTGAGACATATTTTAGCCTTGGTTCAATTTGCACTGCATTTTTGCAAGAGAGAGACAGATGATTTATTTGTTTGGAGAGTTTTCTCTCTCTATTCTTTCTATTTCTAACTTCGGATTAGCTTCTCAACATGATTTGTATCGAATTCCTCATCCACATCATCAATCCTCAAAGGTCCCTGACAATCGATGGTTGATGACAGCACCGCCCATGGCAACCCCCAGAACCCTGACTTTTGAGATTTCAAGATAATCCCGCCCATGGCGTTCTGTAGCCAAATCCAGACCCTGACAATTGACATTTCATGATAATGCCGCCCATGGTAACTTAACTAGAAGAGTGCTTACGTGCTCCCGGTAGGATATGTAAATATCCTTGGACATAAGCACCGAGGAGACAATATGTTGTTACGCATCTTCGAGGGGAATTTCTCGCCTCGCTGCGTTGAGAACTCATCCAAATCAACTTGTGTTGATCCGCCGCTCCTAATGTAGGCAACATTTTTCATAATATTTGAATGCTTTTGCGTGATTTTGATAGTTATGCTCACTAAACTAGACTGTGTGTGGATTGGGGTGCTTAGGTTACCGAGTCACACAAACAAATGGTCAGTTAACGAGGTCGAATACTCCCTAAGCCTTAGACCTAATACCTAAGCTTCACATTTTCCCCAAACTCTTGAGGATTATCCAGATCTTAGCAGGTACTTGAATTTTTAAGCCTAAGAGTCTAGCCCAAAAGGCCTAAGATCAGCGTTCCTACTAATCTCTTTTGTGCCTCATTAGCACTTTTTTTTCCTATTTTTCCCTTTTCCTTGATGTGGTCTAGAACTTTGGTTAATCCCTTAATCTCTTACGAATGACTATCTCTTTTTTCTTCTTTTTATTTTGTGCTCCTTTTTGTCATTTTGCTCTTTTCCTCCTCATGTTTTGTGTGGCCTCAAAAATTTTTCTCTCCTCCCCCCTGAGTTTTTTTGTTCTTTTTCAAGATTTTTTTCATTTTTTTGTGTTTTTTGTGATATGTGATTTTTTTTTGTTGAAACATTTTCTCGTAAGATGAGTTTTCATGAAGTTTTGCACTTTCATACCACCCCATGCCTACGATTTGCAATGTCCCCATTATAAATTAGGTGGGTTCGAATTCAGCTTAGTTCATTCATTAGGATAGGTCTTGGGTGGTCGATCGAGTCGAGGTTACTGTTGCAAACAATTTCTACACTCGGGTATGTTACCTGAGGTGGAGTTGGCTGTTCTAATGGATGAATCCGAAAGTGCAATATGAATTCAGCATAGATATGCCAAGAAAGGTTTTAGGTTTTTCAAGAATGATGGGTTGCCTCCCGTTAAGCACTGAGTTTTACGCCATCGGCTAGGCACAATGAGGTCAGTGAGAATGGAGGATAAAGGACATCTCATCCAAATTTGTATCGATCACATCAATGAACGGTTTGTGTCTCTGACCGTTCATGATGAAGGGTTCGGAATCATGGCTGAGTGGATTGATTTTAGTGGCTCCATTCCAAAGATTCGTCGGACTAAGTAGGGTCCGATCCATTTAGATCGTAGTTTTCCTGGGAACAATTTAAGTTTGGCATCAAAGAGTAGGACCTTTTGACAAGGATGAAAGATCTTTCTAGATATAAGTTTGTTGTGAAAGGCTTTAACTCATTCTTTGTAAATTCGCGAGCTCTCATACGCGTCGTGGCATAATTCATCGATCTCGCTCATTTGAAGCTTTCTATGGGTTCTAGCCTTAGAAAGGTCTAGGTTGTATTTCCGCACTACCCAATAGTCTTTATGCACTAGTTAGATGGGGAGGTGACATGCCTTCCCGTACACTAGCCTGAAGGGAGACATACCTAATTGGGTCTTGTGGGCGGTCCTATAAGCCCACAAAGCTTCCAGAAGCCGGGAGGACCAATCCTTCCTTTCAAGTCAAACAGTAACCTGGAGGATTTTCTTGATCTTCCAGTTTGATAGCTCAGCTAGATCATTAGTTTGGGGGTGGTAAGGAGTAAAGATTCGATGTGACACCCCATATTTGGTCATCAGTGACCTGAACTGAGCGTTTATGAAATGGGTCCCTCCGTAGGAACTTATCGCACGTGGAATCCTGAACCATGAGAAGATGTTCTGGTGAATGAATTTAACAACAACTTTATGATCAATGGTTCGGGTCAGAATGGCTTTGATCCATTTGGACACATAGTCAAAGCTATCCAAGATAGGGAAGGGTCCCATAAAATCAATCCCCCAAGTGTCAAAAATTTCGCATACCTGAATCGACTGTAAAGGCATCATATCTTGATGGCTCATGTTGCCCAAGGTCTGGCAACGGGTACATGCCTTACAATGATTGTATGCATCCTTGAAAATTGTGGGCCAGTAGAAGTCGCACTGGAGGACTTTTGCTACAGTTTTATGCCCTGAAAAGTGTCCATCGCATGCCTGGTCAAGGTAGAAAGAGGGTATGTCTTGGATTTCCATTTCCGTGTCACATCATCGAATTATTTGATCAGCACCAATGCGGAAAAGATACGAGTCTTCCCAAAAGTAATACTTGGCATCAGAAAGCAATTTGTCCTTCTTGACCTTCGCCCAATCGGACGGGATCTGATGTGATGCCAAGTAGTTTAGTATATCAGTAAACCATGGAAGCCTTGTATTGATAGTCAGAAGGTGCTCATCAGGAAAATGTTCCGTGATGGGTCCAAACGGGTCGATGATCTCAGAAGGAAGGCAGAACAAGTGATCAGCTACCGCATTCTATTTTCCCCCTTTGTCGTGAATCTCGAGGTCAAATTCTTGCAACAGCAAGATCCAGTGGATTAATCAAGGTTTCGCATCCTTTTTTGCAAGGAGATGCCTCACAGCTATGTGATCCGAGTAGATGATGACACGGGAACCCAGGAGATAAGATCTGAATTTTTCCAGGGTGAATACTACGGCTAGTAGCTCTTTCTCAGTAACTGTGTAGTTATGCTGAGCCTCGTTAAGTGTTTTGCTAGCGTAGTAAATGACCATAGGTTTCCCATCAATTTTCTACCCCAATATCACCTCTATAAAAAAATCAGATGCATCACATATTATCTCAAAGGGTTAAGACCAGTCAGGGGACTGTAGGATCGGGGCTTGGGTAACTCAATCACGGAGGATCTCAAATGCTTGAGTGCATTCCTTGGAGATTTCGAAAGGTACATCCTTAGAGAGAAGAGTGGTCAGGGGGTGCATGATTTTTGAAAAATCAAGGATAAATCGACGACAAAAATCGACGTGCCCCAGAAAAGGTCGAATGTCCTTGATCAATCTAGGCATAAGGAGTTTGGAAATCAAGTTCACCTTGGCTCAATCGACATGGATGCTTTCTCCAAAATCAGATGTCCCAAGACAATTCCTTCAGGCACCATGAAATGGCTCTTTTCCCAGGAAAGAACCAGATTCACGTCAATGCACCGCCTGAGGATTTCGACCAAGTGCAGGAGGTAATCGTCAAATGATGCTCAGAATACTGAAAAGTCATCCATGAAGACTTCCAGATAATCACCTACCATATTTGAGAATACGGTAAGCATGCACCGCTGAGAAGTCACAGGTGCATTGCAGAGATCGAATGGCATCTTTGGAATGCGTATGTCCCGAAGGGGCAGGTGAAAGGTGGTCTTTTCTTGGTCCTCAGAATGGATTGCTACTTGGTTATAATCGGAGTACCCATCAAGAAAGTAGAAGAACCTACTTACTACCAGTTTCTTGAGGATCTAATCAGTAAATGGTAGTGGGAAATGATCCTTCTTCATGGAGGAATTAAGTCTTATGTAATCAATGCAGACTCTCCATGAGTTAGCTACATGGGTCGGTATGACCTCTCCAATTTCAGTCGTAATGACGGTGAGTTCTGCCTTCTTAGGCACAACCTGGATTGGACTCACCCACCGACTGTCGAAGATCGGGTAGATGATCCCTACATCTAACTACTTAATGATTTCCTTTTTCACGACCTCCTGCAGATTAGGATTCAAACGTCTCTACATTTCTCGCGAAGGTCGTGTGCCCTCTTCGGTGTACATTCGGTGTGTGCAATAAGAGGGACTAATGCCAGCCAAATCATCGAGAGTCCATCCAATGGCTCTACGATGTTGCTGGAGAATAGTAATCAGACGAAATTCCTACTTAGGTGTGAGTATGGAGTTGATAATCAGAGAAAATGTCTGATTGGAACCCAAAAAGACATATTTCAGATGGTCGAGAAGAGGCTTCAGTTCCAGGATGGGGTTATCAGCAGCAGCAGGTGATGCGTGCTTTCACACTCAACTCAGTAATTAAGTTAATTTCACTTAATTAAGAGTAGAAAAAGTCACTTAGGTTAACTCGAAATTATGTCGATTGTGTAATATAAGGTCGAATTAACCTAACATTTTAGAAATTTTTACTGGTTGTGTCCAGGTCGTTCACTGGAAAGTATAATAATTTTTTCTACATTCACCAATTTTGTTTATTTTCCTTTTAAGTTTAGCAGGTATAATTAGGTTGATTATAAAAGCATGAATTTTGCCAAAAGATTTAAACTATACAGAATATACAAAATTCCATATGAAAAACATATTTACTTAAATGATGTACTTTATTAACAAGTAAACACGTTACTTTTCCAATTTTATTTCAAAAGAAATTAAGGAAATAAGAATTGTTCTATTAAAATATGCCTTTTTACAATTAAGAACAAAAAGAAATGCAAGTAAAATAAATTCCTTTTTAGTCTTCAGCCTCTTCCTTCTCCTTTTCTTTCACTTCTTTTCCTTTATTTTTATTCTCTCTCGAGCTCTTTTCTTACTTGCCTTCTTCTGCTCTATTCCTGCCTTCTCTTCCCTTAGTCTTTCTTCTTAGTGCCTTAGTAGTGCCTGTTCTCCTTTCTTTCCTTTGCTTACTTAGCGCCTTCAACTCAACACCTAACTTTAGCTTTTAGTACTTAGCCATCAACTTCTCTGCTTCTCTTTTCCTTTCCTTTAATCCATCAGTTGAACCAGGTTTTTTTTACTTTTTAACCAAAAATTATTTTATTTGCGGCGAGGTCCTTTCGAGGATACACAGCACCCTGAGACCAGGGTGGGACCAGACCCTACTCGGTCCTCACCTAATCTCAATTAGGTTCGATTTCGATTTATTTCATTTTGGTTCATAGTCTCCAGCCAATCCGGCTCAACCTAGTCTCCCAAGCCTCGCCCTCCCAGGGCACAGCACTCGCTCACGCACACTCAGGTGCACACTTGCAAGCTCACAAGCCCGCACACACACATGCTCAGAATAAGTTCAGAATGCTCAGATCAGTAACTGGTGCGCCAAGCGCTGACGACTGAAGAGCCGGGGTAACAAAATCGTTTTGTCCCCATGCACGCGCTCAAAAACTGATGATGTGGGACTATCATAACCCCTTCCAGACCCAACTTCAAATGATCATAAATTTCTACTCAGGGCTCCGTTTCAAGTGATTTAATGTTTGTTAGAAAGCTCTAAGGTAGATCTACACAATTGTAGGACAATTTAAGGTTTAGATGATGTTTTCGTATTCAATTTGAAGAGTGAAATCAGGAGTTCCTATGGGTTATTTAACGCCTGGAAATGATTTTAACATCTACAGAGTCCTTAGATGGACTTTTCTCTCTCAATTAAAGGTCTGTACAGGTTATACAAGTTATTCCACATCTGCTAGTGTAAGTTTCTAAGCTCTCAAGGCCTTCTGGAACAGTATAAAAGCTTTTCACTTCACTGAAAGCTTCAGAGATCGAATTTTCAGACTTAAATAGGCAAATGGACACTTAAGAATGTTTCTAATTGATTTAAACTAACTCTAAGGGTTGTAATTGACTTATCTGGGTAGGATTTAAGTTCGTATCTCACCAAAATGGCACTGCTGTTAGTTTGGGTTCGAAAGTAACCCAAATTAATAGGGTTTGAATTCTCACACAATTATTCACCTGAGCTCACTTTATTCTCTTTCAGATCATTCAACAAGATCTCAAAATCCATTTAATCTCATCAATTCTTCAGATTGAGCTCAGAACTCCATTATTAGACTCAGTTTGACTGTCAAGGTACAAAAGTTTGACTTTATGTTCAAAGCCTTCTCTCAAGAAATCAAAGCCTTCTCTCAAGAAATCAAAGCCTTGAATAGGATCTTCTTAAACTTAGAAACTCATTCAGATTCTCAGATAGGCACTCGGACCAAGATTTCTAGGGTTTTTGCTCACCGCCTGAGCTTGAAAAGATGTGCGTTCGTCAGAGCCATTCAGAGGTTGTTACAGTAATTTAATGGTTTAAACAGCTTCAGTGCATTGCACTGAAGCTTTTAGGATCCTTAAATGCTTCTTATATCTCTTTATCAGACTTCTCCAACTCCATCGGAGTTGGAGAAGATGAACTTCAATCTTTGGCCCTAGACACTAAATCTTCAAACAAATATCCTCAAGTTAGTCATTGATCATATTTGAATCATTCTGGAGCTTTTCAACAAATTCTGGAGACTAAAACACAAATTTGTCTTGCCGAAGCTCGCCGAAGCTCCAGTGAGTCCAGAAAAAGGCAAAATTGTGTACAGATTGTTAAAACTCATCATTTCTAATCTAAAAAGGATCCTGAGGTTGCAAGGAACCTCAGAATCACATTTAATTCTTCATTTGTCTCTTTATTTGCAAGATTTGACGGTGAATTCATTCCTTAAAAAATCTAATTTGAATTAAGCTCAGGACTTGTTTAACCACTCAATTGAACGGTTAAAATAAGTCAACAAGTGTTTATATTTATAAATATATATTTAATTTAGGATTTGAACTGCCCCTAAGCTGCCATTGATAGTGAGCTTAGGAGCTTAATTATGATTGGGCATTTAATTTATATGTGATATTTATATGTATTATAGTGTCGATTAGGGTCCATAAGTGATGGATAGATGATGAAGAACCCAGTGGAGGTGATCCAAGCCCACTACTATCACCATGGATAGTGACAGAAGTCGGTGGAGGTGGAATGTGAATTAGGAGATTAAGTGATCAATTAAGTGATTAAGTGATTTAGAAATGATCATGGAAGTTAAAGGAAGGTGGGCAGTGATTTCAAAAGATGAAATTAAGGCTCTAGCAAGCTCAAGGAGTTCTCCGGAGTCAGAGAAGATGAACACTGAAATTCTAAAATTACATCTAATCTACCACCCTAAACTACCTACCTAACTGACTAAGCTAACCTACTCCTACTCCTACCCCTAATCTACTATTACCTGGACGAAGGGGTGAAAAGGGTTCCGCCGAAGGTTCATAGTGGACGATGAAATCAGAGGGTGGAAGAAAGATCTCCGACGGGCGAATTTGAGGTGGAGTGGAGGACTCCTTTGGTCGGCGCCTGTGTCAGAGATGCGGAAGACTGTGGCAGATCTCCTTGGCTGATCAGAATGGATGGAGGAAGTCAGAATGTGAAATGGAAAGTCACCGGAGTTTTGGACGAATAGCCTATCGAAGTCAGCTACAGTGTTAGAAGAGGGAAGGGAGCCAACTTGAGTGAAATCAGAGGGGTTAGCAGGGTATTTATAGTAGTTGGTGGTGAAGAGAATGGCGGGGTCTACCTGAAGAAGTGCTTATGGAGCTTAACCTCTGGTGTCATCTCCGACGACGGTGAGCTTATCTCCCACTGAAAACTAGGACTTCTGGTTAATCCAGACCGGCGGATAAAGAGGAGGTGGTGAGCGCAGGCTGTAAGGGCTTGGATAAAGAAGGATGATGTCGGTAGGACGATAATCGCGTGGTGGCGTGACTCTCTGCCGCCAGCTGTTCATTTGTCTAAAGAAAAACAAGAAGGACGAAAGGGACTTAAATGTAATAAAACTTATGGACCTATGTGAGAAATAACGACCCAATTATAATAAATATTAAGGACCAAAATGTAAACCCAGGTTTTGAAGGTTTATTTTAACTTAGATCTTTTTCAACTTTTTATATATGTTAGTAAATAAGGTAAATATTATGTTTTCACCTTGAATTTACATTTTTAACCTTTTTAGATTAATTTATTAGATTAAGTAAAATTACTTAAATTATTATATACTTAAGTATACATTAAGTTTAAGTTACTTATCTTATTAACTAAGGGAATGATTAATAGAATTTTGAGTCCAACTATTATCTAGATTATAATAATGTTAATTGAATGGTAAAATGCCATTTTTAACTTATTTTAAGGTACTTTACTAAATGTCCCTTATTCTATAATTATCCCTTATATCTTCATAACCTTAGCTAATTAACTAGGAAGACCAGTTAATTAGGGGTAATTAGAGATCATGATGAGTGTCTCATCATACCCCAAGCCAAAGTTTTGCTAGTCCCTAACAAAATTAACTAAGACTATGATGATTTAAAGCACTTGTGTTTAAATTACTATAAATAGTAACTATGTAGAGGAAAGCTTAGGTCAGAATTTTTTTTTTAAGTTTAATATAAATGATTAATGTATAGGGCATATGTGAAAATTTTCTTATTTAGACTTATATTTATAACATTTTCAAACACACTTAAAACATTTTGTTAACAAGAATTTTAACTCTGAAATAGAATTCTTCGAAAATCTGTTTAATCTTTATAACTATTCTTAACTCAAATTAGAATACAAAGTGTTTTAAGAAAACAAAACTTAAAAATTGAGAATTAAATTTTAACTCAAAAACTCAAATAGATTTAAGTTGATCCTTTGTTTATGATATTTGACTTTTATCAATATAAGTTTAATCAAATTAACCAGATACTCATTATTAATCAAACTTAGAGTAGTAAACTCTAATTTACTAGCCTACAATACCAAAGAATAACTTCTAGACCTAAGATTTTGTCAATTCTTCTCCTTTAGGTCTCAACTTAAAATCTTCAAAACCCAATTTCTTAGGCTTCATTGCCCAATACCAAGGTTCAGTAGATATGATTTTAAAACATCTGTGCTTAGTGAAGAGAATTGTCCTAAAGGCATCTAAGTTGCAAAAATCCAGATCTTAAGACATCATTTTCCAGTCTCAATTATTCCAATTCAAGCCTTTGGCTTGGCCTTACTCAGGTTTGGTTGCTTTCACCTCACCATTTTTCTATCCCGAGGTCAACACTTTTTGTGTATATCTACCCAGTGGACCACTGGGTTTCTTATTCCTAATATTTTTTTCTCCATAGTTTTTTCCTTTTTCTATAGGTTAGAACACCCATTTGTAGTGAGGTGTTCTTTTTATTTGATGGAAGGAATGGTAGCATCCATTTGTAATGAGATGCTTTTATTTATTTTGGAAAAACTACATAAGCACCCATATTTAACAAGGCACTTAACTGTAGGGTGTTTTATTTATTTTTCTTATTTTTTTCCTTTTCCCCCCTTCTCATTTTTCTTACTAACTTTATTCTCCAATTCCTTTTTCTAGGTGAGTGGCACATCCTTCACCCTTTCAAGAACCACTCACGGAAATCCTTGGACTAAAGAGGATTCAGAACTGATCTCTTAACCTCTGTGTTTTCGCAGTCTCAGATGCCAACAAGACAATTCTATGTGTGTGAATTTAGATGTTTAGGTTACTTAGCTCTCAAACCAGAGCTTGGACAACAAAGCCCTTTAGTCTCAGGTTCTTCAAATTCTTAGTTTCCTCCTATAGGATTAGTCAAGACAAAATTTGCCAAGTCTAGTTATTTATCTTTAGCTTGTAAGTTATGTAAACTAAAATTCTACCAACTCTCTATTTAATTAACTCTGAATATCTGGACTTTTTACTTAACTTTATGATAAATCAAATTTTCAAAAAGCAGAAGGATTACCTAATCTAATTGATTGGAAAGTTACAATTCAATTCCAAAACTTATGTTTAAATCTTAACACACTTAGTTTCTTAATTTAAGTAAGAATAGAAAAATAAATCTTTAAAAGATTTAGAAGGTTCCTAATTCAAATAATATCTTGTCAAAAATTTTAAATACAAAAGTGTGTTTTTACAAAATGTTTAAATAAAATCTAATTAAGAATTAAATGCTCTTAAATATCTATATATATTCTATATACATTTTAAATTTCTGACCTAAAAGAAAATTAAGCTCTTAATTATAATATATATATATTCTTCTTCTTTTCTTCTTTATTAAAATTGAATAAACCCCTCCTTTTATTTTTATGAATTTTCTTTTTAAAATTTTTGTATTTATATATTATTATTTTTATGTTTATAAGATTTTTCAATTTTTATGATTTTTTTCAAAAAATTTCAAATTTTTATGAAATTTTGATTTTTTAAAATTTTTATCATTTTTGGATTTTTATTTTTTAAAATTTCATGGATATTTAATTTTTATGTGTTTTTATCTTTTAACCCACACTTAAAGTGAAAATTTCACTTGAACACCCCCCAAGCCAAAATTTTACAATGTCTTCATTGTAAGAAGGGTGAAAAGATATTACAGTTCATTTAGTATAGGGTTGATAAACACCAGTTTATCATCATTTTTATGCTTTAAAACTAACCTAGCTCTTAGGATTTTTCTCCGCAAACGGGTTTTTGGGCTGCATTTAGGCACAAATTAGGATAGGCATGCATTGCATTTTTTATTGTTGTTTTAATGTGTTTTTGTGAGTGTCAGGGATGTACAGATTCACAGATCCCTAAAACCCTAGCACTTAAGAAGGCAATTGGTGAAGGAGAAGCCCAGACTAGTTGGAACCCAGCTTGATCCAGCTCACCATAGCTGGAACCTAGCTTACTTGAACTAGGGTTAGCTCATCCCAGCTCCATTCAGCTAATCTCAGCTGGATGACAGCTCAAGAGAGTTCACCTTAGCTCACCCTAGCTCAAGTCAGCTCAGATCCAGCTCAACTTAGCTGAGTCTAGCTCATCTCAGCTCCCACTAGTTCACAGGGAGCTCTAGCTAGCTCAGCTGAGTTGACAGGAGTTCACCCCAGCTCAGATCCAGCTACATTCAGCTCCACTCAACTCCAGCCAGCTGAAGAAGAATTCATCTCAGCTCAGGAAGCCCAAGTCCAGCTCCCGGGGACTCAGCTTAGCTCAACTCAGTTGAGCTAAGCTACCTTAGCTACCTCAACCAGCTTGATTCTCCTCGGGAGCACCAGACCTAGCTCACCTCAGCTCATTTTGGTAGAAGCTAGCTCACTTTAGCTTGGCTTAGTAGCTAGCAAAGAACTAGCAAGCTAAGCCAGCTAGAGTAGCCCCATGCCAGCCTCTTCAGTAGCAGCCAGCTCCAGCTCCAGCTCCAGACTCTCCTCCTCAGCTCCTTCCTCCAAACCCTAGCTCCAACACCTTCTCCTCCACTCCACCTTTAGCTAAGCTAGCTTAGCTTATCTTAGCTTAGCTTAGCATAGCTGACAACCAGCTCCTTGGCCATTCATTACCTCCAAAATCAACCCTAGCTAGCTCCACCAACTCAAGCCTACCTAAGCTAGCTACTCTACTCAAGTTGGCGCCACCTCCTAGCCATCCCTTCGCCCCATTATCTCCACCAAAAGACACTTCACGTTGGCGCCAAAAACCACCCCTAACCACCTCTATATTGGCGCCACTTTCAGCCCCTTAAATCCACCCTACACCTACCCACATAAGCTATCCTAGCCATCCACATACCCCCCCTTCTAGAACCTTAAGGTGGCGCCACCTAATGACCTTCTAGAATGCCCATTTTGGCGCCAACACCAAAGGGTGTCAACACCCATAACTACCCCTTGGTGCCCTTTAAGGTGGCGCCAACTCTCCTTGGCCATGGGATCTCCAACCACCTCCATCAACTCATCTTGGCCATCCATTTCAAAGATCACCATAGCCCCCCTCCTATTCTATAAAAAGCCACCACCTACCACCATTTTTGGGCATCCTCCCTTAGTGTATTTTCTACCTACATCCACCTATACCTACGCCCAAGGAGAAGGAGTAGAGAAGGAGATTAAAGGGGCACACCACCAGCCCTTTTGGTGCCTTCTTCTCCCCACTCTCTTCAACTTGGGCCACGCCAAGGAGGAGGACTCTCCCACTTCAAGGAGGACGGCCAGGAAAAGGAGAAAAGCTTAGGGTGGACGTCCACCCTTGGAGAGAAACTTAGGGCACGCCCCCTTAGGGCTTGCCTTGGAGGTCATCACCTTGGCGGAGTTCTGCAAGGAAGGAGTTGAAGGATTCTTTTCAAGCTTGGGAGCCACCAACCTTGGAGCAAGAAGCCCTCTTCTTCACCATCTATTTAGAGGATTTGTGTTTTCTTTTACTTCAATTATCTAGTAGTAGAAGCATTCCTCTACTAGGCATTTTTGTTAAACACTTTATCAATTATCTAGTTGCCTTCTTCGCATATCTTGTTTGCATTTCTATTTGCTTATTTTCAGCATTCTTCACTTTCTCTCCCTAATTATTCTAGGTTTCCACTTGCCTAGAGTGAGCTTAGGGAGAGGCTCTACTTGCTACTTTAGAGTTGTTTACTTAATTGGAAGTGTAAACACTTTTCCTGCCATCAGTTCGCATGTTGCCTTAGTTTAAAAAATAAAAAAAATGGTATATTGAAAATTACCAAAAAAAGAAAGTAGAGATTTATTCCAAGCAAGAGAATCAATTTTGCAACCATATTGCCTCCTTGGACGACCCTAGATACTTCCCTATCTAGGATATAAATTTTAAAAGCGAAAGCGGATTTACGCATTACAACGACGTATTTTAACAAACCGCGTGAAATCGCTGTCACTTTTTGGCACCGTTGCCGGGGAGGCACGGCTTTGCATTAACTCATTTTCTCTTGCTTGAAGTGGATCTCATCCCCTTCTCTTTCTTTCTTTTGTGTGTGCAGGAACTACAGCGGAAAAGCGGGAATCTGGAAGCGAGAGCTTAAAGATTCTTTTCTTCCCGCGAAAATTCAGGTTGGTTCCTCTTTCTAGTCACATAATTAATTAAAACTACCAAAAATATATTAAACTTGGCTTTCAGGACCCTAAACACTTAAATTAAGTGGAGTGGTGCATTTTAAAATCATTGTTTGCTTGTATGCTTCTTTAGCACCATTCCATTGCAAGTATTGGTGTTCTGTTTTTCGGGTCTAGATTTCTGTCCAGATTTGAAAAATCGATTCCTAACACAACAGGCCTCCTAAAATCACAAAATTTCATAAAGTGATTCCCGATTAAGTTTGGAACATCTGTTCCAAATTTCAAATCAATTGGATTTGTATTTAATTTTTAAAAATTCGTGGATTATAGAGGGGTCACACCCTCTAATCTTCCTGTTTTGCTACTGTCCGCGAATTTTCAGAATTTTTATACTCATCCAATTTTTGTGAAATTTATCTTGTTGGAATCCCTGTGAAATTTTACATATCATATAAAATCATAAAAATTTTCTGAGGTCGGTGGTAATACTGAAAAGTCTATAATACCCACGGGTATTATTTCTGGACTTTGACACCAGTACAATTAAAAATTCAAAACTATTATCAAACAAATTCCTAAAATCTTACAAAAATCTTTTCTGGAATCCTTGTTTGATTTTCTTCAAAGTAGTGGTGTTGTTTGACTTGTTTGGACCACTACTTAATTCTGAAAGCTAAAAAATAATTCATTGGTAGTTAAATTTCTATCTTAGGGATAATTGGCTTAGGGTTTCTTCTTTCTCTTTAGAGACTCAATTAAAAGGAAATATACAATCACACATACAACTGGTCTTTCCTTTGATTGTGAACTTTCAAACTTGTTTGAAAACTTAAATAGAAAAACCCTAAAATTCATTTAATTAAATCACATCCTAAAAGACAAAAATACAAAAAATTGTGTGACAACTTGATTTTCATTGGAGCCACTCTCCAATTCCTGCACACACACAAAAAAATCAAATAACAGGGCAACAACCCAATAAACGCCCTCCACATTCTGTGTGCACTATAGAATCCTAGACCTAATTAAAATTTGTAGCAACTTGACCCCTAAGGCTTTATCAACTTAGGCTTGCTATTTAGGTCTTAAGTTTTCTTTAGTTAGTACCAATTCTGTCATCTATAACTGGTGTTCAGGCTGAGGGGCCGTGTCAAACGACTAGGCGCGAGTTTGTACAAGCACCTGGGGTTTTCCCTGGGAAACGTTTGGGCCCAAACCTCCCCTTAAGCAACTTGGCTAGATTTGTTGATAGAACGGGTATTCACTATTAACTACTTATTTCCTATATAGACCAAGTCTTAGGTTATTATTAGGGAGTCACAATTAAGTTAGGTCTAGTTTTTGTTTGTTTGAATTGCACACTTTCTCTCATCTCTTTCTCTTCTCCTCCCCTCCCCGTTCTTCCATTTTATGCACGGGCGACGGTCTCAAAATCCGCACTTGGAAGGACCATTTGATTTCGCCCCCCACGTAAAAAGACCACTTTTTCTGTCTTCTCCTGAAAAAATGGAAACACAACAAAATAGGTCCACTGACCCTTCCACGTCTACCTCTAACCCCACCTCTAACCCTAATTCTAACCCTTCCACCCAAAACCCAACCACCAGTAACTTCCCACACTTGGAGATCCCCAATCTTGAGTTGCCCCACACACAACATCAAGACCCCCTACCTGATCTTTTAAAATTGATGGCCGATCAGATTAATAAATTAAATTCCAATCAACAAACATTGACTAGGAACATCCAAAACCTAGCCAATCCAAGGCCAAACCCACCACCCCGTCAGCAGCCTGTTGTTCCTCTAAAAGATTTCTATGATCCGTCTTATTCTGAGGAACAACCAGGGGTGGTCATACCGGAGGGGAACTTTGAGATCAAGCCAGCCGTCCTGAACCTGATTAAACACTTTCATGGCCTTCCTAGGGAAGACCCTTTCAGCCACCTTGAAGAACTAACTCTTCTTGCACAGACAACCCGTTCCCGAAATGTGCAAGAAGACATATGGCTGATGCGGCTTTTTCCATTATCTCTTAAAGATAAGGCCGCTTATTGGTTCAGGACCATTGGCCGACCCATTACAACATGGCCTCAACTCAAGAGTGCCTTCCTCAAGAAATTCTTTCCCATAGGTCGTACCAATTCCTTACGAAGATCTATTACGACCTTTCACCAAAAATCTGGCGAAACTTTCCATGATTCTTGGGAAAGATTTCAGGACCTTTTAAGAAGTTGCCCGCACCACGAGATTCCTTTGTGGCAGCTCGTGCAAATCTTCTATCATGGATTAGAAGATCAAATCCGACAATTTGTCGACGCCTCGTGTGGCGGCAACTTCTTAAATTAAGATGCTGAAAGTGCTTATGATCTATTTGAAGAAATGAGTGAAAACTCATTTAACCAAGCTTCCATGAACACATTTTGCAGAACCCAAAACCCGCAGTTTGGTGTTCATGAAATAGGCGCTCAATCTATCCCAGTCACCCAAGACGATCTTCAAATGATCGCTCAGAAACTCGACCAGATGCATATTAATCAGAAGAAAATTGAGGAAAGACTCGCCACATCAATTCAAGCTCCACACCCACATCTAACCCAACCTAACTTTCCACGAAGAGAAAATTTGCACAATCTCAACACCACTCCTGCTGATTATTCTGAGGTTGCCCATGATTCTCTGGGGAATTTCAATTATCCAGATCTTAACCCCACCCAAAATATTTCTGCCATCCAGGAGCCCTTTAAAAATTCTTCCAATTGGAAAAATTACCCGAACTACTCCTGGAATAATCAAGTTTCCTCCCAACCATATCATTTTAATGGGTATGGGTCGAATCCAAATTTCCATCCTGGGCCATCCCAACAAGATATCAATGCCCAGATGCTACGGACCCTGCAGGATATGCAAACAAAAATGACGGAAGTAACCCGTAACATCACAAATCTGAACAATCAGATTGGGGTTGCTCCCACGCAAAGACCTGTAGGACATCTTCCGTCCCAACCCATACCCAATCCCAATCACCAAGGGAACCATTATATGGGCAGAAATCCACATTATCCAAATCACCCTCCTCCTAATCCACCTCAGCAGCCGCCCAGGTTCCTGCAATCACAGGCCCCCCCACCTCCTCCAAATAATAATCCGACTGCACATGCAGTTACTTTGAGGAGTGGGAAAACCACCACTGACCCCGAGCCTTTGCACGAACCTGGTAAGATACATGTGCAAGTTGACTCCCCACCTCCCCATCAGGAAGAAAAAGAACAACAAAAATCTCAAGACAAGATTCCTATCCCTTTCCCACAAGCTCTCTACCCTACCACCAACAAAAGAAAGAAATCTGAACCCACTACAGAAGAACTCATGAAGCTATTTGGGCAAGTTCATATCAATATCCCTCTCCTAGATGCCATTAAATATATACCTGCCTATGCTAAATTTTTAAAGGAGATTTGTACTCCTAAAAGGCAGGCCAAAAATCTAGGACAGGTGCATCTTTCGGAGACAGTAAGCTCTGTCATACAGAGTAAGCTGCCTCCTAAGATGAAAGATCCGGGGGCGCCTTTAATTTCTGTAATTATTGATGACACTACATTTAATCGCGCCCTCCTTGATCTTGGTGCCTCTGTAAATATTATTCCCACAAGTTTATTCGAAGAATTTCAGATCGGTGAATTAAAACCCGTCGAGGTTACCCTGCAATTAGCCGACCGATCTACAATCAAACCTCGTGGGATTGTCGAGGATGTATTAGTCAAGGTCCAGAATTGTGTCTTCCCTGCAGACTTTCTGGTTCTTGACATTGAGGCACCCGAATCATTACTGGACTCCCCGATAATCCTTGGACGCCCCTTTTTGGCTACTGCAAAGGAAAATATCAATTGCCACACAGGCAAAATGGATATCAACTGTGCAGGCCAAACTATCACCTTAGATATTTTTAAATCCTCCAGGAGATTCCATGATGATAACTTCTTTGAGGACTCAGATACTGAAATTTCTAATATGGTGGAGGAGACAATGTTAATAGATACCCTTACCGACCACAGTTTTTTTGAGGACTCTGATTCAGACTCAGTGGTCGGCGAGATCTGTGATCCGGACACTTGTCTTGACTCCAAATTTGTTCCTGATACCCCCCCTAACCCACCCACTATTCACGCACCTAATTTTTCCACACTAACTCACCATTCCTTCCCCGACCCCTTTCTTACGGACCTGCCACCAACCCCGCCCGAGTTTGGCACCCAACCTGAATTAAAACCATGGCCAGACTCGGGCCACACTTATCAATTTCCATCTCACTTTGATCCCAATATTATTTCTAATCAA
The DNA here is from genome assembly GCA_037157565.1 of Thalassia testudinum. Lineage (NCBI taxonomy): Eukaryota > Viridiplantae > Streptophyta > Magnoliopsida > Alismatales > Hydrocharitaceae > Thalassia > Thalassia testudinum. Next base: position 68,386,685 of record JAZHRO010000014.1, read on the forward strand.
TTTTCTAGGGATCTAGACGAAGACACCTTTTTTGCGGGCATCCAAGTGTCCAATTATTTACATGATTTTCCATCTTCTGTGCATACCTTCACGCCCGGCTGAATGGCGTAAAAGATAGCACTGGATGGGAGGTAACCCATCATTTTCTTGCTTTCCTTTTTTCTTCTTTTTCCAGGTTTTGTTCATCCTAAACCCGACCGTCATCACTAAGGTGATCCCTTTTCCCTCCTAATGCATGAGGACATGGCATATCTTAAGCATGGGGGGGTGTTTTTAAATTTTTATGATCGATTCAGGATGTTCAAAACCTAAAAACATGCAATTTTCTTTAATTTATTTCCTGCTTGCATACCCAAAAAAAAAAAAAAATATTGAAAACTTTTTGAGGAAAAATTTTGAAATCGGGACTACAGTCGAAAAATTCACTTCTGGTACAATGGGATTTAATCTTTAACAAACTAAGGATGAGGATATGGATCTGATCATTAGAATTCCAGGGTCTATTTTAGACTAGATCAGATATCCTTCTCTAAAATTCCACCTGAACTCCTGATAGTTCAGGTGACTTGATCTTATTTTGTAATATGGAAAGTATTTGACTTAGTTTTTGATTCAAAAACCTGCGGTTCTTGAGAAACTTCTTGTGTCAATTTTCACACACAAGCCAACACTTAAAAATAACTAAAAATTTGAAAAAACTCCCTTGTTTGGATTTAGTAAAAGTCTGAAGCAGATCATTGGTTTGAGTTCCCACCGTCGAGAAGAAGGAAAAAACCTTCTTTAAGGACACGATGTCAACATGTTACCGCCTCGGTGCTGCTCTATATCTATATTTCATATCTTTAGACGGAGCATTAAAGCGCATTTCAGCAGCTCAAGTGTCTTGGACGGTGCTCTACCTATAGCGTCGGAGCAAGAGCTTGAGTTTGCTTGGAGCGCCCCTTTTCACCGCATCGTGTTTTGGGGTTGTGAGCTCCTGGGTGGTGTCATGGACAGTGCTATCCCGAAGTACTGGCGCCAGAGCCCCCTCGAGGAATGGTAATGGGAATGATGATACCGACACATCTGTTGTAAGACTAAGCTAAAAATAAGCATGGGGGAAAAAAAAAAAATAATAATAATAATAATAAAAACACGTCCTTATTAAGGTTGGCTTTTCACAAGCACCGACACAAGGTTTTAAAGGAATTTGCAAGTTGCGAATCAGATTCACGAGCCAGAAAAATCCTAAAAACAAACATTTCAAGTCATCTGAATTAACAAGGGATTAATTTGTGAATTTTCTGAGGATATATTGATCCCGTTCTATCTAATGGTTGGATCCAAAAACAAATCCTGATGTCTATCTTCAACAAATCCCGTATCTCCTGTGTTTTAATCTACCAAGGTCCCTTAATCTCTTTTTCTCCTCAAAAGTAAAAAAAAAATTAGATTTCCCAAAAATTCCATTTTCCAAAAAAAAAAAATTTAATGTTTTGCTAAGAGACTAGCAAAAAAATAAGCATGGGGGTGTGATAAACACCAGTTTATCATCATTTTTATGCTTTAAAACTAACCTAGCTCTTAGGATTTTTCTCCGCAAACGGGTTTTTGGGCTGCATTTAGGCACAAATTAGGATAGGCATGCATTGCATTTTTTATTGTTGTTTTAATGTGTTTTTGTGAGTGTTAGGGATGTACAGATTCACAGATCCCTAAAACCCTAGCACTTAAGAAGGCAATTGGTGAAGGAGAAGCCCAGACTAGTTGGAACCCAGCTTGATCCAGCTCACCATAGCTGGAACCTAGCTTACTTGAACTAGGGTTAGCTCATCCCAGCTCCATTCAGCTAATCTCAGCTGGATGACAGCTCAAGAGAGTTCACCTTAGCTCACCCTAGCTCAAGTCATCTCAGATCCAGCTCAACTTAGCTGAGTCTAGCTCATCTCAGCTCCCACTAGTTCATAGGGAGCTCTAGCTAGCTCAGCTGAGTTGACAGGAGTTCACCCCAGCTCAGATCCAGCTACATTCAGCTCCACTCAACTCCAGCCAGCTGAAGAAGAATTCATCTCAGCTCAGGAAGCTCAAGTCCAGCTCCCGGGGACTCAGCTTAGCTCAACTCAGTTGAGCTAAGCTACCTTAGCTACCTCAACCAGCTTGATTCTCCCCGGGAGCACCAGACCTAGCTCACCTCAGCTCATTTTGGTAGAAGCTAGCTCACTTTAGCTTGGCTTAGTAGTTAGCAAAGAACTAGCAAGCTAAGCCAGCTAGAGTAGCCCCATGCCAGCCTCTTCAGTAGCAGCCAGCTCCAGCTCCAGCTCCAGACTCTCCTCCTCAGCTCCTTCCTCCAAACCCTAGCTCCAACACCTTCTCCTCCACTCCACCTTTAGCTAAGCTAGCTTAGCTTATCTTAGCTTAGCTTAGCATAGCTGACAACCAGCTCCTTGGCCATTCATTACCTCCAAAATCAACCCTAGCTAGCTCCACCAACTCAAGCCTACCTAAGCTAGCTACTCTACTCAAGTTGGCGCCACCTCCTAGCCATCCCTTCGCCCCATTATCTCCACCAAAAGACACTTCACGTTGGCGCCAAAAACCACCCCTAACCACCTCTATATTGGCGCCACTTTCAGCCCCTTAAATCCACCCTACACCTACCCACATAAGCCATCCTAGCCATCCACATACCCCCCGTTCTAGAACCTTAAGGTGGCGCCACCTAATGACCTTCTAGAATGCCCATTTTGGCACCAACACCAAAGGGTGTCAACACCCATAACTACCCCTTGGTGCCCTTTAAGGTGGCGCCAACTCTCCTTGGCCATGGGATCTCCAACCACCTCCATCAACTCATCTTGGCCATCCATTTCAAAGGTCACCATAGCCCCCCTCCTATTCTATAGAAAGCCACCACCTACCACCATTTTTGGGCATCCTCCCTTAGTGTATTTTCTACCTACATCCACCTATACCTACGCCCAAGGAGAAGGAGTAGAGAAGGAGATTAAAGGGGCACACCACCAGCCCTTTTGGTGCCTTCTTCTCCCCACTCTCTTCAACTTGGGCCACGCCAAGGAGGAGGACTCTCCCACTTCAAGGAGGACGGCCAGGAAAAGGAGAAAAGCTTAGGGTGGACGTCCACCCTTGGAGAGAAACTTAGGGCACGCCCCCTTAGGGCTTGCCTTGGAGGTCATCACCTTGGCGGAGTTCTGCAAGGAAGGAGTTGAAGGATTCTTTTCAAGCTTGGGAGCCACCAACCTTGGAGCAAGAAGCCCTCTTCTTCACCATCTATTTAGAGGATTTGTGTTTTCTTTTACTTCAATTATCTAGTAGTAGAAGCATTCCTCTACTAGGCATTTTTGTTAAACACTTTATCAATTATCTAGTTGCCTTCTTCGCATATCTTGTTTGCATTTCTATTTGCTTATTTTCAGCATTCTTCACTTTCTCTCCCTAATTATTCTAGGTTTCCACTTGCCTAGAGTGAGCTTAGGGAGAGGCTCTACTTGCTACTTTAGAGTTGTTTACTTAATTGGAAGTGTAAACACTTTTCCTGCCATCAGTTCGCATGTTGCCTTAGTTTAAAAAATAAAAAAAATGGTATATTGAAAATTACCAAAAAAAGAAAGTAGAGATTTATTCCAAGCAAGAGAATCAATTTTGCAACCATATTGCCTCCTTGGACGACCCTAGATACTTCCCTATCTAGGATATAAATTTTAAAAGCGAAAGCGGATTTACGCGTTACAACGACGTATTTTAACAAACCGCGTGAAATCGCTGTCAAGGGTGATGGAAGGAGTCGAAAAGAGGAGATTAAAAATCTCTGTGCGGGCAATTTCAAGTTTGACCAAAGGTCAGAGTGGTCAATCGAACTAAATGAAGGTAATCAATATGAAATATGAAGGGAAATTTTAAAGTAAGTGTATAAGAAAATATAAAAGGTAAAAATAGGAAACAGCTATACACAAGTGCTAAGTTTTACGCCTTCAGCTAGGCGTAAACTCTAGTAAAGAACTCCTAAAAAGAATAGGTATATGATAAAAATAGAGGAGTTATGGAAAAATTAGATCAAAAATAGAAAAACAGATTAAACCACTCAATCAAAACTCGTCTTGAAATTGCCTAGAATAGATCTCGCAAAACAAAAAATTAGATTCTCATGAAAATCCTAGAAAGATTAGAGTGAATCTTGTAAAAAATAGATCTGATTTAGGTTGAGATGTAGAGTGTTAAAGATTAAGGCAATTTAAAAGATGATTCCACCAATTTGAGAAGATCAGCATAGTCAATTTTGGTTCTGAATAATAGGTAGGTCATTTTGACACAAAATAGGTTGCTGATGTGGGTTTGGTGGTTATTTTCAGGTAGTACAGAGGATGGATTATGATTAGAATCAAAGGCCTGATTAAGGAAATGGACTTGGCCTTGATTTCGTCTAGGATTTGGCAGATTCCTAGGATTCAGAATTGGCTGAGATGGAAGACCTGGCTGACGAGACTCAGTCAAAAGAGTGATCTGATTTTGTAAATCAGCCAATTCTACCTTACATTGCCTATAGATCTCAAAGAGAGCTTCAGCATTTTGTTGCTGACTCTCTGACACAGGTCTTAAAATTTGGTCTAGCTGTGTATCTCTAATAGGCCTAGAGTAATTCTGCATACTCATCGGGTTAGGCCTTAAATTTGATTGCTGAGGAGGCAATGGAGGTGGGTTAAAATGGGTCTGATTTGGATAATTTGGTCTTTGATTTTGATTTTGATCAGCCCAAAAAAAATTTGGGTGGCTTCTTCATCTAGGTTTATAGGAATTTGAATAAGGGTTTGGTCTTGGAATATTTTCCTGGATGGTGTGTAATCCTAAAAGAAACGGTGTGTTTTTTGTAACAGAAAAGGGTGGGGAAAAGGGTGGGTAAGTTTGTGGGACAAAGGTCCCTCCTTGGGTTAGTGAAGAAGTAGATAGAAAACCCAAGGAAGATGGATCTCTAGAATCCAGATTTTTTAGAAATTCCCCCTGCAGGAATTTGCGAAACAAGTGAATATGCAGGATTCGTAGCAAGTAGAGGCATAAGAGTTTTCATTGTGTTTCTAACCTCGTCGAGATGCTTTGCAACGATATTGACTTTGTATAGTTTTTCTGTAGTAATCTCTAAATCCTTTGAATTGGACGGATTACCGATCTCGTGAATGCCCTTGTGCGGATTTTGATGATTCGTATTTGCACCCCGCTTAAATTGTGACATTGATGCATTATTGATTGAGTTTTCCGCCATCCCTTCAAATAATTTTGAAGCGGATTCTACATTGCGATTTAGAAAATTCCCTCCACAAGTGGCATCGACTAGATTATGAATGCCCTCTTGTAAATCGTAATAAAAGATATGGATGAGTTGCCAACGAGGGATATCATGATGTGGGCATTTCCTTTGCAATTCATGAAAACGTTCCCATGCTACATGAATTGGTTCTCCTTGATTTTGATTGAAAGTAGTAATAGCACACCTTAAAGCATTGGTTCGACCAATAGGAAAGAATTTCTTCAAAAATGCGGATTTGAGTTTAGCCCAAGTTGAGATTGGTCTTGCTATAGTTCTATACCAATATGCTGCTTTATCTTTAAGTCTCAAAGAGAACATCTTCATTAGTAGGATTTCCCTATTTTGATTTCGAGGACCAAGAGTTTGGGATAAATTTTTAAGATCTTCTATGTGTTGAAATGGATCCTCGGATGCAAATCCATGAAAGTAGGGGATTAGACCTATAATATTTGGCTTTAATTTAGGATCATTCTGCCCAACAGGTATCCTAACATTAGGCTCTACTTGTGCATTAGATGGGTTATGATAATCTCTAAGTAGAGGCCTTGGATGATTGATTGGTAAATCAGAGTTTTCAGAACCTACCTCAGGTCGAGGTGAAGGACGGGTTTGAAGAGTCTGTACATTATTCAAGGTTGCTATTAATAAATTGATTTGTCTTGTTTACTCTAGCATCCTAAGATTCTGGTTCAGGAGTGCCTCATGAACATCAAAAGGCAGCATCTCCCCCTGACCAAAAGAAGAAGGGATCTCATAATTAAGATTTTGCATTTGATCCATATAAGTAGATGGATCAGATGGGAAAACCATTGGTTGCTTATCTACAATCGGCCTAGGATCACCTGCCAATGGTGGTGCAAGAGGTTGATGCATGGATCGCCTCCCATCCATAAAAGGAAAAATAATGTGCAAAGGCACACACACAGCACTGATAAGAAAACAACGGCACAAAAAACCCGCAAAATAGTGCAAAAGACGCAGGTTTTGCTCTTCTTTCAAAGGAAAGAAGAAATTCCTAAGATACGCAAAGTAATTTGATGCAAACAAATAGAGTAACAGTATCAAAATACGCATCTAAATCTGTGTCTACGCAAGTGCGTACCTTAAAGCTCAAAGGTCTAAGGTCTAGGATCGAGACTGCTCACTACTGGCTCCCCGGGGCTTTAGTAGTGAGATAGACTTATTGATCTTCGGCCAAAGCCATAAGAGGTGCAAAGAGAAGAGATAGAAAAATAGACTCATGTGACTCTAGTGATCGTGCTGTGTGCGCAATAGCATGCAACAAACGGTAGCAATTGAAAATCCCGCATGCATTTCTGCAAACAGATTTAAGTCACAAATTTTACTTCCTCTTTTTAGTTAATCTTTTTCAGAAATATATCAATTAAACTACAATGGCCGCTTTTTATATCTTCTCAAACAAAAATATGTGGTCTTTTAAATCTCAGAGGACTGGGATCTACGTGGATTTTCTCATGTTTTCCCACTGATGCGAGAAAAATAGTTTAAAAATTCGTGAGTCAGATCGCTCTAATTACTAGCAGAAAATGCACTCCTAAGAGTGTATGCCTATGATATGCTGCTGCTAGTCAGATAAAGATGTATTTTTGTATTTTTTTATTTTTTTAAATGCAACAATACAAAAGATTAAGAAATACTCAAAAAAACAAAAACAGCAACAAAATCCTGCCTTCTCCTGAGATTACCCGCAGAGGTAAACCTAAAAAGAAGATAGAAAATAAAAACAAAAACAAAAATAAAAAAAAAACAAAACACATTAATAAGAACAAAAACAAAAAATATATTTACAAAATACCTCCTAATTAGACAATTAAACCACCTTAATTCTAGTGAAACAAAATATTACCTCCCTGGCAACAGTGCCACTAAATTGATCATCCGTGCTTTTACACTCAACTCAGTAATTAAGTTAATTTCACCTAATTAAGAGTAGAAAAAGTAACTTAGGTTAACTCGAAATTATGTTGGTTGTGTAGTATAGGGTCGAATTAACCTAACATTTTAGAAATTTTTACTGGTTGAGTCCAGGTCGTTCACTGGGAGGTATAATAATTTTTTCTACATTCAACAATTTTCTTTATTTTCTTTTTAAGTTTAGGAGGTATAATTAGGTTGATTATAAAAGCATGAATTTTTTCAAAATATTTAAACTATAAAGAATATACAAAATTCCATATGAAAAACGTATTTACTTAAATGATGTACTTTATTAACAAGTAAACATGTTAGTTTTCGAATTTTATTTCAAAAGGAATTATGGCAATAAGAATTGTTCTATTAAAATATGCCTTTTTACAAATAAGAACAAAAAGAAATCCAATTAAAACAAATTCCTTTTTAGTCTTCAACCTCTTTCTTCTTCTAATTTTCTTTCTCTTCTTTTCCTTTATTTCTATTCTCTCTCGAGCTCTTTTCTTACCTGTCTTCTTCTGCTTTGTTCCTACCTTCTCTTCCCTTAGTCTTTCTGCTTAGTGCCTTAGTAATGCCTGTTCTCCTTTCTTTCCTTTGCTTCCTTAGCACCTTCAACTCAACACTTAACTTTAGCTTTTAGTACTTAAACATCAACTTCTCTACTTCTGTTTTCCTTTCCTTTAATCCATCAATTGAATCGGGTTTTTTTTACTTTTTAACCAAAAATTATTTTATTTGCGGTGAGGTCCTTTCGAGGATACACAGCACCCTGAGACCAGGGTGGGACCAGACCCTACTCAGTTCTCGCCTAATCTCGATTAGGTTCGATTTCGGTTTATTTCATTTCGGTTGATAATCTCCAGCCAATCCCACTCAACCCAGCCTCCCCGGCCGCACCCTCCTAGAACACAACACTCACTCACGCCCACTCGGGCGCAGAATCGCAGGCAAACAAGCCCACACACGCACATGCTTAGAATAGGTTCAGAATGCTCAGATCAGTAACCAGTGTACCGAGCGCTGACGACAGAAGAGTCAGGGCAACCAAATCATTTTATCCCCATGGTCCTGCTCAGAAACTAACGATGTGGGACTATCGTAACCCTTCCAGACCCAACTTCGAATGATCACAACTTTCTACTCAGAGCTCCATTTCAAGTGATTTAAAGTTTGTTAGAAAGCTCTAAGGTAGATCTAAACAATTGCAAGGTCAATTTAATGTTTAGATGATGTTTTCCTCTTCACATTGAAGAGTGAAATTAGGGGTTCCTATAGGTTATTTAATGCTAGGAAATGGTTTTAACATCTACAGAGTCCTCAGATGGACTTTTCTGTCTCATTTAAAGGTCTGTACAGGTTATACAAGTTATTCCGCATCTGTTAGTGTAAGTTTCTAAGCTCTCAAGGCCTTGAGGAGTAGTATAAAAGCTTTTCACTTCTCTGAAAGCTTCACAGATAGAATTTTCAGACTTAAATAGGTAAATAGACACTTAAGAATGTTTCTAATTGATTTAAACTAATTCTAAGGGTTGTAATTGACTTATCTAGGTAGGATTCAAGTTCATATCTCATCAAAATGGCACTGCTGTTGGTTTGGGTTTGAAAGTAACCCAAATTAACAGGGTTTCAATTCTTACACAATTATTTACCTGAGCTCACTTTATTCTCTTTCAAATCATTCAACAAGATCTCAGAATCCATTTAATCTCATCAATTCTTCAGATTGAGCTCAGAACTCCATTATCAAACTTAGTTTGACTATGAAGGTACAAAAGTTTGACTTTATGTTCAAAGCCTTCTCTCAAGAAATCAAAGCCTCGAATAGGATCTTCTTAAACTCAAAAACTCATTCAGATTCTCAGATAGGCACTCTGACCAAGATTTCTTGGGGTTCAGGCTCGCCTCCTGAGCTTGAAAAGATGCGTGTTCGTTGGAGCCATTCAGAGGTTGTTACAGTAATTTAAGGGTTTAAACAACTTCAGTGCATTGCACTGAAGCTTCTAGGATCCTTAAATGCTTCTTATATCTCTTTATCAGACTTCTCCAACTCCGTCGGGGTTGGAGAAGATGAACTTCAATCTTTGGCTCCAGACACTAAATCTTCAAACAAGTGTCCTCAAGTTATTCATTAATCATATTTGAATCAATCTGGAGCCTTTCAACAAATTCTGGAGGCTGAAACACAGATTTGGCTTGCCGGAGCTTGATGGAGCTTCGGTGAGTCTAGAAAAAGGCAAAATTGTGTACAGATTATTAAAACTTATCATTTTTAATCTAAAAGGATCCTGAGGTTGCAAGGAACCTCAGAATCAAATTTAATTCTTCATTTGTCTCTTTATTTGCATGATTTCACAGTGAATTCATTTCTTTGAAAATCTGATTTGAATTAAGCTCAGGACTTGTTTAACCACTCGATTGAATGATTAAAACAAGTCAACAAGTGTTTATATTCATAAATGTATATTTAATTTAGGATTTAAACTACTCCTAAGAAGTCATTGACAGCGAGCTCAGGAGCTTAATTAAGATTGGGCATTTAATTTATATGTGATATTTTATGTATTATAGTGTCGATTAAGGTCCATAAGTGATTGATAGATGATGAAGAACCCAATGGAGGTGATCTAAGCCCACTACTATCACCACGGACAGTGACAGTAATCGGTGGAGGTGGAATGTGAAATAGGCGATTAGGTGATTAATTAAGCGATTAAGTGATTTAAAAATGATCATGGAAGTTAAAGGAAGGGGGACAGCGATTTCAAAAGATGAAATTAAGGCTCTGTTGAGCTCAAGGAGTTCGCCGGAGTCGAAGAAGATGAATGCTAAAATTCTAAAATTACATCTAATCTACCTACCTAAACTACCTACCTAACTAACTAAGCTAACCTACTCCTACTCCTAATCTACTATTACTTGGATGAAGGGGTCAATAGGGTTCTGCCGATGGTTCATAGCAAACAACGAAATCAGAGGGTGGAAGAAAGATCTCTGGCGGGTGGATTGAAGGTGGAGTGAAAGACTCCTTTGGTCGGCGCCTGTCAAAGACGTGGAAGACCATGACAGATCTCCTCGGCTGATCAGAATTGATGGAGGAAGTCAGAAAGTGAATTGGAAAGTCATCAGAGTTTTGGACGAATAGCCTATCGAATTCGGCTACAATGTTAGAAGAGGGAAGGGAGCCAACTTGAGTGAAATCAGAGGGGTTAGGGGGTAATTATAGTAGTTGGCGGCGAAGAGAATGGCAGGGTCTGGCCGAAGAAGGAGCTTGAGGAGCTTAACCTCCGGCATTGTCTCCGACAACGGTGAGGTTATCTCCCACTAAAAAATAGGACTTCCAGTTAATCCAGACCAGTGGATGAAGAGGAGGTGGTGAGCGCAAGCTGCAAGGGCTTGGACAAAGAAGGATGATGTCGGCAGGGCGGTAATCGCGTGGTGGCGTGACTTTCTATCGCCAGCTGTTCATTCGGCTAAAGAAGAACAAGAAGAAGGTGGAAAGGGACTTAAATATAATAAAACTTAAGGACCTATGTGAGAAATAAGGACCCAATTGTAATGAATATTAAGGACCAAAATGTAAACCCAAGTTTTAAAGGTTTATTTTAACTAAGATCTTTTTCAACTTTTTATATATGTTAGTAAATAAGGTAAATATTATTTTTTCACCTTGAATTTACATTTTTAACCTTTTTATATTAATTTAGTAGATTATGTAAAATTACTTACGTTATTATATACTTTAGTATACATTAAGTTTAAGTTACTTATCTTATTAATTAAGGAAATGATTAATAGAATTTCGAGTCCAATTATTATCTAGATTATAATAATGTAAATTGAATGATAAAATGTCATTTTTAACTTATTTTAAGGTCCTTTACTAAATATCCCTTATTCTATAATTAACCCATATATGTTCATAACTTTAGCTAATTAACTAGGAAGACTATTTAATTAGGGGTAATTAGAGATCATGATGAGTATCTCATCAGCAGGTGATTCAAGGTGTGTGTCAGGAGTAAGGGAAGGAGTTATGGGTACATCTAGATCAAGGTCAGACTCCTTTGTTTGCAGGTTTTGATCTTCTGGTGCTTGATCGGGAATAATCAGGTTGTCCTCGATATATGGTTCATCAACCACAGCTTTGATATCACATATTTATTCTATAATACAACAATTAATCCCTTGTTGGGCCTTAAAGATGTCAATCTTCAGTGTTTGGTTCCCGAATTTTAGCTCTATTTGGCCATCCTCACAGTTTATATTGACCCTAGCAGTGGCTAGAAAAGGTTTCCCTAGTATAATCAGTGATCCCTTAGGTTTTCAGGTGCATCCATATCCAAGACTATAAATCCATCGGGAAGTAGAAATCCCGTACCCTAACAATGACATCCTCGAGTACTCATTTAGGTGACTTGATGGATCGATCAGCTAACTACAACGTCACCTCTATTGGTTTAAGCTCAGATTCTTCAAGGTGGTCAAGGAGGGATGTAGGTATTAGGTTTGTGGAGGAACCTAGATCTAATAAGGCTCTGTCGAATTGGGTATCACCAATAGTACATGAAATCAGGGGAGTACCTAGGTCTTTAGCCTTCAGTGGGAGTTTGCTCAAGGTTACAGAGTTGGCTTGCTCTGACAGTATGATCTGACTCCCACTTTTGGTTCGTGGCTAACGCTTAGGTGTACATGCATCTTTCAGAAATTGTGCATAAGCCAATATGTGGTAGATTGCATCATAAAGGGGATGTTTATTTGGACCTATTCAAAGAGATTGACCAGATCCTCCTTAAGAGCCACAGGTTTGGTTATCCTCTTTCCCTTGGTCAAGGCCTCAGGAAATGGAACCTTGGTTGGTTCCTCTAGAATAGGTCCAAGTTCTTGATCTGAGATAGGGGTATCCTAGATAACTATCCTAGAGCTTGGGTTACTACCAGGCTCATAGTGGTTTGGATAAGGTGGGTCTTGAGTTGCTTTACCACTACAGGTAGTTACGGAGTTTAGTCCTACCTAGTTTTGGTTTGTGGTTGGTAAAATAGGTGACTGCTATTTAAATCCCGCATAAGATGCCGAAGCTTCCATCCCATCGGGTGATGGAAATGAAGGGGCTTGTTAAATCATGTGGGTGTGGCCTGGATTTGGGTTCATAACGCACCTTTGGGTCGGCCCGTTATTTGGATTCGGCAGAGGTTGTGAAGGAAGTGTGCCATGTTGGCTGGAATTCGCCATCTGGGCGAGTTGATTGCGAACCTCTATGATCTCGTCTTTATCCTATTTTTGTATTGCCGCATTCGTATGTTGAATGTCATCTAGGGTTTAAAGGATAAGAGTCATTTGATCTGCTTGGTTTGGCCTAGATTGATAAGTGGGGTTGGGCCAAGGGTAAGGTGGATGAGGAGCTTGTTGACGAGGTTGATAAGGTGGTATTTGATTCAGAGAATTTCTTGCCCACAGGAGGTTGGGATGATTCCGCCATCCAGGGTTGTAGGTATTGGAGAATGGGTCATTCTGGATGGTGTTGAGGTCCTCGTAGGTCTGAGGAGCCTCAGGAAAATCTGACTATGAGGGTTCAGAGTTCCTCCAACTAGAATAGAGTTGATCGGAGGTCCCTCCGGCCCTGGAGTCAGATGGGGGTGGATACGGGTCCATCCCCAGAGAAGATTGGTGATAGATGTTCTGCATAGTTTCCCTCACAAGAGGTGGCTGTGTAAATGAGTTTTGCGTAGAGGTGACTCACTGCAGATGCCAAGTCAACTCGTCCACCTTCTTCTCTATGATAGAGACCTTGTCCAACTGACTGGCCATCAGCTCTAAGTAGATGGATGAGGACAGGCCCTGCATCTCATGTGCTCCCCTAAGATTTGTCGATGCACGGGCATTCGTCCGGTTGAATAAGCCCATGGAGTCATTATTGATGGAGTTCTCACGCATATTCTCGAGAATCTCCCACACCGTGTCTTAATGTTGACCCGTGATGTTTCCTTCGCAGGTTGCATTAACGAACAATTGAATGTCCTCACGGAGTCCCTGGTAAAAGGACTGGACTTATTCCAATTGAGGAACTCTGTGATGGGGGCACTTTCACGTGAGATCCACGAATCGATCCCATGCCTCATGAAGAGGTTCTCCTGATTGTTGAGTGAAGAGAGTGATTTGGTGGTGCAAGGAATTCGTCCGGCCAACGAGGAAGAACTTTTTTAAACCATGTGTTGATCAGACGTGTCTGAGTCTGATACCATTGAGCAACCTTGTGCATGAGGGAGAAAGAAAACATCTTCAGGAGCAGAATATCCCGATTTTGTACATCTGACCAGAAGGTCTGTGCTAGATGTTTGAGTTGCTTGATGTGCTGGAAGGGATCCTCGGAGTTAAGCACACGGAATTTTGGAATGGCATGAATCATGTTGGGCTTGAGTTTAAAATCGGGACCTCCAGCAAGGATTTAGACTCGAGGCTCGATTGCCACCACGGTGGGATTATAGTGATCTCGCATCATAGGACGCTGCGGCAGGTTTACAATGTTTTGGAATAGATCATTTAAGTGTTGATGTTGGTGCTCAAGGTTGTTCTCTTTTTCAATTGGTTGTGCCATGGTGGAAGAAGGAGAACTTGGTTCTGATGACTCAGAGGAGAGATCTATGTGGTGGGGTTGCTGCACAAACACAGGCGTTGAGGCTTGTCCTCGGCAGGAGTGGATTTCTAAAGGTCTTAAGGATGGTCTTAAGGACCTCCTACCAAACATGCAGCAAAGGATTAGACGAGATTAGATTGTGCTAGACCCAATCGAGACACCCAAAAATTTTTGGGTGACTATAGAGGTTTGGGGCGGATGATACCCCTTAGTCAGAAAGTCCGTCCACTTGAGAAATACCTGGCCAGCCAAAGAGGGAGAGTCCCGCAAAGATCCCTACATGGTAGAGCATCCCCACGAGTTACAAGGTTTCCCCACACGACCTCTCTTGCCACTGAGATTCTAGGTAAACCAGAATGGGGACCTTAACTGATGAGAACCTCATCATGAGCCATAACTAGCTCATTTTGACCCAATACAAAGGATAAAAGCTCCTACATATCTCAAGGAAAAGCTTAACTCAGAGAATTCTGAGTTTGAGAAGAAAACAAGTCATAAGGGGTAAAAGTGCAATTTTACCAGTATAATCTGCATACAGGGTAATTCAGGGCCCAAACATAGGTCAAAACAGCTTAATAAGAATAAAAGTGGGATGAGATGATCTAGCAAGGGCTACAGCACTTCCAAGGAACCAAATGATAATCTGTAACCCTAAAACAACCCACTTCAATTCACAAGGTTCGAGGCAAAGTAAAAATAGAATAAACCCTCTAAAATTCATAGAAAAATAATCTCTAGGGTTTAGAACCTTCAATTTGGCCTTTAGAACCCATTTTGACCTACATTGAGAACCATGCCCAATTAATAACTTAATTTGGGTTTTTGCGCAAATTGACCGGTCAAACAAGGTTTAATATGAAAATAAAATTCACCATCAGATTCCTTAGGTCCTAATTAGTCATGTATAAAAACTTGAGCCTAAGAAGAAACCTCCTTGACCGAATTTACACTTTGGTCCTCATATATTTACTCTTTGGCCCTCAACTTTTGAACCCTCGCATTTAGGCCCCTAACTCTCCTTCGTTCTTTGCAAACAGGTCCCTCCTGCAAAACCCTGCCAGCACCATGCTCCGGCGACCTTGCGCGGAGCATGGCGCCGCGCAGGGTGAGGTGGAGGACCTGGCAAGTGTACCGGGGGTGCCCTGCGTCGTCAGCCGTCGCAGGAGCACCCCCATGGTCACTGTAGCCCCCCATACCGGCCGTGCGAACGCACGGACGGTATGGGTTCGAATTCCGACCATGCTCCGGCGAGGGAGACACGTCGTCTCCCTCCGCCTTCCTCCCTGCTTCAACCCTATAAATACCCCCCGCCGCTCCAC
Organism: Thalassia testudinum; assembly: GCA_037157565.1. Taxonomy (NCBI): domain Eukaryota; kingdom Viridiplantae; phylum Streptophyta; class Magnoliopsida; order Alismatales; family Hydrocharitaceae; genus Thalassia; species Thalassia testudinum. The sequence goes on from JAZHRO010000014.1 coordinate 68,401,863, forward strand.
CGACCAAGGCAGCCTGGATCTGACGGAGAAAACCCCCAATTTTCCTCTCTTCTTCCTCCGGCAGACGCTCACCAGCTCCGGCGACTTCCTCCCCCTCCACCTCGTCGCTCTGCCGCAATACCAGCAGCGGAGACTTCCTCCCCTGTTCTTCCCGCGCCACGCCGCACCCAGCTGGCGCCTCTCCAGCCCTCTGCTCGCCGCCGCCCCTCTCTCTGAGCATCATCTTCTCCGGCGACAGTCGATACGACTGTCGCCCTGTTCCTCCCCCTTCGTCCCTGCAGTTAAGTTAGACTTACTCCCCTTCTCCTCCTCTTTCTTTCCCCGCTTTCGATTTAGTCAATTAAGCCCTCTACCGACCCTGTTCACCCTCGGCCTCTCCGCCTCCGACCACCCTCCGGCGAGCCGCTCCCATCACCTCAGCGACCCACACGGCTCGCCGACCACCGCAGAACCTCCGCCTCCTCACCCTGATCCTCTTCCGCCCCTCCACTTCCCACCAAACACCCTCTGCAGACCCACCGAACACACCCACTCCCTCGCTCACAGTCTGACCTAGGACGACCTAACAGCTCCATCTCGCCCCCTGCAGACCCCCTGACCACCTTCGCCGTGCCACGGCGAAGGTCCCCCGCCTGTCTGATTTGGCCGAGAGGCCGTGCCATTGGTTTCAGGTTCCAGGCCTTGACCGCCATTGGCGAGGAAGCTCGAAGCCTGCTCGAGGTTGCTCCAAGCCGAGATATCCCAGATTGAATAGCCACGGCCAGCGCGGAAGAGTCTCACGCACACACCCTGGCCCTCGATTGGAGCTGTACGCCTCAACAGCCGATGCAATTGGGAGCACCATCCCTGCTGCAGGCGTGAGAGAAACGGGTGCGCGGATAGTCCCACCTCGGAACCTTCTGAAGCCACGCACCCACATAAATTGAAAAACTGCCACCATCTGTTTGCCTCAGTTACCACGGGGTGAGGTCCCTCTCACCCGACCCGACCCGACTCGGCCTCGTCCGTGACCACGCTCCGCGGACCTGGCCCGACCCGATTAGACTGACCTGCACTCCTCGCCCACCACGCACGCCGGTGGGCCTGGACCCGGGCCTGACCCGAACCCGATTACCCGATAGCGCTCTGGGAGAGCTTCCGAAGAGTGATTTCAGAGAGAGAGATACGCGGGGGAGGGGGGTAGCATAGGTTTTTGCCTCTTGACGAATGAGCTCTGAAGTGTGCAGGCCAAAGAAGAAGAAGCAGACCCGCTGAAGAAGAAGGAGCTGCTGCACTGTAGCGAAGGCATTGTTAAGTCGTCTCAGCACCGGGGCAGACGACGGAAGGTCAGCAGCCAAAGAAGAAGAAGACCCGCTGAAGAAGAAGGAAGAGCAACGGCCATCGCCAAAGAAGAAAAAGAGAGGTCAAGGCAGGTGAAGACAAAGAAGAAGAAGGAATGAAGAGAAGCAAGAAGCAAGAAAAGAAGAAGACGATCTGACGAAAAAGAAAGAAAGGAAACAAGGAAGAACAGAAGAAGAAGAGCACGAGGGGAAAATCTGAAGAAAGCAGAAGAAAAAGAAGAAGAAGAAGAAGAACAGGAAGAACCAAAGACAAAGAGGAAGAAAGAAGAAAAGAAGCAGAAGCCAATTTTTCATCTCTCTCTCTCTCTCTTTATTTTTGTAATAGAACTTGTATATCTCTAGAATACAACTTGCTCCCTGAGTTCGACCTCGGGAACTCTTTTATTTTTCCGAGTAAAAAAATTTTTATGAAACGTTGGTAACAACCGGCTTTACTACAACGAATTAACAACGGAAACCGACGCTCCATCATTTTGGCGCCGCTGCCGGGGAGCAACGGCTATTCTAGAGGTAAACATTCCTGTATCTTTTAATTTCTGATAATCTCCTCTCTTTTGTGCAGCTACAGGAACTCAAGAAGACAAGCAACCACACGACAACCACTCCGAAGACAGGTAAATCTTTTCTCTCACTATTAACCCCTACACTCTAAAGAAAAAGAAAAGAAAAAAACAAGCAATATAGGGCTAACCTGTCTTCCATATTTAGTAACCATAAGAGTTGCATGTTTTCAACTCATTATTTCTGCACACTATCAAGGGTATTTAAGGGCTAACACATTCTTGCTTGAGCCCTAATTACCCAACAAAGAATTAACTGGACCAAGTAGAGCCAACCTAGGATCCAACACTAGGGATTTAGAGACACACTACTTAACTCAAGAATTGAGAAAACCAAATGAAGTGTGCCCAAGCCCTTGTCTGAAAATACCTATTCAAAGAAAATTTAAAACAATTGGCTCTCTAAACACTTGAACCCTAAAAGACAGGACCTAAAAGCTCTTAAAGAAAACAATAGGTAAAGTTGACCCCTTGGGTTAACCAACCTTAAATTAGGTCACTCTTTGCACTTAAAAAGACTAAAGTTCAAGTGAAACCTTAAGCACCCTGATCTTAAAATTGGTAGACTTAAGAGGTCAAGATCCCCATTCTGGTCTACCTGGAACCGCAGTGACAAGAGAGGTCGGGTGGGGGAAACCCTGTAACCCGTGGGGACGCTCTACCGTGTAGGGGTCTTCGCGGGACTCTCCCTCTCTGGCTGCCCAGGTAATTCTCAGGTGGACGATCTTTCTGATCAAGGGGTCCATCTGCCCCGCACCTCTATAGTCACCCAACACATTTTTGGGTGTCTTGATTGGGTCCATCACCTTCTAAACTTACCTCTCCCAACTGTGCATGTACGGAAGGAGGTCTCTAAGACCACCCTTAAGACCTCCTTTAGAAATTCACTCTCGTCAAGGCCAAGCCTCGACGCCTGTGTTTGTGCAGCAACACCCTCACATTATTCTCTCTTCTGATTCAGAACCAAGTTCTTCTTCTTCCCCCATCATGGCTCAGCCAGTTGAGGAAGAAAATAATCTGGAACACCAGCTCCAGCGACTCAATGACCTCTTCCAAAACTTCGTGCACCCACCACAGCGTCCTATGATGCGGGACCACTACAATCCTGCTGCGGTGGCAATTGAGCCTCGAGTTAGAATCCCGATTGGAGGACCTGATTCCGAACTAAAGCCCAACATGATTCACGCTATACCTAAATTCCATGGGCTTAATTCTGAAGATCCCTTCCAGCACATCAAACAGCTTAAGCATCTGGCCCACACTTTTGGATCAGATGCGCAAAATCGGGATATTCTTCTCATGAAGATGTTCTCCTTTTCTCTTATGGACAAGGCCGCCCATTGGTATCAAACTCAGACCCGGCCGATCAACACTTGGGAAGAACTTCAATCCGAGTTTTTGAAAAAGTTCTTTCCCGTTGGTCGGACCAACGCCTTGCGCCATCAGATTACACACTTCACTCAACAATCAGGAGAACCTCTCCATGAGGCATGGGATCGTTTTCAGGATCTCATGAGGAAGTGCCCCCATCACGGAGTTCCTAAATGGGAACAAGTCCAATCTTTTTACCAGGGACTCCGTGAGGACATCCGCCTTTTCGTCAATGCAACCTGCGGAGGAAACATCATGGGTCAACATGAAGACACCGTATGGGAGATTCTCGAAAACATGTGCGAGAACTCCATCAACAATGACTCCATGGGATTATTCGACAGGACGAATACCCGCGCAGCGACGAATCTTAAGGGAGCACATGAGACGCAGGGCCTGTCCGCATCAGTCGACCTGGAATTAATGGCCAGTCGATTGGACAAGGTCTCAATTATTGAAAAGAAGGTGGATGAGCTGACTCAGCACTTGCAGCGAGCCACCTCTGCGCGTAACTCCTTTGCACAACCTCCTTCCACACAGGAGACTGTGCAAAACATCCTACACCGATCCTCCCCTGGGATGGATCCATATCCGTCCCCATCTGATTCTTGGACTGGAAGATCATCCGATCCTTTCTTCACCAGCCGGGGGAACTCCATTCCCCCTTTCCCTGATTCTCAGGAGGTTCCTCAGACCTGCGAGGACCTCAACGCCATCCAGAACGACCCATTCTCCAACACTTACAACCCTGGATGGCGAAACCATCCAAATTTTCAGTGGGCGGGAAATTCTCAAACCCAAAGACCACCTTTTCAGTCCCGCCCACAGCCCTCTCATCACTACCAGCCGCCTCAGCCTCGGCCCAACCCTACTTATCCATCAGGGCCAAATCAAGATCAAATGTCCTTAATCCTTCAGACTCTGGCTGACATTCAAAAATCGAATGCGGCCATTCAAAAACAGCACAAGGACGAGCTTACTGAAGTCAAAACTCAGCTGGCCCAGTTGGCAAATTCTCGCCAGCCAGGCACACTCCCTTCCCAACCCCTTCCTAACCCAAATAACGTGCCAACCCAGAAGCGCGTTATGAATCCAAATTTAGGCCACGCTCAATGGATTTATCAGGCCCCTACTGCCCCATCTCCAGACGAGATGGAAGCCTCTACTTCTCGTACGGGATTTCAGCAGCAGCCACCCCTCCTACCAAATCCAAACCAAAATCAGGCCGGATTAAATTCTGTAACAACACGTAGTGGTAAGACAACTCAGGACCAGTATTATCCAAACCACGCCCAGCCTGATAATCATGACCCTAGGATAGTTATCCAAGGTATCGCTGTTCCAGACCCACAACCAGGACCTATCCTAGAGGAACCAACCAAGATCCCGTTTCCCGAAGCCCTGACCAAGGGAAAGAAGACCACCAAGCCCGTGGCCCCTGAGGAGGACCTGGTCAAGCTCTTTGAGCAGGTCCACATAAACATCCCCTTGATGGATGCAATCCGCCACGTACCAGCTTACGCACGATTTCTAAAGAATATATGTACACCCCAGCGTAAGCCGCGAACCAAGGGAGGGAGCCCAATTGTTCTGTCAGAGCAAGCCAGCTCTGTAATCCTTAGTAGACTCCCACCCAAGGCAAAAGATCCTGGAACTCCCCTGATCTCCTGTAAGATAGGTGGTACCCAATTTGACAGAGCATTGTTAGACTTAGGTGCATCTATAAATCTGATACCCACATCCTTACTTGACCATCTGGAAGAATCTGAGCTGAAACCAACCGAGGTGACATTACAATTAGCAGATCGATCTATAAAGTCACCAAAAGGGATTCTCGAGGATGTTATCGTGAGAGTGCGGGATTTCTATTTTCCAGTGGACTTTATAGTCTTAGACATGGATGCACCTGAGAACCCTAGGGATACACCAATCATTCTAGGGAGACCTTTCTTGGCTACTGCTAGAGCCAACATCAGCTGTGAGGAGGGCCAAATAGAGCTTAAGTTTGGAGATCAAACACTGAAAATTGATATATTTAAGGCCCAACAAGGAATTAATTGCGGCGTCATCGAACAAATTTGTGACATCAAGACTTTGGTTGATGAATCACACCTCCAGAATGACTTGAGTATTCCTCATCAACCACAGAAGGATCTTGACCCGCAAATAGAGGAGTCCATTCCGGATGTGAACAACCCAGTAACTCCCACCCTTGAACCTCACATCTATACTGAACCACCCGCTGCTGCTGAAAACCCCATCCTCGAACTGAAACCCCTTCCTGCTCATTTAAAATACATCTTTTTGGGTTCTAATCAGACCCTTCCTGTGATCATCAATTCCAACCTCAATCCTGAACAGGAATACCGTCTGATTGTTGTCCTCCAGCAACATCGCAGAGCCATCGGATGGACCCTCGATGATTTGACTGGAATAAGTCCCTCTTATTGTACTCATCATATCTATTCAGAAGAGGGCACACGACCTTCTCGTGAAATGCAGAGACGCTTAAACCCCAATCTGCAGGAGGTCGTGAAAAAGGAGATCATCAAGTGGTTAGATGCCGGGATCATCTACCCGATCTCCGATAGTCGTTGGGTGAGCCCAATTCAGGTCGTGCCTAAGAAGGCAGGACTCACCACTATAACGACTGAGACCGGAGAAATCATTCCTACCCGATTAGCCAACTCGTGGAGAGTCTGTATAGATTACCGTCGACTCAATTCCTCCACGAAGAAGGATCATTTCCCACTACCCTTCATTGATCAAATTCTCGAAAAACTAGCGGGAAATAGGTTCTTCTGCTTTCTTGACGGGTACTCCGGTTATAACCAGGTGGCAATCCATCCTGAGGACCAAGAAAAGACCACATTCACCTGCCCCTTCGGAACATACGCTTTCCGAAGGATGCCTTTCGGTCTTTGCAATGCACCCGCTACTTTTCAGCGATGCATGCTTGCCATATTCTCAGATATGGTAGGTGATTATCTGGAAGTCTTCATGGATGACTTTTCAGTTTTCGGAGCATCATTCGACGATTGCCTCCAGCACTTGGTCCAGATACTCAGGCGGTGCATCGACGTGAATTTGGTTCTTTCCTGGGAAAAGAGCCATTTCATGGTGCCTGAGGGAATTGTCCTGGGACACTCAATTTCGGAGAAAGGTATCCAAGTGGATCGAGCTAAGGTTAATCTGATTTCTCGCCTTCCTATGCCTAGCTCGATCAGGGACATCCGATCCTTTTTAGGGCATGTCGGTTTTTATCGACGATTTATCCCTGATTTTTCAAAAATCGCACGCCTCCTGACCACTCTTCTCTCCAAGGATGTTCCCTTCGAAATCTCCAGGGAATGCACTCAAGCATTTGAAATCCTGCGTGACCGAGTCACCCAAGCCCCGATCCTACAGTCCCCTGATTGGTCTCAACCCTTTGAGATCATGTGTGATGCATCCGACTTCGCTGTAGGAGCGGTTTTGGGGCAGAAAAATGACAAGAAACCTGTGGTCATTTACTACGCCAGCAAAACACTCGATGAGGCTCAGCGTAACTATACAGTTACTGAGAAGGAGCTGCTAGCTGTAGTATTTGCCCTAGAGAAATTCAGATCATACCTTCTGGGTTCCCATGTCATCATATACTCGGATCACACGGCTGTGAGGCATCTCCTTGCAAAGAAGGACGCGAAACCTCGATTGATCCGATGGATCTTGCTGTTGCAAGAATTTGACCTCGAGATTCGCGATAAAGCGGGAAAACAAAACGTGGTAGCTGATCACTTGTCCCGTCTTCCTTCTGAAATGATAGACCCTTCCGGACCCATCACTGAGCATTTTCCCGATGAGCACCTGCTGACTATTGGTACTAGCCTTCCATGGTTTGCTAATATTGTAAATTACTTGGCATCTCATCAGACCCCGTCCGATTGGCCGAAGGCCAAGAAAGACAAATTACGCTCCGATGCCAAGTATTACATTTGGGAAGACCCGTACCTCTTCCGCATAGGTGCCGATCAGATCATCCGGAGATGTATCCCGGAAGGGGAAGTCAACAATATCCTCTCTTTCTGCCATGACCAGGCATGCGGTGGCCATTTTGCCGGGCATAAAACCGCATCAAAAGTCCTCCAGTGCGGCTTTTACTGGCCCACACTGTTCAAAGACGCATACAGTCATTGCAAGGCATGCAGTCGTTGCCAGACTTTGGGCAACATGAGCCATCGCGACATGATGCCTATGCAACCGATTCTAGTATGCGAAATCTTTGATGTTTGGGGGATTGATTTTATGGGCCCCTTTCCTGTTTCGGATGGTTTCGAATACATTCTGTTGGCTGTGGACTACGTGTCCAAATGGATCGAAGCCATACCGACCCGAACCTGTGATCACAAAATCGTTCTCAAATTCATTCATCAACACATTTTCTCAAGGTTCGGGATTCCTCGTGCAATAATCTCTGATGGGGGGACCCATTTCACAAATGCTCAGTTTAGGTCACTGATGACCAAATACGGGGTGTCTCACCGAATCTCTACTCCTTACCACCCCCAAACTAATGGTCTAGCTGAGCTGTCGAATCGGGAGATCAAGAAAATCCTACAGGTCACTGTTCGACCTGACAGGAAGGACTGGTCGTCCCGACTTCCGGAAGCATTGTGGGCCTATAGGACCGCCCACAAGACCCAATTGGGCATGTCTCCCTTTAGATTGGTGTACGGAAAGGCATGCCACCTTCCCGTCGAACTGGAGCATAAAGCCTATTGGGCAGTACGGAACTGTAATCTAGATCTTTCTAAGGCTGGGACCCACAGAAAACTCCAAATCAGCGAGATCGATGAATTACGCACAGACGCGTACGAGAACTCGCAAATCTACAAGGAGCGGGTTAAAGCCTTCCACGACAAACACATCTCGAGAAAGATCTTTCATCCTGGTCAAAAGGTCCTACTCTTTGATGCCCGACTCAAACTCTTCCCAGGAAAACTGAGATCTAAGTGGGTCGGACCATATTTGGTCCGACAGGTTTTTGGAAATGGAGCAATCGAAATCAGTCCACTCAGCCACGATTCTGAACCTTTCATCGTGAATGGTCAAAGACTCAAGCCGTTCATTGATGTAACTTCTACTGATTTGGCTGAGGCATCTCATATCCTCCTTTCCCCTTGAGCTTATTGCGCCCAGCCAATGGCGTAAAACTCAGCGCTTAACGGGAGGCAGCCCGTCATTCTCTTTGAAAACCTGAAACTTGTTCTGACACCTTTCAGCACTCGAAGTTCACCCTGAACTGAGACCCCCTAGGTTACAATGAGGACATTGCAAATCTTAGGCATGGGGGGGTAGGAAAGTGCAAAAACTTGTAAGAAAAGGTTTCAAGCAAAAAAATTCACATATGCCAAAAATACCATAAAAATTAAAAAAATTTTTCAAAAAAGAATAAGAGGAAAAGAGGAGAAGGAAAATTTTGTGAAGGAGAAAAGAAACAAAATGAAAAAGGAGCACAAAATTATAAGAAAAGTTGATAGTCATTAGTAAGGAACTAAGGAATTAACCTAAGTTCTAGACCTCATTCAAGAAAATAACTGAAAAGTGCACAATGAGATTAGTAAGAATGCAAACCTTAGGCATTCTTGAATAGACTCTTAGTACTCATTAAGATCTGGACACTCCTCAAGAGGTTGAGGATAATGAAAAGCTGAAGTATTAGGTCTAAGGCTTAGGGAGTATTCGGCCTCGTTAACTAATTTTTGGTTTACGGGACTCAGTAACCTAAGCACCCTAATCTCACACACAGCCTGGTTCAGTAAGCATAAAAATCAGAATCACGCAGAAGCGTCGCAAAAATCTGAAAAGAACACCTAGAATAGGAATGGCCGATCAACACAAGTTGATTTGGACGAGTTCCCAGCGCGGAGAGGCGGGAAATCTCCTCGAAGATGCGTAACAAAATATCATCTCCTCGGTGCTTGTCTCTTAGGATATTTACATATCCTACGGGGGGCATGTAAGCACTCTGCTGGTTCAGATTCCATGGATGGCATTATCTCGAAATGTCAATTGCCAGGGTCTGGATTCGGCCACGGAATACCATGGATGGGATTATCTCGAAATCTCAATAGCCAGGGTTTCGGGGGTTGCCATGGGCGGTGCTATCTCGAAGCATCGATCGCCAGGAACCCTTGAGGATTGATGATGGGAGCAAGGAATCTGATACAGACCGTGTTGAAAAGCCAATCCTAGACTAGAACTAAAAAGAAAAAGAGAGAGAAAACTCTCCAAACAGAAAAAACTTTCTATCTCTCTCTCTTACAAAACGCACTGCGAACTGAGCCAGGGCTAAAATCATTTCAAGCACGGGTGCTTTAACCACGAAGTCCAATAAACCTTAGGTTAGTTCTTGTGGGCCTTAAAAACCTTTGCTAAAAGACTGAGGCTAAGGCTAGACAGATTTGGATCTTGATTGGTACTAGAGTATCTTTTAGGCCTATGGTCAGCATTCTAACCTAATCTATGCTCAAATAAAAAAGCACTTATCTAAAACCATTGAAAACTTCATGGTCTAGAACAAGGGTTGAAACCTTAAGTTTTTTTTGCTAAGGGACTAGCAAAAGCTAGGCATGGGGGTATGATGAGAACCTCATCATGAGCCATAACTAGCTCATTTTGACCCAATACAAAGGATAAAAGCTCCTACATATCTCAAGGAAAAGCTTAACTCAGAGAATTCTGAGTTTGAGAAGAAAACAAGTCATAAGGGGTAAAAGTGCAATTTTACCAGTATAATCTGCATACAGGGTAATTCAGGGCCCAAACATAGGTCAAAACAGCTTAATAAGAATAAAAGTGGGATGAGATGATCTAGCAAGGGCTACAGCACTTCCAAGGAACCAAATGATAATCTGTAACCCTAAAACAACCCACTTCAATTCACAAGGTTCGAGGCAAAGTAAAAATAGAATAAACCCTCTAAAATTCATAGAAAAATAATCTCTAGGGTTTAGAACCTTCAATTTGGCCTTTAGAACCCATTTTGACCTACATTGAGAACCATGCCCAATTAATAACTTAATTTGGGTTTTTGCGCAAATTGACTGGTCAAACAAGGTTTAATATGAAAATAAAATTCACCATCAGATTCCTTAGGTCCTAATTAGTCATGTATAAAAACTTGAGCCTAAGAAGAAACCTCCTTGACCGAATTTACACTTTGGTCCTCATATATTTACTCTTTGGCCCTCAACTTTTGAACCCTCGCATTTAGGCCCCTAACTCTCCTTCGTTCTTTGCAAACAGGTCCCTCCTGCAAAACCCTGCCAGCACCATGCTCCGGCGACCTTGCGCGGAGCATGGCGCCGCGCAGGGTGAGGTGGAGGACCTGGCAAGTGTACCGGGGGTGCCCTGCGTCGTCAGCCGTCGCAGGAGCACCCCCATGGTCACTGTAGCCCCCCATACCGGCCGTGCGAACGCACGGACGGTATGGGTTCGAATTCCGACCATGCTCCGGCGAGGGAGACACGTCGTCTCCCTCCGCCTTCCTCCCTGCTTCAACCCTATAAATACCCCCCGCCGCTCCACCGACCAAGGCAGCCTGGATCTGACGGAGAAAACCCCCAATTTTCCTCTCTTCTTCCTCCGGCAGACGCTCACCAGCTCCGGCGACTTCCTCCCCCTCCACCTCGTCGCTCTGCCGCAATACCAGCAGCGGAGACTTCCTCCCCTGTTCTTCCCGCGCCACGCCGCACCCAGCTGGCGCCTCTCCAGCCCTCTGCTCGCCGCCGCCCCTCTCTCTGAGCATCATCTTCTCCGGCGACAGTCGATACGACTGTCGCCCTGTTCCTCCCCCTTCGTCCCTGCAGTTAAGTTAGACTTACTCCCCTTCTCCTCCTCTTTCTTTCCCCGCTTTCGATTTAGTCAATTAAGCCCTCTACCGACCCTGTTCACCCTCGTCCTCTCCGCCTCCGACCACCCTCCGGCGAGCCGCTCCCATCACCTCAGCGACCCACACGGCTCGCCGACCACCGCAGAACCTCCGCCTCCTCACCCTGATCCTCTTCCGCCCCTCCACTTCCCACCAAACACCCTCTGCAGACCCACCGAACACACCCACTCCCTCGCTCACAGTCTGACCTAGGACGACCTAACAGCTCCATCTCGCCCCCTGCAGACCCCCTGACCACCTTCGCCGTGCCACGGCGAAGGTCCCCCGCCTGTCTGATTTGGCCGAGAGGCCGTGCCATTGGTTTCAGGTTCCAGGCCTTGACCGCCATTGGCGAGGAAGCTCGAAGCCTGCTCGAGGTTGCTCCAAGCCGAGATATCCCAGATTGAATAGCCACGGCCAGCGCGGAAGAGTCTCACGCACACACCCTGGCCCTCGATTGGAGCTGTACGCCTCAACAGCCGATGCAATTGGGAGCACCATCCCTGCTGCAGGCGTGAGAGAAACGGGTGCGCGGATAGTCCCACCTCGGAACCTTCTGAAGCCACGCACCCACATAAATTGAAAAACTGCCACCATCTGTTTGCCTCAGTTACCACGGGGTGAGGTCCCTCTCACCCGACCCGACCCGACTCGGCCTCGTCCGTGACCACGCTCCGCGGACCTGGCCCGACCCGATTAGACTGACCTGCACTCCTCGCCCACCACGCACGCCGGTGGGCCTGGACCCGGGCCTGACCCGAACCCGATTACCCGATAGCGCTCTGGGAGAGCTTCCGAAGAGTGATTTCAGAGAGAGAGATACGCGGGGGAGGGGGGTAGCATAGGTTTTTGCCTCTTGACGAATGAGCTCTGAAGTGTGCAGGCCAAAGAAGAAGAAGCAGACCTGCTGAAGAAGAAGGAGCTGCTGCACTGTAGCGAAGGCATTGTTAAGTCGTCTCAGCACCGGGGCAGACGACGGAAGGTCAGCAGCCAAAGAAGAAGAAGACCCGCTGAAGAAGAAGGAAGAGCAACGGCCATCGCCAAAGAAGAAAAAGAGAGGTCAAGGCAGGTGAAGACAAAGAAGAAGAAGGAATGAAGAGAAGCAAGAAGCAAGAAAAGAAGAAGACGATCTGACGAAAAAGAAAGAAAGGAAACAAGGAAGAACAGAAGAAGAAGAGCACGAGGGGAAAATCTGAAGAAAGCAGAAGAAAAAGAAGAAGAAGAAGAAGAACAGGAAGAACCAAAGACAAAGAGGAAGAAAGAAGAAAAGAAGCAGAAGCCAATTTTTCATCTCTCTCTCTCTCTCTTTATTTTTGTAATAGAACTTGTATATCTCTAGAATACAACTTGCTCCCTGAGTTCGACCTCGGGAACTCTTTTATTTTTCCGAGTAAAAAAATTTTTATGAAACGTTGGTAACAACCGGCTTTACTACAACGAATTAACAACGGAAACCGACGCTCATACCTGGCCAGCCAAAGAGGGAGAGTCCCGCAAAGATCCCTACATGGTAGAGCATCCCCACGAGTTACAAGGTTTCCCCACACGACCTCTCTTGCCACTGAGATTCTAGGTAAACCAGAATGGGGACCTTAACCTCTTAAGTCTACAACTTTTAATTAAGATCAAGGTGCTTAGGGTTCCACTTGAACTTTAGATCTTTTGAGTGCAAAAGGTGACCTAATTTCAAGGTTGGTTGACCCAAAGGGTCAACTTCACCTCTTTGTCCTTTGAGAGCTTTTAGGTCCTTTCTTTTTAGGGTTCGAGTGAGTTAAGAGCTTGATTTTCTTAGGGTTTCTCTTGGATAAATCTCTTCAAACAAGTCTTAGGCACACCTCCTTTTGAAAATTTTGATTCTTTTCTTAGAGAATATGTGTCTATAAAAAACGTAGATTGGAATCCTTAAGTTGGCTCTATTTGGTCCAATTTAGTTGCCACAAAGTGGTATCTAGGGCTCAATCAAGAAGCTGCTAGCCGTAATTACCTTAAATGGATGTGCAATTCAAAAATGTGTTGAAATTAAAAGCAGACAACTTTGGTGAATTACTAAATATGGAAAGCAAGTAGGCCTAGATTGATTTTCTCTTTATTTTCCTTTTCATAATTGAGGGGATTAAGAGAAACGGCTAATGAGAATTTACCTATTCCTGGTGTGGTTGTTGTGCGGCCATTTTCTTTTCCTCCCCTGAAACAATCACAACAAAAGAAATAGAGCAAGTTAGTACTGAATCAGAGGTTGTGATTAATGTTTCCAAAATGCCCGTTGCTCCGTAGCAATGGCGCCAAAATGTTTATGCCGAAGAGAAATCGGGTTTGTAAATATTGTGTTGCAGTATAGTTTAAATTGCTTCGAAAAACAAATAAGAATTTATTACTCGAAAAACTAAGAATCCGAGGTCAAACATGGGGAGAAAATTGGTATTTAAAAACTAAGAACACAACTTCAATTTAATCAAATGAGATGTTCAACAATATTATGAAGCAATAGAAGTAATTTCAATGTATATAAATGCTTCAAAGAACGAATAGAGATGTAAAAAGAAATTCAAATGCTTTGAGCTTTCTCTTTTTCCTTTTTCTTCTCTGATGTGTTGTTCTTTCTCTTCCTTTTCTTCCTTCTATGATTTCTCCTCCCTTCCTCTGCCTTGGCTTCTTTCTCTTTCTTCAGCCGAGCCTTCTTCTTCTCTGCAGCTTCCTTCTTCTTTAGACTTCCTTCAGCCTTGAGCTTTCCTTCAGAGTCCTCTTCTCTCTTCAGCTATTTCTTCTCCTTCCTTGGTTCTCTCTTTGCTTTGGCTTCTTCCTTTTTTGGCTTCCTTCCTTAGCTTCTTCCTTAGTTGTGCCTTCTTCTTCCTTCAGCTTCTGATCTCCTTCTTTCTCTTTCAGATTTTCCTTCAGGTCCTCAGCTTCCTCTTTGGCTCCTGCTGCCCTTAGCCTTCTTCAGCTTCCTCTTCCGTCTTCCTTTCCCTGCACAGAAGTGCAAAACCTACCCCTACCCACCCCAACGTACGCTCTCTCTCTTCTCTCTCAGGCTCGCTCTCCTAGAGCCAATCAGGTAAATGGGTCAAGCAAGCACACCCGGGTCCAGGCACATTGGCGTGGGTGGTGCGCAAGGAGTGCAGGGTTATCGAGTCAGGTCAGCTAGGTCCGCGTAGCGTGGGCATGAACAAGGTGAGTATGTGGGCAAGGGGACGTCACCCAGTGTTCGGAGGCAACAAGGCTAAAACACAAAATCAACTTATATCGTTTGGCCACTTCCAAAGTTATCAAGGTGGGACTAAAAGTCCCACTTGCTTCTTCGTGTGCATCCATAGGGAGACTCCACTGATTGTTGTAGCTACGGTGTGCTGTGGCTTCAATTACTTGGTGCAAGGGGATCGCGAAGTGGTTCCGCGCACGTGGGACTCGGTCTCCTGGAGTGGGCTGCCTGGAGCAAGCTTGCGAGCAAGCTTCGCTCCTGCTCCAATGGTGGCTGGGGGTCCAACCCTGTTAACACGAATATGGCCTCACAACCTTGTCAAAACACTTAGAGAGCTTTGCCGTGACATGGCGAAGGTGGTGTGGTGGGTGCTGTGTCACTGGACGGCCTAGGCGTGCATGCCTAGGTCGGTCTGTGGCTGTGAAAGTGGGGTTGTCCAGTGAAGTGTAGGATGTGTGTGGCAGTCGAAGAAGAGTTGGATGATGATCAGTGGAAGGTGGCGGTGCTTCTGCGGTCGGTGGTAAGGCATGTGGGTGTGTGGAGTGATGGATGCGCCTTCGCCGGTGGTCTGCTGGAGATGAGGAAGATGAGGGTGGTATGTGGCTGTCGAGGTGCGAAAATAGAAATAAAGTGGGGGAAAATGAAGAGTAGGGAGAGAGGAACTTATCTGCAAGTGAGTGGACAAAAGGGGAAGCGGAGGGCGATCAATGCGTATTTGCCGTCGCCGGAGACAAAGGCCCTGAGATGAAGAGGCCATGATGACGAGAGGGCTGAAGACGTGGGCACAGGTATGGCGCGATGCGGAAGAATGAGGTGGAGAAGACTATGCCACTAGTATGGTGACAGAGCGACGAGAAGAGGGAGGAGATGTCGCCGAAGCCCGCTGGATGCTTGGCCAGAGGAGAAGAGACGAATTGGAGGTTGGTTCTAGCAAAACCAAGCTGAGAATGGACGGTCGGGGCTGGGGCTTCTTTTATAGGCTCTAGCAGAGGGCCTTGTGCTTGAAAAGCATGCTTCCAAGGACACGTGTCCTCACTGGAATAGGAAAGCTAGGAATACCCAAATCTCTCATGCATTCGCATGAGAGATTGGGTGCCTGAGCATCAAAATGACTTTGTTCATCAAAAAGATTGAGAGGTTATTACAGTATAATGAGGTCATGAACAGCTTCAGTTCACTGCACTGAAGCTTCTAGGCACCTTAAATTCTTCTTAGATCTCTTCTATTAGACTTCTCCAACTCCGCCAGAGTTGGAAAAGATGAACCCTCAATCTAAGCTCTAGTCACTAAATCCTCAAATAAATGACTTCAAATTAATCAGTGATCCATGTAACATCATTCTGGAGCTTTTCACTAAATTCTGTAGACTGAAGCACAAATTTGGGAAAATATGTAAACTATGTACAGATTGTTTAAACTTTCCATATTTGATCTAAAAAGGTTCCTGAGGTTGCAAGGAACCTCAAGATCACATTTAATTCCTCATTATCTCTTTATATGTAAGATTTGATAGTGAGTTTATTTTGAATGAATATTGAGTTGGTTGAGGCATGGGACTTGATCTCCCACTCAATTGAGTGGTTGAGGCAAGTCAACAGATGTCTGTGATACTAAAAATATATTTAATTATTGATTTGAATTACTCGTGAGCCGGCATTGACAGCGAGCTCAGGAGCTTAATTACATTTGGGCGTTTAGGTCATATGTGATATTTATTTGTATTATAGTGTCGATTAGGGTCCATAAGTGATGGATAGATGTTGAAAGACCCTATGAAGGTTGAATTAGCTCAACTACTATTGCCATGGGCAGTGACAATAGTAGGTGGAGGTGAAAGGTGAATTAGGTGATTAGGTGATCAAATTATTGATTAAGTGGATTAGAAATGATCATGGAAGATAAAGGAAGGTGGACAACAATTTCAAAAGAGGAAATTAAGGCTCTGGCGAGCTCAAGGAGCTCACCGGAGTCGGAGAAGATGGCACTAAAATTCTAAATTTACATCTAATCTATCTAACTATCTAACTAACTAGGCAAACCTACTCCTACTCCTACTCTTAATCTATTGTTACCTGGACGAAGGGGTCAATAGGTTTCCACCGAAGGTTCATAGTGGGCGATGAAATTTGAGGGTGAAAGAAAGATCTCCGATGGGCGGATGTGAGGTGAAGCAGAGGATTCCGTGGGTCGGCGCCTGTGTCAAAGACGCAGCAGACCATGGCAGATCTCCTTGGCTGATCAGAATGGATGGAGGAAATCGGAAAGTGAGATGGAAAGTCACTCGAGTTTTGGACGAACAGCCTATCGAAGTTGGCTACGGTGTTAGAAGATGGAAGGGAGCCAACTTAAGTGAAATCAAAGGGATAAGGGGGTATTTATAGTGGTTGGCGGTGAAGAGAATGGCGGGGTCTGGCCGAAGAAGGAGCTTGAGGAGCTTAACCTCTGACGTCGTCTCCGACGACAGTGAGGTTATCTGCCATTGGAAAATAGGATTTCTAGTTAATCCAGACCGGTCGATGAAGAGGAGGTGGTGAGCACAAGCTGTAAGAGCTTGGACAAAGAAGAATGATGTTGGTAGGGTGGTGATCAAGCGATGGCGTGACTCTCCGTCGCTAGTCGTTCATTCGGCTGAAGAAGAAGAAGACGAAAAGGGACTTAAATGTAATAAAACCTAAGGACCTGTGTGAGAAATAAGGACTCGATTGTAATGAATTTAACAACCAAAATGTAAACTGAGGTTTTGAAGGCATATTTTAATTTAGATCTTTTTCAACTTTTTATATATGTTAGTAAATAAGGTAAATATTATGTTTTCACCTTGAATTTACATTTTTAACCTTTTTAGGTTAATTTATTAGATTAAGTAAAATTACTTAAGTTATTATAAACTTAGGTTTACATTAAGTTTAGGTTATTTAACTCATTAATTTCGGGAATAATTAATAGGATTTCTAGTCCAATTATTAGCTAGATTATTAATAATGTTAATTGAATGATAAAACATCATTTTTAACTTATTTTAAGGTCGTTTACTAAATATCCCTTATTCTATAATTAACCCTTATATGTTCATAACCTTAGCTAATTAACTAGGAAGACTAGTTAATTAGGGGTAATTAGAGATCATGATGAGTGTCTCATCATACCCCCAAGCCAAAGTTTTCTAGTCCCTAGCTAAATTAACTAAGACTATGATGATTTAAAGCACTTGGGTTTAAATTATTATAAATGGTAACTATGTAGAAGAAAGCATAGGTCAGAATTTTTTCTAAAGTTTAATATAAATGATTAATGTATAGAGCATATGTGAAAATTTTCTTACTTAGACTTATAACATTTTCAAACACACTTAAAACAATTTGTTAACAAGAATTTTAAGTCTAAATTAGAATTCTTCAAAAATCTCTTTAATCTTTGTAGCTATTCTTAACTCAAATTAGAATACAAAGTGTTTTAAGAAAACAAAAATTAAGAACTGAGAATTAAATTTTAACTCAAAAAATCAAATAGATTTAAGTTGATCCTTTGTTTATGATATTTGACTTTTATCAATGTAAGTTTAAGCAAATTAACTAGATACTCATTATTAATCAAACTTAGAGTAGTAAACTCTAATTTACTAGCCTACAACACTAAAGAATAACTTCTAAACCTAGGATTATGTCAATTCTTCTCCTTTAGGTCTCAACTTAAAATCTTCAAAACCCAATTTCTTAGACTTCACTACCCAATACCAAGGTCTGTAGCTATGATTTTAAACCATCTGTGCATAGTGAAGAGAATTGTCCTAAAGGCATCCAAAGTTGCAAAAATCTAGATCTTAAGATATTATTTTCTAGTCCCAATTATTCCAATTCAAGCCTTTGGCTTGGCCTTACTTAGGTTTGGTTGCTTTCACCTCACCATTTTTCTATCCTGAGGTCAACACTTTTTGTGTATATCTCCCCGGTGGACCACTGGGTCTCTTATTCCTAATATTTTTTTCTCCATATTTTTTTCCTTTTTCTATAGGTTAGAACACCTATTTGTAGTGAGGTGTTCTTTTTATTTGATGGAAGGAATGGTATCATCCATTTGTAACGAGATGCTTTTATTTATTATGTGGAAAAACTGCATAAGCACCCTTTTATAGCGAGGCACTTAATTGCAGTGTATTTTATTTATTATTTTCTTTTTTTTTCTTTCTTTTTCTTTTCCCCCTTGTCATTTTTCTTATGAACTTTATTCTCCAAATCCTTTTTCTAGGTAAGTGGCACATCCTTCACCCTTTCAAGAACCACCCTGCGGAAATCCTTGGACTAAAGAGGATTCAGAACTGATCTCTTAACCTCTATGTTTTCGCGATATTAGATGCTAATAAGATAATTCTATGGGTGTGAATTTAGATGTTTAGGTTACTTAGCTCTCAAACCAGAGCTTGGACAACAAAGCCCTTTATTCCTAGGTTCTTCAAATTCCTAGTTTCCTCCTACAGGATCTGTCAAGACAAAATTTACCAAATCTGGTTATTTATCTGTAGCCTGTAAGTTTTGTAAACTAAAATTCTACAAACTCTCTATTTAATTAACTCTGAATATCTGGTCCTTTTACTTAACTTTATGATAAAATCAAATTTTCAAAAAGCAAAAGGATTACTTAATCTAATTGATTAAAAAGTTATAATTTAATTTCAAAACTTAAGTTTAAATCTTAACACACTTAGTTTCTTAATTCAAGATAAGAATAGAAAGACAAATCTTTAAAAGATTTTAAAAAAAATCCTAATTCAAATAAAATATTATTTTTTTAAACATTTTAAACACAAAAGTGTGCTTCTACAAAATGTTTAAGTAAAATCTAATTAAAAGTTGAATGCTCTTAAATATTCTATATATATCCCATATACATTTTAAACTTCTTATCTAAAAGAAAATTTAGCTCTTAATAAATATATTTATATATATTCTTCTTCTTTTCTTCTTTATAAATGAATATACCCCTCTTATTATTTTTATGAATTTTATTTTTCAAATTTTTGTATTTAATTATTTTTATTTTCATATATATAAGATTTTCCAATTGTTAAGATTTTTTTCAAAAATTTTGCAAATTTTTATGAAAGTTTTGATTTTTTTTAATTTTTTATCAATTTTTAGATTTTCTATTTTTTTAAATTTCGTGGATATTTAATTTTTATGTGTTTTTTTTAAACCCATACTTAAAGTCAAAATTTCACTTCAACACCCCCCTAAGCCAAAATTTTACAATGTCCTCATTGTAAGAAGGGTGAAAAGATATTACACTTCATTCAGTATAGGATGATGGAAGGAGTCGAATAGAGGAGATTAAAAATCTCTGTGCAGATAATTTCAAGTCCGACCAAAGGTCAGAGTGGTCAATCGGACTAAATGAAGGTAATCAATATGATATGAAGTGAAATTTTAAGGTAAGTGTATAAGAAAATCAAAAAGGTAAAAATAGGAAATAGCTACATACAAGTGCTAAGTTTTATGCCTTCAGCTAGGCGTAAACCCTAGTAAAGAACTCCTAAAAAGAATAGCTACATGGTAAAAATAAAGGAGCTGTGAAAGAATTAGATCAAAAATAGAAAAACAAATTAAAAATCACCAAATCAAAACTCGTCCAGAAATTGCCTAGAATAGATCTCACAGAACCCAAAATCAGATTCTTGTGAAAATCTCAGAAAGATCAGAGTGAATCTCGTGAAAAGTAGATTTGATTTAGGTTGAGATGTAGAACGTTCAAGATTAAGGCAATTTTAAGTGTTTGCAGCAAGTTCAGAAGATCAACAAAATTAGTTTTGATTCTCAATAATAGGTGGATCATTTTGACACAAAATAGGTTGCTGATGCAGGTTTGGTGGCTATTTTCAGGTAATATGGAGGATGGGTTATAATTGGAATCAAAGGCCTGATTAAGGAAATAGACTTGGCCTTGATTTTACCTGGGATTTGGCAGATTCCTAGGATTCGAAATTAGCTGAGATGGAAGAGTACCTAGCTGACGAGACTCAGCCAAAAGCGTAATTTGATTTTGTAAATCAACCAACTCTACCTTACATTGCTTACGGATCTCAGCGAGAGCTTCAGCATTTTGTCGCTAACTCTCTGACATGGCTTTTGAAATTTGATCTAGCTGTGTATCTTTAATAGGCCTAGAGTAACTTGGCATACTCATCGGGCTAGGTCTTAAATTTGATTGCTGAGGAGGCAATAGAGGTGGGTTAAAATGGGTCTGATTCGGATAATTTGGTCTTTGATTTTGATTTTGATCACCCAAGAAATGTTTGGGTGACTTCTGCATCCAGGATTATAAGAATTTGAATAAGGGTTTGGTCTTGGAGTATTTTCCTGGATGGCATGTAAACCTAGAAGATACGGCGTGTTTTCTACAACAAAAAAGGGTGGGGGAAAGGGTGGGTAAGATTTTGGGGCAAAGGTCCCTCCTTGGGTTGGTGAAGGAGTAGATAGAAAACCCAAGGAAGATGGATCTCTAGAATCTAGATTATTCACAAATTCCCTCGTAGGAATTTGCGAAACAGGTGAATACGTGGGATTCGTAGAAAGTAAAGGTGTAAGAGTCTTCATTGTGTTTCTGACCTTGTCGAGATGCTTTGCTACGATATCTACTTTGTCCAGTTTTTCTGCAATTATGTCTAAATCCTTTGAACTGGATGGATTACTGATCTCATGAATGCCCTTATGCGAATTTTGATGATTCATATTTGCTCCCCGCGTAAATTGCGACATAGATGCGTTGTTGATCGAGTTTTCCGCATCCCTTGAAATAATTCCAAAGTGGATTCTGCGTCACAATTTAGAAAATTCCCTACACAAGAGGCATCAACTAGACTGCGAATGCCCTCTTGTAATCCATAATAAAAGATGTGCACGAGTTGCCAATGAGGGATATCATGATGTGGGCATTTCCTTTGCAATTCATGAGAAGGTTCCCACGCTTCATGAATTGGTTCTCCTTAGTTTTGATTGAAAGTAGTAATAGCTCGCCCTAAAGCATTGGTTCGACCAATTGGAAAAAATTTCTTCAAAAATGTGGATTCAAGTTCAGCCTAAGTTGTGATTGGCCTTGCTATAGTTCTATACCAATATGCTGCTTCATCTTTAAGGCCAAAAGAGAACATTTTCATTAGTAGGATTCCCTATTTTGATTTTGAGGACAAAGAGTTTGGGATAAATCTTTAGGATCTTCAATGTGTTGAAATGGATCCTCGGATGCAAATCCGTGAAAGTGGGGGATTAGTCCTATGATATTTGCCTTTAATTCAAGATCATTTTCCCCAATAGGAATCCTAACATTAGGCTCTACTTGTGCGTTAGATGGGTTATAATAATCTCTAGGTAGAGGCCTTGGACGATTGATCGATAAATCAGGGTTTTCAAAACCCGCCTCAGGTTGAGGTGGAGGATGGGTTTGAAGAGTCTGTAGATTATTCAAGGCTGCTGTTAATAGATTGATTTGTCTAGTTTGCTCTAGCATCCTAAGATTTTGGTTCAGGAGCGCCTCATGAACATCAAAAGGTGGCATCTCCTCCTGACCAGAAGAAGAAGGGATCTCGAGATTTAGATTCTACATTGGATCCATAGAAGAAGATGGATCAGACGGGAAAACCTTTGGTTGCTTATCTACAACTGGCCTAGGATCACTTGTCAATGGTGGTGCAAGAGGCAGATGCAAGGATCGCCTCCCGTCCATAAACGGAAAATAATGTGCAAGTGCACACGCACACCACTGGTAAAATAGCGGCACAAAAAACGTTTAAAACAGCGTAAAAGACACGGGTTTTGCTCTTCTTTCAATGGAAAGAAGAGATTCCTAAGATACGCAAAGTAATTTGACGCAACCAAATAGACTAACAGTATCAAAATACGCATCCTAATCTTTGTCTACGCAGGTGCGTACCTTAAAGCTCAAAGGTCTAAAGTCTAGGATTGAGACCGCTCATTACCGACTCCCCGGGGCTCTAGTATTGAGACATACTTGTTGATCTTCAACCAATGCCCTAAGAGGTGCAAAGAGGAGAGATAGAAAAATAGACTCGTGTGACTCTAGTGATCGTGCTGTGTGTGCGATAGCATGCAACAGACGATAGCAATTGAAAAACCCGCATGCATTCTGCAATCAGATTTAAGTCACAATTTTTTTACTTCCTCTTTTTTAGTTAATCTTTTTCAAAAATATATCAAGTAAACTACAATGGCCGCTTTTTATATCTTTTCAAACAAAAGTATGTTGTCTTTTTAATTCTCAGTGGACAAGGATCTATGCGGGTTTTCTTATGTTTTCCCGTTGATGTGAGAAAAATAGTTTAAAAATTCTCGAGTCAGATTTGCACTAATTACTAGCAGAATAATGCACTCCTAAGAGTATATGCCTATATTTTGTTGCTGCTAGTTAGAAAAGGATGTATTTTTGTATTTTTTTTACTTGTTAAATGCAACAATACAAAAGATTAAGAAATACTCACAAAAAATAAAAACAACAACACTGATTCCCCCTTCTCCTGAGATCACCCGCAAAGGTAAACCTGAAAAGAAAGAAAATAAAAACAAAAACAAAAATAAAACAAACGGAGCTAATTAGAACAAAAACATTAAAAACAAAAATATATTTACAAAATACCTCTTAATTAGACAATTAATCCAACTATTTTTAGTGAATTAAGGGATTACCTCCCTGGCTACGGTGCCATTAAAATGATGTGTAGAGGAAGTAATGCCAGGGAATATTTTGATGAGTGAAATGAGGCAAAATATTACCTCCCCAGCAACAGTGCCATTAAAATGGTCGGTGGCTTCCACTCAACTCAGTAATCAAGTTAATTTTACTTAACTAAGAGTAGAAAAGGTCACTTAGGTTAACTTGAAATTGTGTTGATTTTGTAGTATAGGATCGAATTAACCTAACATTTTAGAAATCTTTAGTGGTTGAATCCAGGTCGTTCACTGGGAGATATAATTTTTTCTAAATTCACCAATTTTCTTTTATTTTCCATTCAAGTTTAGGAGGTATAACTAAATTGATTTTAAGAACATGAATTTTGCCAAAATATTTAAACTATAAGAATATGCAAAATTCCATATGAAAAACACATTTACTCAAATGATGTACTTTATTAACAAGTAAACATTTTAATTTTCTATTTTATTTCAAAGAAATTAAGGCAATAAGAATTGTTCTATTAAAATATACCATATTACAAAATTTTAAAACAAAAAAGAAATTAAAATGGTGCAAGTAAAATAATTTCCTTTTAGCCTTCAACCTCTCTCTTCTCTTTATTCTTTCTCTCTCTTCTTTTATTCTCTCTCGAGCTCTTTTCTTACCTCTCTTCTGTTCTGTTCCTGCCTTCTTCTCTTCCTGCCTTTTATTCTCTTCCCCTTAGGTTTCTTCTTCTTTCTTAGTTCCCTTTGTAGTGCCTGTTCTCATCCTTAGCCATCAGCTTCTTCCTTCAGCTTAAGCTATAGCACTTAGCCATTGACTTCTCTTTCAATTCCCTTAGACTTAGCCTTTAGCTCTTATATAAGCTGATTGAACCGGGTTTATTTTACTTTTTAACCAAAAATTATGTTATTTGCGGTGAGGTCCTTTCGAGGATACAGAGCACCCTGAAACTAGGGTGGGACCAGACCCTACTTGGTCCTCACCTGATTTCATTTAGGTTCGATTTCGGTTTATCTCATTTGATTCATAGTTTCCAGCCAGTCCGACTCAACTCGGTCTCCCAAGCTTCGCCCTCCTAGGGCACACTCGCTCACGCCCACTCGGGTGCACACCTGTAGGCACACATGCCCGCACACACACATAGATGCTCAAATAGGTTCAGAATGCTCAGATACTCGGTTCGTGCCTAGTGTTTGATGACTGTGAAGCCCATGCAACAAATTGCTTTTATTCCAAGGTGCCCGCTCAGAAACTGACGATGTGGGACTATGTTCCCCCTTTCCAGACCCAACTTCAACTGATCATAACTCCCAACTCAGAGCTCCAAATCAAGTGATTTAAAGTTTGTTGGAAAGCTCAAAGATTACTCTATAGGATTACAAGGTCAATTTAAAGTTTAGAGGATGTTCTCACCTTCAATTTGAAGAGTGAAATAAGGGGTTCCTACAGGTTATTTATGCCTGGAAAGTGAAATTAATGTCATAGAGTCTTCAGATGGACTTTTCTCTCTCATTTAAAGGTCTGAATAGGTTCTAGAAGTTATTCCACATCTGCTAGAGTAGTTTATAAGCTCTCATGACTTTCAGGAACAGCAAAGAAGCTCAAAGCTTCTCTGAAAGCTTCAGAGTTCAAAATTTTCAGACTAAAATAGATGTACAGACACAGAGAAACATTACTGATCGATTTAAATAGGTTCTAAGGGTTATAACATATTGTTCTGGGTAGGAATTAAGGTCAAAAATCAACAAAATGGCACTGCTATTAGTTTGGGTTCAAAAATAACCCAAATTAATAGAGTTCAAATTTTCACCAAAACACAGATCCGAGCTCAGTTTATTCTCTCTCAGATCATTCCACAAGATCTTAGAATCCATTCTATCTCATCAATTCGTCAGACTGACCTCAGAACTCCATAATCAAACTCAGTTTGACTGTGAAGGCATAAAAATTTGACTTTCTATTCAAAGCCTAAAATCAAGTTCTTTCAACATCAGGAATTTGCTCAGCCTCTTTAATAGGTGTTTTAATTAATATTTCTTGGGTTGCAAGCTTGCCACCAGAGCTTCAAAATGACTTTGTTCGTCAGAAAGATTGAGAGGTTATTACAGTAGAATGAGGTCATGAACAGCTTTAGTGCACTACACAGAAGCTTTTAGGCACCTTAAATACTTCTCATATCTCTTCTATCTAACCTCTCCAACTCCGTCGGAGTTGGAGAAGATGAACCCTCAATCTGAGCTCCAATCACTAAATCCTCAAATAAATTACTTCGAATTAATCAGTGATCCATGTTACATCATTCTGGAGCTTTTCACTAAATTCTGTAGGCTGAAGCACAGATTTGGCTCGCTGGAGCTCGTCGGAGCTCTAGTGAGTCTAGAAAATATGTAAACTATGTATAGATTGTTTAAACTTGCCATATTTGATCTAAAAAGCTTCCTGAGGTTGCAAGGAACCTCAAGAACACATTTAATTCCTCATTATCTCTTTATATGTATGATTTGATAATGAATTTATTTTGAATGAATATTGAGTTGGTTGAGGCACGGGACTTGATCTCCCACTCAATTAAGTGGTTGAGGCAAGTCAACAGATGTTTGTGATACTAGATATATATTTAATTAATGATTTGAATTACTCTTGAGTTGCCATTGACAGCGAGCTTAGGAGCTTAATTAAATTTGGGTGTTTAGGGTATATGTGATATTTATATGTATTATAGTATCGATTAGGGTCCATAAGTGATGGATAGATGATGAAAGACCCTATGAAGTTGGAATTAACTCAACTACTATCGCCATGGATAGTGATAATAGTAGGTGGAGGTGGAAGGTGAATTAGGCGATTAGGTGATCTAATTAATGATTAAGTGGATTATAAATTATCATGGAAGATAAAGGAAGGAGGACAACGATTTCAAAATATGAAATTAAGGCTCTGGCGAGCTCAAGGAGTAGCCAGAGCCAGAGAAGATGACGCTGAAATTCTAAAATTACATCTAATCTATCTAACTATCTAATTAACTAAGCTAACCTACTCTTACTCTTACTCCTAATCTACTGTTACCTGGTCAAAGGGGTCAATAGGGTTCCGCCGAAGGTTCATAGCGGACGACGAAATTAGAGGGTGAAAGAAAGATCTCCGGTGGGTGGATGTGAGGTGAAGCGAAGGATTCCATGGGTCGATACCTGTGTCAGAGACGCGGCAGACCATGGCGGATCTCCTCGGTTGATCAGAATGGATGGAAAAAGTCTGAAAGTGAGATGGAAAGTCGTCGGAGGTTTGGACGAATAGCCTATCGATGTCGGCTACAGTGTTAGAAGAGGGAATGGAGCCAACTTAAGTGAAATTGGAGGGATAAGGTGGTATTTACAGTGGTTGGCGGTGAAGAGAATGGCGGGGTCTGGCCGAAGACGGAGCTTGAGGAGCTTAACCTCCGGCGTCGTCTTCGATGACAGTGAGGTTATCTCCCACTGGGAATCAGGATTTCTAGTTAATCCAGACAGATGGATGAAGAGGAGGTGGTGAGCGCAAGCTGCAAGAGCTTGGATAAAGAATAATGATGTCGGTAGGGCGGTGATCAAGCGGTGGCGTGACTCTCCGTTTCCAGTCGTTCATTCGGCTGAAGAAGAAGAAGATGAAAAGGGACTTGAATGTAATAAAACCTAACGACCTGTGAGAAATAAGGACCCGATTGTAATGAATTTTAAGAACCAAAATATAAACTCAGGTTTTGAAGATATATTTTAATTTAAATCTTTTTCAACTTTTTACATATGTTAGTAAATATGGTAAATATTATGTTTTCACCTTGAATTTACATTTTTAACCTTTTTAGGTTAATTTATTAGATTAAGTAAAATTACTTAAGTTTTTATAAACTTAGTGATGTAAACACATTTACACTACTTAAAATGTCTATTTATGCATGTTCTTAAGCATAGGATTGCATTTCATGATATAAATATTGCATAACATGCATCATCTCGCATTTAGAGTAGTTTGAATAAAATGGAGGTTAATTGTCTCCTTTTATGTGCTTGGACAGGGCAAACATTTTATCGGGGCCTCGGATCAAAGATCTAACCATATGGACGTGATCAGGGCGACGATTGGAGTTCAACAACTCCAAGATCGCCCTAATCAGGCATCTGTAGCATCAGATAGAGACCAGGGAACCCTAGAAGATCAAGGGCCAGGATGGTGTAAATCCGCACTTCAGATGACAAATCCGACCGCACGGATGAATTCGGATCGACGATCGCAGCCCAACGACATAAAAATCGAGTCAATCCGACATCCGTGGCACCATCTACAACTTCCAGAAGATGGACGGCCAAGATGACGCCACGTGGCGCCATCTCAGCCACCCAACGACCGCTTGCATCTTGTGAAGACCGCGCACCGTCTCCTCTCCGCCGTTGGATCTCGATCCAACGGCTGCGACGCGCCCGCGGTGAAGTCAAGCACTCGACACAAACGCGACCGCAGCGCAGCGGTCGAGCGCTCTAGCGCGAAGCAGGGACGCGCGTTCGAGCCGCGCCCCGCAGAAATTGGAGCGGTGGCGCGCCTCCAATCGACCGCACGATCGCGATCCAATGGCCGCACGCGCCCGATAGCGCCGATGCGCGATTGGACGCGCGCGTGAATGTGCGATCGCACGCACAGTCGGGCGGGCGGCAGCGGTGAAGGCGCGATTTTAAGCCGTCCGATCTCGCGATCGAACGGCTGAGACTTCGCGGACATGCGTAGGTGTTACGCACGTGGGCAGCCGAGCGGGCGCGCGTGGGCGTGGCGGTGACGGCCACGTCGGGGCTTTAGTGACAGATTTATCCGTCACTAAAGACCCCTTATTTATTATTTTGAAGATGTAATGTCTATTTTGCCCCCACTCCTTGCAACTATAAAAGGAGACCCCCTCCATACGAAATTCTCATCCCTTCTTTCTCTTCTCTACCCCTCCAAAGCTCAAGAGAAGCTTGTGCCACACCCGGGATGCTTCTCGCGAGATAAAGTCCAATTTTCGTTCCCCTTCGGAAGTGGATCCCGCGACGACGACGACGTGCTACTTCGTTCCCGTTCTTCTGATTCGTCCTCCTTCGTCCCGCTTCGTTCTCCTTCATCCAGGCGTCGTCCCGTCCAGCTCGTCCTCCGAGCAATCGTCGAGGAGGATAACATTTCTCTCCCCATTCTTATTTACAGCTTTTCTAGTGTAGAATTTTCTGCTTTATAGTGTAATTGATTTTTCGCATTCTAGTGTAACTTTTATAAACTATTGAAATATTGAATGCATGTTCTTTTTCTCTCTCTCTCTCTCTCATAGTTTGATAGCCCCATTGTAATTATAACACCTTGCTTAAAGAAAATCTTAAAAGAAATATAATTGCGAAAATAGATCAACGTAGCCTCCCTGTGTTCGACCCGGAATTATTTTCGGTATAAATTTTATTTGTTGAACAGGAATTCTTCGCTTCCGAACTACAACGACAGGTTTTCCAAAACAAATCTCGTTAGCGTAGGTTCGTACACGTCCAACATTTTGGCGCCGTTGCCGGGGAGGCAACGATTTCTGATCTTTTCTTCGCATTTCTTGCACTTTATTTGTTTTCTAACTTGCTTTCTCTTGTGTCTATTGTTTTGCAGAGACCTCCATCAAGGAATCAACAAGCGGTAGATTGGAGTAAAGTGCAGTTGAAGACAACTGTAAGTGTTTCCCCATTCTTTCCCCCTCCATAGATTTCATTTGCCACATTAAATCCAAATTCCAATTAACCTAGGTGTTTGCATAAATCCTAGGAATAATTTGGTTGTTTGGATTTCCACTCACATTCATTCCACCTTCGTTCATAAAAAAAATAATAACAAAAAGATAATCTTTTGGGGTAATTTCCAACAAACACACAATACACACCCACATTCAAGGCACTTGATCAACTTGATTTGTTTTCTACTCAACCGGGTTCTGATCTGTGGAAGCGGTACACATAAAGCAACACATAACAGAGTAGAAATCATTCTAGGTTAACCATCTTTGAGTGCCTAACTTAGTGGTGCAATTGGGGCCAATTGTTTGAGTTGTTTGGGCCGCACCATTTTATTTAAAACCAACTCATCAAGTAGCTCCTCTTTAGGGTTTTCAATCTAGGTATACTCCAGGCACTCCACTTTCTTTCTGATTTTAAAGGAAAACTATCTTCACCCGTGTTTTACAACTTGGTTTGCCTAGAAACTTCATTGCAATTCACCTAATTTGAAACCCTAAAAGCTACTTAAGCAAGATTTGAACATTAAAATTCACGCATAATAAATAATCTTGGTTGAAAACCCTGGTTGTGCACGCACTTGCACAAATCTCAATCAATCATTAAGGGCACAACCCATTGTAAGGGCCCATCACATTCCATAAGCACCACAATCCCAGGCCTTAATAAAATTGAGTGGACGTTGGCCTTAAGGTTTGATTCGCTCTTCAGGGCCTAGTCTGAGATTATTTTTGATTAACCTACTTGTACTGATTAATCTGATGTCTAGCTAGGGGAGCAGAGTCAAACGATCGTGGCTGGGGGGTACACTAGGAACCGGAGGCGAAAGCCAAAGGAAGAACCTTCTCCCCAGTCCCTCCTTCTAACTAGTTGGATTAAACAGACGCAAGTAAAGTAAATCACTTACAGTCTTAAGGCTGGTTTTGGGAGTCAGTAGATCCTTAGGCTACCCCAATTAAGGACAGCCTTGTTTTGTTGTGCTGCAGGGTCCATATCCCTATCCTTCCAACCTTCTCCTAGTTTATGCTGGGAAGACGGTCATTGAATCCCCGATTGGAAGGACCATTAGAACATTCTAGGAGGCGCAAGTTAGATTTTGGTCAATTCAATCCCATGGCCGAACAACAGCCTCCTCTGCTTGAAAATCCACAGGAAGAATTTAGAAGGCAGCTGGAACAAATGCAGAGAATGCAAGAATGGTTCCAGAGAATGCAGGGTGCTCAGCCCTTGAAGGATTTTTATGATCCTTCGAATTACGGGGAACGTCCCGGCATCCAGATTCCAGCCGGTGACATAGAAATCAAGCCCCAGGTGTTAAGCCTGATTAAACATTATCATGGGCTTGGCTCCGAAGATCCGTTTCAGCACTTGGAGGATTTGACCACTTTGGTCGAGACCACCAAGGCTCGAAACATTAACGAGGAGTAAATGATCATGAGGCTCTTCCCCTACTCTCTTAGGGATAAAGCCGCGCATTGGTATAGGACAATAGGAAGACCAATTACAACTTGGAATGAGTTGAAATCGGCCTTTCTGAAGAAATTCTTCCCAGTTGGTCGTACCAATGCTTTGAGACGGGCAATCACTACTTTTACCCAGCAGCCGGGGGAGCAGTTTCATGTGGCCTGGGAGCGATTCCAGGACTTATTGCAGAGGTGTCCACACCACGAGGTGCCGAAATGGCAACTTGTGCAGATCTTCTATCATGGGTTGAATGAGCAACTCAGAAACCATGTGGATGCTTCTTGCGGAGGCAATTTCCTCAATAAAGATGCAGATAGTGCACATGATTTATTTGAGGAAATAAGTGAGAATTCAATTAATCATGCCTCCATGGATACTTTTAACCGGTCCCAGCAACCTAGATCAAATGTCAATGAAGTCCAGGACTCTCATTCACTTGATATGGAATTGATTTGTAATAAAGTTGATAAGGTGGACTTGGTTGCTAAAAGAATGGAAGAGTGGATGGCTGGCAATTTTATGAACAACTCAATCCACTCAATCCCAAAATTCGGGATTCCATTCCCCACGAGCTCCTTCTGGACGGGAGTTCGTGAATCAACTCGATGTGACTCAATCTATTAGTCAGCATTTCTCGAAACCCCATGGGTTCCCAACTGGGGCCTTTGATCCCAGTTTTTCTGATCCTTCCCTTTCTTTCTCTCCATCCTCACCCTATGAGGATGTCTGTGCTGTACAAGAGAATGTTAGATCCAACCCCTACTCGAATGCCTATAATCCAGGTTGGAGAAACCACCCTAACTTCTCTTGGAGAAATCCAGGGCAACAGACCCAATTCCGACCTAGCAACTATGCTCCGCAACGTCCAATGGGTCATGGTCAAGTATATACTCAGTTGCCTCCGAATCAGGTCAATCAGCCAACTTGGAATGCCCGTCAACCGCAGGGCAGGCTGATTTGAACCGTCAAATGGTAGAGATGCAAGGATCTATGCTCCAGCTTATGCAGCAAATGAAAAACTCACTGGACAACTTGCAATCCGGGCTCATTGCTAACTCTCTTCAACCCGGATCTCTACCATCCCAACCCGTACCCAACCCGCGAAACATTATAAATTCGGGCAATCAAGCCCAAGGGTACGGAAATCAGAGGGACCCGCACGCACATGCTCAGGTGGTTGAGCAGGGTTCCTCGTCTTCTTCTTCTGCTAATCAACAATTCATGATCAATCAAGCCCCTCCAATCTTTCCTAACCCTCCCCAAGTCCCAATTTCTTATGCTTCTACAAATTCTGTCACTTTGAGGAGTGGTAAGAAGACTCAGGATCCACAACCACACTATTCTGATCTTTTGAATCCTGAAGAATCTGAGGAGAGAGAGGAGAATTCTAGAGAAGAAATCAAGGCTCAGGAACCTGATTCCAAAGATCTGATTAATGTTCCTTTTCCTGAAGCCTTAGCCAAAGCAAAGAAGAAGAAGTCTGCTGATAGCAATGAGGAGCTTCTGAATTTATTTAAGAATGTTGAGATCAATATTCCGCTCCTTGATGCTATCAAGCACATACCGGCTTACGTAAAATTTTTAAAGGAATTATGTACACAAAAGTGTAAGTCGAGAGAATCTGTTCCAAGGAAGGTGGTACTCTCTGAGCAGGCTAGCTCTGTTATCCTACACTACCTCCCTCAGAAAAAGAGAGATCCTGGTGCTCCTTTGATTTCTTGCGTTATCGAAGATTACACATTTGATAGAGCACTTTTGGATCTCGGTGCATCCATCAACCTAATCCCGACTTCTCTTTATGAGAAGTTTGGGTAAGGTGAACTTCGGCCAACTTCAGTAATGCTACAGTTAGCGGACCGTTCGGTCACAAACCCGCGAGGTGTTATTGAAGATGTTATAGTTAAGGTCAAGGATTTCTATTTTCCTGTAGATTTCCTTGTCCTTGACATGGATGTACCAGATAATCTGAGGAACACGCCGATCATTCTGGGGCGTCCGTTCCTGGCTACCGCAAAGGCCAACATTAATTGTGAAAGCGGTAGCATGGAAATCGCCTTTAGGGACCAACGAATGAAATTGGATATTTTTAAGGTGATAAACAAATTTGAGGATTGTGGATTTATTGAGGAACTTGATGAGGATAATGTTAATATTGAAACTTGTTTGACAGTTTCTTCAATTGAAAGTTCCTCTTTGGTTAATGAATT
The DNA here is from genome assembly GCA_037157565.1 of Thalassia testudinum. Lineage (NCBI taxonomy): Eukaryota > Viridiplantae > Streptophyta > Magnoliopsida > Alismatales > Hydrocharitaceae > Thalassia > Thalassia testudinum. The sequence continues at coordinate 68,434,357 of JAZHRO010000014.1, forward strand.
TGACCTGCAACCCTCTGAACTGACATCTTCGGAAGAGGTTACTGATTTTGTTCACTCAAAACCTCTTCCTCTTGTTGAATCTTCAGCATCTCCCCTACCATCAATCATTACCCCACCCCAGCTTGAATTGAAACCATTGCCCGAGAATTTAAAATATCAATTTCTAGGACTGCAGAATACGCTCCCTGTGATTATTAGTGCTAAATTGACAAAGGAGCAAGAGATTAAATTGATTAAGGTCCTAAAGGAACATAAGGAGGCAATTGGTTGGACCATTCATGACCTCAGGGGGATCGAGCCATCTTACTGTAATCATAGAATATTTTTGGAAGATGGATCCCGCCCTTCTCGCCAGATGCAGAGGAGATTAAATCCAAATATGCAAGAAGTGGTCAAAAAGGAAATCATCAAGTGGCTCGATGCAGGAATTATTTATCCAATCTCTGACAGTCCCTGGGTAAGTCCCGTTCAGATTGTTCCAAAGAAAGTCGGGATTATTGTTATGACTAATGAGAGAGGTGAATCTGTCACAACTCATTCAGCTTCCTCTTGGAGAGTTTGCATTGATTACAGGAAGTTGAACATAGCTACTAAAAAGGATCGTTTTCCCCTATCCTTCATTGATCAAATCTTGGAAAAATTAGCTGGGCAGAAGTACTTCTGTTTTCTTGATGGCTACTCAAGATATAATCAAGTTCCTATCCATCCCGGGGATCAGGAAAAAACTACTTTCACCTGTCCCTACGGAACCTTTGCTTTTCGTAGGATGCCTTTTGGGTTATGCAATGCACCTGCAACTTTTCAAAGGTGTATGCTAGCCATATTTTCCAACATGGTGGGAGAGTTTATGGAAGTCTTCATGGATGATTTCTCTATTTTCGGAGAATCATTTGACTCTTGTTTGGCTAATTTAGAAATGATTCTTAAGCGATGTATCAAGACACGACTGGTCCTTAGCTAGGAAAAGAGTCATTTCATGACCCAAGAAGGCATCGTTTTGGGTCATGTAATCTCTGAACGGGGAATTGAAGTGGACAAAGCTAAGGTTGATGTTATCGCTAAACTTCCTCATCCCACATTTGTTAAACAAATCAGATCATTTCTTGGCCATGTGGGATTTTATCGAAGATTCATCAAGGATTTTTCGAAGGTTGCTCGACCTTTGAGCAATCTTCTTGCCAAAGAAACGCCGTTTGTTTTTGATGAATCATGTCGAAAGGCATTTGATTTTCTGAAAACGGCAGTCACCTGTGCTCCAATTTTGCAACCACCAATTTGGATAGCCCCATTTGAGATCATGACCGACGCTTCTGATTACGCAGTCGGGGCAGTCCTGGGTCAGAAAATTGACCGAAAGCCCTCTGTCATTTACTACGCTAGTAAAACTCTGGATGAAGTCCAGAGGAATTATACTATTACTGAAAAGGAATTACTAGCTGTAGTATTTGCTTCGGAAAAATTCAGGGCTTATCTCTTGGGGTCTCATGTTATTGTTTATACTGACCACTCGGCCTTGAGACATCTCTTAGCTAAAAAGGATGCTAAACCCCGGCTTATTCATTGGATTCTTCTTCATCAAGAATTTGATCTTGAAATCAAGGATAAAGTCGGGGTGCAAAATGTGGTAGCGGATCATTTGTCGAGACTCCTAGGTGATTCTTCTTGTCCGGATATTCCGATTGCTGACACTTTTCCGGATGAAACCATTCTTACAGTTTTAGGTGTCCACTCCCCATGGTTTGCTGACATTGTTAACTATTTGGCCGTTGGTCAAATCCCCCAGGATTGGACCAAGCAACAACGAGATAGACTCAAATCTGAGGCCAAATACTACTTTTGGGAGGACCCTGAACTGTATCGCATCGGATCTGATCAGATTATTCGCCGGTGCATACCGGAGAATGAATTCAACAGTATACTCGAGTTTTGCCATGCATCTAGGTGTGGTGGACATTTCTCCGGAAGAAAGACGGCTGCAAAAATCTTGCAATCTGGCTTCTATTGGCCGTCTTTATTCAAGGATGCCCAGGATTTCTCAAGGTCATGTTCTCGATGTCAGGCACTCGGGAGCATAACTAAGAGAGACATGATGCCCCTAAACCCTATTCTTCCTGTCGAAATTTTCGATGTTTGGGGCATCGATTTCATGGGACCCTTTATCCCTTCATTTGGACATCAGTACATTCTTGTTGCTGTTGATTATGTGTCCAAATGGATTGAGGCAATTCCCACCCGAACTAATGACCACAAGGTGGTCATCAATTTTGTCAAGAAAAATATCTTCAGTAGGTTCGAGATTCTGAGGGCTATCATCAGTGATCGTGGCACTCATTTTACTAATGCCCAATTCCGGAATTTATTGGCCAAATACAGGGTTAATCATCGAATTTCCACACCTTACCATCCCCAAACGAATGGACAAGTCGAGATCTCCAATCGAGAGATCAAGAACATTCTGCAAAAAATGGTTAGGCCTGATCGCAAGGATTGGACTCAAAAGCATGAGGACGCTCTTTGGGCCTACCGTACGGCGTATAAAACGCCCATCGGCATGTCTCCATTTCGTTTGGTGTATGGAAAGGTGTGTCATCTACCCGTAGAGATTGAACACAAGGCATTCTGGGCAATCAAACAATGCAATCTAGATCTAAATCTAGCTGGGAAGACCAGGAAACTCCAACTATCTGAGTTGGAGGAGCTTAGAAATGATGCTTATGAGAACGCTAAGATCTACAAGGCTCGGACCAAAGCTCTACATGATCAAATGATTTCCTGCAAGAGCTTTGAGCCAAACCAGAAGGTCTGGTTATTCGATTCTAAACTTAAGCTCTTTCCTGGTAAACTTAGATCTAAATGGAATGGCCCATTCATAATTGATCAGATTTTTCTAAATGGTGCCGTTCAGATTTCTGACCCAAAGACGGGTAACACCTTTAAAGTCAACGGTCAACGTCTGAAGCCTGTTGTTGACTGTAATCTTCCAGAACCCGTTTCAGACTCTGTTGCTCTAGCCATTCTGTGACTTCTTTGGCTGGACTTCGCCTAGCTGACGACATTAAACTCAGCAATTGTAAATATGACACAATGTTGATACGAGCTTCATATCCAGGTGACATCTTTCATATTCTACCCTCTCTTTCATGTCTCTTTTTCAATGAGGACATTGCATCAGCTAGGCATGGGGGGGTGGATTCATTCTTGAATTATTTGGTCAGCCTTGTGAAATCCATGTAAATTGTTTCTCTTCTTATAAAAAAAAAAAAAAAAGGAAGGATTAGTTGGACATTAGGACTTTTCAATCCTAAGAAATTTTACATTAGGATCTGAACACAAAGACCCCACAGGTCTTTGGACTTAATTAGCCTGTGTATCCATTAAAATGTGGATTTGTCTTTGAGTCCTCGCCATTTTAATTCTATTATAATTGGAATAAATAAGTTTGGGTGATAAGTACACGACTTATTAACCCGCCCTCTGATTTGAGGGAATTTTGAGTTTTAAGCATCTACACACTTTCTTTACATTGACTCGTTATTCGGCGATTCTAACGGAAATTGGGTAGCTAATGAACCTTCTAGGGTGATATGGCTGGCAAGTTATCATGGGTAACAGCCCATAGGTAGGTTGTTCAGAGCCCAGTCACTGGACCTTTCTCTTTTTGCTGCCTTTAGGTAAATCTTTGATTAGGGAAGCCACCTACTTAAAAAAAAAAAAAAAAAAATCAAAAAGGTGAAAAAAAAAAGAAATAAGCCACACTTCGCCGCACGAGTATGGCTGGCAAGCTGTCGGTGGTAACAGCTCATCGACCGGTTGTCCAGAACCCAGCTTAGAAAATGCACTAAAAGTTCCCAAAACACTTAGGAAGAAGCGGAGAAGTAGAATAAACTGGGGAGATATACACTGGATGCACCCTTGTGTTGACCCCGTTAAAAAATAAAAGTAGGGAGAAAGCTACCGGTTGTAAAGATACACCTTTAGGCAGAATTCTTTTTGAGGTCACCTAGAGGCGTAGAAATCCGAAGTCTGTTCTAATTGCCGGTCAACGAGTCTATCACAATCGTAATAAGATGCTTAAAATTTAGGGTTCTCAGCAAATCTTGGGTGAGTTGAATGGTCGTAAAAAGACACTCTTGAACCCTAAAATGTGAAAATAAAAAAAAAACTTAGAAAAGAGTAAAAAGAGAAAAAGAAATTTTTCTTTGAATAAGGCGAGGGCTTGAGGCGGTCTCCATTTTGGCTGGTACCCGGGCACTGTTGTGTCTTTGAAAGTTCAGTTCCTAAGTAGACAATTTCTCAATGATTGAAAATAACTCAGGTCCAAATAATCTAACCTAATTATTTTATAAATAGCATATACTTTTTGCTAGGGACTAGCAAAAGATAGGCATGGGGGTATGATGTAAACACATTTACACTACTTAAAATGTCTATTTATGCATTTTCTTAAGCATAGGATTGCATTTCATGATATAAATATTGCATAACATGCATCATCTCGCATTTAGAGTAGTTTGAATAAAATGGAGGTTAATTGTCTCCTTTTATGTGCTTGGACAGGGCAAACATTTTATCGGGGCCTCGGATCAAAGATATAACCATATGGATGTGATCAGGGCGACGATTGGAGTTCAACAACTCCAAGATCGTCCTAATCAGGCATCTGTAGGATCAGATAGAGACCGGGGAACCCTAGAAGATCAAGGGCCAGGATGGTGTAAATCCACACTTCAGATGACAAATCCGACCGCACGAATGAATTCGGATCGACGATCGCAGCCCAACGACAAAAAAATCGAGTCAATCCGACATCCGTGGCACCATCTACAACTTCCAGAAGATGGACGGCCAAGATGACGCCACGTGGCGCCATCTCAGCCACCCAACGGCCGCTTGCATCTTGTGAAGACCGCGCACCCGTCTCCTCTCCGCCATTGGATCTCGATCCAACGGCTGCGACGCACCCGCGCTGAAGTCAAGCGCTCGACACAAACGTGACCGCAGCGCAGCGGTCGAGCACTCTAACGCGAAGCAAGGACGGCGTTCGAGCCGCGCCCCGCAGAAATTGGAGCGGTGGCGCGCCTCCAATCGACCACACGATCGCGATCCAACGGCCGCGCGCGCCCGATAGCGCCGACGCGTGATTGGACGCACGCGTGAACGTGCGATCGCACGCACAGGCGGGCGGGCGGCAGCGGTGAAGGCGCGATTTTAAGCCGTCCGATCTCGCGATCGGACGGCTGAGACTTCGCGGACGTACGTAGGCGTTACGCACGCGGGCAGCCGAGCGGGCGCGCGTGGGCTCGACGGCGACGGCCACGTCGGGGCTTTAGTGACGGATTTATCCGTCACTAAAGACCCCTTATTTATTATTTTGAAGATGTAATGTCTATTTTGCCCCCACTCCTTGCAACTATAAAGGGAGACCCCCTCCATACGAAATTATCATCCCTTCTTTCTCTTCTCTACCCCTCCAAAGCTCAAGAGAAGCTTGTCCCACACCCTGGATGCTTCTCGCGAGATAAAGTCCAATTTTCGTTCCCCTTCGGAAGTGGATCCCGCGACGACGACGACGTGCTGCTTCGTTCCCGTTCTTCTGATTCGTCCTCCTTCGTCCCGCTTCATTCTCCTTCGTCCAGGCGTCGTCCCGTCCGGCTCGTCCTCCGAGCAATCGTCGAGGAGGATAACATTTCTCTCCCCATTCTTATTTACAGCTTTTCTAGTGTAGAATTTTCTGCTTTATAGTGTAATTGTTTTTCTGCATTCTAGTGTAACTTTTATAAACTATTGAAATATTGAATGCATGCTCTCTTTCTCTCTCTCTCTCTTACCTAAACGCAGCAAAAAGGGAAAGGTCTAGTGACTGGGCTCTGGACAACCTACCTATGGGCTGTTACCCACGATAACTTGCCAGCCATATCACCTTAGAAGGTTCATTAGCTACCCAATTTCGTTAGAATTGCCGAATAACGAGTCAGTGCAAAGAAAGTGTGTGGATGCTGAAAACTCAAAATTCCCTCAAATCAGAGGGCGGGTTAATAAGTCAGGTACTTATCACCCAAACTTATTTATTCCAATTATAATAGAATTAAAATGGCGAGGACTCAAAGATAAATCCACATTTTAATGGATACACAGGCTAATTAAGTCCAAAGACCTGAGGGGTGTTTTTGTTCAGATCCTAATGTAAAATTTCTTAGGATTGAAAAGTCCTAATGTCCAACTAATCCTTCCTTTTTTTTTTTTTAAGAAGAGAAACAATTTACATGGATTTCACAAGGTTGACCAAATACTTCAAGAATGAATCCACTCGAATTCATCCGTGCGGTCGGATTTGTCATCTGAAGTGCGGTCCAACACTTAGGTTTACATTAAGTTTAAGTTATTTAACTTATTAATTAAGGGAATGATTAATAGGATTTTGAGTCCAATTATTAGCTAGATTATTAATAATGTTAATTGAATGATAAAACATCATTTTAAACTTATTTTAAGGTCGTTTACTAAATATCCCTTGTTTTATAATTAACCCTTATAAATTCATAATCTTAGTTAATTAACTAGGAAGACTAGTTAATTAGGCTAATTAGAGATCATAATGAGTGTCTCATCATTCGCATGAGAGATTAGGTGACAATTAGGGCTTGGAATTGTGCTCATCAGATCAGGAATTCCTCAGAGAATCTCCCTTTCAAATTTGAGAGGGAATCTCTGAGTAATTAGTGAGAATTCCCCACTTGAATTATAGCCAAAGTAGGACTCCTCTGCTGTAATGGTGGAGGGACCTAATTGCAAGGAATGGCGAGGAAGCTAGGGGGCCTCCATGAGGTTTGCAAAAGATAGGGGTCTAAAACTAATTAGGTTGGACAATTTTGAAAAATAGGTCATGGTGACCTCCCCTTTGGTCCAAATTTTGGTACATACCTAATTTGGACCTAAGGAATCCAATGTTAAAGTTAGGTTTTAGGTTTGACCACGTTTGACTAGACATTTTACATAAAAACTCAATTTACGGCAAATAATAGACTAGGTCCCTGTTTTGGTCAAAGTGGGTTCTAAAGGCCAAATTGAAGGTTCTAAACTCTATGGGATATTTTTCCATGAATTTTAGGGGGCTTAGGTGATTTTTATCCTGACCAGAACATTGTTGAATTAAGTGGGTATATTTTAGAGTTACAAAAAGTCATTTAATTCCCATATTTCACATTAACCTTTTTCTGATTGAACCAACCCACTTTTCAGCTTATTAAGTCCAATTGACCCTTGTTTAGCCCTTGAGATATCCTACTGTTGTACTGCAATGGTAAAATTGCAATTTTACCCTTTGTTTCTTATTTTCTCTCAAAACAGTTATTTCCTAAGTTACGCCCTTCACTTGGTTATGTAGGAGCTTTTATTCTCTTTTCTAGGTCAAAATGAGCTAGTTAGGGCTCATGATGGTGTTCCCATCACCTAGTCATAGTCCCTAAGGTTTGGCATCTAGTTCAAGTCTTTGCAAAGTAATGTGCATCTTTGAAAAGTGATGGCCAGTAAAAATCAGACTGCAAAACTTTTGCAGCCGTCTGCCTCCAAGTGGCCACCACAGATTTTGTCATGACAGAAGGATAGCACACTTTGAGCTTCCTCTTTCGGAATACACCTCCTAATGATTTGGTCAACACAAATTCTAAAAGGCATAGGATCATCCCAAAAATAATGCTTGGCCTCTGCTATGAACTTGTCTTGCTGCTATCTAGACCAGCCGTGCCGAGTCTACCCTACCACTAAATAGGTGACTAAGTTTGTATACCAGGGTAGACTCCTTCCATGCACGGTAAGAAGTTGTTAATCAGGGAATGTACCGGTTAAGGTAATGAGGGTCCAATGTGTTCCGGCTGAAGTCTGGATAAGTGGTCAGCTACAATGTTCTTGGACCCGACTTTGTTGCATATTTCTAGGTCAAATTGCTACAAGAGAAGGATCCATCTGATTGTCTTTGGTTTAGTGTCCTTTTTGGCTAGCAAATGCTAGATAGCAGACTTGTCAATGTAAATAGTCACATGGGATCCTAGAAGGTATGATCTGAACTTTTCTAATTCAAAAACTACAGCGAGTAGATTTTTTTCCGTGATAGTATAATTCCGTTGAGCCTCATCCAAAGTTTTGCTCACGTAGTAGATCACCACAGGTTTTTCCTCTCTTCATTATTTTAGGACTACTCTGACAACAATATATGATGCATCGTACATTATCTCAAAGTCCTGGGACCGATCAAAGGGTTGTAAAACAGGTGCAATTCAGACTGTATACCTGGATAGGCATCCTTAGGATCTGGGTATTTTATGGTATCATGCAGTTTCTATCTATATATATATATAAAATGAAAAAAAAGGGTCTTTAGTAATGATTTGAAGGCTGAAACAAAAATACAATAAGTGTTTATTGATATTCAACCTCTATTTTGAAGACTTTCTAGGCCACAGAAGCTTGATTCGCTTAGGCTCGGCTTAATTCCCTTCAGCATTGACAAGATAGATCAAAATCTCTCCTAACTAAGGATGTATTCTTGTACCTGAGACACCAGTACAGGATTCGTTGGTTTGCTTCTACTTGAGAGACTAAGTAATCTTGGTTTACACTACACATATCAAGAAAGACCAGGTGAACATAAGATCCAACCCTAGTGTTCATTAGGGAAGGTGGAGTCCTTACCTATGCGCGCAAGTAGACTTTTTATCCCAGGCTTTACTCTGGTGTTTAGGAGAGACTCTTTTTGCCAAAATGGAACCCTCCCACCAAAAAGAAAAGTGTGCTCCTCCAAATAATTTTGTAAGAGATATACTGACACGTGTTTCAAAAAAAAAAAGAAAGATACAAATAAGTCAGTATATCTCACAAATGTCTGTAAAGTCTTCTTCCTACAAAAAAGTTCTTCAGGGCAAATACCCTATTTTCTTTGAGCCACAAATGTCAGAAAATGGGAGTTGAATTTTCCGTCATCTTTTTAAGGGTCAATCCGAAGACACGAGCTAAAACTGGGACCAACCTTTAGTTAAAAATTTGTGAAACCCCGGGCTTGAGTCTTAATGTTCATCTGGTCAGTCTTGATCCTTCACTATGCACAAGCCATAACCTCTTGAGCTCTCGAGTATGGCAAAAACCTCTTGGGTCCTGGAAATCGTACTTAAGGTTTAAATATCAAGAGCCCTGGTTAGTCGCGAGATGATCTATGTCATGTGAGACTTAAAGTACTGGTAGTCTTCTCTACAATTGGTTCTCACAATATCCAACAATAAACACACCTATGTTGCCTCAGGAGAAAACCTTCTGCTAAAGATCATTTTAAAAATAATACAATAAAATGTTTTGCTAGGGACTAGCAAAAGATAGGCATGGGGGTATGATTGCATCGCAAAAATACACTTGCAATTGTGCCATCTTGTGTTATTTCCTAGCATTACCAGTGCATATTAGGTATCCATAGTCGCATTTGTTAAAATACACGCATGGATGCATTTAATTGAGAGGGGAAGAGAGTGAATAAAATGGGCTTGCAATTAACATTTTTCCTCAAGTGCTGCTTTGCAAAATTCACCATCTTTTTATTTTTAATTTTACTTTACTTTGAATTCTTCCTGCGACTGCATGGCATGGCTAGAGCTTCCTCGTCGCGCCATGCTCTGCAACACCTCTCCCTGCTAAGCCATACACAAGCCATGCACAGCTAGGGCATGGTTGTGCATGTTAAATAGAACACGGCTCTTCCTTTGCAAAGGAGCCTGGTCCTCACAAAACAAAAGCCAACCAAATGCAGCACTTCTTCTCCAGGCCACCACCTCCTCCCCTCTCCCTCCATACGCAGGCCCTCCTCCTCTGAGGAGCCACTCTGCAGGTAGGCGTCCATCACTGTGGTGCACACCCACCACCGTGAGACCAGCACCGCCCAGCTCATCAAAGAGCTGGTGGGTGTGGTCGTCTTCTTTTCCCTGTCTCACGTCCAAGCCACTTCAGCCATTGGAGTATGAGCTTCAAGCTTTGAAGCTCAAAGCTCCGCACACAGCAGCAGCAGCAAGGCGGCAGCAGCCGCAAGGCCCTCCACCGCACGACTACAGGCAGCCCTCACCTCCAGCGTGCGCCTGCAGGTGCCCTTGCCTCTCGCTTCTTCACGTTGCACTCAAATTTTCCACCCGCAACCAGCCACCGCGCGCCCCTGTAGCGGCTGGCCAATCTTCACGGCGCCTGCCAGCCAACACCCGCAGGCCACCACGTGCCCTGTCGTACTCCTCTGCCAGCAACCCAGCCCTTTTCACGTGCTCTATCACGACATCCCACCCGCATGCTAGCAGCCAGCGCATCCCTTCCACGCGCATGCTAGCCCACGCATGCCAGCCGCAAGCCGCCCGCACTCACAACGCCTACAGCACCTGGTTGCGTGGCTCGCCCGGCCACTGTAGCCACTATTCACGTGATTTTGCGGAACACTGTGGCTACAGTGGGGTGACCGGTAAGTTTCTCACTTATCAGGTCACCCGGCGCACTGCAATCGGCCTTCGCCTGCGTGTGCGTCCCGCTCCAGCGCCCGCCCGTCCGTCTACGTGCGGTCCTCTCCCAGCACCCACTCTCGTTCGTGTCTCCCTTCCCCTACGTACGTCTGCGTGCGCTCGCTCCAGCTCTCCGCGCTCACTCCCTCCCAGCGCACACATCCTCGCGCGCCTACGCGCAACGCGGTGTGCTGTGGCCATCAGACGACGCCTCTTCGCGCGCGGACGACTTAAAATCTCCAGCCTTCACTCCAGCAGGAAGCCCTCTCTCTCTCTCACACACACACAGAACTCTCTCACTCTCTCTCTGCCGACAACTACACACACACACTCACCCTCTCATACACACACACACCTATATATTATTATATACTTATATATATATACACACGTATATATTTATATCTATACATATTTACATACATATATACAAATATATATATACTTATATCTATACATATAGTAGTACCTATATACCTAAGTATTTTTATAAATACATACATATATATATATATATCAATATACTTATATATATATACATATATATTTACATATATACATATACTTATATACATAAATATATATATATATATACATATATTTATACATATATATACATACATATATACATATATATCTATAACTATATATACATATATATATATCTACATATATCTATTTACATATATTACTATATATATACATATACATATATATATATACATCTATATAGTTATATATACATACATATACATATTTATATATATACATCTACTCATATATCTATCTATACATATATTTACTTATCTATATATATATATACATATATATATATACATATATAACTACATATATACCAATATATTTATAACCATATATATATTTACCTATATACATATATATTTTCATATCACACACCATATGTGGTATCGCGGGAATATCTGCCCCAGTTGCTGATATTCCCCGGTACACGTGTACAAAAAGTGTGTCCGCACACATCTTCCACCATCCATCCTACACTCCACATAGCATCTCATCCTATTGGTTGCGTCTTTCTAGATGACGACCGACTTGACACCATGCTACACTCCATCTTTGCCTCCACCCCCAACCCTTTATAGATATATAATATATACATATATATATACTATATTTCTCTTTCTTGCCACTAAAAAGATAAACAAAAGAATATATAAAAGAGAAAAGATAATCCTTGACTTGCAGGCACTCCGTCTTGCAAGACTCGTTTTTGAACCCTGATTTGGCTCAAAGCAAGAACTTAATTTTGAGGGTGTGCCTCAAGGACAATAATTATCAGAAAAAAATCTAAATAGAAAAAACACCAAAAGCACAATGAATGAATAGAGGAGATTCGTTGTAGGAAAGGCGTAGAAACTTGACTTCTAACCCCACTTCCCTAAGTTCGACCTTGGGCCTAAAAGTGACCAAGATTACACCAAATAGGCCAGGTAAAAGAATATTTTGTAAAGAGATGGTAGGCTCAATTTAGGTTAACCACTATACACACTTCAACGATAAAATCACCATATTAACACAACCTATCCGGGTCCAGCCATAATCTTTCTGGCGTCGTTGCAGGGGAAGTGCACCTTGAAGTAAGTTTTTACTCTATTCCTTTAATTTTCTCTTCTCACACCCTTCTCTTCACAGGTGTCTCTATTTTTGGTGTGCAGGTAAACCTGTTGCAAGGAGAAGGTAGGCAGACGAAGTCGGAGACGTGGGCAGATCCAAGGCGGGAACGAGAGTGTGAAGACGCCGACACCACACTGGAGCTCCGCACATGTTGCTGAACAAGTAGGTCTTTCTTTCTTAGCAATTTAGGTCAACTTGTCACCTTAATAAAAAAAAAAAAAAAAATAAGAAAAACTTCTTGGGATCTCTTGGGGCAAGTGGATTAAAATTCACTTGTTTGATTGATTATCTTTACTCCCACCACCCCGGGATTTCCTGCCTTACTTCGCATAGCGAAAATCCAAGAATCTTGATTCTTGAATTTTTCGCCGCGAGAAGTATTCTTTGAGGCAAACGTAAAAAGATTGATTACATCCCTCTTTGCCTTACTTATCTGCAAATTCGGGATCATATTTTTGGTGGGGAGACTTGGAATTGAGTTGATTCCAACCTCACCACGACTTTTCAACTTGCCTAAGATTCAATCCCGAATATTTCAACCCCAACAATTTGATTTTCTTTATCTTTTGGTTGAGCCTTGTGTGTGGACATCTTTTTGGTGATTTGGAGCACTTGAATTGCAGTGCTTTGGCTCCCTTTCACACTAATCTAAAATTGATTCGTGCATCCACACATGGAAATCTCCATTTAGGGAAGCCCATTGTATTTTAGCATTCATTGACCAATTGATATTGAAGAAGGGTTTGTTGGGCTTAGAAGAAAACCTGTATTCTCTCAAAAACCCAGAGATTGGTTGAATTGGTATTTCAGCGAAATCCTAAAATCCATACTACTTAAGGCTGAATTCCAAAAACCATTCACCAATTGAAAACTTCAATTCCGGGAGATTTCCCCGTTGCATGCTTGTTTTACACACTTGAAAAATCAATCACTTGGGCATTACCCGTAAACAACGCCCTTCACATTCCAAAAGCACTTGATCCTAAGCCTCTAATGAAAATTGGTAGTAACTTGACCCTTATTAAGGATTGGAGGTCTAACTACCTGCATGTAGTGCCTACGTGCTGGTGAGGGTTCCAGCGTGCTATCGGGTGTCTAAGACTGGGGCAAACGGCCTTTCAATCTAGCCCAATGGTTCTACGGTGCTCGCATTCGGTTTCGTAGTTTGTGATAGTAGGTAACTTAGATCTTTAGGTCTAAGGGCACACTGTAGAGGTTAGGAATTTGATTGAATTGATTTGTCACCAAGTGTACCTTTGCGGCGTCATTTCTCTCAACTCTTTTCCATTCTTATCCCCCCAATTCTTCCTGCGATAGTGCATGTTTGGGAGGAGGTCACAAAACCCTGAACTGTGTGAATTGCCTCATAAATTTAGAAAAGAAGCCGAATCATCCTCCTCCACAAACATGGCTGCACGCCGACCCCCAAATCCCGAGGGAGGAAACTGCCCTTAGAACCCACCAGGTGGTGGAGCCTTCGATCCCATAACTCGCCTCCAAGCCCAAATGGAAATGTATAATGAACAAATTGATGCCATGCAAGAAACATTGGAGGAAATGCAGAACCCTCCCGAATGGGAGGAGCCTAGGTCTCTTAGCTCTTATCAGAATCCCGCTGCTATAGAGACCATAGGACAAATTCGGGTCCCCATGGGTGGGGATAACTTTGAATTGAAACCAAACATTATTGGCCTAATAAATTTTCATTTCCATGGTCATGCAAGTGAAGATCCTTTTCTCCACTTGGAAGACTTAACCCGATTGGTTGAAACTGTTAAACCAAGAAATATCGGGTTACCTATAGTCCTCATGAAAATGTTCCCATTTTCATTGTGGGTTAAAGCGTCGCAGTGGTTACGCGCCCTTGGGAGAACCATCCACTCTTGGGAAGAGATGCGAACAACGTTTCTCAAGAAGTTCTTCCCAATCGGGCGAACCAATGCACTTTGCCGTGCTATCGCCTCATTTATGCAACAAAACAGCGAACAATTTCATGAGGCATGGGAGAGGTATAATGACCTCCTCAAGAAGTGTCTGCACCACGATCTGCCTAAGTGGCATATAGCCCAGATTTTCTACTATGGCCTAAATGAGACTTCGAAGCAGATTGCAGAAGCTTCCTGCGGAGGGACTTTTATGAATAAAGACAAGAATGGAGCATTCGAATTGTTTGAAAATATGAGTGAAAACTCAATGAACAATGCCTCCATTATCGCCTTTAATCGTACTAGCCTACCCCGTAATGTCCACGAAGTTGACACGGGACCCTCCCATTCACCCACGGATCTTAGCCTTATCGCACAAAAATTGGGTGAAGTCTCCGTCGTGCACAAGAAGCTGGACGAGCTTCTGGCCAACCCTACTAGTTCTATGGCAAACACCCCCACTTCACCACTTTGTCACAATCAAAATTCTTCCAACACCTGGCTTAACCTGAGAAACCCCGTAAGACCTTCCTTACCTAGTGTCACGTCGAGCGACTCGGTAAGTCATGTGGATCTGGCTTCTGCAAGCCAGTATTTTGACATGGAGGACCAAGCCTCCATGTGCTTGGAAGCGTATTTACATGCAGACATGTCTTCTGGCATAGAAGACGCTTGCGCCTTGGGGAACAACCCGTTCTCTACCACTATAACCCAGGGTGGCGAAATCATCCAAATTTCGCATGGTCCAACAACCCGCAGTGCCAAAACTCCGCGGGTGGACCAATGCGACCGTCCACACCCATCATCCTAAGGGCCCAATCTAATCCTATGGCGAATCCGCCATCTGGCCCTTGCGTACCACAAATAGAACACGCATCAAGTCCTCTTGACAAATTGATGCGAATGCTGATGGAAATGTCAAAGCACCATGAAGAGAACATGACCTCTCTTCAGCACCAATTGGCGTAGTAGAATGCTGAGATCAGTCAACTACGCATGGCTACTCGATCTCAGGGCACTCTTCCCACCCAACCTGTTCCAAACCCGCGAAACTTCATACCCCGTGATCCTCAACCACAGGTACGACCTTCTCACGGGCAGGTTAATCAGATTCTGCAAGCTCCAAGCATTCCACCAGGATTTCAGGCTAATCCCACTGCAGCACGGCAGTCTTATGTCCCCATTGCGAAACCTCCTTCGCCTTATGATCCCACGGGACCCGCATCGTCCAATGCTATCACTATGAGGAGCGGTAGGCAGACCATCGATCCACCTCGACCTGATCCTAGCCCATCTTCTTCATCGCCCTCTCATTCGGGATGCACACCGCATTTGCAAGAGGATGATACACCCAAATTGGTGCCGGAATTAGTTCCATTCCCTGAGGCTCTACTGTGGGAGCCAAAAGGCAAAAAGAAAGATACGCAGGCCTTTGATAACCTGCGTAATTTATTCAGGGATGTTGAAATTAAGGTACCCTTGCTCGAGGCAATTGACCACATACCTATTGTCGCCCGATTTTTCAAAGACTACACAACACCCAGGCAACAGTCAAAGAAAACCAAGAATCCGATGGTTCTCTCGCCTGATGCAAGTTGTGCTATACTGTCAAACCTACCACCGAAGCAGAAAGATCCATGCACACCACTTATTTCCTGTAGCATCCAAGGCTGCAATTTTAACCGTTCCCTGCTTGATCTAGGATCTTCCATCAATCTTATACCGACCATCATGCTCGAAAAATTTTCCTTGGGAAATCGGAAACCCACCCCTGTTACGTTACAGTTGGCAAATCATTCTGTCAAAATCCCAAAGGGTGTGGTGGAAGAGGTGGTGGTTAGGGTCAATAGTCTCTATTTTCCTGTTGACTTTCTTGTTTTAGACATGGAAGTTCCTAGCTCACTTTCTGATTGTCCAATGATCCTCGGTCGACCTTTCTTGGCCATAGCCTGCGCCCATATCGACTGCTAGTCAGGCTTTATTGAGATTGCCGTTGGATCTGAAAATCTCAAGCTTAACATCTTCAAGGCAGCTAAGAACTTTGACTACGATTGCATTGAGGATGACACATCTGACAAGGCCATGGCCGTCAGCATGTGTATCGGACTAATTGGGACCTATTCTGACTGCTGCAGATTACCTATACACATTGACGATCGCTTGACCAACACATATTGTGATGCTCCGCCATCCCTCCCTTGTCCCGTACCTTCTCCTGGGCAGACTTCTGATGAGGTTTTCTCCGCTTCCCATACCTCGTGGCCTGAGTCATATCTGGGCAACTCACCGCCGGTCCATACTCTTGAAGACTAGATTGCCCTTTCTTTCCTGCCAAATCAGGTGGATTTGCAATTCCACACTGGGACCTTGAGCCCATATATTTCTCACTGGGGCTATTCCTTTTTGGATCCATCTATCCAAGAAGCCCCTCTTCTTGGCCAATCTAAGGGCCAATTTCTTCCTCCTGACCTTTCTCCGATCCGCCTAGGACACTCTCATCCCAAGAAATGCCAGACCTTTCACCATCCACTCCTGAGCAGAAAGAGCTGTCTAGTACACTTAAATATGTGTTCTTGGAACCAAATGAAATACTCCCTGTAATCATCAGTTCAAAATTGACCAGGGAGCAAGAGTGCAAACTAACGAAGGTCCTCATAGAACACAAGGCAGCCATTGGATGGTCTTTATCAGACTTGTTCGGCATTAGCCCCTCCTACTGCACTCACCGTATATATACGGAGGAGGAGGCTCGACCTTCCTGTGAGATGCAGCGACGTCTCAACCCTAACATGTGCGAGGTCGTTAAGAAGGAAATCATTAAGTGGTTGGATGCGGGTATAATCTACTCAATCAGTGATAGCCCCTGGGTGAGTCCGATTCACGTGGTGCCTAAGAAGGCAGGACTCACCATCCGTGTCAATGATAGGGGCGAATCCATCCTTACACGCACTCCTACATCTTGGAGAGTGTGTGTAGATTATAGGAAACTCAATGCTTCAACCAAGAAGGATCACTTTCTGCTACCATTCATTGACCAAATCCTGGAGCGGTTAGCGGGAAATAAATTTTTTTATTTCCTGGATGGATTTTCTGGATATAACTAGGTGGCAATTGACCCCCGGGACCAAGAGAAAATAACTTTTACCTGCCCCTTCGGCACCTTTGCATTCAGAAGGATGTCGTTCGGACTTTGCAATGTGCCAGCAACTTTCCAGAGATGTATGCTGGCGATATTCCATGACATGGTGGGTGACTTTCTCGAGGTCTTCATGGATGACTTCTCGATCTTTGGACCATCTTTTGATGACTGTCTTGCCAACCTGACTCGTATCCTTAGGAGATGTATTGATGTAAACCTCATGCTTTCTTGGGAAAAAAGTCATTTTACGGTACACAAGGGAATTGTTCTCAGGCATATCATCATCGATAGGGATATCGAGGTTGACAGAGCTAAGCTTGATGTGATTGCTGATTTACCTATGCCTGGCTCTGTCAAGCAAATCCGCTCCTTCCTGGGACACGTCGGTTTCTATAGGATATTTATCAAAGACTTCTCCAAGATTTCTCGACCCTTAACTCATCTCCTATCAACCGACGTACCCTTCGATATGGTCCCCGACTGCATACGAGCATTCACGCCGCTGCATAATGTTGTCACCAAGGCCTTTGTTCTCTAGCCGACTGATTGGTCCCTCGACTTTGAACTCATGTGTGATGCTTTTGACCTTGTAGTCGGAGCCATCCTGGGACAAAGACGCAATAGACACCCCTTCGTGGTGTACTACGCTAGTGAGACATTGGACAAGGCCCAGCGTAATTATACTACCACTGAAAAAGAACTACTGGCGGTCATCTTTGGGCTGGAGAAATTCCGCTCTTACCTTCTGGGCTCTCACGCTATTGTTTTCACTGATCACGTGGCCATTCGCCATCTCATGCACAAGAAGGATGCTAAGCCTAGACTAATTCGTTGCATCCTTCTGCTCCAAGAATTTGACATTGAGATCCGCGATAAGGTCGGAGCCCAGAATGTTGTAGCTGATCATCTTTCCCTACTGGACCTTGACCATATTGGACTTACTCTGCCAATCAATGAAATTTTTCCTGATGAGCACCTATCGGCAATAAATGTGGCAAGTGGACCTTGGTATGCCGACATTGTCAATTACCTTGCTTCTGGATCCCTTCCACGTGGCTGGCCTAAAAACAAGCTTGAGCGTCTCATGGCAAAAGCAAAGTATTATTTCTGGGATAATCCACATCTTTTTCGGATAGTTGCTGATCAAATCATCGATCGCTATATTCCTGACAGCAAATTCCCCAGTGTGTTATCCTTCTGCCATGATCAGGCCTGTAGAGGCCATTTCTCTAGGAGGAAAACTGTAGCGAAGGTGTTGCAGTGCAGTTTCTTTTGGCCTCCCTTCACCAGGATGCACACAATTTTGCCAAGCATTGCACTAGGTGCCAGTCATTAGGGTCAATGTCACGTCGTGACATGATGCCTTTGCAACCCATCCTAGCTGCAGAAATCTTTGACATTTAGGGAATTGATTTCATGGGTCCCTTTCCTCCTTCCAACAGCTTTGAATTCATTCTCGTGGCTGTTGACTATGTTTCAAAATGGATCAAGGCTATTCCCGTGCGCCGTGCTGATCATGTTATATCGACTCGATTTGTCAAAGACCACATCATTACATGCTTTGGGATCCCTCGAGCCATTATCTCGGATGGAGGAAGCCACTTTACCCATGCTTCTTTTCGGGCACTTCTGAAGAAATACAGAGTCCACCATTGTATTGCATCCCCATGTCATCCTCAAACGAACGGCCAGGCAGAGGTGTCGAATCGGCAAATCAATTAAATTCACCAGAAAATGATTCGGCTTGACCGTAAGGATTGGCCCGACAAGCTGATTGTTGCACTTTGGGCGTATCGGATTTCCTTCAAGGCTCCCCTTGGTATGTCTTCGTATAGAATCATTTACGGGAAGCCTTGTCATTTTCCCGTGGAGTTGGAGCACCGTGCTTATTCGGCGGTTCGCCAATGTAACCTCGACCCAGACCTGTGTGGTCGAGAAAGGAAACTCCAACTCCAGGAGTTGGAAGAGCTCCATCGTGAAGCCTATGATTCTCCTTTAACTTCCAAACAATGCACTAAGGCTTTTCACGACAGCCGTATTTGACGGAAAGAATTTGAGCCATCTTAGTAAGTTTGGCTCTACAATGCCTGGCTCAAATTCTTTCCTGGGAAACTGAAGTCCAAATGGACTGGTACTTTCCTGGTCTCGAGACCATTTCCTAACAGGGTCGTTGAGATCGAAGATCCCAAATCTGGGCATAAATTTATGGTCAACGGGCAACGTTTGAAAGCCTATCTAACTCATGAACCTGCCCCCGTTAGAGAAACCGTTGCCCTGCCGGAGGGTAAGTAATTCTTTGCCTCATTCTGAGTCCAGCTGGGGACGTTAAATTCAGTGCTCGTTTGGAGGCACCCCAACAACACTCACAATCCACCATCACTTTTCACTTCACTATAACGCTCACTTCACTTTTCACTTAACCACCCACCATCCACCCACCCTACCACCCTGCTGTATACCCTGCACTTCAACTCTCGTTACCCGATCTTTCGTCCTTTCTCTACCCTTCCCTGCATGCATATAAGGAAATAGCATCGTTTGGCATGGGGGGGTGGATAGGCATCCTTAGGATCTGGGTATTTTATGGTATCATGTAGTTTCTATCTATATATATATAATGAAAAAAAAAGGGTGTTCAGTAATGATCTGAAGGCTGAAACAAAAATACAATAAGTGTTTGTGGATATTCAACCTCTGTTTTGAAGACTTTCCAGGCCACAGAAGCTTGATTCGCTCAGGCTTGGCTTAATTCCCTTGAGCATTGACAAGATAGATCAGAATCTCTCCTAACTAAGGATGCATTCTTGTACCTCAGACACCAGTACAGGATTTGTTGGTTTGCTTCTACTTGAGAGCCTAAGTAATCTTGGTTCACACTACACATATCAAGAAAGATCAGGTGAACATAAGATCCAACCCTAGTGTTCATTAGGGATGGTGGAGTCCTTACCTGTGCGCGCAGGTAGACTTTTTATCCCAGGCTTTAGTCTTGTGTTTAGGAGAGACTCTTTCCACCAAAATGGAACCCTCCCAACAAAAAGAAAAGTGTGCACCTCCAAATAATGTTGTAAGAGATATACTGACACGTGTTTCAAAAAAAAAAAAGATACAAATAAGTCAGTATATCTCACAAATGTCTATAAAGTCTTCTTCCTACAAAAAAGTTCTTCAGGGCAAATACCCTATTTTCTTTGAGCCACAACTGTCAAAAAATGGGAGTTAAATTTTCCGTCATCTTTTTAAGGGTCAATCCGAAGACACGAGCTGAAACTAGGACCAACCTTCACTTAAAAATTCGTGAAACCCTGGGCTTGAGTCGTAATGTTCATCTGGTCAGTCTTGATCCTTCGCTATGCACAAGCCATAACCTCTTGAGCTCTCGAGTACAGCAAAAACCTCCTGGGTCCTGGAAATCGTACTTAAGGTTTAAATATCAAGAGCTCTGGTTAGTCGAGAGATGATCTATGTCATGTGAGACTTAAAGTGCTGGTAGTCTTCTCTACAATTGGTTCCCATAATATCCAACAATAAACACACCTATGTTGCCTCAGGAGAAAACCTTCAACTAAAGATCATTTCTAAATACAATACAAAAAAAAGTTTTGCTAGGGACTGGAAAAAGATAGGCATGGGGGTACGATTGCACCACAAAAATACACCTGCAATTATGCCGTCTTGATCTATTTCCTAGCATTACCAGTGCATATTAGGTATCCACAGTCGCATTTGTAAAAATACACGCTTGCATGCATTTAATTAAGAGGGGATGAGAGTGAATAAAATGGCCTTGCAATTAACATTTTTCCTCAAGTGCTGCTTTACAAAATTCACCATCCTTTTATTTTTAATTTTAATTGACTTTGAATTCTTCCCGCGGCTGCATGGCGTGGCTGGACCTTCCTCCTCGTGCCATGCTCTGCAACACCTCTCCCTGATAATTCATACACAAGCCATGCACAGCCAGAGAATGGCTGTGCATGCTTTCTTCTTTAAAAAGAGCACGTCTCCTCCTTTGCAAAGGAGCCTGGTCCTCATAAAAAAAAGCCAACCCAATGCAGCTCTTCTTCTCCAGGCCACCGCCTCCTCCCCTCTCCCACCAAACGCAGGCCCTCCTCCTCTGAGGAGCCACTCTACGGGCAGGAGTCCATCACTGTGGTGCACACCCACCTCCATGAGACCACCACCACCCAGCTCATCAAAGAGCCGATGGGCATGGTGGTCTTCTTTTCCCTATCTCACATCCAAGCCACTTCAGCTATTGGAGCAGGAGCTTCAAGCTTTGAAGCTCAAAGCTCCGCACGTAGCAGTAGCAGCAAGGCGGCAGTAGCCGTAAGGCCATCCATCGCACGCCTACAGGCTGCCCACACCTCTAGCGTGCACCTGCAAGCACCCTCACCTCTCGCTTCTTCGCGTTGCACTCATCTTTCCGCCCGCAACCGACCACCGCACGCCCCTGCAGTGGCCGGCCAAGCTTCACCGCACCCACCAGCCAACACCCGCAGGTCACCGCGTGCCCTGTCGCGCTCCTCCGCCCGCAACCCAACCCCCTCCGTGAGCTCTGTCGCGACGTCCTGCCTGCAAGCCAGTAGCCGACGCATCCCTTCCACTTGCGCACCAACCCTCGTGTGCCAACCGCAAGCCACCCTCACTCACAGCTCCTACAGCACCCGGTTGCGCGGCTCGCCCGGCCACTGTAGCCACTGTTCACATGTTTCTGCGAAACACTATGGCTACAATGGGGTGACCAGTAAGTTTCTCACTTATCCGGTCACCCAGCGCGTCGCAACCAGCCTTCACCCGCGCGGGCGTCCGCCAGCGTGTCTGCGTGCGGTCCTCTGCCAATGCCTGCCCTCGTCCTTGTCTCCCTTCGCCCGCGTACGTCGACGTGCACCCGCTCCAGCTCTCCACGCAGCACTTTGCGCTGTGGTCCTCTCCACGCTCACTCCCTCCCAGCGCGCATATCCTCGTGTGCCTACGCACAGCGCGATGTGCTGTTGCCATCAGACGATGCCTCTTCGCACGCGGATGACTTAAACTCTCCAGCCTTCACTCCAGTAGAAAGCCTTCTCTCTCACTCACTCTCTCTCTCTCTCTCTCTCTCTCAGAACTCTCTCACTCTTTCTCTGCCGACACTTACACACACACACTCACCCTCTCATACACACACACACACCTATATATTATTATATTCTTATATATATATATCTTTTTATATATATATACACATATATATTTATATCTATATATATTTATATACATATATACATATATATATATACTTATATCTATACATATAGTAGTCCTTATATACCTAAGTATTTATATAAATATATACATATATATATATATATCAATATACTTATATATATATATATACATATATATTTACATATATAGATATGCTTGTATACATAGATATATATATATATATACATATATCTATATATATATTATTACCTTTATAACTAAGTATAAGTATAGATATACATATACACATATATATACATCTATACAGATATCTATCTATACATATATTTACATATCTATATATATATATACATATATATATATATATATATATACATATATAACTACATATATACCTATATATTTATAGCCATATATATATATACTTATAGATATTTATATTTACCTATATACATATATGTTTTCATATCACACACCAAACGTGGTATCGTGGGAATATCTTCACCAGTTGCTGATATTCCCCGATACACGTGTACAAAAAGATTATGGTCGGACCCGGATAGGTTGTGTTATTATGGTGATTTTATCATTGAAGTGTGTATAGTGGTTAACCTAAATCGAGCCTAACCATCCCTTTACAAAATATTTTTTTACCTGGCCTATTTGGTTTTATCTTGGTCACTTTTAGGCCCAGGGTCGAACTTAGCGAAGTAGGGTTAGAAGTCAAGTTTCTACGCCTTTCCTACAACGAATCTCTTCCGTTCATTTATTGTGTTTTTGATGTTTCTTCTATTTAGATTTTTTTCTGATAATTCTTATCCTTGAGGCACACCCTTGAAATTAGGTTCTTGGCTTTGAGCCAAATCAGGGTTCCAAAATGGGTCTTGCAAGACAGAGTACCTGCTAGTCAAGGATTATCTTTTCTCTTTCATATATTTTTTTGTTTATCTTTTTAATCACAAGAAAGAGAATATAGTATGTATATATGTATATATTATATATGTATAAAAGGGTGGGGGTGGAGGCAGAGATGGAGTGTAGCACGATGTCGAGTCGGTCATCGTCTATAAAGACGCAACCAATAGGACGAGGTGCCTCATGGAGTGTAGGATGGATGGTGGAAGATGTGTTCTAATATGCTTTTTGTATGCGTGTATCGAGGAATATTAGCAACTGGTGCAGATATTCCCACGATACCATGTATGGTGTGTGATATGAAAATATATATGTATATAGGTAAATATAGATATCTATACGTATATATATATATATATATATATGGTTATAAATATATGGGTATATAAGTAGTTATATATGTATATATATATATATATATGTATATATATATAGATATGTAAATATATGTATAGATAGATATATGTATAGATGTATATATACATATATATGTATATGTATGTATATATAACTATATAGATGTATGTATATATATATGTATATATATAGTAGTATATGTAAATAGATATATGTAGATATATATATATTTGTATATATAGTTGTAGATATATATGTATATATGTATCTATATATGTATGTATATATTTGTATATATATATATATATATATGTATATCTATACTTATGCTTAGTCATATTGGTAATAATATATATATAGATATATGTATGTTTATAAGTATATGTATATATGTAAATATATATGTATATATATATATATATATGAGTATATTGATATATAAATATATATGTGTATTTATAAAAATACTTAGGTATATAGGTACTACAATATTTATAGATATAAGTATATATATATATAGATATAAATATATATGTGTATATATATATATATAAGTATATAACAATATATAGGTGTGTGTGTGTGTGTATGAGAGGGTGAGTGTGTGTGTGTGTCCGCAGAGAGAGAGTGAGAGAGTTTTGTGTGTGTGTGTGTGAGAGAGAGAGAGCGGGCTTCCTGCTGGAGTGAAGGCTGCAGAGTTTAAGTCGTCCACGCGCGAAGAGGTGTCGTCTGATGGCCACAGCACACCGCGCTGTGCGTAGGCGCGTGAGGATGTGCGCGCTGGGAGGGAGTGAGCGTGGAGAGGACCACAGTGCACAGCGCTACGCTGAGAGCTAGAGCGGGAGCACGAAGACGTACGTGGGTGAAAGGAGATGCGGACGGGAGCAGGCACTAGCAAAGGATCGCACGCAGATGCGCGGGCGGGCATTGGAGTGGGATGCGGGGTAGGACGCACACGTGGGCGAAGGTCGGTTGCAGCGTGCCAGGTGACCGGATAAGTGAGAAACTTACCGGTCACCCCACTGTAGCCACAGTGTTCCGCAGAAATGCATGGATAGTGGCTACAGTGGCCGGGCGAGTAGCACAACTGGGTGCTGTAGGTGCTGTGAGTGCGGGCAGCTTGAGGCTGGCGTGCGTGGAAGGGATGCGCCGGCTGCTGCCTTGCGGGCGGGATGTCGCGACAGAGCACGGGGAGAGGGATGGGTTGTGGGCGGAGAGGGCTGGGTTGTTGGCAGAGGAGTGCAACAGGGCACGCGGTGGCCTGCGGGTGTTGGCTGGTGGGCGCGGTGAAGCTTGGCTGGCCGCTGCAGGGGCGCGCGGTGGCTAGTTGTTGGCAAAAAGGTGAGTGCAGCGCGAAGAAGCGAGAGGCGAGGGCTCCTACAGGCACGCGCTGGAGGCGGGGGTGGCCTGCAGGCGTGCACTGGAGGTCCTTACGGCTGCTACCACCTTGTTGCTACTGCGTGTAGAGCTTTGAGCTTCAAAGCTTGAAGCTCCTATTCCAATGGGTGAAGTGGCTTGGACGTGAGACAGGGAAAAGAAGACCACCACTCCCACCGGCTCTTTGATGAGTTGGGAGGTGGTGGGTGTGCACCATAGTGATGGACTCCTGCCCGCAGAGTGGCTCATTAGAGGAGGAGGGCCTGCGTATGGAGGGAGAGGGGAGGAGGAGGTGGCCTGGAGAAGAAGAGCTGCGTTGGGTTGGCTTTTTTTTGTGAGGACCAGGCTCCTTTGCAAAGGAGGAGCCATGCTCTTTTTAAAGAAGAAGAAAGCATGGACAGCCACGCCCTGGCTGTGCATGGCTTGTGTATGGCTTGGCAGGGAGAGGTGTTTCAGAGCATGGTGCGAGGAGGAAGGTTTAGCTATGCCATGAAGCCGCGGGAAGAATTCAAAGTCAAGTAAAATTAAAAATAAAAAGATGGTGAATTTTGCAATGCAGCACTTGAGGAAAATGTTAATTGCAAGGCCATTTTATTCACTCTCCTCCCCTCTCAATTAAATGCATGCATGCGTGTATTTTTACAAATGCGACTATGGATACCTAATATGCACTGGTATTGCTAGGAAATAACACAAGATGGCATAATTGCAGGTGTATTTTTGCAGTGCAATCAATCCCTAAGGGTGTTGTAGGCGTTGATGCAATCAAGTGTCATGTCAAAAAGTACATCATTGGTTAGAAGGTCAGTCAAAGGCTTGGAAAGTTTGTAAAAATCCTTAATGAACCTTCTATAGAAGCCAACAAGTCCATGGAAAGATTGAATTTGCTTGACTGTGCTAGGAGGTGGAAGTTTGGAAATTAAATCAACCTTAGCTCGATCAACTTCAATGCCCCTATACGAGACGATGTGACATTGGATGATTTCTTCTTGAACCACCAAATGGCTCGTTTCCCAGCTTGAAACTAGGTTGACCTTGATACATCGCTTCAGAATTTTTTCTAGGTTGCTAAGACAATGTGTGAATGAGACTTTGAACACGGAGAAATCATCCATAAAGACCTCCGAATATTCACCTACCAACTCTGAAAAGATGGCTGACATGCAATGCTGAAAGGTAGCGTGTGTGTTGCATAACTTGAATGGCATATGGCGGAATGCAAACGTGACACACGGGAAAGCGAATGTGGTCTTCTCTTGGTCCTCTAGTGCAATAACAACTTGGTTATATCCTGAATATCCATATAGGAAGCAAAAATATTTCTACCCTGCTTGTCGTTCGAGAATCTGGTCAATGTATGGCAGGGGAAAGTGGTCCTTTTTATTGGTCGCATTAACCTTCCTATAATCAATGCACACCCACCACGAGGTTGTTGTGTGGGTGGGGATGGATTCATCCTGGTCATTTGTGACCACACTGAACCTGGCCTTCTTTGGTACTACTTGAGTAGGGCTCACCTAGGGGTTGTTCGAAATCAAGTAAATGATTTTCTCATCAAGCCAGTTGATTACTTCCTTTTTAACGACCTCTCACATATTCGGGTTCAATCACCTTTGCATCTGGTGAGAAGGTCGAGCCCTATCTTTCAAATTGATCTTATTAGAGAAATAAGTAAGGTTAATTCCCCTTAAGTCAAAAATTATCCTCCAAATAGCTACCCGATGTTCAGAAAGGGTAGTAGTCAACCAAAGTTCTTGTCCCTAGTTAGGTGTGCATTGATAATCATAGCGAAAGTCTAATCAGGTCCTAGGAATACATACTTAAGGTTGTTGGGCAAAGGTTTCAATTCAGGTGTAGGTGGGATGCTGTTTGACTGGAAAGGGAAGGGAAGGAGTTGATTAACATCAATCTCCTCAAATGGAGCTTGCCGGTAGTAATCAACTCTACAGATTTCAACCTCCAATGACTGGGATGGGTCAAGGTAGTCATCAACTGGTTGAACGAGATGGTTTTCTAAAGAGCTCAATGTAAGGCATTAACCAGGGTTTCCATGGGATCATACTCCTCAACCAAACCACAATCAAAAGACTTAGTCACCTTGAAGATATCCAATTGCATCTTATCTCCAAAGGCAATTTCCATACATCCCATGTCACAATCAATGTTTGCCTTGGCCGTAGCCATGAAGGGTCTGCCCAGGATGATGGGCGTGTTCTGTAGCTGTTCGAGGACTTCCACATCAAGGACTAAAAAGTCAACTGGAAGGTAGAAGTCATTAACCTGAACAATTACATCCTCAACTATCCCTTTCAGGGTTTCACAGATCGGTCTGCTAGTTGGATAGTCATAGGTGTGGGCATTAATTCCCTAAATCATAACTAGCGATAAAGGGTAGTCGGGATTAAGTTAATTAAAGCACCTAAGTCCAAGAGTGCTTGTTGACATTGTTCTCGATCGTGTTTTAACAGTTAATTACGTCATAGTATAGGTGATCAAGCGTCGTCAACAAATAAAAGTTTTATTACTCAAAAATCGAAGTATCCGAGGTCGAACACAGGGAGCAATTGGAATTTACTACTAATCTCAAGAATGTAATTGAACACTTTAATTACTCAAAACTTAAATTCAAATATAAATGCAAGAGTTTGAAAAGTAATTGAGGTAAAAGGAAAGAATTGGATGTTTGATCATGGGATTAGACGTCTTAAAAATGTGTTTCCCTTCTTTGATTTTCTTCCTTTCCTCTTCTCTGTGATTGTTCTTTCTCTTCTGCAGTGCTTCTTTTCTTCTTATTTTCTTCTGTCTTCTTTCTTTCTTCTCCTGCAGTATCTCTTCTTCTTCCTTGGCTCAGCTTCCTTCCTTGGTTCTGTTTGCCTTCAGTTCCTCTTCTTCTTCAGTTCTTCTACTCTTTTTCCTTCGCCTCTTCCTTCTCTTTTTCCTCTGCAATGGCTTCCTTACTTCTTCATTTTTGTCTCTACTTGCCTTCTGCTTCCTTTTCTTCTTCCCTTGCTAGCAGCGGCTAACAGTTGGCTTCACTGCTTTCTTCCCTGCACAACCACAGCAAAGCAAAACCTAGCCCTCTACGCACACCTGCGCGTCTCTCTTTCTCTGTAAACCACTCTCAGGACGCTATTCCAGAGCCGGGTAAATGGGTCGGATCGTGCACCCGTGACCAGGCGCATCGGCGTGAGGGTGGTGCGCGAGGTGTGCTCAGGATATGGTCGGGTCCAATCGCGTCAGGTCCGTGACGTGAAACCACGGACGTGGCGCAGTGAGATTGGTGAGGGACCTCACCACAAGTGCAATCGGAGGCACTGAGCCCATATCACAAAAACGATATAAACCATGCCAGCGCTTTGTAAGTTACCGATGTGGGACTAATGGTCACTGCCTTCGCTCACGCGTGCCCACAAAAATCCTTCCTGCAATTATCACTACTGCGGACTCTGTTGCGCCTCTTGCAGGACCCCTTTTCTTCGCAAGACCTACCCGAGTCAGCTGCTCCTAGAATCTTGCAGTCCTGAAGCCTGGAGCAAGTGTGGAGCTTCGTCGAGTCGACATCAATGGCGGCCGGAGCTTGAGATCTGTCAGACATGAAAAGAGCCTCTCGGCTTAATCAGATCACCGAGGGACCTTCACCGTGTCACGACGAAGGTGAAGCACTAGGTGGCAGGCCGCAGGGCGACCTAGGCATGTGTGCCTAGGTCTCCCTGTGGCTGGATGGATGGGTGAGCTCGGGGGACTATTAGGTAGGTGTAGAGGGAATATGGATGGGCGGAGGTTACTCAGTGAGATGAGGTAGAGGTTATGCGATGGTCGGTGAGGCGTGTGGGGCTGCGGAGCGACGGGAGCGTCTCATCGGAGGGTGGCTTGAGATGAGGAAGGTGATGGTGAGCAGTGGCGGTCAATGGGTTTTGGATGAAATAAAATGCGGGGAATGAAAGAGGGGATAGAGGAGAATGGTTTTAACCTAACTAAAGGGACGAAGGGGATGAGGAGGCGGATGGCAGTATCCGCTGTTGCCGGAGAAGAAGACGTCCAATGGAGGTAGACGGCGGTGACGATTGGGCTAGGGCAGCGCGCACGGGTGTTACGCGACGCGGAGGAGGATGAGGAAGACGACTCTGCCACTGGTTTTGTGGAAGAGTGAAGAGGAAGGGGAGGGGGGCTTGCCAAAGCTCATTGGACACCTTGGCCGGAGAAGAAGGAGATGAATTTGAGGTGGAATCCCGGCCAAGTCAAGCTGAGGAGGTGCGGCCGGAGTTAGGGTTTAATTTATAGGTGCTTGGCCGTGCTTCTGGTGCATGGAGGGCACGTCTTCTGCAACCAAAATCTTGCCGGAGATGGAAGGTGGTTAGATACCCAAATCTCTCGTGTGTTCGCACGAGAGATTGGGTGCAAATCTGGGATCATTGTCGGGCTCAAATGGAAGGGGATTCCTTAAAGAATCTCCCTTCCAATTCTGGGAGGGGATCTCTGAGGGATCTGAGAGTATTCCATCTCTAATCCTCGCCGGAGCAGGATCTCTCACCAATAATGGTAGAGGGACCGGATTGTAAGATTTGTGGGGAAGCTAGGGGGGCTTATGTGATGGTTTACAAAAGATAGGGACCAAAATGTGATTCGGTGTACTAAATTGCAAAGTAGGTCAAGATAACCTCCCCTTAGGTTCAAATTTTGGTACAAAAAAAATTTGGACCTAGGGAATCCATTGGTGACGTTCGATTTTAGGTTTAACCACATTTGACTGGACATTTTGCGTAAAAATCCAAATTACTTCAATTGATGACCTAGGACCCTAATCTAGGTCAAACTAGGTTCCCAAGGCCAAATTGAATGTTCTAAACCCTAGGGAATATTTTTCCATGATTTTTAGAGGGTTTACTTGATATTTATCTTGACTAGAACCTTATTGAATTAAGCGAGTCTATTTTAGGGTTACAAGATGTCATTTAATTCCTGGATTGCACATGAACCCATTTCTGATTGCCTCAACCCACTTTTTATCTCATTTAGACCATTTGACCAATGCTTTGTCTCTGAGAAATCCCATTTATGTATTGCAATGGTAAAATTACAGTTTTAACCTTTATTTCATGTTTTCTTCTCAGAACACTTATTTCTCCAATTAAGCCCTCTTCTAAGTCATGTAGGAGCTTTTACTCTCTTTATTAGGTCAAAATGAGCTAGTTATGGCTCATGATGAGGCTCTCATCATACCCCCATGCCTAGCTTTTGCTAGTCCCTTAGCAAAATTTTAAGGTTTTAACTTCCATTCTAGACCCTGAGTGTCTGTAAACAATTATGGTAAGTGCTTCTCTTTTTCTTTTCTGATTAGGTCAGAATGTTGACAATAGGCTTAGAGGTACTCAAGTACCAACCAAAATCCGAACCTGACCCGCTTTAGCCTCAGTCCTCCGCAAAGGTTTCTAAGGCCTACAAAAACTAACCTAGGGTTTGTTGGACTCCGCAGTTAAAGCACTCCTGCTTGAGACATTTTTAGCCTAAGTTCAGTTTACAGTGCATTTTTGTAAGATAAAGACAGAAGATTTATTTGTTTGGAGAGCTTTCTCTCTTTTTTCTTTTTATTTCTAGCTTCAGATTAGCTTCTCAACACGGTCTGTATCGGATTCCTCGTCCCCATCATCAATCCTCAAGCGTTCTTGGCTATCGATGCTTCGAGATA
The DNA here is from genome assembly GCA_037157565.1 of Thalassia testudinum. Lineage (NCBI taxonomy): Eukaryota > Viridiplantae > Streptophyta > Magnoliopsida > Alismatales > Hydrocharitaceae > Thalassia > Thalassia testudinum. Next base: position 68,465,134 of record JAZHRO010000014.1, read on the forward strand.
ACACCGCCCATGGCAACCCCAAAACCCTGGCTTTCGAGATTTCGAGATAATCCTACCCATGGCATTTCGTGGCCGAATTTAGAGCCTGGCGATCGACATTTTGTGATAATGCCGCCCATGGTATCTGAACCAGCAGAGTGCTTACATTTCCCCAGTAGGATATTTAAATATCCTAAGATACAAGCACCGAGGAGATGATATGTTGTCACGCATCTTCGAGGGGAATTTCACACCTCTCCTCGTCGGGAAGTCATCAAAATCAACTTGTGTTGATCGGCCGCTCCTAATCTAGGTGACTTTTTCAGAACATTAAACTCTTTTGCGTGATTTGGATATTTATGCGGACTGAACTAGATTGTGTGTGAATTTGGGGTGCTTAGGTTATCGAATCCCGCAAACCGAAGGTCAGTTAACAAGGCTGAATACTTCCTAAGCCTTATACCTAATACTTAAGCTTTGTATTTTCCCCAACCTCTTGAGGATTATCTAGATTTTACCAAATACATGAATTATTAAGCTAAAGAATCTAGCCCAAGAGGCCTAAGACCAGCGTTCCCGAAAATCTCTTGTTATGTCTCCTTAGCACTTTTCTTTTATTTCTTTTCTTGATCTGGTCTAGAACTTCAGTCAATCCCTTAATCTTTTACTAATGACTATTTCTTTTTCTTTTTCATTTTGTGCTCCTTTTTGTCCTTTTTGCTCTTTTTCTCCTCCTTATAATTATGTGGCTCACAAAATTTCCTCCCTCCCCCATTTTTTGTTCTTTTTCAATTTTTTTGTGTTCTTGACATATGTGAAATTTTTGTGTGAGAATCCTTCTGATTTTTTCTTGGTTCTGTATGTATGCACTTTATCACCCCCCCATGCCTAAGTTTTGCAATGTCGTTAATGTAAACAGAGGGTGTGAAATAGTGTTGAGGTCATGGACTTAGAACAGGATACATCGACTGGGTGAATGGGTCGGAAATGATTGATGCAAACGATTTCAAGCTCTGATACGTGTACCAGAGGTGGGATCAACTATCTAAGGTTGAACTCAAGGTGCAATGGACGTGGAGTACAGACGGATAATCAGACGGGTCTCTATTTTTGGGATGACGGGTTGCCTCCCGTTAAGAGCTAAATTTGATGCCTTCAGTCGAGCGAAAAATGGGGTGGAGAGGGAGTGGTCAAATCAGCAGAATTTTGTAAACTAAGAACCTTGATTAAGAGCCTAGTTGGTCCAACCAAGTGCTTGTTAAGATCAGTGGGCTGATGATGCTGCCCAAACCCAATAAGTCTAGTGGGTTGATAGATGTAGATCAACAGATGCGGAACCCACCATATGCAATGTGATTCAGATGGATATGGAAGTGAAAACTCTGGTTTAGGCTGAGTCAAATCAGCCTGGTCAGAGTAGGGTTCCGAAAAATAATCAGTGTATGGTGTGGAAACCCTACAGGGGTGATCAAGGAGTGATGGCTCCTGATTTTCGATCTAATCAATACATGATACTTGCTATAGATATGGAGTTGAATCATCTGCAAACGGCTCAGTGAGAGGTGAATTGGAATAGAAATTGAGTCCGGTTGCGAGTCGGGGTAGAGAACAGGTTTTGATTGGTTCCGTATATGTGGAGAAGGTGGCTTCAAAGAAAATTGGCTTGTTATAATCAGGAAGCAGATTTTCTCCGATGTTATGGTCAGATTCGAAATCGTCGGAGAGTTTATGAAAATCAAAATCTGAATGAGATTCAAGATCATGAGTTCCACCACAGAATAAATCATATGTTATAGATTTAGCAGCCTGACTGGGGTCTAGCCTAAATGTTAATTCTGAGCTTAAAAAGGTGTCTCTATCTGGTAGAGGCTCAAGTTCTAAGCTAGTAGGGCAGACCGAATTGAAACCCCACTCGTCCAACTCCTCGATTTCTGTATCTTAAATTGGCATGACTTCTGAAAGATCGATTAGTTCCTCTGAGGATGTTGGCGAGGGATATTCATCAAATAAAGGCCCAAAATCATATTCTTCATTGAAAGATTGTTCTTTATATGGGGCCTTGAAATCTTCACAATGGGTTTCAGATCTAGATTCTAGGCTTAGGATGTGGGTTGAATTACTAGAATCTAGATCTGAATAACCTTCGAGGGTCACCTTATCAGAATAAGCGACGGACTTTACACCCTCGAGAGGTTCAGTTCTACTCTCATTATTGCAGGAGTTTTGGGATTCTAGAATGGGCTCAGCATTATGTTTTCCTGCATTTGGAGTTTCCCAACCTTCTTCAATATCAGGCACACTGTACTCCATCTGGGTTCGGAATCCACAACCATTTTGTGCCTCGAACCCGAGATCAGATTGATCCTCGATGTTGTCCCAAGATGGTTCATCCACTGTTGGTATATACGGGTACTTTTAGTCGATAATTTGTTTTACTCATCTCATTATCTCTTCCCATTTTTCAAGACTATCTTGGTGTTGCTTCCAAAGTCGAGGATTTGTCATACATTGAAGGTATTCAAGAATGTGCAGTTTTTCTATCTCAATGTATCCAGTAATGATCAAGTCACGGGTTGATCCTTTTGTGGCTTCTGCTAATAATACTTAGGCACAAGTTTTGATAAAGGTTGTGGTTGTTGGGACATCAACCTGAATGTTTCCTACTGGTGTTGAGGTTTCTTCTTTTTCATAGAATTTCATGGCATCCTCAATCATTTTATCTCTCATGGATCTCTGATATTTAGGTTTCTTGAATGGTAGTCCTAAATGGTTTGGCTGCATATTTGGATCACGTGGTGGAATCATGATGTAGAATCAGAGTTTGAATCAAGATGTAAAATCAAGTCCTGAAGTGTTCAGATCTGCATAACGAGTCCCACTGAAAATGTGTGTGTGCTCTAAAGAGAAAAGATGAGGGATTGGAGATGTTTTTGACCCAATCAAGACACCCAAAGATGTTTGGATGACTATGGGGGTTCGGGGCGGATGGTACCCCTGGATCAAAAGATCATCCACTTGAGAATTACCTGGGGAGCCAGAGAGGGAAAGTCCCGCAAAGACCCCTACACGGTAGAGCATCCCCATGGGTTACAGGGTTTCCCCCACCCGACCTCTCTTGTCACTGAGATTCCTGGTGGACCAGAATGGGGACCTTGACATCTTAAGTCTACCACTTTTATTTCAAAGGTGCTTTAGGGTTCTCACTTGAACTTTAGATAGTTTGATGTTGTGACCTAATTTGAAGGTTGGTTTACCCAAGGGGTCAACTTCACCTGACCTTTCCTATAGATGGTAGAATGATTCTAGGTTTGGAGCCTAGTGATCACCCTGATCTGACTCCCAGGTTATTAAGTCCAAAAAATTTTAAGATTCAAGTGATTTTAGAGCTCAAATTTTCTTAGGGTTTGTCTTGTTTAGATCTCTTCACTCAAGGGCTTGGGTAGCACACTAATGCGGGAGGGTTTATTTCCTTTTATACAGGCATGTGTGACTAGCACTTCAACACCCTACTGTAGAAACCCTAATTTGGTTCTATTTCCAATCCTCCTTTTCTTTTTTGAAAGGTTCTCTTTGGACTTAAAAACAAGAAGTGTGTTGTCTGCAGAGATTAAACGTGATTTCTATTAGGCACTTGAATTTGTGGGATAGAATCTAAAAAATCGCTCCAACTTCAAGAAGATTTGAAAAAATTTTCGCAAAATTCGGAAACGTTTGCCTTAAAGATGGTGCTTACTATAGAAAGAAGGCAATCGATTCCTAAATTGATTTCTTCCTTTTGTCTTTCAAAGCTTAGGGGATAGTTTACGGAAGAAAAGAAATTACCTGCCCTGGAGTGGTTGACTTGCGGGAGGGATTTTCTTGTAAAATACCTGCAAGATCACAACAAAGCAAAGTAGAGCAAGTTAGTGTTCAATATCATAAAAAGAATGTAGAGACTAGTGATAAATTGCGCGTTGCTCCCCGGCAACGGCGCCAAAATGTTGACGTTGTTCTCGATCATGTTTTAACAGTTAATTACATCATAGTATAGGTGATCAAGCGTCGTCAACAAATAAAAGTTTTATTACTCGAAAATCGGAGTATTCGAGGTCGAACACAGGGAGCAATTGGAATTTACTACTAATCTCAAGAATGTAATTGAACACTTTAATTACTCAAAACTTTAATTCAAATATAAATGCATGAGTTTGAAAAGTAATTGAGGTAAAAAGAAAGAATTGGACGTCTGATCATGGGATCAGACGTCTTAAAAATGTGTTTCCCTTCTTTGATTTTCTTCCTTTCCTCTTCTCTGTGCTTGTTCTTTCTCTTCTGCAGTGCCTCTTTTCTTCTTATTTTCTTCTGTCTTCTTTCTTTCATCTCCTGCAGTATCGCTTCTTCTTCCTTGGCTCTACTTCCTTCCTTGGTTCTGTTTGCCTTCAGTTCCTCTTCTTCTTCAGTTCTTCTACTCTTTTTCCTTCGCCACTTCCTTCTCTTTTTCCTCTACAATGGCTTCCTTACTTCATTTTTGCCTCTGCTTGCCTTCTGCTTCCTTTTCTTCTTCCCTCGCTAGTAGTGGCTAATGGTTGGCTTCACTCCTTCCTTCCCTGCAAAACCACAACAAAGCAAAACCTAACCCTATACGCACACCCACGCGTCTCTCTTTCTCTATAAACCACTCTCAGGACGCTCTCCCAGAGTTGGGTAAACGGGTCAGATCGCACGCCCGTGACCAGGCGCACCAGCGTGAGGGTGGTGCGTAAGGTGTGCTCAGGACAGGGTCGGGTCGAATCGCGCCAGATCCGTGAGGTGAAACCACGGACGAGGCGCAGTGAGATTGGGGAGGGACCTCACCCCAAGTGCGTTCGGAGGCACTGAGCCCATATCACAAAAATAATATAAACCATGCCAACGCTTTGTAAGTTACCGATGTGGGACTAATGGTCGTTGCCTTCGCTCACGCATGCCCACAGAAATCCTTCCTGCAATTGCCACTACTGCGGGCTCTGTTGTGCCTCTTGCAGGCCCCTTGTCTTCACAAGACTTGCCCAAGTCAGCTGCTCCTAGAATCTTGCAGTCCTGAAGCCTGGAGCAAGTGTGGAGCTTCCTCGAGTCGACGTCAATGGCGGCCGGAGCTTGAGATCTGTTAGCCACGAAAAGAGCCTCTCGGCTTAATCAGATCACCGGGGGACCTTCACCGTGTCACGGCGAAGGTAAAGCACTAGGTGGCAGGTCGCGGGGCGGCCTATGTATGCATGCCTAGGTCACCCTATCGCCAGATGGATGGGTGAGTTCGGGGCACTATTGGGTAGGTGTAGAGGGACTATGGATGGGCAGAGGTTACTCAGTGAGATGAGGCGGAGGTTATGTGGTGGTCGGCGAGGCATGTGCGGCTGCGGAGCGACGGGAGCATCTTGCCGGAGGGTGGCTGGAGATGAGGAAGGTTATGGTGAACAGCAGCAGTCGAGGGGTTTTGGATGAAATAAAATTTGGGGAATGAAAGAGGGGATAGAGGAGAATGGTTTTACCCTAACTAAAGGGACGAAGGGGACGAGGAGGCGGATGGCAGTATCCACTGTCGCCGGAGAAGAAGACATCTAGTGGTGGAAGACGGCAGCGACAACGAGGCTAGGGCAGTGTGCACAGGTGTTGCGCGATGCGGAGGAGGATGAGGAAGACGACTCTGCCACTGGTTTTGTGGTAGAGCGAAGAGGAAGGGGAGGGGGGCTCGTCGGAGCTCGCTGGACACCTTGGCCAGAGAAGGAGATGAATTTGAGGTGGAATCCCGGCCAAGTCAAGCTAAGGAGGTGCGGCCGGAGTTAGGGTTTAATTTATAGGTGCTTGGCCGTGCTTTTGGTGCATGGAGGGCACATCTTCTGCCACCGACGTCTCGCCGGAGATGGAAGGTGGTTAGATACCCAAATCACTCGTGCGTTCGCATGAGAGATTGGGTGCAAATCTGGGATCATGGTCGGGCTCAGATGGAAGGGGATTCCTTAGAGAATCTCCCTTCCAATTCTGGGAGGGGATCTCTAATGGATCAAAGAGTATTCCCTCTTTAATCCTCGCCGGAGCAGGATCTCTCCCCAATAATGGAGGGACCTGATTGTAAGATTGGTGAGGAAGCTAGGGGGGCTTGTGTGATGGTTTTCAAAAGATAGGGACCAAAATGTGATTTGGTGTACTAAATTGCAAAGTTGGTCAAGATGACCTCCCCTTAGGTCCAAATTTTGGTACAAACCTAATTTGGACCTAAGGAATCCAATGGTGATGTTGGATTTTAGGTTTGACCATGTTTGACTAGACATTTTGCGTAAAAACCAAAATTAGGTCAATTGATGAGCTAGGACCCTAGTCTAGGTCAAACTAGGTTCCCAAGGCCAAATTGAATGTTATAAACCCTAGGGAATATTTTTCCATGATTTTTATAGGGTTTACTTGATTTTTATCTTGACCAGAACCTTGTTGAATTAAGCGGGTCTATTTTAGGGTTACAAGATGTCATTTAATTCCTGGATTGCACATGAGCCCATTTCTGATTGCCTTAACCCACTTTTTATCTCATTTAGACCATTTGACCTATGCTTTGTCTCTGAGGACCCAAGTAAGCCAGGATATGCTTGATTGCATCGAGGAGAGGTATATTAATTTGTACTTGCTTAAAAATATCCAACAACTCCTCGTTCTCATCCACATTTCTCTTTTTCTTTATTTTCTCCAAGGCTTCACGGTATGGTATTTTGGTTTTAATTGGTTCACCTCCTGATCATTGGGTTCCTCCTACTCATCCACAGAATTAGGCATCCCAAGTAGTGAAGTCATGAGAGGGGTTGGCCATTTGGGGTCCTGGGTTTGAGTGCCACTTCTCAAGGTAACCGCATTGACTGAGGCATTGGAACCAAGGTTAGATCCTTAAGAAGAAGAAGAAGCATTAAACTCAAGAGGTGTCTGTAGGGCTTGTTGGATCATGTGGGCATGCCCCTAATTTGATTGGAACTCTTGAGGATTGTGGCCTCTATTCATTACGTTCGTTGGGTTCAGTGGTGGCTGAGAAGGAAGCAACCCCTGTTGTTTGTTATCCAACAACTGGCTCAACTGTCCCTTCACCAATGCCATCTCTTCCTAATGTTTCTGATTCATATCAACCATCATTTTAATCAGAGTGTCCATTTGGTTCTGTGTAGGGGCTGCCCTATTCTAGTTATAGGGGGTCAAGTAGGTGGACTTTGCTTATAGGAGGGAGGATTTTGCCTAGGTTGGTTTTGGAATTGACTCGATTTTTGGTTTGACCAGGCAAAATTTGGGTGGTTGCGCCATCCATGGTTGTAAGTGTTGCAGAAATGGTCTGGCTTACAAAATCCATGGATGGCTTGGGCATCTTCAAAGGTAGAGGGTATCGAAGAGGAGGGGTAAGAGTAATCAGAGTTTGAGGGATCAAAGGTCCCTCCATGGAACATGGTCAAGGGTTGTTCCAGGTGCATTTGGTTCATTGATTGAACCAAGTCCACATTGTGAGCTCCCTTCGCCAGGGAGAACATCTGTAGTGGGGTTCGGGTTTGGTTCAATAGCTCGTCAATGTTTTTATCCACCAACTCAACCTGATCCAACTTCTTGTTTATAATGTCCATGTCAACCATTCCTGAATTGGTTTGCATCTCATAAATCCCACCACGGGGTTGATTGGACAAATTAAATTGGGTCATGGAGGCATTGTTAAGTGAATTCTTGCTCATTGATTTAAAGAGCTCAAATGCACTCTCCTCATCCTTATTCAAAAAGTTTCCTCCACATTAAGCATGAACCAAATTCCTAAAATTGTTGTCTATGGTAGAAAATCTGGGCTAATTGCCACCTTGGAACCTCGTGGTGTGGGCATATCCTCAATAATTCATTAAATCTCTCCCACACCTCATGAAATTGCTCTCCACATTAAAGGGTAAAAGTAGTCATGGCTCTCCTAAGGGCATTAGTCTTTCCTATGGGGAGAAACTTCTTAAGAACAGCATGTCTTAATTCCGCCCATGTGGAGATGGGTCTCCTTAAAGATCTAAGCTAATGAGACACTTTGTCCCTTATGGAGAACGAGAACATCTTGAATAAAATAATATCTAAACTGATGTTCCTAGGTTTTACAGTTTGGGCAATCTGCTCTAAGTCCTCTAGGTGTTGGAAAGGGTCTTCAGTTGAGCTCCCTTGGAAATGGCTTTCAATCAAGCTAAGGACATTGGGTTTTAGCTCAAAATCATCTCCCCCTTCGAGGACCCTATGGTATGGCCCTACTCGAATGGCAGACAGATCGTAAAAATCATGGAGAGGCCTTGGTTGGCCCTCAAGGGGTGGTGGTGGGTTACATGGGTTCAGTGGGGGTTGTCCTTGAGGGTTCTATCCTTGATTCTACCCCTGAGGGTTTTGTAGTTAGTGTATGGCTTGCATGATGGTATGAATCTATTGTTGCTGAAGTTGGTGGTTGGCCATAATCTGAGCCTGAATCATGGCCATGGCATCAGGTTGAGGTTGATCTTTAGCCTCCTCAACTCATGGGTCAGCCATTTCCTTAGTCCTACCACTAGAAAAATCAAGTTTTCTCCTAGTTTCTCTATCTAAAGCAACCAATTCAAAATGCAAAGGGAAATAGATGCGAGAAGTGTGTGCACAATTGGGTGCAAGGACCCAATGCCAAGATAAGTGTTCCTTCACAGGCAAGATTAAGATGTGTGATTTTTAGGATTTAAATCTTGCTTTAATGGATTTTAAAGTTCTCACTTGTTTACACCTTCAAACACGGCACAAATTTGTACCCAAAAAGTTGGTAAAAATTGGTTTTCTTTATGGCCTTTCGTGTGACTATATAAAGTCAAAACTGCCTAGTGTAGAACATCCTAGGGTTGTAGCTTCTATTCAATGAATCCTTTTTAATATTTTGTCAAGAACGATCCAATCAAAACAAGCAATGACCCTATCCTGACCAAAATCGAATGTGCTTTTCATCAAATCAATTTTAGAATTTTTTTGAGGACAGTAGACCACCCAAATTCTTGTTTTCCAAGAGGGGGTCAATCAGTCCACAACCTCTAGATTAGTGCGCAAGTTTAATATCTTGATTAGAACAAGCACTAATCAATTTTAAATGCAAAAAGTGTTCTTCAGATGAAGTGTAGACAATTTTATGATCATTATAGAAATATAAATTCCTCGCAAATCCAAGCTACGTGGACTTCGCAGCGGTAGGAACAGCCTACAGATCTCTAGAACATAAGACAACCTTGCACACTTCTAGTACGTAATTTCCCATGGCTAAACCATGAAGAGTTTAGCTCTAAAATTTGAAGGGAATTTCGTCTACTAGATAGATCACCTATAGGATTTTTCCCAAAATTTTTAGAGCCGTTTAAGGTCCTTGAATGGTGTCCTCAACCCGAATCCAGAAAATGATATTGCGAAATTATCAGGTTGCGAACTTCATGGTGGTGTTTCTCTTTGACAAACAAATGAGAGGGGGTTTTTTTTCACTCACCACAATTTTTCTTGGTCCAAAGATGAGAATTTACCTTTGGATTGTAGGAAGACAACATCAAACCTTCAGGTCGATGGCAGTCTTCTTGTGCTTCCTTTGATCCAACCCAGCTTGTTCTCCTCCCATTGTCGATGCACGAGGCTCTTGCAACCACAAGAAGAGAGAGAAGATCAAGTTAGATAACACAAAAATGAATAATGACCAAGAAAATGAAAGTGAATAAGAGATCCATTGCCTCCCCAGCAACAGTGCTAGAAATTGACGTTCGTTGGATGCGTTCGCATAAAATCGTTTGTTGTAGTGTGCTTACGACGTAAATTTTAAATAAAGAATCGGAGGTGAGTTCAAGTGTCGAGCACAATGAGACAGAAATTAGATCAAATACTCACTTTCATGGCACGTAAATATGTCATTTGTGCACTTGAGAATCAATTTGAAAAAATGAGAGAAAGAGAGAGAGAGTGACAGAAAGAGTGGGAGATAGCATTAGGGAATCATAATACAGATATGAGAACAATATATCAAATATTTACTCTGTTGTCTATCAAATGTAGTGTTCAGCAATATGTAGATGAATGCTTAAATGAATGACATGAACTACACTATCCAAAGAAAATAAAACTAGGAACAAGGAAGAAGAAAGCATCGAGGCAGCCACGGTGGTGGAGGAGATTCCGTCAGCAGCTTGGCATCTTCACAACCTTGCTTGGAGCTCTAAGGAGTGGTGGAGTTGCTTAGGTAGATGATGGATGCAAACGAGAAGGATAAGTCCCTTCTTATAGTTCAGAAGAGGGCTCAAATTAGTCACTGGGTCAATAGCGACATTCAAAGACGTTGCTAAAGACCTACCACAAGCATCACCAAAGCCGCTATCCTCGCCCTCACACTTCAATGCTCTACGTTGTGCCACCAACCTTTGATAAATGCCAGTTTATCATCACTCTTTTGCATTAAAATAATCTTAGCTCTTCGGGTTTTGCTTCGTAAATAGGATTTTGGGTTGCATTTAGTCATAAATTAGGTTAGGCATGCATTGCATTTTTTTACTATCTTTTTAATGTATTTTTGTGAGTGTTAGGGATGAACAGATTAACAGATCCTTAGAACCCTAGCAATTAGGAAGGCAACAAGTGAAGGAGAAGCTGAAACTAGCTGGAACTCTACTTGATCTAGCTCACCATAGCTGGAATGCAGCTCACTTGGACTAGGGTCAACTCATCCTAGCTCCATTTAGCTCATCTCAGCTGAATGGCAGCTCAAGAGAGCTCATCTTAGCTCACCCTAGCTCAGGTCAGCTCAGATCCAGCTCAATTGAGCTTAGTCTAGCTCATCTTATCTCCCATGAGTTCATAGGGAGTTCTAGCTAGCTCAGTTAAGTTGATTGGAGTTCACCTCAGCTCAGGACTGGCCTAATCCAGCTCCACTCAACTCCAGCCAGCTAAGGATGAATTCATTCCAGCACAGGAAGCTCAAGTCCAGCCCCCGGGGACTCAGCTTAGCTCAACTTAGTTGAGCTAATCTACCTTAGCTGCCTTAACCAGCTCAATCCTCTTCGGGGGCACCAAACCCAGCTCACCTTAGCTCCATTTATCAGAAGCCATCTCACTTTAGCTTGGCTTAGCAGCTAGCAAAGAACTAGCAAGCTAAGCCAACTAGAGTAGCCCCATGTTGACCTCTTCAGTAGCTGCCAGCTCCAATTTAGCTCTAGACTCTTTATATCCAGCTCCTCTCCTCAAACCCTAAGCTCCACATGCCTACTCGTCCACTCCACTACTAGCTAAGCTAGCTTAGCTTAGCTAGCATCCAGCTCCTTGGCCATCCATCAACCATAACTTAACCCTAGCTAACTCCATTTACTAAGTGAACTCAAGACCACCTAGCTAGCTCCACCTCTACTCAAGTTGGCACCACCTTCTTCATCACCCTTCACCCCTCAATCACCACCAAATGACACCTAGATGTTGGCACCAAAACCACCTTAACCAGCCACGTTTTTGGCACCAACTTCACTTCCCATATCCACCCTACACATAACCCTTCCAAGCCACATCCACCATCCACCTCGACCTCCTTCTAGAATCCTAGAAGTTGGCGCCAACCCATGGCACCTCTCCATGGTTGGTACCACTTTTAGGTGTCCCTTGGCCACCCATAACTACCCCCCTTACATCCCTTAGGTGGCACCAACTCCCCTTAGCCCTAGGATCACCTAACCACCCCCATCTTAGCCATCCATCTCAAGAGTCACCTTAACCCTCCCATCCTACTTGATAAAAGGACCAACACCCACCACCATAAAATCCATCTTTGGCTAGCAAAATGCCTCTTATATTCTACCTATAGCTCACGGCTAAGAGAGAAGTAGAATAAGATTAAGAGGACACTTTGTCCCCTTGGTGCCTTCCCCTCTTCACTTCTCTCTTGTGCCCACCCCAGCCAAAGGAGAAGCTAGGCAAGGAAGACCTTTGGAGGAGGTCGTGAGGGTGGTATACAACCATCCTTGGACGAGAGCTTAGAGGTGGTCCACGCCACCTTGGAGGAAAGCCTTGGCACGCCCCCCTACTTCAGGTTCTCTAAGCTTTACCTTGAAGAATTTTGCAAGGAGAACGAGGAACTCTTCTTGATTGCGGATTGGAGCAAGATCATTGCCATCTTCACCATCATTTCAGAAGATTTTTGTGTTTTCATTACATGCATTTTTAATTCTAGTAGTTTAAGCATTCTTCCACTAGATTCTTGTAAAACAATTCCTCAATTTTATATAAGTTGCCTTCATTAGATTTTTTTGTCTTGATTGCAATTTAAATTTCCCTTTTGTGCACTCACTTCTCTCCCTCTCTAATTACCCTAGGCCTCCATGTGCCTAGCGTGAGCTTAGAAGGAAGGTAGCTCTTGTCACCTAGGGTTACTATTCAGAGTAGTTATCATCAACTTGAAATCCTTGTTATTTCAAATACAAAACAAAAAAAAAATGTTATATTGAAAAAGGCACAAAAAGAATAGTGAATTCCATTTTCAAATCAAGAGATTTAACTTTTGCAAACTTACCTCCTTGGTCGACCTTAGATACCCCACTATCCAGGTTATAAATTTTAAAAGCATTTGTGATTTGGCTTGTTACAATGACTTAAAAACCTGCTTTTACAAATCACGTCAAATTTCGCATCACGTTTTGGCGTCATTGCCGGGGAGGCATGACTTTGCTTTTATTACTTTTCTGTTGCTTGAAGTGGATCTCATCCCCTTCTCTTTTTTTCTATCTCGTGTGCAGGAACTACAGGAAGCAAGCAGGAATTCTGGAAAGAACTCAAATCCCTTGTCTTCCCATGGATTCAGGTTGGTTCCCTTTCTCTTGTCATACCTAAACTAAAAGACTACCAAAATACACTAAACTTGGCTTTCAGGACCCTAAATAACTTAATTAACTGGAGTGGTAATTTTTAAACTAATTGATTGCTTGTTTGCACCATTAACACCACTCCATTTCAAGTATTATTGTTCTGCTTTTTCGGATCCAAACTTCTGTTCGGATTTGAAAAATCGATTTCGATCACCACAGGCCTCCTAAAATCAGGGAATTTTGCACAAAGATTCCAAATCAAGTTGGAAACATCTATTCCAAATTTCAAACTAATTAAATTTGTATTTAATTTTTAAAAATTCGTGGATTACAGAGGGGTCGCACCCTTTAATCTTCTTATTTTGCTAATGTCCTGGAATTCTTAGAAATCCAATTTTTATGAAATTTATCTTTCTGGAATCCATGTAAAATTCTACACATAATATAAAATTGCAAAAATTTTATGTGGTTGGTGGTAATACTGAAAAGTCTAAAATACCCATGTGTATCATTTCTAGACTTTGACATTAGTACAAATAAAAATTCAAAACAATTATGAAACAAATTCCTAAAATTCTGAAAAATTATTTTCTGGAGTCCTTGTTTGATTCTCTTCAAAGTAGTGTGCTGTTTGAATTGCTTGGACCACTACTTAATACAGAAAGCCTAAAAACAACTCATTGGTAGTTAAATTTCTATCCTAGGATCAATTGGATTAGGGTTTCTTTTTCATTTTTAGAGACAAACAAACAAAAGGAAATATATCCTCACCCATACAACTTGATTTCCTCTTGTTTATGAAATCTCAAACTTGTTTGAAAACTTAAAAAGAAAACCCTAAAAATACACTAAGTTAAATCCATTCCTAAAAGATAGAAATACAAAAATTGTGTGACAACTTGCTTTTCATTGGAACCACTTTCCAATTGGTGCACACACACTCAAAATTGAAATAACAGGGCAACAACCCAATCAACGCCCTCCACATTCAGTGTGCACTTTAGTATTTTGGACTTAACTAAAATTTGTAGCAACTTACCCCTAAGGTTTCATCAACTTAGGTTTGCTATATAGGTCTTAAGTTTTCTCTAGTTAATACCAATTCCATCATCTATATTTGGTGTTCAAGTTGAGGGGCCATGTCAAACGACCAGGTGCTGGTTTGTACAAGTAGCTGGGGATTTTCCTGGGAAGCACTTGGGCCCAAACCTCCCCTTAAGCAACTTGGCTAGATTTGTTGGTAGAACGGGTATTCGTTATTGATTACTTATTTCGTAAGTAGACCAAGTCTTAGGTTAATATTTTTAGGGACTCATAATTAAGTTAGGTTTAGAATTTGTTGTTTGAATTGCACACTTTCTCTCATCTCTTTCTCTTCTCCTCTCCTCCAATTCTTCCGAAAAAGTGCATGCACGGGTGAAGGTCCCAAAAACCACATCTTGAGGGATCATCTGATTTTGCACCCCGCACTAGAAAATCTTTGTTTTCTTCTCCTTCTTCTTCTAAAAAAATGGAAAACCTAGGAAACGGACAAAAAAATTCTACTTCTGCTTCTAACCCGTCAACCTACCCACCAGCTGACTTCCCCATCCCTCACCTCCATCATCTAGAGCAACCAGAAATTCCTGCAGGGCCAAGTGGCCCTCCAATCCTAACTCAAAATACAATCCCCTTTGCCTTGATGGTCAACCATTTGGTTCGGCTGCAACAAAATCAAGAGGATTTGGCTAGGACTATAATGAACCTAGCTAACCAAGGGCAAAACCTTCCACCCCGCCAACAGCCTGTCGTTCCTCTTAAGGATATCCATGGTCCTTCCAATTATGAGGAAAGACCCGGGGTGGTCATACCACAAGGGAATTTTAAGATCAAACCAGCCATTCTAAATCTTATGAAGCATTTTCATGGTCTTCCAAGAGAGTACCCTTTTTGTCATCTCGTGGAATTAACTGTCATCTCTCAAACCACTCGTTCCGGCAATGTGCAGGAAGACATGTGGTTGATGAGACTTTTTCCTCTCTCTCTAAAAGATAAAGCTTCACATTGGTTTAGAACGGTTGGGAGCCCGATTACCACTTGGCCACAATTAAAGAGTGCTTTTCTAAATAAATTTTTTTCTGATCGGTTGAACTAACTCTTTAAGAAGATCCATAATGACCATTCAACAAAAAATTGGTGAACCCCTCCATGAAGCCTGGGAAAGATTCCAAGAACTTTTAAGAAGTTTCCCCCACCATGAAATTCTACAATGGCAGTTAGTGCAGATATTCTATCATGGATTAGAGGATCAATTGAAGCGATTTGTGGATGCCTCATGTTGGGGTAATTTCCTTAATAAAGATGCCAAAAGTTCCTATCTCCTCTTTGAAGAAATGAGTGAAAACTCATTTAATATGACTTCAATGGACACTTTTTGTAGAACACAAAACCCCAGACATGGAGTCAATGAAATTTACTCCAAATCCACATTTGTTCCAGTCACTCAGGATGATCTATATATGTTAGCTCAATGACTAGACCAGATGCAAATTCACCAAAAAAAAATGGAGGAAAAGCTAACAAACAAACAAGCTCCACACTTTAACTCTCCACACACTAACACTTCACAACTTCTCCAAAGAGAAAATCTGCACAATATTGATGCCACACCTGGTGGTCAGCAAGTTCCTGCTGATTTCCCACAAGAATTGACTGGGAATTTAAATTATTTGAATCAAAATATTTTTGATCCCACGATAAAAAATATTTATGCTCTCCATGAGCAATTTAGAAACCCCTCCAACACTTATAATCAAAACTGGAGGACCAACCCAAACCACTCTTGGAAGAACCTGAACTCAATTCCTTTTCCCAAACAAAATCATTTTGCGAATTATGGGAAACCTACATATCAACCTGGACCATCCTAGGATGATATCAATACTCAGGTCATGAAAAGTCTGCAAGGTATGCAGAATCGAATGACAGAAGTAACCTGCATGATTAACAACTTGCAACTCCAGGTTAAGGTTACTCCTGATCATCAACCTATTGGGAATTTACCTTCCTAACCCATGCCCAACCCGAATAATCAAAGGAATCAGTTCCAATGTGGATATCCCAGTCAACCCATTCAACCAGCACCTCAGCATGCCCCAGGTTTCAATAACAGATAGCCTTCCTATCCTCATCCTAGAAACAACTAGACTACAAATGCAGTTACTTTGAGGAATGGGAAAACCACTCAAGACCCCCTACCTGTTAAAGAAACTCAGTTCAATGAAAAGCAGATCAACTCTTCCCATCTTCCTCTAACAATGCTCAAGAACCTAATAATGCAAAATAGGGAAACCTTGCCCCATTTCCACAAGCCCTCCATTCTTCACAAAATAAGAAAAAGAAGAAATATAAGCCCACTAATAAGGAATTAATGGATTTATTTTGGCAAGTTGAAATTAACATCCCTCTCCTAGATGCCATAAAATACATCCCTACCTATGCAAAATTTCTAAAAGATTTGTGTACACCATGAAGGCAGCCTAGAAATTTAGGAAAGGTGATCCTTCCTGAGATAGTCAACTCAGTTGTGCATAGTCGACTGCCTTTTAAGAGAAAAGATCCAGGTGCCCCCCTGATTCAGGTTATCATAAATGACACTTCTTTTGATCGTACCTTATTGGATCTCAGTGCCTCAATTAATCCTATCCCCACAATTGTTTTTGAAGAATTTAAGATCGGTTAATTAAAGCTTATTGAGGTTACTCTTCAATTAGCCGATCGATCTACAATTAAACTAAGGGGAATTGCTGAGGATGTCCTTGTCCAGGTTAAAAATTGTCTATTTGCAGTATACTTTTTAGTCCTGGACATAGAGGTACCGGAAGCATTAAAGTTTGGCTCTATAATTCTTGGAAGACCATTCTTAGCCATTGCTCGCGTAAATATTGATTGTGATTTCGGTAAAATGAAGATCATGTGTGGTGATAAATCTGTAACCCTAGATATTTTCAAAGCTTCTAGGAGGTTCAAAGAACCTGATTTCTTTGATGACTTGAATTTAGAAATGGAAAATATCATGGAGGAAACTTTGCAGATTTCACATTTAGGATCCTGTTTTGTCATTAACATAGTTCCAAAATAATCCACTTTCTCTCACCATTCCACTCTAACCACACATTCAGCTAACACTCCAGTTGATTGATGGGAACACCATTATAAGCCCTAACAAGCTCATTTTGACCCAATGAAGAGAATAAAAGCTCCTTCGTAACCAGCTGAAGGTCCTAATTCACTACTTAACCTTTTTGAGAAAAAAATAAGAAATTAGGGGTAAAACTATAATTTTACCAATGCCGTACAATGGGTTTTCTCAAGGACTAAACAAAGGTCAAAGTTTCTTAATAAGATAATAAGTGGGCTAGATCAAAAAGAAAAGGGTTTGTAAGTATCCTGTGAATTAAATGACTTCTTGAAACCCTAAAAAAGACCCACTTGATTAAGCATGGCTCTGGTCAGGATAAAATTCACCTAAACCCTCTAAAAATCATTGAAAAATATTCTCTATGGTTTAGAACCTTCAATTTGGCCATTGGAACCCATCTTGACATAGAATGGGGTATCAGACAGATATTTACCCTAAATTGGGTTTTTGCACAAATTTCCTAGTCAAACATGTTCAAACCCAAAATCCAACTTCGCCATTGGATTCCTCAAATCCAAATTAGGTTTGTACCGAAATTCATATCCAAGATGAATTTTCCATTACCTAGTTTGCAAAAAAGTCCAGCCTGATTACATTTTTAGCCCTATTTTTCAAGAAAACCTTACAAACTACAACCATGCTTCTTCATCGTTTTTGCAATTAGGTCTTTCCACCATTATAGTGGAGGAATCCTACCCCTGTGAGCTTTGGAAGGAGAGTTCTCCCTGATTTCTCAGAGGATCTTCGCCAAAATTGGGAGAGATTCTCTGAGAAAATTCCTCCAATCTGAACCCATCTTTGATCCTTAATTCCTTCGCAATTTCTCATGCGAACACAAGAGAGACATGGGTACCCTAATGGATTCCTTCTCCGATGAGCTTTCCTTGCTTCAGAAGCTTGCTTCCCAAGCCTTAACCGACCTTCAAGGCTCTATTTAAGGCCAGATCACCCCAACTCCTCCACGCTCGAAATCGGCAGTGAACACCTCTTATTCCACTCTTCTCCTCATGGCCGTAGGTTCCTCAATGTCCGGCAACCTCCCTTACTCCACCTCATCGTCTGACCGCCATACTTGCGACGGATTCCTCTTCCTTGATTTCGTTCGTGAAAAGACAATTTTCACTTTCGAATAATGTATTAAGATGATTTGTCGTTGTAGGATCAAAGTGGTGGAAAATCACTTAACAAAATAATTAAAATAAAAATTAAGCCACCAACAGAAGAGTGGGTTGTGTCCACTGGGAGGCAATGATGCAATAAAATCGTGAATATATTTTTTTTCGTATTCCTTCAATCAAGTGTGAAATCCATAGTTAAATTTAACATGAAATGTGACGAAAAGAAGATGCACAACTCAAAAATGTAAGGGTAGATGTGCAATTTTTCTTCACTGAAATATTCAATAAATATGTGACGAATCTATGTAATTTCTAATTGACATGCATTAGAGAAAATTTGTGCACATCTTATTCCAAAACTAATGTCAAAAACATGAGAATAACAAAAGCCACACAATTATAAGAAATCATGAGTATGATGTCGCAATTTCACCATAATAAAATAATCATAAATCAAAATTCAATTTTTGTGGTAATGACATGAAATGTAATTATTAATTAAGGTTGAAACAAAGGATTCTATCTCTCTCCTCACGCATGGGAGAGAGGACTGTTCGAAGAACTCTCCTCGACGTAGATTGGCTGGAGCGAGGGCTCTGCAATGGTGGCAGTGGCAAGTTGCGAGATGGAAGGAGCTGGCCTGTCGAAGGAAAGAAGTGGCGACGGTGGAGGAGGCTGCTGCTAGCCTTGCTTGCTGCAGGCGCAGGGAGGGCAGCATGTGGGCACTGCAGATGCGCGTGGAGCATGCTGGTCTAGTGAAGGCGCGCACGTGCAGGTTGGCACTGGCTGGAGGCACTGAGGAACGCATGCTGTGCATGAGCGGAGGTGGCAAAAGTGTAGGGGGGAAAGAAGGTGCGCTGCAGTGAAGGGTGCAGTGCATGCAGGTGCGTGCTGTAGGAAGGCATGCGGGCATGCTGAAGGTGAAGGCGCGGTGGGCAGAAGGCGTGCGGCAGCATGCAGGTGCTGGTGGGTGTGCTGGAGCTGCTGGTGAAGGTGTGCGGTGGCGTGGTTGCTGAGAACGAAGGTGCTGGAGCATGGGTGGATTGGAGATGAAGGTGTGGGCATGCAGGTGTTGGCTGAGGTGAGGGCACGTAGTAGGAGTTGCAGGGACTCTTGGCAGTGTGGGCTGTCACCCTACACGGCCATGATGGTGGAGTCACACTGCCGTAGTGGGAGGCCGGTGGTATGGATGGATGAGAAGCAATGTTCTTTGAGCACAGTGAGGGACAAATGGGTGGAGACCTCCCCCTCTACGGCAACTCTTCCTTCTCTTTTGTAGCCACAGCTACCAAGATTTGAAATTCAAAACACCGTGGAATCAATGTGATGCGCAGGAGGAGGAGGCAGAGTCGGAGGAGTTACTTGCAAAGGAGAAGAAGAATATGACAATAAAATAATTAGGGCTATTTATACATAACTCCTTAACTTCTCTATTAATTAAAATAGTGCACCTAATTAATTAACTAATTAAATGTATGCAACCCTAGGTTAATTCTGAATGCATGAATTATGCACTTAAGCTAAAAATATGAATTAATTTATTTACATCCTAATTATGCTATGTAAATGTTAAAATTAACTTAATGTCTAGACATTTAGATACTTAAACCACCCACAAGTATGGGCTAATCAAATACCCTCATGTCTAGTTTTTGCTAGTCCATAGCAAATCCAGGCAAAACCTAACACTCCAAGTAAACTAGCAAACCCAATCGATCTTCCTTTAGAAACATATTATGTTCAGACTTTGCACCTAAGGTTCCCAAGTAGTTGCTAAGTTATAAACTAGGTTGGCTAAAGATGAGTTGCAGGCACAAGTTTCCCTGATTTCTATCTCTACCCTAATGTTTATCGATCCCTGAGATTAAAGCAACAGTGGATGTGCATTGGTCTGAGTTATTTGAGGTTGGTATGACTGCCAACCTAGAAAAGAAAAAGGATTTTATATATATATATTTTATATTTGATTCCTCTAAGTCTAACCTCGGATCAGCTATCAACATGGTCTGTGTCGGATTCATTGTCCCCATCACCTTACCTTGAAGGGTGCCTAGCTTTCGATGCTTCGAGATAGCACCGCCCGTAGCGACCCCAAGAACTCCTGGCAATCGACACTTCAAGATAGTATCACCCATGGATTTCTTAAGCGAATTCAGGCCTGTGGCAATCGCACTTCAAGATAGGGCTACCCATGGTACCTGAACTGCACAATGCGCTTACATGCCCCCAGTAGGATGGATATCCTAAGAGACAAGCGCCGAGGAGGTAATATGTTATCATCGCATCCTCAAGGTGAGTATATACTCCACCTCTCCTGCGGTAGGAACTCTTCCAATCAAATTTTGTTTTCAAGCCTCTCCTAAGTCAAAACTAAGAGAACCAAATTTCTTTTAAGAAAGGAATTAAGGTGATCACTTACTTACACAAGACCAAGTGTGTGAAATTTGGATGCTTGGGTTACAAGGACCCGTAAACCAAAAGGTAGAACAAGACTCCAAGTACTACCCTACCTTTTAACTCAATCACTAGCTTTCCTTCCTCAATCTCTTGAGGAATGGTCTACAACCTAACTCCTACTTAAGTTTTTAAGTCCACAAAGGACCCTAGAGGTCTAAAGCTAGTTGCTCATTTAGCTTCTAAAGTTCGACCCTATAATCAACTTAGTCACACCTAGAGTTCTGATTTGCTTAAGAATGCAGGGCCTAGCCAGTTAAGCTCAAATCTCTTTTCTTTTTTTTAGTTTTTTGTTTTATTTATTTATTTTTAATATATTTTTATTTATTTATTTATTTAAATGCAATATGCATGAATGAAAACAAAATGTAGACATGTTATAAACAAATGCCTCAGGTCCTCTCCCCCATGGCTGGTTCAAATAATGTCCTAATTGAAAACAAAAATAGTTAAAGGAAGATATTACCTGAGGCAGAGAATTGTAGAAGCTAAGGCTCCTCAAGAGTGACCTCATCAACCAGATGGCCATCCAAGGTAATGTATGGTTTGAACCGTTGACCATTGACGATAAAGGGAATTGCTGAAGAGGTAGGGCTTTTAATCTCCACAGCTCCATGCGGAAACACTTTAGTGATTATGTAGGGCCCATTCCAATGAGATTTTAACTTCCTAGGAAAAAGCTTAAGTATGGAATTGAAAAGCCAGACTTGTTGGTTGGGCTCAAAGGTCTTTCAAAGTATATACTTATCATGCAAGACCTTAGTTCTTTCTTTATAAGCTTGAGAGGTGTCATAAGCATCACTCCTCTGCTCCTCAAGCTCACTTAATTCAAGAAGTCGTGCCTTACCCACCTTCTCTAAATCCATGTTAACACTTCGAATAGCCAAAAGTGCCCTATGTTCCAACTCAACGGGTAAATGGCATGCTTTCCCATACATAATCAGAAAGGGAGAAGTACCCAAAGGGGTCTTATAGGCCATTCGATATGCCCACAAAGCATCATCGAGCTTTTCGAACAAGTATTCCCTATTAGGTCTAACGGTCTTTTCTAAAATATTTTTTATCTTTCTATTCGATACTTCAACCTGGCCACTCGTCTGAGGATGGTAAGGGGTAGCAACCTTGTAAGTCACCCCGAAACAAGATATGATATTGGCCTTCACAAATTTCAAAACCATAGAGTGGTCATTTGTGCACGTAGGAATGGCCTCTATCCATTTAGAGACATAATCAACTGCCACTAAGATATATTCAAAACCATGGGATGAAGGGAAGGGGCCCATAAAGTCATTAAAAATTTCAAGAGATTGAATAGGGTGTTGAGGCATTTCATTCCTCTTCCCAATCGTTCCAGTCCATTGACATCTAAAATAGGCCTTAACAAAATTATGAGAATCCATAAATAATGATGGCCACCAAAAATCGGACTGGAGAACTTTAAAAGCAGTTTTCTTAGCACCAACGTGTCCTCCACAATGAAGTTCATGGCAAAAACTCATCACACTTTGTTGTTCCTCTTCAGGTACACAACGTCTCAATACTTGGTCTTGTCCAATTCTAAATATTTCAGGCTCTTCCCAATGAAAATATCTTGCTTGGTAAATGAATCTCTTTCTTTTCTGCTCATCCCAAGAGCCAAGAGTTTCTCCAGTGACCAAGTAATTTATGGTATCAGCATACCAAGGTAAAGTTGGTGTTACCGCCATCAAGGTTTCATCAGGAAATGTCTCATGGATGTCTCTGGAAAGAGAGTCATTAAGTGGAAGGTGAGACAGGTGGTCAGCCATGACATTTTCTACTCCTTTCTTTTCATGTATCTCCAAGCCAAATTCTTGAAGGAGTAGGATCCATCTAATCAGACATGCCTTAGAATCTTTCTTAGCAATGAGATGTTTCATTGTAGCATGATCAGCGAAAATAACCACCTTAGACCCAAGCAGATAAGGCCTAAACTTCTCCAGAGCAAAAACTACAACAAGTAATTCTTTTCCTAGTGACGGTGTAGTTTTCCTGAGGTTTGGTTAAAGTCTTGCCTCAACCCTTTGTCCACGGACTACTCCCACTGCATAATCTGAAGCATCACACATCAGCTCAAATGGGAGTGTCCAATCAGGTCCTCGAAGAATACGTGCAAAGATCAAGGCCTTCTTCAGAGTTTGAAAGGCCTCGGCACACTTTGAATCAAAATTGAAGGAAGATTCCTTTGCCAACAAGTCACAAAGTGGCCTAGAAATTTTACTAAAATTTTTAATAAAGTGCCTATAAAAGCCAGCATGGCCTAGAAAGGATCTAATATGTTTGATGTTCGTAGGCAATGGGAGTTTGGAAATAGAATCAATCTTGGCTTTATCTACTTCCAAACCTTGCTCAGATACAACATGCCCATGTACAATTCCTTTCTGTACCATGAAATGACTTTTCTTTTAGCTGAGGACTAAACCAGTCTCCTTACATTGCTTCAACAGATTCTCCAGGTGCAGGAGACACTGGTCGAAAGACGAGCCATAAATGGAGAAGTCATCCATAAACACTTCAACACACTCGTCAATCATGTCCAAAAAAATAGACATCATACACCGCTGGAAGGTTGCAGGGGCATTACATAATCCAAACAGCATATGCTTGAGTGCAAAAGTACTGTAAGGACTCGTGAATGTCATCTTCTCCTGGTCATCAGGGAAGACTGCAACCTAATTGTACCCAAAATATCCATCGAGAAAGCAATAGTATTTATTCCCTGCCAACTTCTCGAGAATTTGATCAATAAAAGGCAAGGGAAAGTGATCCTTCTGGGTAGCGGTGTTTAGCCTGCAGTAATCAATACAGACCCTCCATCCAGTTGAGGGTCTAGTGACAACTTGTTCACCTTGGTCATTGAATTCCACAGTAAATCCTACCTTCTTTTGCACCACATTAGTAGGACTTACCCATTTACTATCTGCAATAAGATATATGATCCCAACATCCAACCACTTCAGGATTTCCTTTTCAACCACCTACCTCATATTAGGGTTCAGACGTCTCTGCATGTCCCTAAATGGCTTGATGGTATCATCAGTATAAATGTGGTGCATGCAGAGTGTAGAGTCTATACCCTTAATGTCAGCAATGGTCCAATCAATAGCTTCCTTGTGCCTAGACATGCATTCAATCAGGGCTTCCTCTTGTGCCTCAGATAGCACAGCTGAAATGATAATAGGGAGCGTATCATTTGCACCTAGGAAGACGTACTTGAAAGTGTCAGGGAGGGGTTTCAACTCAAGGTGGGGGGCTTGTATGGTTGAGGGTTTCATAATAGATGTCCCCATTTTAGGTAGCAGATCTACCTTAGGTAGAGATGATGGGGGAAGAGACTCAATAGAAACACCCTGCAACTCCTCAAGTTCTAGTATATCCCCTTCACATTCCTCCAAGAGATGGGAATGCTTATTTAGCATAACATGCTAAAGGGGGTCATCACATAACATTGCAGTGGTTGCCTCTTCAATCTGGTCATCTATCACCTCAACTTGAGAAGAATCCTCAAGTCCAGCTTGTTTGTAAGCATCAAACACATTAAGCTAGATTTTCTTGTTCCCAAAGCCCATTTTCAATGCCCCAGTATTGCAATTGATTGAAGCATGCGAAGTTGCAAGGAAGGGGCAACCCAAAATGATGGAGGGTTTGGTTGGCTTCTTGGTAGGGTCAGTGTCCAAAACTAAGAAGTCAATGGGAAAGGAGAAATCCGCCACTCTTATGAGGACATCTTCCAAAATTCCCTGTGGTGTCTTAAGTGATCGATCGGCAACTTGAAGGACTACAGGGCTAGGCTTTAGATTGCCTCCACCAAGCTGTTCATAGATGTATCTCGGAAGGATGTTCACCTCCGCACCTAGATTAAGTAGAGCCTCATCAATATGTAAGTCACCAATAACCACTGAGATGTATGGGGCTCCTGGATCCTTAAGTTTTGGGGGTGTGCCATGTTGAAAAATTGAGCTAACAGAATCAGGTAGGACAACTTTTGATTGGACCTGTTTCTTAGATTGTCACTTTTTCGTGCACAGGTCCTTTAAGAAGCGGGCATAAGACAGAATCTGCCTGATTGCTTCAAGCAAAGGCAGGTTAATCTGCACTTGCTTGAAGGTTTCCATGATCTCATCTGCCATATCTTTGGCTCCAAATGAGCCAGCAGAAGTCTGCCCAGAGGTGGATGAGAGCTCCGGAAAGGGCACTCTCGATCTCTAGGTGGAAGGGTTGTCATGTCAAGTAAGGGGTGGAATGGGGGCAACTTCTTTTGTTGAGGTGATTTCAAGCGGAGAAG